>JAECWT010000174.1:0-1422023 GCA_018150885.1 Drosophila tristis
AAACCGGGCTATAAAAGACTCCCTCGCACTTACCTTCTCTTTCTAACCTTATTCGATTTTCGAAAGTTTAACCGTTAAACTGTAACGCTTAGCTCAGTACAAATAGAGCGCCACTAAGTCTTATGGCTGGGGGAAAAAAAGAGTGTGTCCTTCTCCAATCCTGTACATCGCTCCTTAGCCGTTACAAAACAATCGCTTGGAAGTTTCAATCTTCTAGCATCCTCCCCCTCGACCCTCAGAAGAGTTGGCAGCTGGAGCCCAACTGTTTACCCCTAAGAAGTGTCATTTGAAAAGATCAAAGAGATAAGAAGCTGTTTCGCTGCGCTGATTCAATCCCCTGGATGATCAATTTTCGATTGCTTTACATATTTTTGTTGTTGTTTCTGTTATCATATTTTGAAAACATTTATGAGTAATTTTCGAGTCGTTTTCAAATTTTTTTTGAGTCGCTCATAAAAAATATGTTTCCAGGCTCGTATGATATCACACCGTTGCATGTTTATTTAAAAATGTAGCCACGCCCCCTTCCACCTTTAAAAGGACGAAAATCTGTGGAATGAACAAAACGTTTATATTTAAATATCATATTCGCAAATCAATTTCAATAATAACAAATATACTTCTCAACAAGGTGTCCCATATATTATGGGCGTGGTCGGATTGACCTGAAATTTTTCTCACTTACGTTAAGTGCTAATATGATCAATTCCACTAAAAGGAGCTCTCTAGCTTTGTTATTAGACTTTATGCCAACGAAAAGGGAATCTGCAGATGGCGTCTCGTGGATCGAGGGATCATAGCGGCTCAGATCTTTCTCCTTGATATTGTAGTGGGTAACATCGATTGCTCTGAGCTGCTTATTAAGATTTTCTTCAGTACGCCTGCCAGAAGCCTGAGAGCATATGCCCCCTTTATGGTTGATTTTCACCGGAGCAACTCTGGCAATACCGAGTAGGACTCTTTGCCAGTATAATGCGTCTTATCAACAGTTGATACCTTAAGCAACCTACTAGATATGATCATTCGTCACGATTCTGCGTTTCTTCAAGTGTATACAAATTTATAAAACAAATGGTTGCTTAAGTGCTTTATGGGGTATTGAAAGTGTGATTATACGAAATTTAAGACGGTTTATCTGTTCAACATTGCTTTGTTTTATTAAGGTGTACTTTTTAATCTAATTTGCATACATACATTAAACACTAATTTTTATTATATTTACTTAAACGTACAATTCTTATTTATTTATATATATATATATATGTTAAATTTTTTGAACTTAGGAATATTTATAACATTTGTGTATGCATAGATTGTTAGCCCGTACCACTATCTAGACCCCAGAAATTATATAGAACCATTTTATTAACCAATAAATGAATAAAAATATGAGGAAACGTCAAGCCTAGGCTGAGATTAGCATATGCCCACCCTATTTTTTAAATTACATCTTCAGTTTAAAGAAGTTAATTTTAAAATAAAATGCTCTCAAATAATTGATTTTAAAAGAAGTGAAATGTACAGGGAATATGCCAATACCCCAATAAAAACTTTACAAAATTTAATAAAATATAAATATAATATAATATAAATATAACTCGTAGTGTTTTACACACATATACCAAATATACAATACAATAGTAAAATGTCTATAATCTTGCATGCAAATCAGAATTAAATTTCAATAAGTTGTCAGTTCTAATTTTGTAAATATTTGTTAAGTAAAAATTGAATGCACATGAATCATACATTTGTGGTTGTTTCTTCTTGGTTTTACATTTGTATAAAAAACAAAGAGTGATTTTAGAACTAGATATGGTAATTTATCACTATATTCTTAACAGTACTGACTCGAATAAAAACGATATTTAACGCGTAAATTTAAACTAACAGAAATATACATAGTAACGATATTTTAAAATTATATTAAATAATTAAACTTTAAATATTGCAATATCGTTTCAATGTGGTTACAGTTGTACAAAAAGCAACTCAAAGCAAAACACAGAATATTGGAAGCATTGGATAGAATCAATTTTGATTAGAATTACTTTTAAACTATAACTAAATACCAGTGTATCTGCATCATTCAAAAAAGTATGCCATTACAAATGTATGTAATATACACGATTGCATCTATACTCGCAAACATAGAAACTAGCTCTTCTGTTTATTTTATATACCTTATTTTATATTTTAAGGTCTAACATAGTTCGTTTCAAATCGATTTTTCCCATTTCCCTCTTACTCGCATACAAAAGAATGTATGCATAGTCAAACATATATAATATGTGTTAAACAGTCTTTTTTAATTGGCAATGGCTATACACATTGTTTCGATTAGATAAAGAATACCTTATCAAATATATATTTATATATATGTATATGAATATGTATATATATGCACACATATACAGTATTATAATGGGCACATTCTCTATTTAAATGCACCTTCACACTATGCTTATACAGATGTTATATCTTCGTCAATTTCGACATGAATATTTGGATTTGTATTGCCTTTTTAATATTTTTAATTTGCGTACCCACACACATACATACATATGTATCAATTAGTATTTTAGAGCCCTACATGCTTAAATCTTCAGTTTTATTTATCACAGCTCTGTATGTATTTATACTCATAAAATTTGCAGTCCTCTTACTAAAGTATGCCCATTCGACATCTCCAAATGATATGTTGAGGATAATTTTATACATACAGTGGCCGAACAAAAACAACTAATATATTATATGTGAGGAAAATATGATGTTATTATAAAACTTTAGTTGAAAAACTCTTAAGCCATTATTTTAAGAAGAAACAATTTTGAAGAAAAGTTTTAAATGTTATAATACATAAATAATATTTGTTTGGTAAGTAGTTCCTCAGTTTAAAATTTTTGTCATCTTGCCCTGCATTTCTCAAAGCGGATCATTAAATAATATAGCAAAAATAGGAAATAACCGTCGAAAAACAAGCCTTTATGTGGAAAACACTTTCGTTTATAAAAAAATTAATTGAATTCTCAAAAAAGTATAGTTTCCGTACATTAAGAGTCGATTAAAATAGGCCGATGAATTTTTTTGATGAATTGTTTGGTTCATGCTCTGACATCTGTCAATGGTGGAGTTCGATGGAGTTATGTCTACTTTGGATTTAAGCAAGGCTCTAGTATGAATATCATACATATGTAGGTATGTTTGTGTGTCCATTTGCAACACTGTTGATTGGGACAACAAATATCTTATAGCTACACGAGTGTATGTATGTATGTGAACATAAAAACAAATTTCAAAATACTAATAATAGAGTTCTCTACATCGATATTTGACTATTAAGTACATACAAATATTTATACATACATATGTAGGTTTGTATTTATCAGGGCTCGTAATTTGTATAGCAAATTCCATTAAGTTATCGACACAAATGCTGAACTGATCCATCGCGTACTGTGAGAAACGATTATTATTGGCACATGGTATAAAATATTAATTTATTAATCACATAAGGTATATATGTATGTATGTCGGTCATTCATGTGCTAAGCACTATTACTAATATATCTATGTATGTAAATGTATGCACTTAGATGTATAAATTACGAGCCCGTTTTTACGTACTTCATAATAAATTGTGTACGTACATATGTATGTATGCATGTAATTGGAAGATAAGAGTTTGAACTGAATGAAGACTAGTATTTATGTTTAATAACTTGCCAATATGCATTTTTAAATACATGTACATATATATATATACATGTAAATGGTATTTATTTCGCCGGCATTTACTCATTATGGAATAGTAGCTATCAGGTCTTATGGTCAATAAATTCGTAAACATTGTCAGTATTTTTATGTAAGCAATTTCGCTATGTACAAACTTGTTCTGTTTTTTCATCTTCTACAAATTTGAGATACTTACATATAAATAAAGAATTGCGGTATTTAACAATAAAAAAACCCGGTATATACCGCGTGAATGTTTTTTTACATAAACTCATATACTACCAATTGCCGTTGGCAACATAAGTCGTATCAAGTATGTGTTTTGTCAAACTCCAATTTTTACTTAACATTTTTATCTATCTTATGTACATAAACCAAAAAATTAATATGTTATTTTATCAAGCTAATAAATTTTTAATGTTAGAAAAATTGATGTGGTTTACATAATACATATGTATATGGGGACGACATTTGCATAAACGTTTATGTACATACAGACATAGGTGTATATTGGAAAAATAATTTTCACTTGTCTTGCCTTTCATTAAGTCAGAAAAAGGTATTTAACAAAAATTCTTTTTCAAAAGTAATATGTTAAAACAAAGGTGGAGTTTGACAACACTCAGGGCATTTAAATTAATTAAACGTCAATCCTAAAAACAAATGCACGCCAACAAAATTTAGAACGCTGTATATAGTACAACATATATATTTTAAATGTACATGCTCGTATAAATACTTAGATATTTATTTATACGTATGTATATTTTAGTTGAATTCAACTTTCTGCGGATAGGTAGGTGTATCATAAGTAAGTAGCGTAAGATAAGTAAGTATGTACATATATACATACATATGTACAGTTGTATTCAATGAAATAGTAGTGCCGCACCTCACTAATTTCAAAACCCTTTTTGAGATATTTATAGTATTTCGAATAGAACAAGTGATACCTTTACGGAAAGCCTGGAATGTAATCATTAAAAACTCGAAGAAACCCTGTTACATTTGCATTACATCTTCTTGTTTTTCATGACTTTAGACAACTACCCATGATATCTGCTGATCAATAAAATAGTAGTGCTGGGTTAAATTAATTTCTAAAAATGAAAAAACAAAGCAAATAAATTAAAAAAAGCCACCACCTAATTTAGATATCGAATAATTTGATGAAAGAAAGTTTTGGATACAGCGGTACTTTTGATTTTGGAGCGTTGAAGAAATCATTTCTCGGCCCAGAAGAGGAGAACTAAGAGTTAGACTAAAAACTTAAGGCAGGAGGTATAATGGGATTGAAAACTAAGTTGTATGCACTCTCACTATTGTATTTAACCCAATTAACTATACGAATTAGACTGAAAATCAATTTTGAATGCGAAAAACATATTTTTTAGAGGATGGTCGGCGATGGTCGAAGGCAAGACCAGGCCTTCAATATCCTCAAAAATTATGAAAATAAAAACTACCTCGTATGAGCTAGTACTTTCTAGCCTAGCGTGTTAGTATAGTATGGTATTGAGTGAAACTGTGTATGTAGGAATATTTTAGATACATTACATTTATATCACAGTTGAAAAATTCCTGTTAAAAGGATCTTTTAACCGGATAATAACTTAAAACACCAAGAAAAGCTCGGTTGGAATTGATTTTTATCGGAAAAGATCGACATTTTGCCATGGCCAACTGTCCAACTGGATATTAATCTTATCGAAATCCTATGCTGGAATACCAAATACGTTGTTGCAACTGCAAATCCGCCAATCAGAGCAAAGTTTTAGCAAGTGATTCAAGGATTATCGTCTCAAATCCTATTGAGACGTTGGCAAGAGATTAATGACCCATGTTCGGACGGTGCAAGTTCGCAATGAAAACCAAAATGATTAAAAACTAAATATTAAAGCTCAAGAAACATGACGAACGTGAAATATATGTTTTTATTTGAGTTTCGTTGATTTTTTCAATTTTCTAAAAAAAACTACTATTTCATTGAACAGCATATTTCATGGGTATTCGGCTTAGATCATGTAAAACAAGAAGATGGAATACAAATGTATGGATATTTCTTCGGTTTTCTAATGCTAACAGTCCAGTCTATTTAAGAAGGTATCATTTGTTCAATTTGGATAACTGAAAGTTTCTCAAAAAGAGTTCTGAAAGTGATGAGGTGCAGCACTACTATTTCATTGAACACAACTCTATATATACATCCTTACGTACATAAGCACGTTTACTTAATCTATTTGGCGTCCCCTAGCATGAGTTCTGATCCATTTGTGTTGTCTCTAGAGAATTATTTGTTTGTTCTCTTCTATTATTAATAGAAAATGACAAGATATCAATGATAGCAGATTGTAGTTTCAATTATTACAAATATTCAAATATACATATTTTTTTTATGTATATATGAATTATTTAAATTTTGGCACTTGTCTATTTATGGCCACATGTTTCTAAAGATGGCGAATGGCATGGCGATAATAATAGTTATTGCACGTACATTAATTTAAGCTGCTTCTCACATAACACTGAATATTGAGAGAATTGAGAGAAAGCCGGCGATAAATATTTTAATAGACTAGCAGTTTGCTATGATACGCTAATGGCTCCAGTTTCGGAAGCGCCAGAACTTGACGTGGGATTGTTTGAGTTTGTTGGCGGATCTGAAGGAGTATGATGCTTTCCGTTGTTTACGGAATGGGTATCTCCGGACAATAGTGTTGACTCGCTATTGTTGGCTGCCGCTAAATGGTGGGTCAACTGTTGGTGGAAATGTTGGCTGAAACTGCTATTAAAAAGCGAGTGGTGGGGGTGATACCCCTGTGGAGTAGCATGGTGAATAATGGACGTAGGGGCCAAAGCGGTAATTGCCGGAGAATCAGAGGCTTCAATGGAGCAAACATTTTGATCTTCACGCCGCTTAGTTAACTGATTGATGCTCAGCGGATTATTTATATCGCGTGGATTAGCACCAATGGGGTTTCGGGTTATGTTTGCTGGCGCCGGCGCCTTAGACGGTACACCAGAACCGCTAAAGCCATTAAAGCCATTTGCAGAACTCTTATTTTTACTGACTGTAGGATGTGGCTGAAATAACGCATCAGGTTTGCTGCTCATGGAACTACCTATTGGATGACTCAGGCCCATTCCTAGGTGACTGAAACGATTTCCAAGCATCATAGCGCGCTCATGAGCTGAAATTGAAGATGGACCCGGCGGACCTGTTACAGGCGAGACAGTATTTGAGGTATTCGGCGTAGTGCTTATGCTACATGTTGAACCACTACTCGATCCTGATGCAGAAACAGATTCCGATCTTGCTTGACTGGCTCCCTGTTCTGAGTGGACGACCATAAGCACATTAGAGCTGACAGCTAATAGAGACGGTGTTGCTGGATTAATATTCATATTAAGTGGGCTTGCCAAGCTTGTTGTTGTAGATGGGCTTTGCAAGCTAGACAAACCGCTTAGACAGCCTGGGCTGGATATTGATTGATTCAGAGACTCTGTATCATCATCTGGAATTTTATTACTTTCATCACCGCTGCCACAGCTATCACCTAATTGATCATCATCATCATCATCATCATCGTCATCACTAAGCTGGCTTCCAATGCCGCTTCCATCTTCAATCGCTCCGGTTCCGTTCATAGCCTCCATGTAGCGAATGCATTTTTTTTGCGTCTACATGAAAAAAAAAGTAATTTTAAATAATATAAGTTACATATATAAAATATTAGTAATATTTAAGGTGCACATTTGAAATCATTCCAAACAAAATGTACATAACCATTTTAGGATTCATGCAGCAACGGAACCCTATAACTGTAAGCTTAATATAAAATGATGATCTTAATAGGACAGCGTGCAAATCGCGTATCTAGCAAAGTAGGTCGCAAATCAGAAGAAAAAGGTTAGATATTAAAAATGGCAAATTTAGACTACATTTTTAACATAAATCAGTATATTTTTATACACATTTCTTTTCAATATATTATTGCTCCTAAAAAACAATTGCATTTACAGGAGAAGTGAATCATGATACAAAAAAACAGTAGCAAAACGCCTTTTTGATTCGGAGTATATTTGTATAGTAACTAAACGTCAATATGTCAATACTATTATGTAACACATGCAAACAAAAATATTACATAAAAAAAAAATAGTCGGCGGCGCCGACGATAACTCAACTACCAAATATTAATCAGAACGTAAATATGTCAATGAGCGAATACATACATATATGTATAATTAATGAAAGTGTTGAAATTCGCATCCTATAATTGTACATTTCATTGCACATTTCAATGCAGGAATATCAAAGTGAATAGTTTCATCTCTGGATGAAGTACATAAAAAAATTATATAAGGTAAAAAAAACCAATTCCAACTGTTTCAGGTCGAAAAATAAATATTTTTAATGAACATACTATGGAGCACGGCCCCCCGATATTTTATTTTCTGTGCCTCTTCTTCTTCTTCCTCTTTCTCTAACACACACAAAAGGTTGCTGCTGCGTTGCCGCTCATGTATTGTATTCCAGTGGTTGCAGTGGTTGGCGCCAATAAAGTGTTCCATTTTGCATGATGTATACGCATACAAAAGCACTGCAAAAATGTGAACGTGCCGACCACTGCAATAGAGAGATGTATGTATAAACAATGTCTTCTTAGTTATTTAAAGTTTCGGAAAGTTTCAGAAAATAAAAAATCGGACGGCGACCAAAAAAAACTCTTATATCTCTATTATATTCTGTACCTCCTCTTCTTCTTATTAGAAACACCCCCGACATCTTCTTCTTCCTATAACGCACACCCCCTCCCACACTCTCCTTTTATCCCCTCTAATTCAGGATAAGAAGCACAGAAAATAAAATAATGGGCGGTTGTAAAGTTTCGGACCCGAAGCTGGAAAAGAATTTCTTGGATTTATTTGGCTGTAATTATCGGATCCTCCCGTACATACATATGTATACGTAAATTGCGAAAAATTGGGTTGGCAAAATAAGTCAGAAAAATGTTTTAAGTCTCTAAATTTAAATCAAATTATTTAGAAGGACATAATCTAGGATTTTACTGGATCCTGTGCTTAGTATCTAAGATCCAGGTGTTTAAAAGCTAGACGGACTAAGCTGTTGGTATTTCCCGAATATCGCCTAGTATCACATAAAAAAAGATATTGGAAAAACTGACCTTAAAAGAAACTAAGAATTTAGTTTATATTTTTACAAATATACTGCTGAAACAGAATCCAATCCAAGTAAAGATATTGTTTTTCTTCATTATTGCTGTAATAACCATCCAAACGCGACGTCATGGTGGATCGATAGATAACGTCATATATGTAGATTTGTATTTATTTCATGCTTTATCCTAACGCTACAAGATATGATTATAGATTGTAGTCTATTAGCCATGATCCGGTTTTCTCAAACTTTTGCGATTACCATTTAAACAATTTTTGTATGAATCCGTCCCTCCGTATTTCGCAAATTTTTACTATTGATATTGTTTTATTCCCAAATTGTTTTCAGATGTTTATTTATAGGACAAACAATATCTACAAAAAAAAAAAAAAAACCAAAAATTGTAAGAGTCTTACGATTTGCGAGAATTTGACCACGAAATTTTGCAATATGCGATTACTGAAACACGCAATTGGCAATTATGCGAGTTTCACATCTTTAAACTAGTGGGGAACACAATTTTTCGGAACAGACTTAAAAACTTAAAAAGAACAGAAAATATTGGAGATGGAAGACGGACAGTTTTCTCGAATACATATACCAAACTAGGGTCTTAACTTTCAAGCCTATCAGTACTTTTCACAGTCACTTTAGTATTGAATCCATACAAGCTGGGAGGTTTGAACATCAAACATGTAATGTAAGCCATTCCCAGGTGTTGGACTTTTTGTACGACGATATGACAAAGGGAAGAGTGATGATGTTCTGTGAGAAAAATCTAACAGTGTACACCTGCATATGCCAAAATTTGTATTATTATTCTAATTTATACTATATTTTATTAATAAAAAAAAAACGTTGGTACAAATTGACTATTGACATCATTATTGATTTTATCAGACTTTTTACATTCAAGAATTCCAATGTAGTTGGTATAACCACCAAAAATTATTGTTTAACTTTCGTTCTTCCATACTAAACGGTAAACGGTAGACGGATGGACGGAGACTGCTGACTGGCATATTTAGGCAGGCATATTTACAATTAATATTTTCGTTTTCATAATTTCATATCAACTAGTACGAAAAATTAGGCAACAATAGCTTTTGTGTAAAATTGAGCGTGGTGAACACAAAAATATGAATAATTAATAGTTTAATCATTTCGATGTTTATGTTTTCATTTTAGCGAGGTATAACGTTTTTTTAATAAATATTTTGGTATTGTTGTAAAAAAGAGCAAAAAAATAATAAACAGAAAATTAACTTGAAAACTTCACTGAAACAGAATAAATATATCAACATCAAATATCGCTAACAAACAGAAAAACTCAACTTTAACATATAAATAACTTCAACAACATACAAAATTGTATCATAGGCATATTATAAACATCGAATCGAACGAACAACAAGATACGCCTAAAACTAAATGCATATCAGGGTTTGACAAATCCATATCATTTGACATATTAACACATCTAACATGGATATAAAATATAAAATCAATTTAAATATATCAAATAATGTAGTTTAGGAACATGTAAATACATACGAATAATGTTACCAATTAAGTGAGAAGAAAAAGGCTGATTTGGTAAGCTATCTAACAACATATTGAACATTAAGTCAGCTCGGTTGATTGGTTTTACTATACGACATACACTGACGAGCCAAACTGTAACACAATTTGAGTACTATCAATTCCACGGTCTGTATCTTGTCTTCTATTTTATTCATTCTAAAGTCTTCAGTCTTGTTTAGTTGGTGAATCATTTAAATATGTTTTTTGAAAATCTGAAGCCATTTGATACGCCGTAAGAAATATGCCAAAGCCAAATGTAATAAAAGTCAAATGTTACAGTTTTGCACTGCGGTTATATTTTAAACAAATATTTTTATAAATAATTTTTAAATAATGTTTCTTTCCACAGCCCATTTAATTTTTTTTAGTTCTCCTGTGCGATTTGGCATTTTGTGGGTGTAGCGAACATATACACCGCATATTTCATCAGCTGCGACTTTAGATGGCTTTATACATTTTTAAATACGATTCATATCGGGAGATATGGTAAAATATGCGGTCCCTCCAAGTACAATGATGGAGTTGTGGAATAGGAGTACACCAAGTACACCCACAAAATGCCAAATCGCATAGGATAACTAAAAAAAATTAAATAAGCTGTGGAAGGAAACATAATTTAAAAATTATTTGTTTAAAATATAACAGCAGTGAAAAACTGTAACATTTGATTTTTTTTGCATTTTGATTTGGCATATTTCTTTCGGCTTATCAAATGGCTTCAAATTTTCAAAACACAGTTAAATGATTCACCAACAAAAAAAGTATTAGGATCTTTAGCATGCACAAAAGAGGAGATCCAGACAGTTGCAGTGAGACTTCTGAATTCGTGTTGCTGTTTTGTTTAGTTTTGTTTTGTTACGCGTAGTTATCAAATTTCAATCGATATTTGATTATTATTTAAAAATGTATAATTTTGATGTCCGAATTATGTTTTTTGATTCGAAGCGACTGTAATAAAAGATGCATTCTTTGGAGAATACATATATATACATTCATTCGATAAAATAAAAAAGCTTTCTTAATGACATGCATTTTAGTAAGTATTTATGAAAATTAAATATGCAAAACACTTACAAATATGCGAACCACTCCCTAGAGATAACATTTATTTTAAACACTTTCGCTAATTCGCAAACCCTGATATACATTTGTTTAAAATATTTTCTGTTTTTTTTTTATTTACTGTTCTGCGCAGATGTGATTTTATGCTGGCTCATCTTCTGTAAAGGTAAATGTTATCCTCGATTGACTGATGTTTTCAATTCGTCGCAGCATTCAAGTGTGCACTTCTACAAATTAACATATGTTGGTGGTGCCTGCGGTGACAGCTGCTGCGAACCAGCGCTAGCCGCGCCACCCCCACTTCCGGCGCTGGCTGTTATACCATTTAAAGGTGCTAATCCATTTCCATTACTGTTAGCCATCATTTGTGCATGTGTATGAGAAGACGAGTTGGATGATGATGAGGAGGACGAAGATGACGAATTGGGCAGCATTACAGTACCCCCTATGCCACTTACAATTGGTGCCAGCATGCCAACACTTATGCTGCTGACTGCTGCACCACTGCCGATGCCAACGCTGCCGCCACTGTTGCTTACAGTTGGAATGACACCCAAACTGGGACTGAATTATCGGTAAAGTCGAGGTCAATTAAATGTCCAAAATTGATATGAATAACCGTCAGCATTAAGAAGAGAAAAGGGGTAATCAAAAACATCAAAATCATTTTATCATCTGTTATATTTCATTTTATCAGTGTGTATGTGTTGTGTATTTCTTTAAGATAAAACAACAAAAACGTAAAAAAAAAAAGATAAAAAAAACCGACAAAGCAATTTGCAAAGACTAAAACTTTTATTTTATTTAACAGTTTTTTTAAAACAAGTTTTAATCGATTGAAAAAAATGATTGAGCCTAAACGTTGTACCTTTACGGAAAATGAAGTCTTATAGCTTAAAATGAATTTTCTTTAGTCTGCGATCAACGCATAAATAAATGAAACAAAATAAAAATAGTATTTCATTATTAAATAAATATTTTCAGATTTCCCCAACATAAACGAATATAAATATATTGATCTGAATTGGCCCATCCGTACATAGTTTAAAATTATGTATAAATGAAAGATGAACTCAAGGTCTTGTAAGAGGTGCAGACGAGGGTGGTGTAAGTTTATAAGGGGCGATCCATGCAATTACATTTGATCTAATGATCGTGTAGACTTTTTGTAATTCATTTTAATAGTGACAGGTGTTATAGTTTTTGTACCTATTTATTTCATGATTATGGCAGTTTTTAGGAACACTAAATTTAGCATATACATAATGGAATGTGCATTGCTTGTATCTGTTTTCTTGTACATATTCCAACCTATTAATTCATTATGTGTAAAATTAATATAGATAAAGTATTATCTATTAAATTTACAAGACTTACAAAACTCACGCAAGATTTAAATTTCTCATAAGATTTTTGGTTGTCTTGTACATTTTCGTTAGTATAACCTCTGACTTCTGACAACTCAAAAATTCATAATATTTAAAACAAAAATTCTTAATTTTCGAGACGGTTTTTTTTAGAATGGTGCTTTATGTACATTATACAAGGATGTTTCATTAAACTGACACATGAGTCTTTTTTATACCCGTACTAAAAAAAGAGTTAAGGGGTATTTGTGGTAAAAGTGGATGTGTGCAACGCAGAGAAGGAAACGTTTCCGAGTAAAGTAGATAAAGTAGATATATTTTTGATCAGCATCAATAGCCGAGTCGATATATCCATGTCTGTCTGTCCGTCCGTCTTTCCTTCTAGATGAGCGCCTAGATCTCAGTGACTATAAGAGCTTGAGAAACAAAATTTTGTTTCCAGACTCATGTGATATCACACTGTTACAAGTGAATTTCAAAATTTCGCCACGCCCCCTTCCGCCTTCACAAAGGACGAAAATCTGTGGCACGCACATGCCACATACATAGTAGATGTAGAGAACAGATGTAGCAAAAGAAATGTAAAATTAATTTTTGAATTTTAAAATTTAAAAAATCTAACGATTTGATCAAAAATGTACATATATAATCGTTTGAATACTTTTTTTATTATATTTTTCAATGTATGTACATATTTGTATATTTGAAAAAAAATGTTCTGATTTTTCCCCAATATTCATATATCTTTTCTCAAGGACTTTAAAAGAGGACCTTTTTTTAGTGATTCACTTTACATTAAAAACTAGTCTATTATCGCCGAGCCACGGTAAATGAACTGGTAGAAGAGGCACAAATGATCTATTAGTAGCTCTATTAGCACAATGATGCATTTGTGCCTCTTCTACTAGAGCTTTTAATAGTAGCTATTAGAAGCTCTATAAGCCCAATCGATGCATTTCTACCTCTTATTTGATGATGTCTCTCTTCTTTGCGCCTTGGCCAGGTTTAAGCGAGATAGCATATTAATAAAAGCTTTTCAACTTTTCAATCGCTTGATGTTATTCCATCGATTTTATCGACTTTTTTGGTGATAGTCAAGATCTTTGCAGATCGTTCAGCCACGTTTAAATTCATTGAATTAAATTCATTAATACACAAAAAACAATTTGAGTTAGTGTTGAAATCACTAGTCAACGCCATTTTTCCTCTTCGAACCAAACCAAATATATATAATCTTGATCAGCATCAATAACCGAGTCGATATAGCTATATCTGTCTGTCAGTCTTGGCTGACGAGTTCTCAGAGACTAAAATAGCTAGACCAACAACCTTTTGTGTGCAGGCTCAACATTTTTCCACGCCCCCTTTAGCATCCAAAATTAGAAAGCTACGAGAAAATCGAGCAGTTTCGTAGAATTACCATATACCAGATATAAATATTATTATAGCCAGAATGTAAAAATTAGTTTATACGCTACCCGTTCCAGTGATTGGAACTGCCTCGTGGACTTTGCGCCCTCCAGCGGAGGAGAACGAGCTAGAACGACGTGTCGGTATTAGAAGAGAGAGAGAGGCAGATGTAGCGGAATTAAAAACAATAGCGGAAAAAAGGAAACACATAAAATATTCTAAAATATGAGCGACTGAGTGCCGGCAAAGACAATATAAGATATATAACGCCATCCGATATTTTTGCACACGAATTTTGCAGGCTGGCTTTAGAGCTGGCTCCAGGCTCTCTTGAAATTTTTTAGAGAGAGAGAGAGCGCTATAGAGCCAGCCCCACTCGACTCCCTCCAATGAAAATTTCTTTTAAGATGGTATATTCGATAATAATGTGCCGATATACTTATATAAAAATACATAATATATTTAATACATGACTTCACATTGGAATAATTGTCTTAGGGTATTCAGTGTGCGATGTATGCAACGACGGTAAATAAATTCGTTTCTCAACTCATAAAAAGTTTTTCGTCTCGAAAATCGTCCGTTTTGCACAAGTACGCACACATACGCATTTGCTGGTTCTGTGTGTACTCACACATAAAAGCGGATTCTATTTTTAGATTCGTACGATCTCAAATTTGTGCGAGCGAGATGGTGCGAATTTCGTCGCTTGCCGAAAAATTGGCTTGCATATTGCAATTGAAAAGGATGAGCGTTCCGCATCTTATACTTATATTGTCTTTGGTACCTGGTATAAAAGTAGTGACGCGACAACAGCAACGGCTCAAAACGTTCCCCCTCGTGTTTGTTTTTAGTTTTTTTTTTTTTTTGCAAACTGAAGTCATAAGTACCCAGTCTGCACCTGTACAATAAAAATATAAAACCACAAATATTCTTTTTTTTACTTTTCCTGAGTTTTTTAAAGTCAAAATTCAAAATTACTGTAAAGTTCAATAAAACCAGATGAAAGATACTTAAGGAATTTTGAAAAAGGCGCAACCTCTGATAAAAAACATTTACAAAACGAGAATGAACGTGTGAGTCGCTTCTGGGGACGCGACTCTACTTATACCCGTACTCACTCAGTATATACATTTTTGAGTGTATAACTTTTAGAATTTTAGAATTAAAAAAAAAAATTTAGATTTTACATTTTTTTGCTACATCTGTTATCTACATCTACTATGTATATTCTACATCTCCGCTAGCAACTGAGCAACTGAAAATTAATTTCTTCATTCTGGCTATAATTATAAACCGATCTGATTCAGATTCGGCAGTCTGGTAGATATGGTCATTCTATACGATACTGCGTTTTCAGTTTTATCGTATCATTAAAATTGTGCCTGCCACAGATTTTCGTCCTTTGTGGTGGCGGAAGGGGCCGGGGCGAAATTTTGAAATACACTTGTAGCAGTGTGATATCACATGAGTCCGGAAACCACATTTGGTTGCCCTAGCTCTTATAGTCTCTAAGATCCAGGCGACAAACAAATAATGTTCGTGTTTCGTTTTGCTTATAGTCTTATAGTATAGTGGTCATTGTAGTTTGTGAATTATTTTCGTTTTAACCAAAATATATTCACATATTTTTTTGGTATTTTGGAAAAATGTTCTGTTAGGCCACAAGCCATGATACCTGTTGTGGACACCCTGTTTTGTTGTATTGAATACGTGTATTTGGTTGTGAAACTGCATAATATCGTTGTTTATGGTAATGTAGTACAATGCAATAACATTTAAATCACTGTGCATCTTCTACGAGATGCCTATCACTTTTTGAGGAAATTTGTCCTCAGCAAGCGGTTACACCACAGACGCCATCGAATTGTGGTAGAAAGCCGATGGAAAGCTCCGTGCTTACTTCACCAGATTGCACTGCTTCCTTGAACGATAAAGCAGATAGGAAAGATTCGATGCTGAAAAAATAGGCAGGCACCTGTTTCTGCCTCATTAGCATCATTAGCCAAACCAGCAGCTAAGTGAACCAAGGCTCATTCGGACACTGATCAGGATTTTTGCATCGTCTGTCTGCACCTTCTGCAAAGAAAATTGACCGCCGCAAATTCCGTCGAATGCAATGTAATCGTCCGGTGCATATGAAGTGCATATGCGTGCCAGTAACTTCACTTGTAAGCATTGCCACTCTGATTCCGATGATTGATGTTAAAAGGTGTCAGCTTTCATTTTCTTTATGCCAGTAAGCTCTTAAAATAAGTACACTTTCAATTTCTCGTTATTTGTGATGATTTTCTTTCATATTTTTTTATTTTAAGCGTATTTTTCAGGGGTGCCCACAAATAGGCCTATATATAGTTTTGTTTTTTTTTTTTCTAAAATGGTTACTTCACTAAAATCTTGATACAATTTTTCTGAATGAAGGAATCAATTTAGTTGTTCACTGATAGTAAGCTAAAACCTTTAGCTTTAAATTGGTACACATATGTTTGTATAATATGTAATATGGCCCTCTCCTTTACTTTCATAATTATACCCGTACTCGAAGAGTTAAGGGGTATATTGTATTTGTGGTAAAAGTGGATGTGTGTAACGCAGAGAAGGAAACGTTTCCGACCCCATAAAGTATATATATTCTTGATCAGCATCAATAGCCGAGTCGATATAGGCATGCATGTATGTATGTTTGTCTGTCTGTCTTTCTGTCCTCTGTCCGTCTGTTGTTGTTTGTTTTTTAAAGCCTTTTTTAAAGTTCTCAGAAAAATGTAAAATATTTTAAAATTCTACATAAATCATAAGCTCACACTGACTGAGTACGGCTATAAAAATTGAATCGCGTCCACAAAAGCGACTCACACGTTTCTTCTCGTTTATATCTAAAATCGAATAAATGTCATCCTCCTTCGTGAAGTGAAACTTTTTAAAGAGCTTTAGATCAAGTTACTTAAATCAGTATGTTGTGTTATTAATCCATTTTTCTTCTTTTGTCGCTTTTGGAGAAAAAAAAAAAAACAATAACACAAAATCCCTAAATAAGCAGCAAGCCTAAAAATTTTACTAAAAATTGTGATTCTACAAATATTAGTTTTCTTAATTCATAAAATATCCAAAAATGACGACATTTCAAAGAAAGAACACCAATTAATTCACTTCCGACCATGTTATCGAAAAATATAAAAAAAAATCATTATAGCCTTGGGCAGGCAACGTAGATGTATTACATAAGCTTGAAGAAAAGTGTCCCACGCATCACACCACGGAAATAATACTATTTATCTCAACAAGGACTATACAATACCAAGATGTTGCATGAGAGATCAAAATCAAAGATCAAAAATCTGTTCTATTGTTTAAAAAAATTAATTTCTGAAAGCTCTGGAAAATTGTCTGTTAGATGCGTATATTTATTTTATCAAAAGCCCAACATTCGGCGCAGTACCCACTGTTCCGCGCCAAAGGATTTTAGCATTGACGAAGACAGTAGCATTTCAGAGCATAAAAGAGAACTGAAGAAATAGCACCGCTTTCCCGTACCTTGAAGCGTCAAACGAAAATTGAAAGGCATTTGTTCCTCATGCAATATTATTGCAATTGTATTGTTCTTGATATCTCTAATCGGATTATTTGAACCAAAGAAGTGTATATGACTACAAAACCAGGAGTACTGTATACTTTTTAACCGATAAGATAGCTAAATTAAATGAAATATTTAGAATTAAAACTCTTGCGTGAATCTTGAAATGTCTTTTAGATACACTTTATATGTCAGTGTATACCGGAAACAAAAGTAACATTAAACGTACCTGCACGGCTTGCACCATTGATTTTGCTGGTCCAGTCCAAATCGAGCTCGGCACTTTTTCATGTTATTACCTAAGAAAACCATGAAATATTTTTAGATGGACTTTAACAGAAGAATTTTGGATTATTTAATAGAAATAGATGATTTGTTAGTGAGCCATTTATTAGTTTTTAGGTTTAATGAATTATCAAACATATAAAAGAGGATGATTTCAAGGTTCAAAAATTAAAAAAGAAGTAAAGAATAATGAAAGCACGCGGTTGATAGTGAGATTTTTTGAGCATTTGTTTGCCGTTCTAATATAGATCTATAAACACTTACTGATATAAAACATACAATAGATTAAGAATATGTAGCCATTTTTAAGGTTTTATAAATACATAACAATCGTATTACATGCATGAATACCTATAATACTTGAAATAACAATAAATAAAACTTATGATATGAAAACATAAAATGCATTTCTGTTTTAGACATGCTCAAAGTATAATTATACCTTCATTATACACAAAAGATGAGTATGAAAGCACATTTTGATAATTTTATACAAAAACAACATTAGATCCAATACAAGTTTTATAATTGTATTCGTATCTTGAACGACACAATTATGTTCGATTTGTACCGGTTAATACACATATGCATTTGCTGTTGTAATATAAAACCCGGTTTAGATTTAGAACCAGATTTTTATTAAATTTTGGCGTATATTACCAGTGCTAGCAGCCAAGACTAAATTTAGTTTCCTGAACATATTTTGATTTAAAAGGTTTTTAAAATAGAATCCAATTGCAAAACCTGGCTCTTAACAAAAAAAAAAACATGTTGGCATACATATATGTACAAGTAATATTTACATGTACATATACTGACATTACTAAAGTAAAGTAAACTAAAGATTTACATCTAATAGATGTGCTTTCTTTAAATTGATCTGATCTGGATTTGGTTAAGCTGATTTGATATGATGTATATTCGTACAATAGTTTAAGAAAATTTGTCTAACCTCCGTCGTGGGCATCTTGCTTCCGCTTCCGTTTCTTGCCGCGCGAGGCATTCGTACGAGAGCTCCAATCGGGATACATTTGCATGTGCAGTTGACGCTCACGCCGCGCCAACTCGTAATACTTCGCCTGCTCCTCACGCCCCAAGGCATGCCACTGGGTGTGGGATTAAAGCGTTGTTTTACGAAAATAATATTATGTAATAGTTGTATGCAAAAGGTATCGGGATAATTACTTTTTATGCAATATGTTTAAACCAGTTAATCAATTTACTTCACTTTTAATTATGAGACATACATATACATATATATCGGAATATACATATAGTTTTCGTAGGTATAAAATATAAAACATATAAATGTGTTTCTTCATCTATATGATAGATATATGTACCGGAATATGTTTAAACTAATTAATCAATTTTCTTTAGATTACATTATGATATATATATATATGTAGATGTATACATATTTATTTATATTACTCGCGATTTCCTAACGCAAGAACAACGCCCCATTAATTCACGAAGCAAGGACATGCCCAATACCATATATATGTTCTTTTAATAAACGATTCGTAGCGCCAGAAATTTAAAAGCTTCGACGGATCGATCTTCAAGACGGTTTCGGGTGCATGCATTCGCCAATTCTGGTCGAGACGTTCAGTTTTGAAGTTCATATGCATGATTCTTATACTAAAGAATCAATTGAAATGAAAGCTTTAAACAAAATGGAATGTTTTTATTGTTCTCTTTTCTCATAATTTTGAATACTTTGCCAATTTATTTGTTTAACTTATGGAGTTTGTGTGTTGTACATGTGTTGCTATGCTAATTTAAAACTTCATCAGAATAACCTGCCCTTTTTAAATAAAGTGGTTATTAAATGTATTATATCATTATTTAAATATTCAATAAAATCTAATAAGACAAGAGACAAAGTATTTTTTCTAATGTAGCCATTGTTACAAACATTACATTCTATAGCTTGACCAATAGAGATTTAAAATTGAGCCGATTGGGCACTGCTTAACTAAAAACTTGGCTCCACTAAGTTGAATGTAAAGAGTGACTCAAATATATTTTTATAAAAAGGATACTTTTGAAAAAATGTTTATTAGCGGTTCTTTAATTTATTACTTCGATTTTGCAAGGTTTAAACATGTACTATATTTTTTTGTTATCTCTACTAAAAATGGCACTCAGTTCCCATCTGTGAAATTCCATTAACAAGTGTTTTGCTGTATTGTTCAGGTTTATTTTAACTAACTATACTTGATCTAGGCTCGTCTAAAATTACCTTCAAAGCTACAAAAGCAATGTTGTAAATTTGCCAAGTGTTGATTTTTTTTATCATTCTTTACATACTGGTAAGTTACGGAACTTTACGAACGTTAAATATAATCTAAGTATTTACACAAATTACATAGACATAGGTAAATTTTTAAGTTACTGTTATTTCTAATTTGGGTGGGTTAGTTGTTGATGTTAGATGTGTGCTTGAGGTTTTGTGTGAGTGTAAGTGATTTAATGAAATCGAAAAACATAAAAGTGGAATGCAGTTAGAAGGAAACGAGTGTAACAATTTGACAATTTTGTGCAATACCTCCCGAATCCGTTGTCGATCTGTCTTTTTTACGCTTTTTCTTTTTTGACACGTAACCGTAGTTATCTCGTGCGCTCCACCCCGGATACAATTCCATATGTAATTGACGCTCTTGCCGAGCCTTTTCGTAATATTTGCTTTGTTCTTCGCGGGACAGTTCGTGCCACTACAAATGCATTATTAAGGAGGAATCCATTAGAAAGAATTTGTAAAAACAGGAATGTTTTTCGCAAAAATAATAAAAGTAATATAAATTTCAGGTAGTTTCATATTTTTCACGATTATCCAGCGCTTATTTGTGTTAAAAAATATTTTACGTCAGTGTGTCCCCTGTCATACATCCCATTCAAAATTTAAAAGATATATAATTCCTGCGCTATTGTCAATGGGATCAATTCTTTGGAAAACTATAACTGCATATACATATTTAAAATAGAATGGTGTTAAGTGGCTTACCCGTCGCCCTAAAATTTGATTGATTGCAGCTGATTCTTTCAGCGTACATTCGGCGACTACTTTGGCTCGCATCTCCTTCATGTAAAGCATGAACGCATTCAACGGTTTCTTGATATGTGGTTTCTTTTTATCATTTGAGCTATCTTTACAGTCAATAGATTGCGTATTCGATGAGTTTTTTGAATCCAAGTTTCTGAAAGTCAAACCATGATATTTAATACAAACATTTAAAAAGTGTATAGAATGTAGAGTGTAAAGTAAAATAAGTTAAAATGTAGATTAGAATAAAGAGTCACATATAGCATCGATGGAACGAGATTTATGTGCAGAAAATAAAATATCTGACAATAGTTCCGTTGATTTTTTTAACTTCCCGCCTCTTAACGGATAGAAAAACATTGCTTCTGTCAACAAGCATCTGTCAGACGACTGTTGTAAAATTTGAAAAGCCTGCGTCATGTAGTTTGTATTTGATTGTAATTCCTCGTAATTTGAAGGAAATATGGTCAAAATCCCGTACTGTTACGTTACATTTGCACGCATATTTTGACGGAAATTGATTTAGATTTTTCTGTACGCGCTCTTATTTAAGAGTTATTAACGTTTCAAATTGGCTGTTACGTTACACAAATTTGGAAGTAGGTTTCAAGTTGCGCAACACTTTCGAAAAAGTCTGCTCTTCTGGTTGACCATTTTTAACGAGTAATAAAACATTTTGTAGCTTAAGGATGGAAGTAAAAGTACTAAAACATTTTGTAGCTTAAGGATGGAAAGTAATAAATTAAATTTTATTTAGTCCAAAAATGTTTTTTTTTTTTTTTTTGACAATCAAAAAGGTACGGACTGTTACCTTACATAAAAAGACTGTTACGTTACATGTGCGAATTTCGTTTATTAAACTTTACGAAAAATTATTTTTGAACTGAAAAACAAATAAGATTATAGATTGTATTCTTGTTTTGAAGTATTAAAACTCCATTATAAACTTGAAATTTACACTTTTCGAGCTATTAACATCGCAGGTGTGTTAAAAATGTAATTTATATCAGAAAAATCACTATCTGTAACCTCTTTCGATGAAAGATTAAATGTAGGTACAAAGACTGATGCACATTTGACTATGCACTCACGAGCCAATATATGCTTCGACACAAACCTTTCGGTAGTTGCGCCAATACCATAGATACAACTTTTCCCGTGGGAGGTCGCAAAATAGTTTCAGACGATTTTTATATCGAATTTTTATTCTTTTGAGAAAAGTAAGTTTTTTTTTTTTTGTTAATGTAATCGATTTTTCATGAAAAAAACTTTTCATAACCTGTGACTGTTACACTGAACATTGCTGTAGAATTATTTTTCGTTAAAAAGGCAGCCAAAATTTTTTCTGTCAAATATTTCATTAAGTTACTTTCTAATAACTTAATTCTACTCAAAAATGTTAATGAGCAAGTAAAAAAAAATGTTTTAATATTACAAACCTTTTCGCTACGAACCATGTTTTTATTCATTTCTACTCTCCCCGATGCAACGACCGAAGAAGTGAAAAATTTCGAAACTATCAATAGGTATCGTGTTGGTCATTGTTCATTTATATATAGAATTAGCGATTTTGACCATATGCAAAAAAGTTAATTTCGTGTGCTCATTAAAAAACCTCAAAATGGGAACCTGGGAACTCTGCACCGAGTTTTACTGAGTTCCATTATTTGAATGATATTGCACGATCGAAGCATGATAGTGCGTGAGGTAGCTGATTCTGTAGGGATCTAACCTGATCGGGTACATTACATTTTAAAGGCATATTTGGATATAAAAAAGCTCCTCGTATTGTTGAGCGCATAGATGTCAGACTTATCCAGACGTACACTGTTACAAGTGTATTTCAACTTCCCCTTCCGCCAGCACAAAGGACGAACATTTGTGGCATCCACAATTTTTAAGATACGAGAAAACTAAAAACGTAGTATCATAGAGAATGACGATATCTGCCAGATTTCTGGATCATTATCGCTAAAATGAAGAAATTATTTGGCAGTTGTTAACCCACCCCTTCCAGCGCTGCAGCGCTAACCTATTCTCTATCGCACTCACACACTCTGCCTTGTCCATTGTGCGCCCTCTGAAGGGGGAGATCGAGTTAGAACGTGTTGGTGTGAGAAGAGAAATGACGATATAGCGGAATTAAAAACAATAGCGGAAAAATGGAAACAAATAAAATATTCCTTAATCTGAGTGGCTGTGTATCGGCGCGTGTCATAAGATATGCGCTAAAAAATGTATGAATGATGATGATAAATAATCGTACTTAAAATAAGATTTTTGTCAAATTCGGGCGGGACAGTCGTACACATTGCAAGTCGAAGAATGTTCAAATTAAGACGGATTACACTAGTCAACACTAGAATTAGGCTGTTGCCCAAAATAACTTTTTCTTATAGATTTCGGGGTTTAAAAATTTGTAACGAATTATGGTTTTTTTATGCTGTAGTTTTTTTTATTAAAGAATTTTTTAAAATCTGGTATTTTTGTTTGTTTTTTTTCAGAGGTAGTGCTTCTATTTTTCACATAACTTTAGTATCTTATATCTGGTTGCATAGAACTTTCCAGTTCTGAAAAGCTGACAAACGCAGCTATAAATCCGACCCAGACCCTTTGTATCTGCAGCTCAACCCCTGAAAGATATTAAGCTTTTAAATTCAAATTTCATCATTTTTTGCGCTTTTTTTTCTCGAAATTTTGACTTTAAAAACTCGGGAAAAGTAAAAAAAATATTTCTTGGCATGCATTTTTAGTTTTAGATAGACGCATTAATTAGGTGTCGTTTAAGGTATTGTTCATTAAAATCCATACAGAAACGGTGGAGCTAAAATTCGTTAACCAAACCTCAAAAGTGAAAAAATAGACAAAAAATACTTTTTGGAAGGTTGCGAGCCCAACTGCCAATTGGAAACAAAGCAAACTATTCATTTTCGAGTTTGGTCAAAAAAACAAGCCAATCGCGCGGGACAAATAAGGAAGTGGTTTTCGCGGAGACCAATTCAAACTCTCATTTCAGCTAAAGTTGCGGCAATATTTTGATGCGAATTTCTGTACATGTTGTGCATTGATGTCTCTTTGAAATGGTTCCAATTACACGCAAATATGATTTGTAATTTTTTTAATTTATTGAAGACCATATTCGCACGGGACATGTCGCACAGGATACAAATTCCTAGGTTAATAACAGTTAAACCATTTTGAACCATTTTTCTCGTATTTATTATAGATATTATAATATGTTACAAAACGGCCAATTTTATCTTTCCACCAGCGCAGCATATTCCCGGGGTTTCCGATTGAAACTTCAATGCATTGCAATGCTGGCATACGACAGACAATGAACCGATATCAACGCAGCGAAGATCATGGCAGGCTATTGTGCAATCTTATTCGAAAGCTGCGCGATTTAAGTCTTCTGGTCGAATTTGAGTTCGTAATTGTTCAACGCGAACCTGTGCAATATGGGCATATTATAACTTATAGTATGATAAAATAATAATATGATAAAATTTGAGACAAATCGGCCCTGCCTTTCTATAACTCCATTTTTTTCGCTTTTGATGGTTTCCCATATGTCATATACGTAGATGACATCAATACGGAAGCATTGGTCGAGTACATAAAACTTCGGCGCGCCGAAATTAGGCTTATTACTGATTAAATATGCTGTATGTCTTTGAAAATAATTTATAGCTTCGTAGCTTTACAGATTAAATTCAAAAACTAATAAAGTTTCATGCTTAAATATTGTTTATCTACATTTTGTCTTTAAAGATTTTTAAATTACATGTTTTTAAGCTTGGTTCCAATGCTTAGATCATACGGAGCATCTGGTATGGATTCACCTTCGCACTTGTCGCTGGTAGTGCATCCACCTCCGTTGTCGATACCTGCAGCTGCTGTCAAAGCGTTCAGTCGTGCTTTGAACATACTAGTTAGGGCACGTTCCTGCAGAGCGGTTACGGCGGCAATAGCCGAAGGTGCACCTTGAACAATTGGAGGAGATGGTGTAGATGTCACTCCTGTTATTGCGGTTGCAATTGATGGTGGTGTGGGTAAGGTACTATCTATGACGTTATAAATAGTTCCCGTTTGATGACTGTGAGAATATTCCGTATTGCACGTGCCTTTTAATAAAGTTGTTTTAGCAGAAGACGTTGTCGGAGTTTCGATGCGACGTGCGTATCTAGATTTTCTTCGACTGTTATTCAACGGACATGAAACAGGAATATTTCCAGTCGAGCAGCTACTATTACTGCTGGTCGGTGGAGTAGAAGGTGCTGCAGGAAACTGGATGTCGGCAAAATAGGAGGATTCGTTGACATTTGAAACAGCTAAGCCGTCGCTGCTATTTTTAAGCGATAGGAGTGGACTCATATTCAATGCACGATAGCTGTCCATAGAATCTGAAATATTCGCCCGAGCTTTGGCGCCAGCAGTAGTGAAATTATCAGGAATTTGTATAGCATTTGTTTTAGAAGCGTACTCCAAAATAATTTCAGCCGCAGTGCTACAATTTTTGACTTCTTCCTTAAATTGAGTGTCTCGATTTTTCGGATGCCATATGCATGTGGGCGATGGTATTGATTTTTCGCATTCGCTATTATCACTATCACTGCAACCATTGAGTGTACTACTGGGCAGACTCCCCTGATGTATAAGAACGGTTGAGGCCTTTTGTAGGATTATGTTCTCTATTTCATGCAGAGTTCTGGATTTTTCTTTAGTTAATAAAAATTCAGACTCACTTGTGTTCACATGATGCTTTAAGTCGCTTGAATCAATTTGAGCATCGTTTTTTTTAGGTTTAAGCTCACTTTCTACGGACAACGCAATCGCAGCCAAAGCCATTATAGTATGTGTTGGCGTAGGACTAAAACCAGCACCATCCTCTGAACTGAGTCCCAAACGTTGCAAGCTGCGCAGGTAATAGAGTTCTGCACTGTTCCATTGATGATGAAGTCGCTTTATTTGATCCAAAATGTCTTCAATTGTCTTGCAGTTTACATTTAATTGGCGTCGTACAGTGGCTTCTAGGGACGAATCGGTGGATTTAGTCGCATTTCGGCGGTGACGTACACTGACGTTATCCCGAAATTGACCAGAAAGTAAGGTGAGTTGTTCTAAGCTTCTTTTCACATCGGCAAGCAGGATTTTGTGCTCCCGAAAGAAATCACAGGTGGATTTCAGGTGATCCTTTGTGTTTTCACCACGCTTCGAGTAATGTTCCGTGTTATTTGATTTGAGAGTATCTTCTAGTTCTTCAATTTGTTGACCCAGATTGCTGTGACTTTGTTGAAGCTGGGGAAAATCTAATAAGAGTTCTTCTCCAAATCTTAATCCGTTTTCTACGTCATTCAGCACCTCATTGTTGTTGTTATTATCCTGCGAAGATGGGGTTGGTGGCAGATCCTCTTGTCGAATACTTAATTTCTTTGATACCGAAAAATCAATCATATGCGTAGTGCGTTCGTGGACTCTCTCTGATTCTGTTTCCCGTTCCGCTAATTTAGGCTGTACAAATTCAGCAAAGTTTCGAGATAAAAATGGATTCTGGGAGAACTTCTGGTGAGTCAGCAGGTTATTATTGTACACGTAGGATAAGAGTTCTCGATTGCGATTGAGCTCTTGCTCGAGCTCTTGATTGCTCCCTGTCTCATCCACCTTTTGCATATTTTGGGTAACGACGTTCGGCTGTCGGATGCCTCGCAAGCCCGGACCAAAGTCCAAAAGGGCCACAAAGACGTCGAATGTGCCAAATGATGATGATGACAGTGAGAACAGTGTGCGCGATTCAAGCTCAGCGCCAGCCTCTCCACGTGCAAGTGCAGTGTCAAAAAACAGGCTAGCTCCTGCCTCAGTTTCTTCCTCTCTTGAGGATCTCGCCAGCGATGCCCCCAGTACATCGAGGGCTGCCATGAACCGCTTTGCTGATGCTAGAAAGCAATCGGAGACCAGCGCCGTCACCATTGAAGCGCGGCCGGCTCCAATCATTGTTAAAATCCATCAATATGAACGGAACGAACTAATAAAAGGCCTCTCCAATGTGCTCGGGGTGAACCAACTTGAAGTCGAACACTTGGATGAAAAACAAGCTCTGTTCACCTTTTACACCCAATTTGGGCGACGCCTTATTAATAAGTACCTTGATCCTGACCAGATCGAGGAAGTCTGTTTCAAGCCACCTCCGCCAAAAAGTGCAACAATCGGACCACCAAAGCGCCCAGCGACACCTGACTCTGCCGTCAATCCGACAACCAAAAAAGTAGCTGCTTCTAGCCCACAGAAGAACTACTATAATCTACTTGCTCCAGATGATGATGGTCAGCTTGATGACGACATTATGATGGACACCTCTGACGCCAATCACGGTGAGTTCCCAGCAATGCCTGCAGCAACCGTTTCTCAAGCAGCCGCTCACGCTAGAGCCGGCGTTTCAGCTCAGACTGAGCCCACAGTGGTGCCTCCCGCTAGAGTCATCCGCCCTGAAAAACCTCCACCGATTGTTATTTCAAAAGTGGAGAACATCTTAGAAACAATGAGTAAAATAAAAAGTCTAATTGGTGAAGGCAGCTTCTACACTAAAACTACAAGTGTAGGAGGATTACGCATCATGTGCAATAGCATTGATGCATTTAGAACTCTGAGAAAATTCTTCGATGATGAAAGCACGAACATTCCGTCATACACTTACCAGCTTGGGTCCGAACGCGGCTACAGGGTCGTCATTCGCGATCTTCATCACTCCACTGACACAGCTTACATTACAGAACTACTAGCAGCATCAGGTCACGCTGTGAAGTTCATAAATGTGCTCAAGCGGAGACACACTGGTCAGGCAATGAACCTGTTTGAGGTTGAGTTGGTTCCCAAGGAGAATAATGTCGAGATTCTTAAGCTGACCAATATGGGCGGACAACGGGTACGCGTCGAAGTTAAAAGACGATCCAATGTTGTCGTTCAATGCCATAGATGCCAGCGTATAGGGCATACGCAAGCTTATTGCAGGAGTGAGTTTGTCTGCGTAAAGTGCGGACTGGGTCATAAAACGGTTTTATGTGAGAAATCTGCCCTTGTGCCTGCCAAATGTGCAAACTGCAAAGGCGCCCATGCGGCCAGCTACAGAGGTTGCATTGCCTTCAAAAATGCAGAAAGCAGAAGAGCGCCAACTGAGGTACAGCGCGCCAATAAGCTGCTGGCTGGGCTAGGCATGCCGGTGCTACCTCTGCCCTCAACTCGCCACAGAAGCCGACAACGCCAGCCTAGTGGCCATCGCCAAAAAAGTCGCCAGCGCTCTGAAGCAGGGCCTGCTCCAACTGTCAACCAGCATAGCTATGCAGATGTGGCCAGAGGAAGTCGCCAAGTAAATATAGCAGCAATCCAACAGCAGCAACGTCGATCCCGCTCCAGAGCACAACATGTATCCATTGCCCGTAGACAGCAGTCAGTCAATAGACAGCAGTCGACTAATCGTAGCCAAAGCAGAGCAAACCATGCTAATTTAAACACCATCAGCCATAAATTGGATCAGCTTATCTCACTGCTTCTTGCAAAACATCAAGGGCAAAATAGATCCCCCTCTGTCTCTCTGCAACCTAGATCCAATTTGGAAGCAAGAATGGCATCGCTGGAGAACATGCTAAGTGTTCTCATTGCTCGCCTTCCTGCCGAGTTACGAGTCAATGACCCTCAAAATGCCTAACAAGACCCAGGAAATTAGGATAGCGTTCTGGAATGCAGCAGGCCTGTCCAATAAACACATGGAAGTCGAAGCCTTTCTATCCAATCAACGTATTGATATACTTTTGTTGTGCGAAACACATATAAATACTAACACAGATATCAACATAGACGGATACCATCTTTACACCGCTAATCACCCATCAAATCGCCGGCAAGGTGGAGCAGCTGTTCTCGTAAGGAAGTGCATTGCGCACTCCAGCTTGCTCCCTTGCTCGGAAGATCGTCTCCAGATAGCTGCCATCTCACTGCCCAGACCAAAGGGTGGCCCACTGACAGTTGCTGCCATATATTGCCCACCCACATACGAGTGGACTGAGGTCCAGTTCAAAGAGCTGTTTGATTCTTTGGGTAGAGTTTTTATTATTGCTGGTGATTGGAACGCCAAAAGCCAATGGTGGGGTAATGCTAGGTCCTGCAGGCGTGGCACTGCGCTTCTGAGAAGCGTTCAGGGTAGCGGTCAAAATATCCTGGCCACTGGATCCCCAACTCATTTTCCCAACAATCGCAGGCATACACCATCTGCAATTGACTTTGGCGTGTACCAAGGTATTCGCTCCAACCTTCTTCAAATCGTCGCGGCTCCAGAACTAGGATCCGACCACGTCACTCAAATCATCAGACTCCTCCAAAGACCTGAAGCTGGAAAAGGAAAAGTTTTATTACCAAAAAGTGCCAATATCAGAAGGTACCAAAACTCACTTGATCAACACGTCCACCTGGAAACAGAGCTGCTCTCGGGAGATGATGTCGACGATGCGGTCAATATCCTGCAAAGGAACATCGAAAATGCTGCCTTAAATGCCGCCCAGCCTGTTTCTTGCCAACAGAGTCCTCATCTCTTGCACCTAGACCGCCGTACGCTCAAACTGCTGGAAGCAAAAAAGATCGTTAATAAAATGTACCAGAAAACTCGGAATCCGGTCATTAAACTTACCTTAAACAGCCTTACTAATCGCATCAGCAAACAGGTCAAGCTGCTTAAAGCACAAAAGCTTGACAGGCTACTACAAAGCATCGATCCGGCGGACAGGTACAGAATGCAGAAGCTGTGGGCCATCACAAACAACATCAAAAGGCAACCTGCCCCAAATCTGCCTGTGCGCAAGCATGTTCCAGTCGGATGTCCAGCTCTTGATGACCCTTGGTGCAAAAGCACGGAAGAAAAAGCAGAAGCCTTCGCCCAGCACTTGGAACTACGCTTCACTCCAAGAATTACAGCAGAACCAGAAGACAGAAGGGAAATTGAAGAAGGTCTCCTTTTACCCAGTCCAACAGAGCAAGAGCAGGTCAGACCGTTCACCATCAGCGAGGTTCAAGCTGAAATTAAAAAACTGGAGTCAAAAAAGTCACCTGGGCTTGATCGCATTTGCAATCGAGCGATAAAGGCACTGCCGATCTCTGCCATCACTTACTTGACGCTCATCTTTAATGCTGCTCTCAAATTTGGCCATTATCCAAAAGCATGGAAGACTGCCACGGTCACCATGATACCGAAGCCAGGCAAACCACCGGATCAGCTGGCATCCTACAGGCCAATCAGTCTTCTCTCTGGGCTATCTAAGCTTCTCGAGCGCCTCCTACTGGGTCGATTGTTTGAGGTAAGCAGCTTTGCTAGTTCTATTCCAAACCATCAGTTTGGTTTTCGTGAACAGCACTCAGCAGAACAGCAAATTGGCAGAGTCACCCAGTTCATCCTACAGGCACATGAGAAGAAAATGCACTGTTCAGCAGTTTATATGGACGTTCAGGAAGCTTTTGACAGAGTGTGGCACGAAGGTCTCCTCTGCAAACTAAAGAGATTAATCCCGGAAAGCCTTCACCGCATACTCACCAGCTACCTAACCGGCAGATCCTTCAGGGTTGTTTGCAACGGCGTCACCTCTTCCACAATGAACATTGCAGCTGGAGTACCACAGGGCAGTGTTCTCGGACCTGTGCTGTACAATGTGTACACTAGCGACATGCCAACGCCACCCAGATACAGCTGCAATATGCTTGCTACATACGCTGACGATGCAGTCTACTTAGCGTCTTCTTACAACATAAATAGCTGCATCACCAACATGGAAAAGCTGCTATCTGATGCTGCCAAATGGGCTAAAAAATGGGGAATTACGATCAATACAACAAAAACGGCTCATGTCTTACATACGCTCTCAACAACATCTACACTGCTGCAGCATCCATCTCCAAGGCTTTCCGAGCAACACCTGGCCAACAAAAATGTGTATCCGTATCTGGGAGTCCAACTAGACAGAGGTCTCAACTTCAATAAGCATATCCAAGCTGTAATTACAAAAACAATAGCTCGGATTAAGAAACTGGAATGGCTCATTGGAAGAAGGAGCAAATTATCCACTCGCGCCAAAACATTGCTGTACAGGCAGCTAGTAGCTCCGATATGGCAGTACGCTCTTCCTATCTGGGGCTCTCTTGCATCCAACACGCACATGAACAAGATCCAGGTTATTCAAAATAGAGCTATCCGAGCTATCGTCGATGCGCCTTGGTATGTCAGGAACAGCTTAATCCATGCAGATCTCCAGTTGCCTACAGTGGAAGAAACATATAATAATCTCTCAAGAAGCTATTATGAAAGGCTGCTCCAACATGACAATTACCTGGCAAGGAGACTTGTCATCAACCCCTGCATCCTGCAAAGACTCTCCAGACCACGATACAGCGAGGCGATTGCTAATCATCTGCCCAGGATGATGCGCTTACAGCCGGCCCAACAGACAGGCGAATCTGCCTCAGCGAGCGATCTGCTGCAACGACCTGCAGCAACAGCACGCCATCCAGACGACGTTGATGACCAGCTCCAGCAGGCCAACATCCAAGAACTCCAGAATAGCGTCCTCCAGGCATTACACAACTCCAGACGAAGTCATCCTTTCACCACCGGGAACAGCAGCAATGTCTCAGCGGCACCTGTAAGAGATAATCTTCCACAAGCTTATTCTCTTCCACAGACAACAAATGAAGTAAACTTATCTGAAGCTGAGCGACAGTAGATGGCAGCACGAAAAATCTCCAATCCGACAGCGTCCTCAAACTGCGCAGTCCAACAGTCTTATTGTCACAATTTCCACATACGAGACGCAGCCTGACGCCCTCACAATAACCTCCGCGAAGCAACTGGATCCTAGGACCTGAAAGAAAAAGAAAATTACTCACATACCTGAAGCCCAGCGACGGGAATGTCAACAGCACGCAACTCCAACAATAACTCCAAACAGCGGCACAAGCATCGGCACTCTTTCGACAATTATGTTGTCCAAAGTTGTGCGATGCAAGCAAACTGCAGCAGCTGGATGGAGCCCACCACTGCCGCACAGCTGTATTTAGACAGCAAGGCTATATTTAAGCATCTAGTCCACTGAAATCAAAAGATTATTATTATTAATTAATGTAAACAAAAGAACATCTCACTGCAATGGAGATGCAGAATGTTCGATAACTTTTTTCTTTGATACTATCGTATACTAGTATTATCACTCTTGTATATAATTACCTATGTCCCACTGATCCGTAGTAAGCAACTTTGTAAGCTGTAGCGTTAATTAATTTATAAGATGTGCTGTATAAAGTACAAATAAATAGAACGTCAGGTGATGGTACCCTTACTCTTTACTCCAGCCCTGCTGGTGTATCAGAGTTAAGGTCATACCTTTCTGACGCCATACTAGGTTCCGATCTGGAGCTAGAAAGAGAGTATGAAAGCACATTTTGATAATTTTATACAAAAACAACATTAGATCCAATACAAGTTTTATAATTGTATTCGTATCTTGAACGACACAATTATGTTCGATTTGTACCGGTTAATACACATATGCATTTGCTGTTGTAATATAAAACCCGGTTTAGATTTAGAACCAGATTTTTATTAAATTTTGGCGTATATTACCAGTGCTAGCAGCCAAGACTAAATTTAGTTTCCTGAACATATTTTGATTTAAAAGGTTTTTAAAATAGAATCCAATTGCAAAACCTGGCTCTTAACAAAAAAAAAACATGTTGGCATACATATATGTACAAGTAATATTTACATGTACATATACTGACATTACTAAAGTAAAGTAAACTAAAGATTTACATCTAATAGATGTGCTTTCTTTAAATTGATCTGATCTGGATTTGGTTAAGCTGATTTGATATGATGTATATTCGTACAATAGTTTAAGAAAATTTGTCTAACCTCCGTCGTGGGCATCTTGCTTCCGCTTCCGTTTCTTGCCGCGCGAGGCATTCGTACGAGAGCTCCAATCGGGATACATTTGCATGTGCAGTTGACGCTCACGCCGCGCCAACTCGTAATACTTCGCCTGCTCCTCACGCCCCAAGGCATGCCACTGGGTGTGGGATTAAAGCGTTGTTTTACGAAAATAATATTATGTAATAGTTGTATGCAAAAGGTATCGGGATAATTACTTTTTATGCAATATGTTTAAACCAGTTAATCAATTTACTTCACTTTTTAATTATGAGACATACATATACATATATATCGGAATATACATATAGTTTTCGTAGGTATAAAATATAAAACATATAAATGTGTTTCTTCATCTATATGATAGATATATGTACCGGAATATGTTTAAACTAATTAATCAATTTTCTTTAGATTACATTATGATATATATATATATGTAGATGTATACATATTTATTTATATTACTCGCGATTTCCTAACGCAAGAACAACGCCCCATTAATTCACGAAGCAAGGACATGCCCAATACCATATATATGTTCTTTTAATAAACGATTCGTAGCGCCAGAAATTTAAAAGCTTCGACGGATCGATCTTCAAGACGGTTTCGGGTGCATGCATTCGCCAATTCTGGTCGAGACGTTCAGTTTTGAAGTTCATATGCATGATTCTTATACTAAAGAATCAATTGAAATGAAAGCTTTAAACAAAATGGAATGTTTTTATTGTTCTCTTTTCTCATAATTTTGAATACTTTGCCAATTTATTTGTTTAACTTATGGAGTTTGTGTGTTGTACATGTGTTGCTATGCTAATTTAAAACTTCATCAGAATAACCTGCCCTTTTTAAATAAAGTGGTTATTAAATGTATTATATCATTATTTAAATATTCAATAAAATCTAATAAGACAAGAGACAAAGTATTTTTTCTAATGTAGCCATTGTTACAAACATTACATTCTATAGCTTGACCAATAGAGATTTAAAATTGAGCCGATTGGGCACTGCTTAACTAAAAACTTGGCTCCACTAAGTTGAATGTAAAGAGTGACTCAAATATATTTTTATAAAAAGGATACTTTTGAAAAAATGTTTATTAGCGGTTCTTTAATTTATTACTTCGATTTTGCAAGGTTTAAACATGTACTATATTTTTTTGTTATCTCTACTAAAAATGGCACTCAGTTCCCATCTGTGAAATTCCATTAACAAGTGTTTTGCTGTATTGTTCAGGTTTATTTTAACTAACTATACTTGATCTAGGCTCGTCTAAAATTACCTTCAAAGCTACAAAAGCAATGTTGTAAATTTGCCAAGTGTTGATTTTTTTATCATTCTTTACATACTGGTAAGTTACGGAACTTTACGAACGTTAAATATAATCTAAGTATTTACACAAATTACATAGACATAGGTAAATTTTTAAGTTACTGTTATTTCTAATTTGGGTGGGTTAGTTGTTGATGTTAGATGTGTGCTTGAGGTTTTGTGTGAGTGTAAGTGATTTAATGAAATCGAAAAACATAAAAGTGGAATGCAGTTAGAAGGAAACGAGTGTAACAATTTGACAATTTTGTGCAATACCTCCCGAATCCGTTGTCGATCTGTCTTTTTTACGCTTTTTCTTTTTTGACACGTAACCGTAGTTATCTCGTGCGCTCCACCCCGGATACAATTCCATATGTAATTGACGCTCTTGCCGAGCCTTTTCGTAATATTTGCTTTGTTCTTCGCGGGACAGTTCGTGCCACTACAAATGCATTATTAAGGAGGAATCCATTAGAAAGAATTTGTAAAAACAGGAATGTTTTTCGCAAAAATAATAAAAGTAATATAAATTTCAGGTAGTTTCATATTTTTCACGATTATCCAGCGCTTATTTGTGTTAAAAAATATTTTACGTCAGTGTGTCCCCTGTCATACATCCCATTCAAAATTTAAAAGATATATAATTCCTGCGCTATTGTCAATGGGATCAATTCTTTGGAAAACTATAACTGCATATACATATTTAAAATAGAATGGTGTTAAGTGGCTTACCCGTCGCCCTAAAATTTGATTGATTGCAGCTGATTCTTTCAGCGTACATTCGGCGACTACTTTGGCTCGCATCTCCTTCATGTAAAGCATGAACGCATTCAACGGTTTCTTGATATGTGGTTTCTTTTTATCATTTGAGCTATCTTTACAGTCAATAGATTGCGTATTCGATGAGTTTTTTGAATCCAAGTTTCTGAAAGTCAAACCATGATATTTAATACAAACATTTAAAAAGTGTATAGAATGTAGAGTGTAAAGTAAAATAAGTTAAAATGTAGATTAGAATAAAGAGTCACATATAGCATCGATGGAACGAGATTTATGTGCAGAAAATAAAATATCTGACAATAGTTCCGTTGATTTTTTTAACTTCCCGCCTCTTAACGGATAGAAAAACATTGCTTCTGTCAACAAGCATCTGTCAGACGACTGTTGTAAAATTTGAAAAGCCTGCGTCATGTAGTTTGTATTTGATTGTAATTCCTCGTAATTTGAAGGAAATATGGTCAAAATCCCGTACTGTTACGTTACATTTGCACGCATATTTTGACGGAAATTGATTTAGATTTTTCTGTACGCGCTCTTATTTAAGAGTTATTAACGTTTCAAATTGGCTGTTACGTTACACAAATTTGGAAGTAGGTTTCAAGTTGCGCAACACTTTCGAAAAAGTCTGCTCTTCTGGTTGACCATTTTTAACGAGTAATAAAACATTTTGTAGCTTAAGGATGGAAGTAAAAGTACTAAAACATTTTGTAGCTTAAGGATGGAAAGTAATAAATTAAATTTTATTTAGTCCAAAAATGTTTTTTTTTTTTTTTTGACAATCAAAAAGGTACGGACTGTTACCTTACATAAAAAGACTGTTACGTTACATGTGCGAATTTCGTTTATTAAACTTTACGAAAAATTATTTTTGAACTGAAAAACAAATAAGATTATAGATTGTATTCTTGTTTTGAAGTATTAAAACTCCATTATAAACTTGAAATTTACACTTTTCGAGCTATTAACATCGCAGGTGTGTTAAAAATGTAATTTATATCAGAAAAATCACTATCTGTAACCTCTTTCGATGAAAGATTAAATGTAGGTACAAAGACTGATGCACATTTGACTATGCACTCACGAGCCAATATATGCTTCGACACAAACCTTTCGGTAGTTGCGCCAATACCATAGATACAACTTTTCCCGTGGGAGGTCGCAAAATAGTTTCAGACGATTTTTATATCGAATTTTTATTCTTTTGAGAAAAGTAAGTTTTTTTTTTTTGTTAATGTAATCGATTTTTCATGAAAAAAACTTTTCATAACCTGTGACTGTTACACTGAACATTGCTGTAGAATTATTTTTCGTTAAAAAGGCAGCCAAAATTTTTTCTGTCAAATATTTCATTAAGTTACTTTCTAATAACTTAATTCTACTCAAAAATGTTAATGAGCAAGTAAAAAAAATGTTTTAATATTACAAACCTTTTCGCTACGAACCATGTTTTTATTCATTTCTACTCTCCCCGATGCAACGACCGAAGAAGTGAAAAATTTCGAAACTATCAATAGGTATCGTGTTGGTCATTGTTCATTTATATATAGAATTAGCGATTTTGACCATATGCAAAAAAGTTAATTTCGTGTGCTCATTAAAAAACCTCAAAATGGGAACCTGGGAACTCTGCACCGAGTTTTACTGAGTTCCATTATTTGAATGATATTGCACGATCGAAGCATGATAGTGCGTGAGGTAGCTGATTCTGTAGGGATCTAACCTGATCGGGTACATTACATTTTAAAGGCATATTTGGATATAAAAAAGCTCCTCGTATTGTTGAGCGCATAGATGTCAGACTTATCCAGACGTACACTGTTACAAGTGTATTTCAACTTCCCCTTCCGCCAGCACAAAGGACGAACATTTGTGGCATCCACAATTTTTAAGATACGAGAAAACTAAAAACGTAGTATCATAGAGAATGACGATATCTGCCAGATTTCTGGATCATTATCGCTAAAATGAAGAAATTATTTGGCAGTTGTTAACCCACCCCTTCCAGCGCTGCAGCGCTAACCTATTCTCTATCGCACTCACACACTCTGCCTTGTCCATTGTGCGCCCTCTGAAGGGGGAGATCGAGTTAGAACGTGTTGGTGTGAGAAGAGAAATGACGATATAGCGGAATTAAAAACAATAGCGGAAAAATGGAAACAAATAAAATATTCCTTAATCTGAGTGGCTGTGTATCGGCGCGTGTCATAAGATATGCGCTAAAAAATGTATGAATGATGATGATAAATAATCGTACTTAAAATAAGATTTTTGTCAAATTCGGGCGGGACAGTCGTACACATTGCAAGTCGAAGAATGTTCAAATTAAGACGGATTACACTAGTCAACACTAGAATTAGGCTGTTGCCCAAAATAACTTTTTCTTATAGATTTCGGGGTTTAAAAATTTGTAACGAATTATGGTTTTTTTATGCTGTAGTTTTTTTTATTAAAGAATTTTTTAAAATCTGGTATTTTTGTTTGTTTTTTTTCAGAGGTAGTGCTTCTATTTTTCACATAACTTTAGTATCTTATATCTGGTTGCATAGAACTTTCCAGTTCTGAAAAGCTGACAAACGCAGCTATAAATCCGACCCAGACCCTTTGTATCTGCAGCTCAACCCCTGAAAGATATTAAGCTTTTAAATTCAAATTTCATCATTTTTTGCGCTTTTTTTTCTCGAAATTTTGACTTTAAAAACTCGGGAAAAGTAAAAAAAAATATTTCTTGGCATGCATTTTTAGTTTTAGATAGACGCATTAATTAGGTGTCGTTTAAGGTATTGTTCATTAAAATCCATACAGAAACGGTGGAGCTAAAATTCGTTAACCAAACCTCAAAAGTGAAAAAATAGACAAAAAATACTTTTTGGAAGGTTGCGAGCCCAACTGCCAATTGGAAACAAAGCAAACTATTCATTTTCGAGTTTGGTCAAAAAAACAAGCCAATCGCGCGGGACAAATAAGGAAGTGGTTTTCGCGGAGACCAATTCAAACTCTCATTTCAGCTAAAGTTGCGGCAATATTTTGATGCGAATTTCTGTACATGTTGTGCATTGATGTCTCTTTGAAATGGTTCCAATTACACGCAAATATGATTTGTAATTTTTTTAATTTATTGAAGACCATATTCGCACGGGACATGTCGCACAGGATACAAATTCCTAGGTTAATAACAGTTAAACCATTTTGAACCATTTTTCTCGTATTTATTATAGATATTATAATATGTTACAAAACGGCCAATTTTATCTTTCCACCAGCGCAGCATATTCCCGGGGTTTCCGATTGAAACTTCAATGCATTGCAATGCTGGCATACGACAGACAATGAACCGATATCAACGCAGCGAAGATCATGGCAGGCTATTGTGCAATCTTATTCGAAAGCTGCGCGATTTAAGTCTTCTGGTCGAATTTGAGTTCGTAATTGTTCAACGCGAACCTGTGCAATATGGGCATATTATAACTTATAGTATGATAAAATAATAATATGATAAAATTTGAGACAAATCGGCCCTGCCTTTCTATAACTCCATTTTTTTCGCTTTTGATGGTTTCCCATATGTCATATACGTAGATGACATCAATACGGAAGCATTGGTCGAGTACATAAAACTTCGGCGCGCCGAAATTAGGCTTATTACTGATTAAATATGCTGTATGTCTTTGAAAATAATTTATAGCTTCGTAGCTTTACAGATTAAATTCAAAAACTAATAAAGTTTCATGCTTAAATATTGTTTATCTACATTTTGTCTTTAAAGATTTTTAAATTACATGTTTTTAAGCTTGGTTCCAATGCTTAGATCATACGGAGCATCTGGTATGGATTCACCTTCGCACTTGTCGCTGGTAGTGCATCCACCTCCGTTGTCGATACCTGCAGCTGCTGTCAAAGCGTTCAGTCGTGCTTTGAACATACTAGTTAGGGCACGTTCCTGCAGAGCGGTTACGGCGGCAATAGCCGAAGGTGCACCTTGAACAATTGGAGGAGATGGTGTAGATGTCACTCCTGTTATTGCGGTTGCAATTGATGGTGGTGTGGGTAAGGTACTATCTATGACGTTATAAATAGTTCCCGTTTGATGACTGTGAGAATATTCCGTATTGCACGTGCCTTTTAATAAAGTTGTTTTAGCAGAAGACGTTGTCGGAGTTTCGATGCGACGTGCGTATCTAGATTTTCTTCGACTGTTATTCAACGGACATGAAACAGGAATATTTCCAGTCGAGCAGCTACTATTACTGCTGGTCGGTGGAGTAGAAGGTGCTGCAGGAAACTGGATGTCGGCAAAATAGGAGGATTCGTTGACATTTGAAACAGCTAAGCCGTCGCTGCTATTTTTAAGCGATAGGAGTGGACTCATATTCAATGCACGATAGCTGTCCATAGAATCTGAAATATTCGCCCGAGCTTTGGCGCCAGCAGTAGTGAAATTATCAGGAATTTGTATAGCATTTGTTTTAGAAGCGTACTCCAAAATAATTTCAGCCGCAGTGCTACAATTTTTGACTTCTTCCTTAAATTGAGTGTCTCGATTTTTCGGATGCCATATGCATGTGGGCGATGGTATTGATTTTTCGCATTCGCTATTATCACTATCACTGCAACCATTGAGTGTACTACTGGGCAGACTCCCCTGATGTATAAGAACGGTTGAGGCCTTTTGTAGGATTATGTTCTCTATTTCATGCAGAGTTCTGGATTTTTCTTTAGTTAATAAAAATTCAGACTCACTTGTGTTCACATGATGCTTTAAGTCGCTTGAATCAATTTGAGCATCGTTTTTTTTAGGTTTAAGCTCACTTTCTACGGACAACGCAATCGCAGCCAAAGCCATTATAGTATGTGTTGGCGTAGGACTAAAACCAGCACCATCCTCTGAACTGAGTCCCAAACGTTGCAAGCTGCGCAGGTAATAGAGTTCTGCACTGTTCCATTGATGATGAAGTCGCTTTATTTGATCCAAAATGTCTTCAATTGTCTTGCAGTTTACATTTAATTGGCGTCGTACAGTGGCTTCTAGGGACGAATCGGTGGATTTAGTCGCATTTCGGCGGTGACGTACACTGACGTTATCCCGAAATTGACCAGAAAGTAAGGTGAGTTGTTCTAAGCTTCTTTTCACATCGGCAAGCAGGATTTTGTGCTCCCGAAAGAAATCACAGGTGGATTTCAGGTGATCCTTTGTGTTTTCACCACGCTTCGAGTAATGTTCCGTGTTATTTGATTTGAGAGTATCTTCTAGTTCTTCAATTTGTTGACCCAGATTGCTGTGACTTTGTTGAAGCTGGGGAAAATCTAATAAGAGTTCTTCTCCAAATCTTAATCCGTTTTCTACGTCATTCAGCACCTCATTGTTGTTGTTATTATCCTGCGAAGATGGGGTTGGTGGCAGATCCTCTTGTCGAATACTTAATTTCTTTGATACCGAAAAATCAATCATATGCGTAGTGCGTTCGTGGACTCTCTCTGATTCTGTTTCCCGTTCCGCTAATTTAGGCTGTACAAATTCAGCAAAGTTTCGAGATAAAAATGGATTCTGGGAGAACTTCTGGTGAGTCAGCAGGTTATTATTGTACACGTAGGATAAGAGTTCTCGATTGCGATTGAGCTCTTGCTCGAGCTCTTGATTGCTCCCTGTCTCATCCACCTTTTGCATATTTTGGGTAACGACGTTCGGCTGTCGGATGCCTCGCAAGCCCGGACCAAAGTCCAAAAGGGCCACAAAGACGTCGAATGTGCCAAATGATGATGATGACAGTGAGAACAGTGTGCGCGATTCAAGCTCAGCGCCAGCCTCTCCACGTGCAAGTGCAGTGTCAAAAAACAGGCTAGCTCCTGCCTCAGTTTCTTCCTCTCTTGAGGATCTCGCCAGCGATGCCCCCAGTACATCGAGGGCTGCCATGAACCGCTTTGCTGATGCTAGAAAGCAATCGGAGACCAGCGCCGTCACCATTGAAGCGCGGCCGGCTCCAATCATTGTTAAAATCCATCAATATGAACGGAACGAACTAATAAAAGGCCTCTCCAATGTGCTCGGGGTGAACCAACTTGAAGTCGAACACTTGGATGAAAAACAAGCTCTGTTCACCTTTTACACCCAATTTGGGCGACGCCTTATTAATAAGTACCTTGATCCTGACCAGATCGAGGAAGTCTGTTTCAAGCCACCTCCGCCAAAAAGTGCAACAATCGGACCACCAAAGCGCCCAGCGACACCTGACTCTGCCGTCAATCCGACAACCAAAAAAGTAGCTGCTTCTAGCCCACAGAAGAACTACTATAATCTACTTGCTCCAGATGATGATGGTCAGCTTGATGACGACATTATGATGGACACCTCTGACGCCAATCACGGTGAGTTCCCAGCAATGCCTGCAGCAACCGTTTCTCAAGCAGCCGCTCACGCTAGAGCCGGCGTTTCAGCTCAGACTGAGCCCACAGTGGTGCCTCCCGCTAGAGTCATCCGCCCTGAAAAACCTCCACCGATTGTTATTTCAAAAGTGGAGAACATCTTAGAAACAATGAGTAAAATAAAAAGTCTAATTGGTGAAGGCAGCTTCTACACTAAAACTACAAGTGTAGGAGGATTACGCATCATGTGCAATAGCATTGATGCATTTAGAACTCTGAGAAAATTCTTCGATGATGAAAGCACGAACATTCCGTCATACACTTACCAGCTTGGGTCCGAACGCGGCTACAGGGTCGTCATTCGCGATCTTCATCACTCCACTGACACAGCTTACATTACAGAACTACTAGCAGCATCAGGTCACGCTGTGAAGTTCATAAATGTGCTCAAGCGGAGACACACTGGTCAGGCAATGAACCTGTTTGAGGTTGAGTTGGTTCCCAAGGAGAATAATGTCGAGATTCTTAAGCTGACCAATATGGGCGGACAACGGGTACGCGTCGAAGTTAAAAGACGATCCAATGTTGTCGTTCAATGCCATAGATGCCAGCGTATAGGGCATACGCAAGCTTATTGCAGGAGTGAGTTTGTCTGCGTAAAGTGCGGACTGGGTCATAAAACGGTTTTATGTGAGAAATCTGCCCTTGTGCCTGCCAAATGTGCAAACTGCAAAGGCGCCCATGCGGCCAGCTACAGAGGTTGCATTGCCTTCAAAAATGCAGAAAGCAGAAGAGCGCCAACTGAGGTACAGCGCGCCAATAAGCTGCTGGCTGGGCTAGGCATGCCGGTGCTACCTCTGCCCTCAACTCGCCACAGAAGCCGACAACGCCAGCCTAGTGGCCATCGCCAAAAAAGTCGCCAGCGCTCTGAAGCAGGGCCTGCTCCAACTGTCAACCAGCATAGCTATGCAGATGTGGCCAGAGGAAGTCGCCAAGTAAATATAGCAGCAATCCAACAGCAGCAACGTCGATCCCGCTCCAGAGCACAACATGTATCCATTGCCCGTAGACAGCAGTCAGTCAATAGACAGCAGTCGACTAATCGTAGCCAAAGCAGAGCAAACCATGCTAATTTAAACACCATCAGCCATAAATTGGATCAGCTTATCTCACTGCTTCTTGCAAAACATCAAGGGCAAAATAGATCCCCCTCTGTCTCTCTGCAACCTAGATCCAATTTGGAAGCAAGAATGGCATCGCTGGAGAACATGCTAAGTGTTCTCATTGCTCGCCTTCCTGCCGAGTTACGAGTCAATGACCCTCAAAATGCCTAACAAGACCCAGGAAATTAGGATAGCGTTCTGGAATGCAGCAGGCCTGTCCAATAAACACATGGAAGTCGAAGCCTTTCTATCCAATCAACGTATTGATATACTTTTGTTGTGCGAAACACATATAAATACTAACACAGATATCAACATAGACGGATACCATCTTTACACCGCTAATCACCCATCAAATCGCCGGCAAGGTGGAGCAGCTGTTCTCGTAAGGAAGTGCATTGCGCACTCCAGCTTGCTCCCTTGCTCGGAAGATCGTCTCCAGATAGCTGCCATCTCACTGCCCAGACCAAAGGGTGGCCCACTGACAGTTGCTGCCATATATTGCCCACCCACATACGAGTGGACTGAGGTCCAGTTCAAAGAGCTGTTTGATTCTTTGGGTAGAGTTTTTATTATTGCTGGTGATTGGAACGCCAAAAGCCAATGGTGGGGTAATGCTAGGTCCTGCAGGCGTGGCACTGCGCTTCTGAGAAGCGTTCAGGGTAGCGGTCAAAATATCCTGGCCACTGGATCCCCAACTCATTTTCCCAACAATCGCAGGCATACACCATCTGCAATTGACTTTGGCGTGTACCAAGGTATTCGCTCCAACCTTCTTCAAATCGTCGCGGCTCCAGAACTAGGATCCGACCACGTCACTCAAATCATCAGACTCCTCCAAAGACCTGAAGCTGGAAAAGGAAAAGTTTTATTACCAAAAAGTGCCAATATCAGAAGGTACCAAAACTCACTTGATCAACACGTCCACCTGGAAACAGAGCTGCTCTCGGGAGATGATGTCGACGATGCGGTCAATATCCTGCAAAGGAACATCGAAAATGCTGCCTTAAATGCCGCCCAGCCTGTTTCTTGCCAACAGAGTCCTCATCTCTTGCACCTAGACCGCCGTACGCTCAAACTGCTGGAAGCAAAAAAGATCGTTAATAAAATGTACCAGAAAACTCGGAATCCGGTCATTAAACTTACCTTAAACAGCCTTACTAATCGCATCAGCAAACAGGTCAAGCTGCTTAAAGCACAAAAGCTTGACAGGCTACTACAAAGCATCGATCCGGCGGACAGGTACAGAATGCAGAAGCTGTGGGCCATCACAAACAACATCAAAAGGCAACCTGCCCCAAATCTGCCTGTGCGCAAGCATGTTCCAGTCGGATGTCCAGCTCTTGATGACCCTTGGTGCAAAAGCACGGAAGAAAAAGCAGAAGCCTTCGCCCAGCACTTGGAACTACGCTTCACTCCAAGAATTACAGCAGAACCAGAAGACAGAAGGGAAATTGAAGAAGGTCTCCTTTTACCCAGTCCAACAGAGCAAGAGCAGGTCAGACCGTTCACCATCAGCGAGGTTCAAGCTGAAATTAAAAAACTGGAGTCAAAAAAGTCACCTGGGCTTGATCGCATTTGCAATCGAGCGATAAAGGCACTGCCGATCTCTGCCATCACTTACTTGACGCTCATCTTTAATGCTGCTCTCAAATTTGGCCATTATCCAAAAGCATGGAAGACTGCCACGGTCACCATGATACCGAAGCCAGGCAAACCACCGGATCAGCTGGCATCCTACAGGCCAATCAGTCTTCTCTCTGGGCTATCTAAGCTTCTCGAGCGCCTCCTACTGGGTCGATTGTTTGAGGTAAGCAGCTTTGCTAGTTCTATTCCAAACCATCAGTTTGGTTTTCGTGAACAGCACTCAGCAGAACAGCAAATTGGCAGAGTCACCCAGTTCATCCTACAGGCACATGAGAAGAAAATGCACTGTTCAGCAGTTTATATGGACGTTCAGGAAGCTTTTGACAGAGTGTGGCACGAAGGTCTCCTCTGCAAACTAAAGAGATTAATCCCGGAAAGCCTTCACCGCATACTCACCAGCTACCTAACCGGCAGATCCTTCAGGGTTGTTTGCAACGGCGTCACCTCTTCCACAATGAACATTGCAGCTGGAGTACCACAGGGCAGTGTTCTCGGACCTGTGCTGTACAATGTGTACACTAGCGACATGCCAACGCCACCCAGATACAGCTGCAATATGCTTGCTACATACGCTGACGATGCAGTCTACTTAGCGTCTTCTTACAACATAAATAGCTGCATCACCAACATGGAAAAGCTGCTATCTGATGCTGCCAAATGGGCTAAAAAATGGGAATTACGATCAATACAACAAAAACGGCTCATGTCTTACATACGCTCTCAACAACATCTACACTGCTGCAGCATCCATCTCCAAGGCTTTCCGAGCAACACCTGGCCAACAAAAATGTGTATCCGTATCTGGGAGTCCAACTAGACAGAGGTCTCAACTTCAATAAGCATATCCAAGCTGTAATTACAAAAACAATAGCTCGGATTAAGAAACTGGAATGGCTCATTGGAAGAAGGAGCAAATTATCCACTCGCGCCAAAACATTGCTGTACAGGCAGCTAGTAGCTCCGATATGGCAGTACGCTCTTCCTATCTGGGGCTCTCTTGCATCCAACACGCACATGAACAAGATCCAGGTTATTCAAAATAGAGCTATCCGAGCTATCGTCGATGCGCCTTGGTATGTCAGGAACAGCTTAATCCATGCAGATCTCCAGTTGCCTACAGTGGAAGAAACATATAATAATCTCTCAAGAAGCTATTATGAAAGGCTGCTCCAACATGACAATTACCTGGCAAGGAGACTTGTCATCAACCCCTGCATCCTGCAAAGACTCTCCAGACCACGATACAGCGAGGCGATTGCTAATCATCTGCCCAGGATGATGCGCTTACAGCCGGCCCAACAGACAGGCGAATCTGCCTCAGCGAGCGATCTGCTGCAACGACCTGCAGCAACAGCACGCCATCCAGACGACGTTGATGACCAGCTCCAGCAGGCCAACATCCAAGAACTCCAGAATAGCGTCCTCCAGGCATTACACAACTCCAGACGAAGTCATCCTTTCACCACCGGGAACAGCAGCAATGTCTCAGCGGCACCTGTAAGAGATAATCTTCCACAAGCTTATTCTCTTCCACAGACAACAAATGAAGTAAACTTATCTGAAGCTGAGCGACAGTAGATGGCAGCACGAAAAATCTCCAATCCGACAGCGTCCTCAAACTGCGCAGTCCAACAGTCTTATTGTCACAATTTCCACATACGAGACGCAGCCTGACGCCCTCACAATAACCTCCGCGAAGCAACTGGATCCTAGGACCTGAAAGAAAAAGAAAATTACTCACATACCTGAAGCCCAGCGACGGGAATGTCAACAGCACGCAACTCCAACAATAACTCCAAACAGCGGCACAAGCATCGGCACTCTTTCGACAATTATGTTGTCCAAAGTTGTGCGATGCAAGCAAACTGCAGCAGCTGGATGGAGCCCACCACTGCCGCACAGCTGTATTTAGACAGCAAGGCTATATTTAAGCATCTAGTCCACTGAAATCAAAAGATTATTATTATTAATTAATGTAAACAAAAGAACATCTCACTGCAATGGAGATGCAGAATGTTCGATAACTTTTTTCTTTGATACTATCGTATACTAGTATTATCACTCTTGTATATAATTACCTATGTCCCACTGATCCGTAGTAAGCAACTTTGTAAGCTGTAGCGTTAATTAATTTATAAGATGTGCTGTATAAAGTACAAATAAATAGAACGTCAGGTGATGGTACCCTTACTCTTTACTCCAGCCCTGCTGGTGTATCAGAGTTAAGGTCATACCTTTCTGACGCCATACTAGGTTCCGATCTGGAGCTAGAAAGAAAGAAATCTGGCTACTGGGTCGCCAACACACTTCCCCTATAACACTGTGCAATCACCGTCGGCTATTGATCTGGCCATATATAAGGGCATACGGGATGAGCTGATAAGCATAAGGGACAAGAATGATCTATCCTCAGACCATTTACCTCTGTTCATTGACCTGCTAGATTCTCCAGCTGAGAACCAGGTGATAAGGCGCCTCATGCCCTTAGGAGCTAATATAGCTGTCTTCCAAAACTGGCTGGATTCCCATATCCACCTGAACACTGAGCTGAGGTCAGGTGCTGATGTTGATGATGCCGCTGTGTTACTGGAGCGTAACATTGTGGAGGCAGCAGAGCACGCCACTAGTGGGATGGACAGGCCCGTCCGACCTGGAGGTAATAGTGATTACCAAATCAGCAATCGGATCCAGCTGATGATTGATGCTAAGAAGCGTTTGCGCAGGATTCTGAGGCGTTGTCATGACCCTGCAGCGCAACAGCTGCATACCAGGCTGGGAAATATGATCCACAAAGAGCTTGAAGCAGGCAAGGCCAGAAAAATGGATAGACTTCTGCGACAAATTGACCCTGCAGACCGCTACAGTATGCAAAAGCTGTGGAGACTCACCAACGGTCTGAAGAGGCAGCCCCCAGCTAACCTGCCCGTGAGGAAATTTGTCGCGGAAGGGCTGGAAGAAGACAGGAATCCCTGGTGTAAGTCGACTGAGGAGAAGGCAGAGTCGTTTGCCCTGCACCTGGAGCAGAGGTTCAAGCCGCTGCTTGACAACACGGAAGAGGAGAGACGGGACGTGGAGGAAGAGCTTAATGGGCAGGTTAGGCCTTCCGAGACAAGCCCCATGTTTCGCCCTGTCACCTTGGCCGAGATACAGGCCTTGGTTAAGGAGCTGAAGCCGAAAAAGTCGCCTGGAATAGACAGGATAGACAATAGGACGATTAAGCTGCTACCCAAGACAGCTCTTCTATACTTTGCCCTCATCTGCAACAGCGCGCTTCGCTTCGGCTGCTTTCCCAACAGCTGGAAGCATGCCAAGGTCAGCATGATCCTAAAACCTGGGAAAAAGAGTGACAAGCTGGGCTCTTATCGACCCATAAGCCTGCTATCGGGTCTCTCAAAAATGTTTGAAAAGCTGCTACTAGCTAGGATGACGGAAACTGAGGGATTTGTGGCGTCCATACCCAATCACCAGTTTGGATTTAGACATGAGCATGCTGCCGAACAGCAGCTGGGTAGAGTCACAAAATTCATATTAACAGCATATGAACGCTTCATGTACTGCTCGGCCACGTATATGGACATCCAGGAGGCTTTCGATCGGGTCTGGCACTTGGGATTGAAGTTCAAGATGAAGCGACTACTTCCAGCGTCGCTGTATTCGGTTTTGGCCAGCTACTTGGATGGGAGGACCTTTGTCGTTGACTGCGCTGGCGGCACAAAATCCAGCATTCGTCCCATATCGGCTGGTGTTCCACAGGGCAGCGTCCTTGGCCCAATATTGTACAACCTGTACACGGCGGATTTGCCGACGCCCGTTGATAGGAGCATAATGCTGGCCACCTATGCTGACGACACAGCCATAATGTCAACTGGCTCCACCCAGCGGGCTGCCGTTCTCCAGCTGAACAGGTTTCTAGGGCGGATCTCTGTATGGGCAAAGAAATGGGGCATTACTATAAATGCACTCAAAACAGTGCATATCGTGCATACCCTCCGCACTACCCAACAGATGGATGGCGAGCTGCAGGTTGAAATAGCTGGGAGCAGGATTGAAGACGCGACAGTCCATCCGTATCTGGGTGTAAGGCTAGACACCAAACTTCAATTTCACCATCACATCACTTCCCTGATCACGAAGACAAAGGCTAGGGTGAATACACTGCGCTGGTTGCTCAACAGCAATAGCCGTCTAACTCTAGATGCCAGAGTTCTGCTATATAAGCAGCTGGTTGCGCCAATATGGCAGTATACACTGCCTGTATGGGGCCCCCTTGTTACGAACTGCGAGTTTGGCAGACTGCAAGTAGAACAGAACAAGGTACTACGGATCATCACTGGTGCCCAGTGGTACACTCGGAATGATACTATACATAGGGACCTGGGTGTGGAAACTGTGGAGGCAGTGTATGAGAAGGCTTGCAAGCGTTATGTAGACCGGCTAAGGAACCACCCCAATAAGGAAGCTGAGAAAGTCGTCACGGACCCATATGTGCCGCTCAGGCTGGTCAGGCCTCGGTATTCCGAGTTTCTAGGAAAACATTTACCTAAGGAATTGGCGAAGCAGGAGTGGGAACGAGTTGAAGTGGTTCCGAATCAGCGGCCATTCACAGAGAGGGATCAAATATTCTCGGACAGGGTCGATGATTCTAATCGGAGAACGTTGCTAAACTTGGGCTATAACTTAGAGCCAGCGCCCTTCAATTATTACACCGATGTAATTCTGCCAAGAAATAGGCAGCGAGAAGGCATGGTCGAGCCAACGGTCACAATTGACCTGACGCTAAGCAGCAGGCAGCGACGCCTTGCAAGGCTAGGTCTCACAATAGCATCAGCGGCAAACACAAACACAATTGACCTGACGCTTGACCCAAACACGGAGCAAGGTATAGCTAGCCACACTAACACTCGCCAAACAATAGCTCAGGCAACAGCAACAACAGGAATGAGGACTGGAAACCAGAATCAGCCACCACTAAATGACCACAATTATGCTCGCCCTGCCCCTTTAGATGTACCATCTATGGCTGCTACGGCAACACAAACACACACATGCACACACACAGGCACGGACATGACGCCGATCGCAAGAGGCACTATAATTGCGAGGATTAAGTTCCCCTAGTTAAAGGAACTAATAGTTGGATCACGGATTTGATGCACTATTTGCTTACCCTTTGACACGGAATGATTTTACTGGCGGAACCGAACTAAAACTGGCTAGAATAGCCTTGCTAATGATTAGCGACAAACGCGTCTGAATTTGATGCTGCTGAAAAATGAACTGACTGTAGCATTTCGGCTGCTTCTGTTTGTCTGTCTTTCTTTTTTGTTCTCCTTTAGGTGTTGAGCGAGTCGACATGAAGATATCTGCTGAGATGAAAAAGGACGGCTGCAACAAACTGCGCAGTAGAATTTATTTCGAGAGCGACGCACCCACATATACACGCATGCAGAAATATCTACTCATACTCTGGCTGCCCCGGACCTGTGGGCAGAGGAGAATGAGAAAGACGGCGGCCATCATGGAAACTCAACGAATACTCCCCCCTCCACTCCCCTGAAAAGAGAACAGCGATCAAAAAGGGAGGATCCAAAAGAAAACAAAAGATAAATTGTCTCTCTGGCTGCCTCGGACCAGAAGGCAGAAGGGAGACGAGAAAACGAAAGAAACGGAGAAAAAACATAGTAATTAATATTAAGTTACTAGTTATAAATGTAGGCCGCCCTAAGCAGCCAAATATACCTAAATTTAAACATACATATACTTATAGTTACCTATATACATATAATTACATACATACATATGCATATGAATAGTTGCATATGTACACATATGTATACATATATACATGTACATAAATACATATATTTACGTATATTCATACCCCTCTCCCTCCCTTCTATGGACAGCGGACTGCTGCCACTGAGGGAAACAAAACAAAACGCAAACAAACGCTTCTTTTCTGGCTACCTCGGACCAGTAGGTAGAGGAAAAGGGAGCAATGACCTAATTATAATGTACCCTATATGAAAACCTAGTAATATGACAATATTTGAATTCCCTAGTGCCTTAATATGGCTAACATTGAAAATGTATAAAAATTCAGGCTTTTGGCTACTTTGAGCCTCCCACTACTTCTCCCCCTCCCTCAGCCAACATATGGTTGCTGGGAAAGGGAATATTTACATTTTTTCACTGCACCAGCAGAACTGCCGGCAGAGAAGATTTCATGCTGTTCAAAAGTAGTTTTGTTTGCCGCCTACCACTGTTAATTAACAGTAGGTAGACGGTAGTACATGTTATGTTAAGTTACAGCCCCAACAAATTGTATAAATATGCTAAGTAGAGTATAAGTACAAATAAAGTTATGTTACGTAGAAAGTGGGCTGCCTCCCCTGAACCTGCTGGTTCAGGCCAAGGTCGGAGTTGGCTCGCGCTACGTAATGTTAGTTACGTATAGCCTCCGCGCATACGACACATCAAAAAAAATCCGCGCAAAACAAATTAATTTCAAAGACAATTAATTGCAAAAAATAGTTAAAAAAGTTACACAGGTGTTATTTACACTGTGTAAAAATTTTTTTTTTTCGCTAATTATTTCGGGCAATACAGTGTGTTGTGCCGAATTGAAAACTAATTCGAGAAATTCAACTTAACCAAAGTGCCCCAAGGAAAAACGTGGGGTGGCTGCAGCCGCTGCTGCCAATCCCCCCCCCTTGCCGCTGAAGGAAGAAATAGTCGAAATGGGACGCAAACCGGGCCCTAAGTCGAAAACTACTAAGAAGACAGCAGAGAATGCAACCTCAAGTGCACCCAGCACGGACAATGAAGGTACTGAATACCATATATTGGATTCCTGCCCTTCCCCTAGCTTCCTCATGCCCAAAACACCTTCTGACCTGCTGACTCGAACCTGTACTAAAGACCCACTAGAAGACTCTTCTTGCGTTTTAAGAAGATCAGCCTCGATGGCCGAATTAATGAAGGACATTGACATGACCACTACCACTACAGCAAACGTGATTAGCAATGTCATGATTACTGCTGCTGTATCAGTTGCTCCCTCTCGGCCTGCTGCCCCTGCAGCTACTCCTAGCACCCAGAATAAAATCTCTGTTGGTGCTGCCTCTACTTCCCTCTCTAATACCCGAGCTGCTGCTCCCAAGGCTGTCCCTACTGCCCTTATTAATGACCCATGCTCCTCCTCTGCTATCACCCGTACCGCCGCTGCTTCAGGCAATCCGCTGAGGCAGCAGACCCTCATTGAGCTCCTCAAGGATCAGCAGGCAAAAATGGCTGCTGAAAACAAGTTAAGCGCTAAACTGAGGGCAGAGTCTGATGCCCGGAACAGGAAAAGGACAGCTACTTTAGGCTCGCCAATCACCAAGCCTTCAGTCAAAAAGGCAGCAACAACATTGACAAAACGGACAAAGGTAAAACCTGGCAACACCACGAACTATTTCGAGATTTTATCTGACGATGACGACTACATGGCCGTAGATGCTGACTGCAGCGAGGGAGAAATGGACATGCAGGAACCTGTACCCACATTCAGGCCACCAGCAGCCACCAGTACTCCCCTGCCTGCCCCTACTCCAGCGCATGCTCCTGCTGCTGCTGCTACTGCTGACGCCTCTACTGAGCGGCCAGCCCCTATTTACATCCCTAATGTCAGGGAGATCATCCCACTGATACAGTGTATCGACGCCGCCATTGGCGCTGGTACATATGACACAAAGCCAACTGGCAATGGATGCCTTAAGGTTATGTGTCACACGATTACAGGGCATAGGACCTTAATAACTATGCTGAACAACAAGGACTCTAATGGTCATGGCGTGGACTTTCACACGTTTCGCCTAAGGAGTGACAGGGGTATAAAGGTGGTTATCAGACACCTACATCGCTCCACACCCACAGACTGGGTGCGTGAACAGCTCGGCAAACTTGGCCACAAAGTTAGGCATATTTCTGTCATACTAAAGCGATTCACAAAGGAGCCTCTGGACCTATTTGAGGTTGAGCTTGAGCCTCAGTCTAATAACAACACCATCTTTGATCTCACTGCAATCTGTAGCCAAAAAGTTAAAGTTGAGAAGCCAATACGGTCCCCTGGCGTGCCCCAATGCCACAAGTGCCAGCAGTTTGGGCACACCAAGAACTACTGCAGCCGTGCAGTCATCTGCCTTAAATGCGGTGAGACGCATGATCCTAAAGACTGCCCCAAGAAGCGTGAAGATGTACCAAAGTGTGTGAATTGTGGGGGCCCACATGTCTCTAGTTACCGAGGTTGTATCAAATATAAGGAGTACTGCAATAAAAGAAACAATTCATTAGATAAAACCAATAAAATGCTAACTAATTTGAGGATGCCTACCTTACCAACAGCACAGGGCTCGCGTCGTCCCCAGCAGCCGCCCGTAATTAGCCAGCAGGGATTTCCAGCGATTCCACAGCCTGGCCGCCGTGCAGCACGGTCTGGTGTCAGATCTGCAGCTCCCACAGCACATAGGAGCTATGCCAGTGTGCTCAATGCAGGACTCCAGGCGCGCTCTCAGCCTGCCCCTCAGAGACAGGAGTGGAGTCCAGCGCTGGTTACAGCGGCAGCCAGACCTGAGCAGCATATAGGCGTGGGCAATCAGAGGGTCCATAGCGATGAACTTAACCAAAAGCTGGATTTTCTCATCACGTTGCTAACCCAGGAGCGAACTCAGCAAGCGGCCGCCGCTGCTGAATCTACTCAGAAACTGGAAACGAAAATGGATGAGTTAATAGTTCAAATGACTCGACTAACAGAATGTTTATATGCCAGCATGCAGGCCAATAATGTAGGCAGAAATGTCTAATAATACATATAATAATATTCGTATAGCTAATAATACTAATAGTAATAGACGTAATTATGAAGTTGGCCATGTGCAGAGCCCCAAAATGCTTAAAATAGTTTTTTGGAATGCCTCGGGACTCCGAGGAAAGTCAGCCGAGCTAGCGGCGTACATGGACAGACACAAAGTGGACGTTATGATGGTCTCTGAGTCTCATTTTAAAAACTCAGAGACCATCAGCGTCCACGGATACTGCGCCTACTTTGCCAGCCACCCATCTGGCTCCAGCAGAGGAGGATCCATTCTGCTTGTCAAAAGCTCCTTATCCCACAACGCGCTGCCAAGTATCTGCACCGATAAAGTGCAATGCGCTTCTGCAGCCTTGACCATGCACAATGGCTCCCGGATCCATCTGGCATCTATTTACTGCCCCCCACAGCAGGACTGGTCAGAGGAAGATTTTATTGGATTGTTCGGGGAACTTGGGCCAAGATTCATTGCAGCTGGTGACTGGAATGCCAAAAACTCGTGGTGGGGCAATGCTCGTGCATGCAAGAGAGGCGGCACTCTACTAAGATCGGTACAGAAAAGCAGATGTAACATTCTGGCTACTGGGTCGCCAACACACTTCCCCTATAACACTGTGCAATCACCGTCGGCTATTGATCTGGCCATATATAAGGGCATACGGGATGAGCTGATAAGCATAAGGGACAAGAATGATCTATCCTCAGACCATTTACCTCTGTTCATTGACCTGCTAGATTCTCCAGCTGAGAACCAGGTGATAAGGCGCCTCATGCCCTTAGGAGCTAATATAGCTGTCTTCCAAAACTGGCTGGATTCCCATATCCACCTGAACACTGAGCTGAGGTCAGGTGCTGATGTTGATGATGCCGCTGTGTTACTGGAGCGTAACATTGTGGAGGCAGCAGAGCACGCCACTAGTGGGATGGACAGGCCCGTCCGACCTGGAGGTAATAGTGATTACCAAATCAGCAATCGGATCCAGCTGATGATTGATGCTAAGAAGCGTTTGCGCAGGATTCTGAGGCGTTGTCATGACCCTGCAGCGCAACAGCTGCATACCAGGCTGGGAAATATGATCCACAAAGAGCTTGAAGCAGGCAAGGCCAGAAAAATGGATAGACTTCTGCGACAAATTGACCCTGCAGACCGCTACAGTATGCAAAAGCTGTGGAGACTCACCAACGGTCTGAAGAGGCAGCCCCCAGCTAACCTGCCCGTGAGGAAATTTGTCGCGGAAGGGCTGGAAGAAGACAGGAATCCCTGGTGTAAGTCGACTGAGGAGAAGGCAGAGTCGTTTGCCCTGCACCTGGAGCAGAGGTTCAAGCCGCTGCTTGACAACACGGAAGAGGAGAGACGGGACGTGGAGGAAGAGCTTAATGGGCAGGTTAGGCCTTCCGAGACAAGCCCCATGTTTCGCCCTGTCACCTTGGCCGAGATACAGGCCTTGGTTAAGGAGCTGAAGCCGAAAAAGTCGCCTGGAATAGACAGGATAGACAATAGGACGATTAAGCTGCTACCCAAGACAGCTCTTCTATACTTTGCCCTCATCTGCAACAGCGCGCTTCGCTTCGGTTGCTTTCCCAGCAGCTGGAAACATGCCAAGGTCAGCATGATCCTAAAACCTGGGAAAAAGAGCGATAATCTGGGCTCCTATCGACCCATAAGCCTGCTATCAGGTCTCTCAAAACTGTTTGAAAAGCTGCTACTAGCTAGGATGACGGAAACTGAGGGATTTGTGGCGTCCATACCCAATCACCAGTTTGGATTTAGACATGAGCATGCTGCCGAACAGCAGCTGGGTAGAGTCACAAAATTCATATTAACAGCATATGAACGCTTCATGTACTGCTCGGCCACGTATATGGACATCCAGGAGGCTTTCGATCGGGTCTGGCACTTGGGATTGAAGTTCAAGATGAAGCGACTACTTCCAGCGTCGCTGTATTCGGTTTTGGCCAGCTACTTGGATGGGAGGACCTTTGTCGTTGACTGCGCTGGCGGCACAAAATCCAGCATTCGTCCCATATCGGCTGGTGTTCCACAGGGCAGCGTCCTTGGCCCAATATTGTACAACCTGTACACGGCGGATTTGCCGACGCCCGTTGATAGGAGCATAATGCTGGCCACCTATGCTGACGACACAGCCATAATGTCAACTGGCTCCACCCAGCGGGCTGCCGTTCTCCAGCTGAACAGGTTTCTAGGGCGAATCTCTGTATGGGCAAAGAAATGGGGCATTACTATAAATGCACTCAAAACAGTGCATATCGTGCATACCCTCCGCACTACCCAACAGATGGATGGCGAGCTGCAGGTTGAAATAGCTGGGAGCAGGATTGAAGACGCGACAGTCCATCCGTATCTGGGTGTAAGGCTAGACACCAAACTTCAATTTCACCATCACATCACTTCCCTGATCACGAAGACAAAGGCTAGGGTGAATACACTGCGCTGGTTGCTCAACAGCAATAGCCGTCTAACTCTAGATGCCAGAGTTCTGCTATATAAGCAGCTGGTTGCGCCAATATGGCAGTATACACTGCCTGTATGGGGCCCCCTTGTTACGAACTGCGAGTTTGGCAGACTGCAAGTAGAACAGAACAAGGTACTACGGATCATCACTGGTGCCCAGTGGTACACTCGGAATGATACTATACATAGGGACCTGGGTGTGGAAACTGTGGAGGCAGTGTATGAGAAGGCTTGCAAGCGTTATGTAGACCGGCTAAGGAACCACCCCAATAAGGAAGCTGAGAAAGTCGTCACGGACCCATATGTGCCGCTCAGGCTGGTCAGGCCTCGGTATTCCGAGTTTCTAGGAAAACATTTACCTAAGGAATTGGCGAAGCAGGAGTGGGAACGAGTTGAAGTGGTTCCGAATCAGCGGCCATTCACAGAGATGGATCAAATATTCTCGGACAGGGTCGATGATTCTAATCGGAGAACGTTGCTAAACTTGGGCTATAACTTAGAGCCAGCGCCCTTCAATTATTACACCGATGTAATTCTGCCAAGAAATAGGCAGCGAGAAGGCATGGTCGAGCCAACGGTCACAATTGACCTAACGCTAAGCAGCAGGCAGCGACGCCTAGCAAGGCTAGGTCTCACAATAGCATCAGCGGCAAACACAAACACAATTGACCTGACGCTTGACCCAAACACGGAGCAAGGTATAGCTAGCCACACTAACACTCGCCAAACAATAGCCCAGGCAACAGCAACAACAGGAATGAGGACTGGAAACCAGAATCAGCCACCACTAAATGACCACAATTATGCTCGCCCTGCCCCTTTAGATGTACCATCTATGGCTGCTACGGCAACACAAACACACACATGCACACACACACAGGCACGGACATGACGCCGATCGCAAGAGGCACTATAATTGCGAGGATTAAGTTCCCCTAGTTAAAGGAACTAATAGTTGGATCACGGATTTGATGCACTATTTGCTTACCCTTTGACACGGAATGATTTCACTGGCGGAACCGAACTAAAACTGGCTAGAATAGCCTTGCTAATGATTAGCGACAAACGCGTCTGAATTTGATGCTGCTGAAAAATGAACTGACTGTAGCATTTCGGCTGCTTCTGTTTGTTTGTCTGTCTTTCTTTTTTGTTCTCCTTTAGGTGTTGAGCGAGTCGACATGAAGATATCTGCTGAGATGAAAAAGGACGGCTGCAACAAACTGCGCAGTAGAATTTATTTCGAGAGCGACGCACCCACATACATATACACGCATGCAGAAATATCTACTCATACTCTGGCTGCCCCGGACCTGTGGGCAGAGGAGAATGAGAAAGACGGCGGCCATCATGGAAATAAACTCAACGAATACTCCCCCCTCCATCCCCCTGAAAAGAGGACAGCGATCAAAAAGGGAGGATCCAAAATAAAACAAAAGATAAATTGTCTCTCTGGCTGCCTCGGACCAGAAGGCAGAAGGGAGACGAGAAAACGAAAGAAACGGAGAAAACATAGTAATTAATATTAAGTTACTAGTTATAAATGTAGGCCGCCCTAAGCAGCCAAATATACCTAAATTTAAACATACATATACTTATAGTTACCTATATACATATAATTACATACATACATATGCATATGAATTGTTGCATATGAACACATATATATACATATATACATGTACATAAATACATATATTTACATATATTCATACCCCCTCTCCCTCCCTTCTATGGACAGCGGACTGCTGCCACTGAGGGAAACAAAACAAAACGCAAACAAACGCTTCTTTTCTGGCTACCTCGGACCAGCAGGTAGAGGAAAAGGGAGCAATGACCTAATTATAATGTACCCTATATGAAAACCTAGTAATATGACAATATTTGAATTCCCTAGTGCCTTAATATGGCTAACATTGAAAATGTATAAAAATTCAGGCTTTTGGCTACTTTGAGCCTCCCACTACTTCTCCCCCTCCCTCAGCCAACATATGGTTGCTGGGAAAGGGAATATTTACATTTTTTCACTGCGCCCGCAGAACTGCCGGCAGAGAAGATTTCATGCTGTTCAAAAGTAGTTTTGTTTGCCGCCTACCACTGTTAATTAACAGTAGGTAGACGGTAGTACATGTTATGTTAAGTTACAGCCCCAACAAATTGTATAAATATGCTAAGTAGAGTATAAGTACAAATAAAGTTATGTTACGTAGAAAGTGGGCTGCCTCCCCTGAACCTGCTGGTTCAGGCCAAGGTCGGAGTTGGCTCGCGCTACGTAATGTTAGTTACGTATAGCCTCCGCGCATACGACACATCAAACGACACAGCCATAATGTCAACTGGCTCCACCCAGCGGGCTGCCGTTCTCCAGCTGAACAGGTTTCTAGGGCGAATCTCTGTATGGGCAAAGAAATGGGGCATTACTATAAATGCACTCAAAACAGTGCATATCGTGCATACCCTCCGCACTACCCAACAGATGGATGGCGAGCTGCAGGTTGAAATAGCTGGGAGCAGGATTGAAGACGCGACAGTCCATCCGTATCTGGGTGTAAGGCTAGACACCAAACTTCAATTTCACCATCACATCACTTCCCTGATCACGAAGACAAAGGCTAGGGTGAATACACTGCGCTGGTTGCTCAACAGCAATAGCCGTCTAACTCTAGATGCCAGAGTTCTGCTATATAAGCAGCTGGTTGCGCCAATATGGCAGTATACACTGCCTGTATGGGGCCCCCTTGTTACGAACTGCGAGTTTGGCAGACTGCAAGTAGAACAGAACAAGGTACTACGGATCATCACTGGTGCCCAGTGGTACACTCGGAATGATACTATACATAGGGACCTGGGTGTGGAAACTGTGGAGGCAGTGTATGAGAAGGCTTGCAAGCGTTATGTAGACCGGCTAAGGAACCACCCCAATAAGGAAGCTGAGAAAGTTGTCACGGACCCATATGTGCCGCTCAGGCTGGTCAGGCCTCGGTATTCCGAGTTTCTAGGAAAACATTTACCTAAGGAATTGGCGAAGCAGGAGTGGGAACGAGTTGAAGTGGTTCCGAATCAGCGGCCATTCACAGAGATGGATCAAATATTCTCGGACAGGGTCGATGATTCTAATCGGAGAACGTTGCTAAACTTGGGCTATAACTTAGAGCCAGCGCCCTTCAATTATTACACCGATGTAATTCTGCCAAGAAATAGGCAGCGAGAAGGCATGGTCGAGCCAACGGTCACAATTGACCTAACGCTAAGCAGCAGGCAGCGACGCCTAGCAAGGCTAGGTCTCACAATAGCATCAGCGGCAAACACAAACACAATTGACCTGACGCTTGACCCAAACACGGAGCAAGGTATAGCTAGCCACACTAACACTCGCCAAACAATAGCCCAGGCAACAGCAACAACAGGAATGAGGACTGGAAACCAGAATCAGCCACCACTAAATGACCACAATTATGCTCGCCCTGCCCCTTTAGATGTACCATCTATGGCTGCTACGGCAACACAAACACACACATGCACACACAGGCACGGACATGACGCCGATCGCAAGAGGCACTATAATTGCGAGGATTAAGTTCCCCTAGTTAAAGGAACTAATAGTTGGATCACGGATTTGATGCACTATTTGCTTACCCTTTGACACGGAATGATTTCACTGGCGGAACCGAACTAAAACTGGCTAGAATAGCCTTGCTAATGATTAGCGACAAACGCGTCTGAATTTGATGCTGCTGAAAAATGAACTGACTGTAGCATTTCGGCTGCTTCTGTTTGTTTGTCTGTCTTTCTTTTTTGTTCTCCTTTAGGTGTTGAGCGAGTCGACATGAAGATATCTGCTGAGATGAAAAAGGACGGCTGCAACAAACTGCGCAGTAGAATTTATTTCGAGAGCGACGCACCCACATATACACGCATGCAGAAATATCTACTCATACTCTGGCTGCCCCGGACCTGTGGGCAGAGGAGAATGAGAAAGACGGCGGCCATCATGGAAATAAACTCAACGAATACTCCCCCCTCCATCCCCCTGAAAAGAGGACAGCGATCAAAAAGGGAGGATCCAAAATAAAACAAAAGATAAATTGTCTCTCTGGCTGCCTCGGACCAGAAGGCAGAAGGGAGACGAGAAAACGAAAGAAACGGAGAAAACATAGTAATTAATATTAAGTTACTAGTTATAAATGTAGGCCGCCCTAAGCAGCCAAATATACCTAAATTTAAACATACATATACTTATAGTTACCTATATACATATAATTACATACATACATATGCATATGAATAATTGCATATGAACACATATATATACATATATACATGTACATAAATACATATATTTACATATATTTATACCCCTCTCCCACCCTTCTATGGACAGCGGACTGCTGCCACTGAGGGAAACAAAACAAAACGCAAACAAACGCTTCTTTTCTGGCTACCTCGGACCAGCAGGTAGAGGAAAGGGAGCAATGACCTAATTATAATGTACCCTATATGAAAACCTAGTAATATGACAATATTTGAATTCCCTAGTGCCTTAATATGGCTAACATTGAAAATGTATAAAAATTCAGGCTTTTGGCTACTTTGAGCCTCCCACTACTTCTCCCCCTCCCTCAGCCAACATATGGTTGCTGGGAAAGGGAATATTTACATTTTTTCACTGCGCCCGCAGAACTGCCGGCAGAGAAGATTTCATGCTGTTCAAAAGTAGTTTTGTTTGCCGCCTACCACTGTTAATTAACAGTAGGTAGACGGTAGTACATGTTATGTTAAGTTACAGCCCCAACAAATTGTATAAATATGCTAAGTAGAGTATAAGTACAAATAAAGTTATGTTACGTAGAAAGTGGGCTGCCTCCCCTGAACCTGCTGGTTCAGGCCAAGGTCGGAGTTGGCTCGCGCTACGTAATGTTAGTTACGTATAGCCTCCGCGCATACGACACATCAAAAAAAAAATTAATTTCAAAGACAATTAATTGCAAAAAATAGTTAAAAAAGTTACACAGGTGTTATTTACACTGTGTAAAAATTTTTCGTTAAATATTTCGGGCAATACAGTGTGTTGTGCCGAATTGAAAACTAATTCGAGAAATTCAACTTAACCAAAGTGCACCAAGGAAAAAACGTGGGGTGGCTGCAGCCGCTGCTTGCCACTGAAGGAAGAAATAGTCGAAATGGGACGCAAGCCGGGCCCTAAGTCGAAAACTACTAAGAAGAAAGCAGAGAATGCAACCTCAAGTGCACCCAGCACGGACAATGAAGGTACTGAATACCACAAATTGGATTCCTGCCCTTCCCCTAGCTTCCTCATGCCCAAAACACCTTCTGACCTGCTGACTCGAACCTGTACTAAAGACCCACTAGAAGACTCTTCTTGCGTTTTAAGAAGATCAGCCTCGATGGCCGAATTAATGAAGGACATTGACATGACCACTACCACTACAGCAAACGTGATTAGCAATGTCATGATTACTGCTGCTGTATCAGTTGCTCCCTCTCGGCCTGCTGCCCCTGCAGCTACTCCTAGCACCCAGAATAAAATCTCTGTTGGTGCTGCCTCTACTTCCCTCTCTAATACCCGAGCTGCTGCTCCCAAGGCTGTCCCTACTGCCCTTATTAATGACCCATGTTCCTCCTCTGCTATCACTCGTGCCGCCGCTGCTTCAGGCAATCCGCTGAGGCAGCAGACCCTCATTGAGCTCCTCAAGGATCAGCAGGCAAAAATGGCTGCTGAAAACAAGTTAAGCGCTAAACTGAGGGCAGAGTCTGATGCCCGGAACAGGAAAAGGACAGCTACTTTAGGCTCGCCAATCACCAAGCCTTCAGTCAAAAAAGGCAGCAACAACATTGACAAAACGGACAAAGGTAAAACCTGGCAACACCACGAACTATTTCGAGATTTTATCTGACGATGACGACTACATGGCCGTAGATGCTGACTGCAGCGAGGGAGAAATGGACATGCAGGAACCTGTACCCACATTCAGGCCACCAGCAGCCACCAGTACTCCCTGCCTGCCCCTACTCCAGCGCATGCTCCTGCTGCTGCTGCTACTGCTGACGCCTCTACTGAGCGGCCAGCCCCTATTTACATCCCTAATGTCAGGGAGATCATCCCACTGATACAGTGTATCGACGCCGCCATTGGCGCTGGTACATATGACACAAAGCCAACTGGCAATGGATGCCTTAAGGTTATGTGTCACACGATTACAGGGCATAGGACCTTAATAACTATGCTGAACAACAAGGACTCTAATGGTCATGGCGTGGACTTTCACACGTTTCGCCTAAGGAGTGACAGGGGTATAAAGGTGGTTATCAGACACCTACATCGCTCCACACCCACAGACTGGGTGCGTGAACAGCTCGGCAAACTTGGCCACAAAGTTAGGCATATTTCTGTCATACTAAAGCGATTCACAAAGGAGCCTCTGGACCTATTTGAGGTTGAGCTTGAGCCTCAGTCTAATAACAACACCATCTTTGATCTCACTGCAATCTGTAGCCAAAAAGTTAAAGTTGAGAAGCCAATACGGTCCCCTGGCGTGCCCCAATGCCACAAGTGCCAGCAGTTTGGGCACACCAAGAACTACTGCAGCCGTGCAGTCATCTGCCTTAAATGCGGTGAGACGCATGATCCTAAAGACTGCCCCAAGAAGCGTGAAGATGTACCAAAGTGTGTGAATTGTGGGGGCCCACATGTCTCTAGTTACCGAGGTTGTATCAAATATAAGGAGTACTGCAATAAAAGAAACAATTCATTAGATAAAACCAATAAAATGCTAACTAATTTGAGGATGCCTACCTTACCAACAGCACAGGGCTCGCGTCGTCCCCAGCAGCCGCCCGTAATTAGCCAGCAGGGGTTTCCAGCGATTCCACAGCCTGGCCGCCGTGCAGCACGGTCTGGTGTCAGAGCTGCAGCTCCCACAGCACATAGGAGCTATGCCAGTGTGCTCAATGCAGGACTCCAGGCGCGCTCTCAGCCTGCCCCTCAGAGACAGGAGTGGAGTCCAGCGCTGGTTACAGCGGCAGCCAGACCTGATCAGCATATAGGTGTAGACAATCAGAGGGTCCATAGCGATGAACTGAATCAAAAGCTGGACTTTCTCATCACATTGCTAACCCAGGAGCGAACTCAGCAAGCGGCCGCCGCTGCTGAATCTACTCAGAAACTGGAAACGAAAATGGATGAGTTAATAGTTCAAATGACTCGACTAACAGAATGTTTATATGCCAGCATGCAGGCCAATAATGTAGGCAGAAATGTCTAATAATACATATAATAATATTCGTATAGCTAATAATACTAATAGTAATAGACGTAATTATGAAGTTGGCCATGTGCAGAGCCCCAAAATGCTTAAAATAGTTTTTTGGAATGCCTCGGGACTCCGAGGAAAGTCAGCCGAGCTAGCGGCGTACATGGACAGACACAAAGTGGACGTTATGATGGTCTCTGAGTCTCATTTTAAAAACTCAGAGACCATCAGCGTCCACGGATACTGCGCCTACTTTGCCAGCCACCCATCTGGCTCCAGCAGAGGAGGATCCATTCTGCTTGTCAAAAGCTCCTTATCCCACAACGCGCTGCCAAGTATCTGCACCGATAAAGTGCAATGCGCTTCTGCAGCCTTGACCATGCACAATGGCTCCCGGATCCATCTGGCATCTATTTACTGCCCCCACAGCAGGACTGGTCAGAGGAAGATTTTATTGGATTGTTCGGGGAACTTGGGCCAAGATTCATTGCAGCTGGTGACTGGAATGCCAAAAACTCGTGGTGGGGCAATGCTCGTGCATGCAAGAGAGGCGGCACTCTACTAAGATCGGTACAGAAAAGCAGATGTAACATTCTGGCTACTGGGTCGCCAACACACTTCCCCTATAACACTGTGCAATCACCGTCGGCTATTGATCTGGCCATATATAAGGGCATACGGGATGAGCTGATAAGCATAAGGGACAAGAATGATCTATCCTCAGACCATTTACCTCTGTTCATTGACCTGCTAGATTCTCCAGCTGAGAACCAGGTGATAAGGCGCCTCATGCCCTTAGGAGCTAATATAGCTGTCTTCCAAAACTGGCTGGATTCCCATATCCACCTGAACACTGAGCTGAGGTCAGGTGCTGATGTTGATGATGCCGCTGTGTTACTGGAGCGTAACATTGTGGAGGCAGCAGAGCACGCCACTAGTGGGATGGACAGGCCCGTCCGACCTGGAGGTAATAGTGATTACCAAATCAGCAATCGGATCCAGCTGATGATTGATGCTAAGAAGCGTTTGCGCAGGATTCTGAGGCGTTGTCATGACCCTGCAGCGCAACAGCTGCATACCAGGCTGGGAAATATGATCCACAAAGAGCTTGAAGCAGGCAAGGCCAGAAAAATGGATAGACTTCTGCGACAAATTGACCCTGCAGACCGCTACAGTATGCAAAAGCTGTGGAGACTCACCAACGGTCTGAAGAGGCAGCCCCAGCTAACCTGCCCGTGAGGAAATTTGTCGCGGAAGGGCTGGAAGAAGACAGGAATCCCTGGTGTAAGTCGACTGAGGAGAAGGCAGAGTCGTTTGCCCTGCACCTGGAGCAGAGGTTCAAGCCGCTGCTTGACAACACGGAAGAGGAGAGACGGGACGTGGAGGAAGAGCTTAATGGGCAGGTTAGGCCTTCCGAGACAAGCCCCATGTTTCGCCCTGTCACCTTGGCCGAGATACAGGCCTTGGTTAAGGAGCTGAAGCCGAAAAAGTCGCCTGGAATAGACAGGATAGACAATAGGACGATTAAGCTGCTACCCAAGACAGCTCTTCTATACTTTGCCCTCATCTGCAACAGCGCGCTTCGCTTCGGTTGCTTTCCCAGCAGCTGGAAACATGCCAAGGTCAGCATGATCCTAAAACCTGGGAAAAAGAGCGATAATCTGGGCTCCTATCGACCCATAAGCCTGCTATCAGGTCTCTCAAAACTGTTTGAAAAGCTGCTACTAGCTAGGATGACGGAAACTGAGGGATTTGTGGCGTCCATACCCAATCACCAGTTTGGATTTAGACATGAGCATGCTGCCGAACAGCAGCTGGGTAGAGTCACAAAATTCATATTAACAGCATATGAACGCTTCATGTACTGCTCGGCCACGTATATGGACATCCAGGAGGCTTTCGATCGGGTCTGGCACTTGGGATTGAAGTTCAAGATGAAGCGACTACTTCCAGCGTCGCTGTATTCGGTTTTGGCCAGCTACTTGGATGGGAGGACCTTTGTCGTTGACTGCGCTGGCGGCACAAAATCCAGCATTCGTCCCATATCGGCTGGTGTTCCACAGGGCAGCGTCCTTGGCCCAATATTGTACAACCTGTACACGGCGGATTTGCCGACGCCCGTTGATAGGAGCATAATGCTGGCCACCTATGCTGACGACACAGCCATAATGTCAACTGGCTCCACCCAGCGGGCTGCCGTTCTCCAGCTGAACAGGTTTCTAGGGCGAATCTCTGTATGGGCAAAGAAATGGGGCATTACTATAAATGCACTCAAAACAGTGCATATCGTGCATACCCTCCGCACTACCCAACAGATGGATGGCGAGCTGCAGGTTGAAATAGCTGGGAGCAGGATTGAAGACGCGACAGTCCATCCGTATCTGGGTGTAAGGCTAGACACCAAACTTCAATTTCACCATCACATCACTTCCCTGATCACGAAGACAAAGGCTAGGGTGAATACACTGCGCTGGTTGCTCAACAGCAATAGCCGTCTAACTCTAGATGCCAGAGTTCTGCTATATAAGCAGCTGGTTGCGCCAATATGGCAGTATACACTGCCTGTATGGGGCCCCCTTGTTACGAACTGCGAGTTTGGCAGACTGCAAGTAGAACAGAACAAGGTACTACGGATCATCACTGGTGCCCAGTGGTACACTCGGAATGATACTATACATAGGGACCTGGGTGTGGAAACTGTGGAGGCAGTGTATGAGAAGGCTTGCAAGCGTTATGTAGACCGGCTAAGGAACCACCCCAATAAGGAAGCTGAGAAAGTTGTCACGGACCCATATGTGCCGCTCAGGCTGGTCAGGCCTCGGTATTCCGAGTTTCTAGGAAAACATTTACCTAAGGAATTGGCGAAGCAGGAGTGGGAACGAGTTGAAGTGGTTCCGAATCAGCGGCCATTCACAGAGATGGATCAAATATTCTCGGACAGGGTCGATGATTCTAATCGGAGAACGTTGCTAAACTTGGGCTATAACTTAGAGCCAGCGCCCTTCAATTATTACACCGATGTAATTCTGCCAAGAAATAGGCAGCGAGAAGGCATGGTCGAGCCAACGGTCACAATTGACCTAACGCTAAGCAGCAGGCAGCGACGCCTAGCAAGGCTAGGTCTCACAATAGCATCAGCGGCAAACACAAACACAATTGACCTGACGCTTGACCCAAACACGGAGCAAGGTATAGCTAGCCACACTAACACTCGCCAAACAATAGCCCAGGCAACAGCAACAACAGGAATGAGGACTGGAAACCAGAATCAGCCACCACTAAATGACCACAATTATGCTCGCCCTGCCCCTTTAGATGTACCATCTATGGCTGCTACGGCAACACAAACACACACATGCACACACAGGCACGGACATGACGCCGATCGCAAGAGGCACTATAATTGCGAGGATTAAGTTCCCTAGTTAAAGGAACTAATAGTTGGATCACGGATTTGATGCACTATTTGCTTACCCTTTGACACGGAATGATTTCACTGGCGGAACCGAACTAAAACTGGCTAGAATAGCCTTGCTAATGATTAGCGACAAACGCGTCTGAATTTGATGCTGCTGAAAAATGAACTGACTGTAGCATTTCGGCTGCTTCTGTTTGTTTGTCTGTCTTTCTTTTTGTTCTCCTTTAGGTGTTGAGCGAGTCGACATGAAGATATCTGCTGAGATGAAAAAGGACGGCTGCAACAAACTGCGCAGTAGAATTTATTTCGAGAGCGACGCACCCACATACATATACACGCATGCAGAAATATCTACTCATACTCTGGCTGCCCCGGACCTGTGGGCAGAGGAGAATGAGAAAGACGGCGGCCATCATGGAAATAAACTCAACGAATACTCCCCCTCCATCCCCCTGAAAAGAGGACAGCGATCAAAAAGGGAGGATCCAAAATAAAACAAAAAGATAAATTGTCTCTCTGGCTGCCTCGGACCAGAAGGCAGAAGGGAGACGAGAAAACGAAAGAAACGGAGAAAACATAGTAATTAATATTAAGTTACTAGTTATAAATGTAGGCCGCCCTAAGCAGCCAAATATACCTAAATTTAAACATACATATACTTATAGTTACCTATATACATATAATTACATACATACATATGCATATGAATTGTTGCATATGAACACATATATATACATATATACATGTACATAAATACATATATTTACATATATTCATACCCCTCTCCCTCCCTTCTATGGACAGCGGACTGCTGCCACTGAGGGAAACAAAACAAAACGCAAACAAACGCTTCTTTTCTGGCTACCTCGGACCAGCAGGTAGAGGAAAAGGGAGCAATGACCTAATTATAATGTACCCTATATGAAAACCTAGTAATATGACAATATTTGAATTCCCTAGTGCCTTAATATGGCTAACATTGAAAATGTATAAAAATTCAGGCTTTTGGCTACTTTGAGCCTCCCACTACTTCTCCCCCTCCCTCAGCCAACATATGGTTGCTGGGAAAGGGAATATTTACATTTTTTTCACTGCGCCCGCAGAACTGCCGGCAGAGAAGATTTCATGCTGTTCAAAAGTAGTTTTGTTTGCCGCCTACCACTGTTAATTAACAGTAGGTAGACGGTAGTACATGTTATGTTAAGTTACAGCCCCAACAAATTGTATAAATATGCTAAGTAGAGTATAAGTACAAATAAAGTTATGTTACGTAGAAAGTGGGCTGCCTCCCCTGAACCTGCTGGTTCAGGCCAAGGTCGGAGTTGGCTCGCGCTACGTAATGTTAGTTACGTATAGCCTCCGCGCATACGACACATCAAAAAAGAAGTCGCCAAGTAAATATAGCAGCAATCCAACAGCAGCAACGTCGATCCCGCTCCAGAGCACAACATGTATCCATTGCCCGTAGACAGCAGTCAGTCAATAGACAGCAGTCGACTAATCGTAGCCAAAGCAGAGCAAACCATGCTAATTTAAACACCATCAGCCATAAATTGGATCAGCTTATCTCACTGCTTCTTGCAAAACATCAAGGGCAAAATAGATCCCCCTCTGTCTCTCTGCAACCTAGATCCAATTTGGAAGCAAGAATGGCATCGCTGGAGAACATGCTAAGTGTTCTCATTGCTCGCCTTCCTGCCGAGTTACGAGTCAATGACCCTCAAAATGCCTAACAAGACCCAGGAAATTAGGATAGCGTTCTGGAATGCAGCAGGCCTGTCCAATAAACACATGGAAGTCGAAGCCTTTCTATCCAATCAACGTATTGATATACTTTGTTGTGCGAAACACATATAAATACTAACACAGATATCAACATAGACGGATACCATCTTTACACCGCTAATCACCCATCAAATCGCCGGCAAGGTGGAGCAGCTGTTCTCGTAAGGAAGTGCATTGCGCACTCCAGCTTGCTCCCTTGCTCGGAAGATCGTCTCCAGATAGCTGCCATCTCACTGCCCAGACCAAAGGGTGGCCCACTGACAGTTGCTGCCATATATTGCCCACCCACATACGAGTGGACTGAGGTCCAGTTCAAAGAGCTGTTTGATTCTTTGGGTAGAGTTTTTATTATTGCTGGTGATTGGAACGCCAAAAGCCAATGGTGGGGTAATGCTAGGTCCTGCAGGCGTGGCACTGCGCTTCTGAGAAGCGTTCAGGGTAGCGGTCAAAATATCCTGGCCACTGGATCCCCAACTCATTTTCCCAACAATCGCAGGCATACACCATCTGCAATTGACTTTGGCGTGTACCAAGGTATTCGCTCCAACCTTCTTCAAATCGTCGCGGCTCCAGAACTAGGATCCGACCACGTCACTCAAATCATCAGACTCCTCCAAAGACCTGAAGCTGGAAAAGGAAAAGTTTTATTACCAAAAAGTGCCAATATCAGAAGGTACCAAAACTCACTTGATCAACACGTCCACCTGGAAACAGAGCTGCTCTCGGGAGATGATGTCGACGATGCGGTCAATATCCTGCAAAGGAACATCGAAAATGCTGCCTTAAATGCCGCCCAGCCTGTTTCTTGCCAACAGAGTCCTCATCTCTTGCACCTAGACCGCCGTACGCTCAAACTGCTGGAAGCAAAAAAGATCGTTAATAAAATGTACCAGAAAACTCGGAATCCGGTCATTAAACTTACCTTAAACAGCCTTACTAATCGCATCAGCAAACAGGTCAAGCTGCTTAAAGCACAAAAGCTTGACAGGCTACTACAAAGCATCGATCCGGCGGACAGGTACAGAATGCAGAAGCTGTGGGCCATCACAAACAACATCAAAAGGCAACCTGCCCCAAATCTGCCTGTGCGCAAGCATGTTCCAGTCGGATGTCCAGCTCTTGATGACCCTTGGTGCAAAAGCACGGAAGAAAAAGCAGAAGCCTTCGCCCAGCACTTGGAACTACGCTTCACTCCAAGAATTACAGCAGAACCAGAAGACAGAAGGGAAATTGAAGAAGGTCTCCTTTTACCCAGTCCAACAGAGCAAGAGCAGGTCAGACCGTTCACCATCAGCGAGGTTCAAGCTGAAATTAAAAAACTGGAGTCAAAAAAGTCACCTGGGCTTGATCGCATTTGCAATCGAGCGATAAAGGCACTGCCGATCTCTGCCATCACTTACTTGACGCTCATCTTTAATGCTGCTCTCAAATTTGGCCATTATCCAAAAGCATGGAAGACTGCCACGGTCACCATGATACCGAAGCCAGGCAAACCACCGGATCAGCTGGCATCCTACAGGCCAATCAGTCTTCTCTCTGGGCTATCTAAGCTTCTCGAGCGCCTCCTACTGGGTCGATTGTTTGAGGTAAGCAGCTTTGCTAGTTCTATTCCAAACCATCAGTTTGGTTTTCGTGAACAGCACTCAGCAGAACAGCAAATTGGCAGAGTCACCCAGTTCATCCTACAGGCACATGAGAAGAAAATGCACTGTTCAGCAGTTTATATGGACGTTCAGGAAGCTTTTGACAGAGTGTGGCACGAAGGTCTCCTCTGCAAACTAAAGAGATTAATCCCGGAAAGCCTTCACCGCATACTCACCAGCTACCTAACCGGCAGATCCTTCAGGGTTGTTTGCAACGGCGTCACCTCTTCCACAATGAACATTGCAGCTGGAGTACCACAGGGCAGTGTTCTCGGACCTGTGCTGTACAATGTGTACACTAGCGACATGCCAACGCCACCCAGATACAGCTGCAATATGCTTGCTACATACGCTGACGATGCAGTCTACTTAGCGTCTTCTTACAACATAAATAGCTGCATCACCAACATGGAGAAGCTGCTATCTGATGCTGCCAAATGGGCTAAAAAATGGGGAATTACGATCAATACAACAAAAACGGCTCATGTCTTACATACGCTCTCAACAACATCTACACTGCTGCAGCATCCATCTCCAAGGCTTTCCGAGCAACACCTGGCCAACAAAAATGTGTATCCGTATCTGGGAGTCCAACTAGACAGAGGTCTCAACTTCAATAAGCATATCCAAGCTGTAATTACAAAAACAATAGCTCGGATTAAGAAACTGGAATGGCTCATTGGAAGAAGGAGCAAATTATCCACTCGCGCCAAAACATTGCTGTACAGGCAGCTAGTAGCTCCGATATGGCAGTACGCTCTTCCTATCTGGGGCTCTCTTGCATCCAACACGCACATGAACAAGATCCAGGTTATTCAAAATAGAGCTATCCGAGCTATCGTCGATGCGCCTTGGTATGTCAGGAACAGCTTAATCCATGCAGATCTCCAGTTGCCTACAGTGGAAGAAACATATAATAATCTCTCAAGAAGCTATTATGAAAGGCTGCTCCAACATGACAATTACCTGGCAAGGAGACTTGTCATCAACCCCTGCATCCTGCAAAGACTCTCCAGACCACGATACAGCGAGGCGATTGCTAATCATCTGCCCAGGATGATGCGCTTACAGCCGGCCCAACAGACAGGCGAATCTGCCTCAGCGAGCGATCTGCTGCAACGACCTGCAGCAACAGCACGCCATCCAGACGACGTTGATGACCAGCTCCAGCAGGCCAACATCCAAGAACTCCAGAATAGCGTCCTCCAGGCATTACACAACTCCAGACGAAGTCATCCTTTCACCACCGGGAACAGCAGCAATGTCTCAGCGGCACCTGTAAGAGATAATCTTCCACAAGCTTATTCTCTTCCACAGACAACAAATGAAGTAAACTTATCTGAAGCTGAGCGACAGTAGATGGCAGCACGAAAAATCTCCAATCCGACAGCGTCCTCAAACTGCGCAGTCCAACAGTCTTATTGTCACAATTTCCACATACGAGACGCAGCCTGACGCCCTCACAATAACCTCTGCGAAGTAACTGGATCCTAGGACCTGAAAGAAAAAGAAAATTACTCACATACCTGAAGCCCAGCGACGGGAATGTCAACAGCACGCAACTCCAACAATAACTCCAAACAGCGGCACAAGCATCGGCACTCTTTCGACAATTATGTTGTCCAAAGTTGTGCGATGCAAGCAAACTGCAGCAGCTGGATGGAGCCCACCACTGCCGCACAGCTGTATTTAGACAGCAAGGCTATATTTAAGCATCTAGTCCACTGAAATCAAAAGATTATTATTATTAATTAATGTAAAAAAAAGAACATCTCACTGCAATGGAGACGCAGAATGTTCGATAACTTTTTCTTTGATACTATCGTATACTAGTATTATCACTCTTGTATATAATTACCTATGTCCCACTGATCCGTAGTAAGCAACTTTGTAAGCTGTAGCGTTAATTAATTTATAAGATGTGCTGTATAAAGTACAAATAAATAGAACGTCAGGTGTTGGTACCCTTACTCTTTACTCCAGCCCTGCTGGTGTATCAGAGTTAAGGTCATACCTTTCTGACGCCATACTAGGTTCCGATCTGGAGCTAGAAAGAAAAAATCTGTACATGTTGTGCATTGATTTCTCTTTGAAATGGTTCCAATTACACGCAAATATGATTTGTAATTTTTTTAATTTATTGAAGACCATATTCGCACGGGACATGTCGCACAGGATACAAATTCCTAGGTTAATAACAGTTAAACCATTTTGAACCATTTTTCTCGTATTTATTATAGATATTATAATATGTTACAAAACGGCCAATTTTATCTTTCCACCAGCGCAGCATATTCCCGGGGTTTCCGATTGAAACTTCAATGCATTGCAATGCTGGCATACGACAGACAATGAACCGATATCAACGCAGCGAAGATCATGGCAGGCTATTGTGCAATCTTATTCGAAAGCTGCGCGATTTAAGTCTTCTGGTCGAATTTGAGTTCGTAATTGTTCAACGCGAACCTGTGCAATATGGGCATATTATAACTTATAGTATGATAAAATAATAATATGATAAAATTTGAGACAAATCGGCCCTGCCTTTCTATAACTCCATTTTTTTCGCTTTTGATGGTTTCCCATATGTCATATACGTAGATGACATCAATACGGAAGCATTGGTCGAGTACATAAAACTTCGGCGCGCCGAAATTAGGCTTATTACTGATTAAATATGCTGTATGTCTTTGAAAATAATTTATAGCTTCGTAGCTTTACAGATTAAATTCAAAAAACTAATAAAGTTTCATGCTTAAATATTGTTTATCTACATTTTGTCTTTTAAAGATTTTTAAATTACATGTTTTTAAGCTTGGTTCCAATGCTTAGATCATACGGAGCATCTGGTATGGATTCACCTTCGCACTTGTCGCTGGTAGTGCATCCACCTCCGTTGTCGATACCTGCAGCTGCTGTCAAAGCGTTCAGTCGTGCTTTGAACATACTAGTTAGGGCACGTTCCTGCAGAGCGGTTACGGCGGCAATAGCCGAAGGTGCACCTTGAACAATTGGAGGAGATGGTGTAGATGTCACTCCTGTTATTGCGGTTGCAATTGATGGTGGTGTGGGTAAGGTACTATCTATGACGTTATAAATAGTTCCCGTTTGATGACTGTGAGAATATTCCGTATTGCACGTGCCTTTTAATAAAGTTGTTTTAGCAGAAGACGTTGTCGGAGTTTCGATGCGACGTGCGTATCTAGATTTTCTTCGACTGTTATTCAACGGACATGAAACAGGAATATTTCCAGTCGAGCAGCTACTATTACTGCTGGTCGGTGGAGTAGAAGGTGCTGCAGGAAACTGGATGTCGGCAAAATAGGAGGATTCGTTGACATTTGAAACAGCTAAGCCGTCGCTGCTATTTTTAAGCGATAGGAGTGGACTCATATTCAATGCACGATAGCTGTCCATAGAATCTGAAATATTCGCCCGAGCTTTGGCGCCAGCAGTAGTGAAATTATCAGGAATTTGTATAGAATTTGTTTTAGAAGCGTACTCCAAAATAATTTCAGCCGCAGTGCTACAATTTTTGACTTCTTCCTTAAATTGAGTGTCTCGATTTTTCGGATGCCATATGCATGTGGGCGATGGTATTGATTTTTCGCATTCGCTATTATCACTATCACTGCAACCATTGAGTGTACTACTGGGCAGACTCCCCTGATGTATAAGAACGGTTGAGGCCTTTTGTAGGATTATGTTCTCTATTTCATGCAGAGTTCTGGATTTTTCTTTAGTTAATAAAAATTCAGACTCACTTGTGTTCACATGATGCTTTAAGTCGCTTGAATCAATTTGAGCATCGTTTTTTTTAGGTTTAAGCTCACTTTCTACGGACAACGCAATCGCAGCCAAAGCCATTATAGTATGTGTTGGCGTAGGACTAAAACCAGCACCATCCTCTGAACTGAGTCCCAAACGTTGCAAGCTGCGCAGGTAATAGAGTTCTGCACTGTTCCATTGATGATGAAGTCGCTTTATTTGATCCAAAATGTCTTCAATTGTCTTGCAGTTTACATTTAATTGGCGTCGTACAGTGGCTTCTAGGGACGAATCGGTGGATTTAGTCGCATTTCGGCGGTGACGTACACTGACGTTATCCCGAAATTGACCAGAAAGTAAGGTGAGTTGCTCTAAGCTTCTTTTCACATCGGCAAGCAGGATTTTGTGCTCCCGAAAGAAATCACAGGTGGATTTCAGGTGATCCTTTGTGTTTTCACCACGCTTCGAGTAATGTTCCGTGTTATTTGATTTGAGAGTATCTTCTAGTTCTTCAATTTGTTGACCCAGATTGCTGTGACTTTGTTGAAGCTGGGGAAAATCTAATAAGAGTTCTTCTCCAAATCTTAATCCGTTTTCTACGTCATTCAGCACCTCATTGTTGTTGTTATTATCCTGCGAAGATGGGGTTGGTGGCAGATCCTCTTGTCGAATACTTAATTTCTTTGATACCGAAAAATCAATCATATGCGTAGTGCGTTCGTGGACTCTCTCTGATTCTGTTTCCCGTTCCGCTAATTTAGGCTGTACAAATTCAGCAAAGTTTCGAGATAAAAATGGATTCTGGGAGAACTTCTGGTGAGTCAGCAGGTTATTATTGTACACGTAGGATAAGAGTTCTCGATTGCGATTGAGCTCTTGCTCGAGCTCTTGATTGCTCCCTGTCTCATCCACCTTTTGCATATTTTGGGTAACGACGTTCGGCTGTCGGATGCCTCGCAAGCCCGGACCAAAGTCCAAAAAGGGCCACAAAGACGTCGAATGTGCCAAATGATGATGATGACAGTGAGAACAGTGTGCGCGATTCAAGCTCAGCGCCAGCCTCTCCACGTGCAAGTGCAGTGTCAAAAAACAGGCTAGCTCCTGCCTCAGTTTCTTCCTCTCTTGAGGATCTCGCCAGCGATGCCCCCAGTACATCGAGGGCTGCCATGAACCGCTTTGCTGATGCTAGAAAGCAATCGGAGACCAGCGCCGTCACCATTGAAGCGCGGCCGGCTCCAATCATTGTTAAAATCCATCAATATGAACGGAACGAACTAATAAAAGGCCTCTCCAATGTGCTCGGGGTGAACCAACTTGAAGTCGAACACTTGGATGAAAAACAAGCTCTGTTCACCTTTTTACACCCAATTTGGGCGACGCCTTATTAATAAGTACCTTGATCCTGACCAGATCGAGGAAGTCTGTTTCAAGCCACCTCCGCCAAAAAGTGCAACAATCGGACCACCAAAGCGCCCAGCGACACCTGACTCTGCCGTCAATCCGACAACCAACGAGAAGGAACGTGTGAGTCGCTTCTGGGGACGCGACTCTACTTATACCCGTACTCAGTCAGTAAATACATTTTTGAGATATAATTTTATAAAATTTTAGAAAAAAAAAAAAAATTTTACATTTTACATTTTTTTGCTACATCTGTTATCTACATCTACATCTACAATGTATATTTTACATCTAACATGTAGATTATAGATGTACCATTTATATTCTGCATCTCCACCGATAGGGGTTGCTCGCGCACTGAACGCGGCAGAGTGTGCGAGCGAGAGAGAGAATGAGTAGTGTGTCTCTGGCTGAAAGAGGCGGGGGAACCAACAGAAAATTAATTTCTTCATTCTGGCTATAATTATGTTCCGATCTGATTCATATTCAGCAATCTGGTAGATATGGTCATTCTGTACGATACTGCGTTTTTAGTTTTATCGTATCTTTAAAATTGTGCCTGCCACAGATTTTCGTCCTTTGTGGGGGCGGAAGGGGGCGGGGCGAAATTTTGAAATACACTTGTAGCAGTGTGATATCACATGAGTCTTGAAACCAAATTTGGTTGCCCTAACTCTTATAGTCTCTGAGAACCAGGCGTCAAACAAGACGGACAGACGGACAGACGGACAGACGGATAGACGGACAGACAGACATGGCTCTATCGACTCGGCTATTGATGCTGATCAAGAATATATATACTTTATGGGGTCGGAAAATTTTCCTTCTCTGTGTTACACACATCCACTTTTACCACAAATCTAATATACCCCTTAACTCTTTTTTGAGTACGGGTATAAAAAAGTAGCTGCTTCTAGCCCACAGAAGAACTACTATAATCTACTTGCTCCAGATGATGATGGTCAGCTTGATGACGACATTATGATGGACACCTCTGACGCCAATCACGGTGAGTTCCCAGCAATGCCTGCAGCAACCGTTTCTCAAGCAGCCGCTCACGCTAGAGCCGGCGTTTCAGCTCAGACTGAGCCCACAGTGGTGCCTCCCGCTAGAGTCATCCGCCCTGAAAAACCTCCACCGATTGTTATTTCAAAAGTGGAGAACATCTTAGAAACAATGAGTAAAATAAAAAGTCTAATTGGTGAAGGCAGCTTCTACACTAAAACTACAAGTGTAGGAGGATTACGCATCATGTGCAATAGCATTGATGCATTTAGAACTCTGAGAAAATTCTTCGATGATGAAAGCACGAACATTCCGTCATACACTTACCAGCTTGGGTCCGAACGCGGCTACAGGGTCGTCATTCGCGATCTTCATCACTCCACTGACACAGCTTACATTACAGAACTACTAGCAGCATCAGGTCACGCTGTGAAGTTCATAAATGTGCTCAAGCGGAGACACACTGGTCAGGCAATGAACCTGTTTGAGGTTGAGTTGGTTCCCAAGGAGAATAATGTCGAGATTCTTAAGCTGACCAATATGGGCGGACAACGGGTACGCGTCGAAGTTAAAAGACGATCCAATGTTGTCGTTCAATGCCATAGATGCCAGCGTATAGGGCATACGCAAGCTTATTGCAGGAGTGAGTTTGTCTGCGTAAAGTGCGGACTGGGTCATAAAACGGTTTTATGTGAGAAATCTGCCCTTGTGCCTGCCAAATGTGCAAACTGCAAAGGCGCCCATGCGGCCAGTTACAGAGGTTGCATTGCCTTCAAAAATGCAGAAAGCAGAAGAGCGCCAACTGAGGTACAGCGCGCCAATAAGCTGCTGGCTGGGCTAGGCATGCCGGTGCTACCTCTGCCCTCAACTCGCCACAGAAGCCGACAACGCCAGCCTAGTGGCCATCGCCAAAAAAGTCGCCAGCGCTCTGAAGCAGGGCCTGCTCCAACTGTCAACCAGCATAGCTATGCAGATGTGGCCAGAGGAAGTCGCCAAGTAAATATAGCAGCAATCCAACAGCAGCAACGTCGATCCCGCTCCAGAGCACAACATGTATCCATTGCCCGTAGACAGCAGTCAGTCAATAGACAGCAGTCGACTAATCGTAGCCAAAGCAGAGCAAACCATGCTAATTTAAACACCATCAGCCATAAATTGGATCAGCTTATCTCACTGCTTCTTGCAAAACATCAAGGGCAAAATAGATCCCCCTCTGTCTCTCTGCAACCTAGATCCAATTTGGAAGCAAGAATGGCATCGCTGGAGAACATGCTAAGTGTTCTCATTGCTCGCCTTCCTGCCGAGTTACGAGTCAATGACCCTCAAAATGCCTAACAAGACCCAGGAAATTAGGATAGCGTTCTGGAATGCAGCAGGCCTGTCCAATAAACACATGGAAGTCGAAGCCTTTCTATCCAATCAACGTATTGATATACTTTTGTTGTGCGAAACACATATAAATACTAACACAGATATCAACATAGACGGATACCATCTTTACACCGCTAATCACCCATCAAATCGCCGGCAAGGTGGAGCAGCTGTTCTCGTAAGGAAGTGCATTGCGCACTCCAGCTTGCTCCCTTGCTCGGAAGATCGTCTCCAGATAGCTGCCATCTCACTGCCCAGACCAAAGGGTGGCCCACTGACAGTTGCTGCCATATATTGCCCACCCACATACGAGTGGACTGAGGTCCAGTTCAAAGAGCTGTTTGATTCTTTGGGTAGAGTTTTTATTATTGCTGGTGATTGGAACGCCAAAAGCCAATGGTGGGGTAATGCTAGGTCCTGCAGGCGTGGCACTGCGCTTCTGAGAAGCGTTCAGGGTAGCGGTCAAAATATCCTGGCCACTGGATCCCCAACTCATTTTCCCAACAATCGCAGGCATACACCATCTGCAATTGACTTTGGCGTGTACCAAGGTATTCGCTCCAACCTTCTTCAAATCGTCGCGGCTCCAGAACTAGGATCCGACCACGTCACTCAAATCATCAGACTCCTCCAAAGACCTGAAGCTGGAAAAGGAAAAGTTTTATTACCAAAAAGTGCCAATATCAGAAGGTACCAAAACTCACTTGATCAACACGTCCACCTGGAAACAGAGCTGCTCTCGGGAGATGATGTCGACGATGCGGTCAATATCCTGCAAAGGAACATCGAAAATGCTGCCTTAAATGCCGCCCAGCCTGTTTCTTGCCAACAGAGTCCTCATCTCTTGCACCTAGACCGCCGTACGCTCAAACTGCTGGAAGCAAAAAAGATCGTTAATAAAATGTACCAGAAAACTCGGAATCCGGTCATTAAACTTACCTTAAACAGCCTTACTAATCGCATCAGCAAACAGGTCAAGCTGCTTAAAGCACAAAAGCTTGACAGGCTACTACAAAGCATCGATCCGGCGGACAGGTACAGAATGCAGAAGCTGTGGGCCATCACAAACAACATCAAAAGGCAACCTGCCCCAAATCTGCCTGTGCGCAAGCATGTTCCAGTCGGATGTCCAGCTCTTGATGACCCTTGGTGCAAAAGCACGGAAGAAAAAGCAGAAGCCTTCGCCCAGCACTTGGAACTACGCTTCACTCCAAGAATTACAGCAGAACCAGAAGACAGAAGGGAAATTGAAGAAGGTCTCCTTTTACCCAGTCCAACAGAGCAAGAGCAGGTCAGACCGTTCACCATCAGCGAGGTTCAAGCTGAAATTAAAAAACTGGAGTCAAAAAAGTCACCTGGGCTTGATCGCATTTGCAATCGAGCGATAAAGGCACTGCCGATCTCTGCCATCACTTACTTGACGCTCATCTTTAATGCTGCTCTCAAATTTGGCCATTATCCAAAAGCATGGAAGACTGCCACGGTCACCATGATACCGAAGCCAGGCAAACCACCGGATCAGCTGGCATCCTACAGGCCAATCAGTCTTCTCTCTGGGCTATCTAAGCTTCTCGAGCGCCTCCTACTGGGTCGATTGTTTGAGGTAAGCAGCTTTGCTAGTTCTATTCCAAACCATCAGTTTGGTTTTCGTGAACAGCACTCAGCAGAACAGCAAATTGGCAGAGTCACCCAGTTCATCCTACAGGCACATGAGAAGAAAATGCACTGTTCAGCAGTTTATATGGACGTTCAGGAAGCTTTTGACAGAGTGTGGCACGAAGGTCTCCTCTGCAAACTAAAGAGATTAATCCCGGAAAGCCTTCACCGCATACTCACCAGCTACCTAACCGGCAGATCCTTCAGGGTTGTTTGCAACGGCGTCACCTCTTCCACAATGAACATTGCAGCTGGAGTACCACAGGGCAGTGTTCTCGGACCTGTGCTGTACAATGTGTACACTAGCGACATGCCAACGCCACCCAGATACAGCTGCAATATGCTTGCTACATACGCTGACGATGCAGTCTACTTAGCGTCTTCTTACAACATAAATAGCTGCATCACCAACATGGAGAAGCTGCTATCTGATGCTGCCAAATGGGCTAAAAAATGGGGAATTACGATCAATACAACAAAAACGGCTCATGTCTTACATACGCTCTCAACAACATCTACACTGCTGCAGCATCCATCTCCAAGGCTTTCCGAGCAACACCTGGCCAACAAAAATGTGTATCCGTATCTGGGAGTCCAACTAGACAGAGGTCTCAACTTCAATAAGCATATCCAAGCTGTAATTACAAAAACAATAGCTCGGATTAAGAAACTGGAATGGCTCATTGGAAGAAGGAGCAAATTATCCACTCGCGCCAAAACATTGCTGTACAGGCAGCTAGTAGCTCCGATATGGCAGTACGCTCTTCCTATCTGGGGCTCTCTTGCATCCAACACGCACATGAACAAGATCCAGGTTATTCAAAATAGAGCTATCCGAGCTATCGTCGATGCGCCTTGGTATGTCAGGAACAGCTTAATCCATGCAGATCTCCAGTTGCCTACAGTGGAAGAAACATATAATAATCTCTCAAGAAGCTATTATGAAAGGCTGCTCCAACATGACAATTACCTGGCAAGGAGACTTGTCATCAACCCCTGCATCCTGCAAAGACTCTCCAGACCACGATACAGCGAGGCGATTGCTAATCATCTGCCCAGGATGATGCGCTTACAGCCGGCCCAACAGACAGGCGAATCTGCCTCAGCGAGCGATCTGCTGCAACGACCTGCAGCAACAGCACGCCATCCAGACGACGTTGATGACCAGCTCCAGCAGGCCAACATCCAAGAACTCCAGAATAGCGTCCTCCAGGCATTACACAACTCCAGACGAAGTCATCCTTTCACCACCGGGAACAGCAGCAATGTCTCAGCGGCACCTGTAAGAGATAATCTTCCACAAGCTTATTCTCTTCCACAGACAACAAATGAAGTAAACTTATCTGAAGCTGAGCGACAGTAGATGGCAGCACGAAAAATCTCCAATCCGACAGCGTCCTCAAACTGCGCAGTCCAACAGTCTTATTGTCACAATTTCCACATACGAGACGCAGCCTGACGCCCTCACAATAACCTCCGCGAAGCAACTGGATCCTAGGACCTGAAAGAAAAAGAAAATTACTCACATACCTGAAGCCCAGCGACGGGAATGTCAACAGCACGCAACTCCAACAATAACTCCAAACAGCGGCACAAGCATTGGCACTCTTTCGACAATTATGTTGTCCAAAGTTGTGCGATGCAAGCAAACTGCAGCAGCTGGATGGAGCCCACCACTGCCGCACAGCTGTATTTAGACAGCAAGGCTATATTTAAGCATCTAGTCCACTGAAATCAAAAGTTTATTATTATTAATTAATGTAAACAAAAGAACATCTCACTGCAATGGAGACGCAGAATGTTCGATAACTTTTTTCTTTGATACTATCGTATACTAGTATTACCACTCTTGTATATAATTACCTATGTCCCACTGATCCGTAGTAAGCAACTTTGTAAGCTGTAGCGTTAATTAATTTATAAGATGTGCTGTATAAAGTACAAATAAATAGAACGTCAGGTGATGGTACCCTTACTCTTTACTCCAGCCCTGCTGGTGTATCAGAGTTAAGGTCATACCTTTCTGACGCCATACTAGGTTCCGATCTGGAGCTAGAAAGAAAACTCCAGCTTGCTCCCTTGCTCGGAAGATCGTCTCCAGATAGCTGCCATCTCACTGCCCAGACCAAAGGGTGGCCCACTGACAGTTGCTGCCATATATTGCCCACCCACATACGAGTGGACTGAGGTCCAGTTCAAAGAGCTGTTTGATTCTTTGGGTAGAGTTTTTATTATTGCTGGTGATTGGAACGCCAAAAGCCAATGGTGGGGTAATGCTAGGTCCTGCAGGCGTGGCACTGCGTTCTGAGAAGCGTTCAGGGTAGCGGTCAAAATATCCTGGCCACTGGATCCCCAACTCATTTTCCCAACAATCGCAGGCATACACCATCTGCAATTGACTTTGGCGTGTACCAAGGTATTCGCTCCAACCTTCTTCAAATCGTCGCGGCTCCAGAACTAGGATCCGACCACGTCACTCAAATCATCAGACTCCTCCAAAGACCTGAAGCTGGAAAAGGAAAAGTTTTATTACCAAAAGTGCCAATATCAGAAGGTACCAAAACTCACTTGATCAACACGTCCACCTGGAAACAGAGCTGCTCTCGGGAGATGATGTCGACGATGCGGTCAATATCCTGCAAAGGAACATCGAAAATGCTGCCTTAAATGCCGCCCAGCCTGTTTCTTGCCAACAGAGTCCTCATCTCTTGCACCTAGACCGCCGTACGCTCAAACTGCTGGAAGCAAAAAAGATCGTTAATAAAATGTACCAGAAAACTCGGAATCCGGTCATTAAACTTACCTTAAACAGCCTTACTAATCGCATCAGCAAACAGGTCAAGCTGCTTAAAGCACAAAAGCTTGACAGGCTACTACAAAGCATCGATCCGGCGGACAGGTACAGAATGCAGAAGCTGTGGGCCATCACAAACAACATCAAAAGGCAACCTGCCCCAAATCTGCCTGTGCGCAAGCATGTTCCAGTCGGATGTCCAGCTCTTGATGACCCTTGGTGCAAAAGCACGGAAGAAAAAGCAGAAGCCTTCGCCCAGCACTTGGAACTACGCTTCACTCCAAGAATTACAGCAGAACCAGAAGACAGAAGGGAAATTGAAGAAGGTCTCCTTTTACCCAGTCCAACAGAGCAAGAGCAGGTCAGACCGTTCACCATCAGCGAGGTTCAAGCTGAAATTAAAAAACTGGAGTCAAAAAAGTCACCTGGGCTTGATCGCATTTGCAATCGAGCGATAAAGGCACTGCCGATCTCTGCCATCACTTACTTGACGCTCATCTTTAATGCTGCTCTCAAATTTGGCCATTATCCAAAAGCATGGAAGACTGCCACGGTCACCATGATACCGAAGCCAGGCAAACCACCGGATCAGCTGGCATCCTACAGGCCAATCAGTCTTCTCTCTGGGCTATCTAAGCTTCTCGAGCGCCTCCTACTGGGTCGATTGTTTGAGGTAAGCAGCTTTGCTAGTTCTATTCCAAACCATCAGTTTGGTTTTCGTGAACAGCACTCAGCAGAACAGCAAATTGGCAGAGTCACCCAGTTCATCCTACAGGCACATGAGAAGAAAATGCACTGTTCAGCAGTTTATATGGACGTTCAGGAAGCTTTTGACAGAGTGTGGCACGAAGGTCTCCTCTGCAAACTAAAGAGATTAATCCCGGAAAGCCTTCACCGCATACTCACCAGCTACCTAACCGGCAGATCCTTCAGGGTTGTTTGCAACGGCGTCACCTCTTCCACAATGAACATTGCAGCTGGAGTACCACAGGGCAGTGTTCTCGGACCTGTGCTGTACAATGTGTACACTAGCGACATGCCAACGCCACCCAGATACAGCTGCAATATGCTTGCTACATACGCTGACGATGCAGTCTACTTAGCGTCTTCTTACAACATAAATAGCTGCATCACCAACATGGAGAAGCTGCTATCTGATGCTGCCAAATGGGCTAAAAAAATGGGGAATTACGATCAATACAACAAAAACGGCTCATGTCTTACATACGCTCTCAACAACATCTACACTGCTGCAGCATCCATCTCCAAGGCTTTCCGAGCAACACCTGGCCAACAAAAATGTGTATCCGTATCTGGGAGTCCAACTAGACAGAGGTCTCAACTTCAATAAGCATATCCAAGCTGTAATTACAAAAACAATAGCTCGGATTAAGAAACTGGAATGGCTCATTGGAAGAAGGAGCAAATTATCCACTCGCGCCAAAACATTGCTGTACAGGCAGCTAGTAGCTCCGATATGGCAGTACGCTCTTCCTATCTGGGGCTCTCTTGCATCCAACACGCACATGAACAAGATCCAGGTTATTCAAAATAGAGCTATCCGAGCTATCGTCGATGCGCCTTGGTATGTCAGGAACAGCTTAATCCATGCAGATCTCCAGTTGCCTACAGTGGAAGAAACATATAATAATCTCTCAAGAAGCTATTATGAAAGGCTGCTCCAACATGACAATTACCTGGCAAGGAGACTTGTCATCAACCCCTGCATCCTGCAAAGACTCTCCAGACCACGATACAGCGAGGCGATTGCTAATCATCTGCCCAGGATGATGCGCTTACAGCCGGCCCAACAGACAGGCGAATCTGCCTCAGCGAGCGATCTGCTGCAACGACCTGCAGCAACAGCACGCCATCCAGACGACGTTGATGACCAGCTCCAGCAGGCCAACATCCAAGAACTCCAGAATAGCGTCCTCCAGGCATTACACAACTCCAGACGAAGTCATCCTTTCACCACCGGGAACAGCAACAACAAATGAAGTAAACTTATCTGAAGCTGAGCGACTGTAGATGGCAGCACGAAAAATCTCCAATCCGACAGCGTCCTCAAACTGCGCAGTCCAACAGTCTTATTGTCACAATTTCCACATACGAGACGCAGCCTGACGCCCTCACAATAACCTCCGCGAAGCAACTGGATCCTAGGACCTGAAAGAAAAAGAAAATTACTCACATACCTGAAGCCCAGCGACGGGAATGTCCACAGCACGCAACTCCAACAATAACTCCAAACAGCGGCACAAGCATTGGCACTCTTTCGACAATTATGTTGTCCAAAGTTGTGCGATGCAAGCAAACTGCAGCAGCTGGATGGAGCCCACCACTGCCGCACAGCTGTATTTAGACAGCAAGGCTATATTTAAGCATCTAGTCCACTGAAATCAAAAGATTATTATTATTAATTAATGTAAACAAAAGAACATCTCACTGCAATGGAGACGCAGAATGTTCGATAACTTTTTTCTTTGATACTATCGTATACTAGTATTATCACTCTTGTATATAATTACCTATGTCCCACTGATCCGTAGTAAGCAACTTTGTAAGCTGTAGCGTTAATTAATTTATAAGATGTGCTGTATAAAGTACAAATAAATAGAACGTCAGGTGATGGTACCCTTACTCTTTACTCCAGCCCTGCTGGTGTATCAGAGTTAAGGTCATACCTTTCTGACGCCATACTAGGTTCCGATCTGGAGCTAGAAAGAAAAAAGGCTCATTTTTGTAATATTTGTATAAGCAGTATATTTTCTTGCGAGCAAATAATGCCGAACCGTTTGCCTGGTTAAATCCGGAACGTTCTATCGGCATGGGGGGTTGATCGTGCTTGAATAAGCCACAGTACCACCGTTTGTACCACTTTGTGTGTATTTTCATGTTTAGATGTTGTAGCCACTATAGTCTTATATTGTGTGTAGTCCCTCATAGTCTTAGTAGATAGTCAATTCAGTGTCAATACGAGTCCATCAGAGAGTCAATACCACCCGAATACTGAAACTGAAACAGACCTGACAGCCGGACAGTTACCACCACCACCATTACTGCTACTACTCTCTCATGAGAGAACCGGCCAATCAAATCTCTAAAATATTTAAATCTTAGATTAGATTTTTAAATTCCTAGTCAATCCGCTGAATATGTTTTGCTACTTATAATTGTGACCCAATAGACTAGTGTGTGCCATTTCCTACATGATTTGTAAATTGATACACCTTTGTACAAACTTGAGATTTTCGCGCTCAAGCCCACACACCCGTCCGTGGGTGTGTGGGCCTTGCACGAGCGCCGAATAAACGCAGCAAGAAAAGAGAGAGCGAAAGAAAACCTGCGCCGTAACAACACTATGCCGGAGTTCCAAACAGAGCCCTGTGACGTCAGAGAGCGCGGGCACTTCAGCGTGGACGAGCTCAATGTCGTGGACCAGTCAGTGACTAACGAAAGCTACGAGTGCCTTCTCAGCGAGATTGAGCGCCAACATAAAGAGATTGATCGCCTTCAGGAAGAGAACTTGCGCGTTCAGTCCTACAGCGACTATCTGCAAGGCCAGCTAGACGAGAAGGCTATGCAGACGCTTATGATGAAGCGAAATTACATACATTTTCAGAAATTGACCTGAATTCAGATCACACACCAGTTTTCATCAAGATGGGAATTGTAAACTCATTTTTGTAATATTTGTATAAGCAGTATATTTTCTTGCGAGCAAATAAAAGAAAAGCTGAATGGTCACATTGATCATTAGCCCTAATGTGCACGCACCGCCGGCACCTAAATTCAAAATCTGTGTGTCTGTTTCTGTTTTTAACCTTTTACATCTTGATCGTCATAAATCAGTGAAATATGTCTATAATGGATGAATCGTTTTCCGCCGAGCTGTTCGACCAGGTTAACAACAACGGCGCCAGCACCCCACGTCAGATACAGGAGCTCAAGAGGCCTACGATCGATGAGCATAAAGACGCCTATAGTCCAAAGTCCAAAGCTGAGGATCGTAGGAAGCGCTTCTCTCACTTAGCGTATACCAAGCGGCGCTACAAACACGTAACTAGCAAACTGGCGAAGTACATTACGGACATGGAAGCCCAGGACCAGAAGAGTCGTAGAGCGAAAGAAAACCTGCGCCGTAACAACACTATGCCGGAGTTCCAAACAGAGCCCTGTGACGTCAGAGAGCGCAGGCACTTTAGCGTGGACGAGTCAGTGAATAACGAAAGCTACGAGTGCCTTCTCAGCGAGATTGAGCGCCAACATAAAGAGATTGATCGCCTTCAGGAAAAGAACTTGCGTGTTCAGTCCTACAGCGACTATCTGCAAGGCCAGCTAGACGAGAAGGCTATGCAGACGCTTATGATGAAGCGAAATTACATACATTTTCAGAAATTGACCTGAATTCAGATCACACACCAGTTTTCATCAAGATGGGAATTGTAAACTCATTTTTGTAATATTTGTATAAGCAGTATATTTTCTTGCGAGCAAATAAAAGAAAAGCTGAATGGTCACATTGATCATTAGCCCTAATGTGCACGCACCGCCGGCACCTAAATTCAAAATCTGTGTGTCTGTTTCTGTTTTTAACCTTTTACATCTTGATCGTCATAAATCAGTGAAATATGTCTATAATGGATGAATCGTTTTCCGCCGAGCTGTTCGACCAGGTTAACAACAACGGCGCCAGCACCCCACGTCAGATACAGGAGCTCAAGAGGCCTACGATCGATGAGCATAAAGACGCCTATAGTCCAAAGTCCAAAGCTGAGGATCGTAGGAAGCGCTTCTCTCACTTGGCGTATACCAAGCGGCGCTACAAACACGTAACTAGCAAACTGGCGAAGTACATTACGGACATGGAAGCCCAGGACCAGAAGAGTCGTAGAGCGAAAGAAAACCTGCGCCGTAACAACACTATGCCGGAGTTCCAAACAGAGCCCTGTGACGTCAGAGAGCGCAGGCACTTTAGCGTGGACGAGTCAGTGAATAACGAAAGCTACGAGTGCCTTCTCAGCGAGATTGAGCGCCAACATAAAGAGATTGATCGCCTTCAGGAAAAGAACTTGCGTGTTCAGTCCTACAGCGACTATCTGCAAGGCCAGCTAGACGAGAAGGCTATGCAGACGCTTATGATGAAGCGAAATTACATACATTTTCAGAAATTGACCTGAATTCAGATCACACACCAGTTTTCATCAAGATGGGAATTGTAGGCTCATTTTTGTAATATTTGTATAAGCAGTATATTTTCTTGCGAGCAAATAATGCCGAACCGTTCGCCTGGTTAAATCCGGAACGTTCTATCGGCATGGGGGGTTGATCGTGCTTGAATAAGCCACAGTACCACCGTTTGTACCACTTTGTGTGTATTTTCATGTCTAGATGTTGTAGCCACTATAGTCTTATATTGTGTGTAGTCCCTCATAGTCTTAGTAGATAGTCAATTCAGTGTCAATACGAGTCCATCAGAGAGTCAATACCACCCGACTACTGAAACTGAAACAGACCTGACAGCCGGAAAGTTACCACCACCACCATTACTGCTACTACTCTCTCATGAGAGAACCGGCCAATCAAATCTCTAAAATATTTAAATCTTAGATTAGATTTTTAAATTCCTAGTCAATCCGCTGAATATGTTTTGCTACTTATAATTGTGACCCAATAGACTAGTGTGTGCCATTTCCTACATGATTTGTAAATTGATACACCTTTGTACAAACTTGAGATTTTTCGCGCTCAAGCCCACACACCCGTCCGTGGGTGTGTGGGCCTTGCACGAGCGCCGAATAAACGCAGCAAGAAAAGAGAGAGCGAAAGAAAACCTGCGCCGTAACAACACTATGCCGGAGTTCCAAACAGAGCCCTGTGACGTCAGAGAGCGCGGGCACTTCAGCGTGGACGAGCTCAATGTCGTGGACCAGTCAGTGACTAACGAAAGCTACGAGTGCCTTCTCAGCGAGATTGAGCGCCAACATAAAGAGATTGATCGCCTTCAGGAAGAGAACTTGCGCGTTCAGTCCTACAGCGACTATCTGCAAGGCCAGCTAGACGAGAAGGCTATGCAGACGCTTATGATGAAGCGAAATTACATACATTTTCAGAAATTGACCTGAATTCAGATCACACACCAGTTTTCATCAAGATGGGAATTGTAAACTCATTTTTGTAATATTTGTATAAGCAGTATATTTTCTTGCGAGCAAATAAAAGAAAAGCTGAATGGTCACATTGATCATTAGCCCTAATGTGCACGCACCGCCGGCACCTAAATTCAAAATCTGTGTGTCTGTTTCTGTTTTTAACCTTTTACATCTTGATCGTCATAAATCAGTGAAATATGTCTATAATGGATGAATCGTTTACCGCCGAGCTGTTCGACCAGGTTAACAACAACGGCGCCAGCACCCCACGTCAGATACAGGAGCTCAAGAGGCCTACGATCGATGAGCATAAAGACGCCTATAGTCCAAAGTCCAAAGCTGAGGATCGTAGGAAGCGCTTCTCTCACTTAGCGTATACCAAGCGGCGCTACAAACACGTAACTAGCAAACTGGCGAAGTACATTACGGACATGGAAGCCCAGGACCAGAAGAGTCGTAGAGCGAAAGAAAACCTGCGCCGTAACAACACTATGCCGGAGTTCCAAACAGAGCCCTGTGACGTCAGAGAGCGCAGGCACTTTAGCGTGGACGAGTCAGTGAATAACGAAAGCTACGAGTGCCTTCTCAGCGAGATTGAGAGATTGATCGCCTTCAGGAAAAGAACTTGCGTGTTCAGTCCTACAGCGACTATCTGCAAGGCCAGCTAGACGAGAAGGCTATGCAGACGCTTATGATGAAGCGAAATTACATACATTTTCAGAAATTGACCTGAATTCAGATCACACACCAGTTTTCATCAAGATGGGAATTGTAGGCTCATTTTTGTAATATTTGTATAAGCAGTATATTTTCTTGCGAGCAAATAATGCCGAACCGTTCGCCTGGTTAAATCCGGAACGTTCTATCGGCATGGGGGGTTGATCGTGCTTGAATAAGCCACAGTACCACCGTTTGTACCACTTTGTGTGTATTTTCATGTTTAGATGTTGTAGCCACTATAGTCTTATATTGTGTGTAGTCCCTCATAGTCTTAGTAGATAGTCAATTCAGTGTCAATACGAGTCCATCAGAGAGTCAATACCACCCGAATACTGAAACTGAAACAGACCTGACAGCCGGACAGTTACCACCACCACCATTACTGCTACTACTCTCTCATGAGAGAACCGGCCAATCAAATCTCTAAAATATTTAAATCTTAGATTAGATTTTTAAATTCCTAGTCAATCCGCTGAATATGTTTTGCTACTTATAATTGTGACCCAATAGACTAGTGTGTGCCATTTCCTACATGATTTGTAAATTGATACACCTTTGTACAAACTTGAGATTTTCGCGCTCAAGCCCACACACCCGTCCGTGGGTGTGTGGGCCTTGCACGAGCGCCGAATAAACGCAGCAAGAAAAGAGAGAGCGAAAGAAAACCTGCGCCGTAACAACACTATGCCGGAGTTCCAAACAGAGCCCTGTGACGTCAGAGAGCGCGGGCACTTCAGCGTGGACGAGCTCAATGTCGTGGACCAGTCAGTGACTAACGAAAGCTACGAGTGCCTTCTCAGCGAGATTGAGCGCCAACATAAAGAGATTGATCGCCTTCAGGAAGAGAACTTGCGCGTTCAGTCCTACAGCGACTATCTGCAAGGCCAGCTAGACGAGAAGGCTATGCAGACGCTTATGATGAAGCGAAATTACATACATTTTCAGAAATTGACCTGAATTCAGATCACACACCAGTTTTCATCAAGATGGGAATTGTAAACTCATTTTTGTAATATTTGTATAAGCAGTATATTTTCTTGCGAGCAAATAAAAGAAAAGCTGAATGGTCACATTGATCATTAGCCCTAATGTGCACGCACCGCCGGCACCTAAATTCAAAATCTGTGTGTCTGTTTCTGTTTTTAACCTTTTACATCTTGATCGTCATAAATCAGTGAAATATGTCTATAATGGATGAATCGTTTTCCGCCGAGCTGTTCGACCAGGTTAACAACAACGGCGCCAGCACCCCACGTCAGATACAGGAGCTCAAGAGGCCTACGATCGATGAGCATAAAGACGCCTATAGTCCAAAGTCCAAAGCTGAGGATCGTAGGAAGCGCTTCTCTCACTTAGCGTATACCAAGCGGCGCTACAAACACGTAACTAGCAAACTGGCGAAGTACATTACGGACATGGAAGCCCAGGACCAGAAGAGTCGTAGAGCGAAAGAAAACCTGCGCCGTAACAACACTATGCCGGAGTTCCAAACAGAGCCCTGTGACGTCAGAGAGCGCAGGCACTTTAGCGTGGACGAGTCAGTGAATAACGAAAGCTACGAGTGCCTTCTCAGCGAGATTGAGCGCCAACATAAAGAGATTGATCGCCTTCAGGAAAAGAACTTGCGTGTTCAGTCCTACAGCGACTATCTGCAAGGCCAGCTAGACGAGAAGGCTATGCAGACGCTTATGATGAAGCGAAATTACATACATTTTCAGAAATTGACCTGAATTCAGATCACACACCAGTTTTCATCAAGATGGGAATTGTAGGCTCATTTTTGTAATATTTGTATAAGCAGTATATTTTCTTGCGAGCAAATAATGCCGAACCGTTCGCCTGGTTAAATCCGGAACGTTCTATCGGCATGGGGGGTTGATCGTGCTTGAATAAGCCACAGTACCACCGTTTGTACCACTTTGTGTGTATTTTCATGTCTAGATGTTGTAGCCACTATAGTCTTATATTGTGTGTAGTCCCTCATAGTCTTAGTAGATAGTCAATTCAGTGTCAATACGAGTCCATCAGAGAGTCAATACCACCCGACTACTGAAACTGAAACAGACCTGACAGCCGGAAAGTTACCACCACCACCATTACTGCTACTACTCTCTCATGAGAGAACCGGCCAATCAAATCTCTAAAATATTTAAATCTTAGATTAGATTTTTAAATTCCTAGTCAATCCGCTGAATATGTTTTGCTACTTATAATTGTGACCCAATAGACTAGTGTGTGCCATTTCCTACATGATTTGTAAATTGATACACCTTTGTACAAACTTGAGATTTTCGCGCTCAAGCCCACACACCCGTCCGTGGGTGTGTGGGCCTTGCACGAGCGCCGAATAAACGCAGCAAGAAAAGAGAGAGCGAAAGAAAACCTGCGCCGTAACAACACTATGCCGGAGTTCCAAACAGAGCCCTGTGACGTCAGAGAGCGCGGGCACTTCAGCGTGGACGAGCTCAATGTCGTGGACCAGTCAGTGACTAACGAAAGCTACGAGTGCCTTCTCAGCGAGATTGAGCGCCAACATAAAGAGATTGATCGCCTTCAGGAAGAGAACTTGCGCGTTCAGTCCTACAGCGACTATCTGCAAGGCCAGCTAGACGAGAAGGCTATGCAGACGCTTATGATGAAGCGAAATTACATACATTTTCAGAAATTGACCTGAATTCAGATCACACACCAGTTTTCATCAAGATGGGAATTGTAAACTCATTTTTGTAATATTTGTATAAGCAGTATATTTTCTTGCGAGCAAATAAAAGAAAAGCTGAATGGTCACATTGATCATTAGCCCTAATGTGCACGCACCGCCGGCACCTAAATTCAAAATCTGTGTGTCTGTTTCTGTTTTTAACCTTTTACATCTTGATCGTCATAAATCAGTGAAATATGTCTATAATGGATGAATCGTTTACCGCCGAGCTGTTCGACCAGGTTAACAACAACGGCGCCAGCACCCCACGTCAGATACAGGAGCTCAAGAGGCCTACGATCGATGAGCATAAAGACGCCTATAGTCCAAAGTCCAAAGCTGAGGATCGTAGGAAGCGCTTCTCTCACTTAGCGTATACCAAGCGGCGCTACAAACACGTAACTAGCAAACTGGCGAAGTACATTACGGACATGGAAGCCCAGGACCAGAAGAGTCGTAGAGCGAAAGAAAACCTGCGCCGTAACAACACTATGCCGGAGTTCCAAACAGAGCCCTGTGACGTCAGAGAGCGCAGGCACTTTAGCGTGGACGAGTCAGTGAATAACGAAAGCTACGAGTGCCTTCTCAGCGAGATTGAGCGCCAACATAAAGAGATTGATCGCCTTCAGGAAAAGAACTTGCGTGTTCAGTCCTACAGCGACTATCTGCAAGGCCAGCTAGACGAGAAGGCTATGCAGACGCTTATGATGAAGCGAAATTACATACATTTTCAGAAATTGACCTGAATTCAGATCACACACCAGTTTTCATCAAGATGGGAATTGTAGGCTCATTTTTGTAATATTTGTATAAGCAGTATATTTTCTTGCGAGCAAATAATGCCGAACCGTTCGCCTGGTTAAATCCGGAACGTTCTATCGGCATGGGGGGTTGATCGTGCTTGAATAAGCCACAGTACCACCGTTTGTACCACTTTGTGTGTATTTTCATGTTTAGATGTTGTAGCCACTATAGTCTTATATTGTGTGTAGTCCCTCATAGTCTTAGTAGATAGTCAATTCAGTGTCAATACGAGTCCATCAGAGAGTCAATACCACCCGAATACTGAAACTGAAACAGACCTGACAGCCGGACAGTTACCACCACCACCATTACTGCTACTACTCTCTCATGAGAGAACAGGCCAATCAAATCTCTAAAATATTTAAATCTTAGATTAGATTTTTAAATTCCTAGTCAATCCGCTGAATATGTTTTGCTACTTATAATTGTGACCCAATAGACTAGTGTGTGCCATTTCCTACATGATTTGTAAATTGATACACCTTTGTACAAACTTGAGATTTTCGCGCTCAAGCCCACACACCCGTCCGTGGGTGTGTGGGCCTTGCACGAGCGCCGAATAAACGCAGCAAGAAAAGAGAGAGCGAAAGAAAACCTGCGCCGTAACAACACTATGCCGGAGTTCCAAACAGAGCCCTGTGACGTCAGAGAGCGCGGGCACTTCAGCGTGGACGAGCTCAATGTCGTGGACCAGTCAGTGACTAACGAAAGCTACGAGTGCCTTCTCAGCGAGATTGAGCGCCAACATAAAGAGATTGATCGCCTTCAGGAAGAGAACTTGCGCGTTCAGTCCTACAGCGACTATCTGCAAGGCCAGCTAGACGAGAAGGCTATGCAGACGCTTATGATGAAGCGAAATTACATACATTTTCAGAAATTGACCTGAATTCAGATCACACACCAGTTTTCATCAAGATGGGAATTGTAAACTCATTTTTGTAATATTTGTATAAGCAGTATATTTTCTTGCGAGCAAATAAAAGAAAAGCTGAATGGTCACATTGATCATTAGCCCTAATGTGCACGCACCGCCGGCACCTAAATTCAAAATCTGTGTGTCTGTTTCTGTTTTTAACCTTTTACATCTTGATCGTCATAAATCAGTGAAATATGTCTATAATGGATGAATCGTTTTCCGCCGAGCTGTTCGACCAGGTTAACAACAACGGCGCCAGCACCCCACGTCAGATACAGGAGCTCAAGAGGCCTACGATCGATGAGCATAAAGACGCCTATAGTCCAAAGTCCAAAGCTGAGGATCGTAGGAAGCGCTTCTCTCACTTAGCGTATACCAAGCGGCGCTACAAACACGTAACTAGCAAACTGGCGAAGTACATTACGGACATGGAAGCCCAGGACCAGAAGAGTCGTAGAGCGAAAGAAAACCTGCGCCGTAACAACACTATGCCGGAGTTCCAAACAGAGCCCTGTGACGTCAGAGAGCGCAGGCACTTTAGCGTGGACGAGTCAGTGAATAACGAAAGCTACGAGTGCCTTCTCAGCGAGATTGAGCGCCAACATAAAGAGATTGATCGCCTTCAGGAAAAGAACTTGCGTGTTCAGTCCTACAGCGACTATCTGCAAGGCCAGCTAGACGAGAAGGCTATGCAGACGCTTATGATGAAGCGAAATTACATACATTTTCAGAAATTGACCTGAATTCAGATCACACACCAGTTTTCATCAAGATGGGAATTGTAAACTCATTTTTGTAATATTTGTATAAGCAGTATATTTTCTTGCGAGCAAATAAAAGAAAAGCTGAATGGTCACATTGATCATTAGCCCTAATGTGCACGCACCGCCGGCACCTAAATTCAAAATCTGTGTGTCTGTTTCTGTTTTTAACCTTTTACATCTTGATCGTCATAAATCAGTGAAATATGTCTATAATGGATGAATCGTTTTCCGCCGAGCTGTTCGACCAGGTTAACAACAACGGCGCCAGCACCCCACGTCAGATACAGGAGCTCAAGAGGCCTACGATCGATGAGCATAAAGACGCCTATAGTCCAAAGTCCAAAGCTGAGGATCGTAGGAAGCGCTTCTCTCACTTAGCGTATACCAAGCGGCGCTACAAACACGTAACTAGCAAACTGGCGAAGTACATTACGGACATGGAAGCCCAGGACCAGAAGAGTCGTAGAGCGAAAGAAAACCTGCGCCGTAACAACACTATGCCGGAGTTCCAAACAGAGCCCTGTGACGTCAGAGAGCGCAGGCACTTCAGCGTGGACGAGCTCAATGTCGTGGACCAGTCAGTGAATAACGAAAGCTACGAGTGCCTTCTCAGCGAGATTGAGCGCCAACATAAAGAGATTGATCGCCTTCAGGAAAAGAACTTGCGCGTTCAGTCCTACAGCGACTATCTGCAAGGCCAGCTAGACGAGAAGGCTATGCAGACGCTTATGATGAAGCGAAATTACATACATTTTCAGAAATTGACCTGAATTCAGATCACACACCAGTTTTCATCAAGATGGGAATTGTAGGCTCATTTTTGTAATATTTGTATAAGCAGTATATTTTCTTGCGAGCAAATAAAAGAAAAGCTGAACGGTCACATTGATCAACAGCCCTAATGTGCACGCACCGCCGGCACTTAAATCAAAGGATAGAAGGCACGCAAAACCGACTCTCGAGAAAGATATTCGTTTAAAAAAAAAGCATGTTGTAAACGGAGACTATTCTCTCCCGAACGACACACCCCCCCACGATCCATTTTTAGGTAATCCACTTTACGTATGCAACTTACTAACAAGAGCTCTTTTTAGTTTAAGATTATTTATTGCATTCATTTATTTTCCAGTTTGTTTACGTTTTGTCTTGTGGTTTTCGATAAAAAAAAGAGGTCTGCCAATTCGGGTGAAATAGGTTTCGTATGTAATATTTTTGAATGTTAGTATTTTTTTTATGTTAGTATATATTTTCGTTAATTGAGTTTAGTAGCAGTCTAAAATGTTATAGGATATAAATAGGTTTAGTTAGAATAATAAAACATGAATTTAAAAGAACAGTGAAAATGATTATGATGGAGTAGAGACCTGAGAGAGAAAGAGAGAGGAGAACCAGCCGAGAAAAATTTGGGAGCGCTCACTACATAAAACGGGACGCTCATGGAAGGGAGGGCCTCGCCATGGTCAAGAACATCCACTGACCCCGCCAAAGAGAGTGCCAACGAAGACGAGACCAGAAGGAAGGTTTGATTTGTGTTTTTTTGTTTATGTCTCAGTGCATAATTTTTGTTAAATCCGTCCCCTGGCTATCGGTTCGAAAACACCCCTGACTTCCCCGAGAGCTAGCCGGGAACGATAGACCAGGGCGGCAAAAAGGCGGATCGTAACAAATTATAAAAAGTAAGATCACCATCACTTACTTCCCCAAGTCTCTTCAATTAAAGCCACTTCCATTCCCCAAAAATTGCCCGCCCGCCAGCACCCTGCTGGCACTTGTGCTCTGGTCCGCCCCAAATGAAATTGCGGTGGTCAGGCATTAGGGTAAGAGGGGGGATGAACCGAAGAGCAACATCCCACCGTGGAAAATTGCCCCGACAAAATATCTTGCTCAATATCTCGTATATTGAAAGCAGCATGGTCGTTCTTGTAATGCTAAGCGGGCCACTACTCAGGTACTGGCACTGTCTCCCAAATAACATCCAAACCATGCCGAACCGTTTGCCTGGTTAAATCCGGAACGTTCTATCGGCATGGGGGGTTGATCGTGCTTGAATAAGCCACAGTACCACCGTTTGTACCACTTTGTGTGTATTTTCATGTTTAGATGTTGTAGCCACTATAGTCTTATATTGTGTGTAGTCCCTCATAGTCTTAGTAGATAGTCAATTCAGTGTCAATACGAGTCCATCAGAGAGTCAATACCACCCGACTACTGAAACTGAAACAGACCTGACAGCCGGACAGTTACCACCACCACCATTACTGCTACTACTCTCTCATGAGAGAACCGGCCAATCAAATCTCTAAAATATTTAAATCTTAGATTAGATTTTTAAATTCCTAGTCAATCCGCTGAATATGTTTTGCTACTTATAATTGTGACCCAATAGACTAGTGTGTGCCATTTCCTACATGATTTGTAAATTGATACACCTTTGTACAAACTTGAGATTTTCGCGCTCAAGCCCACACACCCGTCCGTGGGTGTGTGGGCCTTGCACGAGCGCCGAATAAACGCAGCAAGAAAAGAGAGAGCGAAAGAAAACCTGCGCCGTAACAACACTATGCCGGAGTTCCAAACAGAGCCCTGTGACGTCAGAGAGCGCGGGCACTTCAGCGTGGACGAGCTCAATGTCGTGGACCAGTCAGTGACTAACGAAAGCTACGAGTGCCTTCTCAGCGAGATTGAGCGCCAACATAAAGAGATTGATCGCCTTCAGGAAGAGAACTTGCGCGTTCAGTCCTACAGCGACTATCTGCAAGGCCAGCTAGACGAGAAGGCTATGCAGACGCTTATGATGAAGCGAAATTACATACATTTTCAGAAATTGACCTGAATTCAGATCACACACCAGTTTTCATCAAGATGGGAATTGTAAACTCATTTTTGTAATATTTGTATAAGCAGTATATTTTCTTGCGAGCAAATAAAAGAAAAGCTGAATGGTCACATTGATCATTAGCCCTAATGTGCACGCACCGCCGGCACCTAAATTCAAAATCTGTGTGTCTGTTTCTGTTTTTAACCTTTTACATCTTGATCGTCATAAATCAGTGAAATATGTCTATAATGGATGAATCGTTTTCCGCCGAGCTGTTCGACCAGGTTAACAACAACGGCGCCAGCACCCCACGTCAGATACAGGAGCTCAAGAGGCCTACGATCGATGAGCATAAAGACGCCTATAGTCCAAAGTCCAAAGCTGAGGATCGTAGGAAGCGCTTCTCTCACTTAGCGTATACCAAGCGGCGCTACAAACACGTAACTAGCAAACTGGCGAAGTACATTACGGACATGGAAGCCCAGGACCAGAAGAGTCGTAGAGCGAAAGAAAACCTGCGCCGTAACAACACTATGCCGGAGTTCCAAACAGAGCCCTGTGACGTCAGAGAGCGCAGGCACTTCAGCGTGGACGAGCTCAATGTCGTGGACCAGTCAGTGAATAACGAAAGCTACGAGTGCCTTCTCAGCGAGATTGAGCGCCAACATAAAGAGATTGATCGCCTTCAGGAAAAGAACTTGCGCGTTCAGTCCTACAGCAACTATCTGCAAGGCCAGCTAGACGAGAAGGCTATGCAGACGCTTATGATGAAGCGAAATTACATACATTTTCAGAAATTGACCTGAATTCAGATCACACACCAGTTTTCATCAAGATGGGAATTGTAGGCTCATTTTTGTAATATTTGTATAAGCAGTATATTTTCTTGCGAGCAAATAAAAGAAAAGCTGAACGGTCACATTGATCAACAGCCCTAATGTGCACGCACCGCCGGCACTTAAATCAAAGGATAGAAGGCACGCAAAACCGACTCGTGAGAAAGATTGCAATGGCCAGCAGATACATCAGAAGCCAGGACATCCGAGAGGCATACAACATTGACTCAGCAGAGGACATCTTTAAGACGTCTAGCGGCAGGATGGCAATATCACTTTTTACTCACCCAAATCTGGAAGCAAGGAAACTCATTATGTATCCATTCATCCCTCAGAGACTAGACAGGCCGAGATACAAAAAGCAGCTGATAACTTACGTTCGTCCGCTACAACAGCAGCTGTTGCAGGTAGCAGCAGCCCAGCAGCAGCAACCGCTGCCAACTTTAATTCACTGCGAGCAGATTGGATTTGAGCAGCAGCGTCTACTAAATGAAGCCCGAGCCAAGGAGGCAAATGTTTTGCGAAAACGCCTTGAACAAGAGCGTCGCATAGCTCTCGGAATACCAGAGAAGAGACCTTCCATATGCTGGGTCAACCACGTTGCTCGGATGCTGAGAAATGGAGAAAGTACTCGGTTAGAAATGGCAGAAAGAATCCGTTTTGAACCTGAATACATACAGAGGCTCATAATGACTCCGCTCGAGCCACATGAGCTCCCTCCGCCTAATCCTGAGCAGCTGCTAGAGGAGGGAATGAACAACCTGCAACAGCGACTGGAAAGGGAATTGGATGATGCGATGGACGCCGCTTATACTGCTGAAGAAAATCGAGCCCGCACTGACCAACAAGAAGAGGCTCCAGCTGGAAGTTTGGCGATTGTGCAGTCGGAGGCCAGGATCTGCAAATTTGCTAAAAAGAGACAAAGAAAAATTAATAATGCTGATCAGGGTGGCAAAAACTCTGTTTTCCTTTATTTCACAGCTTCTGGTGCCATCCTGGAGCGTAGAGAACGAGGTCGACCCACTCAAGTTCACTCAGCAGCTAGCCAAATCCAAGGAAATCCATTGGCTTTGGGCATGGAACGACTACATACAGCCGCCTCTACACGGACTGGACCAGAGCCATTGTCCAATGGCACGAGAGGGCCACTACAACGCCTGCAGTGGCCGGCTGAGGGCCTGCTGGTCACTGGCCTTTTATTGCTTCCGGGACGGCTGCGGCGGCCGGGCGATGGTACTCGGCAGCTGTCACAGACACCTCCAGACGAGCTTGGGATCCAAGGGCGCAGAACTGGACATCTGGGGTGGAGAGCAGCACACCGGAAAACACGCCCCCTAATAACAGAAAGCCTAAAGTTTGATTGAGCAGATAAATGATGCCATTTAATACTTACAATCACAATTTGTACAGCCGTTTCAGAATGTAAACAACAATTTGTAGCTATCTGTTAGCATTTTCTTCTTCTTTGTATATACATGCCTGAAAATACCAGTCCCCCCTTATAAAAATACTGAATACTAGTCCCCTTTTAAAAAATACTGAATAAGTTTTTATCGATAAGTTTATGTAAAAAACACTAAAATATCACAGTCTAGACTAGAAATTATGTTCCTGCCTGTAAAATATCACGGCTTATAGCCTTTTCACACTGGGGACCATCCACCATCCACCATCCATTTCTGGGATGGTTGTAAGGTTTTGCCGTTCCGAAAATTTCCCAGTTATTCCACCATCCATCTGGGATGTTCCTAATTCTCATGTTTCAGTGCGGTATTTTTTCGATAATTGTCAAATGCAACCATAAATATATGACATTCACAACAAAAAAATCGGAATTCACTACGAAAATGTAAACAATGACAGACAGGAAAATGGTAAAAACAACAACAAAACATCTGATATGTCAGAATTGTCTCAGGCAGAAAAACTCAGGTCTGTGGACTGGGAATAATTTTTATGAATGCTCTGCAAATCTCATGCAGTATATTGCACGCGCTGTTTGCTGACAGCTTTCCGACTGCTCTGTACTCAGAAAAAGAACCCATAGTATACAATGCCATAGCCATAGGCTATACAAAACTTTCCTTAAAAAGCGCCTCGTTTTTTTTTGGGTATATCTTCACTCCAAACCGCTTTTCAAAAATCATAGAATATATAATTGTATTTAAAACATTGATTGAATTTAGTAGAAGCAGTCACAAATGACCACGCTTCAGTGTTTTCAAAACAGATATCCATTCCAATAAATTCTCCTCGTCAATGTTGACCACATTATTATCATCATCCATGTCCAGCAACATGATTAGATTATGCAAGAATATATATTGGTGCTGAATCAAATTCACAACCATTGCAATATTATTAATATTCTTTTAAATTATAAAAGAAATTTTCCGCCGCACCAAATTGTGTGCACAGCTATTTCTCATGGATGGTGGATGGTGGATGGTGTCAATGTGAATCGGTGTTTCACATCTTTCAAAAATTCCCACCGTTCCCCCAGGATGGACTCAGTGTGCAGAGAGTATTACATCTAAGAATATTTGTACATGCGACCGATTGTTTGCGAAAACAAATAAATATAGCTGACGACCACCTATGGTGGCCTAACAGTCTTATTGTGATCGCGCCGACGACACACTCATCCAAAACCACAATCAAAATGCGGATTGGGATTCCGATTGAAATTTGGGATCAAGATTGCAGTTTAATATGCCCTGCAGGCATAGCGACATATCTTCTGGCGACACATTTCCTGGCAGGCCCTAGCCACATATCTCCTGCTGCAAAATGTATATATGGCACAACAATCTGCAATCCTAATCCGCAATACCACAATCAAAATGCGGATTGGAATTCCGATTGAAATTTGGGATCAAGATTGCAGTTTAATATGCCCTGCAGGCATAGCGACATATATTCTGGCGACACATTTCCTGGCAGGCCCTAGCCACCTATCTCCTGCTGCAAAATGTATATATGGCACAATAATCTGCAATCCTAATCCGCAACACCACAATCAAAATGCGGATTGGAATTCCGATTGAAATTTGGGATCAAGATTGCAGTTTAATATGCCCTGCAGGCATAGCGACATATATTCTGGCGACACATTTCCTGGCAGGCCCTAGCCACCTATCTCCTGCTGCAAAATGTATATATGGCACAATAATCTGCAATCCTAATCCGCAACACCACAATCAAAATGCGGATTGGAATTCCGATTGAAATTTGGGATCAAGATTGCAGTTTAATATGCCCTGCAGGCATAGCGACATATATTCTGGCGACACATTTCCTGGCAGGCCCTAGCCACCTATCTCCTGCTGCAAAATGTATATATGGCACAATAATCTGCAATCTATATCCGCAACACCACAATCAAAATGCGGATTGGAATTCCGATTGAAATTTGGGATCAAGATTGCAGTTTAATATGCCCTGCAGGCATAGCGACATATATTCTGGCGACACATTTCCTGGCAGGCCCTAGCCACCTATCTCCTGCTGCAAAATGTATATATGGCACAATAATCTGCAATCTATATCCGCAACACCACAATCAAAATGCGGATTGGAATTCCGATTGAAATTTGGGATCAAGATTGCAGTTTAATATGCCCTGCAGGCATAGCGACATATATTCTGGCGACACATTTCCTGGCAGGCCCTAGCCACCTATCTCCTGCTGCAAAATGTATATATGGCACAATAATCTGCTAATCCGTATCCCACCACCACAATCAAAATGCGGATTGGAATTCCGATTGAAATTTGGGATCAAGATTGCAGTTTAATATGCCCTGCAGGCATAGCGACATATATTCTGGCGACACATTTCCTGGCAGGCCCTAGCCACCTATCTCCTGCTGCAAAATGTATATATGGCACAATAATCTGCAATCCATATCCGCAACACCACAATCAAAATGCGGATTGGAATTCCGATTGAAATTTGGGATCAAGATTGCAGTTTAATATGCCCTGCAGGCATAGCGACATATATTCTGGCGACACATTTCCTGGCAGGCCCTAGCCACCTATCTCCTGCTGCAAAATGTATATATGGCACAATAATCTGCAATCCAAATCCGCAACACCACAATCAAAATGCGGATTGGAATTCCGATTGAAATTTGGGATCAAGATTGCAGTTTAATATGCCCTGCAGGCATAGCGACATATATTCTGGCGACACATTTCCTGGCAGGCCCTAGCCACCTATCTCCTGCTGCAAAATGTATATATGGCACAATAATCTGCAATCCTAATCCGCAACACCACAATCAAAATGCGGATTGGAATTCCGATTGAAATTTGGGATCAAGATTGCAGTTTAATATGCCCTGCAGGCATAGCGACATATATTCTGGCGACACATTTCCTGGCAGGCCCTAGCCACCTATCTCCTGCTGCAAAATGTATATATGGCACAATAATCTGCAATCCTAATCCGCAACACCACAATCAAAATGCGGATTGGAATTCCGATTGAAATTTGGGATCAAGATTGCAGTTTAATATGCCCTGCAGGCATAGCGACATATATTCTGGCGACACATTTCCTGGCAGGCCCTAGCCACCTATCTCCTGCTGCAAAATGTATATATGGCACAATAATCTGCAATCCAAATCCGCAACACCACAATCAAAATGCGGATTGGGATTCCGATTGAAATTTGGGATCAAGATTGCAGTTTAATATGCCCTGCAGGCATAGCGACATATATTCTGGCGACACATTTCCTGGCAGGCCCTAGCCACCTATCTCCTGCTGCAAAATGTATATATGGCACAATAATCTGCAATCCTAATCCGCAACACCACAATCAAAATGCGGATTGGAATTCCGATTGAAATTTGGGATCAAGATTGCAGTTTAATATGCCCTGCAGGCATAGCGACATATATTCTGGCGACACATTTCCTGGCAGGCCCTAGCCACCTATCTCCTGCTGCAAAATGTATATATGGCACAATAATCTGCAATCCTAATCCGCAATACCACAATCAAAATGCGGATTGGAATTCCGATTGAAATTTGGGATCAAGATTGCAGTTTAATATGCCCTGCAGGCATAGCGACATATATTCTGGCGACACATTTCCTGGCAGGCCCTAGCCACCTATCTCCTGCTGCAAAATGTATATATGGCACAATAATCTGCAATCCTAATCCGCAACACCACAATCAAAATGCGGATTGGAATTCCGATTGAAATTTGGGATCAAGATTGCAGTTTAATATGCCCTGCAGGCATAGCGACATATATTCTGGCGACACATTTCCTGGCAGGCCCTAGCCACCTATCTCCTGCTGCAAAATGTATATATGGCACAATAATCTGCAATCCTAATCCGCAACACCACAATCAAAATGCGGATTGGAATTCCGATTGAAATTTGGGATCAAGATTGCAGTTTAATATGCCCTGCAGGCATAGCGACATATATTCTGGCGACACATTTCCTGGCAGGCCCTAGCCACCTATCTCCTGCTGCAAAATGTATATATGGCACAATAATCTGCAATCCTAATCCGCAACACCACAATCAAAATGCGGATTGGAATTCCGATTGAAATTTGGGATCAAGATTGCAGTTTAATATGCCCTGCAGGCATAGCGACATATATTCTGGCGACACATTTCCTGGCAGGCCCTAGCCACCTATCTCCTGCTGCAAAATGTATATATGGCACAATAATCTGCAATCCTAATCCGCAACACCACAATCAAAATGCGGATTGGAATTCCGATTGAAATTTGGGATCAAGATTGCAGTTTAATATGCCCTGCAGGCATAGCGACATATATTCTGGCGACACATTTCCTGGCAGGCCCTAGCCACCTATCTCCTGCTGCAAAATGTATATATGGCACAATAATCTGCAATCCTAATCCGCAACACCACAATCAAAATGCGGATTGGAATTCCGATTGAAATTTGGGATCAAGATTGCAGTTTAATATGCCCTGCAGGCATAGCGACATATATTCTGGCGACACATTTCCTGGCAGGCCCTAGCCACCTATCTCCTGCTGCAAAATGTATATATGGCACAATAATCTGCAATCCTAATCCGCAACACCACAATCAAAATGCGGATTGGAATTCCGATTGAAATTTGGGATCAAGATTGCAGTTTAATATGCCCTGCAGGCATAGCGACATATATTCTGGCGACACATTTCCTGGCAGGCCCTAGCCACCTATCTCCTGCTGCAAAATGTATATATGGCACAATAATCTGCAATCCTAATCCGCAACACCACAATCAAAATGCGGATTGGAATTCCGATTGAAATTTGGGATCAAGATTGCAGTTTAATATGCCCTGCAGGCATAGCGACATATATTCTGGCGACACATTTCCTGGCAGGCCCTAGCCACCTATCTCCTGCTGCAAAATGTATATATGGCACAATAATCTGCAATCCTAATCCGCAACACCACAATCAAAATGCGGATTGGAATTCCGATTGAAATTTGGGATCAAGATTGCAGTTTAATATGCCCTGCAGGCATAGCGACATATATTCTGGCGACACATTTCCTGGCAGGCCCTAGCCACCTATCTCCTGCTGCAAAATGTATATATGGCACAATAATCTGCAATCCTAATCCGCAACACCACAATCAAAATGCGGATTGGAATTCCGATTGAAATTTGGGATCAAGATTGCAGTTTAATATGCCCTGCAGGCATAGCGACATATATTCTGGCGACACATTTCCTGGCAGGCCCTAGCCACCTATCTCCTGCTGCAAAATGTATATATGGCACAATAATCTGCAATCCTAATCCGCAACACCACAATCAAAATGCGGATTGGAATTCCGATTGAAATTTGGGATCAAGATTGCAGTTTAATATGCCCTGCAGGCATAGCGACATATATTCTGGCGACACATTTCCTGGCAGGCCCTAGCCACCTATCTCCTGCTGCAAAATGTATATATGGCACAATAATCTGCAATCCTAATCCGCAACACCACAATCAAAATGCGGATTGGAATTCCGATTGAAATTTGGGATCAAGATTGCAGTTTAATATGCCCTGCAGGCATAGCGACATATATTCTGGCGACACATTTCCTGGCAGGCCCTAGCCACCTATCTCCTGCTGCAAAATGTATATATGGCACAATAATCTGCAATCCTAATCCGCAACACCACAATCAAAATGCGGATTGGAATTCCGATTGAAATTTGGGATCAAGATTGCAGTTTAATATGCCCTGCAGGCATAGCGACATATATTCTGGCGACACATTTCCTGGCAGGCCCTAGCCACCTATCTCCTGCTGCAAAATGTATATATGGCACAATAATCTGCAATCCAAATCCGCAACACCACAATCAAAATGCGGATTGGAATTCCGATTGAAATTTGGGATCAAGATTGCAGTTTAATATGCCCTGCAGGCATAGCGACATATATTCTGGCGACACATTTCCTGGCAGGCCCTAGCCACCTATCTCCTGCTGCAAAATGTATATATGGCACAATAATCTGCAATCCTAATCCGCAACACCACAATCAAAATGCGGATTGGAATTCCGATTGAAATTTGGGATCAAGATTGCAGTTTAATATGCCCTGCAGGCATAGCGACATATATTCTGGCGACACATTTCCTGGCAGGCCCTAGCCACCTATCTCCTGCTGCAAAATGTATATATGGCACAATAATCTGCAATCCTAATCCGCAACACCACAATCAAAATGCGGATTGGAATTCCGATTGAAATTTGGGATCAAGATTGCAGTTTAATATGCCCTGCAGGCATAGCGACATATATTCTGGCGACACATTTCCTGGCAGGCCCTAGCCACCTATCTCCTGCTGCAAAATGTATATATGGCACAATAATCTGCAATCCTAATCCGCAACACCACAATCAAAATGCGGATTGGAATTCCGATTGAAATTTGGGATCAAGATTGCAGTTTAATATGCCCTGCAGGCATAGCGACATATATTCTGGCGACACATTTCCTGGCAGGCCCTAGCCACCTATCTCCTGCTGCAAAATGTATATATGGCACAATAATCTGCAATCCTAATCCGCAACACCACAATCAAAATGCGGATTGGAATTCCGATTGAAATTTGGGATCAAGATTGCAGTTTAATATGCCCTGCAGGCATAGCGACATATATTCTGGCGACACATTTCCTGGCAGGCCCTAGCCACCTATCTCCTGCTGCAAAATGTATATATGGCACAATAATCTGCAATCCTAATCCGCAACACCACAATCAAAATGCGGATTGGAATTCCGATTGAAATTTGGGATCAAGATTGCAGTTTAATATGCCCTGCAGGCATAGCGACATATATTCTGGCGACACATTTCCTGGCAGGCCCTAGCCACCTATCTCCTGCTGCAAAATGTATATATGGCACAATAATCTGCAATCCTAATCCGCAACACCACAATCAAAATGCGGATTGGAATTCCGATTGAAATTTGGGATCAAGATTGCAGTTTAATATGCCCTGCAGGCATAGCGACATATATTCTGGCGACACATTTCCTGGCAGGCCCTAGCCACCTATCTCCTGCTGCAAAATGTATATATGGCACAATAATCTGCAATCCTAATCCGCAACACCACAATCAAAATGCGGATTGGGATTCCGATTGAAATTTGGGATCAAGATTGCAGTTTAATATGCCCTGCAGGCATAGCGACATATATTCTGGCGACACATTTCCTGGCAGGCCCTAGCCACCTATCTCCTGCTGCAAAATGTATATATGGCACAATAATCTGCAATCCTAATCCGCAACACCACAATCAAAATGCGGATTGGAATTCCGATTGAAATTTGGGATCAAGATTGCAGTTTAATATGCCCTGCAGGCATAGCGACATATATTCTGGCGACACATTTCCTGGCAGGCCCTAGCCACCTATCTCCTGCTGCAAAATGTATATATGGCACAATAATCTGCAATCCAAATCCGCAACACCACAATCAAAATGCGGATTGGAATTCCGATTGAAATTTGGGATCAAGATTGCAGTTTAATATGCCCTGCAGGCATAGCGACATATATTCTGGCGACACATTTCCTGGCAGGCCCTAGCCACCTATCTCCTGCTGCAAAATGTATATATGGCACAATAATCTGCAATCCATATCCGCAACACCACAATCAAAATGCGGATTGGGATTCCGATTGAAATTTGGGATCAAGATTGCAGTTTAATATGCCCTGCAGGCATAGCGACATATATTCTGGCGACACATTTCCTGGCAGGCCCTAGCCACCTATCTCCTGCTGCAAAATGTATATATGGCACAATAATCTGCAATCCTAATCCGCAACACCACAATCAAAATGCGGATTGGAATTCCGATTGAAATTTGGGATCAAGATTGCAGTTTAATATGCCCTGCAGGCATAGCGACATATATTCTGGCGACACATTTCCTGGCAGGCCCTAGCCACCTATCTCCTGCTGCAAAATGTATATATGGCACAATAATCTGCAATCCTAATCCGCAACACCACAATCAAAATGCGGATTGGGATTCCGATTGAAATTTGGGATCAAGATTGCAGTTTAATATGCCCTGCAGGCATAGCGACATATATTCTGGCGACACATTTCCTGGCAGGCCCTAGCCACCTATCTCCTGCTGCAAAATGTATATATGGCACAATAATCTGCAATCCTAATCCGCAACACCACAATCAAAATGCGGATTGGGATTCCGATTGAAATTTGGGATCAAGATTGCAGTTTAATATGCCCTGCAGGCATAGCGACATATATTCTGGCGACACATTTCCTGGCAGGCCCTAGCCACCTATCTCCTGCTGCAAAATGTATATATGGCACAATAATCTGCAATCCTAATCCGCAACACCACAATCAAAATGCGGATTGGGATTCCGATTGAAATTTGGGATCAAGATTGCAGTTTAATATGCCCTGCAGGCATAGCGACATATATTCTGGCGACACATTTCCTGGCAGGCCCTAGCCACATATCTCCTGCTGCAAAATGTATATATGCCACAACAATCTGCAATCCTAATCCGCAATACCACAATCAAAATGCGGATTGGGATTCCGATTGAAATTTGGGAATATAAAATATATAAAATTATATAAATATAAAAGCCAATTCTATACACATGTAATGTAATGTACATATGTTTCTAGGTATATATTCATAGATCATATATGTATATTCATAAATGCATATACATATACATATGTTTATAAAAGGATAATGTACAGTGTTCAATCCGATTTTTTACTAAGCTTGTCGGCATACTAATTACCTTATTAGAATAATTAGAATTATAACTTAATAAAAATTGTTTATGTACATTATACACGTATCATACATCATGTAAAATCGAGCTTCCAGCCCTCTGGGAGAAGCAATGTGTAAAGCAAACATTCGATGGACTTCGGCTTTTTCGTCGGGTTTTTAAATCCCGAGTTTCGGTATTTTTATTTCGCTAAATGAGTTTGGCGGTCATTTTCAAAAGTAATATATGCAAAAATAAATATTTCACTTGATTTGTTTTGTCGAGTGTGACTGGAACCTCAGAAACCGAGAAAAAAAATAGCTTAACCCCGCTAATTAATAATTATTTGAGCCCGATACTATCGCGATAGTATCGATTTTTGTTTCAAAAATTTCAAAACTATCGATTGCTCAAAAAGCAAACACGCACTGAACGATTCGGCAGTCAACGAGACCACCTTATATAATTGCATTATGGCACTAACCATACAGTATATAGATGTGCCAGTTCATACAACGAAAGGGGCGCAGCTGAGTTTTCTGTCCCAGCACCCCCAGACCTTCGGCAGGGGTGCTGGGACCATTCGGCTGTGGTGCTGAGACGTTCGGGTCGTAGGCCTGAGACGTTCGGCATTTTTTCGACATGTTCGATTCATGACGAGATGCGAAAGCAAGTCGAGAATTGCAAATGTATGTGTGGTACACAGACACGACAAAATATCAATTCTTATTTTCCGAAAGCGTTTTGATATTTTGTTTTGAGTTTCGTTTCCAGGTTACGTAAATGTGTGTGTGACATGTATTCACACAGAATCTGCTTGTGTGTGGGCTCTAAAATTGTTGGCCGCTTGAATTGGTTTTTCGTTTTGTTTTGAGGGCTGATGATAAATTCCTTTTTTTCGGCCTATTCAGGGTCGCATCAACCCTCAACCGGGCCCTGTGCAACCATCAATCTGGGGCCCTCTATTTTTTCACGCCAGCTCCCTCTCTTTTCATTTGAAATAAAAAACTTACAAATTAATCAAACAAACATTAAATTTATATGTTTATCAGTGGCTATTATATTTTTTATCCACTATTTGGAGTTTTGTTTTTTCAAAAATTGTTTCTGTTAGCCCTAGGGCGGGCCCTAGGCAACTGCTAATCCGGCCCTGAACCAATTCCCTTCGTCAGACTTCATATTTTGTTGTTTTGTATTGTAAATTCTTTGCTAACAATCAATGTATGTATATATGTATATGTATAAATATATGTAAAGAATATATATAAATATATATAAAAGTTCTCTGAAAAAAGAAATTTGTTGACAGAGTTTCAAAGTCGAATGCCGACGGCATTTGCACAATATGTAATTTAACGAGAAGGAACGTGTGAGTCGCTTCTGGGGACGCGACTCTACTTATACCCGTACTCAGTCAGTGTTCACATTTTTGAGACATCATTTTTTAGAATTTTAGGAAAAAAAAAAAAATTTACATTTTACATTTTTTTGCTACATCTGTTATCTACATCTGCATCTACAATGTATATTTTACATCTAACATGTAGATTATAGATGTACCATTTATATTCTACATTTCCTCCGCTAGGGGTTGCTCGCGCACTGAACGCGGCAGAGTGTGCGAGCGAGAGAGAGAATGTGTTGTGTGTCTCCGGCTGGTGGAGGCGGGGGAACCAACAGAAAATTAATTTCTTCATTCTGGCTATAATTATTATCCGATCTGATTCATATTCAGCAATCTGGTAGATATGGTCATTCTGTACGATACTGCGTTTTTAGTTTTATCGTATCTTTAAAATTGTGTCTGCCACAGATTTTCGTCCTTTGTGGGGGCGGAAGGGGGCGCGGCGAAATTTTGAAATACACTTGTAGCAGTGTGATATCACATGAGTCTGGAAACCAAATTTGGTTGCCCTAGCTCCTATAGTCTCTGAGATCCAGGCGTCAAACAAGACGGACAGACGGACAGACGGTCAGACGGACAGACAGACATGGCTCTATCGACTCGGCTATTGATGCTGATCAAGAATATATATACTTTATGGGGTCGGAAAATTTTCCTTCTCTGTGTTACACACATCAACTTTTACCACAAATCTAATATACCCCTTAACTCTTTTTTGAGTACGGGTATAAAAATAAACCTGTCTGAAATAGGGAATATTTACATATATGTAAATGTGCAATTCCAAATAAATCAAACAAATAACAGCTTTTATTTTATATGTATATTGTATTTATTTCCCACCCCCACCCACTCTGCCTAGTCCTCATTTATGTTGCGGCAGGTCAGCTCAGGTCGCTACATCCGCCCTCAAAACAAAACAAAACGAAAAACCAATTCAAGCGGCCAACAATTTTAGAGCCCACACACAAGCAGATTCTGTGTGAATACATGTCACACACACATTTACGTAACCTGGAAACGAAACTCGAAAAAAAATCAAAACGCTTTCGGAAAATAAGAATTGATATTTTGTCGTGTCTGTGTACCACACATACATTTGCAATTCTCGACTTGCTTTCGCATGAATCGAACATGTCGAAAAAATGCCGAACGTATCAGGCCCACGACCCGAACGTCTCAGCACCACAGCCGAATGGTCCCAGCACCCCTGCCGAAGGTCTGGGGGTGCTGGGACAGAAAACTCAGCTGCGCCCCTTTCGTTGTATGAACTGGCACATCTATATACTGTATGGTTAGTGATTATGGTTAGTGCTCGATACTATCGTAATAGTATCTTGCTCGAATCATTAAAAGTGAATATGAAAAAACCGCGTATTACACTACTCGACAAAATCGAACTTTTTTTTTCCTCAAGGATCCAAACCGACTTTTTCTGATAGATATGGGGATTTAAAATTTTTTAAAGAATTATGGTTTTTTTTCTATGGCAGAACTTTTTTTTGAAGAATTTTTGAAGTCTGGTATTTTTTTTTTCAGATTTTTTCAGAGGTAGCGCTTGTTTTTTTCACATAGCTCTAGTATCTAACGTCTGGTTGTAAAGAACTTTGCTATTTTGAAAAGATAATTAAAACAGCTAGAAGTTAAGCCCAAACACTTTGTGATTACAGCTTACCGTCTGGGAAATATAGAGCATTGAAATGCAAAAATGATGATTTTTGTGCGGTATTTTTTACGAAATTTTGACTTTAAAAACTCAGGAAAAGTCGAAAAAAAATTATATCTTGTGTCCTCTATTTTTTTGTGTATAGATGCGTTAATTTGGCGTCGTTTAAGGTATCGCTCATTAAAATCTATGGAGAGACTTTGGAGCTAAAATTCGTTAACCGAACCTAAAATATGGAAAAAATGCACAAAAAATTCCTTTTTGAAGGCGGCGAGCCCAACTGCCCATTGGGAACAAAGGAACGCGATCAGGTACCAAATGTACAACCCTTGTTCGTTTGCTTTGTTCCCAATTGGCAGTTGGGCCCGCCGCCTTCAAAAAGGTATTTTTTGTGCATTTTTTCCATATTTTAGGTTTGGCTAACGAATTTTAGCTCCAAAGTCTCTCCATAGATTTTAATGAGCGATACCTTAAAGGACGCCAAATTAACGCATCTATACACAAAAAAATAGAGGACACAAGATATAATTTTTTTTCGACTTTTCCTGAGTTTTTAAAGTCAAAATTTCGTAAAAAATACCGCACAAAAATCATCATTTTTGCATTTCAATGCTTTATATTTCCCAGACGGTAAGCTGTAATCACAAAGTGTTTGGGCTTAACTTCTAGCTGTTTTAATTATCTTTTCAAAATAGCAAAGTTCTTTACAACCAGACGTTAGATACTAGAGCTATGTGAAAAAAACAAGCGCTACCTCTGAAAAAAGCTTAAAAAAAAAATACCAGACTTCAAAAATTCTTCAAAAAAAAGTTCTGCCATAGAAAAAAAAAAAATCAAACCATTTCTAAGCCCCAAATCTTTAATAAAAAGTTGGTTTTGTTCCTTGAGGAAAAATCGTGTTGACTAGTGTTATTAGAAAAACCGGGCTATAAAAGACTCCCTCGCACTTACCTTCTCTTTCTAACCTTATTCGATTTTCGAAAGTTTAACCGTTAAACTGTAACGCTTAGCTCAGTACAAATAGAGCGCCACTAAGTCTTATGGCTGGGGGAAAAAAAGAGTGTGTCCTTCTCCAATCCTGTACATCGCTCCTTAGCCGTTACAAAACAATCGCTTGGAAGTTTCAATCTTCTAGCATCCTCCCCCTCGACCCTCAGAAGAGTTGGCAGCTGGAGCCCAACTGTTTACCCCTAAGAAGTGTCATTTGAAAAAGATCAAAGAGATAAGAAGCTGTTTCGCTGCGCTGATTCAATCCCCTGGATGATCAATTTTCGATTGCTTTACATATTTTTGTTGTTGTTTCTGTTATCATATTTTGAAAACATTTATGAGTAATTTTCGAGTCGTTTTCAAATTTTTTTTGAGTCGCTCATAAAAAAATATGTTTCCAGGCTCGTATGATATCACACCGTTGCATGTTTATTTAAAAATGTAGCCACGCCCCCTTCCACCTTTAAAAGGACGAAAATCTGTGGAATGAACAAAACGTTTATATTTAAATATCATATTCGCAAATCAATTTCAATAATAACAAATATACTTCTCAACAAGGTGTCCCATATATTATGGGCGTGGTCGGATTGACCTGAAATTTTTCTCACTTACGTTAAGTGCTAATATGATCAATTCCACTAAAAGGAGCTCTCTAGCTTTGTTATTAGACTTTATGCCAACGAAAAGGGAATCTGCAGATGGCGTCTCGTGGATCGAGGGATCATAGCGGCTCAGATCTTTCTCCTTGATATTGTAGTGGGTAACATCGATTGCTCTGAGCTGCTTATTAAGATTTTCTTCAGTACGCCTGCCAGAAGCCTGAGAGCATATGCCCCCTTTATGGTTGATTTTCACCGGAGCAACTCTGGCAATACCGAGTAGGACTCTTTGCCAGTATAATGCGTCTTATCAACAGTTGATACCTTAAGCAACCTACTAGATATGATCATTCGTCACGATTCTGCGTTTCTTCAAGTGTATACAAATTTATAAAACAAATGGTTGCTTAAGTGCTTTATGGGGTATTGAAAGTGTGATTATACGAAATTTAAGACGGTTTATCTGTTCAACATTGCTTTGTTTTATTAAGGTGTACTTTTTAATCTAATTTGCATACATACATTAAACACTAATTTTTATTATATTTACTTAAACGTACAATTCTTATTTATTTATATATATATATATATGTTAAATTTTTTTGAACTTAGGAATATTTATAACATTTGTGTATGCATAGATTGTTAGCCCGTACCACTATCTAGACCCCAGAAATGATATAGAACCATTTTATTAACCAATAAATGAATAAAAATATGAGGAAACGTCAAGCCTAGGCTGAGATTAGCATATGCCCACCCTATTTTTTAAATTACATCTTCAGTTTAAAGAAGTTAATTTTAAAATAAAATTTTTAAAAGAAGTGAAATGTACAGGGAATATGCCAATACCCCAATAAAAACTTTACAAAATTTAATAAAATATAAATATAATATAATATAAATATAACTCGTAGTGTTTTACACACATATACCAAATATACAATACAATAGTAAAATGTCTATAATCTTGCATGCAAATCAGAATTAAATTTCAATAAGTTGTCAGTTCTAATTTTGTAAATATTTGTTAAGTAAAAATTGAATGCACATGAATCATACATTTGTGGTTGTTTCTTCTTGGTTTTACATTTGTATAAAAAACAAAGAGTGATTTTAGAACTAGATATGGTAATTTATCACTATATTCTTAACAGTACTGACTCGAATAAAAACGATATTTAACGCGTAAATTTAAACTAACAGAAATATACATAGTAACGATATTTTAAAATTATATTAAATAATTAAACTTTAAATATTGCAATATCGTTTCAATGTGGTTACAGTTGTACAAAAAGCAACTCAAAGCAAAACACAGAATATTGGAAGCATTGGATAGAATCAATTTTGATTAGAATTACTTTTAAACTATAACTAAATACCAGTGTATCTGCATCATTCAAAAAAGTATGCCATTACAAATGTATGTAATATACACGATTGCATCTATACTCGCAAACATAGAAACTAGCTCTTCTGTTTATTTTATATACCTTATTTTATATTTTAAGGTCTAACATAGTTCGTTTCAAATCGATTTTTCCCATTTCCCTCTTACTCGCATACAAAAGAATGTATGCATAGTCAAACATATATAATATGTGTTAAACAGTCTTTTTTAATTGGCAATGGCTATACACATTGTTTCGATTAGATAAAGAATACCTTATCAAATATATATTTATATATATGTATATGAATATGTATATATATGCACACATATACAGTATTATAATGGGCACATTCTCTATTTAAATGCACCTTCACACTATGCTTATACAGATGTTATATCTTCGTCAATTTCGACATGAATATTTGGATTTGTATTGCCTTTTTAATATTTTTAATTTGCGTACCCACACACATACATACATATGTATCAATTAGTATTTTAGAGCCCTACATGCTTAAATCTTCAGTTTTATTTATCACAGCTCTGTATGTATTTATACTCATAAAATTTGCAGTCCTCTTACTAAAGTATGCCCATTCGACATCTCCAAATGATATGTTGAGGATAATTTTATACATACAGTGGCCGAACAAAAACAACTAATATATTATATGTGAGGAAAATATGATGTTATTATAAAACTTTAGTTGAAAAACTCTTAAGCCATTATTTTAAGAAGAAACAATTTTGAAGAAAAGTTTTAAATGTTATAATACATAAATAATATTTGTTTGGTAAGTAGTTCCTCAGTTTAAAATTTTTGTCATCTTGCCCTGCATTTCTCAAAGCGGATCATTAAATAATATAGCAAAAATAGGAAATAACCGTCGAAAAACAAGCCTTTATGTGGAAAACACTTTCGTTTATAAAAAAATTAATTGAATTCTCAAAAAGTATAGTTTCCGTACATTAAGAGTCGATTAAAATAGGCCGATGAATTTTTTTGATGAATTGTTTGGTTCATGCTCTGACATCTGTCAATGGTGGAGTTCGATGGAGTTATGTCTACTTTGGATTTAAGCAAGGCTCTAGTATGAATATCATACATATGTAGGTATGTTTGTGTGTCCATTTGCAACACTGTTGATTGGGACAACAAATATCTTATAGCTACACGAGTGTATGTATGTATGTGAACATAAAAACAAATTTCAAAATACTAATAATAGAGTTCTCTACATCGATATTTGACTATTAAGTACATACAAATATTTATACATACATATGTAGGTTTGTATTTATCAGGGCTCGTAATTTGTATAGCAAATTCCATTAAGTTATCGACACAAATGCTGAACTGATCCATCGCGTACTGTGAGAAACGATTATTATTGGCACATGGTATAAAATATTAATTTATTAATCACATAAGGTATATATGTATGTATGTCGGTCATTCATGTGCTAAGCACTATTACTAATATATCTATGTATGTAAATGTATGCACTTAGATGTATAAATTACGAGCCCGTTTTTACGTACTTCATAATAAATTGTGTACGTACATATGTATGTATGCATGTAATTGGAAGATAAGAGTTTGAACTGAATGAAGACTAGTATTTATGTTTAATAACTTGCCAATATGCATTTTTAAATACATGTACATATATATATATACATGTAAATGGTATTTATTTCGCCGGCATTTACTCATTATGGAATAGTAGCTATCAGGTCTTATGGTCAATAAATTCGTAAACATTGTCAGTATTTTTATGTAAGCAATTTCGCTATGTACAAACTTGTTCTGTTTTTTCATCTTCTACAAATTTGAGATACTTACATATAAATAAAGAATTGCGGTATTTAACAATAAAAAAACCCGGTATATACCGCGTGAATGTTTTTTACATAAACTCATATACTACCAATTGCCGTTGGCAACATAAGTCGTATCAAGTATGTGTTTTGTCAAACTCCAATTTTTACTTAACATTTTTATCTATCTTATGTACATAAACCAAAAAATTAATATGTTATTTTATCAAGCTAATAAATTTTTAATGTTAGAAAAATTGATGTGGTTTACATAATACATATGTATATGGGGACGACATTTGCATAAACGTTTATGTACATACAGACATAGGTGTATATTGGAAAAATAATTTTCACTTGTCTTGCCTTTCATTAAGTCAGAAAAAGGTATTTAACAAAAATTCTTTTTCAAAAGTAATATGTTAAAACAAAGGTGGAGTTTGACAACACTCAGGGCATTTAAATTAATTAAACGTCAATCCTAAAAACAAATGCACGCCAACAAAATTTAGAACGCTGTATATAGTACAACATATATATTTTAAATGTACATGCTCGTATAAATACTTAGATATTTATTTATACGTATGTATATTTTAGTTGAATTCAACTTTCTGCGGATAGGTAGGTGTATCATAAGTAAGTAGCGTAAGATAAGTAAGTATGTACATATATACATACATATGTACAGTTGTATTCAATGAAATAGTAGTGCCGCACCTCACTAATTTCAAAACCCTTTTTGAGATATTTATAGTATTTCGAATAGAACAAGTGATACCTTTACGGAAAGCCTGGAATGTAATCATTAAAAACTCGAAGAAACCCTGTTACATTTGCATTACATCTTCTTGTTTTTCATGACTTTAGACAACTACCCATGATATCTGCTGATCAATAAAATAGTAGTGCTGGGTTAAATTAATTTCTAAAAATGAAAAAACAAAGCAAATAAATTAAAAAAAGCCACCACCTAATTTAGATATCGAATAATTTGATGAAAGAAAGTTTTGGATACAGCGGTACTTTTGATTTTGGAGCGTTGAAGAAATCATTTCTCGGCCCAGAAGAGGAGAACTAAGAGTTAGACTAAAAACTTAAGGCAGGAGGTATAATGGGATTGAAAACTAAGTTGTATGCACTCTCACTATTGTATTTAACCCAATTAACTATACGAATTAGACTGAAAATCAATTTTGAATGCGAAAAACATATTTTTTAGAGGATGGTCGGCGATGGTCGAAGGCAAGACCAGGCCTTCAATATCCTCAAAAATTATGAAAATAAAAACTACCTCGTATGAGCTAGTACTTTCTAGCCTAGCGTGTTAGTATAGTATGGTATTGAGTGAAACTGTGTATGTAGGAATATTTTAGATACATTACATTTATATCACAGTTGAAAAATTCCTGTTAAAAGGATCTTTTAACCGGATAATAACTTAAAACACCAAGAAAAGCTCGGTTGGAATTGATTTTTATCGGAAAAGATCGACATTTTGCCATGGCCAACTGTCCAACTGGATATTAATCTTATCGAAATCCTATGCTGGAATACCAAATACGTTGTTGCAACTGCAAATCCGCCAATCAGAGCAAAGTTTTAGCAAGTGATTCAAGGATTATCGTCTCAAATCCTATTGAGACGTTGGCAAGAGATTAATGACCCATGTTCGGACGGTGCAAGTTCGCAATGAAAACCAAAATGATTAAAAACTAAATATTAAAGCTCAAGAAACATGACGAACGTGAAATATATGTTTTTATTTGAGTTTCGTTGATTTTTTCAATTTTCTAAAAAAAACACTACTATTTCATTGAACAGCATATTTCATGGGTATTCGGCTTAGGTCATGTAAAACAAGAAGATGGAATACAAATGTATGGATATTTCTTCGGTTTTCTAATGCTAACAGTCCAGTCTATTTAAGAAGGTATCATTTGTTCAATTTGGATAACTGAAAGTTTCTCAAAAAGAGTTCTGAAAGTGATGAGGTGCAGCACTACTATTTCATTGAACACAACTCTATATATACATCCTTACGTACATAAGCACGTTTACTTAATCTATTTGGCGTCCCCTAGCATGAGTTCTGATCCATTTGTGTTGTCTCTAGAGAATTATTTGTTTGTTCTCTTCTATTATTAATAGAAAATGACAAGATATCAATGATAGCAGATTGTAGTTTCAATTATTACAAATATTCAAATATACATATTTTTTTTATGTATATATGAATTATTTAAATTTTGGCACTTGTCTATTTATGGCCACATGTTTCTAAAGATGGCGAATGGCATGGCGATAATAATAGTTATTGCACGTACATTAATTTAAGCTGCTTCTCACATAACACTGAATATTGAGAGAATTGAGAGAAAGCCGGCGATAAATATTTTAATAGACTAGCAGTTTGCTATGATACGCTAATGGCTCCAGTTTCGGAAGCGCCAGAACTTGACGTGGGATTGTTTGAGTTTGTTGGCGGATCTGAAGGAGTATGATGCTTTCCGTTGTTTACGGAATGGGTATCTCCGGACAATAGTGTTGACTCGCTATTGTTGGCTGCCGCTAAATGGTGGGTCAACTGTTGGTGGAAATGTTGGCTGAAACTGCTATTAAAAAGCGAGTGGTGGGGGTGATACCCCTGTGGAGTAGCATGGTGAATAATGGACGTAGGGGCCAAAGCGGTAATTGCCGGAGAATCAGAGGCTTCAATGGAGCAAACATTTTGATCTTCACGCCGCTTAGTTAACTGATTGATGCTCAGCGGATTATTTATATCGCGTGGATTAGCACCAATGGGGTTTCGGGTTATGTTTGCTGGCGCCGGCGCCTTAGACGGTACACCAGAACCGCTAAAGCCATTAAAGCCATTTGCAGAACTCTTATTTTTACTGACTGTAGGATGTGGCTGAAATAACGCATCAGGTTTGCTGCTCATGGAACTACCTATTGGATGACTCAGGCCCATTCCTAGGTGACTGAAACGATTTCCAAGCATCATAGCGCGCTCATGAGCTGAAATTGAAGATGGACCCGGCGGACCTGTTACAGGCGAGACAGTATTTGAGGTATTCGGCGTAGTGCTTATGCTACATGTTGAACCACTACTCGATCCTGATGCAGAAACAGATTCCGATCTTGCTTGACTGGCTCCCTGTTCTGAGTGGACGACCATAAGCACATTAGAGCTGACAGCTAATAGAGACGGTGTTGCTGGATTAATATTCATATTAAGTGGGCTTGCCAAGCTTGTTGTTGTAGATGGGCTTTGCAAGCTAGACAAACCGCTTAGACAGCCTGGGCTGGATATTGATTGATTCAGAGACTCTGTATCATCATCTGGAATTTTATTACTTTCATCACCGCTGCCACAGCTATCACCTAATTGATCATCATCATCATCATCATCATCGTCATCACTAAGCTGGCTTCCAATGCCGCTTCCATCTTCAATCGCTCCGGTTCCGTTCATAGCCTCCATGTAGCGAATGCATTTTTTTTTGCGTCTACATGAAAAAAAAAGTAATTTTAAATAATATAAGTTACATATATAAAATATTAGTAATATTTAAGGTGCACATTTGAAATCATTCCAAACAAAATGTACATAACCATTTTAGGATTCATGCAGCAACGGAACCCTATAACTGTAAGCTTAATATAAAATGATGATCTTAATAGGACAGCGTGCAAATCGCGTATCTAGCAAAGTAGGTCGCAAATCAGAAGAAAAAGGTTAGATATTAAAAATGGCAAATTTAGACTACATTTTTAACATAAATCAGTATATTTTTATACACATTTCTTTTCAATATATTATTGCTCCTAAAAAACAATTGCATTTACAGGAGAAGTGAATCATGATACAAAAAAACAGTAGCAAAACGCCTTTTTGATTCGGAGTATATTTGTATAGTAACTAAACGTCAATATGTCAATACTATTATGTAACACATGCAAACAAAAATATTACATAAAAAAAAAATAGTCGGCGGCGCCGACGATAACTCAACTACCAAATATTAATCAGAACGTAAATATGTCAATGAGCGAATACATACATATATGTATAATTAATGAAAGTGTTGAAATTCGCATCCTATAATTGTACATTTCATTGCACATTTCAATGCAGGAATATCAAAGTGAATAGTTTCATCTCTGGATGAAGTACATAAAAAAATTATATAAGGTAAAAAAAACCAATTCCAACTGTTTCAGGTCGAAAAATAAATATTTTTAATGAACATACTATGGAGCACGGCCCCCCGATATTTTATTTTCTGTGCCTCTTCTTCTTCTTCCTCTTTCTCTAACACACACAAAAGGTTGCTGCTGCGTTGCCGCTCATGTATTGTATTCCAGTGGTTGCAGTGGTTGGCGCCAATAAAGTGTTCCATTTTGCATGATGTATACGCATACAAAAGCACTGCAAAAATGTGAACGTGCCGACCACTGCAATAGAGAGATGTATGTATAAACAATGTCTTCTTAGTTATTTAAAGTTTCGGAAAGTTTCAGAAAATAAAAAATCGGACGGCGACCAAAAAAAACTCTTATATCTCTATTATATTCTGTACCTCCTCTTCTTCTTATTAGAAACACCCCCGACATCTTCTTCTTCCTATAACGCACACCCCCTCCCACACTCTCCTTTTATCCCCTCTAATTCAGGATAAGAAGCACAGAAAATAAAATAATGGGCGGTTGTAAAGTTTCGGACCCGAAGCTGGAAAAGAATTTCTTGGATTTATTTGGCTGTAATTATCGGATCCTCCCGTACATACATATGTATACGTAAATTGCGAAAAATTGGGTTGGCAAAATAAGTCAGAAAAATGTTTTAAGTCTCTAAATTTAAATCAAATTATTTAGAAGGACATAATCTAGGATTTTACTGGATCCTGTGCTTAGTATCTAAGATCCAGGTGTTTAAAAGCTAGACGGACTAAGCTGTTGGTATTTCCCGAATATCGCCTAGTATCACATAAAAAAAGATATTGGAAAAACTGACCTTAAAAGAAACTAAGAATTTAGTTTATATTTTTACAAATATACTGCTGAAACAGAATCCAATCCAAGTAAAGATATTGTTTTTCTTCATTATTGCTGTAATAACCATCCAAACGCGACGTCATGGTGGATCGATAGATAACGTCATATATGTAGATTTGTATTTATTTCATGCTTTATCCTAACGCTACAAGATATGATTATAGATTGTAGTCTATTAGCCATGATCCGGTTTTCTCAAACTTTTGCGATTACCATTTAAACAATTTTTGTATGAATCCGTCCCTCCGTATTTCGCAAATTTTTACTATTGATATTGTTTTATTCCCAAATTGTTTTCAGATGTTTATTTATAGGACAAACAATATCTACAAAAAAAAAAAAAAAAAAACCAAAAATTGTAAGAGTCTTACGATTTGCGAGAATTTGACCACGAAATTTTGCAATATGCGATTACTGAAACACGCAATTGGCAATTATGCGAGTTTCACATCTTTAAACTAGTGGGGAACACAATTTTTCGGAACAGACTTAAAAACTTAAAAAGAACAGAAAATATTGGAGATGGAAGACGGACAGTTTTCTCGAATACATATACCAAACTAGGGTCTTAACTTTCAAGCCTATCAGTACTTTTCACAGTCACTTTAGTATTGAATCCATACAAGCTGGGAGGTTTGAACATCAAACATGTAATGTAAGCCATTCCCAGGTGTTGGACTTTTTGTACGACGATATGACAAAGGGAAGAGTCTGATGATGTTCTGTGAGAAAAATCTAACAGTGTACACCTGCATATGCCAAAATTTGTATTATTATTCTAATTTATACTATATTTTATTAATAAAAAAAAAACGTTGGTACAAATTGACTATTGACATCATTATTGATTTTATCAGACTTTTTACATTCAAGAATTCCAATGTAGTTGGTATAACCACCAAAAATTATTGTTTAACTTTCGTTCTTCCATACTAAACGGTAAACGGTAGACGGATGGACGGAGACTGCTGACTGGCATATTTAGGCAGGCATATTTACAATTAATATTTTCGTTTTCATAATTTCATATCAACTAGTACGAAAAATTAGGCAACAATAGCTTTTGTGTAAAATTGAGCGTGGTGAACACAAAAATATGAATAATTAATAGTTTAATCATTTCGATGTTTATGTTTTCATTTTAGCGAGGTATAACGTTTTTTTAATAAATATTTTGGTATTGTTGTAAAAAAGAGCAAAAAAATAATAAACAGAAAATTAACTTGAAAACTTCACTGAAACAGAATAAATATATCAACATCAAATATCGCTAACAAACAGAAAAACTCAACTTTAACATATAAATAACTTCAACAACATACAAAATTGTATCATAGGCATATTATAAACATCGAATCGAACGAACAACAAGATACGCCTAAAACTAAATGCATATCAGGGTTTGACAAATCCATATCATTTGACATATTAACACATCTAACATGGATATAAAATATAAAATCAATTTAAATATATCAAATAATGTAGTTTAGGAACATGTAAATACATACGAATAATGTTACCAATTAAGTGAGAAGAAAAAGGCTGATTTGGTAAGCTATCTAACAACATATTGAACATTAAGTCAGCTCGGTTGATTGGTTTTACTATACGACATACACTGACGAGCCAAACTGTAACACAATTTGAGTACTATCAATTCCACGGTCTGTATCTTGTCTTCTATTTTATTCATTCTAAAGTCTTCAGTCTTGTTTAGTTGGTGAATCATTTAAATATGTTTTTTGAAAATCTGAAGCCATTTGATACGCCGTAAGAAATATGCCAAAGCCAAATGTAATAAAAGTCAAATGTTACAGTTTTGCACTGCGGTTATATTTTAAACAAATATTTTTATAAATAATTTTTAAATAATGTTTCTTTCCACAGCCCATTTAATTTTTTTTAGTTCTCCTGTGCGATTTGGCATTTTGTGGGTGTAGCGAACATATACACCGCATATTTCATCAGCTGCGACTTTAGATGGCTTTATACATTTTTAAATACGATTCATATCGGGAGATATGGTAAAATATGCGGTCCCTCCAAGTACAATGATGGAGTTGTGGAATAGGAGTACACCAAGTACACCCACAAAATGCCAAATCGCATAGGATAACTAAAAAAAAATTAAATAAGCTGTGGAAGGAAACATAATTTAAAAATTATTTATAAAATTATTTGTTTAAAATATAACAGCAGTGAAAAACTGTAACATTTGATTTTTTTTTGCATTTTGATTTGGCATATTTCTTTCGGCTTATCAAATGGCTTCAAATTTTCAAAACACAGTTAAATGATTCACCAACAAAAAAAGTATTAGGATCTTTAGCATGCACAAAAGAGGAGATCCAGACAGTTGCAGTGAGACTTCTGAATTCGTGTTGCTGTTTTGTTTAGTTTTGTTTTGTTACGCGTAGTTATCAAATTTCAATCGATATTTGATTATTATTTAAAAATGTATAATTTTGATGTCCGAATTATGTTTTTTGATTCGAAGCGACTGTAATAAAAGATGCATTCTTTGGAGAATACATATATATACATTCATTCGATAAAATAAAAAAGCTTTCTTAATGACATGCATTTTAGTAAGTATTTATGAAAATTAAATATGCAAAACACTTACAAATATGCGAACCACTCCCTAGAGATAACATTTATTTTAAACACTTTCGCTAATTCGCAAACCCTGATATACATTTGTTTAAAATATTTTCTGTTTTTTTTTATTTACTGTTCTGCGCAGATGTGATTTTATGCTGGCTCATCTTCTGTAAAGGTAAATGTTATCCTCGATTGACTGATGTTTTCAATTCGTCGCAGCATTCAAGTGTGCACTTCTACAAATTAACATATGTTGGTGGTGCCTGCGGTGACAGCTGCTGCGAACCAGCGCTAGCCGCGCCACCCCCACTTCCGGCGCTGGCTGTTATACCATTTAAAGGTGCTAATCCATTTCCATTACTGTTAGCCATCATTTGTGCATGTGTATGAGAAGACGAGTTGGATGATGATGAGGAGGACGAAGATGACGAATTGGGCAGCATTACAGTACCCCCTATGCCACTTACAATTGGTGCCAGCATGCCAACACTTATGCTGCTGACTGCTGCACCACTGCCGATGCCAACGCTGCCGCCACTGTTGCTTACAGTTGGAATGACACCCAAACTGGGACTGAATTATCGGTAAAGTCGAGGTCAATTAAATGTCCAAAATTGATATGAATAACCGTCAGCATTAAGAAGAGAAAAGGGGTAATCAAAAACATCAAAATCATTTTATCATCTGTTATATTTCATTTTATCAGTGTGTATGTGTTGTGTATTTCTTTAAGATAAAACAACAAAAACGTAAAAAAAAAAGATAAAAAAAACCGACAAAGCAATTTGCAAAGACTAAAACTTTTATTTTATTTAACAGTTTTTTTAAAACAAGTTTTAATCGATTGAAAAAAATGATTGAGCCTAAACGTTGTACCTTTACGGAAAATGAAGTCTTATAGCTTAAAATGAATTTTCTTTAGTCTGCGATCAACGCATAAATAAATGAAACAAAATAAAAATAGTATTTCATTATTAAATAAATATTTTCAGATTTCCCCAACATAAACGAATATAAATATATTGATCTGAATTGGCCCATCCGTACATAGTTTAAAATTATGTATAAATGAAAGATGAACTCAAGGTCTTGTAAGAGGTGCAGACGAGGGTGGTGTAAGTTTATAAGGGGCGATCCATGCAATTACATTTGATCTAATGATCGTGTAGACTTTTTGTAATTCATTTTAATAGTGACAGGTGTTATAGTTTTTGTACCTATTTATTTCATGATTATGGCAGTTTTTAGGAACACTAAATTTAGCATATACATAATGGAATGTGCATTGCTTGTATCTGTTTTCTTGTACATATTCCAACCTATTAATTCATTATGTGTAAAATTAATATAGATAAAGTATTATCTATTAAATTTACAAGACTTACAAAACTCACGCAAGATTTAAATTTCTCATAAGATTTTTGGTTGTCTTGTACATTTTCGTTAGTATAACCTCTGACTTCTGACAACTCAAAAATTCATAATATTTAAAACAAAAATTCTTAATTTTCGAGACGGTTTTTTTTAGAATGGTGCTAAGTTTATGTACATTATACAAGGATGTTTCATTAAACTGACACATGAGTCTTTTTTATACCCGTACTAAAAAAAGAGTTAAGGGGTATTTGTGGTAAAAGTGGATGTGTGCAACGCAGAGAAGGAAACGTTTCCGAGTAAAGTAGATAAAGTAGATATATTTTTGATCAGCATCAATAGCCGAGTCGATATATCCATGTCTGTCTGTCCGTCCGTCTTTCCTTCTAGATGAGCGCCTAGATCTCAGTGACTATAAGAGCTTGAGAAACAAAATTTTGTTTCCAGACTCATGTGATATCACACTGTTACAAGTGAATTTCAAAATTTCGCCACGCCCCCTTCCGCCTTCACAAAGGACGAAAATCTGTGGCACGCACATGCCACATACATAGTAGATGTAGAGAACAGATGTAGCAAAAGAAATGTAAAATTAATTTTTGAATTTTAAAATTTAAAAAATCTAACGATTTGATCAAAAATGTACATATATAATCGTTTGAATACTTTTTTATTATATTTTTCAATGTATGTACATATTTGTATATTTGAAAAAAAATGTTCTGATTTTTCCCCAATATTCATATATCTTTTCTCAAGGACTTTAAAAGAGGACCTTTTTTTAGTGATTCACTTTACATTAAAAACTAGTCTATTATCGCCGAGCCACGGTAAATGAACTGGTAGAAGAGGCACAAATGATCTATTAGTAGCTCTATTAGCACAATGATGCATTTGTGCCTCTTCTACTAGAGCTTTTAATAGTAGCTATTAGAAGCTCTATAAGCCCAATCGATGCATTTCTACCTCTTATTTGATGATGTCTCTCTTCTTTGCGCCTTGGCCAGGTTTAAGCGAGATAGCATATTAATAAAAGCTTTTCAACTTTTCAATCGCTTGATGTTATTCCATCGATTTTATCGACTTTTTTGGTGATAGTCAAGATCTTTGCAGATCGTTCAGCCACGTTTAAATTCATTGAATTAAATTCATTAATACACAAAAAACAATTTGAGTTAGTGTTGAAATCACTAGTCAACGCCATTTTTCCTCTTCGAACCAAACCAAATATATATAATCTTGATCAGCATCAATAACCGAGTCGATATAGCTATATCTGTCTGTCAGTCTTGGCTGACGAGTTCTCAGAGACTAAAATAGCTAGACCAACAACCTTTTGTGTGCAGGCTCAACATTTTTCCACGCCCCCTTTAGCATCCAAAATTAGAAAGCTACGAGAAAATCGAGCAGTTTCGTAGAATTACCATATACCAGATATAAATATTATTATAGCCAGAATGTAAAAATTAGTTTATACGCTACCCGTTCCAGTGATTGGAACTGCCTCGTGGACTTTGCGCCCTCCAGCGGAGGAGAACGAGCTAGAACGACGTGTCGGTATTAGAAGAGAGAGAGAGGCAGATGTAGCGGAATTAAAAACAATAGCGGAAAAAAGGAAACACATAAAATATTCTAAAATATGAGCGACTGAGTGCCGGCAAAGACAATATAAGATATATAACGCCATCCGATATTTTTGCACACGAATTTTGCAGGCTGGCTTTAGAGCTGGCTCCAGGCTCTCTTGAAATTTTTTAGAGAGAGAGAGCGCTATAGAGCCAGCCCCACTCGACTCCCTCCAATGAAAATTTCTTTTAAGATGGTATATTCGATAATAATGTGCCGATATACTTATATAAAAATACATAATATATTTAATACATGACTTCACATTGGAATAATTGTCTTAGGGTATTCAGTGTGCGATGTATGCAACGACGGTAAATAAATTCGTTTCTCAACTCATAAAAAGTTTTTCGTCTCGAAAATCGTCCGTTTTGCACAAGTACGCACACATACGCATTTGCTGGTTCTGTGTGTACTCACACATAAAAGCGGATTCTATTTTTAGATTCGTACGATCTCAAATTTGTGCGAGCGAGATGGTGCGAATTTCGTCGCTTGCCGAAAAATTGGCTTGCATATTGCAATTGAAAAGGATGAGCGTTCCGCATCTTATACTTATATTGTCTTTGGTACCTGGTATAAAAGTAGTGACGCGACAACAGCAACGGCTCAAAACGTTCCCCCTCGTGTTTGTTTTTAGTTTTTTTTTTTTTTTTTGCAAACTGAAGTCATAAGTACCCAGTCTGCACCTGTACAATAAAAATATAAAACCACAAATATTCTTTTTTTACTTTTCCTGAGTTTTTTAAAGTCAAAATTCAAAATTACTGTAAAGTTCAATAAAACCAGATGAAAGATACTTAAGGAATTTTGAAAAAGGCGCAACCTCTGATAAAAACATTTACAAAACGAGAATGAACGTGTGAGTCGCTTCTGGGGACGCGACTCTACTTATACCCGTACTCACTCAGTATATACATTTTTGAGTGTATAACTTTTAGAATTTTAGAATAAAAAAAAAAAATTTAGATTTTACATTTTTTTGCTACATCTGTTATCTACATCTACTATGTATATTCTACATCTCCGCTAGCAACTGAGCAACTGAAAATTAATTTCTTCATTCTGGCTATAATTATAAACCGATCTGATTCAGATTCGGCAGTCTGGTAGATATGGTCATTCTATACGATACTGCGTTTTCAGTTTTATCGTATCATTAAAATTGTGCCTGCCACAGATTTTCGTCCTTTGTGGTGGCGGAAGGGGCCGGGGCGAAATTTTGAAATACACTTGTAGCAGTGTGATATCACATGAGTCCGGAAACCACATTTGGTTGCCCTAGCTCTTATAGTCTCTAAGATCCAGGCGACAAACAAATAATGTTCGTGTTTCGTTTTGCTTATAGTCTTATAGTATAGTGGTCATTGTAGTTTGTGAATTATTTTCGTTTTAACCAAAATATATTCACATATTTTTTTGGTATTTTGGAAAAATGTTCTGTTAGGCCACAAGCCATGATACCTGTTGTGGACACCCTGTTTTGTTGTATTGAATACGTGTATTTGGTTGTGAAACTGCATAATATCGTTGTTTATGGTAATGTAGTACAATGCAATAACATTTAAATCACTGTGCATCTTCTACGAGATGCCTATCACTTTTTGAGGAAATTTGTCCTCAGCAAGCGGTTACACCACAGACGCCATCGAATTGTGGTAGAAAGCCGATGGAAAGCTCCGTGCTTACTTCACCAGATTGCACTGCTTCCTTGAACGATAAAGCAGATAGGAAAGATTCGATGCTGAAAAAATAGGCAGGCACCTGTTTCTGCCTCATTAGCATCATTAGCCAAACCAGCAGCTAAGTGAACCAAGGCTCATTCGGACACTGATCAGGATTTTTGCATCGTCTGTCTGCACCTTCTGCAAAGAAAATTGACCGCCGCAAATTCCGTCGAATGCAATGTAATCGTCCGGTGCATATGAAGTGCATATGCGTGCCAGTAACTTCACTTGTAAGCATTGCCACTCTGATTCCGATGATTGATGTTAAAAGGTGTCAGCTTTCATTTTCTTTATGCCAGTAAGCTCTTAAAATAAGTACACTTTCAATTTCTCGTTATTTGTGATGATTTTCTTTCATATTTTTTTATTTTAAGCGTATTTTTCAGGGGTGCCCACAAATAGGCCTATATATAGTTTTGTTTTTTTTTTTCTAAAATGGTTACTTCACTAAAATCTTGATACAATTTTTCTGAATGAAGGAATCAATTTAGTTGTTCACTGATAGTAAGCTAAAACCTTTAGCTTTAAATTGGTACACATATGTTTGTATAATATGTAATATGGCCCTCTCCTTTACTTTCATAATTATACCCGTACTCGAAGAGTTAAGGGGTATATTGTATTTGTGGTAAAAGTGGATGTGTGTAACGCAGAGAAGGAAACGTTTCCGACCCCATAAAGTATATATATTCTTGATCAGCATCAATAGCCGAGTCGATATAGGCATGCATGTATGTATGTTTGTCTGTCTGTCTTTCTGTCCTCTGTCCGTCTGTTGTTGTTTGTTTTTTAAAGCCTTTTTTAAAGTTCTCAGAAAAATGTAAAATATTTTAAAATTCTACATAAATCATAAGCTCACACTGACTGAGTACGGCTATAAAAATTGAATCGCGTCCACAAAAGCGACTCACACGTTTCTTCTCGTTTATATCTAAAATCGAATAAATGTCATCCTCCTTCGTGAAGTGAAACTTTTTAAAGAGCTTTAGATCAAGTTACTTAAATCAGTATGTTGTGTTATTAATCCATTTTTCTTCTTTTGTCGCTTTTGGAGAAAAAAAAAAAAACAATAACACAAAATCCCTAAATAAGCAGCAAGCCTAAAAATTTTACTAAAAATTGTGATTCTACAAATATTAGTTTTCTTAATTCATAAAATATCCAAAAATGACGACATTTCAAAGAAAGAACACCAATTAATTCACTTCCGACCATGTTATCGAAAAATATAAAAAAAATCATTATAGCCTTGGGCAGGCAACGTAGATGTATTACATAAGCTTGAAGAAAAGTGTCCCACGCATCACACCACGGAAATAATACTATTTATCTCAACAAGGACTATACAATACCAAGATGTTGCATGAGAGATCAAAATCAAAGATCAAAAATCTGTTCTATTGTTTAAAAAAATTAATTTCTGAAAGCTCTGGAAAATTGTCTGTTAGATGCGTATATTTATTTTATCAAAAGCCCAACATTCGGCGCAGTACCCACTGTTCCGCGCCAAAGGATTTTAGCATTGACGAAGACAGTAGCATTTCAGAGCATAAAAGAGAACTGAAGAAATAGCACCGCTTTCCCGTACCTTGAAGCGTCAAACGAAAATTGAAAGGCATTTGTTCCTCATGCAATATTATTGCAATTGTATTGTTCTTGATATCTCTAATCGGATTATTTGAACCAAAGAAGTGTATATGACTACAAAACCAGGAGTACTGTATACTTTTTAACCGATAAGATAGCTAAATTAAATGAAATATTTAGAATTAAAACTCTTGCGTGAATCTTGAAATGTCTTTTAGATACACTTTATATGTCAGTGTATACCGGAAACAAAAGTAACATTAAACGTACCTGCACGGCTTGCACCATTGATTTTGCTGGTCCAGTCCAAATCGAGCTCGGCACTTTTTCATGTTATTACCTAAGAAAACCATGAAATATTTTTAGATGGACTTTAACAGAAGAATTTTGGATTATTTAATAGAAATAGATGATTTGTTAGTGAGCCATTTATTAGTTTTTAGGTTTAATGAATTATCAAACATATAAAAGAGGATGATTTCAAGGTTCAAAAATTAAAAAAGAAGTAAAGAATAATGAAAGCACGCGGTTGATAGTGAGATTTTTTGAGCATTTGTTTGCCGTTCTAATATAGATCTATAAACACTTACTGATATAAAACATACAATAGATTAAGAATATGTAGCCATTTTTAAGGTTTTATAAATACATAACAATCGTATTACATGCATGAATACCTATAATACTTGAAATAACAATAAATAAAACTTATGATATGAAAACATAAAATGCATTTCTGTTTTAGACATGCTCAAAGTATAATTATACCTTCATTATACACAAAAGATGAGTATGAAAGCACATTTTGATAATTTTATACAAAAACAACATTAGATCCAATACAAGTTTTATAATTGTATTCGTATCTTGAACGACACAATTATGTTCGATTTGTACCGGTTAATACACATATGCATTTGCTGTTGTAATATAAAACCCGGTTTAGATTTAGAACCAGATTTTTATTAAATTTTGGCGTATATTACCAGTGCTAGCAGCCAAGACTAAATTTAGTTTCCTGAACATATTTTGATTTAAAAGGTTTTTAAAATAGAATCCAATTGCAAAACCTGGCTCTTAACAAAAAAAAAACATGTTGGCATACATATATGTACAAGTAATATTTACATGTACATATACTGACATTACTAAAGTAAAGTAAACTAAAGATTTACATCTAATAGATGTGCTTTCTTTAAATTGATCTGATCTGGATTTGGTTAAGCTGATTTGATATGATGTATATTCGTACAATAGTTTAAGAAAATTTGTCTAACCTCCGTCGTGGGCATCTTGCTTCCGCTTCCGTTTCTTGCCGCGCGAGGCATTCGTACGAGAGCTCCAATCGGGATACATTTGCATGTGCAGTTGACGCTCACGCCGCGCCAACTCGTAATACTTCGCCTGCTCCTCACGCCCCAAGGCATGCCACTGGGTGTGGGATTAAAGCGTTGTTTTACGAAAATAATATTATGTAATAGTTGTATGCAAAAGGTATCGGGATAATTACTTTTTATGCAATATGTTTAAACCAGTTAATCAATTTACTTCACTTTTAATTATGAGACATACATATACATATATATCGGAATATACATATAGTTTTCGTAGGTATAAAATATAAAACATATAAATGTGTTTCTTCATCTATATGATAGATATATGTACCGGAATATGTTTAAACTAATTAATCAATTTTCTTTAGATTACATTATGATATATATATATATGTAGATGTATACATATTTATTTATATTACTCGCGATTTCCTAACGCAAGAACAACGCCCCATTAATTCACGAAGCAAGGACATGCCCAATACCATATATATGTTCTTTTAATAAACGATTCGTAGCGCCAGAAATTTAAAAGCTTCGACGGATCGATCTTCAAGACGGTTTCGGGTGCATGCATTCGCCAATTCTGGTCGAGACGTTCAGTTTTGAAGTTCATATGCATGATTCTTATACTAAAGAATCAATTGAAATGAAAGCTTTAAACAAAATGGAATGTTTTTATTGTTCTCTTTTCTCATAATTTTGAATACTTTGCCAATTTATTTGTTTAACTTATGGAGTTTGTGTGTTGTACATGTGTTGCTATGCTAATTTAAAACTTCATCAGAATAACCTGCCCTTTTTAAATAAAGTGGTTATTAAATGTATTATATCATTATTTAAATATTCAATAAAATCTAATAAGACAAGAGACAAAGTATTTTTTCTAATGTAGCCATTGTTACAAACATTACATTCTATAGCTTGACCAATAGAGATTTAAAATTGAGCCGATTGGGCACTGCTTAACTAAAAACTTGGCTCCACTAAGTTGAATGTAAAGAGTGACTCAAATATATTTTTATAAAAAGGATACTTTTGAAAAAATGTTTATTAGCGGTTCTTTAATTTATTACTTCGATTTTGCAAGGTTTAAACATGTACTATATTTTTTTGTTATCTCTACTAAAAATGGCACTCAGTTCCCATCTGTGAAATTCCATTAACAAGTGTTTTGCTGTATTGTTCAGGTTTATTTTAACTAACTATACTTGATCTAGGCTCGTCTAAAATTACCTTCAAAGCTACAAAAGCAATGTTGTAAATTTGCCAAGTGTTGATTTTTTTATCATTCTTTACATACTGGTAAGTTACGGAACTTTACGAACGTTAAATATAATCTAAGTATTTACACAAATTACATAGACATAGGTAAATTTTTAAGTTACTGTTATTTCTAATTTGGGTGGGTTAGTTGTTGATGTTAGATGTGTGCTTGAGGTTTTGTGTGAGTGTAAGTGATTTAATGAAATCGAAAAACATAAAAGTGGAATGCAGTTAGAAGGAAACGAGTGTAACAATTTGACAATTTTGTGCAATACCTCCCGAATCCGTTGTCGATCTGTCTTTTTTACGCTTTTTCTTTTTTGACACGTAACCGTAGTTATCTCGTGCGCTCCACCCCGGATACAATTCCATATGTAATTGACGCTCTTGCCGAGCCTTTTCGTAATATTTGCTTTGTTCTTCGCGGGACAGTTCGTGCCACTACAAATGCATTATTAAGGAGGAATCCATTAGAAAGAATTTGTAAAAACAGGAATGTTTTTCGCAAAAATAATAAAAGTAATATAAATTTCAGGTAGTTTCATATTTTTCACGATTATCCAGCGCTTATTTGTGTTAAAAAATATTTTACGTCAGTGTGTCCCCTGTCATACATCCCATTCAAAATTTAAAAGATATATAATTCCTGCGCTATTGTCAATGGGATCAATTCTTTGGAAAACTATAACTGCATATACATATTTAAAATAGAATGGTGTTAAGTGGCTTACCCGTCGCCCTAAAATTTGATTGATTGCAGCTGATTCTTTCAGCGTACATTCGGCGACTACTTTGGCTCGCATCTCCTTCATGTAAAGCATGAACGCATTCAACGGTTTCTTGATATGTGGTTTCTTTTTATCATTTGAGCTATCTTTACAGTCAATAGATTGCGTATTCGATGAGTTTTTTGAATCCAAGTTTCTGAAAGTCAAACCATGATATTTAATACAAACATTTAAAAAGTGTATAGAATGTAGAGTGTAAAGTAAAATAAGTTAAAATGTAGATTAGAATAAAGAGTCACATATAGCATCGATGGAACGAGATTTATGTGCAGAAAATAAAATATCTGACAATAGTTCCGTTGATTTTTTTAACTTCCCGCCTCTTAACGGATAGAAAAACATTGCTTCTGTCAACAAGCATCTGTCAGACGACTGTTGTAAAATTTGAAAAGCCTGCGTCATGTAGTTTGTATTTGATTGTAATTCCTCGTAATTTGAAGGAAATATGGTCAAAATCCCGTACTGTTACGTTACATTTGCACGCATATTTTGACGGAAATTGATTTAGATTTTTCTGTACGCGCTCTTATTTAAGAGTTATTAACGTTTCAAATTGGCTGTTACGTTACACAAATTTGGAAGTAGGTTTCAAGTTGCGCAACACTTTCGAAAAAGTCTGCTCTTCTGGTTGACCATTTTTAACGAGTAATAAAACATTTTGTAGCTTAAGGATGGAAGTAAAAGTACTAAAACATTTTGTAGCTTAAGGATGGAAAGTAATAAATTAAATTTTATTTAGTCCAAAAATGTTTTTTTTTTTTTTTGACAATCAAAAAGGTACGGACTGTTACCTTACATAAAAAGACTGTTACGTTACATGTGCGAATTTCGTTTATTAAACTTTACGAAAAATTATTTTTGAACTGAAAAACAAATAAGATTATAGATTGTATTCTTGTTTTGAAGTATTAAAACTCCATTATAAACTTGAAATTTACACTTTTCGAGCTATTAACATCGCAGGTGTGTTAAAAATGTAATTTATATCAGAAAAATCACTATCTGTAACCTCTTTCGATGAAAGATTAAATGTAGGTACAAAGACTGATGCACATTTGACTATGCACTCACGAGCCAATATATGCTTCGACACAAACCTTTCGGTAGTTGCGCCAATACCATAGATACAACTTTTCCCGTGGGAGGTCGCAAAATAGTTTCAGACGATTTTTATATCGAATTTTTATTCTTTTGAGAAAAGTAAGTTTTTTTTTTTTGTTAATGTAATCGATTTTTCATGAAAAAAACTTTTCATAACCTGTGACTGTTACACTGAACATTGCTGTAGAATTATTTTTCGTTAAAAAGGCAGCCAAAATTTTTTCTGTCAAATATTTCATTAAGTTACTTTCTAATAACTTAATTCTACTCAAAAATGTTAATGAGCAAGTAAAAAAAAATGTTTTAATATTACAAACCTTTTCGCTACGAACCATGTTTTTATTCATTTCTACTCTCCCCGATGCAACGACCGAAGAAGTGAAAAATTTCGAAACTATCAATAGGTATCGTGTTGGTCATTGTTCATTTATATATAGAATTAGCGATTTTGACCATATGCAAAAAAGTTAATTTCGTGTGCTCATTAAAAAACCTCAAAATGGGAACCTGGGAACTCTGCACCGAGTTTTACTGAGTTCCATTATTTGAATGATATTGCACGATCGAAGCATGATAGTGCGTGAGGTAGCTGATTCTGTAGGGATCTAACCTGATCGGGTACATTACATTTTAAAGGCATATTTGGATATAAAAAAGCTCCTCGTATTGTTGAGCGCATAGATGTCAGACTTATCCAGACGTACACTGTTACAAGTGTATTTCAACTTCCCCTTCCGCCAGCACAAAGGACGAACATTTGTGGCATCCACAATTTTTAAGATACGAGAAAACTAAAAACGTAGTATCATAGAGAATGACCATATCTGCCAGATTTCTGGATCATTATCGCTAAAATGAAGAAATTATTTGGCAGTTGTTAACCCACCCCTTCCAGCGCTGCAGCGCTAACCTATTCTCTATCGCACTCACACACTCTGCCTTGTCCATTGTGCGCCCTCTGAAGGGGGAGATCGAGTTAGAACGTGTTGGTGTGAGAAGAGAAATGACGATATAGCGGAATTAAAAACAATAGCGGAAAAATGGAAACAAATAAAATATTCCTTAATCTGAGTGGCTGTGTATCGGCGCGTGTCATAAGATATGCGCTAAAAAATGTATGAATGATGATGATAAATAATCGTACTTAAAATAAGATTTTTGTCAAATTCGGGCGGGACAGTCGTACACATTGCAAGTCGAAGAATGTTCAAATTAAGACGGATTACACTAGTCAACACTAGAATTAGGCTGTTGCCCAAAATAACTTTTTCTTATAGATTTCGGGGTTTAAAAATTTGTAACGAATTATGGTTTTTTTATGCTGTAGTTTTTTTTATTAAAGAATTTTTTAAAATCTGGTATTTTTGTTTGTTTTTTTTCAGAGGTAGTGCTTCTATTTTTCACATAACTTTAGTATCTTATATCTGGTTGCATAGAACTTTCCAGTTCTGAAAAGCTGACAAACGCAGCTATAAATCCGACCCAGACCCTTTGTATCTGCAGCTCAACCCCTGAAAGATATTAAGCTTTTAAATTCAAATTTCATCATTTTTTGCGCTTTTTTTTCTCGAAATTTTGACTTTAAAAACTCGGGAAAAGTAAAAAATAATTCTTGGCCAACATTTTTGGTTTTAGATAGACGCATTAATTAGGTGTCGTTTAAGGTATTGTTCATTAAAATCCATACAGAAACGGTGGAGCTAAAATTCGTTAACCAAACCTCAAAAGTGAAAAAATAGACAAAAAATACTTTTTGGAAGGTTGCGAGCCCAACTGCCAATTGGAAACAAAGCAAACTATTCATTTTCGAGTTTGGTCAAAAAAACAAGCCAATCGCGCGGGACAAATAAGGAAGTGGTTTTCGCGGAGACCAATTCAAACTCTCATTTCAGCTAAAGTTGCGGCAATATTTTGATGCGAATTTCTGTACATGTTGTGCATTGATGTCTCTTTGAAATGGTTCCAATTACACGCAAATATGATTTGTAATTTTTTAATTTATTGAAGACCATATTCGCACGGGACATGTCGCACAGGATACAAATTCCTAGGTTAATAACAGTTAAACCATTTTGAACCATTTTTCTCGTATTTATTATAGATATTATAATATGTTACAAAACGGCCAATTTTATCTTTCCACCAGCGCAGCATATTCCCGGGGTTTCCGATTGAAACTTCAATGCATTGCAATGCTGGCATACGACAGACAATGAACCGATATCAACGCAGCGAAGATCATGGCAGGCTATTGTGCAATCTTATTCGAAAGCTGCGCGATTTAAGTCTTCTGGTCGAATTTGAGTTCGTAATTGTTCAACGCGAACCTGTGCAATATGGGCATATTATAACTTATAGTATGATAAAATAATAATATGATAAAATTTGAGACAAATCGGCCCTGCCTTTCTATAACTCCATTTTTTTCGCTTTTGATGGTTTCCCATATGTCATATACGTAGATGACATCAATACGGAAGCATTGGTCGAGTACATAAAACTTCGGCGCGCCGAAATTAGGCTTATTACTGATTAAATATGCTGTATGTCTTTGAAAATAATTTATAGCTTCGTAGCTTTACAGATTAAATTCAAAAACTAATAAAGTTTCATGCTTAAATATTGTTTATCTACATTTTGTCTTTAAAGATTTTTAAATTACATGTTTTTAAGCTTGGTTCCAATGCTTAGATCATACGGAGCATCTGGTATGGATTCACCTTCGCACTTGTCGCTGGTAGTGCATCCACCTCCGTTGTCGATACCTGCAGCTGCTGTCAAAGCGTTCAGTCGTGCTTTGAACATACTAGTTAGGGCACGTTCCTGCAGAGCGGTTACGGCGGCAATAGCCGAAGGTGCACCTTGAACAATTGGAGGAGATGGTGTAGATGTCACTCCTGTTATTGCGGTTGCAATTGATGGTGGTGTGGGTAAGGTACTATCTATGACGTTATAAATAGTTCCCGTTTGATGACTGTGAGAATATTCCGTATTGCACGTGCCTTTTAATAAAGTTGTTTTAGCAGAAGACGTTGTCGGAGTTTCGATGCGACGTGCGTATCTAGATTTTCTTCGACTGTTATTCAACGGACATGAAACAGGAATATTTCCAGTCGAGCAGCTACTATTACTGCTGGTCGGTGGAGTAGAAGGTGCTGCAGGAAACTGGATGTCGGCAAAATAGGAGGATTCGTTGACATTTGAAACAGCTAAGCCGTCGCTGCTATTTTTAAGCGATAGGAGTGGACTCATATTCAATGCACGATAGCTGTCCATAGAATCTGAAATATTCGCCCGAGCTTTGGCGCCAGCAGTAGTGAAATTATCAGGAATTTGTATAGCATTTGTTTTAGAAGCGTACTCCAAAATAATTTCAGCCGCAGTGCTACAATTTTTGACTTCTTCCTTAAATTGAGTGTCTCGATTTTTCGGATGCCATATGCATGTGGGCGATGGTATTGATTTTTCGCATTCGCTATTATCACTATCACTGCAACCATTGAGTGTACTACTGGGCAGACTCCCCTGATGTATAAGAACGGTTGAGGCCTTTTGTAGGATTATGTTCTCTATTTCATGCAGAGTTCTGGATTTTTCTTTAGTTAATAAAAATTCAGACTCACTTGTGTTCACATGATGCTTTAAGTCGCTTGAATCAATTTGAGCATCGTTTTTTTTAGGTTTAAGCTCACTTTCTACGGACAACGCAATCGCAGCCAAAGCCATTATAGTATGTGTTGGCGTAGGACTAAAACCAGCACCATCCTCTGAACTGAGTCCCAAACGTTGCAAGCTGCGCAGGTAATAGAGTTCTGCACTGTTCCATTGATGATGAAGTCGCTTTATTTGATCCAAAATGTCTTCAATTGTCTTGCAGTTTACATTTAATTGGCGTCGTACAGTGGCTTCTAGGGACGAATCGGTGGATTTAGTCGCATTTCGGCGGTGACGTACACTGACGTTATCCCGAAATTGACCAGAAAGTAAGGTGAGTTGTTCTAAGCTTCTTTTCACATCGGCAAGCAGGATTTTGTGCTCCCGAAAGAAATCACAGGTGGATTTCAGGTGATCCTTTGTGTTTTCACCACGCTTCGAGTAATGTTCCGTGTTATTTGATTTGAGAGTATCTTCTAGTTCTTCAATTTGTTGACCCAGATTGCTGTGACTTTGTTGAAGCTGGGGAAAATCTAATAAGAGTTCTTCTCCAAATCTTAATCCGTTTTCTACGTCATTCAGCACCTCATTGTTGTTGTTATTATCCTGCGAAGATGGGGTTGGTGGCAGATCCTCTTGTCGAATACTTAATTTCTTTGATACCGAAAAATCAATCATATGCGTAGTGCGTTCGTGGACTCTCTCTGATTCTGTTTCCCGTTCCGCTAATTTAGGCTGTACAAATTCAGCAAAGTTTCGAGATAAAAATGGATTCTGGGAGAACTTCTGGTGAGTCAGCAGGTTATTATTGTACACGTAGGATAAGAGTTCTCGATTGCGATTGAGCTCTTGCTCGAGCTCTTGATTGCTCCCTGTCTCATCCACCTTTTGCATATTTTGGGTAACGACGTTCGGCTGTCGTAAAAGAACTTCCGCTACAGCCGATGTAGGCGACATTCCAGAATCCAACGTGCTTGTTGGAGCACTAAAAAGATGTTGCAGAAGGTTGAGGCTTGGTTTTTTAATAGTGTTGGAAGTTAAAGAACCATATTCGCCATATGAGTTTCGAAAAGTGTCCAAGTAGCTTTTTTTCATAATTTCATTAATATCAGTGATACTTGAATTCGATATCGCTGCTATTGAGGACGTGGCGGCAGCTGTGTCGATTGATGTGTCTTTTAGTTTTGAATATATTTCATTATTTACATCATAGACCCTGTTAATTTTTTTGTCATTCTTATTGTGCAATTCTTCCTCAGGTATATGGTTCATTTTATTGATCGGCTCCGCCAGTTCAGATGACTCAGCTTTAATGGATACTCCAAAATGTGGCACTATATGTATTCGCATAGAGCTACTGTATTGATCCGATGGATTTGGGTGTGCATTGCTTCCGAGCCGGTACGACTGCGGATTTAGAATTTCTGCCACATTTGTTTGCGGCGGATGTGGGATTATAAAGTCTAATTTTCTGAATTTACATTTCTTCTTAATTTTGTAGTCAATTTGGAATTAACATCCACGTTCATATGCTTTGTTAACTGATGGGATTGCGAATTTGCCTCAAATGACATTTGAAAATTTGTAGTTTAGCACACTTTGTTAAATTGAGTCAATGATATATTACTTTTCAAAGATATGAACTTATATAAAATTGTTCTTGACAATCGGTTTTATCCATATTTTTTATTGATTAAAAATGTCAATTTTTTGTTGTAATAAACAAAACATGATATTCGCTGACTAAAAATCGGACGAAATGTAACATCTTTTATATGGAACATTTTTTTTAAATAAAATTGTACATCGTAGTACATGAAGTATTATAATTAATTCAATTGTTTAATTGCACTGATATAAACTCATTAAATTTCTGTGATGTATCTAGAAAGTTCTCACTGTTCTCTTGCATGGTAATCGACAGGCGCAATGACCGTAACAAATTAACCAGGTTTCCGCCTGTTGCAAACTCGAACGAAATACACGACTCATATTTGTATATAATACTACACTACATTTTATGCTGGTACGATTGTTCATAAAATAATTTTATTTTTTAAAACTGCCCGCAAGTCTTTATGAACTATTCAATTTAAAGCAACTATCGTTTCATTTGCACGTATGTATGTATGTTTTTTTAGACTTAGCTCAGGCAGAGATTAATATAATTTTCATTTGCTCTTGCTTCCGAATGTATTGCTGACATATGGTGGTGTGTGTATGTAAGATTTAAACCCGATTATTGCCCGTAAAAATGTATATTGATTTTATCATACGATTTTGTGAAGATTTATAAAGTTTACATGAAAACCGAAAATTTCATTTAGAAAATATGTATTTTATAATATGCACTTTTTGAGGATGTTAACTAATATACAAAGATATATTTGCCAAATATTACACTTTAAAAACTACAAATTTGTTAAATTTACAACGGAGAATTTTAACTATTAAATATTTCTGATAACTGGCCACAGTTATATTTTGTATACAACAGAGATTTAACTTTGTCCTTCTTTCGTTTATGTTAACATTTTTTAATACGAGTCCAACACAAGCAGTCGTTTTTGTAGATTCACGATTTCTTATTTAATCGTAGTATAACTCGTCTTTGAGTTTGTTTAAATTAAATTCGAGTGTTTTGTGGTAAAAGGTTTTAAATGTCTTTGGTTATAACGATGTTCAAAAATGTGTATATACTGCCAAAACATTTTGACGAATTACACTCGCCTTAAAATTTAAAGTTTACGATGACTGCGAACGTCGTTTTATATCGACTCTCCATGCTGGAGAGGCCGAGGACGATGCCAATGGGTACATGTGCCATGATAGAAAATGCGCAAGGACTTGTGCGCAGAAGTTTAATGTAAAATTTCTCTGAGAATATTTATAAGATACATTTTCTCTCTTAGCAAATGAGTATCTATCTATTCGCAAAATAAATATATAATTTAAGACTCCATCATCCTTTTCGTATTTTGTTATTTTCAAAAATAAAATTAGTTTCGGGCGGCAAAATACACTCTAAAAACCACGATGCCCAAATACTTATGAATGTGTTTATATTTTTTTTTTTTACTAATATTACAAAAGTCTATCCTATCCACAAGAGAGAAATCTTCGTTCGCTTATGGGAACTGTTGAGTAACTGTTGGTATCGGTATCGACTTAGTGCCGTCGATACCGACACTTGTTGCTCTTGTTGGCTATGAAATGGCACGATATGTGTGTGCGTGCTATCGGCTTGAAAATTATATCGACAGTGATACCGATAACGATGCAGTGAAATATTGGATAATAAATAAATAAAAATAAAAGAGCACAAAATGAAACAAGTATATATTATATTTATATTAAAATTAAATATGTGCACTACGGTACTAAATGCGCCACAAAAAAAAAGAGTTTATGACATAATTATATTTTAAATTATGGTCTTTTATTTGACAAAAATGTCTTGTTTTGGTTTTAGGGATTAGTTTAATTTTTATGCAAATTGGATCGAATTTTGCCGTTGGTAAATTAAATTTGATTTTAAATGGATTATGGTACCCCTCAACATTGTGAAATATTCTCACATATATGTATATATAATTAGATGGTACCAAGGTCTTTATCCTTTTCTGAGGAAGTTCGTCTTTACGGTTTTATTATAAAAATTATAAGAAAAATTCTGAAATTGGTATAATTTTTTTTGCCAACAATGTAAGGTACGAAATATATATTTTTAATAAAAACCGATAAGGAACGTGTGAATCGCTTCTGTGGACGCGACTCTACTTTTATACCCGTACTCATTTGGTACATTAATTTGTTAGCTTATGATTTATGTATAATTTTAAAATATGTAAAATTTTACATTTTTTTTGCTTCATCTGTTACCTACGTCTACAATGTCGATTAAACAACTAAAATATAGATTATATATCTACAATATAGATTCTACATCTTCTCCGCAAAGGCCGCGCACTGCACAGGGCAGAGTGTGTGCTAGCGAGAAAGAGAATGAGTAGCGTGGTCTCGTGTTGGAGGAGGTGGGGGAAGCAATTGAAAATAAATTTCTTTATTGTGGCTATAATAATGATCCGTTCTATGCCAGATTTGGCAATCTAATAGATATGGTTATTTTCTATGATACTGCGCTTTTTTGTATCTTCAAAATTGTGGCTGCCACAATTGGGGCGTGAAGGGGCGCTCATCAGGACGGACGGACAGACAGAAATGGCTATATCGACTCGGCTATTGCTGCTGATCAAGAATACATATCCTTTATGGAAACGTTTCCTTCTCTGCGGTGCACACATCCACTTTTACTAAAAATCTAATATACCCCTTAAGTCTTTATGAGCACCGGTATAAAATGTTTTATCACACATGTATAATAATTTCTGATATACTAGAGACATAAGTGAAGGAAATAACATAGACGAAAGAAGGACAAAGTTAAATCTCTGTTGTATACAAAATTTAATGGCCAGTTATTAGAAATATTTAATAATTAAACATCCTCCCGTTGTAAATTTAACAAATTTGTAGTTTTTAAAGTGTAATATTTGACAAAACGGAAATTCTATTTCTGACCAAACAGGGTCGGTTAAAGATAGTCGTGCTCGAATTATTCTTGAGAAATTGATAGATGATCGAAATACAAAAAATACTTAAACATTTTTTTGTATTACATACACTCCTCGCCACTCGAATAGGACACCTCATTAGGTCAGTTTTCTATCATCGACTGCTCCCAAACCAAGCACGTTAGAGAGATAAAAACCAGTTTTTTTTATTAAGCTGTAAGTATTTAAAAAAAACTAAATAAATGAAAAATCGACGAATTCCGGGGTCTTAAATTTGACAACTTGAATAGGACACCTAAACGTAAAAACTATTTTAGAGAGTTCTAGATTTTGTAAAAACAGAAATTACTTAAATTTAAGATAAGTGGAGTGTATCTGACTTATAAACATTAAATTTAATAGTTTTTTTAGCCACCTTTATATTCCAAAACTTGACACATCGTGCTTGGAAGCTTTATAGGCTCTAAATAACAGCTTTAACAATCCAGGCTGCATGGACAGGATCACTTTGATAAGTCAATGAAAGGTTTCTAAAAAGGTTTTGGAAGTGTGGACAAGCCACGATCAAAAAACAAGTATAAGACAGCACTTCATTGTGGTTAGTGTGGCCCCCACAACATCTCACCACCAACTCTGCTATGGATTCTATCTAAATGATGGGTTTCTTTTCGAAGATCGTGAATAAAATAACTTTATCCAACAGGGCCTTCCAAATGGAATTTTTCGTCTGAGAAGACTAAGCGATGACACTACGAAGTCCAACTCAAATGTGCAACACAACATTTTTCTCTAATTTTCTCCAAAGAAAGTGCGAATTTGACGCTTTTCTAAATATAGGCCGCATCTCTGCTGCTGTAAGAACTCTGTGAGTGCGACCTTTAATTTTTTTCCCATATTATGACTTATTAGTTAAACACTGGGGTACAACATGTCGGCTTCTATCGATATTTTTTAAAGTATTTTAGCAACAGATAGTCCAGCTACCTTGTATGATTTGATTCGTCCTTTTTCTACATCGATTAACGCTTTACCACGACACATTTAACGTTTTAACTAAATGAATAAGTCAAACGTTACCAAAAAGTTCGATCAACGAAGTATAAGTATTCATCTTGCAAAGCTAACGATAAAACTAAACTGCTTAATAACTAAACATTTTTTTTATCATATTAAAACAATAAAATGCACTTTAATTTAAAATATAAATTAAGTCTCTACGGTGGTTGGTTTGGGAGCAGCCGATGATTGAGAACTGACCTGATGGGGTGTCCTATTCAAGTGGCGAGGAGTGTATTTTGTTTGCAACAAAAATATGTAACTTATTGTAATGTTCTGTTTTCTATAAAAAAAAGGGAATCCCTTTTAAGTCACATTAATAAAAAACATGCATTCAATTTTCAATATTTTCGGTTCGGGACATCTGTAGTTCGTACTTGCAAAGAAAAATAAAATTTTCGAGCTTGATGGAAAAGGAAGTAGCAAACAAAATTAAATTATACACGGGAGTATACCTATTAGCGAAATCTTAAAGTCTACATAGTAAGGCACACAAACGTTTTAGACATCTGCTTTAAAAACCTTGTATATGTGGTACATTTAGGGGATGGAGTCGTATGCGCAGACGCTATATCAATGAGAGGGCCAATGAGAGAGTTCATATATTCAGGATGTCTGTCCATTTGTCTATTTGTATGTGTGTGTGCCCACTCTATAGTAAGCTATGGCTAAATTAAAGATGGCGTCTGTAAATCGCCCACCCACGCGCAGAAAAAATGTCCGTGGCGTGTTGGAAGCATTGATGAACAAATACAAAATATACTACAAATACAGGGCAATCCTAAAAATATGGAACATAGTTATTTGAACTTATTTCAGATGGGATAGAAGAATAAATATTTGAAAGGTCAACGAAAGTGCTTGCTTGGGCTGTTCTGTTGTTGACATTTTATAAATTTGTAGAAAAAAATGTGTGTGTAAGGCGCAACGCGCCCAAATATGTGGCATGGTTTAAAAAAAAAAGATTTTGTTGTTGAACTTTTTTGTGTGAAAAATTGTTTTCTGAAAAAAATTTCAATTTGTGTAAGTATTATTGTTGCTTTTGATTATAGTTTATATCATAGTTTAATTTCGATGAATTCCTAAACATTAAATTCATTTAGTAAGCAGCGAAGCGCGCGGGTCTACTAGTCCAGTATATGTATACTTATATATACAAATTATATTCATAGATAAATACATCATGTATATTTTTACATACATTTGTATGTACAAATATTTGTAAACATAACGTTAATAAAAGCTTTTTTAATAGTATATCACAATTGGTTAGTCTATGTCTTACCTTGGATAACGATTATTCGTTGTTGGGTCCTGAGAACCACAGTCTTGTTTGGAACTGGCCCCCACAATGGCAGGATGGGAATTTAAAACATGGTGGGATGTTGCGTGTACTGAAGGCAGCAGGCTCGGTGAGAATCGGAATGGAAAATCGCTAAAACATAATTGTAATTGTATTAACCAGTATTATAACAACTTTAAATTCTAGAGCTTAATTTCACCTTGAAAGCGTAGTGTTAATTGGTATTGATGTGGGATATGGGGTTCTAAAACTAGATGCTGAGTACACAGATGGCGTGTGCCTGTAAAAATAAATACAAAATAAGATATCATCAATCGATTACATATTAAAAATGGCATAGAATGCTACCAAATTTAACATTTTCCCATCTGTCGGTTATATTTATTTATTTTTCTTCTGTATGAACTCCTTAATGGGTCTCCGTTTAGACCCATATCCTAGTTATAGACTTGTACATGCATATGCATATGCATATTACATTCGTACGCAAATTTTCTTGTTAAAATTGACCGCTGGCGTTCACGTTTGTATATTTTCTTTGCAGTACTTTTAAACCTATTTTGAAATAAAAGGTTAAAGTTTTTGAAAAAATGTGCTTGGTTCCGTTGCGGACGTTACAAAAAAGTCAACTTTGAGGTCAACTTTGACTGCTACTAGTAAGTGTTTTTGGCTGTAAAACCAGAAGTCATTTGGTTCAAATCGAATGACTGCATCATAAATACAATACACATACATACAGCTGCGGTCAAAATAATGGTAGTGACAATATAACTTTTTATATATCCTACCTTAATTACAGATTGTAACAAAAGAAACAACTTAAAATAAACCTTCAAAATTTTCAGAAAAAAATTTTGAAGTTCCTGAAAAACGGGGACTATTGTAGTGCATTTTTTCTACGGTCTAACAAAATTTTCTGAGAGTGTTCTTTATATATAATATAATAACTGTTTTAAGATAATTTTAAAATTTAGTTGAGTAGCTTATGTTAGCTCTGCAGCCTGCACGACCCTTTGACGTGGAGCTAACCTATGTAAAACGTCCCAATATTTCATTGTGTTATTTCTCCTTCTCCTTTCACATTACACCATGAATTCACTATTAAATTAAGATCGGGTGATCGATCAGACCATTCCAATGAGTTTACTCTATTAGCAGCGAACTACTTTTTGGCAACTTTGCAGCTGTCTTTGGGCTCGTTGTCCCCCTGGGACTTCCAAATAAGTTGCATATATTCATATGCATATGGTAGCATCGGTCGATATATCAACGTATAACGTATATATCAATATGTATTCGCCCAAACCATTGTATAGGGTGGGTGCCGCAGTTCAAACAGTTTTACAAAAATATTTTGGAGAAAATCTATGCAATTGGGGTCGTCTTAGGTAATAAAGAGATATCAGGCTACAAGAAAAAACTATTTTAGACTCGTCCAACAGAATAATATTGCTCTACTTTCCCGTGAATCAGATCGGATCATTATTATAGCCAGAATAAAGAAATTAATTTTCAGTTGCTTCCCCCACCTCATCCAGCGCTGCTGACCCTACTCATTCTTTTTCACTAGCACACACACACATGCTTGACCTTTGCGGAGATGTAGAATCTAAAATGTGTAATCGACATTGTAGATGTAGATCAAGATAACAAATGTAGCAAAAAAAAATGTCAAATGTAAACAATTTTAAAATTCTACATAATTCCTCCTTATCGGAGGCCCTGCCACGTGGGACTTCATCGGTAGTAGAGGTTACTTATCACCCCACCTGCTATACAGGAAAGAAAAAGAACACGCTACTATTAATTTATAATCAAGGACAACGAGTAAGAAACAAGATCGATTGGTGTAGGACTGGCGGAAAAAATGAGCAATATGTAAATCCAATAGTAGCACTACTATTATTTTGACCGCAACTGTATGTACTTTTGTCCTAGGAAAGGTTGAGCTCCAACCTAACCATCCTTAATTGCTTTTAAATTACATTCATAATTTTGGAGGCATAAGCAATAAGAAAAAATATTTTTTTTTCTGGCCGAAACAATTAGCTGCAAACATAGATCAGTGCTCCGCAAACTTTTTGTGTTCACACACATAAAATCAAAAAAATTTAGAGGTACACCAAAGAAAAAAGCAATGTTTATTTATAACTAAAATCAATGTACCAATAATAATAATTATCTTCACAAAACCTGGACTGTTTGCCGTGGCACACCAACTGATCACCACCGTACACCAGTGTGCCGCGGCACCCGTTTTGCGGAACGCTGATATTAGTGCTATGAAAGGAATGAAAAGGAATTATATAAAATACATACCAGGAAGCAACCTGAGTCATATCAGGACTAAGCATTGGGTAAGGGTATTGACCTGCTGCAAACGGATATAAAGCGGGACGTGTTAACCCTGAAAATAGAATTAGGGAGATGTCACAAAAATAAGTACCATGTACAATTTTTTACCAATTTGTAACAAAATAATATAAATAACATTTTAAATCATATATTCAATATTTCTCAAAAGATGCGAAAACAACAACAAGAATATGTGTATGCACATCTACTGTCATCTACAATGTAGACGTAGATTTTGTAATACACTTGTAATAGTGAGTCTGAACAAAATTTAGTTGTTCTAGCTCTTATAGTCTCTGAGAGCTAGGTGATAAACAAGACAAACAGTCGGACGGACAGACAGACAGCCATGGCTATATCGACTCGGATATTGATGCTGATCAAGAATAATTATACTTTATGGGCTCGGAAAAGTTTTCTTCCGTGCGTTACACACATCCACTTTTATCACAAATATAATATACCCCTTAACTCTTCGAGTACGGGTATAAACAAGTACGGTAGCGGTAGTCGGGCGCAAGTTTTGCAGTTGAGTCTAAACATATTTGCATACATATATACATATATATGTACATACATATATGAAAAAAATAAGTATAATAATTATTATGTTTATAATCAACATAATGCATATATGTATGTATGCATTAAATGGCTCTAGTCTACATAAATTACATCTTCACATTTAAGAGGTTCTAATGCATTTCAATTGATTACACACAAGAATTCCAGAAACATGTACATTGTACGTACATGTGTATGTAAGGGCGGGAAATGAATTTGCTCGCTTATCGGCAGTAAAGTAGATGTGTAAATATAGGATTATTTAGCATTTTCATTTCTACTTTCAAGCCGTTTTTTTTAATTGAAATTTTGTTGTCCTTTCTATTTCATGTCCCGCTGATGTCATTCTTCCTTTAGCCCTTACATTTTATGCCATTGTTGTCATTTTCAAGTTTTTATTGTTATACGATGCGGCAGCATAACAAACTGCCAGAAGGGTGACGGGACCGGTGACGGTCGCTTCAATCACCCGCGGGCGGTAACGTGTGCCGGAGGGGACGAAGCATGCCTTTCCAGAATTGAATTGAACTAGCGACAAAAAGATGTCATTATTATGTGGTTGTGCAACATGTTTTTATTCATTACGTACTCTCAGCCAGATATTCCATCCCATCCCGTTGAATGGGTTGGCTCATATCGTATTAGTAATATCTTCCCCCAGCTATTTGTTCCCGTCTGTTGCGCTACCCTTAAACTCGATGCGATTGCTCTGTGAACTACTATCAATTTCAATTTCAAATAAGGGTAGAACCCATTAAACGATGTGAGGTATTACCGTTGTCCCATAGCGACTACTATTGTGACATCATTAGGTGCATTCAACCTACAACTTGGTTTAAAAAATTTCAAAATAAAAAATAAATTCTACGCGTGGTATTACACAAACATAAATTTACATAAATCAAGCAATCTTATACATATATGTATGTGTCTATGAATGCATATCTGTATCCGTATGATTTTGCACTATAGATAAGGGCGATGGTCGTTCGAGAGTCGAGGGAAAACTAAAAGTATTTTCGATCTCATCAAATTACCAATGATCTAATCTCCGATGTGCCTACTTATGTTGGGCATATCATTACTGGGAGATCTAGAGTGCCATGTGCTGACAGCGATTGCAAACGTGACAAACCACCCGATTTAAAGTTCGAGCTTGAGTTTCGTACCAAGAAAGGACGACGGGGGTTGTTGCCAGCCACAGCCAAATCCAACACAATACTGCACTGCAGGTCATGAACGACGTTCTTTTAACCACGCCGCGCAGAGGGCGGTCCTCTTTATATCCTTGAAAAGGAAAACGCCCCTCTTCATGTTTTACTAATAGTTCAGCAATTAGTCCTTTATACAACATTGAAACTGAAGTTAGTCCAAATATGATTGTAGTTTTAAACTGAAAATATTTATGTACGCGCTATTCGAAATGTGCTTTCTGCTGCAGTTGGTTGCACTTTCTGACTCGTGAAAAGATGTTTCTATGCTTTTATGTTTTTATGCCAAGCCTTAAAAACATCTTACTAAAATAAACTTGTGTTGCAAGATTATAAGAAGTTAAAAAAAAAAAAATTTTTGGTTTCTACTTTATGCCATGCCTAATATTAGTACTACATACATACACATGTATGTATGTATGTACATATGTATGTATTGCCATACTACAAGGATTATTTGAAGATTTATTTGAAAACTAAAAAAAAAAAATATTATTCACTCGAATTCATAATTATTCAGAGCCAAATAAAATGCGGACATTACTGTACCCAGTCCCACTCGTAACCGCATATCACCCCTGTAGCTTTCCTCTCTTCAAGCTGGTTGAGATTTTATTGTGTTATTCAATTATTAGTTCGCCATTGTAAACGTTCATAAAACCGTGTAATCCATTGGACCTCTTAAGTGCATGCCTTTTATTTACGCCGCTGGTACCCATTAGATCGGCAGCCCGTGCTCGATTTCAACCCACCACGAACCCTATAGAAAACAAGCAAACAACGAGGGAAATTTGGCAGAATGGATGGATCAATGCCATATTATAGCATGTATACAAATAAAATCGCATCATGTGCAATTATTATTTCATAATTTGTTTGAATTTCGTCTTTGAGGCCGAGGGTGAGAAAGTCAATAGCTCGCGGTTGGGTTACCCGGTTGCCCCGTACCGAACGAGAGTGATTATAAGGGTGTACAAGTAGTAGTATAGCCAAACCACAACGATGGTACTTACATATATCAATTGAAAATTATTCTTCTCACATCGTGTTCATATGTATGTACGTACAATATCCCGATATTGAGTCATCGATTAATACAAACTATGTACTATGTACAATGTATATATATGTATATATATAATGCATACATATGATTTTAATAATCTTATTGATAAAGAGGGATTAAGCTTCTCATTAAACGTTCGGTTTTTAGTTGATGCCGACTACTATTTTTGCATTGCACATTTTTAGAACTTTTAATTTAATTCAATATCAACTACATATAAGTTAATAGTGCACGAAATGAGAATGGAAGGCCATGTATCAGTATGACATTTGTTTAATCATCTATGATCAACACGTGTGAATATGTGCATACTATATCTGTACATCATACGCAGTGTAGTGCGCAACCAAATATATAATTTAGAAAACTGCATTTTAATAAAAATCGGATGGTTCCAGATAGTTTTAAAAGAGTAATTTTATTTTAAATAATAGGTGTGAAAACATTTGTCCAAAGAATAATGAACAAATACAAATTCTCAAAGGGGTTCTTACCCATGGCCTTGGGATCCAATTGATATGGAGGAATACCACAGTGCGCAGGAGGTGGTGTTGTCAGTGGATCAGCATTGTGGCAGAAAAACGGAGGTAGTCCCATTTTGTTCGCCTGAAAATAAAATTTATAATACAATATTTGATTAATAAACTACCAAATTTATATATGAAAAGAATATATGAAATTAGATATTGCATCACATTCTAACAGTAAGGCGTATGGATGTACATATTAGTATGTCGTGATTACTGAAATCAGAATAAGCATGCAGAGGCATATGCTTGCTAAATTACTCCTACGTTTCTGAATAACTGTAAAATCCGTGTGTCAATGTCTACTTGCAAATAAATATTTACATAGTATACTTGTATGTATGATGTGTTCATATGTATATATATGTTCAATTTATCACTGATGTTGTCGTCATACTTGTTGTGGCTTGATGAATAAAACAGAAAAAAACACAAACAGAAATAATAACAAGCGGCAGTGGCTACAACAACGAGTCAGCGAAACTGAAAATATGCCTTTGATGTAGCCGCCGCTAAACGAATATAAAACGTGCCGCCAACGCTGCTCTCCCACTGCATACACATATGTATGTATGTACATATATACCGGTTGCTCCCGACACGACAACACTACAACCCCTTTGGGCTTAGAAGATGTTGCCGGTGTCTGTGCGAGTATGTTCAGTTGTATTCATCATCAGCTCATATTCACAAGATATGTACATATATACATATGTACATATATACATATGTACACATGTACTCGTATGCATGTGAATTTATTCTATACAACACTATGCTACTTTTTCTTTTTTATACATTTTACTCATACTCATTTTCCGAATATAACGAATATAGTAATTTATATTTGTAGTACTTGTAGACAGAATACAATTGAAATAAAACAAGTCCGTGATGCTGACGTGAAACTTCAAAGATAGTAAATAATACTCTCAAATCTTAGCTATTTTAGCATAGCATTGTTTATTTTCGACAAATTCTACAATTGAGTAGTGCACTAGTGTTCAGCGTTCCAAATTTTTATTTTTATATCCGGTTCTCGAAGAGTTTAAAGATATATGTATGTATTAGTTTAGTGGTGGAAGTAGATATGTGTAACAGCCGACCCCACAAAAACATATATTCTTGATCAGCATCAATAGCGGAGTCGATAAAATCGACTGTGAGACTGTTTTTTGCCTGTTTCTGTATCTGTTTCTCAGACACTATAAGAGCTATACTCAAAAACTGAAAACACAGTATCATTAAAAATTACTATATCTACTAGATGTCTAAATATGCATCAGATCGGATCAAGTTTACAGCCGCGGATTACCACGCTACTCCTCATTCCTTTAACCCGTTTAGTTTCAAGACTCTTTTGGATGCTTAATACCACAGATAATGTAGAGCTCTATTGTGTTAGGCATTAATTTTAAACAGCTGGTTTTTATTCTGTACTACATTTTGCTCCTCACTGCATATCATGAGTAGTGCTTAAACCACGAATTTATCAATTTTATAACACAATAACTTTTAGCACATACAGGAAGTCCCGTTTTTCACTTTCTGTTGAACAATACACAAACAAATGTTTGTATACTATAAAATTAAATAAAAACTAGAGTCCCCATTTAAAAAAAAATTTTTTTTTAATCTGTAATTTTTTGTTTGTTATTTTTCAGAGGTAGTGCTTCTACTTTAGTATCTTATATCTGGTTGCATAGAACTTTCCAGTTCTGAAAATCTGACAAACGCAGCTATAAATCCGACCCAGACCCTTTGTATCTGCAGCTTAACCCCTGAAAGATATTAAGCTTTTAAATTCAAATTTCATCATTTTTTTTAAAAACTCGGGAAAAGTAAAAAAAAAAAATAATTCTTGGCCAACATGATGTGCACCTTTTGTTTTAATTTTTAGAATCTCTGAACAACGTTACCGATTTTACACAGAGATTACACTAGTCAACACGACATTTAGGCTGTGGCCCAAAATGACTTTTTCTTATAGATTTCGAGGTTTACAATTTTTAAAATCTGGTATTTTTTAATTTTTTTTAGAGGTAGTGCTTCTATTTTTAAAATAAAAAAAATAGACAAAAAATACTTGTTGGAAGGTTGCGGGATCAAGAAAAGGTGATGAAATTTCAATTTGAAAGCTTAATATCTTCCAGGCGTTAGGCGTTTAGGATACTCAAATTATGTGAAAAATAGAAGAAATTTTTTAAATACCAGATTTTAAATATTCTTTAAAAAAATTAGACCATAAAAAAACAAAGTACTAACAAAATTGTTAAATCCCTAAATCTGTCAGAAAAAGTCCTTTTTGTCCACAGCGGAAAAAAAAAGTTCAATTTTGTTGAGTAGTGTTATCAGTAGGTTCTTTAGATGGTAAATATCGAAACTTGACGCCATTGTCTGAAATAATAATCGTGAACTGATTTTGGGGTTGCATTCGGTTTCGTTTCGTAAAAACTCGCTAATACTCGTCAGTTCGGGGGGTTGTTTTTATTGTACTTAGTTGTTTCAATCGACTGGGCTGGGCTTTTAGATTGCTTCCTACATTCAAAACTGCCACGAGTGCAAGAACGGTGCTTTTGTATGTATGTATATATGTATGCATGCGTAAGAAAGAGCGAGCGAGAGAGAGAGACAGAAAAATAACCCATAAAAGCAGGAAAATCCGAGAAAGGACGACAGAGAGAGACTACCGAAACCGACAATGGGGGTGGAGCAAAAAAGTTGTGTGTGTGAGTGTGTATATATGTGTGTGGTATGGTGTTGGTATACGTCGATGATTTAAGAAATTAAATTCTTAGAGACACACGACAAATTCAGAAAATAAGAAGAGATTATAAGAATACATATTCATCACAACATTAAATAAAATTATTCTCGTGATAATAACCTTTAATAAAGTTAATTGTTTCAATTTCTATAATGCATGTTAATATTGATGAGGTTTGAATACAACAAAAAGAGAGAACATTTCGATAGATCAAGGTAACAAAATTACGATGATCATCAAATTCGTTTGTTATTAATAGCAAAGTGCGCCACGCATTTTATAATACACTAAGCAATGCTTTTTTTGATATTTTTGAATTATAAATGTTTCATTGTATCATTTTATGATAGATTTTGTTTTTATACTGGTTTTTCTGAAAAAATTGCAATTTGTGTAAGTATATTTGTTGCTTTGGGTATCATTGTTTAATTCCTAAATATTAGATGCATTTAGTAAGCAGCGAAGCGCGGGGATGACGCGGATCCCTCCAGTATTTATGATGACCGTCTAAATTGAATTTTTTTTATTCACTAAAAATTATATTTTTACAACTTCCAGAACTTATGATTTTTATAACAAGCCATGCGCGCATATATGTATAGACATTCTCAACTAAAATGCAATTTTATGTAATATTTGCACTTGCTTGATGCAATATACTTAATATACTTAAACGATGCTAACACAGCCACTCTAACTATAAACGAAGCGAGAAGGAACGTGCGAGTTGCTTCTGCGGACGCGATTGTACTTATACCCCTACTCAACTCAGTCATTATATACATTTTTGATTTTGATTTGATTTTTTAGAATTGTAAATATGTAAACATATTTGTATATTACATTATTTTGCTCCATTTGGTATCTATATCTACTATGAATATTCTACATCTAACATGTAGATTATAGATGTACCATTTAGATTCCACATCTCCTCCGATAGGGGTGGCTCGTATCTTTAAAATTGTGCCTGCCACAGAGTTTCGTCCTTTATGGAGGCGGAAGGGGGCTGGGCGAAATTTTGAAATACACTTGTAGCAGTGTGATATCACATGAGTCTGGAAACCAAATTTAGTTGCCCTAGCTCTTATAGTCTCTGAGATCTAGGCGCTCAACAAGACGGACAGACGGTCAGACAGACATGGCTCTATCGACTCGGCTATTGATGCTGATCAAGAATATATATACTTTATGGGGTCGGAAACGTTTCCTTCCACACATCCACTTGTACCACAAATCTAATACACCCCTTAACTCTTTTTTGAGTACGGGTATAAAAAACTCTTATATTGTATATCCCTCCAATGATAATTTCTTTTAACATGGTATATTCGATAATAATGAGCGGATGATAAACTTATATAAAAAAATACATAATATATTTAATACAAGACTTCACATTGGAATAATTGTCATTACGGTATTCAGTGTGCGACGTATGAAACGACGGTAAATAAATTCGTTTCTCAACTCATAAAAAGGTTTTCGTCTCGAAAATCGTCCGCTTCGAACACATATGCACACATACGCACTTGCTGTGTGTACTCCCAAATGCAAGCGGATTCTATTTTTAGATTCGTACGCTCTTAAAATTGTGCGAGCGAGATGGCGCGAATATCGTCGCTTGCCGAAAAATTGGCTTGCATATGGCAATTACGCATCTTATAGTTATATTGTCTTTGGTTGCACACATCCACTTTTCCACAAATCTAATATACCTCTTAACTCTGTTTTGAGTATAAAAATTCATCTGAGAAAAAATTTCAATTAGCACATGACAATGTGCGTGTCGTGTCTTTCTACCATATTTTAGAAGGAGGTACTTATCACGGTATGTGACATTACAAATGATGAGCTAAAGAAATATGATGGGGAATATTTTCCGTCCAGCCCAATATCATAATATCCCACATTTGTTAAATATTATTTAACCTAAAATAGCCCATGCATACATCACTCGCCATACCATCCCAACCAAACAGTTTTATTTTAGTTTCATTAATAAATGAAAAATTAAAATGTTGAATCTAGTAGTTTGGAAAGGTAACATCCCACAAATATGTATCGAGGTATTTAATTACACATTAATTTATTGGATTTTATAGGTAAAATGTCAGTTTTGAGAACCACGCTTTTCGTGATATGGAAAACGCGTTGAAGCGTTTGAATGCATGTATATACTCCGTTAATTTAAAACAAATTAAGTAATTTTGCCTCTGAGGTTGCCGATAAGTGGAGGGTGCCGCAGAAATAAAAAATATTTTGAAAAATACAACAAAATAATTTTTATCTCTGCCTTTCTGCATTAACATAAGTAATTTATAAAAACATTCTGAAATATTTTGAGTTAAAAAATATATTTTTAAAATGAATTTTCTTAAGTTAAGAAAGTTGTATCTTAAGATACAAATTTAACATTTATTTAAATATTCCGCTGATTTATATTTATATATAATTATACTAAAGATTTGGCAAGAGGTTTCAATATCAGAAACGAACTATTTAAGTTTTCTAATGCAGATAAATCATAAATTCAATAAATTTTCGAAAGGGCTTTATTAAACCAAATCTGTAGTCATAGCACAGAGTTTTTAAAAACCAGCCGAGAGTCTACTGTGGCAACTAAAATTTCAAGCCAATTTCCTTTTGTACGGGCTATTTCTGAACAGCCTACCAGACTGCCTCAGGCCTTTCTATGTTATTTTCACGTTTATGTTTTATTTTAAGTTTAAGAGGTATATTTGCACTTAACCTTTCATTGTTATCATTGTCCGAAGTAAGTCTTCAAAACGAGCCACGTAGATAAAGCTATCGTTTGAAAGCAGTAAGTAATGTGGGGTGAAACCGGTGAGCCAAGAGACAGGTAAACAAGAGGACTGAGCAGTAGTCTGCTCCTGCAGTTTTTGTAGTATATGTATGTACATGTACATAGCCCCGAATGAAAAGCCCAGGCTATGGTCAGATTTTTCTTTGCTGTTCCGTGTCCGTTTCCTGTATGGCAACTTCCCAGAGCAAATAGAAACCCTGTGGGTGAAGACCGATAAATTGAATTAACGCCACTCACAGAATCGATTTTGTTTGGGGTCAAATTCAATATATCCGTTCCGTTTTCAATTCTCAAGGTATTGTCGAATGAATGTGTTTGTAATTTTTGTAACCATGAACACATGGTTAAATCAAATTATTTACGCCTAATGTCCAACAAGAAGCAATAGAATGGGTATGGGTATGGAAATATGTTAATGCATAGTGTTACGCAGCCCGATATTATCCTTTAATCTATATACTATACTATATTAAACTCAATAATCATATTCTTAATATTAAAACGCTCAGTAGCTTATCACATACTCAAAATAAAATATAAGCCAGAAATAACTCAAAATATTTACGAATTATTATGTTATTGGATTAGTGTGTTAACAATGACAGAGTGAAGATTTTTTTAAAATTGAGTCAGACAAGTATGTGGAACGTATATTTAGGCCTTGGCAAAACAGTTTTTGGTATGTTCAATTTTTCAAAATTTGCGCCGTATGACAGTGGCTTCATCATATTTCCAATAGCTTTTAAAGTATGATTGCGTAATTACATCGGGCTTCGTCAGTACATCGACATTGGTCAGCATGTCGAGCGTAGGCACTTCTACATCATCTGTACATGATATATTGAAATCAGTTAGTAACACTAGCCAAAAAATCAAATCGTTGTCGAAAGCCGATGAAGTCAAAACTATTTTGACATCGTCGGAAAATATGTCCACGACAGGTGCAAAACATGATGCCAAGCTTACAAAATCATTTCCAATAGTTTAACAAATGATTTTCACATCTATATCTCGCTTGTTCGTCCACTTTTAAAGTACGGCTCTTGTGTACAAAGTACAAAGTACACCAAGACCGTATAGAATCAGTCCAGAAAAACTATTTATTTATTGCTCTGCGTGGCCTTAACTGGGATGCAGGTGTGAGACTGCCAACTTACCCTCGTAGATTGCTTTTAATAAACCTTCCAACCTTAGTTAGAAGTAGAAAAATGCTTGGTGTGATTTTTATGCACAACCAGATCAAGGGTGACGTAGATAGCCCTGATTCGTTGAGACCTATTGGATCTACTAGAAACATGATTTCTTTGTTCCTTTCGCTTTGGAGATCAAATTATTCCTTGCACGAACCATTTAGGGTCCAATAGGGTCGGACTTCAATTATCTCTACCATGTAATATCCAGCACTAATTCCCTTCCGCTTCTTCAATCACTTAGCTATCTTTGTATGTTTAGCTTTTTGAGTTGTGTTTAGCTCTAACTTTCCTCGAATTTTAGTCTAACACCTATCTTTCCTGCATGCTCGCGATCGGTTCGGTAACACGCGTCGCGCATCATGCGCACCTCGGTCGGTTAGGCTGGAGGTGGGGCTGCGTTTCTGCCTGGGTTCCGCGCGTAACAGGCTTCGGCCAGACCTAATATTTTAGTTGAATACACCAATCCGCACCCATACCTAACAACTTTCCAAATTACAACGAGAAGGAACGTGTGAGTGACTTATACCCGTTATCGGTCAGTATATAATTTTTAAGCTTATACATCTACCATGTATATTCTACATCTAACATGTAGATTATACATGTACCATTTATATTATACATCTCCTCCGCTAGAGGGCGCTCGCGTACATAACGAGGCAGAGTGTGCGAGCGAGAAAGAGAATCAGTAGCGGGTCCCTTGCTGGAGGAGGTGGGGGAAGCAACTGAAAATTAATTTTTCATTCTGGCTAAATTTATGATCCGATTTGATTCAGATTCGGCAATATGGTCATAGATATGGTCATTCTCTACGATACTGCGTTTTTAGTTTTATCGTATCTTTAAAATTGTGCCTGCCACAGATTTTCGTCCTTTGTGGGGGCGGAAGGGGCCGGGGCGAAATTTAGAAATACACTTGTAGCAGTGTCGTTACAGTGAGTCTGGAAACCAAATTTGGTTGCCGTAGCTCTTATAGTCTCTGAGATCTATACGCTCAACAAGACGGACGGACGGACAGACAGACATGGCTATGTCGAATCGGCTATATTGAATCGGGTCGGAAACGTTTCCTTCTCTGCGTTACACACATGCACTTTTACCACAAATATTAATATACCCCTTAACTCTTTTTGAGTACGGGTATAAAAATTCAATGGTTTGCGCCAAGAGCTGTAAAATTGCACTCCATATCAATTTTAACAACTGCTTCTGACAGAAATAAGCTCAATATATTTCGGCAACTGACTGCTTTTGAAATGATGAAAAATATTGATCTTTGAAAGAGAGAGATGCAAAAAACAAAGTGTTTGCTACCATACCTTACACTCCCCTATATAATTATCTAGAATTTTATTTGTTTACTTGTATTGGTCTAAAAATTTGTAATTGGTCTACCAATTTGTTTCATTTGAATTGACGCGATAATGTGAGAAACCTCCCCTTCAACCTTTCAAACTCAGTCGTTTAAGCCTAATTGTAGCTATTGGGAATTGCACCCTTTTACACGCAACTACTGTTTTCACCCCACAGTACGCACATATGTATTGTTGTGAATGTCTATAATTGTAATGTATACCTTTAGGTCTGTAGTTTATTATAAAAGTAATTATCGAAAATAAATGGTATGTAATTTTATTCTGCATCTTACACAAAATGGATTTTTATGACGGAAATAAAGCAGAACAATAAATATATTTTCATATGTTTATATATACATATATGTACATACATACGTGACACAAAAATCTGTTTTAGAAGTCTTCTTATAAGGATAAGACTTCTTATAGCATTTGACGTAATAAATTTCATTCAAATGCATCCGATATTTCCTTACTAATATACAAACAAAAATAGCTTCAACAAACTCTTCAAATTGGGGCGTAACCATAGATTCAACGCATTTGTATCATTTAAGATATTATTATGGGGACTAGGCTTAGCTCTGGATGATTCAAATACTTAAAAGTTGTATATTCTTACCATCGTCACTGGTAATCCGCTGGGAGTACCGTTTCCATATGGATACGGCGATACCAAGTATCCCATATTGAAGCTTGGTGTGTGGGGTTCTAATTTATCTGGAACAAAATAAATATAAATAAATGTACTATTATTTGATAACAACATTACTATAACATATGTACAGCCACCCTTGAAGAGAGATGAATACAAATTTTCCCGAAATCATCTTATCCCTACCATAAGTAACGTAACGAATAAATATAATGCGACCCCAGCTCAAAACATCCTAAATCAAAATGCTTCAGGAGAAGGGCAGGCTAAATGAGGAACTACACAGCCCAACAGTCAAGAAGGTAGACAAGGCAACGTCAGAAAAAGCGAAAATTTTGATCATCAGAATAAAGGCCAGCCACCAACAATTCTTGCGCTGCTGAGTAGCGCTGAACGAAGCTGCCGATTCCACGAAAACTCATTAATTTGCAAGGATACACTGAAAACATACTTTGGAGTCTGAGTTTAGAAACAAATGAAGATATGTACATACATACATAGGATCCCCTCAAAACTTGACGACATGACGCCCTGGCACATTCAGAATGTAACGCTCCTTGTCGTTGAACATTGTTTTGTGTTCTGTAGAATCAACATGCTTGCCATGCCGAAGAAAAGCTCGTTAACTGTTTTCTTATGGATTTAAAAAGTGTGGTTGGAGACGTAATGACAACGAATGAAGCTTACCCTCGCACATCAGCATACATATATATGTACAAAAATATGTACATATATATGTATGTACAAAGTATTTCGAGAATACTACTGACACATTGTGGAAGTTATTTAGAATTGGCAACTACCATCCATACTGTGGAAGTTATTTAGAATTGGCAACTACCATCCATACTCCTGCGTTTTATTTATTTTACATTAACTTAACTTGTTCTGTATATGTTCCCAACAACATCCGCACGTGCATATATATGCATGTATGTTTAAGTGTGTATGTTTGTTGTACATACAATTATGTACAAACAGAAGACCAAAATAAAACAAAAAATATCAACACAGAAAACAAGAAGTGAAGTAGCGTGTCGGCGAACGATCACCTTGTTAGCACCATGGAATGGCACGGCACGGCGGATGCCAGCATTACAGTCAGCGCCAGCCGGTTATTTATCCGACGCACCCCCTTGCCATACCCCCTACCAATCCAGCCTTTCATCTCTCTCTCTTTCTCTCTGTCTGTCTCACTCACGCCCTCTTGCTGCGTCTTAATGCTCTCTTCAGCTTCATCTTCGAAGCTCGATGCCCGACCGTTTGCATAGCAGACTGTGTGAAAACAATACAAGGAAAGCACTCACACATAACCACATTGGTATATACTTTTATTTATATGTATGTGGCTGGTTAAACTCAGGCAGATTAGACCAGATCACTACATCAGTTAGGTACAGATTTATACACATATGTATGTACGTTCAATGCAGGTACCTATAGTTGGAACGATGAACTCAACGTAAAAGATAGAAATTGTTTCATTATCTCGACTAGTCCATGGTCTAATTGGAGGATTTAAATTGGAAGGTACATTTTTTTTTTTAGCTTTTTTTGTTATATTTTTGGCTGAGTACAAATATAATACTAGTCGACACGAGTTTTCCTCAGATGTAGCGCTTCTTTTTTTTCATATAATTCGAGTATATTACGTCTGGTTGCATTTTTGAAAAGATTATTAAAACAGCAAGAAGCTTAGCCCAAACACTTTGTGATTTCAGCTTACCGTCTGGGAAATATAAAGCATTGAAATGCAAAAATGATGATTTTTGTGCGGTATTTTTTACGAAATTTTGACTCAGGAAAAGTCGAAAAAAAATTATATCCTGTGTTCTTAACTTCTAGCTGATTTAATAATCTTTTCAAAATAGCAAAGTTCTGTACAACCAGACGTAAGATACTAGAGTTATGTGAGAAACAGAAGCGCTACCTCTGAAAAAAGCTTTAAAAAAAAATACCAGACTTAAAAATTTCTTAAAAAAAAGTAAAAAAGTAATTCTTTTACAAATTTTAAAGTCCCATATCTATCAGAAAAAGTCGGTTTGGATCCTTGAGGAAAAAAAAGTTCGATTTTGTGGAGTAGTGTAATTAATAGTTTTACACGATACAGCAAAAAATAAAGTGTTCCCCGAGTCAAGCAATCAACGTATTACGTATTTTACTTTGTACCAAATGTTACCAACGCATAAAACGAAACATCTTACAATGCCTGCGGAGAATACATATATATGTACATAAATATTCTTGATGATCATGAAGAGCTATGTCCGTCTTTTTTAACGGAAATCCTTAGTTTATCTATCTGGTTAAACTCAGTCAGATCAGATCAGATCACTACATCAGCTAGGAACATCCATACTATAAATTTGTAGAAAAAAATGTGTGTGTAAGGAGCTATTTTAAAATATAGCCATAGTAAGGCATGGTTTTAAAAAAAATTCGTACTTTTCTATAAACAGGTTCCTTTAAAAAATGTGTGTTTGAACTGTTTGAAATGTGTGTTTCATTTTGTGTCATTCTGTAGAACGGAACATTTTATGATAAATTTTGTTTTTATACCTTTAAGTGTGAATAATTGTTTTCTGAAAAAATTGCAATTTGTGTAAGTATATTTGTTGCTTTTGATTATCATTATTTAATGAACAATTAATGCAACATTCATGCGACATAGTAGAGCAGAAAGAACAGTCGAACGAATCGAAGAAGATAACAAAAATATGAGTGAGGCCATGTCGCAACTGCGTGAATCTCGATTACAAGAGGTACGAAATGCGCAAAGACAATTGGAAAGGAGACGTAATTGATAATATTAGAGAACATAGTCTCGCATTCGCATACAAGCCAGATATTGAATATTCCGCACATCAGAAAGTGTTGATTGATGCTGTAAACAAATAATGTCCTCATTTTTACGCTCTTAAATATAAACATGAGTAAAATAGTATGTGTTGCTCATCAGGAAAAGTGCAACTACCTCAAATTAAGACACCACCGGAACCATTGAACAGAATTGTAGACCAAAATTACCTTTTCTGATCGATTTCGGGATTTACAAATTTTTATAATTTTTTTTTATGGTTTAGTTTTTTTTTAAGAATTTTTCAAATCTGGTATTTTTTCATGTTTTTTTTCAGAGGTAGTGCTTAAGTATCTTATATCTGGTTGCATAGGTTGCAGTTCTTAAAAGCTGGCAAATGCAGCTATAAAAGCCTGGAAGATAAGCCTTTCAAACTCAAATTTCATCAATTTTTGCAGTATTTTTTTCCCAAACTTTTGAAAAGGAAAAGTAAAAAAAAATATTACTTGGCAAACATTTTTAGTTTTAAATAGTTTCTTTATATCCACTTTAGAGCAGTGTCGAGCACGAAGCTCTACTTTAAGATAAATTGATGTATGTGTGTATGAATTTATTTTGTTTTATTCAAGATATACTTACTAAAAACAGGACTGTGGTCCGGCCTGACTGCTTTGTTGCCCTTTTCCTAGGTAGAAATATAAAATAAAACGAAAAATATATATGTTAGGTCCTGAATCGCTATGAATTTTGGTATCTGTAAATTTATGAATAGTTTGTTTGTAGGAGCTGCGCTTACCTCACTTTCGGTTAAGTCTATTAAGCTAGACTTCTCTTCGACTAAAAGATTTTCAGATGATATTTTCTCATCTTCGCGGTCTCCTTCGTCTTTAAATATTTTGACTTCGTCGGTACTGCATAAATCATCCCCAGATGACCCATGACGGGTATGTGTATGCGGCATGTTTTACTCCTTCCCAGCTTTTAAGCTTTCCAACGTTTAAGTGGAGTTAGCCTAAATAATGCCAGTTACACTCCCTTCGCATACGCGAATGACTGTCGTCGTCGTCACTTTACTGTACCGCATATGCCTGCTCTGGAAGTATGATTTATCCATGTTTTAGATGAAATATGATCTCCGAAATGGGCTCGATAAACCAAAGCGTCCTAAAATAGTTAAAGTGAATTTTAAATCAATGTTTAGTTATTATAGCTTATTTACTAAATAACAAAGCGCAATTCAGATGCCATAAATATCGTGTATAATAAGTTGAAAGAACAGTACAATGAATGGTTGCACAATCATATGTGTGTATGTTCATAAAAGTAAGATAACGCGTGACTGTTTGTTAGATAAACTTTTTCTTAAATACAGCACACAGCACTGGCACAGCACTGGCAGATCGCTTAATTTAAAAACATTCAAGTCCACAGGTTGAACGCAAAATGCGTTTAATATATATCCAAACATATACATTTGTAATTAGACTAGTCTATATTCCATAAATAATAGATAGAAATAAAAGGGTTTATTTTTTGGAGCGTCTGGTAAACTATTAGCTATGAGCTCTGAGAGTTCTTACAGACAGAAAAAGATACAGAGTGTTCTACTGTCGAGACCTGTCATTTAGTGTTATTACCCATTTAATCTTATCTCCACCACCACCCTAGAAATTACAGTGAACAAAAGCATGCACATAGAGACTACCCTAAATATGTACATTTAAAAAGAATGCAAGGCTAGTTGTTGGGCTCTTGCCGAACAATCGTTTTTATCCAGCTAATTGATATTTGTACATCCAAGTCATCCAAATTTTATAAAACAGCGTTTTTTGACTTATCTTTCGTATGGCACCTACATACACACATATGCATACCATATATCCATATATAAATGTGTATGTATTGTCGTCGGAAAGACCATTCTCTGCATGGGTTAAAAAACTAGTAAAAAGGATATACAATTTCATTTTTAAGATAGTTCGAGCTACATACATATATACACAAAAGAATTTACAGCTTTTTAGTTTATAAAGTATCTAATATATGATTATCAAGTGTAAATAAGTATTCATATTTGGTTGGGTCGAAAAGGCTTCTTCTGGTCTTGTTTTCTTTGAATGTCAATATAACAATTCGATCATTATCATCCCACTTGTACATATTTAAAATATGGCGGGGTTATCATTGTAGCTACAGCCTCAGCCGACGGCCGAATTATTTGTAATTATTTACATATATGTATGCACAATATCTTTGGTATATTTTATATATTTAATCTATATTTTATTATTAAGCTTCTACACAAAGGAATCGACATTTTTTTTTTGCGGTATTGAAACTTGTACTCCTTTCGAATACTTATGTTTTAATATGCACCGCATTACATTTCACATATTTTATATAGGAATCAAAATTGTTCGTCTATATATCGTTTACGTGGAGTTCCAGTGCCAGTATCAGTCACGGTCAACGTCAAGAAGTACCAAGAACCAAACCAACCATTTCTCAGAAAATGTATTCTAAATGCTGCTTAAGAGCATTGTAACAGCGACCTGACCGACCCGCACAGGCAATTCTCTTTCAATCCTCTTTCGGGTAAAATACTCTGCTGAGCAGAGAAAACAGGGAAAGAAAAATAATAGCATTGACAATGTTTGGTGCTATCGTATATGTTGTTTGGTTGTTGGATTGTCGGACACTGCTACCTGCCCGGGCCTGCCAGATCGCAGATCACTACGTAGCGATTCCAAACGATTGTGTATAGGTACTCGCAGCAGGGAATACTAACTACATATTAGTTCAAGGTAAAACCCTAACCGCCGTCGACCGTCGAAGACAGGGGCAGTAAAAACAACAGCAACAACAACAGCGCACGACGTATACATCGGATCGGCGGCAAGACTAATGACACAACGAGTTTCTATTTAGGGACAAGATTGTGGATTGTGGGATATCAACAGGTAGAGAAGAAACGCAGAACGGAACGACCGAACCGAACTGAACCTAAACAAAAATATGCTGAACGCAGAAGAATACAGAAAATCGTATTTTCAGCAAATAAATAAACAAACCAAACAGAGATGTGATGTGCGTTCCGTTCCACATGCATGTGTACATATTCATATGTACAGACACAAATCAACATGCTCACGAGTATGTATGAATGTAGATATTTTCATATGATGTACTTGTCTGTGTGTGGGTGTTGGTTTGGGGCTTGAGGAGGAATATACATACAGTACAGTATACTGTATTGTTGTACTGCACTAAAGATTTACAAAACTAAAATGTGCATATTCACTTACTTAATATGTATGTATGTTTTAGTAACCGAATCCGATCGTACTAAGCAGTACTTGAAAGTCACTTTTTTGTTTCGGCTGAAAAATTTTTGTCGTGCCTCCGTCGGCCAAGCCAACCTCATACTTCGCGTTAGATACGCATTATTATGTGAACAATAATTTTATAAGACTTTTTGAAAACACGCGAAATCGTATTCATAAGAAAATACGTTTATAATCCAAATCGCAAACATACAACACCATGTGCATATAAATTTTTGTATTTTTGTATATTCATTTGTTTTTTACACACTTAAACACTTCTTGTGCCGATCGCACGAACACGCACACACCAATCACCTAGTGTATGCACACATGCATGCACAAGCCACTACACACACAAGCGCACACTTGTATCTTTCTTTGCTGATTTACGTACATACACACATGCGAACATATGTGTTGGTTATGATTTCATCAAAGCACAAATCGACGCAACCGACCACACCGACCAAGATCCACCTTTTTTGTACTAAATACAGCCTTTTTTATTGAAATACCCAGCAGGTTTCTTCTATATATATTAACCGTTCGATTTATACTTTACAATATTTAAAACATCCATCAACGCAATTTTCTGAAATTAATTTCCTCACCGATTTGTTTTTCAGAAAAAAAATTCGCGTTACTTCTGTGTTTCTTTGCTTTTTCAGTTTTTTGAATTTTTTTATCACGCGCCGCGCCACTACCGCTCGGACCAATTTTTGCGCCGCAAGTAGAGGTGTCAAACCATCGAGGGCACTATCGATAGTATCGATATTTTACTGCTAGTCTCTACTATCGATGGTTCTGAGACTATCGTTGTTTCATTATTTCATTGATAGTTTCATTGTTCTTTCATTGATACCGATAACTGCGTTTCATTATTTCATTGATACCGATAACTGAGTTTTGTGGCGCTGCCAGACTCGTGCAATTCGTAGTTGCAGCGGGCTGCCATACCATGATATTTTGTGATATGAAATTCGTCAATTTTAATATTCAGTTTAATATTACTCAGCTCTAAAAAAAATTGTATCCAACTCTTATCCAACTTTTATCCTAGATAATAGGGTTCAAACAAAAACGGCCAAAGCATAAAACGTAAATGTTGACTAACTGTGACGTCAGTGTTGCTGGTCAACCAAGTTTCTTCTTTGCGTATGTACTTTTGTATACCTTATTTTTTTTATTTGATGTTAAATTTTTTGTTCCAAGCTCCATTGAAACATTATTTATGATTTTATCCTAGATTGATAGATAGATAGATAGATTAAAAAAATAGTTAAGGGGTATATTAGATTTGTGGTACAAGTGGATGTGTGTAACGCAGAGAAGGAAACATTTCCGACCCCATAAAGTATATATATTCTTGATCAGCATCAATAGCCGATTCGACATAGCCATGTCTGTCTGACCGTCTGTCCGTCTTGTTGAGCGCCTAGATCTCAGAGATTATAAGAGGTAGGGCAACTAAATTTGGTTTCCAGACTCACTGCAACAAGTGTATTTCAAAATTTCGCCCCGCCCCCTTCCGCCCCCACAAAGGACGAAAATCTGTGGCAGGCACAATTTTAAAGATACGATTAAAACGCAGTATCGTAGAGAATGCCCATATCTATCAGATTGCCGAATCTGAATCAGATCGGATCACAATTATAGCCAGAATGACGAAATTAATTTCCAGTTGCTTCCCCCGCCCCCTCCTGAAAGAGAATCATTCTACTCATTCTCTCTCTCGCTCGCACACTCTGCCGCGTTCAGTGCGCGAGCAACCCCTAGCGGAGGAGATGTAGAATATTAATGGTACATTTAAAATCTACATGTTAGATGTAAAATATACATTTTAGATGTAGATAACATATGTAGCAAAAAAATGTAAAATGTAAGCCTTTTTTTTTAATTCTAAAATTCTAAAAAATCATTTGCTCAAAACTGTATATACTGAGTACGGGTATAAATGCACATTATTGTGTTTTATATATACATTTATCCCGGTTCTGATACCTATTATTGGAACCCGTGAGCTGCAAAACTTTGTTAAAATCTATAGAACAGAGACTGGTGCCGAAATTACAAAGAATTTCTCAAGTGCATAATATCCATTTTCCCAAGTTGTTCAGACTTGTTGCTCATTCCGTGCCAAAGTTGCACAACAATGCTGCCTCTTCATTTCCCCATTTTGCTGAAAATTTTCCCATACAAATCAAATGCATCTTTCGGGAACGCGTAGGAACGTCGCAACAATGAATCTTCATTCCAAATAAAACCCGTAATTTTAAATAATAATCATTTTTAAATTTCGACGGTAATAATTTGTATCAGACTCGCCGTATTTTTCCCGGACTGTCTTCAAAACACTTGATTTCTACCAGCATGTGGCCGAGCAACATAAAAATGTCCTCGCAACATTTTGAATATAAATTCCCAAAAGAGTAGAATGTCCCAAAAATCAGCACCAACCAATGAAAAAGGTTGAAATTTAGGTACAGTTTCAGTATTTATTGGTAAAAGGGATTATTTTAATTTCAAGTCAACCCGTCGGAAAATGTCGCGTGCGTCAAAATTGGCCCTAGATGGATACTTTAGCGTGGAGAATGTCAATAGCTACAAGCTGGAGAGATTCGGAGAATTTCCTCCCTCCACGGACTATTTTTTTTACTATTATTTAAAGCTTGCTTAGGTTTTACATGTATTTGATAAACAATTGTTTGGTTAAAAAATGAGCCAAACCAAGCCCATTCTAGCGTTCCTGTTTTTAGAAAAATTTATTTATGTGATCAGAGAAAGTTAGGTATTGAAGTGGGATCTTGTTAAATTTGAGAATCGTACGTTTATATTTATCCTGGGAGTCCGCCAGATTCATTTGGTCATATAAATACACGCCAGACCCGACTTGCCTCCACTTAGGCAGACTATCATAAATAATAAATATTTTCTTTTTGTTCCCCCAAAATACTTTTCGATATAAAATCCGTTACAAAAGTAACGGTTTACCTTACGCGTTTTCGACTTTCAGCCAATCAAATCGTTCGAAGTTTTCTGCACTTCGGGTGTTTTCTCGGCGCGAAATTCATTTTTTGCTACGGTTCCCGCTATTCTAATAAAGTAATTAGTATGCCGACTAGCTCAGTAATAAAACGGATTGAACACTGTGCATTATCCTTTGATAAAATGTCTGGATGTGTACCCTGTATGTTTCTTATCAATCTGGCAGTTGATTTTTCAGCAACTTTCCATTTTTCTCTAATTGTATGCTGTTAATTTCTGCCATACCGCTGCACAACTGCCCTTTTCAAGTTTCGACCAAAACCAATTTCTGTCATCAACGCCTGTTCCACACATGCAACGACCAGAACGACCAATAATTCTGGAAGACTGTCATATTAGTAAGTTGATTTCCTCCATTTTAGTCATTAATTGAAATATTTTCTATTCCATAGCCGCTGCCCCTAGCCTAAAGACGCCGGTGGCAAATGATAGCACCTACCCTCTTAGTATGGGATGCATCGCCAATAAGAAAAATGCAGAGAAGGGATTCATCGTCATGTTCATGTTCAAGGTCAACTGTAAACACAGACAGTCCAAGAACATCGGATATGTCGGCAAAAGCGTTGTTCTTCAAGTAATATTTGATTATTACAGCTAAAAAATAAAATAGAATTTTGTTTTTGCCACATTCATTCTTAATGATGTCTATAAGTCCTCGGCACACCTTTTCCCCAAAGTTTTTGGTGACCTATACATTAATATTGACCCACTAAACAAGCGGAGCCATTTTTAAGGATTCTTTCGATGAAATTTTGGGTTTTGGGTTTTTTTTTCTCGACTTGCTTTCGCATCTCGTCATCAATCGAACATGTCGAAAAAATGCCGAACGTCTCAGGCCCACGACCCGAACGTCTCAGCACCACAGCCGAATGGTCCCAGCACCCCTGCCGAAGGTCTGGGGGTGCTGGGACAGAAAACTCAGCTGCGCCCCTTTCGTTGTATGAACTGGCACATCTATATACTGTATGGTCAGTGCTAGAGCCTAGTACTCAGATCGAAAAACTGTTTGCCAGCGAACAGATGTCATATATTTTTCGAGCGACCAGTGGTGTGACCGCTGCTTGGTTTTGTTCAAAGTTAATAAAATGCACTTCATCGGCTGGGGCCGCTCTTCCCCAGGCATATCCTGGGCTCCCCAACATTTTATTGGCAAGGTAATGTGTCTGACTATCAGCAGCAGCAGATGGCGACGCCACCCGTGCCGATCACCGTAAAGACAAACTTTTTTGAAAGCAATATTTGTTTTATATTTGTGTTTACTCGTAAAAAATTTCTTATCGGTTTCATACGAATATCAACCCTGATTCTGTTCGCGAGGTGTTTTTTTCGATCTGAGTACTAGGCTTTACGGTTAAAACTGTTTTCTAGGCTCTGTACGGAAGGCTGTACTCAGATCGAAAAACAAAAAGGTCGGTATATAATGGAAAAGTATCAGAAGTATTTGCTTGTTTTTTTGGTATGTTTCGACCCACCTCGAAAAAGATATCAATTTGATATCTTTTGCCAGCAAACACGAAGCAAACACTGCAATAAGAGAACAAAAAACCAAATGAAATATTTTAATAAGGAAGACAAATAGAATCTTATTAATGCAGCATTATTTAAAGGACAATTCTATGGATATTATAATATAATATTTATATTAATTTTCATATATATAAAACCAATATTGCTCTCAAAACAGTATGTCTTCACGGTTGTCGGCACGGGTGGCGTCGCCATCAGCTGCAGCTGATAGTCAGACACATTACCTTGCCAATAAAATTTTGGGGAGCCCTGGGGAAGAGCGGCCTCATCCAAGGAAGTACATTTTATTAACTTTAAACAAAACCAAGCAGCGGTCTGAGCAGTGTAACCGTACGGAATGAAGTGCACACCTCTGGTCACACACTGGCCGCTCGAAGAATATATGACATTCGTTTGCTGGCAAACAGTTTGTCGATCTGAGTACCAGGCTCTAGCACTGACCATACAGTATATAGATGTGCCAGTTCATACAACGAAAGCGGCGCAGCTGAGTTTTCTGTCCCAGCACCCCCAGACCTTCGGCAGGGGTGCTGGGACCATTCGGCTGTGGTGCTGAGACGTTCGGGTCGTGGGCCTGATACGTTCGGCATTTTTTCGACATGTTCGATTCATGACGAGAATGCGAAAGCAAGTCGAGAATTGCAAATGTATGTGTGGTACACAGACACGACAAAATATCAATTCTTATTTTCCGAAAGCGTTTTGATTTTGTTTTGAGTTTCGTTTCCAGGTTACGTAAATGTGTGTGTGACATGTATTCACACAGAATCTGCTTGTGTGTGGGCTCTAAAATTGTTGGCCGCTTGAATTGGTTTTACGTTTTGTTTTGAGGGCTGATGATAAATTCCTTTTTTTCGGCCTATTCAGGGTCGCATCAACCCTCAACCGGGCCCTGTGCAACCATCAATCTGGGGCCCTCTATTTTTTCACGCCAGCTCCCTCTCTTTTCATTTGAAATAAAAAACTTACAAATTAATCAAACAAACATTAAATTTATATGTTTATCAGTGGCTATTATATTTTTTATCCACTATTTGGAGTTTTGTTTTTTCAAAAATTGTTTCTGTTAGCCCTAGGGTGGGCCCTAGGCAACTGCTAATCCGGCCCTGAACCAATTCCCTTCGTCAGACTTCATATTTTGTTGTTTTGTATTGTAAATTCTTTGCTAACAATCAATGTATGTATATATGTATATGTATAAATATATGTAAAGAATATATATAAATATATATAAAAGTTCTCTGAAAAAAGAAATTTGTTGACAGAGTTTCAAAATCGAATGCCGACGGCATTTGCACAATATGTAATTTAAAAATAAACCTGTCTGAAATAGGGAATATTTACATATATGTAAATGTGCAATTCCAAATAAATCAAACAAATAACAGCTTTTATTTTATATGTATATTGTATTTATTTCCCACCCCCACCCACTCTGCCTAGTCCTCATTTATGTTGCGGCAGGTCAGCTCAGGTCGCTACATCCGCCCTCAAAACAAAACAAAACGAAAAACCAATTCAAGCGGCCAACAATTTTAGAGCCCACACACAAGCAGATTCTGTGTGAATACATGTCACACACACATTTACGTAACCTGGAAACGAAACTCAAAACAAAATCAAAACGCTTTCGGAAAATAAGAATTGATATTTTGTCGTGTCTGTGTACCACACATACATTTGCAATTCTCGACTTGCTTTCGCATCTCGTCATGAATCGAACATGTCGAAAAAATGCCGAACGTCTCAGGCCTACGACCCGAACGTCTCAGCACCACAGCCGAATGGTCCCAGCACCCCTGCCGAAGGTCTGGGGGTGCTGGGACAGAAAACTCAGCTGCGCCCCTTTCGTTGTATGAACTGGCACATCTATATACTGTATGGTTAGTGGCAATGACAAACAGGAAAATGGTAAAAACAACAACAAAACATCATAAATGACCAGGCTTTAGTGTTTTCAAAACAGATATCCATTCCAATAAATTCTCTTCGTCAATGTTGTCCAGATTATTATCATCATCCATGTCCAGCAACATGATTAGATTATGCAAGAATATATTTTGGTGCTGAATCAAATTCACTACCATTTCAATATTATTAATATTCATTTAAATTATAAAAGAATTTCTTCTTTCCGCCGCACCAAATTGTGTGCATCAGCTATTTTTCATAGATGGTTGATGGTGCCAGTGGGAATCGGAGTTTTACAATTGTCAAAAATTCCCACCGTTCCTCATAGATGTGCTGTGTGGGAATAGGCTATAAAGCATTTGATACCGAATATAGAGAAAATAGAGATATACTGTCCAAAACATTATTTAAGAAAATTGCAATGCAAAATATAATTAATTTGTTCAGCTTCTTTCTTTTTTTTATTTAATCCAGCTTCATTTAACGCGAAAATATTGGCAGCACTGAAGTGACCGCCCCCGAAATGGATGGTGGATGGTCGCCAATGTGAAAATGGCAATACAAGTTTTTACCGTCTAGAACAAACAGGGTGGTTTATTAGCGGTTCCATACTGTTTTTGCAAGGTTAGATCTTTATCGGATTTGAGTATTATAAATATACCATTTAATAGCCTATTATACTGCCGCATCATTGTCGAAGGTGCGGAGCAATGATGTTTGCACCAAAGCCGCAACTTTTCTCGCACAATTTTTCAGCTTTGTTGTAATTGTTTAATGCGACAGAAGCAGATGTTTGCTATCGATACCCGGAATAATTGAAGCATTTCGTAAAAATATTAGACAGAATACGGCAACATTTGCCATGGTATCCAGCACCGAATATCGAAAAATTCCTGCCAAACTCCATATAAAAATAAACTGAGGCAGGAATTTTTCATTTACGTTTTCCTGGAGTGTGTATCCAGCAACACGAGCAGGAACCACACATTTATATCGATAGTTGCCTATCGGGACCGTATGTGCACTGAGAGAATAGCTGACACCCAGCTCAGGAATATATGTTCAACAATTATTCCTGAAACGAATGGTGCAAGATGTAGGCAAAAACTGTTCGCAAAACCAAAAGGAGAGGTGAAAATTATGGATTTTTTTGCATCTTTGATTGAGTTTTATTAATTTTTTTAAAAATTTAAAAAAAAAAAACTTTATAAATTTTAAAAAAAAAAAATAAGGAGATATAAAAAAATTAAAAAAAAGATGTGTTTGATCTTTGAACTTGAGCAGAATTTTACAGATTGCACTGTTTACAAAACACAGCTGATTCATCTACCCTGTTTAAGCTATGTTACCTTACGTAATAACTAGCAAATTCATGGCAGGAATTTTTCGTAGTGCTGGAGACAGGCCTTAAAAATCCAATGCTGCGGCCTAGTGTAAAAAGGTTTTAAGACACAATATGTGATACAATCACAAAAGAGTTCCGAGTTACTTTTGAAAACGGAAAGTAGGGCGCTCCCGCATTCGCAAAACGCAGCCTGATTTTATATCGATAAATCTCTGTTACACATAATATAGGCCTTTTTATTTGAGCTGGCACTAAGCGTGCGTATACCAGCAGTATATTTTTCTCTTAACAATACAGGAAGATATAAAACAAACTTTTGCGAATGTCGGAGCGCCTTGAAATGAAAAGTATGACTTTTGGCTGAAAACGTAAAACGCTAAACTAATTGAAAGCGCAGATTCTGCATGAACTTTGAACTTTGAACTTGAGCAGAATTTTACAGATTGCACTGTTTACAAAACACAGCTGATTCATCTACCCTGTTTAAGCTATGTTACCTTACGTAATAACTAGCAAATTCATGGCAGGAATTTTTCGTAGTGCTGGAGACAGGCCTTAAAAATCCAATGCTGCGGCCTAGTGTAAAAAGGTTTTAAGACACAATATGTGATACAATCACAAAAGAGTTCCGAGTTACTTTTGAAAACGGAAAGTAGGGCGCTCCCGCATTCGCAAAACGCAGCCTGATTTTATATCGATAAATCTCTGTTACACATAATATAGGCCTTTTTATTTGAGCTGGCACTAAGCGTGCGTATACCAGCAGTATATTTTTCTCTTAACAATACAGGAAGATATAAAACAAACTTTTGCGAATGTCGGAGCGCCTTGAAATGAAAAGTATGACTTTTGGCTGAAAACGTAAAACGCTAAACTAATTGAAAGCGCAGATTCTGCATGAATAATTAATTAATTACATATATTTGAAATTATTAAGGCTTTTGTTGGGAAATCGTTAAGTGTACTTAGGGCTTAAGTAATTTACGCATTATTCAACACTTTTTCCATAATTTCCGTCTTTTGACAATCGCAATCAAACGTGATTCGGCCTTTTCCGGTTTATTCGTTGAACATGGCAGTCGGCAAAAATAAAGGTCTTTCCAAGGGAGGAAAAAAGGGTGGTAAGAAGAAGGTAGTAGACCCCTTCTCACGCAAGGATTGGTACGATGTCAAAGCACCGAACATGTTTCAAACCCGTCAAATCGGTAAAACGCTTGTCAACCGCACCCAGGGTCAAAGAATCGCTTCCGACTACTTGAAGGGCCGCGTGTTTGAAGTGTCTTTGGCTGATCTGCAGAAAGACATCGATCCTGAGCGTTCGTTTCGTAAGTTCCGTCTTATTGCTGAAGACGTACAGGACCGCAATGTTCTGTGCAACTTCCATGGCATGGATTTGACTACCGATAAGTACAGGTAAGTGAATTAGCATGTCAGTATGAATGCGCCACAAGCATCTTATTCTCTCATCTACGTGCATGGGTGTGTCTGCAGACCTTAGCTGAAAAGTTTTTCTCTATGTGTAACTTAGCTTGTAGCTAACTTGCGTTAATTTACACAAATTTACTTTTTCTTTTGGCTAGGTCCATGGTGAAAAAGTGGCAAACACTTATTGAGGCCATAGTTGAGGCCAAAACTGTTGATGGATATCTGTTGCGTGTTTTCTGCATTGGATTTACTGCAAAGGACCAGCAGTCTCAGCGCAAAACTTGCTATGCTCAGCAGTCTCAGGTCCGTAAGATTAGGGCTCGTATGACTGACATCATAACTAATGAAGTCAGCGGTGCTGATCTGAAGCAGCTAGTTAACAAATTAGCTCTGGACTCAATTGCGAAAGATATTGAAAAGAGCTGTCAACGTATCTATCCTTTACATGATGTTTACATCCGTAAAGTTAAGGTGTTGAAGAAGCCTCGGTTTGACGTATCAAAACTTTTGGAGTTGCATGGCGATGGTGGCGGAAAATCTACAGAAGCCGTCGTGTCTGCTGAAGGCGCCGTGGTCGACCGTCCTGAAGGTTACGAACCCCCCGTACAGGAGGCCGTCTAAGCTGGATATGCATATTGTATATTGTATTGCATTCACAGAGCATATATAATATATAACTCTACTCATTGTAGAAAATAATTTTTGTGCGTTCTCTTCTTGGGTCCCGGGGTCTATTTCCATTTTAGGAATCGTTGAAAATCGACTGTTTACTTTTTACCAAATTGGCCAATTTGGTTATACATGTAGAGCATGTATATAAAGTATGGTATGTAATCTCATGGTGCAAAAAATATAACTTATTATTTTTCTTTTTAGATTTCATGATACTTGAGGGGCACTAAAATTACACAACTTTTACAGCCGCATTCGCTAAAACAGGTATATTAACAATTTCAGATATAAAACTCGTTTTGTAAAATGATGTTTTATTTTTCGTCTCTGTTTGTTTACTGATGACAATTATTGGCTGATTGCACAAATACAAAAAATATTGCTGAATAACACATTTGATATTTAATTTTTAACTTATCTAAATTTTCTATCTTTGCAGACATTTAAGACAAAAATGTTAATACAAACAATGGTCAGATCCAAGTGGACCACTAAATGGTAAATGTAATACATTTCATACACGTTTGAATATTACACATTCCATATGTTTTAGGACTTGTGATGATTTTCCTTGAATATAAGCTAAATTAAAAATAGTGATATGGTGAGTTAATGCTAAACCGCTAGATTAACTAGCCTTACTTATTGGTGTGTTGTTGCATGGTTGCATTTTTTTATTCATATATATTACTAGTTTAATACTAGTTTAAAATGTAGTTCCTATGAGAGTCAAGTATTTTTTTTTTAATATCAGGCATTTGGTTCCAAAATGCATTTTAACAAAGTAATTTTAAATATTTGAAAACCAATGCACAATTTTACACAACTACGCACTTGCATATACTTCTAACGAACAATGGAACAATATTGAGTAGTGAAGCTATTTCTACATTACCGTTATTTATATTAAATTAGGAAAAATAAAAAATACACATAAGACTACTTCCAGTTAACTTTATTTTCACACCTAATCCAAATTTTGTTACAAGCGTACAATAAGCATAAGCATTGTAATATATATGCTTTTGATTACCATGGATAAAAAAGTCTGAAAGTTCATTGATAGTATGATGATTTGTTAACGGATTCCCCATTATTTATTTAATAAATGAAAAATTCCATTAACTGAAATTATTATAAATATTTTTTTGTTGATTTACTTGATTTATAATTCTTAGTTTTATCCGTTTGCAGAAAGATTGAAGAATGAGAAAAATTGCTTGTATTTTGCCTGGGATCTAAATTTCACGCGAGTCCAATCGCAGGTAGGTACGCTAGATGATAGCAGAAAAGAAATTTCAGAAATGATGTAGTTTTTTATTTGCTACTCTTGAATAAGATGATGAAAATTTTCACCTAAGTAACTGATCTGGAATTAAATAAAAAAAGAATTCTCTAACACACTTTAACCAATGGCTTTAATATTTTGATTACATTTGTTCTCCCATTTAGAACAAAAATAAGTGTCCCATGACCGAAGTCGTTTACCATTTACAGATTGGTTTTTGTTTTGCATGTAAGTTTTTTATTTTCTTTCATACTCCCATAATTTCTAAAATATAAGTATATGATGAAACAATTACCCAGCTCGCTTCGATATTCCATGAAGAGAACTGTTCCAAATCCAACCAAATTAAACTGCTGATTTTATGCTTTCACAAATGAATTTTTAGTTCAATATTTACTTTGTTTGATTAATAACACAATAATGTTTTGTTTTCAGAAAGATGGTGGACAATAATAAATAGATGAGTCTACCATATCTTGAGAAAGCCCCTCTGCTCAACTCAGATGTATTGAATTCAACGGAATTCTAAAGAGGTGTGTATGCTTAAGCATTGTACATATCTGGTTTTGATTACCCTGTAAAAAAAAACGTCTGAAAGTTCATTGATAGTATGATGATTTATTAACGGATTCCCCATCATTTATTTAATAAATGAAAAAATTCCATTAGCTGAAATTTTAGCAGAATAAATATATTTTTGTTAACTTACTTGATTTATAATTCTCATTTCTTTCCCGTTTTCAGAAAGATTGAAGATAAAACACATTGTTGAAGTCGTATCATGAATGAGTGTATCATGGCCAAAGTCATTTACCATTTATATATTGGTTTTTTTTTTCATGTAAGTTTTTATTTTCTTTCATACTCCCACAATTTCTAAAATATAAGTATATGATGAAACCATTACCCAGCTCGCTTCGATATTTCATGAAGAGAACTGTTCCAAATCCAACCAAATTAAACTGCTGATTTTATGCTTTCACAAATGAATTTTTAGTTCAATATTTACTTTGTTTGATTAATAACACAATAATGTTTTGTTTTCAGAAAGATGGTGGACAATAATAAATAGATGAGTCTACCATATCTTGAGAAAGCCCCTCTGCTCAACTCAGATGTATTGAATTCAACGGAATTCTAAAGAGGTGTGTATGCTTAAGCATTGTAATATATCTGCTTTTGATTACCATTGATTAAAAACGTCTGGAAGTTCATTGATAGTATGATGATTTGTTAACGGATTCCCCATCATTTATTTAATAAATGAAAAATTCCATTAGCTGAAATTTTAGCAGAATAAATATATTTTTGTTAACTTACTTGATTTATAATTCTCATTTCTTTCCCGTTTTCAGAAAGATTGAAGATAAGACACATTGTTGAAGTCGTATCATGAATGAGTGTATCATGGCCAAAGTCATTTACCATTTATATATTGGTTTTTTTTTTCATGTAAGTTTTTATTTTCTTTCATACTCTCACAATTTCTAAAATATAAGTATATGATGAAACAATTACCCAGCTCGCTTCGATATTCCATGAAGAGAACTGTTCCAAATCCAACCCAATTAAACTGCTGATTTTATGCTTTCACAAATGAATTTTTAGTTCAATATTTACTTTGTTTGATTAATAACACAATAATGGTCTGTTTTCAGAAAGATGGTGGACAATAATAAATAGATGAGTCTACCATATCTTGAGAAAGCCCCTCTGCTCAACTCAGATGTATTGAATTCAACGGAATTCTAAAGAGGTGTGTATGCTTAAGAATTGTAATATATCTGCTTTTGATTACCATTGATAAAAAACGTCTGAAAGTTCATTGATAGTATGATGATTTGTTAACGGATTCCCCATCATTTATTTAATAAATGAAAAACTCAATTAGCTAAAATTTTCGCAGAATAAATATATTTTTGTTAACTTACTTGATTTATAATTCTCATTTCTTTCCCTTTTTCAGAAAGATGGAAGATAAGACACATTGTTGAGGTCGTATCATGAATGCGTGTATTATTTTAAATTTTAAAGAGGTGTGTATGCTTAAGCATTGTAATATATCTGCTTTTGATTACCCTGGAAAAAAAACGTCTGAAAGTTCATTGATTAGTGAAAGAAGCTATGATGATAAAATTAAAGAATTTTCAAATTTCCAAATTTTTAAATTTCTAAAATTTATATTAAAGTCAACAAAATAAAATTCCAAAAAGGCCAAAGAAAGTTTTGTATACATATGAAATATTTTTAATTAATTACATGAATATTTTCCGATGAAATAAGTAACTTATAATTTAGTTAGAATGTGTATTTTATTAAATTTACTTATATTTTCGTATTAAGAAGATTGTAATAATGTTTTGATTCGTAAAAAAGCCTAAATGTTTGTGTTTGCTGATTTATAAACCTTGTGAATGCGTCATGAATGCATTGAAAGGTAATCATGGCCAAAGTCATTCCTTTAGCCTCTTTCAACCGTACTATTGGTATTTTGTCTTCCTTGCATGTAAGATTTTGGCAAAATTTTCTTTCATGTTTTCAATAGGTTGAAGATAAGGGATTTTTGTGGCCATTTTAATAGCGAATTTTTCGGTCTTCAAAATATGTTTTTGTGTACTTTGACACGTTCGCGGAATTATCCTGTTGAAACAATCCCAGCTTGATATCTCCATAAAGAGAACTGTTCCAAATCCAACCAAATTAAACTGCTGATTTTATGCTTTCACAAATGAATTTTTAGTTCAATATTTACTTTGTTTGATTAATAACACAATAATGGTCTGTTTTCAGAAAGATGGTGGAGAATAATATATAGATGAGTCTACCATATCTTGAGAAAGCCCCTCTGCTCAACTCAGATGTATTGAATTCAAAGGAATTTTAAAGAGGTGTGTATGCTTAAGCATTGTAATATATCTGCTTTTGATTACCCTGTAAAAAAAAACGTCTGAAAGTTCATTGATAGTATGATGATTTATTAACGGATTCCCCATCATTTATTTAAAAAATGAAAAATTCCATTAGCTGAAATTTTAGCAGAATACATATATTTTTGTTAACTTACTTGATTTATAATTCTCATTTCTTTCCCGTTTTCAGAAAGATTGAAGATAAGACACATTGTTGAAGTCGTATCATGAATGAGTGTATCATGGCCAAAGTCATTTACCATTTATATATTGGTTTTTTTTTTCATGTAAGTTTTTATTTTCTTTCATACTCCCACAATTTCTAAAATATAAGTATATGATGAAACAATTACCCAGCTCGCTTCGATATTCCATGAAGAGAACTGTTCCAAATCCAACCAAATTAAACTGCTGATTTTATGCTTTCACAAATGAATTTTTAGTTCAATATTTACTTTGTTTGATTAATAACACAATAATGTTTTGTTTTCAGAAAGATGGTGGACAATAATAAATAGATGAGTCTACCATATCTTGAGAAAGCCCTCTGCTCAACTCAGATGTATTGATGAATTCAACGGAATTCTAAAGAGGTGTGTATGCTTAAGCATTGTAATATATCTGCTTTTGATTACCATTGATAAAAAACGTCTGAAAGTTCATTGATAGTATGATGATTTGTTAACGGATTCCCCATCATTTATTTAATAAATGAAAAACTCAATTAGCTAAAATTTTCGCAGAATAAATATATTTTTGTTAACTTACTTGATTTATAATTCTCATTTCTTTCCCTTTTTCAGAAAGATGGAAGATAAGACACATTTTTGAGGTCGTATCATGAATGCGTGTATTATTTTAAATTTTAAAGAGGTGTGTATGCTTAAGCATTGTAATATATCTGCTTTTGATTACCCTGGATAAAAAAGTCTTAAAGTTCATTGATAGTATGATGATTTGTTAACGGATTCAACATCATTTATTTAATAAATGAAAAATTCCATTAACTGAAATTTTTCTAAATATTTTTTTGTTGATTTACTTGATTTATAATTCTTAGTTTTATCCGTTTGCAGAAAGATTGAAGAATAAGAAACATTGCTTGTATTTTGCCTGGGATCTAAATTTCACGCGAGTCCAATCGCAGGTAGGTACGCTAGATGATAGCAGAAAAGAAATTTCAGAAATGATGTAGTTTTTTATTTGCTACTCTTGAATAAGATGATGAAAATTTTCACCTAAGTAACTGATCTGGAATTAAATAAAAAAAGAATTCTCTAACACACTTTAACCAATGGCTTTAATATTTTGATTACATTTGTTCTCCCATTTAGAACCAAAATAAGTGTCCCATGACTGAAGTCGTTTACCATTTACAGATTGGTTTTTGTTTTGCATGTAAGTTTTTTATTTTCTTTCATGCTCCCATAATTTCTAAAATATAAGTATACGATGAAACAATTACCCAGCTCGCTTCGATATTCCATGAAGAGAACTGTTCCAAATCCAACCAAATTAAACTGCTGATTTTATGCTTTCACAAATGAATTTTTAGTTCAATATTTACTTTGTTTGATTAATAACACAATAATGGTCTGTTTTCAGAAAGATGGTGGAGAATAATATATAGATGAGTCTACCATATCTTGAGAAAGCCCCTCTGCTCAACTCAGATGTATTGAATTCAAAGGAATTTTAAAGAGGTGTGTATGCTTAAGCATTGTACATATCTGGTTTTGATTACCCTGCAAAAAAAAACGTCTGAAAGTTCATTGATAGTATGATGATTTATTAACGGATTCCCCATCATTTATTTAAAAAATGAAAAATTCCATTAGCTGAAATTTTAGCAGAATAAATATATTTTTGTTAACTTACTTGATTTATAATTCTCATTTCTTTCCCGTTTTCAGAAAGATTGAAGATAAGACACATTGTTGAAGTCGTATCATGAATGAGTGTATCATGGCCAAAGTCATTTACCATTTATATAATGGTTTTTTTTTTCATGTAAGTTTTTATTTTCTTTCATACTCCCACAATTTCTAAAATATAAGTATATGATGAAACAATTACCCAGCTCGCTTCGATATTCCATGAAGAGAACTGTTCCAAATCCAACCAAATTAAACTGCTGATTTTATGCTTTCACAAATGAATTTTTAGTTCAATATTTACTTTGTTTGATTAATAACACAATAATGTTTTGTTTTCAGAAAGATGGTGGACAATAATAAATAGATGAGTCTACCATATCTTGAGAAAGCCCCTCTGCTCAACTCAGATGTATTGAATTCAACGGAATTCTAAAGAGGTGTGTATGCTTAAGCATTGTAATATATCTGCTTTTGATTACCATTGATAAAAAACGTCTGAAAGTTCATTGATAGTATGATGATTTGTTAACGGATTCCCCATCATTTATTTAATAAATGAAAAACTCAATTAGCTAAAATTTTCGCAGAATAAATATATTTTTGTTAACTTACTTGATTTATAATTCTCATTTCTTTCCCTTTTTCAGAAAGATGGAAGATAAGACACATTGTTGAGGTCGTATCATGAATGCGTGTATTATTTTAAATTTTAAAGAGGTGTGTATGCTTAAGCATTGTAATATATCTGCTTTTGATTACCCTGGATAAAAAAGTCTTAAAGTTCATTGATAGTATGATGATTTGTTAACGGATTCAACATCATTTATTTAATAAATGAAAAATTCCATTAACTGAAATTTTTCTAAATATTTTTTGTTGATTTACTTGATTTATAATTCTTAGTTTTATCCGTTTGCAGAAAGATTGAAGAATAAGAAACATTGCTTGTATTTTGCCTGGGATAAAAATTTCACGCGAGTCCTATCGCAGGTAGGTACGCTAGATGATAGCAGAAAAGAAAATTTCAGATATGATGTAGTTTTTTATTTGCTACTCTTGAATAAGATGATGAAAATTTTCACCTAAGTAACTGATCTGGAATTAAATAAAAAAAGAATTCTCTAACACACTTTAACCAATGGCTTTAATATTTTGATTACATTTGTTCTCCCATTTAGAACAAAAATAAGTGTCCCATGACCGAAGTCGTTTACCATTTACAGATTGGTTTTTGTTTTGCATGTAAGTTTTTTATTTTCTTTCATACTCCCATAATTTCTAAAATATAAGTATATGATGAAACAATTACCCAGCTCGCTTCGATATTCCATGAAGAGAACTGTTCCAAATCCAACCAAATTAAACTGCTGATTTTATGCTTTCACAAATGAATTTTTAGTTCAATATTTACTTTGTTTGATTAATAACACAATAATGGTCTGTTTTCAGAAAGATGGTGGACAATAATATATAGATGAGTCTACCATATCTTGAGAAAGCCCCTTCTGCTCAGCTCAGATGTATTGAATTCAACGGAATTTTAAAGAGGTGTGTATGCTATAAAATTGTTATATATCCGATTTTGATCACCCATAATTTCATTAATAAATGAAAAACTCCATTCACTGAAATTTTAGCAAAATAAATATATATTTGTTGATTTACTTGATTTATTTTCAGAAAGATGGTGGAAAATAATAAGTTACCATATTTTGAGAAACGTCCCTCTCTCAACTGAGATCTCATGAATTCAACCGAATGTTATGAGGTGTGTATGCTATGCGTATTGTAAGATAGCAACCCCTTATAACACTACTCGACAAAATCCATTTTTTTTCCTTAGGAGCCAAACCTACTTTTACTGATAGATTTGGGGATTTGTAAACAAATTATATTGTGTCCATACATATTTTGTGTATAGGTGCATAATTAGGCGTCGCTTTAAGTATTGCTCATACAAAAACGGAGAAATGGCCAAGCAATTATTGGTTGACCATGCCACATTTTGAGCCCTTTCAAAAGGTACAATAACATTGTACCAGCTTCCTCAGCTTTGATTCATGGTGATACAATAGATACATCTGAAGATAAGGCATCTCAAAGTTGAAGTTTTCTAATATTTCTTAATTTTTGACATTTTTTGTTTCCGTACTTGAAGAGTTAATGTAACGCAGAGGAGGAAACGTTACCGACCCATAAAGTATATTTATATATATATATTCTTGAACAGCATCAATAACCGAGGCGATATAGCCATGTCCGTCGCCTAGTTCTCAGAGACTATAAGAGCTAAAAGAAACAAATTTTTTTTCAGTCTGACACTGATATCTCACTCTTAGAAGTGCATATTTCACTGCTCCCTTCTGCACCTACAAAGAACGAGAATCTGTGGAGTCAACAATTTTGAAGATACAAGAAAACGGAAAATGCAGTATCGTAGAGAATAACCATATCTACCAGATTGTCTATTGCGGATCAGATTGGATCATTATAGCCAGAATAAAGAAATTAATTTGAGTTAATTAATGCGTTATGCTCCGGTTTTCGTACATTTTGACTGTATGTAATGTATGTGATTAATAATAAGGACACTTTGCCATGCGTCAGCGAATGATTTATAAAATGACTTATTTCAGGAATTTTAAGGTGATCCTTTTTCTTTATTACAGTTTGCACTCCATAAACAAAATAATAGGGACGCCGAAATAAAAAAATGTTATATTTCATAAAAATAGCGTGTTTCTAAGAGTTGTTTGGTTTTAAACTAGTGCTCGGCACGCATACAGTGTCATGTTTTAAAGTTCTCGTGTGTATGTAGCAAGATGCCTGCGACCGACAACGTTTTATGCTTTACACTGCGACAAACGACTTGTAGTAACAGTTGTAATTATTAAAAAAAACTTAGATATAAGGAATGGAAGGAGGGTGCATTGAAGTACTCAGATACCCATGGACAAAACATCCACAAAAACGGATTTTCGTCCCGGCAAATTACCGAAACATAAATTTATATAAAGTAAGTTTTGGCATAGAAAAAATCGTATTAAACAAGTATAAAGCCCCAAATCGATCAGAAAAAGTAAATTTGGTTCGTCGAGGAAAACAAAAGCTATGATCTTTTTATTTTGTACTCTTGAAAATACTAAGGAGAACTTGCCTTGCACCTTTGTTACTGATATGTAATTAAATTATAAACAGTACGTTATAGTTGCTTACATTGAGCCAATAGCTGATTGGCTGATTGTTAAATAAATAAAATTGAAAAAATGTATACATGCTTTATTATTGTTGTTTACATTTGGATTGCATTTCGTTGAAAAAAGATTATTTGGTAACGTGCGGCAGCATATTGTTAAGTTATGATAGTTTGAAAAATAATCTACAATGGCAATTTTAAAACCGTAGGGATGTGTATCATATTATTAGCATACATACATATATATGGGCATTTCTCTGAAGTCGAACGGGACATTCGTACGCATTTCAAGTGGGGCAAAGGTCACAATAAGACACAATCGTTTTAGCTAACCCATAAGTGGTGCTAAGGTCGATTTTGGGCCTCTATTGGTTTTCGAGATTTTGTCAAAAAACCGAGCCATTTGCACGGGACAAATATGGAAGTGATTTTCGCGGCGATCTATTCAAACTGTTGATGAAAATTTCTGTACATGTTGTGCTTGAGTGTCTCTTTAAAATGGTTATAATTGTACGCAAATTTACAATTTTTTTAAAATTGAATTAAGACTATTTTCGCACGGGACATAAAATTCCTTGGCTAATAACATTTAAAAATATAGCCGAGATTAAAGCATTTTTCTCGTATTTTTTTAAGATAGTCCAATACGTTAGAAAGATTATGAGAAAACCTTTTTTTTTATACCAGTACTCAAAAAATAGTTGAGGGGTATATTAGATTTGTGGTAAAAGTGGATGTGTGTAACGCAGAGAAGGAAACGTTTCCGACCCCATAAAGTATATATATTCTTGATCAGCATCAATAGTCGAGTCGATAGAGCCCTGTATGTCCGTCTTGTTGAGCGCCTAGATCTCAGAGATTATAAGAGCTAGGGCAACCAAATTTGGTTTCCAGACTCATGTGATATCACACTGCTACAAAATTTCAAAATTTCGCCCCGCCCCCTTCGCCTTACACAAAGGACGAAAATCTGTGGCAGGTACAATTTTAATGATACGATAAAACTGAAAACGCAGTATCGTATAGAATGACCATATCTACCAGATTGCCGAATCAGATCGGTTCATAATTATAGCCAGAATGAAATTAATTTTCTGTTGGTTCCCCCTCCTTCTCCAGCGCTGCTGACGCTACTGATTCTCTTTCTCGCACACTCTGCCGCGTTCAGTGCGCGAGCAACCCCTAGCGGAGGTGATGTAGAATATACAATGTAGATGTAGATAGCAGATGTAGCAAAAATGTAAAATGTTTTTTTTATTCTAAAATATATGCTCAAAAATGTATACATATACTGACTGAGTACGGGAATAAGTAGAGTCGCGTCCCCAGAAGCGACTCGCACGTTCCTTCTCGTTTTTTGTTTGTTTTTTATATCCGTACTCAAAAAAGAGTTAAGTTAAGGTAATTTTGAAGTACACCTGTAGCAGTGTGATATCACATGAGATTGGAAACAAAATTTGGTTGCTCTAGCTCTTATAGTCTCTGAGATCTAGGCGCTCATCAAGACGGACAGAAGGAGACGGGCATGGCTATATCGACTCGGCTATTGATTCTGATCAAGAATATATAATCTTTATGGCGTCGGGAACGTTTTATTTTCTGCGTTGCACACATCCACTTTTACCACAAATCTAATATACCTCTTAACTCTTTTTGAGTACGGGTATAAAAAATAAAATTTTACCTTTTTTGCACCACAAACAGGCAACTATGAACCAGAATCAAAGTGCAACTTTGACTTTTTATTGTAAAGCTTCTAGATTCGCGTAAAAGTTATTAATTTGGCAATCAAGCGGACTATATCAACAATTTATATATATAAATATGACAAATACTTAGCATATGTGGACATTTTTCACATATCTACTTATGTATATATTCTAGCTGTCAGACACTAGCATAAGCATACGAATGTAATAAAAATGACATACTTGAATATAAAATCAAAATGTGTGTGAACAAAACATATAAAGACATTATTATGTATCTATTTTCATAAGTATTTACGCATGGATATGTATGTCTTTACGCTAACGCCAAAGCGGGAAAAGCACAAAGCTGCTCTTTGTTTGTCTCTAACAACTTTCAGTCGCCACGGTACGTTTATTTCCAACATCAGTACAAGCCCTAGCCAAAGCTTAAACCTCCGCATACGCGACATTACTATAAGTAGAGGTGTGAGAGGTCTGCTGGTCTCAATATGTTTTTAACTTTCGCTGCGAACGGACAGATGTTTTGTTGAATTCCTGTGTTCCTACTTTTAATCCAATTGTTGTTATGGTCGATTTGGTTTTTGGCTGCTAATATCAAAACGCGATTTCAGTTTTCGAAACTTCTTGTTAGTCAGAATGAATGCCCATCTTACACTTATTGTGGCTCTTGCCATAATAACTATTATAGTCCCTTTCAATGCTGGGGCTGACCAAAAAGGGATAGCAGATCAGCCAAATAGTGATGGTGAAATACGAATTTACAAACGCCTTATTCCGGCTGATGTGCTCAGAGGTGAGTCAGCCCATTAACCATAATGCAAGAGGTATTCAATCAAGTTTGGAACACGTTTACTGAAAATGGAAGCATCAGTTGAATTTTAATGTTAGTTTTTGCTATTATTACCTGCCCTGCCAGGTGTTGAATCATACCCTTGCCGAACAGCTTTTCGACGCTCAAAATCAGACGGCTTTAATTTCGTGCATATGTACATACATATGCATATGTATATATATGCATACGTACATACATAAAAAGCCTGCTTTGCTCTTTAGTGCAAGGTCATTTGTATGTAAGCCAAAATTTAATATTGCAACTACATATATTACGCAGACCACTGGTTATGAATACATATATAAATTTCATCCATACTACCAGGTTTAGCACTTTTTAGTTCAAGCTTAATAAAAATGTCTGAATTACAAAGACCTCGGGTATATTTATCGACTGTTCCAATGAAATCGATATGTTATAGCTCCATGATCCCCTTTGCACTAAAACTGCTGATCAATGCTTGTTCATTTTCTAATCATGTAGTCAAATTATGTAATTATATCAGATCTCGAGTTTTTATCTCAGTTTTTTTTTAATACGTGTCTTCTCCTAAGAAAGGAATTTCATAGGCTCTAGAACTTGTTGTATTACTTTCAACACGAGTTACATTTTTTTTTTGCAATAAAATATCAATATTAGATATATATATAAGTATACAAATATTAAATGATAAACCAAGAGTACATTTTGGCTTAAAAACTTTCAGATTTTCCGGGAATGTGTTTTGCTTCCACACGTTGTGCCACCGTTGAGCCTGGAAAATCATGGGACTTGACTCCGTTCTGTGGTCGTTCCACTTGTGTGCAAAATGAAGAGAATAAGACAAAGTAATATTTTGATTCGACTGTTTTTTAAAGCCGCAACTATATACATTTCGTATTCACAGACTTCTAGAACTTGTTGAGGATTGCGGGCCGCTGCCTTTGGCAAATGACAAGTGTAAATTAGACACATCAAAGACCAATAAAACCGCGCCTTTCCCTTATTGCTGCCCTATCTTTACATGTGAGCCAGGCATTACGTTGGAATACCCTGAGATTGAAAAGGAGGATGCCAAGAAGAGTGATATATGAATTTGGGCTTCCACTATTAACTGAGTTATAGTTGATATCCCGAGTATATAAATATATGTGTTTAGTTTGGGTCAGATAAATCAAAACAATTTCAAGAGCAAGAAATTATTAAATCGATTCTATAAGGAAAGTTTTATAAGAAATAAAGTTAAAGGCCAAATAATAGTGGTCCACTGCAAATGTTTTAAATTAATTTTATGACGAGTATTAAATGAAGTAAAACTAACTTTTTGCTAATTTTCAAATCGTTAACAAAATAATTGTACGACACAAAAACAAATTTTGCTAGTGCATCAACGGTTCAAGACTGGCAATGAGCAATGTCATTAAGAAACAAAAAAAATAAGCAGAAAATTACACAAACTCCTGAACATTGAAATCACAAGAAAATGGAAACATGGCCATTGGTGTGGGACCAAATCATAGCATCATAGCAATGCTTGTGACCTGTCTTCCCCCCAGTCTTGGGTCTGACATTTTTGAAACAACCCTTAAACATTTTGAAAAAACATTTAGAAACTATAAACGATTCTCTATTATATACATTCCTCAATCTGGAGATACAAACAGTAAAAACGTAACAATAGCAACACGGTTCTTCAACACCATACTTACTAACTATAGATAATAATGTGGAACGAATTGAGGCTATCACATAACCTGGATAATGTTATATCGAACATAAACCGTAGTAGTGCCGTCTTTATAGCCTCTAACTAGAGGTGGCTAGAGACATCTCGTTCCAGTTAAAATGTAATGCAGCCTCCGTCATTCTGGCAAACGTGTCGATCCTCAGGGCACGCGCACACAACTAGCTGAAAGCGGAGCCGAAAAAATCAAACACACTGCTTAGCTGAGCTGAAAACTCGCCAAATGATCAAGCATGTCTGTTTTTATCAGCAAGCTGATTCAGATCCGATCCGCTTTCAGCTAGTGTGTGCGTGCGCCCTCACTGTTGATGCAGAATATTTTTCTCCACAAGATGGACTGGTCGAAAGATGAATTTTTGAAGATATTTAAGCGACTTCGCGAAAGTTTCATTAATGGACGAGATTGCGTGCCCAATAGCTAAAGTTTTTACAATGCCAGAGCATGCAAATTATTAAGGAAAGGGTTCTGGTTGTATACAGTTTTGTTTTTACCTCAGAATTTTTGACGTGCATATTACAGAAACATATGCGTACCAATTAAAAGCTAGAGGTATTAGGTATCTGTTAGTGAAAGAACTAAAATTGATTAAATGATTTGTGATACAGAAAAATGTTATAAAAAATATAGTGATGTGATATTAAAAAAAAAAACGAGAAGGAACGTGTGAGTCGCTTCTGGGGACGCGACTCTACTTATACCCGTACTCAGTCAGTGTTTACATTTTGGAGCATGATTTTTTCGAATTTTAGAATTAAAAAAAAAATTTTACATTTCACATTTTTTTGCTACATATGTTATCTACATCTAAAATGTATATTTTACATCTAACATGTAGATTTTAAATGTACCATTAATATTCTACATCTCCTCCGCTAGGGGTTGCTCGCGCACTGAACGCGGCAGAGTGTGCGAGCGAGAGAGATAATGAGTAGAATGATTCTCTTTCAGGAGGGGGCGGGGGAAGCAACTGGAAATTAATTTCGTCATTCTGGCTATAATTGTGATCCGATCTGATTCAGATTCGGCAATCTGATAGATATGGGCATTCTCTACGATACTGCGTTTTAATCGTATCTTTAAAATTGTGCCTACCACAGATATTCGTCCTTTGTGGGGGCGGAAGGGGGCGGGGCGAAATTTTGAAATACACTTGTAGCAGTGTGATATCACATGAGCCTGGAAACCAAATTTGGTTGCCCTAGCTCTAATAGTCTCTGAGATCCAGGCGCTCAACAAGACGGACAGACAGACAGACGGACAGACAGACATGGCTATATCGACTCGGCTATTGATGCTGATCAAGAATATATATACTTTATGGGGTCGGAAAATTTTCCTTCTCTACGTTACACACATCCACTTTTACCACAAATCTAATATACCCCTTAACTATTTTTTGAGTACGGGTATAAAAAATTGTACCGCGTTTTGAACACTTCCTGAAAAATCCGCTTAAAATTACAAAAATATGAAAGGAAAACACTACAAATAATGAGAAAATGAAAGTTTATTTATTTTAAGAGTATTTTATAGTATGTATAGATTATTCTTAATGATTTTTAGACTTTAACTATTTATATTTATAGGATTACTAGGGGCAACCCCCAAGTATTTTATATAATTTTATAGATCTTTATTTAAAAGTTTTTTTTTTTGTATTGTATTTGTATCATTTCATATAAATAAAATCAATAAAAAACATACAGGGGTTCCACAGAAATCACTTCCGCTGAAAAATCACCTCAATTCCATTCCGCCGTGCCACACAATGATTTTTCAGCGGAATCAAAACGCTCACAATTTATCCAGCGATTTGATTAAATACACCCATAAAACACACCTAAAACGATTCGAGTCTTACTTTCCCATTAAGGTTGTTCAATTGGTGATTAACCCTCATCCAAATAATTTAACATTATACATTTTAAGTTAATAAAATAAGCATTTTAGTAAATCACTATTCAATCCGCTGACTGAATTTTCACCTAACGATTCCGCTGTCCATCCGCTGCAGACCGAGGTGGCCACCTAGGGCGATTCGGACTTTCGAAGTTAATACAGTAATGCCACCTTTTTTAAGCCGAATTCGGAGCAATATATTTAATGTTAATTATATTGAAAGCATTCTGTTTTCCTTTAATTAAGCATTACAAAAAATAGCCCATTGCAGTAAAACTTCTTTTACGTCAAACGTCTGCATACTTTTTGTTCAAATTGTGAAAACATTTGTAGGCATTTGTAGTTCTACTAGGTGGCATCGCTTCAAAATGCCAAAACAGAACTAACAAACGATACATATATGGTTTTTGTGATTGTCTTCTCAAACTACTGCTGATTTAGTTCATTACAATTACCAGTTTTTGGTATAATGATCGCTTTGCTTCTATTTGTGTTGCCATGGGTCTGCACTTAGACGAACAGGGGGTTTTGACATAAATGCAATGGCAATAATGTGTATAATTGGTTTGTTAGTTCTGTTTTGGCATTTTGGAGCGATGCCACCTGGTAGAACTACAAATGCCTACAAATGCTTTCACAATTTGCACAAAAGGTATGCACACGTTTGACGTAAAGGAAGTTTTACTACAATGAGCTATTTTTTGTAATGCTTAATTAAAGAAAAACAGAATGCTTTCAATATAATTAATATTAAATATATTGCTCCGAATTCGTCTTAAAAAGGTGGCATTACTGTATTAACTTCGAAAGTCCGAATCGCCCTAGGTGGCCACCTCGGTCTGCAGCGGATGGACAGCGGAATCGTTAGGTGAAAATTCAGTCAGCGGATTGAATAGTGATTTACTAAAATGCTTATTTTATTAACTTAAAATGTATAATGTTAAATTATTTGGATGAGGGTTAATCACCACTTGAACAACCTTTATTGGAAAGTAAGATTCGAATCGTTCTAAGTGTGTTTTATGGGTGTAATTAATCAAATCGCTTAAATATCGGTGTGTGGCACCGCGGAATGGAATTGAGGTGAAGCTCCAGTGGAAGTGATTTCTGTGGCACCCCTTTATATTTTCATTTATTCCCTAATAATCTTTTCCCATACAGCACATCTATAAGGAACGGTGGGAATTTTTGACAGATGTAAAACTCCGATTCCCACTGGCACCATCCACCATCCATGAAAAATAGCGGATGCACACAATTTGGTGCGGCTAAAAATTTGTTTGCTTATATAATTAAAATTAATATTAATAATATTTTAATGGTTGTGAATGTGATACAGAACCAAAATATATTGTGGCTGAGACAATTCTGACATATCAAATGTTTTGTTTTTTTTTTACCATTTTCCTGTATGTCATTGTTTACATTTTCGTAATGAATTCCGATTTCATCTTGTGAATGTTAAATATTTATGGTTACATTTGACAATTATTGAAAATATACCGCACAGAAACGTGCGAATTAGGAACATTCCAGATGGAATGTGGAATAACTGGGAAATTTTCGGAACGGCAAAACCTTACGGACCACAGATATTTCGGAGGGTCTTGTTCTGAAACACCCTGCTCTTATCAAGGTTCGTTTTCGCTGCGATACCATAGGACTGGATGCCATACCTCCATGCAGTCGCCAGGACTACCTTATATATGCCGATATTGTTTGCCAGGCTGAGCTTGTTGTTAGGCTTAAGAAGTCAGTAGAGTTTTCAAGCCTTACTTTCCAAGGCGCTTCTGACCATCCTTGTGTGGCTGGCAAAGGTCCTTCCGCTGCTTCAACAGCTCGTCATTAAGAAATACCCCAGGACACTTTCCTTTCCTAAGCGTGTGTGTCAATACCACATACCTATCAGGGTTCACATTGATATTCCACCTAGATGCCCAGTTCTCAAACCTTTTAAGGTACAGCTGGAGGTTTGCCGTGGCGCAGTTAGCCCTTGACAGGACTGCCGTGTCGTCGGCAAATGTGGCAAGTTTCACATCGATTGGCTGGGTCTTATTGTCAACACTATCCTTAGGCATATCGTGAGAAGGCTGTACAGCGTTGGCCATAGCACGCTGCCTTGCGGGACTCCAGCTTCAATTACCTTCACCGTGGAAACAGCTTCGCTGTATGCGACTTGGAACGTTCTGTCCTTTAAGAAGCTTCCAATAATCAAGTGTAGCTGGGGGTTTATCAGGTGTTTTATCTTCGCAAGTAATCCGTCGTGCCAAACTCCATGTACGCAGGTATTCAGGATATGCTCCACTACCCTATGCAGCTGTTTAGGGATAGCTTTGCGGATGGGCTGTCCAATAATCTACGAAGAATGCAGCTCTCCAGGAGCTTCTCAAAAGTGGGGAGCAAGCTGATTGGCCAGGTCGTCCGGGGAATTGCCGGGCAGACTGGAGCAAAGCATCTGCTCAAATATGGAGAGGGCTATCCGCTATCCGCTAATCAATTAGGTTTCCGAAAAGGCATCTCGACGGTGGACGCTATATGCAGAGTTGTCCATATCACATCTGAGGCTGCAGAAGGCACTCAGTGGAAAGGTGGCAGGAAGGAGTAATGCCTGATTACCTATCCCACCGCATTTCGGGAGGAGTCACCCAAGGAGGACGTTTCACTCTCGGTGGTTGCCAAGCATCTAAGCGCTAATACGAGCCCTTTTCTGAATGCTGCTGAACACTCGCAGACCGACGCAGGAAAGAAGACTATTGCTGACCAGTGGCGTTCGCACCATCAGGTGCGCTGCAGCAGTATGGGCGGACGGCATTAAAGTCGACAGCTACGCCAGGGGCGACAAGTCCATCCACCACCTATGCCCTCTGCGGATATTTAGTTGCTTTAGGACCATCTCAGTATGTGTGTTAAAGAAAAAGGAAGAGAAGGCACAGAATGCTGTACTACTACTAATTCTAATAACATTACACAGATGACAGTATCAATGGCATCTATGGTATAAACGGTGTACCTCTGTTATGTTTAACAGAGATTTATCGATACACAAATTGGGCTGCGATAGCTGTTCGCACGAATTCACAATTTGTTGTTGCACTCAGCAGTTTTTTCAGATCCAAGTTTGAGTTTTATAAATTATAATTTATAATTATTATTTATAAAAAGGGCACAAGCTCAATTGCCCTGGTAATGGTGTCCAATTCATGTCAATGCATCAATAAGTCATCGTAGCAGAGAATGCTACCATCCGAGTATGCCACCGCGCGTCAGCTGCCCCATATATCTCCAGCAGTAGTTCTTTGACTGCCACGTTTCATTGGAGGGGCGAGAGGACTCCGCCCTGTATTTTACCCTTCTGACAAACCTTATAGACATTGACGTCAACTGTGAGGTTTCAACAGTCCTTCATTGGAGTATCTGCTCGAATCAGCACCAGAAGCCGTTCGATCGTCTTTCGTAAGAAAGCGGGTTATGGGTCTGAAATCTTTGAGGGCTGTGTGCGAATTCTAGCATGCCTTGGTAACAAAGATGACTTTGGTTTGAAGAAAGGTCTTTGGAATATGCCTGGCGGAAAAGACTCCTAGATCCGTTTGAGGCAGTCTGAGGCTCTGTGTCTGGCTTGGAAATTTTCTCATGTTCTTTATGGGTTACAGAAGAGGGTGAGTTGTAGTTTAATCTGTTACTCCTGCCTGCGAATTTTACATCGCAGCCTAGGAAGTGATGAGAAGTTCTAGCGACTTTTCACTGGAAATATTTCAACACTGATCGTATTTTTTCAGGTGGGCCAAATTCAGTGTTGTCTTCAAAAGAAGTGTACGCGCCATGCCTCTGAATTGCTCTCGATTTCACTGCAGAACTCCGTGAGGCGCGTTTAAAATCCTTAAGTTACGCAGGCATCAGCAAATATTTTTACAGGACGGCTCGTGGTCTCCCATTGAATTTTGTCATCGATTGACATATCATTGTCTGCAGGTCCAGACAAGGTGCCTAGTTGTATTTTAAAACACTGTGCGACCTTTCTTTTCTACCTATAATTAGAACGGTCTTGTTTCCTAGTGATTTGGAACGAATCCCAACATCCCGAAGCTGCCTTAGTTCCTGGTTACCAGGCAATTGCAACACCTATGCAGTAGTCTGATTTCTCCATTGCACACGGTTTTTTTTAACATCGATCGACATCGACAAACCTTATCGCGTTCTTTTCTGAAATTAACCAACCATTTCAAAGCTTACTGCAAACTGACGTAATTTTTACGGATTTTAGACAGGCTTTTGATGCCGTAAACATTCTCTGCTAATTTACAAGCTCCTACTCTGATTGGTACCTGCACACACGCCTTAAACTCGACTTAAACGAGTTGCAAATTTGGTGTTCAAAAAATCGTCTTTTTCAGAACCTATCTAAATGTAAATTTATGATTTTTACCGTCACACTCATAGTGTGGAAATCATATGCTGGATCGTCCTTTTTGATCATAGTCTGTATTTTAATAGCCATATAGCTATATAGCAACAGTAAATAAAGTAAATAAAGTTTGTCTCAAAAGACTACTGTTGAGCTACTGAGCTTCTTCAGTAGCGTTGTATTGCGATATTATTAAAAAGGCGATGATTGTTTAATATATATATTCACAGTTTATTGTGGTGAAGTAAATAAGCGATACAGAGTCGAAAGGATTGTTAGCTGGATTCAAGACGGGGCAGATTGAAGACGCGGGGGTCGGTTCAAGACGGTGTCGGATTGAATAGCTCGATTCCAAGACGATCTGCAGTGATTGCAAGATCAAGACTAAATCAAAGGGCAGGCGGGCCGAATTGCCCGTGCTCTAATGCGAGCGAGAGAGGGACAGATCGAGAGAGTGATAGCAAAGCAAAGTAAAGAAAGAAAGGCGCGAGATGAAGAGGCGAAAGAGAACGGCTGCATATGCTGCTGCCGTGCGGGAGCTTGAATGCGTACATAAGTTTGTAGGTAGATGACAATTTAGTACAGTAGGCAGTGCAAACAACGAACAATAATAAGGATTTACTCTACTGCTGCACCACTGGCTATAATATATGCATTTGTCGATTATTTGGTTGCGTAACCAAACAACTACTATATAGCCCAAACGTTCTGGAAAAAAATCTATCCCACAGAGCTGAGATCTAAAGGATATGTTTCCCATAGTCTTCATACATGTCATATGTTTAACTTGTTTGTAAGAAAAAATGTTTTTGTTTAAATTAAAAATCAACTTATATTAGTTTTTTGACTCGTTGTTGTATACATTTTTATATAATTACAAAGTTACCAGTCGAAAAATGTGTGCGATGTTAAGAACTTAGAGTCTCAGGGTCTTTTGGATGTAAACTGTATAGCCCGATTTAACAACGAGTAGAGATGCAGACTTAAGCTCAAAGCTAACGAGAAGGAACGTTTGAGTCGCTTCTGTGGACGAGACTCTACTTTTATACCCGTACTCAGTCAGTCAGAATATAAATTTGTGAGCTTATGATTTATGTAGAATTTTGAGACATTTTACATTTGTTTGCTACGTCTGTAATCTACATCTCTACAATGTCGATTAAACAAATAAAATTTAGATTTTACATACAAAATGTAGACTCTACATACACAATGTAGATTATACATACACAATGTATATTCTACATCTTCCCTGCAAAGGTCGGGCATTGCACAAGGCAGAGTGTGTGCGAGCTAGAAAGAGAATGAGTAGCATCAGCAGGAAGTGGAGGAAGTGGGGAAAGCAACTGAAAATTAATTTCTTTATTCTGGCTATAACAATGATCCGATCTAATTCGACATTCTAATATATATGGTCATTCCCTACGATACTGCGTTTTTAGTTTTATCGCATCTTTAAAATTGTGGCTGCCACAGGCAGTGGCGTAGCTACGTACGTGCAAGACGGTGCGGCGCACCGGGGCCCTTGAGCTTAAAGGGCCCCCAAGCTCAGGGGCCAAGACTCTGACCAGAAAATCACTAAAAAATCTCTCACTCCACACTTCTTTTTTAAATGCACGCATGAATTCGACATGTATAATTAGGCGTCGTTTAAGGTATTCTTCGTAAAATTCTACGGAGAAACGGAGTAACATTCCAAACGGTAAAATATGATTTTCGAAGGGTTTTTCAACCAATTTCAGGTCAGCCGTTTCTTCGTTGAATTTAATTAACGATACTTCATACTTTGTGAGCTTATAGAATTTTTAAATATTTTACACTTTTAATTTTTTTGCTACATCTGTCTCTACATCTACATCGAAAATGTTTATTCTACATCTGAAATGTAGATTATGCATCTACAATGTAGATTATACATCTTCTCCGGGCATAGCACTGCATAGGACAGAGTGTGTGAAGGAGGCGGGGGAAGCAACTGAAAATTCATTCTGGCTATAATAATGATCCGATCTGATTCAGATTCGGCAATCTAGTCATTATCTACGATACTGCGTTCTTAGTTTTATCGTATCTTTAAAATTGTACCTGACACAGATTATTCTCCTTTGTGCGGGCAGTGTGATATCACATCAGTCTGGAAACAAAATTTGGTTGCTCTAGCTCCTATAGTCTCTGAGACCTAGGCGCTCATCAAGACAGTCATAGAATCGGCTATTGATGCTGATCAAGAATATATATACTTTATGGGGTCGGAAACGTTTCCTTCTCTGCGTTACTCACATCCACTTTTACCAAAACTCTTTTACCGCTTAACTCTTTTTGAGTACGGCTATACAAATTTAATCTATCAGAAAAAGTCGGTTTTGTTCGAAGCGTAAATAAAAAGTTAAATTTTGTCGAGTATTGTAATTTTGCGAAAAGTAAGGCCAGAAAAAGAATGTAATTTTTTTAAGTTTACAATAAAGTTTTTTGAACACATACACTTTCAAATAAATAATTCGATTTACCTCATGGCCTAATACCATTAATCCATAAAGCTCACACAAAACCCTCTTAATGACAAAGTAGTTGACTTTAGTTGGGTACCCAATTATTTTTTTTGCACCGCGGCCCTTTCCTACCAGCTACGCCACTGGCCACAGGTTTGCGCCCTTTGTGGGATCTGGAAAAGTAATTTAGGGAACGGAAAAATATCAAAATAAACAATAATAAAACTGGTGACTCTTTCAGAGCAAAGAAATCTTTTATAGCTTCATTTGAAAATTTGTTCGATTTTACCAAGTCGATGATAAAAATTTAAGAGAAATGGTGGAACATCTCTTGGAAATTCCTTGAGTTGACGATGTATCGGACTTTGCGGCGGGTATCAATACTCTGCTCCATTTTTCGGCTTTTTATCTAAAGATCCTTCAGAATGGAATTTTGATTTTCAAAATAATTTAAATATATTACAGCCGAGCGAGACTATAATCGAATACTGAAAAAAGAGATCAAATTCAGTATTGCTGTACGTCGAAAAGGAATATTATACTCAATATCGTTAATTAATAAACATTTCTTACCATTCCATTTATTGTTGTCTTAAATTTTAACCAATCAAGCTAACATTACGGGACGAGACTTTTCTTTTTAAATTCTAAAGTAAAAAGAAATGCAATCCGATCAGAGCGATATTTAGTAAGACATCGGCCAAATATAGTCTGTCTCACGTCTGCAACTTTAAGCTAATCGGCCTGGACCTTTTATTGATTTATTCCAAAAGCAACATTTTTAGGCACCATACATATGTATGTATTTCTCGTCGTTAAACACTATTCGCCATTTTGTTTCTGTTGATTCTCATAAAGCTCCTCCTATGTAACCTGTTTTATCTCTTAGTCTGACTAAATAGTTAAACTTTAAATGTGTTGAATCCAATCCATACACACCACATAAATACATACATATGTATGTACATTAGCTCTTAATAAAATAACACATGAAACCTTCCATTATCACGAGATGAACATGTAGTGATGAAAAAATACCTAAAATCTTTTAGCATACTGTTGTAATTAGTAATATGTGCATACATATATAAATACAATTTCAATTTGGAAACAAAATCTGTATGAAAATTATAGTACTAGTAGCATGATAACAACTGTCATCTGTATGTACTGTATATATGTATATTTTCACCAAATATTCACATAAGTGTATGTTAACATGTTTGTGATTATGCACATACATATATACCATATGTACATGGCATGACGAAACGAAAATAGCTTCACGTTTTTGTTTGCTGGGTGATGGACACGACACACACACTCAAACCACTCTAAAACGAGTTAATGTTAATACAACACACGAAAAACGGACACTGGTGTGTGTATAAAAGTATACAACTCAATAAAACATGGATAGGAGCAAAACAGGTTTCTGGCTTCTCTCTTTGTGCTTGAATACTTCATCGACTATAACCGATTACGAGGAATGTCTTCATTAGTTGGGTACAAAATTGCTACGTTTATCAGTTTAGGTTCTACATTGCATTTCTGAGCCGAATTTGTATACTCTTACACTGCAACACGCAATACAGATTATAGCAGACTGGCTTTTGTCTGTGGGGCTGGAGTTGGCGGCTCAAACAACGGAGGCAGTGCTGGTCAGTACTCGATCAACTGTGGAGACAGCGCACGGCAAAATAGGAGATCAGACCATAGCGCGATCGACACCAGGCTCTGCTTCCGGGAGCACCTGTGGTTGATTTGGCCCTGGCTGAAGCGTCTGGCTGTGATTGGCCTGTACCTGAAGGACGAGTACAACTTTGATGCGAAACGCTTTGCCAGGATTGCCAAGCTGATTGAATTGCTCAAAGCGGACGATGTGGTACAGTCCTTCTATGCCACGCCCGAGCAGCACATTGAGTTCTGGAAGAGCCGCAAGGCGGGCAACGCCAACTACGATCTTCTGGCCGTACAGGAGAAAGCGGCCAACACAAGCCGAGCCCTGTTTCGCCTGCTATTAAACACCCGTGGACCGAAGCAGGAGAGAAGGCTGTTGCTGACCAGGCTGTTGCTGACCAGCGTAGTTCGTTCAGCCATAACGTACGCGTCAGCAGTTTGGGCGGACGCCATCAAAATCGCCGCCAGCTACGCGAGGGGCGTCAAATCGATACATCGGCTTTGCGCACTGAGAATATGCTGCGGCTTTCGCACCATATTAGACGACGCCGCGCTGGTGTTCTCCCCATCGATCTCTTAGTCGTCGAGGAGAAGAGCAGGAGTCCTCTGTCATCCGAGCAGGAGTCGAACGGAAGGCGGCGCGAGAGCAGGCAAGAGAGGAGAGCCTCAGTGTGTGGCAAAGCCGCTGGGACAGCTCCGAAAAGGCCGGTGGACCCACCGTCTCATCCCAGATGTGAGAAGCTGGACCAACAGGGGCCAAGGTGCGGTGAATTTCTACACCATTCAACTCCTCAGCGGACACGGCTGCTTCGGCCTGTATTTATTTAGATTCGGGCACGAAGTTTCGCCACACTGCAGATGGTGCGGCGGCGGTACAGAGGACACGGAGTACTTCCTCTGTCGCCCCACGTATCCTGGCGGTGTATGAAAAATCTAGTCTATAATCGAATATATAAAAATTATTAAGAATTAAAAAAAATATATATATATATACTGGATATTGTATTAGGGTTGACCCCAAGCCGATGTCTGTTACGCGTGCAAGGCAGAAACGCAGACCTTGCTTCAGCTACTGCTAAACCGTTCCTATATCTTCTACATACATATCCGGTCCCACCTGGATCTTCCTCGTCTTACTTTTATTTAATTCACTGTACTGCAAAGTAAATGTCATACGGATCTTTCTCTTTACATGTGCATAAAGATGCATGCATATTTTTATAAAAACAACAATACTGTTTTCACATAAGTATATATGTACATACATACATATGCAGCTTGGGGTATGTTTGTATGAATTGATGACGGTCTGATACACACTTAACTATCTGCCGGCTCCAGGGCTCCAGGCTCAGACACAAAATTTCAAGCAACGACACGCAACCAAGCACTTTGGCTGAGTTTGCGTTGATCGTACATACATATAAATAACAAGAGGGCAATGTGTCGGAAAGAATCTTGTATACTCTCACTCACTATTTCCACATGATAATATTTTTAAATTTCGGGTAAATAACCACTGAAACATTGTATTTTTGAACATATTTAGCTAGTATCTTCATTGCCAGTTTATTTACGTATCCCTATACCATAAATTTGTAGAAAAAAATGCATATGAGTGCTAAAGTGCTCATACTCCTTTCAAGGGTAAAATAATGTCTTCATCAGCAACAGTAGCGACAACCGAACGATGCGAATTGAGACAGTGGATGATAAAATGGTGAATAGAAAAGAATGGAAATGTTTTGGATTTTTGGAAAAACGGAAAACATTAATATGAGCATATGTATGAACATACATACATATGTGTATGAATTTAATGTATTGACAATTCACAAAATATTGTGATTTAATAATTCAAAAATTTTACAAAAATACATATGTATGAACATAGTCTTGGACTAATGGATATCATACCACTATATGATTGGGGATGCCGTGAGTACCTACATACATACATAGATATGTATGGCACAGAGATAATCCAATCCTTGCGTCACGCAGAGACAGTGCAATCGAAATTCAAACTCAATCGTAATACGATCTAGTGACGGCTTCATGCCATATCCCCTCGTGAAAAAATACTATACTTAGCGGTTGTACCGCTAGAGGGTTTAGGAGTAGTGGGTGGGGTAACTCCTGGTCCCACATTTATCGGAACGGCATTTTATTTAATTTTTTTTTTCCACAAAAAAACATATACAAATTGTGTTACAGCACCAAATATATCTGAGTAGCGGGTATCTTATAGTCGGAAGATCAAGCAAAGGCTAACTTGTTCCTCTTTCATTTTCTGCTTCGACGGACAACATAATTCGAAAGGCGAGTTCGGCTCAATTTCTTGATAATGATGATGCTTCAATCTGCGTCTGCCTTGTCGCTTAATGGAGAAAGAAACTGGATTTAAGAGTATGTATGCATGTATGTATGTATAAGCGTTTACATGTACATACATATGTACATATAATGTGTGTCTGTATCGCTGAAGACAAAGGTGATGTTTTTGTGGGTTTCGATTTGCAGACTAATTAAGACCTAAAAATTGTTACTGGTCAGGTAAAAAAAATGAAAATTAAGTCATTGTGCTCTGCATCAATAAAAAGCCTTAATATGGACACAAGATGGTACATATGTACCGCGGTTCTAGACACCACATATTTAAATCTAAGTATGTATGCATGTATGTACAAAAATCACATTTTTCAAATTTGTGATAATCCTTGATAGATCCACAACTACGACACTTCTAACCAAGTACCTACTCAACGGTGAAAAATATTATTATTAATACTATTAATATAATATATCATCTGTCGTGTGGTGTTGTAGCTGAAGTTAAAAACCTGCTGATGAACCAAGTTATGGTACTGGTGCACGGAGAAGTTGCTTGGTCGCGTCCTACAGATTAGGTCGCTTTCATTTTTTTGCCGCTCTGCAGTTAATAGGCAGACGAATGCAGATGCAAAGTCTTACATTTCTTTATACAAACATATGTACGAAAAAAGTGCATGTGTGTGTGTACAGAAATACCACCATACGTACATACATACTTACAGATATGTGTACATATGTATGTATATAAAAATATCTGGTTTTTTGTTCTTTCCAAGAACCGACCAAAGTTCCCTCATAAAATAAGACTAAATGTGTGCATGGAAATGTCCATGCATACATATATGTACAGCTGTGTTCATTGAAATAGCGACAGAAGCAAAACTTTATAACGGTTTTTTTGCATATTTTTGTTAGTTGATCACTTGCACATTGTTTTTGTAGAATGGAACATAGAGATAAGAAACACACAAAAACCCCGTTAGATTTGCTCTGTTTTTGTGTTGTCTTGATATTATTGTACACGTGCATAACTTTTCGGCTGTTCATTGAAATAGCAGTTTTTGATTTTTTCCACGAAAAGTGCCGAAAATTTTTGTAATTTTGTGAAAAGTGAGTTTAATTAAGTTCATTGTTATAATTTATACGACAATACACTATTACGATGGAACAAAATTTAATTCCAGTGGGTAGAGGACCTCACTGCTCCAAGGGAGAAAGGGTCTTCCCTTTCGTCAAGCTTAGGAAGGAAGGCAAATCATATAACAAAATTCAGAGTCGCCTAAAATGTTCTGCCAAGATGATTTCTAATGCCATAAATTATGAATTTTGAAACCCGAAAAACGAGGTGCGATACGCAAAACCACAAATGTAGACGACCGACGAATAGTGCGCTTCAGCAAAGCTAAACCTTTTGCATCCTCTATGGATATTAAAGCGGAGCTGAGCTTGGGAATCAGTGATGTGACTATTCACCGGCGACTACTAGATGAAAATTAGAATGCCCGAAGTCCACGAAAGGTGCCATTACTTGTTTCAATGAACACAGCTGTACATAAATACATATGCATCTCCGTTCACGTACAGAAATACATATGTGTGTATGTATTACCCGCTGCCAGGGCATCTTTCGTCCATTTCATAGAGAGAAGAGAAGACTTGGAATGACTTGAATAAGACGTTAAATTACAAAAGGAAGGCATATAATGAGAACGTAGGAGCGCACGGCAAACGCATTTTAAGGCCTGAATCCAATCCCGCTGTGCTCTCGCAGGCAGAGAATCTGCTTGAGTCCACGCCACAGGTTACCAAAAGGTCGTTTTATAAATGCATGGGCATTGACAAATTTCAGAGTCAGTGTCTGCAGGTACAATGCAGATCGCACACAGATACTCACTGATACTCTCACAACACATTGCTTCCTCATATACATACATAAGCATGTACCTCTTTAGTTAAGTATTTTATTTTTTACTGCTCTAAAGTTCAAGGAAAACATGGCTTTCTTTTAAAGCCTATTTCTAATTTTTTAACGACGATTTACAAAATATAAATAGCTTCATATGTTTGTATGGTCTTGTAAATATATACCAATTTCTGGACGAAAGAAATTTATATTAAAATGTTTTTAGCTAAATACATACATATGCACGTACTTATTTTTGAAAACAAAATGTTTCTGAAAATTTTATTTTTAAATGATTCTTAAAATCAGGTTTGTCAGAAGGCCTTGTTTTTTGAACTTTTGTTCCCCTAGTGTACCTGCATAATATTTATATTAATCTGATAATTACGTGGTACTTAGATATGGGACATATATACTGAGTCCACTGAAAAGAGAGACAATCGAGAAGTTTTGAGGACTATTTATATCTTGAAAAAAGGGTCTGTTCTAAAAAGTCCTGTTCGTCAGCTTGTCTTGATGATTACATCGATCTCAGAGACTATAAAAGCTAGAAAAACCAAATATTTGTACTCAGACTTCTGTGATATCACACTGTTAAACGTGTATTTAAAAATTTCGGCCCGCCCCTTCCGCTCCAATAAGGGACGGAGATCTGTGGCATCCACAATTTTGAAGATACGAAAATACCTACGCAGTATCGTACCAGATTTTCGAATTTGATTCAGATCGGATCATTATTAAAACAAGAATGAAGAAATTAATTTGCAGCTTTACTAAAAGCTGTCAAATTTTAAACGCGACTCTACCTTTATAGCCAAACTCAGTCAGTATATATGTGACAATATGACCTTTTTTCTTTTGTCCAGGTGGAAGGAGGCCTGGAAAAAGTTTAAAATAAACTTGATTCAGTGTGATATCACATGAAACTGGAATCAAATTTTGTTTCTCTAGCTCTTACAGTCTCTGAAAACTAGGCGACAAACAAACAGACGGACGGACGGATGAACGGACAGACAGACATGGCTAAATCGACTCGGCTATTGATGCTAATCAAGAATATATATTCTTTATGGGTTCGAAAATGTTTCTTTCTCTGCGTTATACACATCTACTTTGACCAAAAATTCAACACTCCCCTTAACTTTTCTATTGCGGGTATCCTTTAGTTTTGCTGTTTTGCCCACTGTTAGACGCCGATATAGCATAAAAACTGAGGGACTAGTGTGCATAGCTAGTACATTTGTACATACATATGTACATATATGTATCGCTGTATTAACGGACATGCCAAAAGTACTGTTTCAGGATTTGAATCTAGAATTTAAAAACGGCCGGTACAAGGTTCTTTCCAAGGCTAGGTCCTCGAATCTACGAGGTATTGAAGGCTTGACCAGATGTTAAAAAAACACAAGGATAGGGATAATATGAAGAAATAGAAAATTATTAGAAAATGATAAATATACATCCATATGCCACTTTTTACGAATTGATAAAAAATTTCGGAGAAAAATGTCACGTACATGACCTAAATGTGTTTAGAAATTGGTACTATAAAATATACTCAGATTTAAATGAACAGATGTCTAAAAGGAATTATACATTTATGCTACATTCCATTCAGATGAGAAGAGTATGTATGCCTGACTTTTGTTTTATTTTAAGTATACATGGTAATATACACATTTAACTCATCATGTTCGTTGGCATCAAAAGCCCGGATGCAATGAAGTAATTTCTTCATTATTTTTTTGTATTAATTGAGCAAAGGTATACTATACCCTTGGCGCTACTCATTTCGAATTTTTAAGAGTATGTATGCAGTATGCATGTGTGTTTATATATGGTATGTGTATGTACACATGAAAACTTATCCATATACATGCCACCACACACCAAGAAAAGCAAAGAGAGCATAATATTGTGAAGGGATAGATAGGGAGAGAGAGGTCTGTAGGACAGCGAGACGGGAAATCCAGAGAGTCGCAATGTGGGAGCGGCGTGCCGATCGTTTTTACGTCCGAGGCATAGCAAAAACAAAAAAGTCTGTTCGTTAAAATTCGGTTGGTGCCGTCCAGGCCGTAAAAACGAACCTACCTGCCATTGGACCAGATCCGGAGAGAGAGCCGAGCCTTATTCGGCTGTAGCGGAAAAGTAGCCAAATCGTCAGCTCTAAGGGCAAAAAGTATCTTAAATTAGTATGTGTGAATGTGTGTTCTGTATTGTGTATATTGTATGGCCATCTTCGATCTGCCCGCCTTCGCTGACTGTTCGTGATCTGTAGCTATACACTTGAATCAGTGACGCACTTGCACATGTATCTGTGCGCTTATGTTGTATTTTAAATTGTATCTGTGTGAGCATCTGCAGCAGTATCTGTGAGAGGAGACGACGTGCGGTGCTGGTGCTCCATCTAAGCAAGCGAAGCATTGCAAGAGATAGAGTTGCTGCCACTCAGTCCACTCGCAAGAAACACCGCAATAAGACGCAGCATACACTCGTTATTGACTTTGTCACACTTAATTTATTTTTGTTGGCTGAAAGTTAAAATAAATTAAGCGATTAATTTGGGTGCTGTGTGTAACCTCTTGATTCGCGTACAGTACTCACCCGCGTGTGATCACCGTTGGGAAAACAAGTAAATATTCCTTAAAATTACTAAACAAGCACTGCAACCACTATTTGTGTCCTGGGAATTATATACGAGTGGTTCCTGAAAAAATATTTACTTACAAAAGCGGAAATATATTACACTTTTTGTGCTATTTGTGCCAGTGTCTTGTTAAAATGAATGTTTCCAAACACCGCTAAAATTTAATACGAAAGTGCCGACGGTAAAGCCATGATGTGAAAACAATAAAATTCCGTTAAGTTAAATGTTAAACGTCGTATAAGAAACATCTTGAATCTGGATCAATAAAATCAACATGGACGCGTACGCTTTACCAACCTATTTTCCCCTTGCGTAAGTTGAATTATACTGCGCTATCTGTAAACATTCATACATATGTAAATTTCTGTGATGATATACTTGAAAATTGTGGAAAGAAACTTCCCATTGATGGGTTTTCAGTGTACAAAGTACACTGTAGACGGTTTCTACGGGATTTGGATTTTTGTTTTTCCCCAAGTCGTAAATGTTCATAAATAAATAGCGTTGAAGTTTGATAAAAACTGTCTTTTTGTACACTTGGAAAATGTATACGAATAATAATACTTTTATTAATAATATTTTTTTAATGTAATTCATATTCGGTCTTACCATCGTCGATAGTACTCGGTATACTATGCATGTATTGTATCTTTCACATATTCGCCATAAAAAACGGTTCCACTTTAATTCTGAAAAATTTGTACTATTGCCTTTTTACATTATTTACCAAAAAACGTGATAACGCATGATATTTTTAGCAATGCAGCTAACCGATTTAATATCTGCGGAAAAAGAGCATACCAAATTCAATCGGAATAATGTTCAAATGATTCATCCAATAAAAATAGGACCGTGTTCAATGACAATTATACCGTGAGTTCATTTTTGCAGTTAGCATGACCGTCGTGTAAAGGAAGCTTTAATAAATTATAATTCTAATTTTCTGACTACAAAAAATGTAAAAACCACTTCTTATAAGCATGAACTACCGCTTTCCTATAGTTTTATCGGTTATCAGTTGTCCCCTGGAAATCTATGCCGTTTCCTTACCATAAGAACGATCAGTTGAAAAAATCATCGCTTGTTTCTAAAGATATTAACCCACAAGTTAACTTTCAGAATTTCATCAGATAGGTCGATAAAACCTTTGTATGCCAGAACTCAGGGTACGCGAACGAAATGTTTTGAATGTTTTTGTATAAAGCTGGATCCCAATAAAAAAAAGATTCGAGCTGGACGTTTTGGTTTGTCCGTTTCAGAAACTGTAAGAGCTAGAGCAACCACATATTTATATCCGTACTCAAAGAGTTGAGGGGTATATATTCATATATATTCTTGTTCAATAGCCGAGCCTCTGTCCGTCCGTCTTGTTTTTAAATTCTATATTGTACATCATAATCTCACATATTTATATACTGACTGAGTACGAGTATAAAAGTAGAGTCTCGTCCACAGAAGCAACTCAAAAGTTCCTTCTCGTTTGTGTTGACTTTTGTGGATTCGGGGCAAATCTGTTTCGGACATCCTGAGGTATCCCCAACGCTGACGATACGATGGATAGCTAAACTGTTCTACAAAATGCCAACTTTGGAAAATAGTTACCAGAAGAAAACAGATACTAAAATTTGCAACATATCTTTAAAATGGCAAGATAGATACTAAAAAAAAATGAAAGAGAAGGTTTTTTTTTTCGCTTGGTATATCTTATGCAATTATATCCATTGTTTAGAAACTAATTTTACGACAAATGAAAGACTATACATTTCCGTTTTTAACCCATTAATTTTACAGCCAATCAGTGTACTATATTAATTGCCTAACTCAATTTAGTTTATACAACTTATGTTTTATGTAACTTATATTTTATACGTAAAAGTCAGAAATGGTATCGGAGCCGATGACTGCCGCATGCTCTCTCATTCTCTATTTGGTATTTCTGTTTTTTGTTTGTTCATTCGGGCTATAAGAATGATCTGAATGGGATAGACAGACTTGCTACATCGACTCGGCTATTGATGCTGATAAAGAATTTATGGTGTCGAAAACGCTTCCCTCTGGATATTACATACATCTACACGAAGTCTTTGAGTACAGGGTGTAACCACTGTAAAACAGTGTTACAGCTGCAGTCAGTTCTATTAATACCAGGATTTCTGAAAATATTCATACATGCATGAATATGCTTGCTTTGATGTTTAAGTAACGCCAGCACTAAGCATTTTAATCAGCACCTTAATAGAATCGAAGGGGTGAAAGCATCCTATAGGAGTTTGTGTAGCAAACCAGTGTACCCAATTTTATCAAACTTCTTACTGAAGGGAGAACTGCTTTACAGTTATTTTGGGCTTCAAGTAGCCGATTAAATGCTGAAAGGAAGGTGACATGGAAAATTATGAATATACTTTGAACTGACACATATATGTCTTGCCAAATCGCGGTCCAGCGAGGGTAACTTTTTGCCTTTTAGAAATGTAAGAGAATTTGCCTTTACATCGAACATTTACCGTAAGAATGCTGTAGAGAGAGAGAGAAGTGTGGGGCAGGTGTTTTTTGATTACATGCTGGATGTATAAACCCGCCCATTACTGCTAAGCCACTCTTTGACTGGAAATGGCTTTCATCATTGTGATGTAAGTAAAAACGAGAAGGAACGTGTGAGTCGCTTCTGGAGACGCGACTCTAGTTATACCCGTACTCAGTCAGTATATGGGCAGTTCCTATCTGGCGTTACGTTACATTCGTACGAAAAAATGTTGAAAAAAATAGTCAAAAAGCTGAAATTTGGAAAAAATATTATCTTCGTTGAATATAATTTGGTTAGGCCTATATTCACCAAAAAAATGGAAATAATCGAGCGTACGGTTTTAAAGATATAAGCCAAAGTATGACCTAAAAGTGCGGTATATAAAACAGAAGTGGTTTTCGAGGTTGGCAAAATGGCAAAACTCTGCGAATTGGATATATAACATTGGATTGGATATATAACATATAACATCTGTATAACATTTTTTGTGCTAATAAATTAAGTATTGAGATGTAATTTTCAAACTTATTAAATGTAAAAACTTGTCCTCTTTTTTTGTTAAAAATCCGCGGAGGCATCTGGCGAACGTTACTGGCGTGACGTAACCAAATTCCGCGATAAAAAAAGCATAAAAATATACTATTAGCCGAGGTTGGACAAACGTTCTGATAATGGTTTTAGGTAGTTTAATATGTTAGGAAGAGTTTAAGGAGAAACTTTTGTCAAGAATCATATTTTTATTGGGAGATAATAGTAAAAGAAAACATGTCTATAAAAATACCAGAAAATACCAAAAACGGGAACTTTTGCTTATTTGAATAGGTTTTCGCATGAAAGTTAATGAAATTATATGTCAATAAAGTAAATTAGTTACCTTTCAATAAACTTAGAAATAAATATCCGGAAAAAATTATATGGAAATCGGTTTTTATTGACTTTTTATGATTTTTCGCCTGGTGGACCTTTTGGCGGAACTGCCCATATACATTTTTGAGCTTATGATTTTATAGAATTATAAAATAAAAAAAAAATTTACATTTTGACATTTTTTTGCTACATCTGCTATCTACATCTACTATGTATATTCTACATCACCCCCGCTAGAGGACGCTCGCGTACATAACGCGACAGAGTGTGCGAGCGAGAAAGAGAATGAGTAGTGTTTGTCTTGCAGGAGGGGGCGGGGGAAGCAACTGAAAATTAATTTCTTCATTCTGGCTATAATTATTATCCGATCTGATTCAGATTCGGTAATCTGAGATGATGAGATATCTAGATTTAGATATGGTCATTCTCTACGATACTGCGTTTTTAGTTTTATCGTATCTTTAAAATTGTGCCTGCCACAGATTTTCGTCCTTTGTGGGGGCGGAAGGGGGCGGGGCGAAATTTTGAAATACACTTGTAGCAGTGTGATATCCCATGAGTCTTGAAACCAAATTTCGTTGCCCTAGCTCTTATAGCCTCTGAGATCCAGGCGACAAACAAGACGGACAAAGACACAGACAGGCATGGCTATATCGACCGGCTATTGATGCTGATCAAGAATATATATACATTATGGGGTCGGAAACGTTTCCTTCTCTGCGTTACACACACCCACTTCTACCAAAAATCTACACCTTAACTCTTTTTGAGTACGGAATACCTAGAACTTGCAATATAAACTCAATATGTTTTTTTAAGAATTTAATAATATTTCATGTGCTTTTGTGCTATGTTAAACCTATTTATGTATGGTAAATTATTCTCTTGTGCTTTGTTAAGCCGTTTGCTTATTTGCGTTTGCGAGTCTCTCGTGCGTTGGCTTGCTGAGTTGGACTATAAAAATTACCAAGAAAATCTAACCATTGCCGTTCTTTTGACAATTTGAATGATTATAAGCTTATTTTGTGCAGAATTAGCTACACTCTTTAGTGGAAAAACTAAAGTCTAAAAATAGAATAATACCACACAAAACAAATTTTTTTTTTTTTAAGCAAAGTTGACAAAACAATACAAATTTGGAAAAGTTCAATATGTTAGAAAGACATTGAGTAAAAACTTTTATCAAGAATCATCCATTTACTAGGAGATAATAGTAAAAGAAAACGTTTCTATAAAAATAACAAAAACGCGAACTTTAGCTTATTTTAATAGGTTTTCGGATCAAAGTTAATGAAATTATTTGTCAATTGTGAAATTAGTTACCTTTCAATACATTTAGAACATAATGTCCGGAAAAAATTATATGGAAATTTGTTTTTATCGACTAATGACTGGTGGACCTTTTGGCGGAATTGCCCATATATGATTTATTATCGACCTTTATTACAGACCTTTATAGAAATACAATCTTTTTATACCCGTACACAAAAAAGAGTTAAGGGGTATATTAGATTTGTGGTAAAAGTGGATGTGTGTAACACAGAGAAGGAAAATTTTCCGACCCCATAAAGTATATATATTCTTGATCAGCATCAATAGCCGAGTCGATAGAGCCATGTCTGTCTGTCCGTCTGTCCGTCTTGTTTGACGCCTGGTTCTCAGAGACTATAAGAGTTAGGGCAACCAAATTTGGTTTCAAGACTCATGTGATATCACACTGCTACAAGTGTATTTCAAAATTTCGCCCCGCCCCCTTCCGCCCCCACAAAGGACGAAAATCTGTGGCAGGCACAATTTTAAAGATACGATAAAACTAAAAACGCAGTATCGTAGAGAATGCCCATATCTACCAGATTGCCGAATATAAATCAGATCGGATCATAAATATAGCCAGAATGAAGAAATTAATTTTCAGCTGCTTCCCCCGCCCCCTCCTGCAAGACAAACACAACTCATTCTCTCTCTCGCTCGCACACTCTGCCGCGTTCAGTGCGCGAGCAACCCCTAGCGGAGGAGATGCAGAATATAAATGGTACATCTATAATCTACATTTTAGATGTAAAATATACATTGTAGATGTAGATGTAGATAACAGATGTAAAATTTTTTTTTTTTTCTAAAATTCTAAAAAATTATATCTCAAAAATGTATTTACTGACTGAGTACGGGTATAAGTAGAGTCGCGTCCCCAGAAGCGACTCACACGTTCCTTCTCGTTACTTATTAACCTTATTGTTTCTAACAAAGCCAGATGTACAAAAATAATGTTTAATATATGGATTTTTATGTTACAGATACTCGGAACTACAATTCCTAGCATCTAGGCGAGCTGCAGCTGTAGCAGCGGCGGCAACAGTGTTACCAGGTTCGCCATGCCTTAACCACGTTCCCATAGCAGATGTTAGTAGCTCGGTGACAGTTGCGCCCTCGATGACCGGGAATGAAGCAGCGGCATCGGACTCTATAAAAGTGCCTGCTTCTATTCACACACCAATTAATACTGGGAATGTTAGCAACCACACATTACTAGCCAACTCAGCTGGTCACCATCATCATCACCAGCATCAACATATTCATAGTATAAATGTAGGTGGGCAACCTCAACCGCACGATTTCCACCCTGCCTACAGAATTCCCGGATACATGGAACAATTTTACTCTCTGCAACGGAGCAGCCCCACAGCATCCTACCATGGTAGTTACTCTGCTTCATAGCATAGCTGCATAGTAGTCAGATTATTAAAAAATGTAAATAATGTAATCTCCTTCTGGTAGATCCTTATGCTAACTGTGCCTCGGCATTCCACTTGGCTGGGCTTGGATTAGGCTCAGGTGACTTCTTGGGTACGCGAGGTATGGGTTCTCTGGGTGAATTGCATCACGCAGCCGTTGCAGCAGCCGCCGCTGCTGGATCACTGGCAAGTACAGACTTTCATTTTAGTATTGATGGCAACGGACGACTAAATAGCCCGCGGCCGGCTGCTGGTAGTATTCGCGCAAGCGTAAGCCGCAAACGTGCGCTGTCTTCATCGCCATATTCGGACTCATTTGATATTAATTCAATGATCAGATTCTCACCAAATTCACTAGCCACGATTATGAATGGTTCGAGGGCAAGCAGTGCCGCTAGTGGGTCATATGGGCATATCGCCGCTAGTGCATTGAGTCCAATGACACACGCCCACACATCAATAGCACCACGTCTACAGCAAATACAAGCACATTTGTTGCGTGCAAGTGCTGGACTTCTGCACCCCATGACCCCGCAACAGGCGGCTGCTGCCAGTTTTTCCATGACCCATGCAGCTAACGCTGCAGCTCTAGGCCTAAGTGATGTCCATTCCAAGCCAAAAGACTTACACTTACCCATTCTTTCGTCGCAATCACCGGTAGCGAGAACAGTTTCAAATGAATCAAAGGAGGTTGCTGCTTTGAAGGTAAGTGTGCTTTTATTTCTACGCAATATGTTAATAGTGTCAGACATTATTATGTTACATGCAATAATAGCTCTTCGACGAGGGAAACCAGAAGGCCCGACAGTTAAAAAACAAACCCATGGAGCAGCCATCATCCACATCTGACAGCGTGGCACAAGTAGAAGCGGATAGCGCCTCTTCGAATTTGTCGGAGCGCCGACAACGTAATAAAGGCTCAGGAAGCACTGGTAATGTTAATGGGATTGGACAGAGTAGCCACGTGGAGGAATTTGTCAACTTTGCCTCTACATCCACTCCATCGAATGAATATGACTGTACCACTGCCGACACAACAGATATTAAGGACGAGCCCGGTGACTTCATTGAAACGAATTGCCATTGGCGTAGCTGTGGCATTGAATTTATGACCCAAGATGAACTTGTTAAGCACATAAATAATGACCACATTCAAACCAACAAGAAAGCTTTCGTCTGCCGATGGGAGAATTGTTCACGAGGTGAAAAGCCATTTAAGGCGCAGTATATGCTGGTTGTACATATGCGTCGCCATACCGGTGAAAAACCACATAAGTGCACGGTATGATTGCTTTTCAATTCATGTTGAAAAAATTTTTTACATAACATTCATTATAGTTTGAAGGCTGTTACAAAGCGTACTCCCGTCTGGAAAACCTAAAAACACATTTGCGTTCGCACACGGGAGAAAAGCCCTACACCTGTGAGTATCCAGGATGCAGCAAGGCCTTCAGTAATGCCAGTGATCGTGCGAAGCATCAAAACCGAACCCACAGCAATGAGGTAAGATAATAAAATACTACAATTATCGAAATGTTTAAATCTTGTGTATATTTTTTCAGAAGCCATACGTTTGTAAAGCTCCTGGTTGTACGAAACGTTATACCGATCCAAGTTCGTTGCGAAAACACGTAAAAACCGTTCATGGTGCTGAGTTCTATGCTAATAAGAAACACAAAGGCTTGCCTTTAAATGATGCAAACTCTCAACTAGAAAGGGACAATGGCCAGAATCGACAGCATTTGCAGGAGCAGCATATAGATTCAAGCCCTTGCAGCGATGACCTGCATATTGGAAAAATGATAGGCATGTCCAGTCCCAGTATTAAATCTGAATCAGATGCCAATTCTCCACATCATTTAATATCAAATGGTGGTGGCGCCGCAGCTTCCGAATGCTTCATATCATACACGCAGGACGATATGGCCGAAAACGGTGGATTGAATGAATGTTGGAACTGTGATGATGACGTCGATGTGGCCGACCTACCTATTGTCTTGCGTGCAATGGTTAATATTGGGAATGGAAATGCGTCTGCGACGTCTATGGGGGCAACCTCTATTGGTCGTCAGCGCTTTCGCAGTCGACTTCAAACTAAAGGTATAAACTCGTGTACTTCGATGCTTTGCAATATTCCGGAAAGTAATCGTGCCATTGGGATTAGCGAACTTAACCAACGTATTACAGAGCTAAAGATGGAGCCAGGCATGCCAACGGCTCAAGTTCAAGCGCGAGTAAATGCTAATACAGGTTTAGGTGGCTTGCAAGATGAGTTATTACAAACTCAACCACAGAATCGCAACATTGCTTTAACTAAGCAGGGCTATGCATCAGTACATAGTTCTCTACAAGCTCAGTATCGACGAGATAGCCAGAACTCCAATGCCAGCACATATTACGGCAGCATGCAAAGTCGTCGTAGTAGTCAATCATCGCAGTTATCGTCCATGTCTACTATGCGACCGAACCCCTCCTATAACACGACCTCAGCTTCTCTTTACGACCCAATTTCACCTGGCTGCTCTCGCCGATCCAGCCAAATGTCAAATGTTGCAAGCTGCTATGCCGTGACACCAACAACAGGATCGAGTTCCACAGACAAATATGCGAATTTAAACTCTGGCGCTGGTGCACAAATAAATGACAGGCTTGGCAATCCATATTTTGCCCCTAATAACAGTCTTCCGCCTCCTCCGTCTTCACATTTGATTGCAACTAATCTAAAGCGCTTGCAGGGGACAAATGGTATAAGCAGCTATCAACAGGAAAAGGTTTTTCAAAATAGCGGACGATATTCTACTCCCAATATTATGCAGTCTCCTCATTCTGGGACCTACCGACAGGAAGCAGGGTTAGAGTTCGGCAAATCAGTGCAGAATTGTGCATCTAGGCGTCAATCCGAGCCATTATTGCCGAATCTGAGTCTAGAGCCTCATGTTACTTTGAATGACACAAATATGCGAAGCTCCAATAATAGATATAGAACTTGCACAGGTGACACTCATGGAAATGAGTTCAAAACCGGGCAGGAGACCGCTCAAATGCAGGATGATTCCAATGTCCCAGTCAGCACTGGGAACATGCTTACGGCCCCTGAGCAACATCCAAATGAAAGAGTGAATTTGGATGAAGTTGAAGAGCTCATATTACCCGATGAGATGCTACAGTATCTTAATTTAGTCAAAGATGATGATAAGCTGTTGTCTGGAAGGGGGCATGAAAATAGAGATATCTCAACTGGCGTAGTAAACCCCTCATTAGCTATTGATAATCAGGATCGACCACCTGGAAATGTATTAAATCAGCAGTTGGCGTCACATGCCTCGAACCTAGACATATCAGTAGCAATTCGACCGTATACTACGTCGCATCAAGCTGGGCGTGCCTTCGGCATATTATGTTCACAAAGAGATCAGATAAACGCATCTGAACTCCGTCGTCCTGCACAGACTGTATGCAATAATTTCTCGCAGAGATTTGATAATGGCCAATACACCCAACTCCCAGCACTATCTTTTGAGCAACAACCAATAACAGCAACCCAGAATCAAATTATAGATTCATCAATGACAAGTTTGCCAGAGCTAACGGATATTTCTACTAATAAACCAATAGCTTCAGATGATATAAGCCAATTGAATAGTGAACATCAAAACAATAACGTAAATGAGATTCAATGCGGAGTCATAAGCCAGTCACAAATGTCGCCATCTATTAACACAAATGGCACTGGCCAAGTGCCGCCCATAAGGCCACAAACCCATAGCTCAAGTAAATTCCCTATAAAGCCCGCCTTAAGAAATGTTCAGCTTACGTGTCTCTCTGCGATGAGTCCAAAAATCGGAAATGAAAACCAACTAAATAATGTAACTTCAATGCATTTAGAGACTTACCAACGTACCCTGGAATATGTTCAAAGTTGTCAAAACTGGATGCAGACAAACAACGCCGTTGCGGGCCACGTTCATGCTTCTTCAACCACCGCTATCACCAATATGCAAGTTTCTAGCAACAATCCCGTGTGGCCGGATGTAAGCAGCTCGACTCACCCCCATGCGGGAATAAATATGGTTATCAACGATATGACTACATCACTGACCTCACTTTTAGAGGAGAATCGATATCTACAGATGATGCAATAGAGCTCTGCGTCAGAACAAACAATGGGACTAAAACTGTTTCGCCTGCGAGATTATTAAATATGCGCCTCAAGTCACGAAGTTCATATTTTCATATAAACAAGACAATCCAATATTTATTGTTTAGATTTCAGTGGAAAACAAAACATAAAAGAAACCCAACTTGCATGTCGTATATACTACATGCTATATATGAATATGAATTGACTATGACTATTTAATTTTCAAGTATTATTTTTTATATTATAACTAAGCATAATGAAAAGGCCATTCGATAAAAAAAGTACTATTAATTTTTTAAGATACACATACAAAATGATAACTGCCTGAAAGCATAGATGAACTAAAATGCTTTTGAGTACTAAGGTAATATTATATAATCTTGACATGTGTCTTCCAAATCATTGATATGATTTAATTCTCTGTAATACAAATATTCATATTTTTGTAATAAAAATTACACTTGTTTTTTACACCTACCTACACATATTTAGACTTTTAAGTAATCTACAATAAACCATGTTCCCGACTACAAGTCTTTCTTAAAGAGATTGGTGGTAAGAGCAAGACACCCTTTAATGCTAGGTAATTAATTCAATTCATCAATTCTGCGTCAAAAACATTCCGAGTTGTTTTTTTTCAAACTGATTGGAAAATTGGAAGTCGCTTGTGAGACTCGGATGCAAAATAAATCTGTTGCTAATGGTACTGTGGTATAAGTCCGAGCTGACAATATCGGCTCACTATATAGGAGATAGCTGCCATGACCGTAGCAGACAGATAAGACAAACTTATAAGTCATTCAATAACTTATATGTGCATCATGTTTTTAGTCAAAGTAGATGTGTCTAACGCAGAGAAGGAAACGTTTCCTACCCCATAAGCATATATATTCTTGATCAGTATCAATAGCCAAGTTGATATTGATAAGTCTTGATGAGCGCCTAGATCTCAGAGACTATAAGAGCTTGAGGAGATAAATGTTTTATTTCCATACATGTGAAATCACGTTGTTACAAGTGTATTTTCGTCCCGCCCCCTTCCACCACCACAATGGACAGAAATGTGTGGCGTTCACAATTTTAAAGATACAAGAACGCGAAAAACGCAGTATCGTAGAATATTACCAAATCTATCAGATTGCCGAATCTTTTTAAGATCTTTAAGATATAAGATAATAAGATATAGCCGGAATGAAGAACAAAAATTTCAGGTGCTTTGATTTTAAAAGTTGGCATGAATTGAGAAGTTATGTTAGTGTTATGTTATGTTATAGTTATGTTTTCTGATGTTCGATAGGAAATGATTTAATACATTCAGCAAGTAGAGTTTTCAATGGCTCCGGTTGTGCTTCAAGCTGACGCAATTTTATTTTTCTGCTGGAGCAAAACTGCTAATCACGCTAATATCGCCCTCTTGATTTCATTCCGTAAATTTTGTTTGCCCCATTTCGTTCATTTCGTATCGCTTGTGCCCTTACGCCCATTTTCGTTAGCTTCTTCGGTTCGTTCGACTGTTCTTTGTCGTCGCATTACTGTTGTATGATTGTTCGACGGTGCAACTGGTCCGTTTTTACAAAAATATCACAAACCTACTGTTACTTTGAGCATGCTAAGAAGTATGTTATGTTAAGAAGCTATGGACAATTTCTATTTACAAGATTTTTATAAAAACATAAGGGGAAATTGGGTTCAAGTAGTTTTAGATTATATTAAATTTTCCTTGAAGCTAGGTCTGCCGGGTGAATTCGTTTGAGTCGACGTCTGGTTCCGCTCGGGTGAAGAACTGCCGAACGTCTGAGGTCCACACCCGAACGTCTCCGGTCCGCGACCCGAACGTGCCAGGTCCGCCACCCGAACGTCTCAGGTCCCCGACCCGAACGTCCCAGGTCCACCAGCCGAAGACCTGGGGACTAGGGACAGAAAACTCAGCTGCGACACGTTCAGTGTATGAACTGGCACATTTATGGTTAGTGGTTTAGAGTACAGATTTAGTACAGATTTTTTTTTTTTTAATAATTTATATTTTCCTGATAGCCAAGTCGGACGGATGGATGCGGTTTAACCTTCGCCTGGTTCTGCTCCTTACCAATCATCTAGCGATGACATTCGGGTGGCTCCTTAGTTTGGTAAAGTGTCTTGTGGCTTGCTCGTTAATAATGTCACCGACTGGAGGGACTTCAAGGACTTTGGCGATGTCTCTATTACGGACACACAATGCAGCACCACAGATATTTCGGAGGGTCTTGTTCTGAAACACCCTGATCCTGTCAAGGTTCGTTTTCGCTGCGATACCATAGACTTGGATGCCATACCTTGCCGTACCGCTGGAGGTTGTCCGTGGCGTCGTAAACGCAGTTGGCCCTTGACAGGACTACCGTGACGTCGGAAAATGTGGCAAGTTTCACATCGATTGGCTGGGACGTATTGTCAACGCTATTCTTGGGCATATCGTGCGTGAGAAGGCTGTACAGCGTTGGCCCTAGCATGCTGCCTTGCGGGACTTCAATCACCTTCACCGTGGAAACTGCTCCGCTCTGTGCGACTTGGAACGTTCTGTCCTTTAGGAAGCTTCCAATAATCAGGAACAAGCGGGGGGTTAATCAGGGGTTTTATCTTCGCAAGTAATCCGTCGTGCCAAACTCTGTCGACAGCTTGTTGGATGTCCAGGCACGCTGCTACGACGTACTGCTTCTTGTGGAAGCCATCCATGCTCCACCACCCTATGCAGTTGCTCCAGAGTACCATCACCAAATTGGTGATTAGGGATAGGTCTAGGTGGGGGAAGTTAGGGGTGGAGTGCTGTTTTTATCGGCTCATGAGTTTCCATAGGGTGTAGTTCGAGTGCACGTCTGCAGTTTGTCGGTGGCTTTAGCTTGGCCAGCTTTTTGCTCAGTCTGCTTCACCCTGCGGTCATTGGTGCGAAGGAATTCTTTCCTTAGCCATGTTTTTTAGAAGCAGTAGTCCTTCTACTTCACTCGACGTCACGCTATTGTGACTTCTAGTACGCGACGGTTGAGTGACTTGGTGACCTTGTGGGGCAGCAGCAGCAGCAGCCTCGCAGACCTTGGCCACAAATGAGTCAATGGCCTCTTCCACTTCCTCGGTGGTCCTCAGCTCCGTGCTTAGGTCCAGGGAGCCTTCCAGAATTTCTCTGAACAGGGCTGTGTTTGTTCCAAACTTGAGTATCCTCATCTTGGCAGGGATCATCTGGAGTGTAGCCGTTAGTTTCGCGATCAATTGTAAGTGGTCAGAGCTTAACTCGTGCTCCTCACGGACTGAGAGCAGGTTGCTGTGGATCGACTTGTAGACGAAAAAGTCCAGGCATGAGGGCGTGGAACGGCGACAACTTGGGTAAAAGGTGGGGCTTCCCGTCGCTAATACTTGGGCTGCGCAGTTTGTGAGGGCGTCGTGCAGTACCGCTCCTTTGCGGTCTCCTCTGTAGCTGCCCCAGATTCTGTGCTTAGCATTGAAAACGCCCCCAATGATGAACCTGCTTCCAAGCTGGCTAAGCAAGCTGTCGAACTCCGCTCTGGTCTAAGGGGTCGTTGGTGGTAGGTAGGCGGCTGCGATCAGTATTTCTCCACGCTGCGTGTCCACCATGACAGCTGCTAGCTGGATCTGCGTTATTCCAGTCTTTATGAGGACGGCAGCTCCTCCTCTGGCACTTTTGCTCGGGTGATCCGCTCTGTATACAACGTAGCCATACATCGTGTAATGCCTTCTCTCTATCAGCTGAGTCTCTGTGACTATCACGTCGACATTGTGAGCACGTGCCAGTTCATTGGAGTTGTGAGCAATGCTGCGAGCGTTCCCGAGTCCGATCCGTAGGTCTGACATCATTGTGAATTTCTGGAAGTGTGTAAGGGAAGAGGTGCTTCGCAGCTGGTCCAAGTTTTGCAGGATCCCTGCAACTGCTGCTATGAGATCTGACACGGATTTTTGTAGTCCCTGCAGGATAACAGTAATGGTCCCTGCATCCAGGTGGTGACCAGGGGGAGGTCATTCGTCTTGGGCGTGGGAGGTGAGCTGCCTGCTGTTGCCTTGGAGTACCGGAAAGGAGCTGTTGTAGTCCTGTGGGAGGTATGTTGCGTTCTGTTGGCCTCCTTGGTGCCATGCTTGCTAGAGCTGATTAAACCTGGATGCATTCGCGAACAAAATCCCTCGCTGGACAGCCATCGAGGGGACATTCATCGCCCTTCTAGTCCTTCTTTCCTTGGTTCTGCGGCGATTGGCGATTTCTCAGCATCATTACGTAGATTTTGGTGGCACCACATACCGGTCGCTTCAGGCAGTAGTTTTTTGTGTGATCGAACTCATCACAGCGAAAGCATTGCCTCACGCCGTTGTTCTTCCTGGGCAGCTCAATTTGTACACGTTGCTTATCCAATTTTAAGGGCCTCCTTGCTGTTTGTTGGTTGTCCTTGGCAAAGTCAATGAACCAAACGTTTTGACTTGGAGTATCCCGCGTGACTCCGTCGGTTGATGATGGGTCTTCTTCTGGACTTCGGGCTTTTTTACCACCCGATGCCCCAACTCCTCAAAGGTCTTGCTTATAGTTTCCTTTGGGGTGGAAGCTTCTAGATTTTTAGCCACTACACGGTAGGCCCTGTCTTCGGAGAGACAGAAGTGGGTGTATTGCACCTGCATGGAATTGAGGACCCTGATCACCTGCGTGTGAGTGGCAGCGTCCTTCATTTATTCATTTAAATTATAAAAGAAGAAATTTTCCGCCGCACCAAATTGTGTGCACAGCTATTTTTCATGGATGGTGGATGGTGGATGGTGGCAGTAGGAATCGGAGTTTTACATCTGTCAAATATTCCCACCGTTCCTCATAGATGTGCTGTGTGGGAATAGGCTATAATAGCCTATTTGACAGATGTGAAACTCCGATTCCCACTGCCACCATCCACCATCCATGAAAAATAGCTGTGCACACAATTTGGTGCGGCGGAAAATTTCTTCATAATCTAATCATGTTGCTGGACATGGATGATGATAATAATGTGGTCAACATGGGCGAGGAGAATTTATTGGAATGGATATTTGTTTTGAAAACACTGAAGCGTGGTCATTTGTGACTGCTTCTACTAAATTCAATCAATGTTTTAAATACAATTATATATTCTACGATTTTTGAAAAGCGGAGTGAAGATATACCCAAAAACAACGAGGCGTTTTTTAAGGAAAGTTTTGTATAGCCTATGGCTATGGCATTGTATACTTTGGGTTCTTTTTCTGAGTACAGAACAGTCGGAAAGCTGTCAGCAAACAGCGTGTGCAATATACTGCATGAGATTTGCAGAGCATTCATAAAAGAATTCCCAGTCCACAAACTGAGTTTTTCCGCCTGAGACAATTCTGACATATCAGATGTTTTGTTGTTGTTTTTACCATTTTCCTGTCTGTCATTGTTTACATTTTCGTAGTGAATTCCGATTTTTTTGTTGTGAATGTCATATATTTATGGTTGCATTTGACAATTATCGAAAAAATACCGCACAGAAACGTGCGAATTAGGAACATCCCAGATGGATGGTGGAATAACTGGGAAATTTTCGGAACGGCAAAACCTTACGGACCATCCCCGAAATGGATGGTGGATGGTGGCCTGTGGGAATAGGCTATAAGGTAAAACTTTCTAGCACTATTAGCCTTTTCACACTGGGTGCAATGAAGCAGAAAAGGCGTATACATTGGCAGACGTGCGTCTTGACTTTGGATTTGGGTGCTTCACTAGAAGGAAAGGGGGTCACAAAAATGTCGTATGATAATAGCGGACCTGGCATACGTTGTCTCGCCCCATTTTAAAGCTGACATGTGGCTATGATGATCGCAAACAATGCACGAATTTGATTCGAAGGCACAGAAACAGTTGCTTTGGCGAGCGTTGAGTCCCAATGTATATCGTTTTCGATAAGTCCCGAAAATTGGCGCACAGCTCACCATCCACAGTATGCTAGGAAGCGAAGGATGTTAGGTCTCTAATTTTATAAGTTATGGCTTTTATTCAGCTGATTGGCTGAATCGGTGTTTCACATATATAAAAAGTTTCCACCATGTCCTCAATATGGGCTCAGTGTGCAGGGTGTATTATGCATCAGTGGGGCTCTATGCACCACACCAAATGATGCACTAAATGCTATCTTATGACTTCAGAGCATTGACCATGCGGGTAGGGAGCCACTGAGAGACTCCAACCAATGGGTGTCACAGCACATCGGTCACGCATCCATCTTAAATGGAAGCAATATCGTCGTACATAGATACCCCTGCAACCGGCCTAACTGTGTCTAGTTCCTAATTCATTTTTTGTTTTGTTTTGGTATAATATAATGCGATTGCCAAAACGATGGCGAAAAACAAACAAAGATTTTTTCAAGGCAAATATCGCAAAACAATTTTGGAATAAAACACTATCGATAGGAAAAAGTTACGAAAACAAGAGCGTACACAATTTCAATTCGTACGAATTTTTCCAAAATAAAATCGCAAAAATTTACGATAACCGGAGGATAGTTAGCTAGTTAGTTAGATTGCCTGCGTTCATCTAGGCGATTTGGACTGTCGAAGTTACGACAGTAATGCCACCTTTTTTAAGCCGAATTCGGAGAAAGATATTTAATATTAATTATTTTGAAAACATTATGTTCTTCTTTAATTAAACATTCAAAAGATTAGCTTATTGCAGTAAATTTTGCTTTACCTCAAACGTTCACGTACTTTTTGTGCAAATTACGAAAACATTTGAGGTCAGTTGCAGTTCTATGGTGGCAGTGTAAATCGGTGTTTCATATCTTTTAAAAATTACCACTGTTCCCCCCGGGATGGGCTCAGTGTGAAGAGGCTATAATATAATATATTTTGATGGCTTATTTCCGCGAATACCCCAAATGTCGATTGCATTGTAATAATTTTGAAGAAGTGCTGGAAAATCTGTATACATATTTGACCAATCTGCATTGTGTGTGTACAAACGACAAACGGTGCTATAAAAGTGCAAACTGTGGTTTTTAACAATGTATAACTAATTCTAAGTGCATGAACGTAACAATAAATGCAATGAGCCATTTTTGTTTTGAAGTGTAGCTGCTCACGGAGAAGTAGAGTAGTGGGTATCCATATACATATGTACTTGTGCGCTTATGCTGTGAACGCTTAATATAAACTAAAAACACCTTGGCCACATTGTAACAACGGGTGGACAAATAATCCCACGCTACTGAAGGGTAGCGAGGTAACAAAACCTCCTTCCCACCCAAAAAAAAAAACTTCTTGGTCTAAAAAAATAGATCGAGAAAACAGTATTTGACAAATGCAATGTAATATTAGTGATTAATAGTCATCATATTAAAGAAGACGAGAATTCTTTCTGTACGAAAAGAAGATAAACCACCGAAAGAAAATGCTGCGGAAAAACTTTTTTCTTACTGATGCCATATCAGTGTTTTATGGATTCTGTATAATCCATGTTCTTAGCTGGTTACTACTTAATTCTGTGCAGTGCACCAAAGATGTCGTTGTAGAGAAGGCTCAGGCTCAGTTCTCCTCAAATGACATTGTCGCGCAGTTTAGCTTACCTCCTATATCGGCTGGATTGGGAACCAGGAGCAGTTCCACCTCCACGGCGGCGAATTTTTCCAACCGCTCCATCACAAATAGTGCAGCTGGAGATGTTCAATCTAAAAACTACTTCACACACTTGAGCTATGATTTTACACACAACGTTTTGTACGCTGGCGCGACTAATAAAATATTGAAACTGAACGAAAACCTTCGCGTGCTGTCTGAAGCTGTTACTGGTCCTAAGAATGACTCACCCCAATGCCATGCTGGTGGCTGTCCTGAGGATGTGGAGACCACCCTGGTCAACAATTACAATAAAATTCTGGTAGTGAGCTACGCGAACGATGGCATTCTTATATCATGTGGTAGCATTCGACAAGGTAATAATTTAAATTTATTTCTAGCGTTTTACCTGATTTCTACAAATGCACTTTCGGGCATTTATTGTTATATTCCGTGTGTACATATGCATCTCCATACTGGCAAGGTATGGAGCTATCGTTGGGATAAAGCAATCAAAATACCAGAAAGAACGCCAGAGAAAGGCTACTAAGCAACTTATGCTTCCCGGAAAGAGTGGCATGAGCTTACCTTGTGTCCGTCCGACCTTCTGTCCAGGTTCTCCCAGTTTAATTTTATATTTTTTTTATATTATATTATATTATATTTATATTATATTTATATTTTTTGTAGACTTACAGATCCGTCGTTACTATGACAGATATATGATATATGCACATTTCCCTGTATCTCAATGCTAAAAATATCAATTTAGTTGGACTGTTTTATTGTGCATTCTTCTACATTTGATAATATATATATTCTTGCAATTATTTTCAGGCGCATGTGAAATATACAGCTTACCACGTTTTCCAGTCGCACCGCAGTTCATTGCAGTGCCATTAGCTGCCAACGATGAATATGCATCGACATATGCGTTCGTGGGACCAGCGCGATATTCCTGGAAGGAGGAGGATATATTGTATGTGGGTACCACTTTCACCAACGTTGGTGACTATCGGCATGACGTGCCTGCCATTTCGTCCCGTCGTCTAGACGATTTGAACTATGCAGAGTTCTCGATCCAGCAGTCAATTATAAACATTGATGTTAAATATCGGGATCATTTTCTGGTCGATTATGTATATGGCTTCAATTCGTCGGAGTATGCTTATTTTCTTCTTGTTCAGAAGAAATCACATCTGGCCGACGAAGCCGGGTATATAACTCGTTTGGCTCGTATATGCATCACAGATCCAAACTACGATAGTTACACGGAAATTACAATTCAGTGTACGGCTACCGAACACAATGACGATTACAATATACTACGAGATGCTAAGATTACGCACGCCAGCCAAAAGCTGGCTCAACAAATGGGAATCAAGAAAGACGATCATGTTTTAGTTACCGTTTTCTCCCCCTCAAAAGAGATCAGCGATCAGCCGGAAAGCAAGTCGGCCATGTGCATATATAGCATAAAGGACATTGAGGACACTTTCATAGAGAATATACATTTGTGCTTCAACGGTACTATCAAAGATCGAAATCTCGGCTATATATCCGGGACAATAAACGACGGAAGATGCCCGATTGTCGGCTCCCTTGGCAACATTTACAACTTCTGTTCCGTGGGATTAAAAATAAGCGGGGTGTCTCCCATCATGGCCCATGCTCTTTTCCATTTTGATAATGTATCGGTCACGTCCGTAACGGCAACTTCAACAACAGATCAACAACATTCACTCGCTTTTCTTGGCACGGATGCGGGCATTATCAAGAAGGTTTTGCTATCCGGTCAAAAGCCTGGCGAATATGAAGAAATCATCGTGGATGCTGGAAACCGCATATTACCCAACACTATGATGTCGCCAAATAAAGACTTTCTGTATGTGTTGTCCCTGCAAAAGATCACCAAATTGAGGATCGAACATTGCTCTGTTTATACAAATTGTTCCGCCTGCCTGGAGTCACGGGACCCCTTCTGTGGATGGTGCTCCTTGGAAAAACGGTGCACCGTACGATCAACCTGCCAGAGAGATACCTCTGCATCGCGCTGGCTTTCTCTGGGAAGCGGGCAACAGTGCATTGATTTCGAATCCATTGTGCCGGACAAAATACCAATCACTGAGCTGACGCAGCTGCATTTAATAATTCGCACTTTGCCGGAGCCATTCAATGCCAAGTATCGCTGTGTCTTTGGCAACTCCACTCCCATTGACGCTGAAATACTGGAGAATGGCTTGGCTTGTGCCACGCCACCTCTGGATCAAAGACCGATAATACCAAGCAACATTGACCATGTGCTGGTACCACTCTCAGTGCGCAGCTCCGAAACAAACAAGGACTTTGTATCCAGATCGTTTGCTTTCTTTGACTGTTCGCACCATGCAAACTGCCAGGAATGCATGCACAGCTCATGGGGATGCAACTGGTGTGTTTTCGACAATAAATGTGTGCACAAGTCGCAGCAGTGTCGCAATATGGAAAATGCCATCAGTGCTGTGGCCCAATGTCCCCATTTGAAGCGGAGCCGTGAGCCGATTCTTCTGCCGGTGCGGGTTCCACAGGAAATTCGCTTGGAGGTTGAAAACCTGCCAAAGCCAAAAAGTGCGCATGCCGGTTTCCTATGCACCATTCATATTGAGGCCGCACAAATGCTGCTGCCAGCTCACATTGAGGCCAACAGGATAGTGGTGTGTGAGAAAACGCCCTACTTTTACGAGACCAATACGCACGAGTATGAGGCTAAAGTAGTCGTCACTTGGAACTTTCAGCACTATGTGGACACCGCAATGGTTACCCTGTACAAGTGCGACATCCTTGGCTCTCATCGGGACCATGCTGACTGCAGTTTGTGCGTAACTCGTGACCCAAAATACCAGTGTGCCTGGTGCAGCAACTCGTGTGTATACAATGAGACCTGCGGAGCCAGCGACAGCTCCTTAAAAACAATGTCAGCAACGGCTAACCAAAGCGAGTGCCCTCGACCAAGGATTGATATCATAAAGCCGCTATCAGGACCAGTCGAGGGTGGCACTCTGGTAACAATTGAGGGAAGCAATTTGGGAATACGCGAAGAAGACGTGCGTGGAAAAATATCGATAGGCTCAGTTCCATGTGAACTGGTCAACTACCAAATATCTGTTAAGATTGAATGCCGCACCGGAGCAGCTTTGCACGAGATGTCAGCACCTATTAAGGTGGCCAATGACGCGGGATACACTGAATCAAGTGTACAATTTCACTTTAAGGATGTACAGCTTACCGGCTTATATCCAACGATTGGACCCAAATCGGGTGGCACGCAATTGTCTCTAATGGGGAAGTTCTTGAACATCGGTTCAAGCATTCGTGCTTTTCTAGATGAATATGAGTGCCACGTTAACGTGTCCCAGGCACTGTCTTCCCAAGTTAGCTGCACCACCTCAGAGGCGACACAGCCGGAGCCGATACGCTCTCTACGCCTGGTTATAGATGGCGCTAACCGAACGTTTACCTGTCAAAATCCAGTCAACACTTTCGGCAACCAGCATCGGGTAACAAGTCCGTCTCGCAGCTACTTCAGTTCTTATCAAATCCGCACCTTGCCAAGACAACCATGCTCCATCTTTAACTATACCCAGGATCCGCGGATAATGCAAATAAAACCTCTACGCAGCTTTATAAGTGGCGGTCGAGTTCTAACTGTGCACGGCATGTACCTGGACTCTATTCAAAAGCCAGAGCTGGAGGTTTTTTTTGATAATGAGAGGGTGAACAAAACCTCCTGCGTAGTCATTAACTCCAGTCAGATGGAGTGTCCTTCACCACCAGTGAATTTTAAATTTTACTTATTAAAGAATAACAGCAATATGACAGACTCTGAGTCGGTCCTGAAGAACTCTACAGTTTCCAGTGAAGTCACGGACCACAGTGGTTTGGCAAGACGAAAGCGCAAAGCCAAAGCCCAAATGACCGATAACTTTCAATTATACTCGACAGGCGGTACAGTGGGCAGCTATTTCACCGCTAACAACTTGGATGTGACGGCTTTTGTAAAGGTTCATGAAACGCAATTAAATCTGCAGCTTAGTTTTGTAATGGATAACGTGCAACTAGTTCGTGACTTGAACAAATATTTTCACGATATTCGCAGTACCATTGTTTATTTGGCCGATCCCAGATATTTGCCATTTCCGAATGATGGCGTGAAGCTATATAAGGGGGATACTTTGGTTATCGAAGGCGAGCTATTGAATTTGGCGGCTGACGAGTATGACGTGAATGTTACTATCGGTACCTCGCAATGCAACATCACCAGCCTGGCACTCACACAGCTGCTATGCATTCCACCAGAGCAGCAACCTTCTCCAACTGATGAAAATGGCGTGGATCAATCGCCGGATTTGCCATTAGTTGTTGTTAAAGTGGGACGCAATCTGCGATTCGTCATTGGGTACCTAAAGTATGATCTTAACAAACCATATGCGTTTTCTCATGCATTATTCGGCATTATGTTGACGGTGGCCGCCCTTGTTATAGTCTTGGTTATCATACTTATCATATTCAGGAGAAAGTCAACGCAGGCCGAGCGTGAGTACAAACGCATTCAGATTCAGATGATAACACTAGAGAGCAATGTGCGCTCCGAGTGCAAGCAGGCATTTGCCGAGCTCCAGACGGACATGACAGACCTAACTGCTGATTTGGAGAGCAGTGGAATACCAACTCTTGATCACGTGAACTATATAATGAAGGTTTTTTTTCCCGGAGTATCGGATCATCCCATTTTGAACTCGCCAAAATTCCGTGGCAATAGTCCACATACCAATTACGATGCCGCTATGATACAGTTTGAGCAGCTCATTGGCAACAAATATTTTCTGCTTATATTTATAGAGACCTTAGAGGCTCAGCGGTCATCGTTTTCAATACGCGATCGAGTAAACGTGGCTTCGCTGCTTATGGTTGTTCTAATGAATAAGATGGAATACGCCACGGAGATCTTAAAGTCGCTTCTATTGCGTTTAATTGACAAATCACTGACCAGCAAGCACCCTCACCTAATGCTGCGTCGTACGGAGAGTGTTGTGGAAAAAATGTTGACCAATTATTTGGCGATTTGCATGTACGACTATTTAAGGGAATATACTGGATCCAGTCTGTTTTTATTGTTTAAAGCAATTAAGCATCAAATTGAAAAGGGCTTGGTGGATGCCATAACCAACGATGCGCGGTACTCCCTCTCAGAAGAGCGTCTACTACACGAACAAGTTACTCATTCCATTGTTATATTACATATCCTACAAGACGATCTTGATGAGAAGGTCCAATGTAGAGTAAACGACTGGGATACCATATCTCAAGTCAAGCTGAAAATACTTGACGCTATTTTTAAAAACACACCGTTTTCCATGCGGCCATCTGTTCACGAAGTGGACTTGGAGTGGAGACACGGTCGTGGGGGTCATCTCACTCTGCAGGATGAAGACTTGACCACTAAAACAATAAGTGGCTGGAAGCGTCTCAATACATTGGCACATTATGGAGTTAAAGAATCTGCAGTAATGTCACTTATTGCACGACAAAATGATAGCTACCATATACCCTATAGTAAAAACCAGCACCCAGCACCATACCACAATTGTAAGTACCCTCGAATGCCTCTGACTTACAAAATATCTTTAACTCTAACTGTAACTTTCATTTTCAGTTTATTTCATAAATAATTCCCAAAGTCATATTATAATAAACAACGACATCGAGTCCGGGTTGCAGCAGCCTCGACTCTATCACCTGGTTAAACCGATTATGCCTGATCATTATATGAACATAAAAAACTCGGTCATGTCGGGCGCATTGTCGGTATCACAAACCTCACATTGCGTTAGCAATGCCAACGAGAGGGTGAATAAAACGATACCAGAAGTATACTTGACTCGGTTGCTTGCCACCAAAGGAACTATACAAAAATTTGTCGATGATTTCTTTTCAATAATTCTAACTGTAAATGAGGAGCTACCGCCGGCAGTTAAGTGGCTTTTTGACCTGCTAGATGAAGCGGCTCGTCGGCATAATATCGCCGATACTGATATAGTTCACGCATGGAAATCAAATAGCTTACCCTTGCGTTTCTGGGTTAATTTTATTAAGAACCCAGACTTCATATTTGATGTAAATAAGACGTACTGTGTGGATTCTTGCTTGAGTGTCATAGCACAAACCTTTATGGACGCATGCTCGACCTCAGAGCATCGACTTGGAAAGGATTCGCCTTCAAATAAGCTGCTTTTTGCGAAAGTGAGTATTGCATTTATTTAAGTTTCAGTTTCGGATTCAAAGTTTTGCGACGGCTCACTCTCTTTTCCTCTCATCTTAATAAATAATGATTCGTTTTTATCTTTCGTATTTTCATACCTGGTACTCAAACAGTACAAGCATATATTTCATTCGTGTAGATGTAGTAGTGTTGTAGTAGCGCAGCACCTCACTACATTCAAAACTCGTTTTGAGATATTTGTAGTCTTTCAAATTGAACCTTTACAGAAAGCCTGGAATGTAAGCATTAGAAACTTGAAGCAACCACGTTACATTTGCATTGCATCTTCTTGTTTTTCATGACTTTAGACAACTATCCCTGATATCTGCTGTTCAATGAAATAGTAGTGCTGGGTTATATTAATTTAAAAAAATGAAAAAATAAAAAAAATTAATTTAAATAAGGCGGATGGTGGTAAGCATAAGGCTGAGCCTTATGGGGCCCATCTCATATGAGCTAGTACTTTCTAGCCTGGCGTTTGAGTATAGTATGTTTTCAGCGAAACTGTGTATGTGGGCATACTTTAGAACATTCTTACATTCTTATTACAGTTGAAAAATTCCTGTTAAAAGGATCTTTTAAGCGGATAATGGCTTGAAACACCCATAAAAGCTCGCTAGGAAATTATTTTTATCGGAAAAGATCGAAGTTTTGCCATGGCCAACTATCCAACTGAATATTAATCTAAGGGGGGAATACCAAATACATTCTTGCAACTACAAATCCGTCAAGCAGATCCAAGTTTTAGCAAGTGGTTCATGGATTATTGGCTCAAATCCTATTGAAGCGTTGGCAAGAGATTAATGACCCATGCTCGGCCGTTACACGTTCGCAATGAAACCCAAATTGATTAAAAACTAAATATTAAAGCTCAAGAAACATGACGAACATGAAATATATGTTTTTATTTGAGTTTCGTTGATTTTTTCAATTTAAAAAAAAAACATTACTATTTCATTGAACAGCATATTTCATGGGTATTTGGCTTATGTCATGTAAAACACGAAGATGGAAATCAAATGTATGGATATGAAGGTCCGATCGGATGTCCTGACGGGAGCCTCCGCCTCCAGTGTCGAGGCTCGGTTTTCTAATGCTAACATTACAGAGTATATAAAAAGGTATAATTTGTTCAATTTGGGTAGCTGGAAGTGTCTTGAAAGTACTACTATTTCATTGAACAAAACTGTATATAAGTAACAAGTGGAAGAATTCATTAATGAAATCATTTCGCCGCTTTGAACCAAACCAACTTTTTATACCCGTACTCAAAAAAGAATACGGGTATAAGTAGATTGGCGTCCCCAGAACGCGACGATTTTGGGCTGTAATTAATGTAATTTTCGGAGGGTTGGTCAACCAATTTTAGATTTTAATTAGCAATAGCTTTAACAACGCTGAATTAGTGCACATACACACCCAAAAAATAAAGGACCCAGGACATTTTTTTTTCCACTTTTGTTGACTTTTTAAAGTAAAAATTTCTTAAAATAATGTTTTTGCATTTAAAAGCTTAATATGTCCCAATCGGTATGCTGAAATCACAATCACAGTTCGTGGGTCTTATTTATAGCTGCATTTCTTAGCTTTTCATACTTAAAAACATCTTTAAAAATACCAGTTTTCCAAAATTCTATAAAAAAAGTTCTGCCATAGAAAAAGAAGCATAATTCTTTAAAAAAGTATAAAGAAAAAAGTATATAAAGTATATATCCATGAGAAAAAGTCCGTTTACTTTGAAGCGGAAAGAAAAAGTTCAGTTTTGTCGAATAGTGTGATCAATAACCGAGTCGATACACCCGTCCGTACGTATTGATGAGTGCCCATATCTCCGAGTCTATAAAAGCTAGAGCAACCTAATTTTGTGTCCTGTGATATTACAATGTATTCGAATTTTTTGTCATGCCTCTAATTTTGAAGATAGTATTAGAATTCCGTCAGTGCCTCGAATTATAAAAAAGAGTTTGTCTACTACATTATAAAACGAGAAGGAACGTGTGAGTCGCTTCTGGGGACGCGACTCTACTTATACCCGTACTCAGTCAGTGTTTACATTTTGGAGCATAATTTTTTAGAATTTTAGAATTAAAAAAAAATTTTACATTTTACATTTTTTTGCTACATCTGTTATCTACATCTACAATGTATATTTTACATCTAACATGTAGATAGGGGTTGCTCGCGCACTGAACGCGGCAGAGTGTGCGAGCGAGAGAGAGAATAAGTAGAATGAGTCTCTTGCTGGAGGGGGCGGGGGAAGCAACTGAAAATTAATTTCGTCATTCTGGATATAATTATGACCCGATCTGATTTATATTCGGCAATCTGGTAGATATGGGCATTCTCTACGATACTGCGTTTTTAGTTTTATCGTATCTTTAAAATTGTGCCTGCCACGGCGGGGCGAAATTTTGAAATACACTTGTAGCAGTGTGATATCACATGAGTCTGGAAACCAAATTTGGTTGCCCTAACTCTTATAGTCTCTGAGATCCAGGCGCTCAACAAGACGGACAGACGGACAGACAGACGGACATGGCTATATCGACTCGGCTATTGATGCTGATCAAGAATATATATACTTTATGGGGTCGGAAAATTTTCCTTCTCTACGTTACACACATCCACTTTTACCACAAATCTAATATACCCCTTAACTCTTTTTTGAGTACGGGTATAATGAGAGAGATATAGAGGCAGATTATGAAATAGTCAAATTTAATAGTTCTCCCAGAAACTGTGTAAAACTATAAAAAATGTCGACTGTAATATGGGGAAAGGTGACGGTTGTGGACATAGTTTTGTTTTTCAGCACGACAACAAACAAAAATGACTCACAATACTCCGATAAGTAGCATCTGCTTGCTGTCCAAGTTTACGTGGGGGTACAACTAGACCCTGTATTTACTAATCATAAAATGTTTTAATTTAATTAATACAGGATATTCCAAACTATAGAATAATGGTTAAGGATTTTTACCGAGACGTGGCACGACTTCCCCAGATAAGTGACCAGGAAATGAGTACAGCTATGCAGCAATTGTCCGTACAGCAGAACGACGAGTTTGACACCATTTCTGCTTTGAAAGAGTTGTACATTTACATAACCAAATATAAAGACCAGGTAAGCAATTAATTATATATATTGTAATCTCATTCAACTTTATTATTTTTTTTTAAGATAATGGAAGCCCTTGATTCTGACATAAATTGTCGAAAGATGCACCTTTCCCGGAAATTGGAAAATGTTGCGTGCACACTCGAGGGCGATAATACATCTAATTGCTGACATGAATATGACTATCAGTATGCAATTTTGATAATTTACAGAGTTTCCAATACAACATTGTGCATTGGGGCTTATGCGTGAAATAGGTTAATATTTTTATATTGTGTTAATAACGGTATTTGGTATATTAAACCGAACAGGGAATTAAGTATCTATCTGGACTTCCAGTTTCATAATTTTTAAATGTCCCTAACACATAACTTAGCTTCATTTTAGTTAATAGGTCGCTACAATTTAAACTGACTGTAGAAATATTTAAGCAAATCACAAGAAGAAAATCCTGAACGCGCTAATCTCACAAGTGTAAATGAGGAGAATACTATTATACAACTTTTTTACTTTTATATATTTTTTTCTTCAACAAAATTCATATTATGCTGCATTTAAAGAAATTATTGATGTTCAACGACTGAATGTATAGCTCTCGAAAAATACAAAGAATTAAATAAGGATTGTACATAAAATTTAAAAATAATTAAATATTAACTGAAAATACTATTATAATTTTTTTTAAATTGAATTGAATCGTCTTATAAATTCATATATTGGCTCATCACACACCCTAAGTTGACTTTACAACGATCATAGTATTTTAGAAAATGTGATATTTATAATATTAAGCATTTCTCTCATTTTTTGTTTTGTGTTTCATTCCAAAATGTATTAGCCCGATTTCCAACTACGTTACGTTTTTTTTATATTAACGTTGGATTTGTATCATAAATATCCGATTGAATGAAAACGGTTGGGATTCCAATTATGTTTTTAGACACAATATAAATAGTAATGGCAATGTCGTGCTGGCCATGTTTTCCGATCCACTTAATATATACAAAATTATGAAACAGGTCTGATTTAATTTAAAAAATTTTTAATTACTCGTACATTATAGGCTTAAGTAAAAATTGCGTGTCTTGAATTTTAAACTAAGTCTAGAGATAGTCAGTTATCTGGCTTTAGTCACTTAAGTAATCTGCATTTTGTAAATTAACTTATTGACACGCAAACATTTCGAATACACATATATATATATATATAAATGATAACAAGCTAAATATAGCTGCTATTTATAGTTTTATAGTACATAAGTGAATAAATTTGTTTATGAATGAACTATTAGATATATCTTTTTTCCCAAAGTCAAACCGGGAAATTATATAATGTAATTTTGATATAAGTGTGCATTTTTTCGAGAATGAAAATAATTTGAGAGTTAAACTTTTTTTACCTAAAAAGTCAGAATTACATCGATCGTTCTCATTCGTCGAGACCAGACGTGTTTTTGTTTTGAGCCCGAATTTTCCTTTTCCTGGTGTTTTTTCAAAATAAAAAAAAAAAATAATAAATTTTTAATAAGCGCCCTTATTAACCTAAAACTTCAATTCTATACTTAACCGCGCGTAAATGCCTGTTAATTTTGTAAAACAAACTTATCTATTTATTTTGTGCGTCGGTTAGTCGTGTGTCTGCGTTGTTTTGCGTAAGAACGCTCAATTTGGGTAAAGGCATACTGTGGCATATTGTGGTTGCTTGGAGGAGAAGTGAGTCGAATAATATTGTTAAGATATTACGATTTTTGAATAGCTGTTGCATTTAATAAAATGGCCGAGCAGGTTATGTAGAATAGGTATATATACAATTGATAGGCAAAAGCGAAAGTTATGTATGTAGTATGTAGGAGTATGACGATCAGCTCAAGACTATCTGCAGGACCGTATTGCGATAGAAAGAGAGCATTAGAGCAGCTTGGAGCTGCCGCTAAGCTGAGAAAGAACGTTAGCTAGGGCGCGAGAAAAGTGCAGGAACGAAGAAGATGGGCTATGGACAATTTTTATTTACAGTGGGCAGTGCTAATAAGAAGAAATGAAGATGATTTACGTTAGGCTGCTCCACTAATTATTATCTAAAGACGAAATTTCAGACTGCGAAACCCGACTTATTTATTTTTATTTTTTAAATATTTGGAGGGTATAAAATAAAGTTATTCCGTTTCCGTTTTCTTCAGTTGTTTGTCTCCCATTCCGTCTTCCGCTACGCATATGGATGCTTCGTGTGTTTTTCTCTTGTACGGATTCCCGTTCTTTCACATTCATATTTGAAAACCGTCTTGTGGTATTCACTTTGCCATTAAGGCAGCAAAATCCAGGCGTTTCTCTAGCAAGCTTTAATCTCTCAAAATGCTCGCAAACTTTCGTGTTACACTAACGCGACACTCTTCTCGTGCAATTTGTTGTTAATTATTAGTTAATTGATTTTCAATTGCTCAAAGAGTCGTCTTCCAAAACATTTTCTCGTCACCTGTCAAGGTTACTTCTGGAGTACCACAGGACAGCCATTTAGGCCCCTTACTTTTTACACTGTTTATTTATTACCTGTCTTCAGTATTGACAAACTCATGTGTACTCATGTACTTCAAAACATAAACCACATACACATCCGAACGGCCCCGCCTGTTCCAAGTGCCTTATGTACTACCGAAAATATACATACTGTATACAACAAAACACACCCCCGACTTCTTCTAACTTTCTTTTCGCGGTATTAATCTGGGGATATTGGCACGACAGGAATACACCCTACTACCATCCTACTTCACTCATAGCAGGACTAGCAGAGATAGAAGGTAAAGAAGATGAGGTGACATATATCAATCCAGCTTAAATATACATACGAAGCCAGGATGGAGGGCAGCAAAGCTTTCAAAGGGCATAAGCCGATCTATTGGTGGAACCACTCTATGGAGGAGGCTAGTCGTGAATGCCAGAAGAGCATACCAGAGATCCCGCGGAGCAGTAAACTTCCAGGCCATCAGAGAGACATACACCCAAAAGAGGCAGAATCTGAAAGAGATAAAAATAAACAAAAAACGATGCTTCCTAGAGCTCTGTGACGAAGCAGAAAACAATCTCTGTTTTGAATAAGACAGGCGCCAACAGATAGTGAAGAACTGGAAGCGATCGTCAGACACCTATTTCCAAAGCAGGACAGATGGAATCAGCAAAAGCTGGTGCTGATCCGAAAGCTAGGGAAAGACACAGATTCATCGAAATACAGGCCCATCTGCTTCCTCGACAGTGCTTCATCAGCATCATCAGCGAAAGGCTTATTAAAGCAATATAGGTCGCTGGGGGACTCTCAGAAAGTCAGTACGGATTAAGGAAGTACTGGTACCTTTGCTGTGTAATACCATGTACGCCGGAAAATTGGGCCTCGACTTTCAAGTTTGAATAAAGATTGTGGGCTTCGCTAGGGATTTCGCAGAAACAGAAAGGACAAATAACGAGGCATCAGAACCATAAGTGGTGAGCTAAACCTGGCAGGACTTGAACTTGACGAGTACAAGACGGAAGCAAACCAGTTAAGATGGCGAGGATAACCGTAGGAGCATCCTGCATCATCTCAAAAAGAGCCATAAGGTACCTGGAAGTCATGCTCGACACCCGGCTATCATTCAGAGAGCATCTACCAGAGACACACCGGAAGGCACTCGGCGTCTTTATACGTTATCTCGCATGTTGTTAAACAATAAAGGCCCGAAATAGACGAGTAGGAGATTTCTCTTCTCCTACGATGCAAATTCGTCAATCCTATACGATCTGATCCAGAAACGGCAATCTGATAGATAGATGGTCATTTTCTACGATACTGCGTTTTCCATTTCCTCGTATTTTCAAAATTGTGGTGATTGCAAGACGGACAGACGGACATGTCTATATCGACCTCGATATTGATGCTGATCAAGAATATATATACTTTATGGGGTTCTGAAACGTTTCCTTCTGCGTTACACATAGCCACATTTATCAGAAATACAATAAGGGACTTAACTCTTCGAGTACAGGTATAACGAGAAGGAACGTGTGAGTCGCTTCTGGGGACGCGACTCTACTTATACCCGTACTCAGTCAGTGTTTACATTTTGGAGCATAATTTTTTAGAATTTTAGAATTAAAAAAAAATTTTACATTTTACATTTTTTTGCTACATCTGTTATCTACATCTACATCTACAATGTATATTTTACATCTAACATGTAGATTATAGATGTACCATTTATATTCTGCATCTCCACCGATAGGGGTTGCTCGCGCACTGAACGCGGCAGAGTGTGCGAGCGAGAAAGAGATAGAGTAGTGTGTCTCTGGCTGGAGGAGGCGGGGAACCAACAGAAAATTAATTTCTTCATTCTGGCTATAATTATGTTCCGATCTGATTCATATTCAGCAATCTGGTAGATATGGTCATTCTGTACGATACTGCGTTTTTAGTTTTATCGTATCTTCAAAATTGTGCCTGCCACAGATTTTCGTCCTTTGTGGGGGCGGGGCGAAATTTTGAAATACACTTGTAGCAGTGTGATATCACATGAGTCTTGAAACCAAATTTGGTTGCCCTAACTCTTATAGTCTCTGAGATCCAGGCGCTCAACAAGACGGACAGACGGACGGACAGACGGACATGGCTATATCGACTCGGCTATTGATGCTGATCAAGAATATATATACTTTATGGGGTCGGAAACGTTTCCTTCTCTGCGTTGCACACATCCACTTTTACCACAAATCTAATATACCCCTTAACTCTTTTTTGAGTACGGGTATAAAAATCCCGCACGCTGGAAGACATACACAGCAAACTGGATTTAGAAGCATCTGATGGAAGGATCTTAACCTACTGTCATGGTGTAAAAAAAAGTAGTTAGTTGTTGCAATTTTTTTAATTCCATACAATCATTTACAAAATGAACGACGGCGAAGTCGGGTGTGTACGGTAATACGGTATATGAGTAAGTGTTGCTTATTAGCCTAGTTTTAATAGTGTGTTACACAAACGTCAAGAAGGTTATCTAAAATATCATCGCTACGTCCGAACTCAGCGGTGCTAGGAAGGTAATGAAACGGCTCATCAATGCTATCCATTAGGGGTCGAAAATTTGTATAGTCGTAATTTATAGTAATGCTACTTGGATGTACAGGACTACAGATAGCAGATGTTAATAAACTTCCATCTAGTTCCTCATGAACATCTAAATTTGCTGATGTTGAAGCAAGCACTGGTGTCATATTAGAAGCAATGTTTACGCTTTCATTAAACTTGGGAATGTCATCCTCGCTGTATATCTGATGAAATAGAGACTTAGATAATACCGTTAGAATTCCAATATATGTACATACAGCAATAGTCTTACCATGTTAGTACTTCCTAATTTGTCGGTTATAAGGCAATTCAAACCATTAGACTCGTCGATAATTTCCGTAGTGCTAATAATAATTGTGCCAAGCTCAAATTGTTGCTGACAAATTTCTTCGTCAGCAATCGTTGTCATTGGGACCATATTAGATCGAAATGAGGTAGTAACCATATCGTCTACATGAGAAATAGGACCAGTAGATAACGAAAGGCCTACTTCGGTCAGCGTAAAAGATGACGACCCAAGGTTCTTCGGTTCCTTTATTTCTGTTAAGGCATTTGGTTGAGGCATTTTACAACTTCTTCTGTAAGTATTTTGAATGGATTCTCCATGCTGTATTGGTTCCAGTTGAGTATATTCGCCAGAAACACTTTGAATATTGGGGATAGTGTTATTCCAGTGCGCCCAGCTTCTTTTTGGAGTTTGATTTAATTTTTTATGTGACAACTTTCGATTTCGTATGCGTTTCCTTTCACATTTTTTTGGGTCCACTCCCAGTTCCCAGTAACCACCTTTCCCTTTCTCCTCTCGTTTTCGATTACGAAAGCAGTGGTGAAGTGACAAGTTGTGCCGAATCGAGTTCTAAATGACAATTTCTATTATTACATTTCAGATTCGTACATAACTATCTTAATTACATATTAAAACTTACATTCCACCTTTTTCGCACTCGAAAAAACGCAAACTTGGATTCAATCCATGCACATATTTGCTGCAAAGTGACCCGTCCATTTACTAGCATTGCCATTCCAATTATATGTGAATAGTTGAATGGTGGCTTTTCCGTCACGTCTGTTTCATACTTTGATGCGAACTTTTCATATTCTGACAAATCTCTAGAAAAGAAACGAAAGTAAAAAAAATAAATAAATAAATAAAATCCAAAACATATCTATATGGAATGAGTGTCGCATTACTTACCGTTTAATTTTGTTAATAAAGATTTCATATCGTTCTGCTGGAGTAGGGCGCTTTGGTAATGGTGAGGATGGTATCATTTTGAACTCGGAAAGTATATTCGACTTAGAGACAGGTTTTTTTTTTAGCGAGCTCTCTTCGAAGTAAATCTGTTTAATTTGTTCATTTTGAGTTCGGAAATGTATCCCTTGTGTTATTACTTTCGAATTGGCATTTGTATTAAAATCGTCCTCGGTGATTGTGTCAATTGTCTTCGGCCATGTTAAGTTTTGATTTCGCAAGAGCCAGTTGAGATTTGTTAACTCGCGCTCTTCATCAGAGTCGTCTTGTTTTTGCACTCTAGTGCTGCATTTCATAAGAGCATTGCTCTTTCTTTGATATGTTAACATTGTGTATCTGTGTGAGCTAATTGATCTTAGTTAATACTAAACTACGTAACCCAACCTAAAAATATGGATTTTGTATACGAGCGTATACGCATATACTTTTCACCATTTTATAATACCCTTTTTGCAAGTGTACACAAATTCAAGACAGCTTTAGGACGACAATGTTAGTAGTTTGACTATTTGTTTTCCAATTAGTCCCAAAATTTTGAAAATAACTAGATTAGCACGAAAAAACCTACGATGGATATCAAGATTACTGCGTATTTAACACAATTATTTTAAGAGCTTTTAAATTGCAAGTCTCTAGTGGGAAAACAAATCTCAAAACCTAAAGTTCATTACTTGTATAGATTGAATTAACCGTAATTTATTGAATTCTATCGTATTCTCCAAGAACACCATTAGCTACACCTTTATACAATTTGGAGTAAATCGAATATGCACTTATCGGCATTAAATGGATTCTATTATTTTTTAATACATGACATGCGCGGTTATTTTCACGGCGGCAAGTTTGTTTATCAATTTCAAATAACCAGAAAATCCTAAATGTTTTCTTGGAACTGCTCCTTTGTTTCTTCTATGTGGGACAACGATGTTGTGATTGGCTCTCGCGAACTTCTATGGAACAATATGATTGGGGCCAAGGAAGAAGTTACGATGAGTAAGCGAACGGGGGTGAAGAAGTCCCTGCGCCATTTTGAAATTAGAATTCCGAGTACACTGGTAGCTATTTATGTACATATGGGCAACACGCGAGTGAGTCATGAAAGTATGAGGGAAGTAATTTTTATTTGGTCCAAATAACATGTATAAGGATGTAAGTCTGTTCTATCCACCGCTTGAATTGTTGCAAAAACATATTAATTGGCTAACACATAATTTTACTGAAGATCTAAAGATACATGTGCTATACATTCATATACATGTATAGATATTTAAAATATATTTTTATTCACTAAACAGTAATGAATGTTCGAGTCTAGTGTGACATTATACTCGTATCACCTAGTTTTGGTTTTATTCAATATACATTTTGTTTATTATTTGACCAAGTACTTTTAACGGCTGCGACGAGTAAATTTTATTTAACTGTTTCGAACGGACAGCTAGAACTGTACTGCATTGGTTGTCGTTGCCTTTACACCTGTATATCTGCTTAACGGTCTACAACCAACCCTCTCTTTTCCACTATATTGGGAAAAATTGGTAGGTGTTATTGCTTGGCCACGGCCACATACAAAGGGGCAAAGTGGACGGTAGCTCAGGTGTTTCCCTGCTGCAAAACTCAGTTTAGTTTCAATACCCCAGGCTCAACATAGCGAGTTGTACGTTATACCACAGTCTAACGTCTCCGAGTGCTTAAACTATGCCGACAATTACCGACCGACCATCGACCAACGTCCACGAACTATTTGATTACCCCAAAGGTCGCAGCAGAAACCCCGTTTTCACCCCATTTGTGCTGGACATAGGCTACCACTTGTCAACGGTGTCGGTTTCCTCCCCTAGGTTTACAATCGTCCTTTTTGGCGGGTTGATGTTACATATGTTGTTTTAGGGGAACGGGAATGAGCACAGCCTGTATAGCCGATTTAAATGTATCTTTAAGTACCATTGGTTATGTAATTTCGCTCCGTGGGCTATCGTTTACAAAAATAATCCTTTTGACAGCCACCAATATTGGTATTATTAAGCAAAAAAAAATTCAGGATGACGCATTCACAATTTAAGACATACTAAATGTATGAATTCGAGAATTGCAATAATTTTGAACACCCAGCATTCGTAATTTCCTTAAATTCTGCAATCATACTGGGATTTTAAATTCATGTTAACAATGAATAAAAGAAATCAATTAAACCTTATACTTGACCACGTCGCCACAGTGGGGCGTCAGCCGCAAAGAGGTTGCAAAAGTCAATGAATTTATTGAACGCTTTGTATAAAAGGAATACACAAATCCAATAGAGAATTTGCCAGAGCTTTCACAAATTTAAGTTTCAAGAAAATTTACTTTTGGTTCAGGATACACAAAGTCGAAAATGATTTCCGTGTGCAAAAATGTATTTAATTTTTATTGGCATACTGCATCATTCAGATAGAATAAAAAGTAAACTGTGTGAGGTTTCATTCTGCTTTTGGTATTCTTACTAGATTTATTCAATTTAATCAATATCAATGAAAAACTAAAATTCGTTGCATAGACAGTTATAGAGAAAAACTTATTTTTCAAACCATATAATTTTTGGGTAGTTTTTTAACTTTAACTTGAAATTAAAAAAAAATATCCCTACATTTTTTTTTATTCCTTTACCTATGTTTAAAAGGCCTTTTTGCTCTTTTGAGTTGTTCGACTTCATCATCGATAACAGTGAAGCTACCTCCCACAAAAAACTTTGCCGTGTCATGTGAAAATTGGAAGATTTCCCTTTAAAATGCAGTTTATTTGTTCAGAAGATATGAATTTAGCAAGATGAAATGGCAGTGGTCCCCACTGTGCGTCGCCTAATCCAGATAATGTTAAATATATAAAGTCTTTCAAAAACAATGGACATTTATTAAAAAAAAAAGATAGATGTAATAAAAATTGTTTCAATAATTTTATAATGAATAATTACACTTTTCGACAAAATTGAATCCTTTGAATGTAATTTGCACGAAGCAAAAATGAAGTTGTAGTTATAAGAAGTTATAATTTACAATATACCCTCAAAATCTTTATTAAAAATTCAACAGCCACGATTTAGTGACTATGCGCACTCCTAAATTTTTTACTCGGCATCTGAAAAGAACCATGCAATACAAACAAAAAAAAGTTTAAGAAACATGAAAAATGTGAGAAAACTTAAACTTTGGGTCGCTATATATCGGTATAGCCATTCTTTCACCACAAAAGAAATCCTGGACCATACATTTTTGTGGATGCCGAGATGCGCTGCAGATGCGGTATAAAAAGTCACAAATTCGAGGTTTTATTATAAAACAACATTTTTTGAACATATTGCAAATTTGTCTAGACCTATAACGCAATTTTTGTCTCGTGCAAAGCAAAAAATAAGTTTCGCACAGAGTTATAGCAGACAGCGGCATTTCCAGTTGTTTTGCATTCTGTACATTTGATAAAATATACTTATTATAATACATCATTTATTACAAAAATGTTTTGACAAACTTATTAAAAAAAGCTGGCACAGATTACATTCGAGTACAGACAAGGCTATATTTCTAATATACATTTTTTATATACAAATATATGTTAAGTTTGAAAAAATTGTATACCCTTTTTTGTACTTTTTGTATTTAAATTATATTTTAGACAATCAATACCTAATTTATACCCTACCCTCAAATCTCAAAATATATACTCTTAGAGTACAAATATAACTAAAGTTCTGATTTCTATTCTGATTTTTATACGTCCTTATATACAAAATTCATAAATGCAAATGGCAAATGGCTCTATGATTTCGATCGATATTGATTATTCGGGGCAGCATAAAGTACGAGTATGTATATGAGTAGGAGTATGTATTATATGTTATTGATTAGTATTAGCCGATATAAACACTTCCATTCGCATTATTGCACGTAAAATTCAAGTCGAAATTGCCAAGCGGGGTTGGGGTTGGCTTATAACATATGCGAATTCCCGACTCAATTTTCAACTTATATAACAATTGAAGAGATTGCGCCAACTAACAATAAGCCCCTGATTTCGACCGTTGTCTGTTGCGAAGAAAACTTTTACTGATCTGAGCTCTGAGCACGCAATGATATGGACACGCGCTTGCTGTCAACTGATCCCATTGCACCCAGAGTTTTCTGCTATTGTTTTTTGACTGCTCCCAAAATAAAAAAGCGTGCGCACCTCTAGCGCACCATTAGCTTTTTTTTGCTCTTCAGTGATACGAAATTCTGTTAGTTTTTTCATCCCTATTTCGTCGGATTTTCAGGAGGAGATGTATTAACTTCCCAAATATTCCATTATATCAAAGAGCTGATATAGAAAATTTTCCCGAGAATGTGGTTATGCTTTTTAAAGGTGTCCCAGCATTTACACAGAATCAAATCCAGAAAACTCACTAGGTATCTAAAAAAAATTATTTAACATTAAATATTTACTTAAAATATTTTATAATTTCACAAACCTTTTCGGGCTTATATAGATGCGTATGTGGCAACAGAAAGGTTGAGCCCAAATCCCTTTCAGCCATTGTGTTAACTTCCTAAATATTCGATTTGTGTTTCCATATATGTAAGTACATGATAAATATTTTTCTTAAGCTATACAAAATTCACCTCATTTGTATGGTTCTCGATCTGCATGCTTAATTTGAGAAGAGCGGGGATAGTTACAGCTTCAACTGTTGTTTCGTCAAACGAACGTACGCCATTCGATCTAATAGATATCACATACAATTAAAAATTTGTTGTTATAAATAAATTTAATCTGAATTTTCCTGACCAAATGTTTCACCAAAGGTTGATTTTTTATAGTTGTTTTGTTTTTGCTGTACTTCGTTTACTCACTCAGAATCTAGTTTTACATTTTGTTGTGAATTTAGTTCAACATTCATTGCGGATACGACGTTGCCAGGTACGGCGCAGGGATCGTTTACAATTGCAGATACTTCATAGCCAGCGGAAACTAGTGCACTAGTGGGTGTGATGCGTTCCTGAGCGGAACGCTCAATTGCTTTTATAAGCTGCTTTGACGTGTCCATAAAAACAGATCGATATTCCAAGCCCCCCTTTTTATGCAAATCTCCCTGAGCTTTATTTTCCAAGGATAGATTATTATTCAGCTGGGAATGCTTTAAAATATACGGTTGGCGAAATTTAGCACGTGGTATCATAAAGGTGAGAGAACGATCGGCTTGGTCTGTATCAGCATCAGTAACATCCATGTTATATGATGAAAAATCCTGTTCTTCAATTGGTTCGCTTAAATCAAGTACGTCATACATATTCCGGATTGAAGTAACTTTATATTTTTGAGCTGCATTCGTTTTTGGCAGTACTCCTGGTTTCACCTTTGACTTTTTCACCCCGTGGTCTTTCTATGCTTAAGGAACGAGACAATAAGTGTATCCAAAAAAGTAATTATGGGATGTTACCTTATGTAAAGCAGATCTCGAGCTATAACTTGATTCGCTATTAGAATCATTTATATATTCTACTAGTCTGGATTTTCCAGAAGACGTCAGTATACTAGGATGTATATTTGATGCTGTAATAAATATGGAACTTGCGGGAGCGCCCTGGTTCTTACGCTTTGTGTGTATAATCAATATGCAAAACAGAAGCAAAATAAATAGCACTGTGCCGATGGCAATCAAGCAGATCAAAAGTATCTTAAGATTTAGTTGGCACCTCGTTCCTGCATGCCAAGGAAAGCACTGGCATACCGTACTTAGGTTCGGCACTTTATCCAGCGTCGTTGTAATACATTTCCCGTGGTAATTGCACTTTTCACAGCCAATTATGTTATCTGAGCATTTTCTACCCGGATAAATGGCGTTATCAGATATATCCACATAACCATCCAGGCAACTGCATGTGTAACTGCCACCCAAATTAAAGCATTGAGCGTTGGTAGAACAGTCGTGAAAATTTTCGTGACGGCATTCGTCGAAATCTGCGTAAATAGAAACAAGTTACACACATATGTAAGTACTATGTACTAGTATTAGACAAAGGTATCACCTTTAAATTCTAATGAATTAATTCCCTCTTTAGAAGTATATAACTCAGTGCCTCCAATGCTAAAATTGCTCTGCCGCAAATATTTTTTAAAAACGAATGATAGTCGCTTCTGATCGCTGTTCTCGGACAACTGAAATTAACACAGAAATCATTTAGTATTCAATATAAAATAGATTTTTAAAGCTAACACCGATACACCGAATTCATATCCATACATATGTTTCTATATGCATGTATATGTATGTAAATACATATATAGAGCTTTTTTGAGCTACTAAGCTTTTACAGTATCTATTGCGATCTATTTAGTAACAACTCGATAATTTTTTACTTTAATAAACATATAGATGGTTATCTCGTTTCGCTCGAAAGCGAAAGAAAACGAGAAGAAACGTGTGAGTCGCTTCTGGGGACGCGACTCTACTTATATCCGTACTCAGTCAGTATTTACATTTTTGAGCATAATTTTTTAGAATTTTAGAATTTGAATTTAGATTCTACATCTCCTCCGCTAGGGGTTGCTCGTGTACATAACGCGACAGAGTGTGCGAGCGAGAAAGAGAATAGCGGGTCTCTGTCAGGAGGGGGCGGGGGAAGCAACTGAAAATTAATTTTTTCATTCTGGCTATAATTATATTCCGATCTGATTCAGATTCGGCAATCTGTAAGATATGGTCATTCTTTACGATGCTCTATCTTTAAAATTGTGCCTGCCACAGATTTTCGTCCTTTGAGGAGGCGGAAGGGGCGGGGCGAAATTTTGAAATACACTTGTAGCAGTGTGATATCACATGAGTCTGGAAACCAAATTTGGTTGCCCTAGCTCTTATTGTCTCTGAGATCCAGCCGACAAACAAGACGGACGGACGGAAAGACAGAAATGGCTCCTTCTCCTTCCGTTTCCTTCTCTGCGTTACACACATCAATTTTACCACAAATCTAATATACCCCTTAACTCTTTTTAACTCTTTTTTGAGTACGGGTATAAAAAGGCGCGAGATGAAGAGATGAAATACGGAAGGCAGCATAGGCTACTGCTGTGCGTTAGCATGCATACAAATTCAGGCAGTACTGTCATACTTTTCGTTTCAAGGCACTCTGGAATTCACAAAAGTAGATATATTTATTCCCTGTAATGTTAAGCGCAAAAATTTCCGCTGTTACACCCACGCGTTAGGACCAGCTCATATAAAAAGGACTCTGTTCTGTTTAAGAGAGATTTACCGATAACCAAATCCAGCTGCCACAGCTGTTCGGAGCAATTCAATATTTGTTGTTGCCCAGACCAATTTTTTCAGAAACAATTTTAAGGTTGGTTAAAAAAAAAAATTTATAAAATTTTAAATTTATAAAAGTGAAATCCGGAGCCTGCCTGATTATGTATGTGTGTAGTAGTGGGCAATATGAATGACAAACAAGTATTGCAATTACAACTGGATATAATCTGTGTATTACTTGCTAATATCTGGCTGCGGAACCAAACAAGTTTTATTTGTTAAAAATCGACTAGTGGTCAACATAGTCGATTCATCCCAGAAGCAAACAGCTTGAACCTAACACGTCAAAATAATGAAAAGCTCTTTATATTGATGTACACCTACAAAGGCAAATTTGATACGGAGTCGGACAGAGGGTCTCACCTAAAATTTGGCTGCAATAGGAACATTCGGTTAAAAACTCACCTGGAGCAAGAATTTACTAATAATATTATCTTGCTTGTTAGCAGTAATGCTAATTAATTGTACACCGTGATATACGTCCCGAAAGTCAGATTGCATTATCATGCGGTCGACGGCGTCTAGTATAATTCCACTAAGGTGACGATATTCGTTTGACGCATTACTTTTAAGTCCATCGTTGAACTTTAGTATATAGTTTCCTACCCGGAGAGTTTCCATTTGCAATTCGTAGGTATATGTGGCTGTAATGTCAAATATCGTTATTAGTTGTGGCAATATACAAACAACGCTGAAACATACGCTTGCAAGGTCGGTCCGGAAACATCCGCCCAAAACTTGGTCGACACGCACAGTGGCTCACAGATTCGTCTCCATTGCTCATTATAACACATATTTCATTTTTTTTTGACTTGCACACTGGACTGCAAGAGCTACCTGAGCTTAATTTGTTGATATGCTTAGTTTTTGAAGGTGTATCAATCAGTATGCCACTTAGATGTATACTTCTGGAGTCGATTGGGGAATACATTTCCTCATCCCGTACTGGATGAGTTAATAAAATGGGCGAAATATTTTGTTGGTGGATAATAGACGTTCTTTTGGAAATTTCTATTAGCGTTAGACTGTTTATGGAATCTTTAGTCGCAATCCTTTGATACAAATCAGGTCTCGTCTTAATTACAGTGCTTACATTTAGGATTTCTGGCTTGAATCCATTTAAATTTTGGGGCGGTTTGTTTGTTAATGGATTTGAAAACGTAGTCTTTATTTGCGGAAAGCTTGAAGTATATACTTTCTGCGATATTCGTGCGGAATCGGACGGCACTGTCCCTTTTTTTTTAGACATCGCTAATAATGTTACTGGTTCTTTTGAACTCTTTCGGGTAGGGAAAATCCCCAAAGATGAATCAGATTTAGTTCCATTAAATATGGAAGGGTGGTTAGTTTTCGTAGCGTTATGAATATGTGTGCTGCTAGGAATTAGTGCACTGATCTGTATGCCCTGATCGGGATGCCTTGATCGAAAGTGCTTTTTAGTGTCAGTAAGATGAGACAATTTTCTTAGGTCTTGCTTACTAGATATCGAATATGTTGAGCTCCAGTTATAGACACTAATTGTATAGTTGCGAGTAGGTATCAGAGTGACTTCGAAAATCTCGGATGAATCCAATGGACTCATAGTTGAGAGTAATGACACATCTACACTCAGATATTCTTTTGATTGGCTTTTCTTTGTTTTTGTAGGCTTCAATAATAAAACATTATCTACTGTAGAGAATAATAGTTGCGTGGACTTCAAAAAAGATTTTTTCATAGCATTGAAGCTAGTATCCGAATCCAGGCCATTTGTTAATTCAGTTGTTTTTTTTAAAATAGTTTGAGAATCGTCGTGTACTATTTCAGACGGCTCCAGTCTTTTTAAATCGTGTTTAAGCGGCTGGGCGGAACTATTTTCGGAACGGTTGATTTGCAAATTTACTGTTTCTAAGTAAGAACTGAGCTGTCGAGTGTCAAACTGTTGGACTCCTGCTGACACCAGCGGCGAAGAAATTTCAAGAAATGTTGCGTGAGTCTCTATCGACATTGTAGAATATTGGTTGGGTCCTATGGATTTCAATGGCGGAAATGTAGCTTGATAATTTCCAGTGGTATTTTCTGGTGTCGATGTTGTATAAACATTTGACCTTGGATTTGAATGTTTTAAAAAAATCTTTGTAGTATTAACGAAAAAACTCTTTTGATGCGTTGCAGTAGAAAAGGGATTCATAGAAATTGGGATATGCGTTAGAGTTGTCCTTTTAGACTTATCAAACTCAAACTGAAACTCAGATTTGGCTAAAGTTCCCAAATGAAAATGTTCTCCTGTTGCTAGAAAGATCTTATCAATTCCGCTCGTAATCATGTTCGAATATTTTCTGTCTATAACCGTAGAGCTGTGAGGAACAGTTATAATTGGTTTACTTTGGTGCATAATTAGCCACATGTCTGAGGAACTATCAGGATTGTTCTTATAAGATGAATTGTAGAATCGAAGGGAATAGTTTGAGTAATCAGCTTTTTGATCCTGTTCTGTAGAGAAACCAATGTCGCCTTCACGGAACCCTTGAGCCACTTTTGTTTGATTGCGGTATAACATATCTGTATATCCGAAGTTCGATTCATATTTGATCGAAAGTTTATTCGTTTTAATGGTCGAAGGCGTGTAGTTGTGTGCAAAAAGGTTTTTGTAATTTTCGGACGCTTTTCTTTCAGAAGCTGATTTGTTAGCAGGTTGACCAACTGCCAAGTTGCTTAGGTTTTGATTGCGTTGTTTAAATTTGTTGTCACTTGAATCTGTACTTAAGTTTTTGTCAGGTACAATAACTACTCTGTTTATTTGGGGGGAAACTCGTACATCTACTTGAGCTTCGTTGACCGGAATTTTTATCAAAGGCATTGACAAATGAACAACATGGCCTCTAATGGCAGTTGCATGCGGATACTGTTCAGCTTCTTTTTTAAATGTAAGTGGAGGTGCATGCATGTTAACTGTATGACTAAGCATTTCCTTTCTTAGATTAACTTGATGAAGTCCCGAATATGTAGAAGCAGATGATGATGATCTCTGTATCACAGTCGACTTTAATGGGTATATCAGAGAATGTGGAATTTGAGAATAAGGATAGGTGTTTGATATTGCCAAATAACTAGTAATGGCCGGCAGTTTGGTACTAAATATTTCCGGTATTCGCCTTATCTCTAAGACCTCATTACTGTGCAGCTCCGAATTCAAACTGGCGATTTGTTCTGCAGCATAATAATTATCACTCGGATTCTTTCTCTGCTCAATAGGAATAGGGAACGGGTACTTTAATCGACTTTGCGTTAATACTGATTGTGCAAGCACAGGGGTTGGATAATGCACAACATTTTTTGGAAATTTACTCGCTGGTTGGTTACGTATGGGCGGTGGCGGCTTTAATATGCTTCCATACTCGTCAAGAGCTTCCCGGTTTAACTTTGGATAATCTAGGCGATCTTGGTAAGACTTAGGGGGATGTAAAAATGGAACACTGGGGTATAATGTTTTGGAACGGATTAATTGACGATAGAACTTAGGAACTAACAAGCTATTTCTCATTTCGAGTAAATTGTGTCGTATAGCAGTATCCCTTAGAGAATCCTTCATGCTAGGTCTGCCAATTATAACATCAGCATTAGCCGTTATAACTTCACCCGGACGTATAGGAATACCCGTCCTAAGCAAAGAGCTTCCATAAGCATCCTTCGTATCTTCTGCGTGTCGAAGAAACAAAACATTCTTCGCAGTTTGTTGGTTGGAATTGTGTTTTTGTATACTTTTTATCTTTGCTTTAATGACCGAATTAATTTTAGCCGAACCGTCCGTATTCTCGTTGCCATCATAAGAGTGACCGCTTGAAAAATGGTCTTTCCCAGATTCTTGCAGTGGTATATAGACTGGTCTCTCAACAGTTCTAGTTGCAATCTGAATTACATTCGTTGTCGTTATATTCTTTTTAAGATTTCCTTGATTATAAGTTTGCCTGCTGTGATCTGTGCGATGCTTGTTTGCAATATTTTTCTTAATTAAGTCGGCCATAACATTTAACATTGGCCTTAATCGTTCTAAAGCCAAAGGTCCAATAATCTGCGAGACATTCGAAGATACTGACAACTTTACTAATGCAGTCTGGCCTAATGGATTGGTTTCTACATAGGGCTCTGGATATACATCAACATTTTCAGACTCCGATAAGCTGAGATCTTCGTAAGTTTGAGGATACATCTGGATTTTTTCAGTTGATTTTACTGAGGTTTTATTGATTGTGGAAGATTTTTGTGTTGCAAAAACTTTATGTTGTTGACTATTGTTCATTTTTTCAATGCTGATCGGCGAATTATTAATATCGTTTACTAAATTAAAATTCAGTTTTGATTGAATGTCTCCTAAAATAGCTTTCTGACTTGTGTTTAATTTGTTCATGGTTTTCAGAGCGGTTATTTGCATTGTTTGGCCATCTAACAATGTGACCATCGTCACAATAACATTGCGATCATTTTTCCCCCTTTTCCGCATAAGTTCTGTGCTAAACATAGTGACTAGTTCTGGCCCAAGCAACGAACTAGCCACTGTGCTGGTGACTATATTTTCTATTACTTGAGTGTGAAGCTTGGCATTGATGTACGCTTGTTTTATAAGTACAGTGGGACTTTCATTTTCATACACCGTCATGGGTATTGGAATCGGATCATGCAAACTAATTCCACTTATGCTGTTATTCAACAAAGTGGTGTAAAAAGTTAACGTAGTTAAGAGAGTTTTTGTGGCATATATGTGAACAGCACTCTGTTCTTCTTGACATATCAATGCAGTGGAGAAATCAGCGTTCAGGTCTCCGTTCAGAAACAACCCAGTTTTCTTATTATTATTTTGTATCTTTATTTTGGGATATGTCGGTGTGATAGTTATGGGTGTTGGCAGAGACTCTGTAATAGTTACTTGAGTTAGAATATCTTCACTGGTGTCAGTATTTATCTTTTGCAGTTCATCTTTAACGGTTTTCGTTAAGAAGATTTCACTGATATAAGTGCTTGTATATTGAGAGGGCGTCATTTCCTCTGATGGATGCAGAAAAGTTATGTAATTATGTGGTCCACTGATTATATTTTTAAAGGTAGTCTTAGATGTAATTACTATTGGCCTCATTTGCGTCTTGTCCTTTGCAAGTGTGTTCAAAAAGTGATAAGTGGTTGGTAACATTCCCACAACTAGCTCAGGCGTCTAAATATGAGTTGGAATAACAATTATTTATTTCCTTAATGTAAATATTCAAATAACTCAAATACTTACTGCTGAAAACTTCAAGTCTGTAGCCAATAGGGAGCTGTCATGCAAGTAGTTTCGCTCTTCTGTATGGCTATTTGATATAACCGTTTTCATTTTTTCTACACTGGTGCTCCCATTCACAACATAAGTCGTGCGATATGTGTAGGTGGTCAGGCATATTTTTGTAATGATCTGATTATCATTGATAGGTATAGTAAATTTTTCCTATGACATTTAAACATATTAATATGAAACTGCTGAGCAGGATTGTAATTACCTGTTTTTCTAAAGGCATCGTCAAAATCATCTGATTTTTTAGTGTACTTGGAGCAAGAGTAAGAGGCTTATGATGAGATTGAGTTGCTGATATCGTACGACTTCGAAAGTTTGATAATATCTTCGATGTTATCCCTTCTTGTTCTACATACTTTCCTTTTTCGCTTGCAATTATCAATTCAACTCCATTCATTACGTGAGTGGCCAGATTATACCTCGCCTCGTCTAATGTTTTCTGCGATACAGAGCCATCTAACACGTCGACTCGATTTTCATAGCTCACTATGTTCCTTGCTTCAATCGTTTCGGGGCTGATGTATTCTTTAAATTTCGTAAAGTTTTTTCTATGATTGTTCCCTGCATTTACATATATTTCAAAACAGGTTTGATTAAAGGCATTTATTTCGGAAGAGTATGTATCCGTATTTGTACATACAAACATACATATATACAAATGCATATTTATTAAATTAGAGTAGGCTAGGCTGTTAAATAACAAACTTCCCTCTAACGAAGACCAGAATTCTGCAGCTTTTCACCTAAGTTTCTAGATATGTACTTGTGATCGTAATAGAAATAGAAATTATCAAATGTGGGTACAGAGTCAAAATAATGGATTTGATATTGAATACTCCGCTATAAGATAAAATTTTAGGCCACGAAAATATAAATCTCGGTAACTATAAGTACAAGGAAGGGTATTTGTTAGTTAATTTATCTTTATTAAGTCAAAATAATTTTATGGGCGAAAAAGTGTATAAATATTTGAAAAACGAACTAGCTAGTATTTAAATTTCTTTTTATGGATTATTACATATGTATATATAAAACCAGTAATTATCTCTATATGTATATGTATATGTATGTACATAATCAGAATGTAATAATAATATACCCATTTAAGATACTCTGATATTCATACACATGTATGTATGGATTACAATGAACATGTACATACTATGATATTCATATGTACATTTAAAATAATTAATGGCTAAAATTAAAACTATGTAATTTACATATATATTTTTATACGAATTTATATTTATTTAATTTATATTTCCAGACAATATACAATAAGTGTGTGATAATTGGCAAAAACTACCTTCCCCCATAAAGTTATGGTTTATTTCATAAATTTTTGTCAAATATTAAAATGTATCAATCTTCGAATGTGGTAATTTTTTATTTTGATTCGCTGTCATTGACTCCAGAACTGAAGACAGAAAAAAACGTTTCAATACAGAGAAACTGCAAAAGCAGAGACACAAAATCGAAGGAAAATCCTCACTTTTACTATGGAAACAAGCAAAAACCCTGTTGTGTATATGATATTGATTCTGGGAATTTTAGTAAATGTATATTTCCTTAGCATTAGACTCCGTATTTTTTATTTCATTTTAATCATAAGTCTAGACACAAAAGTTACAAAATTAACAAAACAAAAATTAATAAAAGTATGTACATTTTCTTATATACGAGTATTTAGGCATTCAATGTTAGGTGTAGAGGCTGTCTACCAAATCTGTGGGCATAACTGAAACATTAGTAGTTCGGCTGGATGAGATAGTCAGTGTGATATCGAAAGTTTTGGTAATGACTCGGGTGAAGGTAGAGTTGGTCTGTACTTCGTGTTGGTTGTTTTGTACGCGATCAACGACGTATGTGAATGTGCGTGTAAGCACTTCCGTTCTAATTGTGGTAAGGGTCGATAGGTCATACACGGTCTTGGGGTTGCTTCTTTCTGAATGAGTTAATATAATTGGCTGGAGCTGATCATGATTTTCCTCTTGATTTATTGGTGATTTATCCTCTATATGTTTGCTAGGCATGATTTTTTTCTGTGATTTTCCCTGCCTAACGGGAGTCAGTGAAACATCCCCTAGTGCGATCTGGGATGTGCCTGTTTTTTCTAATGCAAATTTCGGGCTATCTGGTAGTCTACGCTTCAATATTACAACACGAAAATTCTTTGGGTAAATAGTCTGGGATGAATGCGACTGTGGAAGAGGACTGCCTTTTGCATTTGTTGTTTTATTGACTAGTGATTGCAATTCTTTCAATGGCTTCCGGCGAACAAGTACCTTTCGCAAGAAGCGATTTGTTATATTTTTAGATGTACCAGAATCAGTGATAGAAAAGCTGGTACGAGCTCCACGTCGTGCTCTATGATTTCCTATTAAGGAAATGGAAGTGAGTTTCTGAGGATAAACTATGACAGAATATAGGTTTGTGACCTGCGACTGTAGCGGGGATAGCTCAGTGAGGTCTTTTAGGCTAAAAAATTAAACGTACTACTGTTATCAATCGCAATGGAATCTGTTGTCGAGGCCAGAATCGTGGATTGGCTCGAAGATTTCGAGTACCAAAGGTCTACATCACCCACAATGCTCTCTAATGATGCAGTTCGACCCCTTTCATCATCACCAACAACTTCTGTTGAGCCAACACCATGATATACATCCAACAATGCGTCGAGAGTATTTTTATCGAGCTGTGGGTGATCTTGTTTGGGTGATACAAATAGTATGACATTTTGACTCTCTTCGGCGTCATACATATCATTGACTTCCGTCTCTCCCAAAGCTACCGTTTGTCGTATTTGTGAATGTGCTTGTCTCTTTTGCAAGGCAGCCGAATGATCGTACCCATTCTGTACGGTTGACAATACTGTGCTAAATTCTCCGGGCCTTCGGCCTGATACGTATAATGTCACTACGCTAGTGTCCTCTAGCGGAATATCCAATTTCTGTTGCTTGCTTCGTTTGTGTCCCTTGCTCGCCTTTCGGGACTTCTTTCGATTGGTATTACGATTCGTGCTCTGCATTTCACTGTGGATCGGCAATAACTCATCGTCAATGACACCCAGTGCATCCACTTGTGTTGCTGTCCGGCCAGCATCGTCCAAATCCTGAAGGTTCTCACTCAAAAACAATTGTGGGGATTGAGTATGGGATAAGCCCTGATTCAACGAAAATGGCTCCTGCTGTTGCTGAAGAAGCAACTGCTGCAACAACAAACTGTTTACCTGCGCTACAGGTCCAATTGATTGTACATTTTGAGGAATTATAGGGGTGTTCACTATAGTATCTACACTGTATTCCGTAGCTGTTATTGTTTGTGCGGTAGTATCGTAGACAGTAGTCAGAATCTTTTTCCCTTGAAATGTCAGTGGGAGTATGGTAGACTTTCCATCGAAGATGGTAGTTACATATGTGGAGGTGTGAGTTCGGTACTCGGTCACTGGCTCAACAGAGGTTGACACTATGGCTGATATCACACTCTGTTGCTGTCCAAGCGCACCAATTAAGGGATTGGCCGGCAAATTAAGATTACCCAAGAGCAACTGGGAGAGCAGTATATTGGCGAGCGGAGCGTTAGCAGATATTTGAGGTTGTACTGTGGATATAAGATGCTCTACAGAGTACACAGTAGACGGAAGAATGTGGGAGAAGGATGTCTTTCGACCTCGGATGGTGGTCGGTGTAAAAGTTACTGTTGTTGTTAGGGATTCATGCAACAGATATCTAGTCAGCTCTGTAGCACCAGCATTGTTAATACTCGATTCTTCTCGCGTAAGATATGTCGACGTTTGGCCGTTTGTTCCCAAAGTCTCCGTGTATTGATTTGGTCCCAGCACCTCGGTGCTGGTCTTCGCAGTCACTATATTCTTATATTCTGTTAATTGGCCATTTATAACAGGCACCGTGACCTCGGCTGGTATAAGATGAGTAACCGTGATAGTTTGACTAACCAGCTCAATTGATTGCAAATCTGGAGCATATTCATTTCTGTTTCGGCCACGCACAGACCCTCTTCCCCTATTCAACCCATTTGAGTTTCCATTTCTTGATCGAGACGTACCTACTAAGCGCCCGTTGTCAGCATTATTGTTGCTGTTATGACCACTGTAGCTCTTCAGTCTACGACTGGTGCCAGTTCCAGCACCTATAGTGCGTCTTATAGAAGGACTTCCGGTTGATGGTTGACGTCGAAAATTTGATGATGTACCTGAACGCTTAGCTCCATTTGAAGTTGCATCTTTCTCTCTTAGTGTAAACTGTGTGCGCGGCGTAGTTGGCCTTGTTGGACGAATAGTTCGATGATTTGCAGCGGTGGAACTGGGCTGAGCTTTCTGACTATGCGCCTGTTGGCCACGTGGCGAAGGAAACCTTGATCCGAATCGAGAACTTTTTTTACCGCGGGAACTGGCAGTGGTTTCATTTATATCGTCAGTATTCGAAGTGCTTGGCTCTTCTAGTAAAGACATCGTTGACAAGTTTGGTCGTCGAAATCGGAATCGGCTCCTATTGAGAGCATCTGCTTGCCGTCGCACCCGGGAGTGAGTTTTACTCTTTTGCGATTTAGAATTCGACCGTCTACTACGATTTACTTCGTCTAATGCGTCATCTTCCCCATCATCATCGGCATCATCGTCATCATCGTATTCAGAATCATTTTCAGACTCATTTTCGTTTTTCTTCGTTTCTTTTTGAGGTTCATGCTGTGTCTGGAAAAGCCCTCGTGGTGGAAAGAGGCTGTTTTGTGGCCTGGAGCGTGCCTGAAGGCTAGAAATCGTTGGTCTCTGAAAGCTGCGAGTCCGGGGCTTAGCAGTCGTTGTAGTGGTAGTGGTTGTAGATGTTGTCTTTGCCCGGGCTGACAATGGATTTCTTCGAAGTGAAATGGCAGAAGAACTGTTAACACTCGGGCGTGGGATCGGTGTAAACCCGCTTGGCCTATTAATAGGTCGACGGAGTCGCAGCAATGGGTTCTGATTGCGTCTTGTGCTTTCTTCTTCGTCACTAATCTGTACCAATTCGTCAGTGGAATTTTCATCTTCAACACTGCTATCTGAACTCAATTCTTTTGAGACTGTTTTCGTTGTCGTCCGCTCACTCGTTGGTGATCCCGATATAGTTGGCTTTACGCGAAATTTAGAACTTCCACCAAGTATTCCAGAAGCACGAAAACCTGGGCTATTAGATGGGCGATACGAAGAGTTTATGTTTGGTTTTCTGCTAGTTACGATTTGTGTAGTACGTGAAGAAGATGCAAATCGATTTCTAGGTGGTACAAATGCAACATTGGACTGGGGACTGCCACCAAGCTCATTTAATACAGAACTACTCGATGACTTTATCGGGCGGCCAAAAGTTCGTCTCGACGACTGAGGGAATCCCAATTCATTTTGATTTATTGGTGCGTTTGAAATAACCCCTCGTCTTGATGAGCTATATCTGCCAGATGTTTTTAGGGCAGGAGTTGCCGTAATAGTTGGTGTTATGTCTGACCTTGTTATAATAGTAGCACTACTTGGACTTAAGGTTTTTTGTTTTGGCGCGAAAGTAGGCCTATTTCGTGAAGCAAATGGTCTTATCACAGGGGCAAATGTGCGCTTTGATGTTTCAAATGGGTCCAAAGCTGCTGAGTAATTTCCGTCATCGGTATTTTGATCTTTTTCATGCTCGATACTAGAGTCCGCACGGACATTCAAATTTCCTGTTTGTGTTAGCATAACCGAGACTATTACAGATGTCGGCAATAGCGCAGCATCTTCAGTTGTTTTCTCAAAGAGAAAACTAGACGTACTTTCAATAATCTGCGCGTATCGATTTTCTATTACAGTTCCAATAACCTTAGACTGGTATAAAGTAGTTGTACCGTTTCCGATTCGCGTACCTTCAATAAGCCGTACCAGACCAGTTTTGAACGACCTAGAGCTAGACAGGCTTTCATCATTTGATATCATCATAGCTAAACTAGACTTTTTCATTTCGTCAACATGCAAACTCGATGTACTACTTGTGATTTCTATTTCAATTCCCTTGCTGTTAAGCGTTGATGCCACTTCTGTTGTAAAGTACAATGTACTTACTTCGTCCGCATCAACAATGTGTTTATAGTCAAACAAGACCAAATCAGATTTACTGGTTATTATATAATTTAGACTTCCCGTTAAGAGTTCGCTTGGCTGAGTCATCGCTGGTGTTTTCAATATAGTATCTGCCATCAATGTGCTAACATCCGTCGGTGTCACCACATTAGTCACGGTTTCGAAACGAGAGTTTGTAATAGTCTCATTTACTTCATATGATGTGGTATAGTACGTATATGTTGTGTAATAAGTGGTAAAGTCAGATCGTAAGCTCAGATCAGTCATACCGGAAGTTACAATACTTTCTGTATCCGTTATACGATGTTGCTGGATATCATCAGCGCTTGGATCTAGGGAGCTATAAGAATTGCCTGCCGTCCGTAGTGTTTCGTCCTCATGAATTGGCCCGTGATTTGTCGGTTCGATTATATTTGATAATGTTTCTTCTCTGCTTAGTGTAGTAATCTCACCATCCTTAGCTAACTTAGTCCAATAGGTAAATGTAGTAAAATAGGTAACAGGGAAGGTTGCTTCCTCTACGCTTAACATTTTTGTGGGCTTTAGCGTTTCAGTTGCAACGTTAGTAACTGTCTCGAGGCGACTGATAACGTTTGTTTCATCGCCGACGTACATAGTTGTGTAGAAGGTAAACGTCGTAAAGCTTGTTTGAAGAATCAGTGTAGCTGATGGTATTATCTCATCGGTGTTACTTTCCGAGCTCACTTGATCGTCCACGGGATCTTTTTGGTTTAAAATGACTTGTTGGTTTCCATTACCACTACTTGACTGCACATCCATGACCAAGGTCACATGTTCTTTCTTTTCGACGCGATCTTCGGATTTTTTTAGGTGGGTAGTGTTTTGACTGTCTATGTAAGTTGGAGTATCGGTAAGGTAATTATTTAACGAATTTGTAGTTATATAATTTGTTACAACCTCAGTACGCGACATTACATCAGTGTCATTTTCGGCGAATATCGACGTATAATAAGTGTAGGTAGTAAACAATGTGTTAGTATACTTAGAGTCATTAAGATATTCAGTTTGCTGTTTAGTACTCTTACTTTCATCAACAACTACAGTTATCTCTTCCCGTTGTTCCCTTTCTGGCTGCAACAGACTGACAATCTCTTGCGGAATTGTATACTTGGAAACCAAAGCTGAAACTTTACTTTCCGATGGTGAGGATATACTTGCAGTATCCAATCCAATCTCTCCAATCGAAGCGATAGCATCTGTTTGTTTTGTTATCTGATCTACTTCAGTACCAGCCGTAGAGGAAATAAGATTTGTGACAATCTCCGTATGGCTTGATACCGTAGTAGAAGTGCCTTGAAAGAAGGTCGTCAAGTATGTATAGGTTGTGTACAGAGTCTTATAAATTAAGTCAACCTCATTAGAACCATTATCAGTATCGTAATCATCATCTTCACTATCATATTCATTATCAGTCGTTACATCAAAGTCCTCCGTCTCGTGAACTGTGGATTCCTCTATCTTATTCGATATCTCTGTTAATTCTTTCTGTACCTCTGTGGTTGCATCTTCACTTACTACGCTCACAAGTTCCATTTCGGGTTTTTCGAGCTGCTGTACCTGTGTCGCCTGTATGCAATAGTATTTAGTGGTCTGAACAATATCATATGCCGAGAGTGGGTTTTCATCGCTTGATGGACTTGATGGATCTTCTTTCCCAGTATTTAGAGGCAGAGATCCAAATGACTTTGGTAATTGTGTTAGGAACACTTGAGATGTTGTGTGATCACATGACTCTGTGACATTTTTGTTATTATCATCTATGGGCAGGGATGGTAAGGGTTCAGTACTATCAGACAAATCTTCGGTTAAGTTTTCAGTTGCTACCGTGGTTGTTAGACTATCTTCTTGGTCTTCTTCAATTGGCACAGTTGATACGTCTGTGCCTTCAGAATTGTCACTGCCTTCAGTAACTGTTTCGTAATCGAGTTGATCTGTAGCTAACGGGATAGAATGGGATACGCCCGTAGGATCTGCAAAGTTGGCAAAAGGATCATCATCAATATAAACGGTTGTGGCACCTCCATGTACTTGAACGCTTGATACATTTAAAATTTTATCATCGCTGTGTACTATGGCTGTGCTGTATGCTGTGTTCTCATTATCGACTTTTGATTCCAATCGATCGCCAGTAGGCAGTAGGCCAGAAGCCATATGAATTGTTTCTGTTGTTTTAGATTGACTTGACGTAACGTTGATACCGTAATTCAGATTTGGTGCTATGTTTATTTCTGGAGTCGAAAACTGATTTAAATTGTTCGTCTCATCCACTTTATTTGATGAATCTGATCGAGTTCTTGTGTCTAGGTCAAAGTTCCATTGATTAATAGTAGTGGATAAAATTTCCATATTTTCGGAAATAATTGAACTGGAAACATTTGAAGACTCGGTTCTTAAAGTAGGCTTTCCTTTAATAGACGTAACGTGGCCATAGTTTTGACTGCTTTGAATAGTGCTAGGAGAAAAAACAATCACGCTATCACCTACAATCGTTGTGAAATCTGCAAATCCGTAGTAGGTTACTGTCGCCAACATTCGTTTCTTTGCTGAAAGAGGTGGTGCTTTCGAAATAGAATTTCTTTCCTCTATCTTTGCTCCACTATGTTGTTTTTGTTGAAAGTAAGCTTTCGGAGTCCGCCCATCGTCCATACTATCTGCAATAATCTTAGATGAATCTCTATCAGTTTGCTTGATTCCCGAAATTGGCTGGAAACTCTGTTCACTCTGTTCGAAATAATTTTTAACTGTGATGGTTGGCAAATATCCTCCAGACAAAACATGCTGGTTAGAAAAGGTTATTTCTCTGTCCTCAGCTTTTAGATCAGATTGCAATATAGCTGAATTGCTAGAAATATGTATCGATTTCAAAGAAGAGGTAAAGATATTGTCTAGATACGAGGCGGTCTTCATTGTCTCCAACGCTAAGAATCTTTTATTTTGTAAATTCACAAAGTCTGTGTTTCCCACAAATTCTCCTCGATGAACACCTATATTATCGTCAATATCCTGCCAGTCAGGGGCATCAGCATTAAATAGATCGTTGTGATTCTGCAGAAACGAACGGGTTTGTAAATAATCACCACCACCACCCACCCAACTTGTAACAACAGAAGGAACGGCACGGTCGTTCTCATAGAGAACCCTTGAACTTTTTTTTAGATACTGGGCATAGATGCGACCATTATGTAATGTTGTACCCACAACCTGGGTAGCGAACTCTGTTGTAATTCCATCCTGAATAAATGTTCGCGCTGTTGAAGTCAACAGTCCAACCTCTGGACGCACTGTCAAGAACCGTCCATGACTATCCCCCAATCTCCCAGCCCCATTATTCACCAATAGCACAGTAGTAACATCTAATTGCAAAATATATAAATATACATACAGAGGTACAAAGGTACAGAGATTGTGTGAATAATATTCATCGTCATATTCATTTTAAGTAAGAGTAATAGAAAGGAGTCAGATTGCCAAATATTTACATTATAAGGAACATAAATATTCATTTACATTTACAGATGTAATCATTTGGTGCAGAAAAGAATTGAAAGTTTAAGTAATTAGTTCATATTTCCAGAATGTACAGCCCAAAAAGATGGTGAAATCATATACATAGAAAGATATAAAGAAAAGTAATAGGAAATGTAAGTACAAATTTTTTCATGATATAAGGATGAATATATGTAGGTACATACATATATAACTCTAAGCTTATTTAAATTGTGAATTTTGTCCTATTCCAAATTTATTTTAAAACAGTAAAATAAAATCAAAATTAAGTATAGGGATATGTTGTAGATATTAAACAACTATGTACGAGTAATTTTCTCAGTAACTTTGTTTTAAGCCTAGTCCTTGGGATCAGAATGTTAGGTACTAAAAAATCTTACCATCAGCGCCTACTACCGGCAGTGTTGGTGTTGGATTCACTACGTAAGGTTCATCTGAAATTAAAGGTTTCCATGTTAAATTAAATCTCATAATTATTTCATCTTATTTCGTAACATATCCTATTGATGTAATCCAAACAATGCAATTGATAAACCTGACTTTATTGTGTGATACATATGTATGTAGCTGTCAAAAACAATATGCTTATTCCCAAAAGCTCTATTAAATGGCGAACAGGTTCGAATAAAGCTAAACTAGTTTTAGTAGTTTTTTGTATATTTTATAAAGTCCATCGAAACAAAAATATATATAAATATGTAGATATGTACATACATACAAATATGCATGGCTTTCAAAACTTAATACATAATAAATACAAATATAAAAGAATGACAGATGGGCATACCAGAAAAAAAATAATGGTCCCCTAAGAAAGAAGAAATCAAGTCTATTATCTATACATGGAATGAAGTAGTTTTCTTTCTGGCTTTCGGTCAGTGGAAGCTTGAGTGAATCGAATGAGATATATAAATGTAAGTATGGAGAGATGTATTTATGTATATATGTACATGTATGTATGTATACATACTTGTGCATGTGTATTTGACACTGCTTCAGACGGTAAAAGAAAAGAAAGTGGTAGAAAATCTCTAAATGTGTGTGTGAAAGCCGCAATGATGTCAAGTGGCATCTCTCCCTTTTCAACACTCTCTCATCTTAATTTTAAATCAACTTTCAGCAGTGCCACTCGGAACGATGGCGATTGCCATGCACAAATACTACTATTTCGCGGGCATAAGGCCAACAGGTATTTTTGAAAGCTTTTACTGAGAGTCATATATGAACATACATACATATGTATGTATGTATGTATAGATATACATTCAACAGGCTGTCTGCATTTTGTGTGCACCATACCAACAAAATCACATCCGCAATTAGCTTTAAAAGGATGCAATTGCTCTCACAATTGCTAGTTTTTAAGACACAGTACCTAGCCAATTGTTGTGTTGTTGTACATAATTATATTTTTGTTAAGTCCAACAGAGCATATTGTGTCGATTTTTTTCGGGCTTGTAAATGTTAAAGCTGACATAGCCGTTAGAATATATTACGCTGATGAGCTGGGCAATTCACTTTATTTTATTCTTAACTGTGAAAGGCAAACATATGTACTATAAGTGTCTGTCTGTGTTCAATCTTCTATTTATTTGTGACATTTTTTTTTTAATTGTATACCCGGCACTCTACTCTGTATTCTTTTCGTACACAGAACCAAAAGCACACTTAAATATCGGTGACTATACTCGTGGGAGTTAAAGCAACTGAATATCACATACTCACAAAATAAATTTTATTTTTGTCTGACTCACCAACAGTTTGTGCAGCTCCAAATTGTACCAAAGACAAGAAAAACGTAGCTAACAAAGTTAGGCTCAATATTTTATCTTTTGATCGGATGACAAATGTCCCAGAAATAGAAAAAAGTCCATCCTTACGTTCCTTCCAGTACATATTTTTGTTGCAGTAGGTTTGCGATTTGGTAAAGTTATCCTTGAAATGTTTTATCCTCCGTGTTATACGTGGTTGTAGCATTTTAAACTCCCTTAAAACAGAGCAGACAAGAAAATACCCACAGATAAACTTAACACATACAGATTTACATCTTTGCAACGGCACAATGTTTACAGTTTTGTCCTTATTTCGTCGTTTTAAACTCCTATAGCAGTAATATATTATATAAGCACATACACATACAATCATATGTACGTACACATATGTATATATTATTATTTTCAAGTTTTTTTGTTTAACATTATTTAACGATATTAATTGATCATGAATATTGTGTTTTAAGGCACACTGCAACAAGTTATTGAGCGCTTGTTCCGTGTACATAAAAATGTGTACATATATACTTGCAATATTTGTGTAGGTTAGTACACCGCTTACTCTTTTAAGGAACACGCACGACCATTCATGCAAACGAAAGCCAGGGAACTGAGTTGGCCAGCATAACTACTTCACTGTTTGCTCAAAGCCACGAAGAGCTTGAGAGAGTGGTACGATCGCATTTGCAAAGGTTGTTTGGCTAGTTTAGATGGGCCAAGCGGTACAAAATTAATTCCAACAGCTTTTAATATGAAAGAGCTTGCTGTCCGTTAACTTGGACTTACTGGCAGTCTCACCCACAGTATCATCGCTGATAGAAAAACTGAACGGGTAACTTACTAAACTAAACTCAATAGTCTTTAATTTCAAATTCTGGTTTTCAAATTCACTTTGCGTTTTACCCAGCAAAAAGTCATACTTTTCATTTCAAGGCGCTCTGGAATCCACAAAAGTCGATTTAGTTACTCCTTATACTGTTAAGCGCAAAAGTTACTGCTGTTATACCCATGCGTTAAAGCCAGCTGATACAAAAAGGCCTCTGTTATGTTACAGAGATTTATCGATAACCAAATCGGCCTACCACAGCTGTTCGGGCGAATCCACAATCTCCGGCTCCGGCTTTCACTTACTTTTTCGTTTTACATTTTCAGCCAAAAGCCAATACTCTTCATCTCAAGGATCTCTGACATTCGCTAAAGTAAGGGTTATTTCCTATTGCACTGTAAAGCGCAAAATGTACTGCTTTTATACCCAATCGTTAGTGCCAGCTCATTAAAAAAGGTCTCTGTTATGTTTACAGACATTTACAGATAACCAAATCCAGCTGCCACAGCTGTTCGGAGCAATTCACTATTTGTTGTTGCGCTGACGAATTTTATCAGATCCAAATTTGAGGTTGGGTTAACTAAAAATTATTTATTGATAGGGCACAAGCTCAATCACGGTTTCAAATTCATTTCAATGCATCAATTAGTCATCTATTTTTTTCTTTTGCAGTTAAGATTCTTTTTGTTGTATAATATGACGTTTACTTTTCATTTCGGCGAGGAATTTTTTGCACAACATTTTTTGCCAACGGAAAAGTTTTGCGATTTAAGCGGGAGTATTGCGGAAATTTTTTGCGAAAGTGAAAGCCGGGCCCTGCCCGATAGTATTATCCTGTATTGGAAGTATACTACTTACAATAAGTTAATAAAGTTGACGTGTCAATCAAAATTGACAAAGATACATAAAAAATTTGCCTAGACCGTCGCTCTCGTCTTCTCCGAGATGTTTTTTAACACTGAGACATATGGCTAGATGGACTGCGAAACAGAATAGGGCCAAACTGTGTATAAAAATAAACCATGACATAAATTCATAACGATTTTATTCAATCAATCGAAGCGTATCTAATCCATGCAATCATCTATATATAATACTTATTATAAAACAAATAAAATTATCTGGTAATGTGCTTTTTCTGGCCGAAATCAGAGGTAGTATATATTACAAACTATATATATATATATATATATATGCATATATAGCATCGCCGTACATTTTCACAACTTCGAATATAAGAACAAACTCTGCATGTATGAAAAAGATATGACAACACAACTATAATTAGTCACCTATTAATATATGTATTCCTATTTTAATTTTTGTATTCAAACACAATTATTTACAAAGAAGGATGATTAACTATTCAGATTTGTACAATTTCATATGACTTAAACGTTAATGTTCTACAGAAGGGGTAGATGGAGGTTGTTTTATATTATGAGCATTATTATCTGATGAATCGAAAAATCCTAGGAAGGTGTTGTGGTGGGTATCAAGGCTTTGCTCAGCGCACAAGCTAACATATGTTGGTTGCCCTCCTTCCCAATCAGTGGAGTCGTGGGGCTCGTATACTTCAGTTATAGGAGGCCAGTTATCATTTGTGGTAATATTATACTCCAGGCGCATGTGCTGTTGCTTCGATGTAGTCCAGCTTTGGTCACGGCGCACTTGATATTTTTTGAATACTAGATATTCTACAAGAAAAGACTCCACAAACACATGAATAACAAAGGCTGCAGCTCCGTAAATAAGCATTACATATCGAAAACTCATCACTGGTGGCACAACCAGTTGAAAAAAATTAGCTACCCACTCGCTTGGATACACAACCAAATAGACTATGATGACACAGTTTACAATAAATGTTAAGCACAGTGGCCAATTGGACCACAAGGGTTTCCGATAAGGAGCACCCTTCGAATATACAAAAGCGAGTATTATATACTGAAAACTGGATATTGAAAACATGGTGTAGTTCTCATAGCAACCTAGGTGATTCTCATCTGATGATTTAAACGGCTGAAACCAAGCCTGTTGCTGTAGCTGAAACCAACCTAGATCACCGTGGTAATAAAAAAAATGTCACATTTTAATATTATTTGAAAACTAGATTAAAAGTTTGTATTACTCACCAGCTACCTGAAACACCGTCACCACGACAAGATGCAATAATAGCGACGCCAATGGCGTGGGAGATATCAGCGAACTAAGCGGTACCTGCTTTACAAGGTTTCCATCAAAAGCTTCAGTTTTACCAAAGAAAAAGGCAAATATTGATATCAAGCCTAGGTCAACATAGAGATACTGTTTGTCTGTTAGATTCGAGTCGATCGAGTACAGTATCATCACAGATATGAATTGTACCAGCGAATATGCAGCCATATACTTAAAAATGCCAAACGATGTGACTAAAGCAGCTCGACCTTCCTTTATAACATTTGGCACAGCCGCAATCGTGGGATTGCGCGAAGTGAATGGTGAGGCAATTGACGACTCAGTCTCACTTAACGAAATACCAGCATGTGCCACCTTCAGTGCACCGCAATCATTGGCACCATCACCGCACATGGCCACGCAGTAATCCAATTTTTGAAGTTCCATAACCAGTGCCTGCTTTTGCTCGGGCGACATACGGGCGTAAATAGCTCCACGCGTTAAAAGAATTCCCAGTTCGTCAGGAAATTGTTCCTTTACAATTTGCCACGTTTTACCATCCATTGCAAATATATAATGGCGCTTCCAGTTATCATCTTGAGTGAATTCCGTTCCGAGCTCAACATCGACTTCAATCGGCTCGTTGTGGGTCCATGTGTCCAAGGTTTTTACACTAGCCAAGCTATCACTGTTGGGAAAAATGCTTTCGGCATAACTAGTGCTCGACCCATTAGCTAACGAATTTGTAGACATCAATCGGTAAAGCGTTGGTGGACAATTGCCACTTAAGTTACTATCTTGTGTTACAGTGTTTCCATTGCAATTAGATTTCCATTGAGATGACGTTGTGTTCCTGCTCCCCAAGTCCAGGGTGTACTGAAGTTTGTATTGCCTATGTCGATATTGTTCGGACGAGCTTTTTGTATTACCAGGACTAGTATGACTACTGTGAGCATGTGTATGTGTAACCGCAATCACATCAACTGGATCGGCATGCACCGTAATTACCGCCTGTGAAGGAGACACTATGCCACAGTCCCTTGCAACACTCGTGGCAGTTAAAATATTGTCTCCAGTCACCATTATCGTCCTTATCTTGGCTGCGTTTAGTGCATGGATTACTGTTGTAGTATCGGGCTTGAGTCGGTTCTCTAAGATAACAAAGCCAAGAAACTCCAGATTAAGTTCAACTTCTTCGCGGGAAAATCGCTGAACTTTTGTATAATTAATTTTGGGTGCGAGTGGTTTGAATGCCAAGGCTATAATTCGGTATCCCTTTTTGGCGAACGTCGATAACTGTTGAGAATAGTTATCTGGTAGGCTCTGAGGTCTGCACAGCTGTTGTAACATTTCCGGAGAGCCTTTACAGTATACATTAAATCCTTGGGCACTGAGACAACGAGTGATGACCGACATTCTCTGAAGACTTGAGGTAAATGGGAATTCTCGTACAATCCCATGATCAAAGCTTTTCTGGGTTTGCGAAAGGCCAACATTAGCCAATAAATCATCCACTGATGACTGTCGTTGAATCCCTGTTTTAGTATGGGACGAAGTATTAGAAGAAGAGTCTTTTGGTTGGCGCAGAATGGTTGGATAAATAAGCCCATATTTCTCATTATCCGGGATATCTGAAGAATCCTCAAGTATCCACCCCGTTGACTGGAACATTTTAAGATCCAGTGGGTCACCCATCATCGTACCATTCAGTACAGTAATCGAGTGACACGTTACCATGCCAAAAAGAAAGTGATCATATGGCAGACGATTCACGTTCTTTAAGGGTATTTGAAATTGGTTAGTGGAGGACTTAGGGACCACCCCCCACATATCCAGCCCATCCTCCGTTAAGGTACCAGTCTGAAATTAGTAAACGAAAAATAAGAAAGGGAAATAATTTTATTTTTTATGTGAGTGTCATTGGAAATGTCACCAACATTCAGGACATGATTTATAATGTATGGCACGGTATGTGTAGATATATGATATAAATAAGCATATGTTTTATTAAATGTCAAACCTTATCAAAGCAACAGCAATTAATGCTTCCTGCCACGTTAATAGACCGTGGAGAGATACAAAATATGTCGTTAGCCTTCAAACGCTTCTGTGCATAAAAGCGACCGACAGTCATTGCAGCTGGGAGGGCGGGAGGTACAACAATAGTAATTAGATCCAGAGATTCAACTGCTATTTTTACCGGATCCGTTCCCCGCATTATCTGAAAGTATTTTAATCATTATATTGAAATATCATAATTATACATTAATAAGTATATGCTTTAAATATTTTTATACTATCTATACCTTTGTTATTAGTGTGTAAATAAATCCAACACAAGCAATTAATGCCAAGAACTGAATAAATTTATATGAATCTTGTTCAAACTTATAGTCCACAGGTGGAGGATAAAGAATGGATCGAATTAGTTCTCCTTTTGCCGTTATGTTACCGGTGTTAATTACGAATGCCAATACTTTTTTAGATCCAATATACCGCGTCTGAATAACCTTTGTTCCACAAAAGAGTATGTGTCTGGCATGTTCTTTCTTGTCAAAAATCATATCACGTTTCGGAGGCAACGGAGTTTTTGTTACCGGAACACTTTCGCCCGTAAGCATCGATTCATCCAAAATACAGTTGCCTGATAATAATACTGCATCACACTGCATTATACATCCTGATGAAGGTATTTCAATTATATCACCCGGTACAAGAGTTTGGGTTGGAAACTCTTTGGAAACACCCTTTGCGTCCAAAACCAAAGCATTCCCAGTATTTTTCACTGTTTTTTGAAGAACATCTTGATTCTAGGAGACAGAAATCAGAGGAATTGAATAGTTGTCGGAATTAAATAAGAAAAGTAGCAAGTCCTGATAGCCTGTGTAATGTGTGTTATATTTATTTGTATTTGTATTTATTTTATAAGGTTCCACTATGAGAAGTTAAACTAACAAATTATAAATTAATATGAATATGACAAAAACATGAATCACCAGACTATGGATATTGTCCTGACCCAATAGGACTAATTTATTGGAGTAAGTAGCCGCTATGACTACGGAAAGCTTCATGGTCAGAGTAATTAGAAAGACTGAGTTGAAGATGAACCGGAAAGTAATGCCTAGTCGGGCGGGAAGGGACAGAAATACTAATAAGGCTACTGAAGGCATTGGAATCAACCTCACCAGCGAGAAGTTTGTGAAGAAAAATAACTCCATGGCAAATCCTGCGGCTTTCGAGAGAGCGGATATCGAGGAGCCGGAGCCTACTCTCATAAGAAGGAAGATGTCTAGAGGGGTCTCAATTGAGGCCACGAAGTGCAAAAGAGGATAAACTGTTTTTGAACGGACTCAATCATATCCTAATATTTTTGATAATGCGCAGACCAAACGCAGGAACCGTATTGAAGGATACGCCGGACAAGGGATACATATAAAAGTTTAGTGGTATAGGGGTCGGTGAACTCCATAGACCATCTTTTGATAAAGTCCAGGACTCCTCTGGCTTTATTCGAAATAGCGAATATGTGTGAGTTATAACACAGATTATGTACAAAGATAGTTCCCAAGTCAGTAATTTTGTAAAGGACCTGTTCCTTAAAACGCCTTTACAACCCCTGCGATGGAATTTCATAACGTTACATTTGGAAATGTTAAGGGTAGACCCCTTTTTATAGTCTTTTTATAGTCTAGTAATCCGATTTGGATACTCTTTGTTTCGACTTATTTATCTTTAATTGCGTATGTATCTTTCTACTGCTGGGATATCTATCGACACGGATTTTCTGTCTGGCTATTAAGATATCGAATATGTGTTGGTACCATAGTATGAGATAAAATTAAATTCGAATGTAAATAAATAAATTCTGTATTTACATATGTATTTTTCGTTTCACTGATATCAATTAAATTTTCTGTTTGTTAATTTGAAAAACTCTGTTGATCATAATTATCTATTCACCAGTCGGAAGTTGCGAGCAATATTTATTACTTTGTTTTTACGAACAGATGGACATTATACATATTTACAATCAAATATTTATTATACAAATTCATATTTTATAAATTTTTATAAATTTATAAATGTATTATACATATGTATATGCTAGGCTGGGCCATACAGTTGACCAAAAAAAGCGGACACCCCCTTATTCTGTTCTTTGTTAGTAAATAAAATTACACAATTTTTTCATCAAATTTGTATTCTAATTTTTGGAGTTGGTACCAATTAATTCGTCGGTTTGTTTATAAATAATATAGATTTATATCTGTATATTGAAACTTAGAAACTAGTTAATATTGATAAAAGGGTTTTTTTATTTACTCTTAATGAATTTACGATTGGTGAAAATCGTGATGATGATATTTATGCAATAGATTTTACTACAGATTTTAATTGACGAAGCAAACAAACATTTATTACTGTATTACTATCTATCTAAATCAAGACAACAATATTAAGAGGTGTCCCATTTAAATTTAAAAACTTTTTTTTGGCTCAGCCTAATATATGCATACATATACATATAAGCTACTGTGTTACTTAAAATAAAATGTGAAAATTGTAAAAATGTAAATAGCGACTCACTTACCTTTTTCGTTTGCAAAATGGACATGGTTATTCCAAAGATAGACATTAAGAGGATAACACAAGCATAATAGTAATAGTCGTAGGTAAACCACAGGACAACCGAGAATATTTGAAACACATAGAACGGGTTGAGTACTTCGAGGAAGAGTAAAGTTTTGACATCTCTCAATGGCACAGTTATCTCATTTTCACCAAAAACTATGCGCCTGGATAGCTGCTCATGCACTGTTAAGCCACGCTGCTGGTGGTAGTATGAACAAGGCACGTTAAGGTCGAGGCCATTCACTTTATTAAAGCAATTCAGTGTGCTGTCCCACGCATATACCAATTGCTTGCACCGGAATATCCGAATGGACGAACAATCTAAGAAAATAGAATTGGCAAAGCTTTATTTGATATCCTTTGAGATGGATTATAAATTTGAATATGAAACATGTAGGTATTTGTATTAATTATTTGCATGAGCCAGTGCAAGTATGTATAATTTCTTGTAATGTAATAATTCTGTACCATACCACATACTTTTGAACTGGGCTGATGTAAAATGCACTGAGATTTGCAAATTATTATCCTCGACTTCACTACTTTTTGGATATGCTTTTAGTAATAATGACCTGCAATTGAAGAATATTGAATGAAGAATTATTGCCAAAGAGCATTATTGTCCTTAACTTACTTCAGGTGATTTATATTTAAAACGCGAACGCTCTTCACGTGATACAGCTTATGCTTGCCTTGATAGTCTTCTACTATCAAAACCTGATCTGCCTCATCTAGGGGGCACTGATGGCAGGTGGCGAACAAATACCAATGGCGCCACCAGTGTAGCACGAGTCGCAGTAAACCTCCAGTGAGGACAATGCAGACCCAGCAGAGAACACTACGCACATAGCAGCGTCGATATCCGGATAAGTTCATCTGGTCTTCCTGGTCTTGATTTAATAGACCATTGCATGGTTTCGGATCTAAGAAACAACAAACAAACAGAAATGAAATGCCTAACGCCGAAATGGCTAGATAAGTTTTCAATGGTTTCGACTGTCCCGTAATGATGTTATGACGTCAGTGCACCTCATTTTCTTTGTTTTATTCCATACCTCTCAACACGTTGCAGTTCATCATCAGTTTCGCCAATAATGTGACCGTGAAAACAACAAAAAAACTGAATAGCCAATAGCCAAGAATTCTAAGCCAATTTCAGCGTCTGCGATAATCCATAACTCGGATCTTTTCTGATCGATTTTTGTGAATTATAGCATCCAGCTACTCGAATTAAGCGACTCTTTAACGATTCATAAAGACGTACATACATACAGCTCCACTAGGTTATGTACAATCAAATATATATACCAATGCATATATGTATGCACATTAAGATGTACATTTATAGTACGTATAAGAAACCTCGTGGTCCCAGCTTCTTAAAGGTCTTTCGAAACGTTCTGTTGGAGCGTATATGTACATACACATAAGCACGTAAATGTGATAAGGTCACATACATCAGCTGATTTAATTTTTTAAAGTTGTATATTTGAATGTATTATATAGTTCATCGGCTTAACACCGGAATAAATATGTGTATGCAAATTTAACACCAAAATGACCCAAATAAGAAAGAAGCAAATATTAAGAGACATTTACGTATTCACTTTGCGATTGGTCAAATAGGTAAAGCTACTCGAAGGGACGGATCAAGACAGTGGGCTGCTACAGTACCACGGTTAGCTGTTAGCTACGAGAGTTAAACGCGTAATCGAAAAGCCAACAGCCAATATGTAGATAAAAACAAAATGATAAGAGGCACGAACGTCTCGGTTGCTATTGTTCGCCAAGAGAGTACGAGTCCGCCTGGCTTTTGGGCTTTCCCGATTCGTTTATTTGTTTATAGAGCTTTAATTATACATATGTATGTATATGTAGGTTTTCACAGACGTACAAATGTTTTCATGATACTGCTCAATAGCTTTGAGAGTGGGACAGCGCATTTATGAGCAAGTGGTGTGCTAAACATAAAACAATAAACTTATACAGATGTCCAAAGTTTGTGCATTTAATGTTCTTAATGTTTAATGTTCAATCGTTTCATACGAAATCATTATGTTCTCAATATTATACTGGGTATTTTAACCCGATTCCAGTATAACTGACTTGTAATTACTGCCGACAAAATAATATTATTTGAACATTCATATTCACCAATACCACGTCGGGCCACAGCAAGCGTCAATGAATAAACAAGTACATTGATAGGCATGGCATGTGTGCATGACATCGACACATTGACAAACACGCGTACGAATACCGTTTGGACAAGAATACGAGCACTCAGACGTACATACATACATACAGATGTACATATGTATTCAGAAATCTTCAATTGACGTTTATACATACATATATTGTAATAATCTTTCAACGCACACATTAAATTGCAGACACCCACTTCGAAGACTATTTCTAAATAAACCTGCTCTTTCAAATTTGTATTTAGACATTCATTCATATGTACATACTACATGCATCATACATGTGTATATATGGACATTTCCATTCTGGCATTACGTTACGTTCGTTCGATTTTAAAGAAATAAGAAATAAATAATTACGTTACTAAAAACAAAATTGGGTTACAAAATTACAAAACTTTGCGAGTTGAGCAGGACCGTCTGTAATAATAAATTAGTGTAGTAATATATTAAATATTAAAAGCTTGTTTTCAAAGTTATTGAATGTAAAAACCGTTAAAAACCGTTACGTGACAAAATAAGCTATACCATTAGCCGAGACTAAGCCAATTTTTGGACATTTTTTTAGATAGTTTAATTTGTTAGACTTTGTCTAATACCGTTCATCAAAACGAGATTGGCTTGGTAGCATTCATTTTATAATAATTTTGATTTTTTTGAGTGTCTTGGTTTTTTTAAGGGCATATATTTATCTAATATAAATAAATAAATAAAAACTCGTAGCTTATATATATTTTTGTGTACATTTTTTTGTCTCTAATAATACTCGAGAAAATTAAACTTTTTATTGACGCTTCGAACCAAACCTAATTTTTCTGATAGACTTATCGCTTTGAATTTTTTGTTAAGAATTATGGTTTTCTTTTTATAGAAGAACTTTTTTTACAGAAGTTAAAAGAGGGTATGTTTTTTGGCTGTTTTCAGAGGAAGCCCTTTTTTACATTAATTAAATATCTTACATTTTGTTGTAATGAATTCTGAAAAGCTAATATGCGCAGCTATTAATTGGACCTAAGCTCTTTGTGGTTTCAGCTATCCGTCTGTGAAACAACAAGATTTCAACTGCAAAACTTATAAATTTTGTGCGGTACTTTTTATACCCGTACTCAAAAAAGAGTTAAGGGGTATATTAGATTTGTGGTAAAAGTGGATGTGTGCAACGCAGAGAAGGAAACGTTTCCGACCCCATAAAGTATATATATTCTTGATCAGCATCAATAGCCGAGTCGATATAGCCATGTCCGTCTGTCCGTCCGTCTGTCCGTCTTGTTGAGCGCCTGGATCTCAGAGACTATAAGAGTTAGGGTAACCAAATTTGGTTTCAAGACTCATGTGATATCACACTGCTACAAGTGTATTTCAAAATTTCGCCCCGCCCCCACAAAGGACGAAAATCTGTGGCAGGCACAATTTTGAAGATACGATAAAACTAAAAACGCAGTATCGTACAGAATGACCATATCTACCAGATTGCTGAATATGAATCAGATCGGAACATAATTATAGCCAGAATGAAGAAATTAATTTTCTGTTGGTTCCCCCGCCTCCACCAGCCAGAGACACACTACTCTATCTCTTTCTCGCTCGCACACTCTGCCGCGTTCAGTGCGCGAGCAACCCCTATCGGTGGAGATGCAGAATATAAATGGTACATCTATAATCTACATGTTAGATGTAAAATATACGTTGTAGATGTAGATGTAGATAACAGATGTAGCAAAAAAATGTAAAATGTAAAATTTTTTTTTAATTCTAAAATTCTAAAAAATTATGCTCCAAAATGTAAACACTGACTGAGTACGGGTATAAGTAGAGTCGCGTCCCCTGAAACGACTCACACGTTCCTTCTTGTTTTTAATTTGACTTATAAACTCACGAAAAGTCGAAAAGACATGCAAATTTTAGCGGCATCTATTCTTAACAAATTAAGCTACTATAATCAATAACATTTGTCAAAAGAATGCCAACGGTACCATTTTTATAGAAAATGTTCCCCATTTTATATATCACAAAGCAATGTTTGTTTACTTGGTATGTAATTCCAATTTTGCTACATGTCAAATTAAAAATTGTCAAAACGCATTGTGATGCAAGATACTTGAGTTGCAATTATCATTTTTTTTAATTCTTTAAGAAAGTTTGATAGAAAACAAAAAATTAAATATTTTTAAAGCCATCTAAATCCATTAAAAAAATTAAATTTGTCAAGTCTAACGCTACTAAACTTTCTGAACTTAATTTAGCATTATTTGAAAATATCCTTCAAACTAAAGCCCTAAAGGCGCTTGTACTTATACATTAGGATGACCAAAAATGTTTTTTAATTGTTTTTAATGTTTTTAATTTAAAAGGTACATTTTTTTATCTTGGGTTAAATAGTAATATTAATGTTTTTTTTATTTTAAAGAATTTTGTAGAGGTTGAAAAAAATTGAGTAATTTTATTTAGTTTCAAATAACAGATAAGGGGAGTGTCCGCTCGAAAAAAAAACAAAAAATAAAATTTTTGTCAAATTTTGGCCGAGCCTATTAAACATATATGTACATATGGATTTATGAATGTAGAAAAGCACTTCTAGGTCAATTCTCCGTTTTATTACTATTCTTCAGGTTGTTTGCCGCATAGGCAAGTCTTAGATTAAATAACTATTTTGACAATTCCAGTTTTACCAGACTTACTGTACACACGTATATGTACATATATAAGTATGTGAGAAATGCTGTCCTCAAAGTGTAACATATATTAGTGTTACATTCTTGATCAACTTTAACAGTCTTCAGTTTAAGATATACTATGTATGTATGTATGTACATATGGAAAATTAGGCACAGCACAGGTATGTTTTAGGATCACTATATTAGCTGCTGTAGGAACGAATGGATTAATAGCCCTAACAATTTAGAACAGTATACTTATATGTGCATGTGTACATCAACTATAAAAAAAAACAATAAATAAAACTATAACTATATAACTATAAAACAGTACTGGAAGCTTCAACAGTAAAAGCTATAATTTTTCTTCAGAGGACATGTGTAACATCTGCATATTGGTGTACATACCATCTACAAGTCGGTGAGAGTCCTTCATGTCAAATTCTTCAACGCCCGGATCAAAGGGAGTCTCGTTTTTTGTATCGCCTGTGAGCAGTTTCTGATCTCGATCGGGCTGACTTCGCTGAAGGATGGAAACTAACTTTGTTGGCGTGTTAAGGCAGCTATGAACTACGGTATTATTATTATCCACGGCATTTATTATATTGGCATGTCCATGTCCTCTTTGCTCGCTTCTCTGAGGCTGCAAGAATGCTGCTTCCACATCTTGAGGTTGTGTGGGGGAATGCCACCAATTAAGCTTCAAGCGATTGTTTTTGGTAGCAATTCGTGAAAAGGGATAGTATTCCTCTGTCTCCAACTCCGGCTCTCCCGAGTTTACAGTGGCGTTTGACATAGATTGCAAGTGCAGCGTCTCTGGACGAGAGGCTGCGATGTCTGCGTCTACACTTTGACTAGCAGACATGTTCTCAACGAGGAAAAAACTCGGTAATTCAAAACTTTATTAGCAATGCGTTAATATTATATGTGGCTGTTATGTCAGCTACGAAACTGTTGCGTTTCACAATCAATCACTTCGATGCAACATGAAATCCTATAGAATCTGACTGACATTTTCGTTTGTCCGATAAACTGGCCAATGGAAATGGAAAGGATAGACGTTGATGTTGTATCGCCAATTATTGAGCTCTGAAAATTTTAATCGCGATTTCTTGCGATTTCTTTGTCAGACAGCCAACTGAAGATGTTATCTATGTGAACATGTGAGCTTATAAGGATGGGTGTACGCTGCCAGGCTGATACCCCAAATCCTCTTTAATCATCCAAAGTTCGAGATGGCGCTGGACAACCGATATTGTTTTGAGATCTCGTGCGCTCCTCCACTTCCAACACGCTTTTCAAAGAAGAACTGCTTAACGTAATCCTTCTGCAAAATATCCAAGTTTATCCTTGTCCCGCTAGGCAGGACGCTGACGCCAGTCCACCAGTCAACCGACTTTGACACTGCTGACAGACCGTAGCACCGTTTGAGCAGCTTTCTCTTTAATACCCAATTTGTCTCCTGCTGCTTCTTTGTAGCACCTTTAACTGAATTCATTACGATATTAAAATCCGAGGGATAAACTTATTGTGTTGACTGTCCCAAGCAGCTGAGAATGCCAAGTATTGTAATCAAGGCTTGTGTGTCGTCGAGACTTTATTGCATTTGTTAGCACAACAACCTTACAAAGATTTTCCGCAGCTTTCACATGCAGAATCAAGGATTCCGGTTGCTTTTATAAATGATTTTGAAAGTTCAATAGTGTTCACATACCATTTTGGGAAAAAAGGTCTGTGTTTGCGGTCGGTTTTTTTGTATTGGACGATTATAGAAGCTGCTTCAGGTTCAATAGCTAACAGACAATTGATTATACATTTTAAACTCATTTTTCGTCGAACAGCGATCAATGGCATATTCATAACGACGCATGCAAAAGCATGCCTATGTGGGTATAGATCTAGATCGACTTAAAATTGTATCTTTGGAGGTGCTTGATCAACGTATCTGTATCTGTAACGAAAAAAATACTTGTTCAATACTTATTACTTGTTATTGTAGACAAAGACAAATGCCAAGTTAGAACCAATAGTTATAGCCATAGAAAAAAATGCAGTCATGCTTCTAAGTGTTGATAAACCAACTTTTTCTGATAGATTTAGAGCATTGAAACTGTTTTTTTTTCTACGACAAAACATTTCTTTTTCACATAACTTCTAAAAAGCTAGTAAACGATTCTATAAATTGGACATAAACCTTTTGTGGTTTCAGCTTACAGTCTGGGAAATATTAAGCTGCCAAGTGCAAAAATTATAATTTTTGTGCGGGATTTTTTTTTCAAAATTTTTGCGTTAAAAAAAGGTCGGAAACAAATTATCAGCCATGCTCCGGTTATCGCAAATCGCAAAAAGTTGCGATTTGACAGTTAAATATATTTTCTAATATATGTAATCAATTTTGAATTAATCAATTGATTTATTTTGCGAATACAATTTTGCTGGCTTGGGTGCTGTGTTTGGTGGAAAACATAATTTTGTCGCAAGTAGTGCCTCAGTTGTTTGACTGAAATCCATTAGACGTGTCTAGAGACGGCTATGAACAATAATCTTGCATTCTGGCTCTCATGCTATCATTTGATAGATAAAATATCAATATCAACATCGGGTAAAAATGTCGTCTGTACTTAATTCACCCATTTTTTGTTTTGTTTTGGCATAATATAATAATTGCCAAAACGATGTCATATTTAACTAAAATATTTCCATTTCCAAACCAAACAAATATTTTTTTCAAGATAAATATCGAAAAACAATTTGGGAATGAAACACTATCGATAGCGAAAACTTACGAAAACCGGAGCGCACACAATTTCAATTCGTACGAATTGTCCCAATATCGTAATCGTAAACCGGAGCATGTGTCCTTATATTTGTTGTGCATTAATTAGGCGTCGCTTAAAGTATTTTTCATTTATGACGAAACGCCTGAGCTAAAATTGGTTGACTAACGCTCCGAAAATCAAATTTTAATGCTTGCCTACCAAGTAAACAGCCATGTTTTGTAATATATAAAATGAGTCAATTTACTATACAAAATCGTACTCTTGGCATTTATCATTGATCATTTAATTTATTAGTAACTTATTTGTTATTTTGTCACAAAAATCCTGTGAAAGTGGGACAATTTCCTTGTCAGCGTTATTTTTTTTGTTGACATATGAGCTTCAGATTCTGAATAAAAATCATGAAAGGTAAAACGTTGGGACATCAACATTTCAAGCGTTAATAATTTATATATACACCAGTACCCTGCCACGATGTATTTGTATTTTAACGATTTCACGGAATTGCAATACTCTAAGTTTATGTGCGCTTTGTATGATTCTGACAACAGAGGCGAATATGGAACCACCCAATGTTTGTCTACCTCAACATCACCAATCCGCATTCGTCGGCTGAACGTCTCCTGCAAATTTTTGAGGATATCGCTGGGAAAATTTCCCATCTACCATGCATCGTTTTGGATTGAATGTACTCATGGTCCATTGATCATGTGCTTGATCACAACTGGATGAAAATCCTTATCAACATCAGGCCGTGCATATCACATCGTCGATTTCGTCTGTAGTGATTTAAGCATAGAGCCAGATTAGTATGTGGGCTTGTGGCAATCCTCTCCTCTGCCATTCTACTGACTACATCCAGCACCGCACAGATCCAAATAATCCATGCTTCACAATGAAATCCATCAGTGACTTAAGCTTTTGCCTGAAAACACGGGCTGTGATGTCATGCCCATCCGCGCCCGATTGTCCAAAAAGTAAAAGCTGCGCTATCTCATCCCAAGCTGGATTACATGTGAAGGTGATGAATTAATCTAGTGAGTACATACTCATAACCACTGATTTTCGCCTCCCATAACAGCTAAACGAATAAAGCAAAGCAAACCAAATATTTTTCATATATCAATTACTTTATTCTTAGAAAATAGGTAATAGCAACATAAACAGATGGGAAGCTTTCATAGAGAGAAAAATAGAAAACCAAAACAACTCGCATGTACTCAGCTTTGAACTTTTTACAAACATCTAAGAAAATCACTTAAACTTAATATTTTGTCCATAGACCCTTATGAGAAATGACATTATTAATACGCTTTGTCATACTCTCTACCAAGTTCTCAGTTCTCTCAGTTCTCCAAGTTCTCTCCCAGAGGTCGCCTAAGTTAGATGGGGCTGATTCGTACTGCCCTAGCCGTCGTTTCACGATTGACCATAGGATTTCAATCGGATTGAGGTCGGGACTTTGAGCTGGCCACTCCATCAACTTAAAACTTTGATTCCCTAGCCATTCCCGAAAAATTTTCGCAGTGTGCTTCGGATCCCCATCTTGTTGAAAAGTAATTTCTGCTTCGGAATAGGCACATTTGTCAAGAACATTGGGAAGATGGGCTTGAAAAATTTGCAAATAGTCCTCTTTTCGTATGATCCCATCTATTTTTTGTAGAGGACCAACGTTCCACCATGTAAAACATCCCCAACCCATGATATTGCTGCCGCCATGTTTCACGGTTTGCTTAACATGATGTCTTTGCAGTTTTTCTCCGGGCCTACGCCAACAATACTGCTTCCCATCCGATTGAATTTTGAACAATCAGACCAGATTACGCGTTTCCAGTCATCCTTCGTCCAATTTTTATGCTCCCTTGCAAATTTCAACCTTGCTTTGACATTTTTTTCCGACAATGCTGGTTTTTTTTTTTAACGGCTGCAATGTACCCTAGGTTGTGAAGCGCTCTGCTAGCTGTCGAGCGACTAACACTTTTGTTTATTGCCATAGAAGCATCTTTTGGTGTTAGTAACTTATTTTTCCTCATTTCCGAAATCATAAGTCTAGCTTCTGAGTCTGTTAACTTCTTAGGGCGGCCTTGGACTTGCTGTTTGGGGACAACATTACGCCTCTTTTGCACTCTGATCACCACCGATTGACTAATTCAAAGCTTTTTAGCAATAGTACGTGTCGAACATCCACTATTAGTAAGGAACACAACACTATTTTCAATTTCAAGAGATAGTTTTCTCATTTTCAGGCACAAAGTATAAACAATTTAGTAAATTCAATAAATCTGCACCGACTTGTAAGAAGCACGTCTTAAATTAAATTATGTATGAAAGAACACAAAAAGAAGAGATTTAATTGTAAATCTTCAAGCTTTTTGCTGATAAGAAACTTGAGAGCGCGAAAAAAAGTGAATAGACGAAAAGTTCAAAACTGAGTACATGCGAGTTGTTTTGGTTTTCTATTTTTATACCCGTACTCAAAAAAGAGTTAAGGGGTATATTAGATTTGTGGTAAAAGTGGATGTGTGTAACGCAGAGAAGGAAAATTTTCCGACCCCATAAAGTATATATATTCTTGATCAGCATCAATAGCCGAGTCGATAGAGCCATGTCTGTCTGTCCGTCCGTCCGTCCGTCCGTCTTGTTGAGCGCCTGGATCTCAGAGACTATAAGAGTTAGGGTAACCAAATTTGGTTTCAAGACTCATGTGATATCACACTGCTACAAGTGTATTTCTAAATTTCGCCCCGCCCCCTTCCGCCCCCACAAAGGACGAAAATCTGTGGCAGGCACAATTTTAAAGATACGATAAAACTAAAAACGCAGTATCGTAGAAATGGCCCATATCTACCAGATTGCTGAATATGAATCAGATCGGATCATAATTTTAGCCAGAATGAAGAAATTAATTTTCTGTTGGTTCCCCCGCCTCCACCAGCCAGAGACACACTACTCTATCTCTTTCTCGCTCGCACACTCTGCCGCGTTCAGTGCGCGGAGGAGATGGCAAGAGATAAAATGTTAGATGAAATATAATGTATGATGTAAATGAAATGTAATGAAAATGAAATGTTTTTAATTTAAATTTAAAAATCATCCCAAAAATACTGACTGAGAGGAGATGTAGAATCTAAATGGTACATGTATAATCGACATGTTAGATGTAAAATATACATTGTAGATGTAGATGTAGATAACAGATGTAGCAAAAAAATGTAAAATGTAAAAATGTAAAATGTAAAATTTTTTTTTTTTAATTCTAAAATTCTAAAAAATCATGCTCCAAAATGTAAATACTGACTGAGTACGGGTATAAGTAGAGTCGCGTCCCCAGAAGCGACTCACACGTTCCTTCTCGTTCTCTCTATGAAAGCTTCCCATCTGTTTCTGTTGTTATTACCTATTTTCTAAGAATAAAGTAATTGATATATGAAAAATATTTCGTTTTCTTTGCTTTATTCGTTTAGTTGTTATGGGAGGCGAAAGTCAGTGGTTATTAGTATGTACTCACTTTTGCTCCCCACTGTATTCTCCAGTGGGTGTTTTGTCTGCATGAATGACAATCTTGTGGGTATCCGAGGGCATCATATCAATTTCCGTTTTGTTTGTGAAGGAGCTCCTGTAGCTGCGAAACGCTGGACCTCATTACGGAGGTATATTTTCAACAGCTAGCATAAATTTATCTTTAATTACCGGTGAAGTACATTATTTTCACTATCGGGCAACGGCAGCAGGGAGTCAGCTTCGAATCAGCAAGTAGAGTTCACAAGGGCTCTGGTGGTGCTTCAAGTGGAGTTAATTTGATTTTCCCGCCAGCACAACACATTCTTTTCGTTTCATTAATGAACTTTAGACACTGGTGGTAAGCGCAGACATGACTCATGACGATTGTATTGCTGATTTCGATCTACTGTTACCTGTGCCCGTAATCCTCCACACTGGCCCTATCGTTTTCATTTCTTTGCGAGCGAATCAAATCAGTTCCCGATTCCCGCTCTTCCTCAGTTCTATTCGAAACATTTATGCTCGCAATTTCTGCGTTGAGAGTAGGACGATCGAAATTGGTTTTTTTGTGAGGCATTATTTCAATTGTAACTGAAACAGGAGAAAAGGACTCTCGATCGAAAAGAACATTTTTGAGGGAATCGGAAAAATACCAACGTTTGACAGCCCTGGAAAATTCTATTATGCAACAATACTTAAATAGCGATTTTCCGAGCTTCCTTTAAGCTTTTAATAGCTTTTGTACATATATACATAATTTTTTTCTACTTTTAATGAGTTTTTAAATTCAAAATTTTGAAAAACGGCATAGCAAACGAGAAGGAACATGTGAGTCGCTTCTGTGGACGCTTCTGTGTGAGCTTATGATTTATGTAGTATTTTCAAATATGTTACATTTAACATTTTTTTGCTACATCTTTTATCTAAATCTATAATGTCGCTTATACTCTCTGCACACTGAGTCCATCCTGGGGGAACGGTGGGAATTTTTGAAAGATGTGAAAAACCGATTCACATTGACACCATCCACCATCCACCATCCATGAGAAACAGCTGATGCTCACAATTGCGTGCGGTGAAAATTTGTTTACTTTAATTAAAATGAATATAAATAACATTTCAATGGTCGTGAATGTGATTCAGCAGCAAAACATATTCTTGCACAAGCTAATCATGTTGTTGGACATGGACGATGATGATGAGGATAACTTTGACGAGGAGGAGATAATAGAATGGATATCTGTTTTGAAAACACTGAAGCGTGGTCATTTGTGACTGCTTCTACTAAATTCAATCAATGTTTTAAATACAATTATATATTCTACGATTTTTGAAAAGCGGTTTGGAGTGAAGATATACCCGAAAACAACGAGGCGAGTTTTTCTGCCTGAGACAATTCTGACATATCAGATGTTTTGTTGTTGTTTTTACCATTTTCCTGTCTGTCATTGTTTACATTTTCGTAGTGAATTCCGATTTTTTTGTTGTGAATGTCATATATTTATGGTTGCATTTGACATTTATCGAAAAAATACCGCACTGAAACGTGAGAATTAAGAACATCCCAGATGGATGGTGGAATAACTGGGGAATTTTCGGAACGGCAAAACCTTACGGACCATCCCAGAAATGGATGGTGGATGGTCCCCAGTGTGAAAAGGCTATTACACATCTAAAATGTAGATTCTACATCTTCTCCGGAAAGGTCGCGCATTGCACAGGGCAGAGAGTGTGCGAGCTAGAAAGAGAATAGGTAGCGTCAGCAGCACTGGAGGAGGTTGGGAAAGAAACTGAAAATTAATTTCTGCATTCTGGCTATAATAATAATCCGATCTGATTCTGATTCGGAAATCTGGTAGACCTCCTCCAGCAAGAGATTTCTGCTCATTCTTTTTCTCGCTCGCACAGGCAGAGCTCGTTCAGTGCCCGAGACCCGCTAGCGGAGAAGATGTAGAATCTAAATGGTACATGTATAATCTACATGTTAGATGTAGAATATACATAGAGATGTAGATGTATATAACAGATGTAGCAAAAAAATGTAAACGGTAATTTTTAATTCTACATAAATCATAAGCAGAAAAATGTATATACTGACTGAGTACGGGATTAAAAGTAGAGTCGCGAACTCACGAAAATTTAATGGGAATTTGTTCCTCATGGAATATCTTTGTAATTGTATAATTTTTCCTTATAGGCACCCTTTCAAACGCCCCCCACAAATAATTTCGCCTCGACGCTTCGGAGGAGGAGGAGAGGGTGGAACACCTGTTCTGCCCCTGTCCAGCTCCATGTAGATTATACATGTACCATTTAAATTCTACATCTTCTCCGCTAGCGGGTCTCGCGCACTGAACGAGGCAGTATGCGAGCGAGAAAGAGAATGAGTAGAGTAGCGGGTCTCTTGCTGAAGGAGGTGGGGGAAGCAACTGAAAATTAATTTCTTCATTCTGTCCATAATTATGATCCGATCTGATTCAGATTCGGCAATCAGGTAGATACTGCGAAACTGCAATATTTTCAAATTTTGAAATATACTTGTAGCAGTGGATATCACATGAGTGGAAAAAAGATTTGGTTGCTCTAGCTCGTATAGTCTCTGAGATCTAGCCGACAAACAAGACGGACGGACGTACAGACGGACGGACAGAGAAACATGGCTAGATCGCCTGGGCTATTGATGTTGATCAACAATATATATACTTTATGGGGTCGGAAACGTTTCCTTCTCTGCGTTACACACATCCACTTTTACCACAAATCGAATATACACTACTGGTCAAAATAATAAGTACAGAGGCACGATGATTTTTTATGAAATATCTCGAATGTTTTTGAGTTTATGACTGCCAATTGTTTATATTTTTAAAGATTACAGTTTAGTCAAACATTTAAATCAAAAATTAAAGTTGTCAGCACCCTTAATTTAATTCTAAGCTTAAATTTGTGCTTGCTGTGCATATTTAGTGTGGTCAAAATAATAAGTACACTGGAGGTATTTATGAATTTTTAAGGATTTGATTGGGATTTGGTCAAAGGATTGTTGGTTTTTATTGACTCCTTGCATATCAAAGTACATGAGAGTTAAAAAAATTTCCCTATATGGGCCGAAAAATCATTGTTCTGCTGAAAAATTGAAGATTGTCTTGAATCTTAAAAAATAAGGGAAAAGTCTTCGGGAAACTGCGACAAGTCTTTGACGCTCGGTATATTTGGATCAGAATGGCTTAAATTTAAGATTTCTTACTGAAAATCGAAGAATGAAGAAGAAATCTTCACAAACAACGGACACTCGCATCGCCAGTCTTGCAAAAAATTATGCGTTCATGTCTTACAAAGCCATTTCCGCTCAAATTGGCCATGGAATATCATCTTAGACAGTTCCTCGTAGGCGTCAATATTCAGACTTATCAGAACGTATAGCCCAAAAAGGTTCCTTACTCCGAGAAAAAATTTTGAGATGAGGCAACAATTTTGCGAAACTAATTTTGCATGCTCTGAGCCAGATGGATCTAAAAAAATGAATTTATATATTATAGAACGACAAAACAAAACCAAATATTTTTGGTAATGACTACAGGAGATATGTACGACGGCCCAAAGGCAAATATTTCGACGTCCATCACAAAAAAAATGTTTAACCACCGCTTCGGTTGCCTTATGGTCTGGGGCTGTTTTTTTTTTGCATGACGTTGAACCGATACATCTTAAAAATGATCCTATGACCGAATTCAGGTACAACGAGAGAGGAACGTGTGAGGTCGCTTCTGGGGACGCGACTCTACTTATACCCGTACTCAGTCAGTATATACATTTTTGAGATATAATTTTTTAGAATTTTAGAAAGAAAAAAAATTTTACATTTTACATTTTTTTGCTACATCTGTTATCTACATCTACATCTACAATGTAAATTTTACATCTAACATGTACATTATAGATGTGCCATTTGTTTATCTCCTCCGGGGTTCCAAAGGAGGAGGAGAAAGAAAGAGAAATTTTTTTGGTGGGGGGGAAAAAAAAAAAAAATTATTTTTTTATTTTTTATTTCGATTCAGCAATCTGGTAGATATGGTCATTCTGTATGGTCATATGTAATTCTATATCAATTACTTTATTTTAGAAAAAGGTAATAAAAAAAAAAAAAGGAGGGAAAATTTAAAAAAAAAAAAAAAAAGAAGGAATGGGAGCCTTTTGTGGGGACCCAATAAACAATGAATTGAGGATTTTTAGAATTTTAGAAAGTAAAAAAAAAATTTTACATTTTAATTTTAATTTTTGTACATCTGTTATCTACATCATACAATGTATATTTTACATCTAACATGTCGTTATACATGTACCATTTAGATTCTACATCTGCTAGGGTTGCTCGCGCACTGAACGCGGCAGAGGGTGCGGAGCGAGAAAGAGATAGAGTAGTGTGTCTCTGGCTGGTGGAGGCGGGGGAACCAACAGAAAATTAATTTCTTCATTCTGGCTAAAATTATGATCCGATCTGATTCATATTCAGCAATCTGGTAGATATGGGCCATTTCTACGATACTGCGTTTTTAGTTTTATCGTATCTTTAAAATTGTGCCTGCCACAGATTTTCGTCCTTTGTGGGGGCGGAAGGGGGCGGGGCGAAATTTTGAAATACACTTGTAGCAGTCTGATATCACATGAGTCTTGAAACCAAATTTGGTTGCCCTAACTCTTATAGTCTCTGAGATCCAGGCGCTCATCAAGACGGACGGACGGACAGACGGACATGGCTATATCGACTCGGCTATTGATGCTGATCAAGAATATATATACTTTATGGGGTCGGAAACGTTTCCTTCTCTGCGTTGCACACATCCACTTTTACCACAAATCTAATATACCCCTTAACTCTTTTTTGAGTACGGGTATAAAAACATATTGACTGACATTATGCAACCATATGCTATGGAAAACATGTCCTTGAGGTGGGTCTTTCAACAGGACAACGACTCAAAACACACCGCAAGGCTGGTCAAGGCTTGGTTTACGTAGGGCAAGGTAAACCTTTTGAATCGGCCAAGTCAATCTCCTGACTAAAACCCAATATAAAACCTATGGGGAGACTTAAAACGTCGCGTTGGCACTAATACAGTTCGAAACTCCGAAGAATTGTGGGAATTTGTCCCAAAAATTTGGTATGAGATTCCAGTAGAGACTTGGCGCAAAATTATTGCTGGGATGCCAAAAATAATCGCCAAAGCTGAAGAAAATAAGGGTGGCTATATCGGATAATATCGTAGGATTGCTAATAATAAGAAAAAAGTGAAAAAATTTTGATATGCTTTGAGTTTTTGGCTTTGTAGAATTGCTGTACTTATTATTTTGACCACCCCTTGTTTATGTTTTTTCGATAAAATTGATCAGAAAACCTTCATTTGAAGCGATAATTGCATATGTTAAATTTTGTTATATTCTACTGTAGGTTAGTAATCTAAAAGTTAAGTGGATTTTTTCATAATGTTTTTTAAAAAAGTTTTTCGAGACGTGAAAGAAAGCTCATGAGCGTGTACTTATTATTTTGACCAGTAGTGTACCTCTTAACTCTTTTTGAGTACGGGTATAAAAATAGCATTGGGCATGCTGGGCTGAGCCCTTTGAGTACTGAGCAAAATATATAGGCATACTTTATAATCTTTTTAAAGGATAATGATTGCGTTTCATATGAAAATATCGACGTGTTGCTATGTCCATCTCAGTACCTGGATCTGAATCTCATCGATAACTTATGGGAGAATGTCAAATACATTGTAGAAACTTCCGTCAACCAGAACAAATATTTAGCGAGTGGTCAGAGGAGTATTGACTCAAATCCTATTGAAGCGTTGTCTGGACCATATTGACCCATGCCAGGTCGGTGTAAGGCCGTATTGAAAATAAAATTGAATGAAATGAAACCTCAAGACACATGTACAACCTGAAACATAGGTTCTAAATTTAGTTTCGTTTTTTTTCGATTTGATGGGTAGTTGTCTTAAGTTAAACTAGACAGCACGACAATTAGGCTGTGGCCCAAAATGACTTTCTTTTCTTATAGATTTCGGGGTTTAAAATTTTTTAATAAATTATGGTTTTTATTATGGTTTAGTTTTTAGGGGTAGTGCATTAATTTTTCACATAACTTAAGTATAGTATATCTGGTTGCATAGAACTTTGCAGTCCTGAAAAGCTGCTATAATGCAAATGCAGCTATAAATCGGACCCAGAAACTGAAACTTGCGTTCTCCGAATTCGTCCAATTTTACTAGTCGTCAAACACAAAACTGAATTGACAACTGCATAACCTTCAGGAATATTGGTTAAGAACGCAAGAATAAAATTAGAATACCGTGTGCCAACGGTGTAAAACAAAATCCCACTTTATCATTGGAACAAAAAATGTACAGATGTATCTCACTAGTTGAAGCTTACAAAGCAGAGACGGAAACAAATATACATATACATATGTTGATTTTCTATCAAAACCAACGCCAGGTCGATCTGCATAGCCACTTCTGGTAAAATTGGTTGACTATATAATACCTACATTAAGAACCCAGATATGTATGTACATATAATCTACACATGTGAAAATACATCCAGTGTTTTTTTTGTCACTACACCGGAAAAAACATTTTTCTTTATTCTAAAAACAGTCATACTTACATAGCTGAAGTACATACACTTACAAATATAAACGTGTGTATGTATGTACTATATGCTAACAAAATGTATATGTGCATATGATTCATGCAGGAAAAATCAATCTTATTTAATGCTTATGTTAATGATCTAAAATATATCAGGAACATTTCTGTTAACATACATTTATGTATGTATGCAGATGTATTTATGTACATCTCTGTAGTTGCGTTAAAATTCACAGATAGTACTGAGTTGCTGTCATATTATGATGCTGATATTACTGATAATTTACACTAAGTCGATTAAAAATTTACAGATTCTGCATCTAGAACTTTATAGAGCGTATAATATGTCCACTTTTACTTATGTTCATGATTATTTCTAAGATTTTTTACTTGCACGCGGTAGTGTGGTTCATAGAGGTGTCAAACCATCGAGGGCACTATCGATAGTATCGATATTTTACTGCTAGTCTCTACTATCGACGGTTTTTTTCTAAACATTCAAAGCTATCGATGGCTCAACTATTAATCGTTTGACAGCTCTAATTTGTATAATTTATCAACAATTAAACAGCTTAACAGCGCAACAAAAAAATACTGCGCATTACAGCACGCTGTTATGCCGGCGCACACACTGTTGGCCACTTTACAGCAAAATTATCTAGGCCAAAAATACCAAGCAATTCCAAAAAAATACCGACTGCTATATCTTATGTTAATGTTAAATGTCCATGTAAATTCTAGTTAAAGATGGCGCGAAACTTAAATATGTAAATACTAATTTGTGGTAATAAAGAAGAAGAAATCAGGAGAAATGGCAGGTCCTTGATATAATCTAATGGACAAGTTCCTAAAAGGTTTCAATGGTTTTTTAATAATTATTTGAGCCCGATACTATCACGATAGTACTCTTGCTGGAGGGGGCGGAGGAAGCAATTGAAAATTAATTTCTTCATTCTGGCTATAATTATGATCGGATCTGATTCAGATTCAGCAATCTGGTAGATATGGGCAATCTCTACGATACTGTTTTCAGTTTTATCGTATCTTCAAAATTGTGCCTGTCACAGATTTTCGTCCTTTGTGGCGGCAGGGTCGGAAAAGTTTCCTTCTCTGCGTTACACACATCCACTTTTACCACAAATCTAATATACCCCGTAACTCTTTTTGAGTACGGGTATAATAAAAATAAATAGTTTTTTAACAAGTTCGAATATTTCAACTTTGCGTATGGGTGAAGATTCTGAATTTGATCCTGTTTGCGATGCAGACGAATACCAAGGTCGCTCAAAAACCAACGCGATCGGATGGCACTCCCCATACCTGGACAAGCACTCGAGTGTTACAAACTCTACAAAGAAATGTCTGAAAATAATATATAAATATGAGAATCAATTCTCTTTCGTCCATTTTTCTGCCGTCTTGCATAAATCTGTTGATTTTCAAAAATTTGTGTTTCTTTCCTTGTCATCAAACACCCAAATCCAAATTCAAGACGCACGTCTGCCAATGTAAACGCCTTTTCTGCTTCATTGCGTCTATTCCGATATCGATAGCAGACGCGCCCAGTGTAAAAAGCCTATAAGATAATCAGGCCGGCTCCGGCTTTCACTTACTTTTCTGTTATACGTTTTCAGCCAAAAGTCATACTCTTCATTTCAAGGCGCTCTGGAATCCACAAAAGTCGATTTAGTACAGGGATTAATGTACTGTTAAGCGCAAAATTTACTGCTGTTGTACCCACGGGTGTCAGCTGATACAAGAAGGCCTCTGTTATCGATAAGCAAATCGGGCTAAAACAGCTGTTCGAATGAATCCACTATTTGTTGTTGCCCTGACCAATTTTTTCAGATCCAATTTTGGTTGGGTTGGTTTAAATAAAACTTATTTATAGTAAGTGCCTGACGACAGCTCCAAGAGTAGGAGCGGGTATAAATTGTACAGACCCAGAGATAAGGCTGTAATATAGGCTAATGGACCATATTTTCGTAATAAGTAGCGAGTGCAGTTCCGCCTCCACCGATTTCCCTTTGGTGCAAGAGTACGGGTCGGCTGTCATTAGTTGCAACATATCATTCTAGAAGTGTAGATCCGGCAGATTTTCTTATGTTTTGATTAGAACGGCAGTGAGGCTTCTCGGTCTATACTCCTTGGGGCACATATGACACTGCTCTCATTTTTTAGGAAGGAGGATCATTGGATAGGAATATAGAGGGCGCCTAGGCACGCAGTGTATATTGGGAAAATCATGGGTTGACCACGTATTCGGTCACCGTTAGCTTGTCGAGAATATTCAGTATAATCCAGGTGCTTTTATACCCGCTATGGAGTTTATGGCCCAATACAGTCTGTTAGATGTGATTAGATGTGTTGTCTGCCACTTCTCCTCGGTTGCTAGATCCCTGGTTCTTCACTTCATCGGTGACCTCAGTGCACCTGCGAAGTGAGCTATGCTATCATATCCGCTGAACTGTACGTTTTATACTAAATTAAGGAATTCCCCTTTGTAGACCATGTAGATGATTTACATTAGTTAGCTATAAAGAACCCCAATTTGGTTAGGATAAGAATTAAATCTTTTTGGTATGTACGAGTATAACCCACATGGCATATTCACAACAGATAAATCCATTTTCGCCGTTTCAAGATCAATGTAATGTTGTTCTCTCGTTTCTATAGAAGTTTAAGAAGATTGGATTTTCATAATTTAACAATTTATTAGTATTCATTATTGATTAGTATTCACATTCATCAAAATGTTTTAGAAGTTAAAATAGATCGAAATATATACCAATTTATAAATGACCGTTAAGCCAATTATAAACCGGAGTTAGAAAAGTCGAAATTAGAAGTTTATTGCTGTAGACAAAGAAACGAATACATTGGTAAATATGTAAATAAATAATAAATATAAGATGCATCACGGGGAATTGAAGAAAAAATTTAGTTATCCTGTGTATTTCCTGTTGATGTATTTACTGATTCATCAATAACAGAATGTCCACCTATTGGAATACTTGAGGCATCTTTTTGCAACAAAATTGACTGAACTGTTAACACCTTAGAGATTTCAGTTACATCAATTGGCTCATTGTCAAATTTATCATCCCGTGTTTTAAAAAAATCATCTGTTATAGCTGCAAATCGGGAAAAACGCAAATATCTTAAATTTATTTAATATGGTTTTCTGTCGCTTATATTCTTGCCTTCATTCCGTTGATGAACATATTCTTCCGTTTCTCCCAGCATCTGCATTGTGTGCTCCGACACCATTTCTTGTATGACTCTCATATCGCAGTCAGATTGAGGATTAGTTTCGTCTTCAATTGGAGTTGACGGTGGTGTGGCACAAAAATTACCTATTCATGAATTAGTACAAGGACAGTTTCTACAATTTAATCAACTCAGAACCGCATTAAGTTAGCGTTTAATGACCCTACCATCTTCCATTTGTCTTGCATCTGGGCCAGTATATGTACGGATAAGCGGCAGAGACTCATTCTTCCTCGCTGTAGTCAAATCGAGTTCCGACTTATCAGTGACAGACTCCAAATTAGAAATGCACTGATCTATAATGTCGGTACGGCCAATTCTGTTTAAAGCTTGATATAAAATTTTTGCTGCGGAGATGCCTTCTTTCTCTTCTTCTAGCCGGAGCTGCAACATCAACATGCGCTGCTCAGATGTAAGATCCCCAAGGTTCTCAGCTTTGAAAAGGTCGATGTCGGTCTCGGGTACACCCAATTCTTTCACCAGCTGGGGCCAGTCACTGCCTATAAGGCTGCATATATCCAACAACCTTATTTCGGCATGATTGGAGCGAGCCATATTCAGGTTTTGGTTTTTTTTTTGTTCAATTATAACATTCTGATTATCAATTGCTGTCGTTTCTATTGTATTTGCTTGTATTTCGGTGTTTTTTAAAACGTTTCGATTTATTTCCTTGTACAAGATATTTCCATGGCTAACGTTGTCCAACATTCCATTATGCGTCGAAATTTTTTCATCCTGCACTGACACATTCAGTGCGCAGAGTGGGGTTTGTGGAGCTTCTCTGGGTCCCACCTTTGGTTCAGTCATAAAAGAGATGCGACTGTTTGGCAGCTCTGGGTCCTTGATATGAACAATAAATGAAAGTCGATTTTCCCGAAAAGCTTGAAACTTCGTATTCAATTGCTCTCCTGACTTTAAAACTGGCACAAGATTGCCAGAAAATTCTATGTAAATAGTCTGGTCCTGCAGCACCTCAATATCCCTACTTTTGGCAACCTCAATAAAGTATTCCTGCTGCTCTAGCGTCTTGTCCTCTTTATCATCAGTCATGCAGAAGACTGAGAACTTTGCTTCCGTATAGGAAATACGTTTAGCAAAAACAACAAACTTGACAACAAATGGCACTTGTGCCATATAGGTGTACAGCTCTGTAGCCATGCGTCCCGCGTCTACAATATTACGGCAATCCATTAGCCAGAAACGTGCAGAAACTGTTGTGGTAAATGTTACGCTGTCTTTAACAAAAGCTAGCGGAGTTGATCCGGTAACGTCTTCCCATGCGGCGCGTGTCTGACCACCAGTAATGGAACACAGTAGTCTAAGTGTGGGTGGATTTCCATTTCCATTTCCATAGGACGCATTCACCATGCCCTTGGTGCATGCCTTTGGTGCAGGAATGCTCAGTGTTATCGCTTTATGAAATTTGCGACGACGTGGTTCCACAGTTACCACCGGTGATACAGCCACGCCCTGACCGAGCAGCTTGGAACAACCAACCAGGTCTACTGGCTGTGCCTGAAGACCGACTCGAATTTTCTTAGTCAAGGCATGAGGTGGAAAAATGGCTTGAACCTGTGGTACAGCTATCGAAGAAACAGTTCCGCCATCGGGCCCGATGGCATGCACCTCCTGACGCACACGCGATACAACAGCAAAAAAGTGCGGAACGTTCTGAGTAACGATACGAACTATGCGACTTGTATGTAGTTCCTCCAGCGGATTAACATCCGCATCAATGGCGTCGTTCAAGGCGTCTAGAATCTGCTCTTCATTCTCATACAAGCTATGTTCTCGCCAGCTCTCTCCATTGTCCGAACGCAGTATGATAATTTCGCGCTCGTTCTCTCTAAGTGAGCCAAAATGGGGCACCTCTAGTGTAATTGGGCTTGAAGAGAAAAAATCACTTTTGTTTCGATCTCTTAAAAACGATTTTTCTGCAATTCGTACCTCAAAAACTTTCCTTCCACGGGGGACATTTCCAGAATACGACTTACCAGTGCCTCGCCTTCCATCAACGGCGGAGGGTTTGCTACTCTTTGCGGTTTGACATAGCGACAAGTTATTCGCGTTGGCTCAGAGCATGCCTTTGGGGGAACAATGATGCGAACTCCACTGTGTCGATACCCGCGCATAGATCCACCACGGGCATCTACTAAGAACGATACGAGAAATCTGTAAATGTAGAATAAACACTTCAAATCAATTATAGTCCATTTTGATGTACAGAACAGTTTTGGATGAAACTTACCCCAAGTGAACAGGTGGCCGGACAATGAGAGCATTATCGCATTGACGTCCAATCGTAGATGCATTCAGCCCTTGCTCTTTATGCATGATCATTTCTTTATACATACAAGCATATTTCAAAATTTTCTTAATTAATATTTCCGACAATGTAAAAATAGAATATGTATCTGGACATAAAATACAAAATTAAATAACTTATCTTGTAAGGCATATCCCTTTGTCCATATATTATAGCTACAAGCAACTTAATCTAAAATATAGTTCCACTGGTTGCTAACTTCAAAATGGACAGTTCTACCATGTCATCAAATATGAGCGAATAGATTTGTATTTATATTTGTTACATTTTCAATATTTTTAAATTGTAATCGTGGACTATTTTATTTGTTCTTAAGACCGCATATTAGCAACGTTTGCTTACTTGAAACCCCCTAATCAATTTTCATGAGAATGACTGATATCTGGTTGAGTTTTAAAAACAGCATATAACTTATCATATAAATTCGAAATTGAATATTTTTTGTCTATGTCTATGACTGTAGCGCGTGTTATTACCTTTTTGTACAACCGATACATCCATTTGATCATTTCCAGGGTTTGTGGTGTCGAAGTTTTGATGGTCATGGTCATGGCCATAGTTTGCTTTCAAATCATCGGTAGCCATATATTTGTATTGATTATGATCTAAAAGCTCTTCCCCGCCTTCATCTTCGGAATCAGAGAGTAAAGTCTCATGCATAAGTTCCGGCGACACAACCTTGTATTTTTCTTCCACCACTCCAGTGCTCGTATTGGTGATGGATGTTTGGGTGACGACCTTAAGTGTCTCCACTGCTGTAACGTAGCCCAGGTTGCTTGCAATATTTAGAGCTGTTTTACCATTCTGAAATAGTTTATGAGTATATATATATACATGAATGTTAGTAATATCAATTCATTCAAATCTATTGAACAATCTTTATAACGTTTCAACCATTTAAACTTTTGTGCCAAAGCGAGTGTAGTGCAAATTGGAAACAAACTTTCTAACGTGATGTCATGCAAATATGCAAATTAGATTTGGTAAATATCTTCTATATTCTAAAAAGATTTAATTTAAAACCAGAAACAGCTATAAAACCGAAACATTTGAATGTTTCCGAGCGACAATTATTCAGCTGAATAGGGCCTGCCCAAATATATAAAACAGAAAGTATACAAAACTATACAACGCCCAAATTTTTTTTATTTTTTTACACAGTTGCTTTCACAGATGATCACAATATTCAGAAGTATACAATACATACACAAAATGTGTATAGCCAAAATAATTAGTTGCCATAGGACAGAAAGTCGGTGAAGAGGCTAACCAGTCGAATTAACGCGTGCATTTGCACATTTCCATGTAGATTCTATTTGGAAAACATATGGGTACATACAAACATATATACTCATAAATGAGTATTCATGTATCCATACAGGAAAAACTAAAATAAAATATTTAAAAATAGAATCGTTCGGTCAGTATCTATGCTACACAAACAAATATTGCTCCGGATGTTATGTTCGTTCAAAACTGCTCGAAGATTAAAACTATTTGTTACGGGGAACATCTTCGACCTATCAAACTGTGCTGTGTGTGACACACAAGATACGAATCGATCTCTGAGAGTATAACAAAGATATACAGCTCTCTATGTAACAACCCCAGATATTATGTTTATTAATATATGTATTGAATAAAAGCTTTCTATTACAAAATAATTGTCCCCTTTTAAGTTACGAGCTTGGAAATTCAGTGCGTTGTGATTTTGCAGAGACCCCACGAAATTTTCGTCCACAAGTTCACCACCAACAGAATGGATTTGCTGGTGGGGTTCTTATTGCAGTAAAAAATGACTTTGCGTCCGAGCTGTTTCCATTTAAAAACACCCATAATATAGAATTTTTTGCAGTCAAAATTTGTCAGAGGTAGTCCTATGTCTTTTCCTGAAGATCCGCACCACCCAACTTTGTCTCCAGTTGTCGAGTTTTCGAATATTAATTCCATTATACGTTCAAAAAATCGAATAGTGTTTTCGTAAAACGAATTTCACCGATTTAAGTATCTGACCGATCCAAGTATCTGTCCTACCTAAAAAATAAACAATTCCCGCTATATAAAAAGTAGCAGAGAACTGGTTCTTTATCTGACTTTGCTCAATACTCGTCTCTTCGCTCTAAATTTCATACTGTCAATAGTCAATGTTATAACTTTCCCAATGTAGTATAAATTTCCGTTCTGATCCCAAAAAATTCTCTTCGTTCGTCAACTCAAAACGTAAGTCTAACGCGCTCCCTCCTTATCTTCATTTACTGGGTTAAACAGAGATATTGCAAATTTATTTACCACCTTTTTTCAATCGACGTATTCATCGCATACCTACGACTCATCCACCCCTTATCCATACCTTCTTCCTCATGTTAACAACGTAGTTCTTCCCTTAATCGAAGAAAGCGCAGTTTTTGAAGGATTGTCATCGATTGACATCTGTTTCTCTACAGGACCTGACGAAGCTCCGAGCTGCATTTTAAATTGCGCGCGAGCCCTATTCCAACCTTTCACATTCCTGTTTAATTTGTCTCTTGAACGTACTTGCCTCCCCGTGATTTGGAACGAATCCTACCTTATTCTACGTCTCTAATCAACCGAGGCTTTCAAAGCTGCTTGCAAACTGGCGTAATTTTAACAGATTTCAGCAAAGCTTTTGATTCTGTTAATCATACTTTGCTGATCCATAAACTCTCTCTGTTAGGTTTACCTCCAAATCTCTTAAATTGGATAGGATATCGTCGTATCTTTCGAGCCGCACAAAGCCTGTTGTGTTAGGTTTAGGTCCGCTGCTGTTCAATTTGTTTGTGAATGACCTACCCCAAGTTATTTTGCAGTCAATTACATTAATGTATGCTGATGACGTCAAAATTAGTTTTTCGTATTCCGATTGGTTGACCTTGATGAATTTAACAAGTGGTGTTCGTCTAACCTACTGTTTTTGAAACTTTCCAATGCAAACTTATGACGTTTCACCGCCATGCTCCACATTTTGTCACCTATTCTGTATGACATCATGCTCTGGATAGAATTTCCACATCAAATGAGCTAGGATTCCTGTTTGATCAGGTCCGCTTTAACAGTCATATTGCTTTAACGGTGAGCGTTCATTAAGCGTTGGTCAAAAGAGCTTGACGACCCGAATCTAACAAAATCACTGTACGTCTCATTGGTACGACCGATATTGGAGAACTCTTCTTGTGTATGGAGCCCTCAATACAAAGAGCAACAATTTCAAATTCCTTCCGTTCAAAAAAAATTTTTAGTTTTTGCCCTTAGGAATCTGAGCTGGACTCTGGCAGACAGTTACCTCCATACCGATCTAGGCTAAAACTACTCGACGTACCCTCCTTACACCATCGCAGAATTTTCAATATCGGCTTATTCATTCACAAGCTCATTCTCGGGCTTCTGGACTGGCAAACTCTATTGGGACCGATAGATTTTACAGTTCCAGACCAATCCGGACTTTCCGGCCTATCCGTTTACCCTTCTGCAGATCTTACTGCGATCAGCACCAACCTTTCGCGTTCTTTGCAATAATTACAATTCCTATTAAAATACCAAATCCTCCGAAATATCCCTTGATATTATTTTACGTAACATTTACCATCACCTTAACCTAGGAAATTTTTAAAACCTTTCTTTTCTTCGCCTATTATATTTTTCTTTCAGTACGTATAATCCTATTATAGTTCATAGTTAACAGATAAATGTTAGTTAATTAACTGAAATAAATAAAAATAAAACGAGAAGGAACGTGTGAGTCGCTTCTGGGGACACGACTCTACTTATACCCGTACTCAGTCAGTATATATATTTTTGAGCTTATGATTTTTAAGAATTACAAAAAAAATTTTACATTTTACATTTTTGGCTACATCTGTTATCTACAGAAAGAGAATGAGTAACGGTCTCTTGCTGAAGGGGGCGTGGGAAGCAACTGAAAATTAATTTCTTCATTCTGGCTATAATTATGATCGGATCTGATTCAGATTCGGCAATCTGAATGGTCATTCTCTGTGATACTGCGTTTTATCGTATCTTTAAAATTGTGCCTGCCACAGATTTTCGTCCTTTTTGACGGCGGAAAGGGACGGTGCGAAATTTAGAAATACACTTGTAGCAGTGTGATATCACATGAGGCTTGAAACCAAATTTTGTTGCCCTAGCTCTTATAGCCTCTGTGATCCAGACGACAAACAAGACGGACAGACATGGCTATATCGACTCGGCTATTGATGCTGATCAAGAATTTATATACTTTATGGGGTCGGAAACGGGTCCTTCTCTGCGTTGCACACATCCACTTTTATAACAAATACAATATACACACTCTTTTTCAATACGGGCATAAAAAGGTATAATCTCGTTCAGGTAGAGAGTGGGTGATTATTAATAAAGTATGTTTAAAGAATGGTTAAGATACATTTACTATAGCGAACAACATGACATTTATTTAGATTTAGGGGCAATTTATTTTGAATAAACCATGTACTGATTTTGTTCAAGTCAGACTGTATCAAATAGCTGTTATTTATGGAATTCACCGGCATATACATTTTAAGGTCATCCGCATAAAGAAAATATTTGGCAGATTGAATGCAAGAACAAATATCATTTATGAAAAAACAAAAAGCAAAGGGCCAAGAGAACTACCTTGGGGAAATCTAGGCTTACCAAATGCGATGAGATCTAATTTATAAATGAGGAGTGAATGCCCAGCTTGAATAGAAACCGTGCAGCGCAGGCTTCTAAGATACGCATCCGACTCGTTTTCACGTTCAGCCGATACGTATGTGGTTTTTGTAATTGTCTTGTCAAACTACGGCTAATTTGGTTCATAACAATTAAGCTTAAAAATTGAGGTGAAATTCCAGCGGAAGTGATTTTTGAGGCACCCCTGTATAACTTTTCTTTGTGGGGTTTCGTTTCATATCGCTTATTCTTTTTTGTTTTGCAACAATATATTCCGCCACCAACACAATCACTTCATCATCAGAGTGGATTTTTTTCCTTTTTTAATTTTAGCAGAATAAGAATAGCTGGATAAACACTCCAGGAAAACATAAACGAAAAATTTCTGACAGTTATTTTTATATGGAGTTTGACAAAAACTTTTTGATTCCGCAGTGCTGGATACTATGCTTTAAACGAAAAATACGTCGGGTACAGTAAAATTTGACAATCGCTCAAAACATAGCCACGCAGTTACCCAATCCATGATAATCTTAACAGGTGACGAATCATGAATATGCACCTGAAACAAAACATCTATAGACAGTATGAGCGTAGGAAGATCAATTCCGAATTATACATCCACAGGTTTTTGCCTGTGTTTTTGTTTTTGCTACCAACTTTTTCATACCAAAACGCATTCTAGCAAGCGAAAAGCCTAAAATAACGGTGCATTACGAAGCAGCGATGAAAAAGACGATCGCAGAACGGTAGCAAAAAAAAAAAAACACATGAGAGCCGTAGAAAATGAAAAAAAATTTATTTGCTCTCATTTGCCGTAGCAAATTAAAAAAATTTCATTTGCTCTGCTCTCATCTCGCTCTCAGTTTTCAGCTACCGCTCCGGCTACGCAGAGCACATCATTTCTTTTACTGCTCTTGCTATTGCTATAGCATATGAAGCAAAAAACAACAAGCAAAGCAGAAGAAATACTTGTTCGTTTTTTGGCTATGGCTCTGCTTCGGCTCTGTTCAAAGTGAGAGCGGTAGCGAGATCATAGCAATATTTGTATAGCTCTTGCTGCTCCGGAGTAGTAAATGCGAACGCTGGTTTCAAAATGGGTTCAAGATATTATAGCTAAGCATTATAAAATGCATGCATATTATTCAAAACGGATGACTGTTCACATATGTTAATGTACCTGAAAAAAGCTCAATGAAAAGCCTCAAATCCTTAAACTAGTTTAAATTATCTTATCTTTAAATTAAAACAAGCTTGTTTTCCCACCAGGGCTATATGTTAACTATACATATAAATATACCATGCATAAGACAAATGATTCGACAAATCATCACTGGCTGACATATGTCAAATGTAACAGCAGCTTCTGCTTTAAATGGACAGAGTAAGTATAGATTAAAATGCATTAAAAGTGACTTTGTCTTATAGAAATAATTTGTATATATTGACAGTATAACTCACGTTTGTTAAAGCATCTGGATTCGCCTTGTGGCGCAACAAGAGATTAATGATCATTATATGACCCTGCTGTGCAGCCTGATGTAGTGGTGTATAGCCAATGTTGGTGGACATTTCAATATCAGCATCATTTTCAAGGAGATATTTTACGAGATTGATTTGTCCGTAGTGGGCGGCAATGTGTAGCGGAGTATACCCATTTTTGGTGCGCTCTGAAATGCTAGCACCGTGTTCCAGTAGAGTCCGTGCGACAGGGACGTGGCCTTCTTGGGAAGCTAAATGCAATGGAGTTAGGCCGTTCTTAGCAGCAGCACTAGTGGCGCCATTGTGTAGCAAAAGTTCGACCATAGGCAAGTGTCCCTCTTGGGCAGCCAGATGAAGTGGAGAAAAGCCGGACTTGCTGATGGGCCCGACATCAGCACCATGTTGTAGAAGATGATGGGCCATTTCTGCGTTGTTCTTTTTTGCAACAATATGCATTGCACTGTGCCCGTTGCGGGCGCATATTTGCGGCGATGCACCCTTCTCCAGAAGTACCGCTACTACCGACTGATGGTCATAGTGCGCCGCTACGTGCAATGGAGTCACATCGTTCTTGCCTTGACAATCAATAGAAGCACCCTTTTCGAGCAAAAGCAACACTACCCTTTGTTTTCCGTATTTGCTAGCTAGATGCAATGGTGTAAACCCCTTTAGTGTGATTGCATCTAGTCGAGCGCCGCTCTCGAGCAACGCTAAGCAGACTTCCTCCTGACCTTCCTTCGCCGCAATGTGAAGCGCCGTGTACTTGTCCTTAGTTGTAGCGTTTATCTCGGCTCCATGCTGCAACATTAGCATAATTATATCAATGTTGCCCAGTCGGGATGCCACGTGTAGGGGTGTTTGTCCTTCACGAGCGACTGCATCCACCTGCGCTCCGTTACGAAGCAAAATTCGAATTATGTCCGTCTGAAAGCACATACAGGTAATAAATAATCGAATCCAGATAGAAAGATAGCAAAACATTACTTGATTGGCACGCGCTGCTAAATGTAATGGTGTTTCTCCGCGTATTGTTGGTATATCTGGACTAGCGTCATGCTGCAGCAAGTATATGACAATGTTCATGCAGCCTGCAAACAGCCAAATTTTAAAATGATGTGAGTATCGACTAGAATATATGTTTTATTGCTCTAATGTCTTTAATGAATCGTCTTTGACAAATTAAACGCATCTATTTGAACTTGTCTATGTACATACCCATAAAACTAGCCACGTGCAATGGTGTAAGGCCAGATTCCGTGGTTGCACTTATGGTAGCCCCATGCTTGATGAGCAATTCAGCGACTTTGATGCGATTTTTCTTACAGGCAATATGAAGGGGTGTGAAACCGTTGAGGGCACGTGAGTTTGCATTTGCACCGTAGTCGAGCAGCAGTTTGGCCACCCTCACATGGCCACAGTGTGCGGCCACATGGAGTGCCGTCAAATAATCAACGGTTACCTCGTCTACTGGAGCCTTATGTTCCAGAAGTAGACGCGCCGCTTCATCGTGTTCGCCCTGTGCCGACATATGCAAGGCTGACAATCCATTTTTTGTCTTTGATAATATTGGTGCATTGTGACGCAGGAGGAGCTCAATAACCTCAACATGGCCTGAGCGTGAGGCACAGTGTAGCGGTGTCAAGCCATCACGAGTCGGACCATCTATGCGAGCTCCATGGGACAACAAAAGGCTGCAAACTGTAGACTTTCCCCACTTGCAGGCCACGTGCAACGGCGATATATTGTGTTTGGCAATATAGTTGACATCAGCACCGTGATCCAGCAGCAAGGTGGCTATGTCCACGTTGCCATAATGAGCAGCAATGTGCAGAGGTGTAAAGCCAGACTTGGAAACAATGTCGGCATTGTGATCATGCTGCAGTAGCAGTGTTGCTGCGCTTACGTCGTTTTTTTTGGCTGCAATATGAAGTGCCGGAAGACGCACCTTGCCACGAACATCACTTTCTAGGAGCACTGCCACCACCTTGTCGTGACCTTGCTGCATTGCCACAGCCAATGGTGTAAAGCCGTCTTCTGTGGCCAGAGACGGGTTTGCTCCTTTTGCCAGGAGCAGTCGGCAACAGTTGTCGTGATTCTCCTGAGCTGCCATATACAGCGGTGTAAATCCATTTAACGACTGAACGTTTACATTTGCATTCGACTGAATAAGTTGCTTAATAACATTTTGCTGACCCGCCAGCGACGCTATATGCAAGGCTGTATTTCCCTTTTTGGTTGCATTGTCCACTTTGATGCCTCTCCTCAGTAACTCACTGCAAATATCGACATATCCATCCTTTGCCGCAAGGTGTAGAGCGTTTAGGCCGTTCTAAGATTATGTAAGTTATCAATACGTATAAATGTGTCTCAATGAATTCCATTATTTACCGCATTGCAAGTATTAATATCCGATATCTCTCCACTTTCGATAAAATCAAGAAGTTTTGTTATATCTCCACTGCGGGCAGCACGTAAAAATGATATCGTTGAATCGATCTGTTAATAAAACAGCAAGTCATTAACAGAGATACTATAATACCTGGTACTTACTACTAGTATATGTAACATTTAATGTAACTTATACATTATATTATATACGTAAATGCCTGAATTAGTATTGAACCCGATGAGTGCTATCTTCCACTATCTTTGGTATCCTCGAGCCCTCCGCTCAGTTCTGTTTTCCTTCAGAACATTTTGACCACTCTCCTACCTACGAGAGACACAGGTAATATAATCATTCACCATGATTCTGTTTTCCGTTTTCTTGTATCTTCAAAATCGTGGATGACACGGATTTCCTCATTCTGTGGGCGCGGTTTTCAATATTTAATACTCTTTGAGTACAAGGTAATTACCAAAACAAACAAAGAATGTAAATATATATTTAAAAACTGAACCAAAGCTCGCAGCTTCTGGCACATGTAATTTTATTTTATTATTATTTATTTATTTTATTTATTAATATATGTTAATCTTTATTTTGTTAATTAAATAAATGATATTAAACAAAAAATTAAATCAATACAGTGTAAAAGCCATTTCCGTACATACAAAGGGAAAATATGCTCACAAGCTTGGGGTATGTACAAATATTCAAATATTCAACTGTTAAACAGTATGTACTGTATGTTACATTACCTGCTTTTCGTATTTTGTGTTTCCATTTATTTTGTCTAATGGAAATATTTTATCTCCAGGTTTATTATTCGTTTTTGTTGTCATTGTGTCTTCGCTTAGGTTTTTTTTTTCGGTTTGTATTTTGTTTTCAATTTGTACCTCTCCTAGTGTCATGATTTAGCGTCAATTTAGTGCCTGAAAGTACTAACACCACAAGGAACATGTAAGCAAAGAAAAACACAAACACATACATAGTTTCACATTAATGTTACGATGATCACAATGTTTGTTTGTCTGTATGCATGTACTACGTATATACATACATACGCACGGTCAAGTGTATGTGCATTTCTCTACATGCCTTTCAATTAAGACAATTTAAAAATTTGAAATGATAGCTAATTGAATTGGCAATCGTAGATACAGAGTGGCATATAGTAAACGAACTTAGTTTAATTTTTATTTAATTATTGCGGTTAGGCAAGAAGGTATACAATTGTTGTCAGTATGACGTCATAATATTTTACATTGGTTTTCCCTTGTTTTTTGTTAATACAAGTGCACAGATATATATTTTGTAAATAAAGAAGGCGATTCGTCACACAGTTCACATTATTTAAATATTTATATCTTCAAATTATAAAAAAAATTTTTACATACAACAGGCAAAAGTTTTCTTATCTTCTCTTCTAATTATTTTGAGAGAAAGTTATTAGCCTAACTCAGTATTTCTTTACTTATCGCTTCTGCGCCATCACTATATAAATACTTTTGTGAATGAACAAGGGTTAAATTACCGTTGATAGGGAATGACGGAATCTAGACCAAAAATTAATAATCGATTGCCATTCTAAAAAACCCAGATTTTCTTCCATCGGCCAGTTGTGTGATGAGAGGTGTGCACTGCATTCCGTACGATTACAGTGCTCCGACAGCTGTTTGGTTTTGTTTAAAGTTAATAAAATGCTCTTTTTTGGCTGGGGTCGCTCTTATAAAATTATTCATCTATGTTTTACAACAATACTTATATGCGACCAACACAATCACTTCAAACACAGCTGATTCATCAACCCTGTTGTAGATATGTTCCACACCCTCACGGAATAACAATCAAATTCTTCGCAGGAATTTTCCGTGGTGCTGAACACAGCACCATCCATTTGGAATGATCCTAGTTCGCATGTTTTTATGCGATTTTTATTCGATTATTTTCAAATGCAACCATAAAGAATTGGCATTCGCAACGAAAAAACTGAGTTCACTGTGAAAATGTAAGCAACAATAGACAAGAAAACAAACAACAAACATCTGATATGTCAGACTTGTCTCAGGTGCAAAAACTCAGAAATGAGTTAGTTTGTGGACTATCCTCTGGAAATTCGGCTATGAATTCACTGCTCTTGTATTTAGAAAAAGAGCCCAAGGCATACACGGATATGCGGATCCAAAACTTTTCTTAAAAAACGCCTGTTTTTAAACCAGATATCGTTTTTAATATCTCTTGCTCGTCATCATACATATCTTGAAACATGATTAGATCGTGCAAGAATTTATTTTGGTACTAAATCAAATTCACAACCATTGCAAGACTATTAATATTCATTTTAATTATAGCTGTACAAACATTTTCTGCTGTATCAAATTGTGAGCATTATCTATTTTCATGGATAGTGGATGGTGCCAGTGGGAATTGGAGTTTCATATCTGTAAAAAATTTCCACCGTTCATCATGGATGTGCTGTGTTGGATAATGCTCTCAGCATACCAAGCCTATCGCGGTGGAATGGTGGGAATATTTGAAAGAAACACCGATTCACACTGACACCATCCACCATGCATGAGAAACAGCTGATTCCCAAAATTGCGTGCTGTTTAAATTTGTTCACATTTATAATTAAAATGAATATTAATAACATTTTAATGGTTGTGAATGTGATTCAGCACCAAAATATATTCTTGCACAATCTAATCATGTTGCTGGACAAAGATGATGATAATAAGGCCAACATTGACGAGGGGAATTTATTGGAATGGATACCTGTTTTGAAAACACTGAAGCGGGGCCATTTGTGACTGCTTCTACTAAATCCAATCAATGTTTAAATAAAAGTATATATTCTCTGTTTCTAGAGAAGCGGTTTGAGATATTTTAGGAGAAAGATGTACCCGAAAAAAACGAGGCGTTTTTTAAGGAATATTTTGGATAGCCATAGCATTGGGCTCTTTTCTGAGTAGAGAATAGACGGAAGGCTGTCAGCCAAAAGCGGGTGCAATATCCTGCATGAATTTTGCAAAGCAGTCATAAAAAAATTCCCAGAGGATAGTCCACAAATCGAGTTTTTGTGCCTGAGACAATGTTGAATTTCAGATGTTTTGTTGTTGTTTTAAACATTTTTGTGGTGGGGTGGTGGAGGAGGTTTCAACCGTGGTGGAGGTCGAGGAGGAGGAGGTCGTGGAGCATTTGATAATTATGTAGGTTTATTGTAACAATTATTACAGACAATAAAGTTAAATTAATTAACGTACTTTTACTGTTTATTGGCAACTTTTGTTAAGGGTCAAGGACAATTTCTATTTACAATTTACTATTTTAAGTTAAGTGCGGGACCAACGGATGAAAATGGAGATTGTGCAACAGGAATACCAGGAAGGTATATGTACCTTCGCCTGGTTCTGCTCCTTACCAATCTTCTAGCGAGGACGTTCGGGTTGCTCCTTAGTTTGGTCAAGTATCTTCTGGCTTGCTCGTTAATAATGTCATCGACTGAGGACTGAGGATGTCCTTGACAGGACTACCGTGTCGCCTGCAAATGTTGCAAGTTTCACATCGATTGGCTGGGATTGTTTACATTTTCGTAGTAAATGACAATTTTTCGTTGTCAATGTGAAATATTAATGGTTGCATTTGAAAATTATCGAAAAAATACCGAACAGAAACTTGCGAATTAGGAAAATCCAAGATGGCTGGTGGAATAACTGGGAAATTTTGGAACGGCAAAACCTTACGGACCATCCCCGAAATGGATGGTGGCCTGTGGGAATAGGCTATTATCTACATCTACAATGTCGATTCCACATGTAAAATAAAAACGAGAAGGAACGTGTGAGTCGCTTCTGGGGACGCAACTCTACTTATACCCGTACTCAGTCAGTAAATACATTTTTGAGATATGATTTTTTAGAATTTTAGAAAAAAAAAAACATTTTACATTTTTTTGCTACATCTGTTATCTACATCTACATCTACAATGTATATTTTACATCTAAAATGTAGATTATAGATGTACCATTTATATTCTGCATCTCCTCCGCTAGGGGTTGCTCGCGCATTGAACGCGGCAGAGTGTGCGAGCGAGAAAGAGAATGAGTAGCGTGGTTGTCGGCAAGAGGGGGCGGGGGAAACAACTGAAAATTAATTTCTTCATTCTGGCTATAATTATGATCCGATCTGATTCATGTTCAGCAATCTGGTAGATATGGGTATTCTCTACGATACTGCGTTTTTAGTTTTATCGTATCTTTAAAATTGTGCCTGCCACAGATTTTCGTCCTTTGTGGGGGCGGAAGGGGGCGGGGCGAAATTTTGAAATACACTTGTAGCAGTGTGATATCACATGAGTCTTGAAACCAAATTTGCTTGCCCTAGCTCTTTTAGTCTCTGAGATCCAGGCGTCAAACAAGACGGACAGACGGACAGACAGACATGGCTCTATCGACTCGGCTATTGATGCTGATCAAGAATATATATACTTTATGGGGTCGGAAAATTCTCCTTCTCTGCGTTACACACATCCACTTTTACCACAAATCTAATATACCCCTTAACTCTTTTTTGAGTACGGGTATAATTATACATACACAATGTAAATCTACATTTCCTCAAATGTAGCGCATTGCACAGGGCAGAGAGTGTGAAAGCGAGAAAGATAATGAGTAGCGTCAGCAGCGACGGAGGAGGTGGCACTGAACTGAAAATTAATTTCTTTACTCTGGCTATAAAAATAATGCGATCTAATTCAGACTCGGCAGTCTGGTAGATATTATTATTTTCTACGATACTGTGTTTTTAGTTTTATCGTATCTTTAAAATTGTGACTGCCACAGATTTTCGGAATTTTTTTTTTGTCGGAAAGGGCGGGGCGAAATTTTGAAATACACTTGTAGCAGTGTGATATCTCATGAGTCTGGAAACCAAATTTTGTTACCCTAGCTCTTATAGTCTCTGAGATCCAGGCGCTCAAAAAGACGGACGGACGGACGAACAGACATGGCTATATCGACGTGGCTATTGATGCTGATTAAGAATATATATACTTTATGGGGTCGGAAACGTTTCCTTCTGTTTTACCACAAATCTAATATACCCCTTAACTCTTCTTTGAGTACGGGTATAAAAATGACATCAAGAAGCAGGGGGTCCCGTTGCACCGTCGAACAAATCATGCAACATTGATACGAAATAATTGAGCAGACCGCATGGCCCATGCGGTGATATGAATCGCTTATTGCCTTTCATAAATGCTGGAAAATGTACTAAGCGTTTTCTAAAAGATTTTACCAATGAGACCATAATGAACAATGAATCAGGTTAGATCAGGCTGCAAATGTAATCCGATTCCATCGTTCTCAGAACGGTAGAATGTATAGTTTTCTGCTATCGTAGTTCCAAAATGATGTACATATGTGTTGCCTTTTCCATCTCTAAGTATTCTTTCACAAACAGCACACGTGTTTGTAATTGTTTTTTTCAATCTTGCAAGACTTGGTTATATTACTGAAATGGCATTTGGTCGACCTCGTGGTGGCGGTGGCAGTGGCGGAAGAGGATTTCGCGGCGGCGGTGGAAGCGGTGGCGGAGCATTTAACAGAGGTGGTTTCAACAGGGGTGGTGGAGGAGGTTTCAACCGTGGTGGAGGTCGAGGAGGAGGCGGTCGTGGAGCATTTGATAATGGTAAGTCCGATTTTCTAATTTATAATACATACATTTTCGATATAGATTGTAATATTTATAAAATTATAGGTCCGCCTGAGCGTGTTATTCCCATAGGAAACTTTGCTTATACATGTCAAAATGACTTGATTTGTAAAGTCTCGATAGAGGATGTTCCTTATTTTAATGCACCAATATTCCTCGAAAATAAGGAACAGATTGGCAAAATCGATGAAATATTTGGCACAGTTCGTGATTACTCCGTGTCCATTAAATTGTCGGAAAATGTCTATGCAAACAGCTTTAAACCAGATCAAACATTATTTATTGATCCTGGTAAGCTGTTGCCTATCGCAAGGTTTCTACCAAAACCCCCACAGCCAAAAGGACTTAAGAAAAAAGGCGCATCAGGTGGACCTGGTGGTCAAAGGGGCGGTTTTAATCGAGGCGGAATGGGTAATGCTTTTAAATCAAATATATTTTCTTTCATTTATATTGTAATAATCTAATACATTTATATATATTCTAATTAGGTGGACGGGGTGCACGTAACAGCTTTGGAGGCAGTGGCTTTAGAGGAGCCGGGCGTGGAAGCGGAGGATTTAACAGAGGTCGCGGTGGTGGTGGCGCAGCTGGAAACGGTCGTGGGCGTTGGTAGTTTTCGTTGTTAGATTCCAATATAATATTTTGTCTAGCCTTACGTGCTCATCTTTTCTACACCAGACCATAGCTTATAAGTCGAAAAAAACAAGGCTTTGTTGGCCATAAACGAAACACGGCGCTGAATAATAAAGAACAATATTTTTAAAAGTATAAATCATTGCTAAGTGAATAATCATACTGCTGGCCTGAAAGCCCAGCAAAGAGCGCAGTAGAATACATACATAAATGAACATCTGCAAGAGTACAGTAACTCCATAGTGGTCAAAATGCATAATATTGATTCCATAGCATCAATGCTGTAACACATTTTAAGTTTAAAAAATATACATGTTTATATGTACACTACTGGTCAAAATAATAAGTACACGCTCATGAGCTTTCTTTCACGTCTCGTAAAACTTTTTTAAAAAACATGAAAAAATCCACTTAACTTTTAGATTACTAACCTACAGTAGAATAGAACAAAATTTAACATATGCAATTATCGCTTCAAATGAAGGGTTTTATCAATTTTATCTAAAAAAACATAAACAAGGGGTGGTCAAAATAATAATTACAACAATTCTACAAAGCCAAAAACTCAAAGCATATCAAAATTTTTTCACTTTTTTCTTATTATTAGTAATCCTACGATATTATCCGATATAGCCACCCTTATTTTCTTCAGCTTTGGCGATTATTTTTGGCATCCCAGCAATAATTTTGCGCCAAGTCTCTACTGGAATCTCATACCAAATTTTTGGGACAAATTCCCACAATTCTTCGGAGTTTCGAACTGTATTAGTGCCAACGCGACGTTTTAAGTCTCCCCATAGGTTTTATATTGGGTTTTAGTCAGGAGATTGACTTGGCCGATTCAAAAGGTTTACCTTGCCCTACGTAAACCAAGCCTTGACCAGCCTTGCGGTGTGTTTTGAGTCGTTGTCCTGTTGAAAGACCCACCTCAAGGACATGTTTTCCTTAGCATATGGTTGCATAATGTCAGTCAATATGTTTTTATACCCGTACTCAAAAAAGAGTTAAGGGGTATATTAGATTTGTGGTAAAAGTGGATGTGTGCAACGCAGAGAAGGAAACGTTTCCGACCCCATAAAGTATATATATTCTTGATCAGCATCAATAGCCGAGTCGATATAGCCATGTCCGTCTGTCCGTCCGTCTGTCCGTCCGTCCGTCTTGATGAGCGCCTGGATCTCAGAGACTATAAGAGTTAGGGCAACCAAATTTGGTTTCAAGACTCATGTGATATCAGACTGCTACAAGTGTATTTCAAAATTTCGCCCCGCCCCCTTCCGCCCCCACAAAGGACGAAAATCTGTGGCAGGCACAATTTTAAAGATACGATAAAACTAAAAACGCAGTATCGTAGAAATGGCCCATATCTACCAGATTGCTGAATATGAATCAGATCGGATCATAATTTTAGCCAGAATGAAGAAATTAATTTTCTGTTGGTTCCCCCGCCTCCACCAGCCAGAGACACACTACTCTATCTCTTTCTCGCTCGCACACTCTGCCGCGTTCAGTGCGCGAGCAACCCCTAGCGGAGGAGATGTAGAATCTAAATGGTACATCTATAATGTACATGTTAGATGTAAAATTTACATTGTAGATGTAGATGTAGATAACAGATGTAGCAAAAAAATGTAAAATGTAAAATTTTTTTCTTTCTAAAATTCTAAAAAATTATATCTCAAAAATGTATATACTGACTGAGTACGGGTATAAGTAGAGTCGCGTCCCCAGAAGCGACTCACACGTTCCTTCTCGTTGTACCTGAATTCGGTCATAGGATCATTTTTAAGATGTATCGGTTCAACGTCATGCAAAAAAAAAACAGCCCCAGACCATAAGGCAACCGAAGCGGTGGTTAAACATTTTTTTTGTGATGGACGTCGAAATATTTGCCTTTGGGCCGTCGTACATATCTCCTGTAGTCATTACCAAAAATATTTGGTTTTGTTTTGTCGTTCTATAATATATAAATTCATTTTTTTAGATCCATCTGGCTCAGAGCATGCAAAATTAGTTTCGCAAAATTGTTGCCTCATCTCAAAATTTTTTTCTCGGAGTAAGGAACCTTTTTGGGCTATACGTTCTGATAAGTCTGAATTTTGACGCCTACGAGGAACTGTCTAAGATGATATTCCATGGCCAATTTGAGCGGAAATGGCTTTGTAAGACATGAACGCATAATTTTTTGCAAGACTGGCGATGCGAGTGTCCGTTGTTTGTGAAGATTTCTTCTTCATTCTTCGATTTTCAGTAAGAAATCTTAAATTTAAGCCATTCTGATCCAAATATACCGAGCGTCAAAGACTTGTCGCAGTTTCCCGAAGACTTTTCCTTTATTTTTTAAGATTCAAGACAATCTTCAATTTTTCAGCAGAACAATGATTTTTCGGCCCATATAGGGAAATTTTTTCAACTCTTATGTACTTTGATATGTGAGGAGTCAATAAAAACCAACAATCCTTTGACCAAATCCCAATCAAATCCTTAAAAATTCATAAATACCTCCAGTGTACTTATTATTTTGACCACACTAAATATGCACAGCAAGCACAAATTTAAGCTTAGAATTAAATTAAGGGTGCTGACAACTTTAATTTTTGATTTAAATGTTTGACTAAACTGTAATCTTTAAAAATATAAACAATTGGCCGTCATAAACTCAAAAAGATTCGAGATATTTCATAAAAAATCAGCACGATGCCTCTGTACTTATTATTTTGACCAGTAGTGTATATGGGATCGGCAGCAAATCAAATAACATTTATCCGACGTCTATTCTGTAAATATGTTATTATGTATGTAAGTAAAATCCACTGATGTAAATGCTTATATACAAAATATTGATTGTGACCAAATGGTGAGTTCAATCTTTGAAACTAGCCATGTTGTGTGGTTCATCTTGATGTAACTACATATTTATGTATGTTTACAATTTTGGCCTACCCTTCTGCACAGTCTTAAACTTGTGAAAAGTGAGCGCCACATCACATTCGGTTTCTTTATTATACGTATTACTATAAGCAGTATGTATATTACAGATTGCACAGTATATTAAATTCATGTATATAATTACACATGTATATATTCTTGATCAGCATCAAAAATCGAGGCAATATAGCCACGTCTGTCCCACCGACCGTCTTGTTTATCGTCTAGTCCTTAGATACTTTAAAAGCTAGAGCAACCGAGTTTGATGTTTAAATCGCTAAAATTGTTGTCATCCACAATTTTGAAGATTTCTTTTATCTAAAGACGGAGCATCATAGAAATGATCATATCTACCAGATTGGGAATCTGGATCAGATCGCATCAAATGATAATGCAATGGCTGGCATGGATCACATGGTCGAGTTGACTCATGTCCAAAACTTTCTTTCACCAAATTATTCGATATCTAAATTGAGCTTACGGATGGTCGCGTGTTTAAATTAATTTGTTTTGTTTTTTCATTTTTAAAAATGAATTAAACTAATCACTACTATTTCATTGAACAGCAGATATCATGGGTAGTTGTCTAAAGTCATAAAAAACAAGAAGATGCAATGCAAATGTAACGTGGTTGCTTCAAGTTTCTAATGCTTACATTCCAGGCTTGTGTTCATTCCAGTCTAAAGGTATCACTTGTTCAGTTTGGAAGACTAGAAATATCTCAAAAACACAATCTTCTGTGTTTGCTTCTGTTGCCGCGTTGAGTCTGGAAAAATTGGCTGCTCTAGCTCTTATAGTCTCTGAGAACTACGCGACAAACAAGCCAATTATAATATAACTCTTCGAGTACGGGTATAAAAAGATGACAGTGCCATTGAATATGACATACATTTTAACGAATACAATATACCCCAGTACTCTATGATTACCGGGTATAAAAAGCTTAAGACGCACATTTGGTAGAAGACAGGTAAATTGGAAACTTGAATCTGGAAGCAAACTTGAAGCTTTAAGCTGTACAAGAGTGGTAAAAGAAACTCCAGTTGGTTAAAACCTGCCATCAACAACGACCAACCCCGTCAGTTGTTTATCGTTCAGTGGTACATATTGATAAATTATAAAGAGTTAAAATACATTAAATAAATTAGAAACCCGTTTACTTAATAGCCTATGCAGTCATGATTCGATATTCATTTAAATTTAGTTGGCTAATTACGCTTCAGCTTGCACTTCTTATTAACTTTGCCAATAGTGTTAGTTTGGTTGAATCATTTAATGCAGGCTACGGCCATGTAATGCAGCCGAGTTCTCAACAGCGTGAAAGTCAGCTAAAGATTGTAAATGAATGGAAATATTTAGACTTTGAATATCCAACTTTTGTCGAACGCCAACAAGCCATTATGAATGGGTAACGTAACCAACACAAAAAGTTTCATTGTAACCTTCCAGAGCTTATAATGGCCTTGGTCATAAGCTTCCATAACAGAGAAGGAGGTATCTGTGACCCAATAAAGTATAAGCCAGCATCAATTGCCGAGGCACTATAGCCATTTCCTTCAGTCCGTGTTTATGAGCGTCTAAGGTCGCCATATGTACATATCTCCCATCGTATCTCCATTCTATCTATCCGTCTGTCTGTTTCTTACTTAAACTTACTAGTCCTCCGGATGTGAAAGTTTTTTAAAAATAAGAGCATTCATACTTTTAACCTACAAAATATAGTGCGACAGATCAAGTATACATTTTCATACCTGCTTCTCTGTTCAAAGATTCATTTTAAAAGTTAGCTTAATTGTTTGCATTTGATCATCCAAAATTTGTACATTTTATCTTATACGCAGAGACTTTATACCGAAAAATAACCTTCCTCTTGGCATTGACATTGACGTGCAAAAAAACCGACTATTTATTACTACGCCTCGTTGGAAAGACGGCGTACCCGCAAGTTTAAGTACGATTCCGTTCCCGACGAGGGAATTAAGTCCAGCAATTAAACCATATCCACATTGGAAAGCTCATGGAAATCCATATAATCCAGATTGTTCTAAACTGATATCGGTATATCGCACTACCGTAGACTCTTGTAACCGACTCTGGCTTATTGACTCTGGTATTGTTAACGCCACAATCAACATTAATCAAATTTGCCCGCCGAAAATAGTTGCTTTTGATCTAGACACAGACCAAATGATCGTTCGCTATGATTTGCCTAAATCGCAGGTTAAAGAGGATTCTTTGCACTCCAATATCATTGTTGAAGTGGGGGAGCGCTGCGAAGACGCACATGCAATTGTAGCAGACGTATGGCGGTTTGGTCTTGTAGTTTATAGCTTGGCGAAGAATAGAAGCTGGCGAGTCACTAACTACAATTTCGCACCAAATCCAGTGGCTTCTGACTTTAAGGTATATGGATTGAACTTTCAATGGCTGGATGGTGTGTTTGGGATGAGTATATCCTTTGATCTTCAAAGTAAGCAGCGTGTGCTTTATTTCCATCCAATGGCAAGCTTTAAGGTAAGCTATTTGAGACATCCCTCCTTATCAGTATTTATAGCTTTGTTTAAGCTGTTTCAGTTTTAACAAGAGCAACTACTTTGAAGAAATCATACCCTGTAGAATAAATAAAACAGTACTATTATTTTTCATTTATTTTATTTTCATTAGGAATTTATGGTATCGACCGAGCTCTTGCTAACCGAATCATTATGGGAAACTAATAGTCAGGACAACGCCCAATATTTCTTTTCAATTGGTGATCGCGGATACAATGGTCAATCCTCCACATCTGGTATTGCTAGAAATGGAGTGATGTTCTATACACAAGTTCACCGCGATAACATTGGATGCTGGGACACAGCCAAACCATATACGAGGGCCAACTTGGGAATGCTCCTCGACCCGGATGTCTCCCCAACGCTCATTCAGTTCCCCAACGACTTGAAGGTGGACGATGAAGAAAATCAAAGCGTGTGGATAATGAGCAATCGCTTGCCCATTTACTTATATAGCCAGTTGGATTATTCAGAAATAAATTTCCGCATTTTAAAGGGTGATGTCAACATGATGATTAATAGCACCATGTGCAATCCAGTCAACATATACGGTAATGGATCTAAATCTGCTATAGTTTCAATAGAGGAAGGACAATGCTATTAAACAACCTCCAGTTTAATTAAATAAAAATATAAAATAAAAACAAATAAACGTAAATATGTACATATGTACATACTACATACATATGTATTTACGAGATTTTATGCATTTTAAAGATGCTTCACATTATTTAGAAGGCAATTATGCAGATTTTCCTTAGTGCATTTATCTGACTTTGTTATTAAGATATAAACACATACATAAATATGTACTTGCTAAGATTATTTGCTTATCCGCTCGTAGAAATATATTAATATTTGCACAACCATAAAAAATGTATGTGTTTAGGTTTTCCTGAAGGTACTGCCAATACAAGATAAAATTTCAGCCTTGAACTCCACTCCCCAGTACTCTATTGTTTTGTGGTACAAATAGAGTAGTATATTCATATGTATGCATACATATGTACTATGAGCGTATGTAAGTACTCTTATATACGTGCATATGTATGTATGAGCGTGTGTAGGTGGAGGGGGACCTCCTACACACTCCGTTCACCCGAGGCCAAGACCGAACTATTCTTTGTTCTAGAATTTTATCTACGCTAATCCCAATATAGATGTAGGTTCAGAATCGTTGGCTGCACATGTGTTAGTGATAGTGCTAGTGCCAGTGTCTGAGGCAATGCGGACAAGTCTACCCGCGCAACGTTCATTCCTATTTTCCATAATTGTCTGGTCTGTTGAGCTCGTAAACAGCTTCCTAGCGCCGAATTAATTGTGACAAGTTAAAGAAGTCAGTGATAGATTGAACAACACCAGTTAATATGATTAAGTCGATCAAATGTGGAAAAATATGGCTTATGATTTATATATTGATGGTTTGGCACGAATCCTCAGAAACCTTGGCAAGCGGTAAGAAGATTATAAATTAGTATTATTAATTATTACTAACTCTTAGGTGCATACATTGTACTCGGTTAAATAAAAGTACAAATCGGTAACTTTACAGTACATACATATTCATGTACATGTATGTATGTACATACATTATAGGAAACGGTGCAAAAACTCAAATACCTTGCCTTAACTTCATCCGAATTTAATTCTATATGTATGCTGCTGTATTTATGTTAATTTAGTATGGTACAGATTTAGGATGATAAACTTAAATAAACTCTTTTCTTCCATAGAAAACATTTCCGATTATATTAGAAAATGTTGCATAAGTGGGCTACGGCATGCACGAACTATGGATTCCTGTGAAAATATTGATTCCTCCGTATCTATTATACCGCCATTGTGGCTTGGACTGTGTCACTCCACCCAGGAAGTGTGCTGTTCGCGGGAATTGGAGCAAAATAGTTGTGATTTGGGTCGATTGGCTGCTCTGAACAGAACGCGGTGCGACAAGGAAGTAAATTCGAACTCTAATGCCTATGCGGGCTGTTGTCGAGCGTGTCAAGTTGGCTTGGCAGTCAAGGCAAGTAAACAGAACTGCAGTGATCCATTATTTTCATTTCTTTCTGCTATTGAATCCTATCGGGCTTGCTGTTACGAAGACAGTAATTTAAATTCGAAATCCGATGAAGGATCTCATGTAAGTCGACAATTAGAAAGCGACTTGCGACCTGAAGCGGATCTTGAGAATTCATCAGATGGTACGATTGTACTAACAGACGATGGTAAGTGGATGCTCATCTGTGAATGCTCGAAAAAAATGTGACTGATTCTCTATTGTAAATCTAGACGACATTTGTGGCAAAATTCCAAACCTGTGCGCTCACATATGTGAGAACACATTTGATGCTTATCAATGTAAGTGCCACACCGGATTTAAACTGGACAGCAACAACGTGACATGCTCATCGGAGAAAAATAGCATATGTCCCGATGGATACTATCTGGATCAGCACCATGGCAAGTGCGTTGACATTGATGAATGTAGCGAGAAGCTTCACGAGTGCTCGTTGACCCAGTACTGCCACAATACGATTGGCAGCTATCATTGTCTAAATATAAAATTGAACAAGTGTCCATCGGGATATCACTATGCTACTAACGAACTAAAATGCAAAGGTGAGTTTGTTCTTAAGTTTTTCTTATACATACATAATATTACAAATACATATATTTATTTATTTATTGAAGAGGATCAGCAACTATCTGCTAATATAAACTATGATTAAAATTAAAGGAAAAAAGGAGGTATAAGAAATAACTAATAACTAGAGGATTGTAGGTAAAGGTATATCTTACTGGCTTTAATTTTAAGGGATAATTTAGGGGATAGGGTATGATAAAGACAAGGGGAACGAGAAGTCAAGCTGGCCAAGAAGTGATTGTGAGTTAACACACAGCCCAACTAGGAGCTTGTGTAGAAACATAACGTCGTTACCAATTCTGCGATGGCACAATGCAGGGAGGTCTAAAAGTTGTAGCCTCGATTGATAAGGTGGTCAGATTCTATCCGAGTCCCAGTTAAAATTACGTAAAGCAAAAATTAAAAATTGTTTTTGGACCGATTAGAGAATGGACTGTTGCTCCTTGTTCTGTGGACTCCATACACAAGAACAATATTCCAGAATCGGACGAACCAAGTAGACGTACAGTGTTTTGGTGACCAACGCTTTATAAACGCTAGAACACCCTTAGCTTTATTTACAGTTACAGCTATATGGCTATTAAAATACAGTCTATGATCGAAAATAACTCCAAGGTCATTTGAGTTCGAAATTCGTACGAGGGCGTCATAAGATTGCATTTAGAAAGGTTCAGAAAAATGAGATTTTTTGAACACCAATTTAGGTCGAGTTGAAGGCGTTTGCGCAGGTACCAATCAGAGTAGGAGAGATAGATTTTAACATCGTACATTAGTGTAGATGAGTATGTTATAATTTGAGGAAGGTCACAAATAAAATCAACAGAAGTGGACATATACATATATGTACATACATAAATCTTATGTAATGCTGATGGGTTAAGGGATAGGGATGTAATATTGTTTCACGCTTTTTAAATTCGTATTAATGGCATACCTATGCTTATGTATGTAGATGACAATGAATGCGAAGAGTTGCCGTCGCCATGTGAACCTGACCAACAATGCTCTAATTACGCCGGCGGCTTTAACTGTACCCCAGGCGAGAGCCAATCCTGCGACACAGGTTTTTATCTCGAAGGGGGCACTTGCTCTGATATTGACGAGTGCACGAATAATACAGCCCACACCTGCCATGCTCATCTTCAGGAGTGCCTTAACACACTGGGTAGTTTTTCCTGCCAGTGCCAGATGGGGTTCCGTCTGGATACCACTCAAAATGAGTGTGTCGGTATGTTGTACGGCTCTCAGTTTATCTTTCTTATATAATTTTCTTACAATACACATACACTTGCCTACCTGAATAGACATTAATGAGTGTTCTATTAACAATCACAACTGCCTACCAACTCAAAGATGTGATAACACGATCGGTTCATATATTTGCACGGTACCTACACATACACTTATTATTTCTTAAATGTTTATTTAATTCTTCTTTGTTTTGTAGCGTCTTCAGAGTTGCGGAACAGGCTACACATTGAACGCTGAAACAGGGATTTGCGATGGTAAGTAATCTAACTTAATCTAACTAACTGAATCAAATTATAAATTGCACTGTAACCCACTTACTGAGTCTAGAAAATAGTTAAAACGAGAAGGAACCCGTACTCAGTCGTATATACATTTTTATACCCGTCCTCAAAAAAAAGTTAGGAGGTATATTGTATTTGTGGTAAAAGTGGATTTGCACACATCCACAGATTTTCGTCCTTTGTGAGGGCGGAAGGGGATGGGCGAAATTTTGAAATACACTTGTAGCAGTGTGATATTACATGAGTCTCGAAACTAAATTTGGTTGCCCTAGCTCTTATAGACTCTGAGATCCAGGCGCTCAACAAAACTGAGGGACGGACGGACGGACGGACGGACAGACAGACATGGCTATATCGACTCGGCTATTGATGCTGATCAAGAATATATATACTTTCTGGGTTAGGAAACGTTTCCTTCTCTGCGTTGCACACATCCACTTTTACCACAAATCTAATATACCCCTTAACTCTTTTTGAGTACGGGTTTAAAAAAAACAGCTGATATCATGATCCGACCCGATCCTTTCGATTCCGATATATGTATTTGGTTTCGGGCAGTTAGGGCGGCCACTTGATTGATTATGTATTTAGAAACTAGTTCAAATCTGTATGGAACCAAATGAATTACATACATATGTATGTATATGGGAATCGTAAGGTTTTTTGTACAATTATATGTTCAATATCAAAATACCGATATTAAATATGGAGAACACTGTTCATTCTATCTGTTGGAAAAAAATCTTCTGTCTCTTATATGTACATACATATGTATCCAATATTAAGAAAATGGCATATAATAGAGAATCCGATATTAAAACTTATCTTTGAAGATGATGATGAATGCGAACTCAATACCCATAACTGCCAGCCGAATTTTGATTGCTACAACACGAAGGGATCCTTTCGCTGCTATAGGAAAACAACAACAAGTACAACGACAACGACCACAACATCAACAACGGCTGCACCCACTTCCACGGAGCCAGTTTCAAGAACTCACTATTCCAAATATCCGTACCCACTTTCTTCTCAGCAAGGCTACTATGGCTCCACCATATCTCGATTACCCTGTTCTACTGGCTTTCACAGAAATAATCTTGGCGCGTGTGTCGGTAATTATACATACAAATTCCATGTTTCCCAGCATTTATATACTAGCTTCAAGCTTAATACAATCTTTAACGAGAAGGAACGTGTGAGTCGCTTCTGGGGACGCGACTCTACTTATACCCGTACTCAGTCAGTATATACATTTTTGAGATATAATTTTTTAGAATTTTAGAAAAAAAAAAAAATTTTACATTTTACATTTTTTTGCTACATCTGTTATCTACATCTACAATGTATATTTTACATCTAACATGTAGATTATAGATGTACCATTTATATTCTGCATCTCCTCCGCTAGGGGTTGCTCGCGCACTGAACGCGGCAGAGTGTGCGAGCGAGAAAGAGATATAGTAGCGTGTCTCTTGCAGGAGGAGGCGGGGGAACCAACAGAAAATTAATTTCTTCATTCTGGCTATAATTATGATCCGATCTGATTCAGCAATCTGGTAGATATGATCATTCTCTACGATACTGCGTTTTTAGTTTTATCGTATCTTTAAAATTGTGCCTGGCACAGATTTTCGTCCTTTGTGGGGGCGGAAGGGGGCAGGGCGAAATTTTGAAATACACTTGTAGCAGTGTGATATCACATGAACCTTGAAACCAAATTTGGTTGCCCTAGCTCTTATAGTCTCTGGGATCCAGGCGCTCAACAAGACGGACGGACAGACGGACATGGCTATATCGACTCGGCTATTGATGCTGATCAAGAATATATATACTTTATGGGGTCGGAAACGTTTCCTTCTCTGCGTTGCACACATCCACTTTTACCACAAATCTAATATACCCCTTAACTCTTTTTTGAGTACGGGTATAATAAAAAGTCAACTGACTTTATTGACAATCCAGTCAATTTGAGACCATGATCGGATCTATCAACCCGCTTAACATAATTTAACAATATAGAAATAGAAAAAGTATTCCAGTAAAAAAAATTCGTAGAGCAGCAACAATGACAGGCAGAAATTCAGAAATTTAAAATTAAAATCCGCAGATATGAAACTCTGATTTGGCAACGCCGTGATCGATGGTGGGATCATGTTGAGGTTGGGAATGCTAACTATACCCGTTTACTTTTTACTTTCGTACATATGTAGATATAAACGAATGTGTTGAAAATAATCCCTGTGGTAGCCATCAACGATGCATCAACACCAATGGTCATTTCCGCTGCGAAAGTCTTTTGCAGTGCAAGGCTGGCTTTAAGTCAACGCCAGAAGGAACATCCTGCATTGGTAAGTGGGATGTTCTAAAAAGCATATAGTCCAAGCCAAATTAGAATTTTATCAACACAGATATTGATGAGTGCGAGACAGGCGAACACAACTGTGGCGACAGACAAATATGCCGCAATCGGAACGGCAGCTACATCTGTGCCTGTCCGACGGGTCATGAGCTAAAACATTCATCTAAAGGCGCCAGCACCTGCCAGGATATAAACGAATGTGCACAGGATCAACGTGTGTGTCCTTCGAATGCTCATTGCTTTAATACCATTGGCTCGTATTATTGTGAATGCAAGTCAGGTTTCCAGAAGAAGACAAGCGACGGGGACGACAGTAACACGGCCTGCTTTGATGTGGATGAGTGTCAAGTCATTCCCGGTATTTGCCAGCAAAAGTGTGTTAACTTCTGGGGCGGATATCGATGCACATGCAATTCAGGATACCAATTGGGACAGGACAACCGCACTTGCAACGATATTGATGAATGTGAAGTTCACAAGCACTACAAGCTGTGTATGGGGTATGCATTCTCAACAATTCGCCTGGTCATCCTTAGGAAATCCTTCCAAATCATGTGATTTATTATTCAGAATATGTATCAACACTGCCGGATCCTACCAATGTACCTGTCCTCGTGGTTACACTCTGGCCTCAGACATGAATACATGCCGCGATACTGATGAATGTGCTGATTCCGTCAATCATGTATGCACTGGGCGGGTATGTTTGCTCTTATCCATTAACTTATTCATATTAACTACACATACATATGGGCATTTCTATGCATTTCCAGCGACACCAAAAAAATTAAATGTCTATAAAAACACATTTCCATATAATTTTGTTGCGATATAATAGTATAAATTTAATAATCTACAGCTAATTTAACCAATTGACACATAATTTCATTAATTTTGCTGTGAAATTTTTCGGTTTTTTTCATGGTTTTAGTCATGTTTTCTATTACTAATATCTCTTTTAAAAAAGTGGATTCTTGAGTAAATATATTCAACAAAGTTTTCCTAACATATTAGACTATATAAAAACAATGGTTCAATCCCGGATAACGGAATATTTGTAACTGTTATTAACATAGGAATTTTTGTCCCGTGCGAAATGTCCCGTGCGAAAATTATTTTAATTAAATTTACAAAAAACTAAGAACCATATTTGCGTAAAATTAAAAGTAAAATTTTGCGTAAAACTAAAGCCATTTAAAAAGAGACAAATGCACAACATGAACAGAAATTTTCATCAATATATTTCCCCAACTTTCGCTGAAATCTAAGTTTGAATTGATCGCGGCGAAAACCACTTCCCGTGCAAATGGCTTGGTTTTTATACCCGTACTCAAAAAAGAGTTAAGGGGTATATTAGATTTGTGGTAAAAGTGGATGTGTGCAACGCAGAGAAGGAAACGTTTCCGACCCCATAAAGTATATATATTCTTGATCAGCATCAATAGCCGAGTCGATATAGCCATGTCCGTCTGTCCGTCCGTCCGTCCGTCTTGATGAGCGCCTGGATCTCAGAGACTATAAGAGTCAGGGCAACCAAATTTGGTTTCAAGACTCATGTGATATCAGACTGCTACAAGTGTATTTCAAAATTTCGCCCCGCCCCCTTCCGCCCCCACAAAGGACGAAAATCTGTGCCAGGCACAATTTTAAAGATACGATAAAACTAAAAACGCAGTATCGTAGAAATGGCCCATATCTACCAGATTGCCGAATATGAATCGGATCGGATAATAATTATAGCCAGAATGAAGAAATTAATTTTCTGTTGGTTCCCCCGCCCCCTCCTGCAAGACAAACACAACTCATTCTCTCTCTCGCTCGCACACTCTGCCGCGTTCAGTGCGCGAGCAACCCCTAGAGGAGGAGATGCAGAATATAAATGGTACATCTATAATCTACATGTTAGAAGTAAAATATACATTGTAGATGTAGATGTAGATAACAGATGTAGCAAAAAATGTAAAATGTTATTTTTTTTTTTTTCTAAAATTCTAAAAAATCATATCTCAAAAATGTATTTACTGACTGAGTACGGGTATAAGTAGAGTCGCGTCCCCAGAAGCGACTCACACCTTCCTTCTCGTTTTTTTTGGGCACTTTACAACGATACTATCAAAACCAAACTGGTTTATCTTGATATTATTACAAACATTACGTTTTTCCAAACATTGACAGTCGACAGTAAGCTCCGTTCTAATATCTTACGCCAATTTGAACCGATCTTCAAAGCTCAAGCGTTTACAAATACGATCCTACTTTGAAGGTCCTTTTGGGTGGTCTTCCTCTTACTTCCTCTCGTTTTACCGAACAGAGTTTTTTCGAAGTTTTTTTACTAAAACCAATTTTTCGCTACTTTATATACACAACAAATTTTTGTACAAATAGTACTACCCAAGTCGCAGATTTTTGCCCCAACGGCGAAAACTTATGTTTTATGTAACGCAACTTCAGGTCATATTTAACTATATCTTTTAAACCGTACGCTTGAATTTTATCATTTATTTTTTTTGTGAATAAAGGGCTACCCAATTGATGGATAATCTTTTTTCCGATTTTTTTTTCTGTTTTTGACATTTTTTCGTAAACGTAAAGCCAAAATGGAACTGCCCATATGCAGAATTTTCTAGATTGTGTACAGAACTAATTTATGCAGTAATTTGATTAAATCGTGTCTGTTTTTATATTATTATTTTCTCGGTTTTAAGAACGATATTTGCACAAATATTAAAGGAAGTTTTAAATGTACAACTATCAATTGCCCTTATGGATATACCAACGACCCAGAGCAAAAAAAGTAAGACCACAGAACAGATAAGTATAATTAACGCTAGTTACAATTTCTATTAATACGTGAACTTAACACTTTGACCCTCACAAACTTTGCTTGGAATGCACATACATACCTTATATACCTAAAATGCATACCTATCAGATCAAATTAATTTATATTTTTATTCTTTTTTACAGCCGGTGCCGTCAAAACAGCAACTTTTGCGAAGGAGAAGACTGTTACACGAAACCCTCAGCTTACACATACTATTTTATAACTTTTGTATCTAAATTGATGATACCTCCAGATGGTAGAACGATATTTACTCTACGTGGTCCTATGTGGTATGACAATATTGATTTTGACCTCAAAATCGTGAGGATCCAAGCTTCCATCAACACCGAAAGAGCAACTGAGAACCATTTCGAGTTAGTATTAAATTTGAAATTTTTGGCGCTGTGCTGTGAATAGCTTTAAATTAAAAAATAATCAAATTTATAACTTTTGTTTCTTTTTTAACAGCACGCTAAAAAGCAACAACCAAGTCAATGTATTACTAAAGAGATCCCTGGAGGGGCCGCAGGACATTGAGATGGAACTAAGTATGACAGTGTTTACCAACGGAATGCCTCGTGGAAAGAGTGTCGCCAAGCTATTTCTCTTTGTATCCCAGCACCCATTTTGACGTCCTTATCATTTTGAAGTGCTATATCAAATACAAATACAATATCAAAATACAATACCAGGATCTTGCTTGAAGGACTAAAAAGCTGAAAAAGGACGCACCGTAGGGAGAGGCTGCGCGCGGGGTTTTAATTATCTTTTCAGTTATTCTTCGTCTCTGACCGTGGCCCGCTGCCTACTCAGCTTCGTTTGTTCAGCTCGTCTGGACAGTCAAGTCGACATACTTTTCGATCCGAAAATTTCGAGCAACAAATAGTCTTTGGCGACGCGCAGCACTCGATCCCCCCGCACAAAAGAATTCTTCAAAACGGAATGTCCAAAAACTTTTTGGTAAAAATACAAGAACACATTGGATTGGTTTTGGGCATGACAAGGAATATTTTCTCCGCGTCGCCATTGACCAAGCAGGCTGCGGTGCCGCGGTTAGAGGCGAAGGATAGCCTAAAAGAGAATGTAAGTACCAGTAACCCGAGCGCTCGTACCACGAAACGTGGAACGAAAATTTAAATAGAATTAGATCCTGATGCAATTTCTTGGTAATTTTATAGTCTTTGATTACGTACATATACATTATGAAATAAATAATTTGATTGGTTGATCTGAGACAGGAAGTTGAATTGGTTTGTAGTATGATTATTAAATATTTTTAATATATGTATTAACAATTGGTATGCACCACTTACTGTTATTTCTTGATACATTTTGTCATAAATTTAAATAAAAATTATCCAGTGAAAATATTATTGCTCCACCCTATCGTTATTGGCGCTATTTAAACGTACCTCTCCACAGTTATTTCCTAAATCACAATCATCGACAAATTCAACGTGAGTGAATGGGAAGTGGCCCTTGCGTCCATTTAGTTCCCCCTCCCATTGGCCATTTATATTAGTTTTAGTGACTTTGATAATGTCACCTATTTCCAATTTCAATGCAGTCTTGTCATATGCATTGGGCACCCTCGATTGTTTTACCCGTGCGAACGCTGGCAGTTTGCGCTAGTTGAAAAAAGTGGTTAGACACAAAAGATCTACGTTGGGTTTCAGCAATTAACTTACGTTTAGGTCGGTCCGTTTTAACGTGTTACCAAACAGATTGCAAGATACTGTTGGCGGGTCAGATGAATTATTCAATCGTCCAATATTAGAGCTCGGGTGTCCAAGAACTTGGCTATCGAACCCGTCCTCATCTGTTGCGTCCTCATACTGGCAAAAAATACAAATGCTAAAGCTAAAACTTTCGTATTTTTTATACGTAAATATGTACCCTTTGCACATAAGGAACCGGTATTTGTCCAACTTGTCCCGTTGAATTACGTGCCGTCCACCACTGATCTTCGTCCTTTCGGATTACAGTTAGAACTTCTCCTCTCTGGAAGGGCAAGTCGTCTTGATCCTTTGGGAAACGATGATAAGATAAAAACTATGGAAAGCTGATAAAATTTTGAAATGCTCACGCTGCCAACAAAATCAAATTTTCCAACTACTTTTTCCACTTTTTTTTGAGCGGGCCGCCTTAGTGGTGTCGTGTCCAAATAGTGCAGTTTGTAAAATGTCAAGAGTTTTGGCAGATTATCAAACGACTGATCGCCAATGCGATATACTATTTGATCCTGTTGTTGAACTTTGTTGATTATATAGTTGCTAACTTTAGTGTCTTCTCTAAATTAATATGTGTAATAATTAAGTTTCATGATATGATGCTCTTTTCTGTATATCTTTCATTAATTTACCTTACACAGAGCACGTAATCTCCTGCTATCGAGTTGCTGTCACGGACTAAAAACACTCCCCGTTCACGCTCATTCATTAATACTTCGGTAGCGTCTTGTCGGGACATTGGACCAAAGTACCAGCTGTAAAATCGAGATCATTGTTATTGTAGTCGGATGTCTAAGATATACATACATCCATATGTTAAAAAATTTTAAAGTTAAATTAATATCTACAAAGATGCAGTTCACTTTAATTAAAGTTCGCTGCTTACCTGCTCTTATCTGACACATCGAATGTATCCATTTTTTATTTTAATATGGCTTATATCAAGTTAAGTCGACATCAAAAGAGACACATAAATTTGGATAACAGCTTCGAAATGCACATGTAAAATATGACTTAATTAAAGGTCTTTTGTAGTTTTTATGGTGCGAATGCGAATGTTTTATGATTGTAACATCATGTAACATTAGTTTATAAATTAAGACGAAGAATTGTTTGTTTTTTATTTGTGTGTATACACGCATATCATATTCTAGTGTTGTGTATTTTTAATTTTTCGGCCAAAATAGTGTTGGTAGAAACTTCGTTCTCTTTGGTTCATCATTGGAAATAGTTTATTTCTTTTTTGATATTTGGTTTCGGAATTACTAGCTAGCTAGGACCCTCAGCATTGAACATAAAATCCGAGAAATTAATACATGCTCTATAAGATTGTCAAAAAAGGTCAAATTTCAACAAGACTGAATGGCCCCACAGCACAGAGATGAAATTCTCACGGAGCCACCTGACGGTCAACACAAAACCAACAAACATGAACTGGATCGATAAAAAGTTCACTGAAATGTATATTATATTCAGTAAGGGTGTTTCGTTCCATGTTTTATTAAAAAGTTTTATTCATTTTTTTGTTTATATTTATCTGTGTCTCCGGTTTTTACCTTCGTAAAAATGACTTAGTGATGCATTAACGCTTAGCAGACACCATTGTTTTAACGGAGCAACTTAGGGCGTTAAACAGGAAACCTATATATATATATATAAATGTTGTTTTCGTACCTCCAACATCTATGCATTTGAAAAGCACTGAACCGTCTTAGTCAAAATTTTAACACACTATAAAGTCAGCTTGACTTTAATCAATAAAAGAGGACGAAGCTCGGAAAATCGCGATTCAAGTATTGTTGTATAAATTCTAGTACACAGACGCGTTAAATTTTCCGTCAACCGAATCAGGGATGATATTCGTATTTAAACGATAAAAATGCATGCCTGCATTACGGTCGACCGACAATTTTTCAGCTGACGTTTCGCGTACTTCTACTCAGTCCGGAAGAAAAGACAAGCCGTAACATATTAGAAAAGCAACCGAAGACACATTGAAAATTAAAGGAAACTTGCGAAAAAACAGCAAGACTGATAGAAAAGGGCAATAATGAATCCAATTAAGGCAGATGAATGAAGTTGACTGGATGGATGTTATAACGTATTAATATTATAATATACTAGCGGAACCGGCGAACGTTGTCAATAAAAACGAGAAGGAACGTGTGAGTCGCTACTATGGACGCGACACTACTTTTATACCTGTGCTCATACAGACAGTATATAAATTTGTGAGCTAATGATTTATGTAGAATTAAAAAAATATTTTTACATTTTGAAGTTTTTTGCTAGATCTGTTATCTACATCTACAATGTCGATTCCACATATAAAATAAAAATTATACATACACTATATAAATTCTACAACTCCACAAAGGTCGCGCATTGCACAGAGCAGAGTGTGTGCGAGCGAGAAAGAAAATGAGTAGTGTCAGCAGAGCCGGAGGAGGTGGGGAAGCAACTGAATTTCTTCATTCTGGCTATAAAAATGATCGGATCTGATTCAGATTCGGCATTCTGGTAGATATTGTCATTTTCTACGATACTGCGTTTTTCGTGTAGATATATGTAGATGTAGATAACAGAAGTAGCAAACAAATGTAAAATGTAAAATAGTATTCAATAGGTTTTGTTGTTGTTTTTTACCATTTTCCTGTCTGTCATTGTTTTCATTTTCTTAGTAAATTCCGATTTTTTGTTTTTAATGTCAAATATTTATGGTTGCTTTTGAAAATAATCCAATAACTATCGCATAGAAACGTGCGAGAAAGGAACATCCCAGATGGATGGTGGTATAGCTGGGAAATTTTCGGAACCGTAGGGGTTTTTCAGTGTGTTGGAAGCTACCGCTTTTTCGGCAACTCTGACTCCACATTTACAAATAATGTAAGACGTTGGTAAATTTTACAGAGGTTTTTATTTCTCGATGGGTTTCAAGGGTTGGTGCAGTGGCCGTGAATTACGTTCCGGACCATCGCCGAAATGCATGGTAAATTGTCGCCAGTTGGAATAGGCTATAAAGAATCTTAAAACATACAAAAAACCCTGAAGATTTCAGATTTATCGTCGCGCAAATCTGAGCGAATCTGTACAAAAAATATATATATTGTAGCCATTACCGAGAAGAAGCAAATGGAAAATAGCAACAGCACACAGTCCAGAAGTCGTTTCAGCTTATTTTCTTTTAGAAATAATAAAAATGGAAAAGGAAGAATATGTTAACAGCCATTAAAAAAAATAAATGGTAGGTTAATCTTGTCTGATGAAGTGAGGAATATTTTGATTGATTTTTGGCAAAGAGACTTCAGAGGAATTCACATTGTTATATGGGGATGGCCCAGTCCATGATGGAGGCTGGAATCCAACATATCATTCATATTTGTACCTCCGCCTCTCTAAATTCATTTATTTGTGACTCATTAATAAATAATGCTGATGCATTACTTCTACAAAAAAAATATGTTGCTTTTGAACGACAGCCAGGACAATTGCCCAAATATTATCAATTCTTTCTTAATAGACAACAACATTTTCCTCACAAATCTTTGTTATTGTATGATCATCAGTTGTTTTTTTAATGGATGGTGCCAGTGTGAATTGGTTTGGATGTGCATGAGCTCATTGTGCAGAGACCATTAAAAATATATTATTCTAATAATTCAATTAATGCGTCATTGCGTGAATTTTTCACTTTTGTGCCTATCAGTGCCTTCCACAACACCACCAATAATAATAAAAAATTAGGAGATATCGGCGCCTGTCAATAGCAAACGCGGGACAGTGTGAAAGGCTCATGCTGTGGTGCATGCATTCGACTGGCTTAATGAGATTAATGAGATTTTCTCTCTCTTATTCATATTTGTTTGTGCTTGCCAGTTTGGCAATGAGAGATAAAAATTAATTTCTTTTTACAGCATGTGTTTGATTGGTTCCAAAGAGACCTGTATTAGAGGTCCCGAGGAAATGTCCATTATCGTCCATTTTATTATCGCGGTATCATCCAAATAATTTTGAAAACAACTTTTTTTCTTTTTTTGCTAGCGAAAAGTGGATCTAGTCAAGGGGCCGGCAGACTCGGGCAGCGCAGTCGGCACACGTAGAGCATAAAAGCTTCATGTGGCTCGGCTGCCCCAGTAGCAGAGAATAAATTAACGTAATTTGCCTTCAATTGTCTTCACACACAAACGTACTGGGTATGCGTGCCGATGCACTCAGTGGCACTAGCACTCTAGCACCATTTAAATGCACATATATTCCCTGAGTACCCATTATTTTCTATCTGATGTCTATCACCTCAGCGAAAAAATATTTATCGATATTAACCATTGTTGAACGATTATATATCCGCCATTTTGTGGACCTTCTTGTGGAAAAGTGAAAAATCGAGACGTCACAACACAATATACATAATCTTTATTGTTTTTATGCGTGAATCGAAAAGACATTCTTCTAATATCGGACTTACCCGACTGTGGATTTTGTTATTAACATACAGTTTATTGCGGAGTCCTATACGCCCTGTTTTTCTTGCCCAATTAAGTACACATATGTATGTATCTTTAATGCACATATGCATGTATATATACATATTAATACATGCATATATTTAGTTCAATGTGCATGTGTTAAAGCCAATAACTTGTTTGATGGATGCACCTCCACTCTGCCTTAGATAATGGACATTTGATCGGCATCTTTAATATCGTTCTCTTTGGAACCAATCAAAAACATGAAACGGTAAATAATTTTGTGCAATTGTAATATTTTACATACAGAAATACATACATACAAATTTATGTACATACTTACAAATGTATGTACATAGTACATACTACATATATACATTATTACATATGTACATATATTTACGAAATTGTCATGTCAACATTACATTGCAAAAGAAGAATTTTTAAGTGCCAAAAATGATATGTGGACACTGAACCTTTTTTTATCCAGTCTATAATAATCTAATTTGAATCTTATCTGTCTGACTTATGTAAATATCGATGAAAGTTCTATTCCTAAGAGTATAAATATATCTTGCGAAATACAGCATTTCTCTCAAATATGTACATACACACATCCTTTTGAACCGTTTGTAGTGATAGTGGTGTACACAGTGCAGTGGAAGTTCCGACATGTGTACAGCTGTAGTATGTATTTTATTTTACATAGTTTGCCACAAACTGAACTGAAATGGGCAATGAATGAAAAACTTTTTTAACAGAAATCGAGAAAAACATGCATTGTAACGAAGCTAATTTTGTATCGTTGAATGTGATTATTGTGACTATTGCGCTTCAGAAGCTTTAAACAGGGTCCTAGATTTTAGATTATTTCTATGATGTCATTTTGTATTTCCCTTTTCTATTAGCTGCAAGTCTGGTGCCCCCAACTATATGCCGTACCCCCGACTAGATAGACATTATATTATACATCTGCTGTTACACCTACACCATTTCCATGTTTCATCACCCATATTAGTGGAACATTGTGTGTAATTTTTCATAACATCATAAATGTGTTAATGCAGATCAAGGAAGAAAGTGGCGGGTAGATGGATTTATGTTAAATATCGGGATTGTTCTCCACTTCTTGGCTAATCGACGGGCTGTGTCAATTTCTTTGTCACATTTTATTGTACTACGAATTCCATTGTGCATTCGGATCGTGGACCTTGGGCCGAAATAGTCAAGTGAAAAGGCTTTACTTCTACTAGTTCTGATAAGGCACCCAATCCGATTTACCGATGCCCGATTTACGAATGCAGTTATTTGTTTTTATGTGATGTGATAGAAGAAGAATTATTAAACACAATATCACAGGAGCTACGTAACCGTCTACAGATCTAGAACCTGTAAATCATGCCTTTTTCTTCGAGCAAACAATTTATTTTTCTCACGACAGATCTGCAGATGGATGGGCAAACTAGGACATGTTAATGCTAATCATATCATTTGTACCAAGTAGGGACTTAATTCAAAGAATAAAGTGGGTGAGGGAGAATTAGCGTAATTCATGAATTTGTGCAATGGGAACTGCACAGTCTGCTGTACCCTTGCATTGCACTATGGTCCAGAAGCCCGTTTTTTTTTGGCATAATATCTAAAAATATAGATACAGATTTAAAAATTGCATATTTTGTTATATTAGGATTCATTAAATATATACAAATTTTCGGACGAATCGGACCACGCCTATCCTTTTCCGATCTTGCCCATACTAGAGAGTGTATTTTTTATCCGAAAATAAAAAAATTCTTACTTAAATATCCTACTTTGTAACAAAGAAGAAAAAATATTATTTAAGCAAAAAGTAGGGCTTCAAACAAAGTCTTACCGATATCAAAATTCGTAGCTTTACAAATCGACTAATCAAACAGCACTCTATATGAAAGTTTCTGTTAAATTTAGTTTTCCTTTTAAGTAAGAAATCAATTTCAACTTTATTAAGAAAAAGTTACTATCCATTAAAAAAAAGTATTGACAAAAATATCACTTTTATTGCTTTTGGATTGCATTGCTAAAGGTTCTTTTTTAAATGACTAATACAATTTGTCACTTTTTTTTTATAATTGAAATGTGTTTTACGCTGCTTTTGTTAGTTTTTCCCAAAATAAAATCGCATCACTGCATCAGCTCAGCGATCGTTATTACACGGCTCTACGATGAAACTCATGTGTGACTAAATACCAATTTTCTCCAAAAGTACAAACCGACGTAATTAGTTTTTGTAGCCTCAGGTCGTTAGTTATTGTCAACAAAACACAGGACCCATGTTAGTTTTCTGCAAATTTATGTGTAATACTTAAATCTTAGGACTACACATAAAAAAGCTATATAAATTATATAGTACGTACCTTGGATCTTTATTTTCCATATTTTCGTAGATTTATATGCACAAATTTAGCCGAGTCTCAAAACAAAATGTAAAAAAATAATTTGGCGCCTCTTGCTGGAGGAGGTGGGGGAAGCAACTGAAAATTAATATCTTTATTCTGGCTAATAATGATCTGATTTGATTCAGATTCGGCAATCTGGTAGATACGGCCATTCTCTACAATACTGCGTTTTTATACCCGTACTCAAAAAAGAGTTAAGGGGTATATTAGATTTGTGGTAAAAGTGGATGTGTGCAACGCAGAGAAAGAAACGTTTCCGACCCCATAAAGTATATATATTCTTGATCAGCATCAATAGCCGAGTCGATATAGCCATGTTCGTCTGTCCGTCCGTCCGTCTCGATGAGCGCCTGGATCTCAGAGACTATAAAAGCTAGGGCAACCAAATTTGGTTTCAAGACTAATGTGATATCACACTGATACAAGTGTATTTCAAAATTTCGCCCCGCCCCCTTCCGCCCCTGCAAAGGACGAAAATCTGTGGCAGGCACAATTTTAAAGATACGATAAAACTAAAAACGCAGTATCGTGAGAATGACCGTATCTATCTGAATCAGATCGGATCATAATTATAGCCAGAATGAAGAAATTAATTTTCAGTTGCTTCCCCACCTCCTCCAGCAAGAGACCCGCTACTCATTCTCTTTCTCGCTCGCACACTCTACCTCGTTATGTACGCGAGCGCCCTCTAGCGGAGGAGATGTATAATGTAAATGGTACATGTATAATCTACATGTTAAATGTAGAATATACATAGTATATGTAGATAACAGATGTAGCAAAAAAATGTAAAATGTAAAATTTTTTTAATTCTAAAATTCTAAAAAATCATTTGCTCAAAAATGTATACATATACTGAAAACGGGTATAAATAGAGTATACCCCTTAACTCCTTTTGAGTACGGGTATAATAAAGAACATAGGATCCACAGAAAATGTTTGGCATTCACGGAAATCCGATTACCACCCAAAATCATGAAAAAAATATCATTGGGCATGCTGGGTTGAGCACTATGGGGCCCCACATTATATGAGCTAATATCTTATAATCTGGCGTTGGTGTATTGAACAAAAATGTGTATGCAGATAAACTTGAGAATATTTTACAATCCTATTTCAGTTGAAAATTGGTTTTTGAAAGCATCTTTAAACAGTAAATTGACCTTAAACACTCAGAAAATCTTGTTGTGATCGAAGTTTTGCCATGTCCAAACTTAGTCACTGGATCTTATTCTCATCGAAATCTTATGGGGTAGTGTCAAATGCATTCTATCAAGTGCAAATCCGTCAAGAGCGAAGTTTTAGGTGGTGGTCAAAGGAATATTGACTCAAATCCTATTGGAAAACTATTGAAGGCCGTAAATAAACCACAAGAAACATAAAGAACTTTAAAAAGTTCCAAATTTAGTTTCTTTGTTTTTTTTTTCAATTTTCTAAAAAAAACACTAAGTACTAATTCATTCTTCAACAGTTTGTATTTGTCTTAAGTTATGAAAAACCAGAAGATGGAATACAAATGCAACATGATTTATTCTGTTTTCTATTGTGGGCATTCCTGTCTATTAAAAAAGTTATCAATTGTTTAATTTGAAAGACTCAAAAAAAGAAAGTGGTGAGGTGCGGCACTACTATTTCAATGTTCACAGCTGTACATATGAAAGAATTTTTGAAAATTTTTCGTATAATTGCCTTAGCAACGCAGACGAATCGCCCGCGAACTATTTAATTGAATAGAACTCAATAATAATACCAGTGCACTATGGGTAAAAAGACCGTTTTTGGTGCATAAACTCTAGTTTTTAAAATATTGACTTGAAATTTTTTTCGGTGTGTTATATGAAGTAAAATAAAATTTTGGTTTTTTTTTTTCAATTTGACTACCCGCACAGTGGGTAAAAATAAATTTGTAATTATATAATTGTCAAAAATTTTAATTTCCATTAATTTGGTAATACATGCAATGCTTAAAAAAAATATAATTTACTTCAGCTATATATTTATGATCCATTGAACAACTTTTAGAGCGCTGAAAAAAATTTGGTTGCATTTTTATAAAAACTAAAACATTTAAGCTTATAATATTTGTTTCTTCATTTATTTTAGTTTTCAATTTCGTCTGGTATTTCTTCCTCTAAGTCTATTTCAAAGGTATCACTTCCATCATCGTCACCATATTCTTCATCTGTATCGTCTTCACACAAATTTTGTGAGGTACCTCCGTCTTTGTTGCCAACACTTCAACAAGCTTTGCAAGGAAACTTTGGCTTCAATTTCGGTCCATGCTATTCCAGCAGGTCTACATTTTAGTTTCTCCTCAGCTATTTTTGAATAAGGGGGGTAAATATCGCAGCCATGTTGCTTACTTAGTTGTTTTACATTTATGTATTGCTGCTTAGTCAAACCATTTTCCATAAAAAAAGCGAATGCCTACTCAGAAGTTATTGGACTTGGATCAACCGATTCAGTCGTAGAAGTTTTTTTTATAATTTCATTTTCATTTGATTTTCTTGCTGAAATGCTAGCAGCGTGTAGTAACAAAGGAGTTGAATTTTGTTTTTCTACCGCAAGTTCAGCTGCTAACTTAATTTTTAGTCGTTTACCAGCAGCTTCATATGTAAATTTCGGACGACCCCTTTTGCGGGGATTCATTTCCAGCATAAAGCTCTATTTTCATATTACCGGCTAGCCATATCGCGTGTTTTTGTTTAAATCGCTTTATGTTTCGGCTGCATCTTGGCAAATGTTTATTGATGTAATATATAAAATTGGAAATTTTATTTGATATTATCTGATTCATTGTTTTATCAAAGCGATCGCCATTCAATTTTCCGAAAATGTAACTCTTAAGAGCTTCTCGCGAGCGGTTGTTGCTTTCCCAAACTTCGAGAAGAGCCACGTGGCCAAACTCATATGTTGCTAGATAAACGAAATTTTTGCGAAAAGGAGCAAAAAGGAACAAAAATGGTTAAGTGTATGACAACAAAGACACTTTTGTCTTTAACTTTTCGTTCTTACTCTTTTGCTAGTCTGTGCTAAGTGATAAGTTTTACTCTACAAAACACAAACACAATTGTTAGTTCAAATCTATGAAGATACACATATAAAACAGTTCACAGTTGGACAACAAGACACATTAATGAAAACATATAAATTAATTTACATTAATAAATACCTTCGCAAGGAATTTCCATTTTTAGAATTATGAAATTTATTTTGTGCACAACAAAACAATTGCGCAAAGTTTGCAAATTTTCGCGCCAATTTACCCACACTAAAAAACCTCTCAAACAGCTGACTTTGTTGCTGTGGCAACCCTGTAGGGTTGCCACCAAAAATTTTTGGAAGGCGGTTTTATGCAATTGAAGATATCTAGACTAGATTAATATGGGTCATTCCTAAAAATTAACTAAAAATATAAATAGGTTTATGCACCAAAATCGGGTTTTTTACCCATAGTGCAGTGGGTGTAGACCTTGTGCCTGTACCTTAAGATATTCGGTAGTAAATTTCTGTAAATTTCTGTATACACGCTATGTATAAATACATACTGCATACGTGGCCGAGCTGATAACACTACTCGACAAAACTGAACCTTTGTTTTCCGCTTCGAACCAAACCAACTTTTTTTGATAGATTGGGAGCTTTACATTTTTTAAAGAATTTTGTTTTTTTTCTCGTCTGGTGTTTTTTGTTTAATCTTTTTTCAGAGGTAGCTCTTCTTTTTTCACATAACTTAAGTGTATTACATTTGGTTGTAATAAACTTTGTAATTCTGAAAGGTTACGAAATGCAGCGCTACACTTTATGATTTCAGCTTACCGTTTGGGAAATATTAAGCGTTCAAATGCAAAAATGTTGATTTTTATGCGGTATTTTTTACGAAATTTTGACTTTAAAAAATCTGGAAAAGTAAAAAAAAGATATCCTGTGTTCTTTTTTTTTGTGTATTAATTAGGCGTCGGCTAAGGTATTGCTCACTAAAATCTATGGAGAAACTTTGGAGCTATTCAACTAAAATATTTCCATTTCCAAAACAAACAGATTTTTTTCAAGATAAATAACGCAAAACAATTTGTAAATGAAACACTATCGATAGCAACAAGTTACAAAACCGGAGCGCACACAGTTTCAATTCGTACGAATTGTTTCAAAATCGTAATCACAAAAATTTACGAAAACCGAAGAATAGCTGATAAAGTAGGTTTAAAGTAGATATAGTAGGAGTCTCCCCTTCGAGAGGAGTGTGTCTAATGTTAAAATTCGAACCGTTCTTATTTTCTTAGACAACAAAAATAATTTTTAATTGTTAAGTATTGGTTTATAATTAATTGAGGAGACGATGTTTCTGCTACAGGCTTTACAATTAAACATTATCCTCTAAATATAAGTGAAGTAACATATTTTACTAAAAGATTTTGAAAATTGGAGTTATTTTTATTGCCTTCTTAACTCCTGAATAAATCATTTTCTTTTCCAATATTTTCATTTCATGTCTGCAATACGGCCCGATGCGTCAAATTACGCTTTAAAGTTTATATATTTGTTTTAATATTTAATTAAACGTTATTAATATGCCTACTCGTATATTATCCATACATTATCTGACTTGTGAAATATTATTATTTATATGCATTCTTTGTCGTTATTATATTCAGGTGAACACTGTGCTGTACTCGAAAGCCAACTATAGAGTAAGACATCGAGCTCTGGATCTGTGTTGGAATTGCAATTAAAACGAATAGATGAACAGAATCCCAATCGGGAGCAAAAGGACAGAGTTATGTCATCAATGAACTATGGGTACCGCATTAAAGTTAAAAAGCGAGTCAATACAGGAAGAGGCAAGTACTGTTGCAGTTAAGTTCCACACGTTCTATAATTAGCATTTGCATTACTTTTTTTCAGACAGCCAATCAGTTTTCCCAACGGTTTACAATAATATAAGGCGAAATCATAAGATGTTTAGTTCCACATGTAATTTAAGGCGTCCCGCAAGCAGGTTCCCATCAGTATTATCAAGCGCTCTGATCCCGCAGACATCCGCAGCTTCAAAGACCTGTGCTAAAATAGATAGCTACCACTATCGGTGTCGTGTGATCAGGAAAAGAATCGAAGGACTTTTGAGCGGCATTCTCTTCGATTTACTGTCTCTAATTATGCTTCAACGCCACCGTTTCCTTATGGTATTTATGCTACTGGTCACTTCACATATTTGCTTATCGCACTCGCTGCTAGTGGAGGAATCGAAGCTGACGTCCCCTGACGAATCGTCCAAGAACAATACAATTTCCCGGGCAAAGCCAGTTGGACACGAACACGGAAGCAATAGCAACTCGACTGGAATTGGAAGCCACGCAATTTCTGGTTCCTCTCCAGTTGCGGCCAGTGGTTACTTGGAAAAATTGGAACGTAGTGTGGGCGCCATTCTGATAAAGGTGGCTTATGGCACATCTACAACGAAACGCAGCATACCAGACAATAGCTATGCTTCAGCCCTAACCACAGTTGCTACACCCCTTCTAACGACCCAAAGGTAAGACATAATTAGCTATACCTACTTTAATTTTGTTAAGTATTTACATCCATCCTTGAACAGCAGTTCTCGTGGGAATTTTCTAAAGGCTTAAAAAACAAGAAGATGGAAATTTTCTAATGTTTTCTAATTCTTACATTCCAGTCTATACAAAAAAGTGTCCCATAAAAATAGCTGTACATATGTCCGGCCATCGGCTTTGCCGATTCTTTCATTTCGTTCTGCGCACTATATCATTATAACTTATATCATTGAATGTCGAACTCGCTCACATTCATATAAACTCGAACTCGACTCAATTCCATTCGATTGTATTCTATTGGATTTGTGCTGTGAATGGTGGAGTCACAAATTCTAGGTTATTGCACATGAAAAAAAAACGAGGAGGAACGTGTTAGTCGTTTCTGTGGACGAAGTCAGAAGATACATATTTGAGCTTATGCTTTATGTAGAATTACAAAATATTACAAATTTTTTTTTTCTACATCTCTTATCTACACCTACAATGTCGATTACACATCTACAATGTAGACACAGATGTATAATCATCTTATCCGCAAAGGTCGCGAACTGCACAGGGCAAGTGTGTGCGATCGAGAAAGAGAATAAGCAGAATAAGAATAGCGTCAGCAGACCCGGAGAAGGTGGGGGAGGCAACTGAAAATTAATTTCTTTATTCTGGCAATAATAATAATCCAATCTGATTCATATTAATTCGTAATTTGTTCGGTATATTCATAGTAAATTTGTACATAAAGAGGATTTCCGCAACCTAACTTTGGTCCAAACAGCGTGAATGTTTTGTTATGTTTTGCTTAGGTTTTTTCAGCGGTAAGCTAATAATGCAGCCTTCTTCAGACAGGCGTAAGTAATTTTCGACCATTGTCAATTTTGTATTATACATTTTTTTTGTTTATTTCGTAATTAAATCCCATAAGTTAAAAAGTTAACAAGAACGTCCCTTATTAGCAGTCCGCTACTGCCCAGTAGCAGTACTTTGCCTACTCATATACATATATGGTGGACGTTGATATACAATGACTGCACCGTGGACCTTGCTACACCAAGCCGAAGACAGTTACGCAGCCCTCCTCCCGCCCAAAAAACCGAGAGACGCTAATCTAAACACAACTTAAGAGTTAAACACACATTCAAACAAAATAAAACTAATTAGGGGTAAGGTAATTACTATATGTTAGTATGACTAATTTAAGAAGAGGTAGGGAATTAGTAGCATATATAATATGGTAAAAGGAATTATAATTTAAGCATTAGACCCTAAACGGTTAATGCATGTAATAATTTGATCTACAAAGCGAAAGGAAGAAAGGCATATAGAATCGTGAAGTTTATGCGACTCAACAAGTCGCATAACTTTTTTACTTTTTACCCAGGCCACCATACACAAGGCAATACTGAAGAGAACCACCGCAGAGGTAGTAAGGAGGCAACACATGGCTGGAACGATAAAATGTCATTACTTTGCATTTCGAAAAATTAAGGTGTACCATATTTGCACAATACCATGATGGAAATTTATTGAGATCTGAATGAAATCGAGAGTGAAATGAAATGTCCTCACACTGGACAAAGAACTTATCATCATCCGCATACATAAGTACTCGAGATTTTTTTAACAGTGAGGGCAGGTCATTAATAAAGAGTTAATAAAAAGTCCTAGATCGATGCCGACCTAGACTCCAGAAGTAACAGCTAAAGAGAAGGAATTTTCGAAGAGGACCATCTTAAAAGATTGGGTGGAAACCCTAAGAAGTTCAGTTTTTGTGCTAGAAGAGAGTGGTATGCGGAGTCTAATGCTTTACTGAAATCAGAGTAAATAACATCCGTCTAAAATTAACCTTGGAAGCCTTTAATGATGAAAGAGGTAAACTCCAAGAATTTTGTGGCTGTTGATCGTCGCCTTATAAATCCGTGCTCAGCTGGAGATATAAGTGATTTGCAGAGATGTTGCAAAAGCGGAGTTAAAAATGTTTTAAACATTTTAGGAATAGCGGATAACTTAGACATTAGAGCTGCAAAAACATCGAGGCACTATCGATAGTATCGATGGGAACATCACTGATTCGACTATCGAGGTTTTTCTTTCCGATAGTTCCATAGTGGTAGATGCAAAGCATGCCGACATGAAAAAACTGTAACTAGGAACGAATGTAATTTGAATATATAAGCCAGATAATGTTATGTTTTTCTTTTTTTAAAGCAAAAATGAAAAATTTCTGCTATTTTTATACCCGTACTCGAAGAATTAAGGGGTATATTAGATTTGAGGTAAAGGTGGTTGTGTGCAACGCAGAGAAGGAACCGTTTCCGACCCAATAGAGTATATATATTCTTGATTAGCATTAATAGCCGAGTCGATATACATAGCTATGTCTGTCTGTCTGTCTGTCTACCAGACTGCTATGATATCACACTGCTACAAGTGTATTTCAAAATTCCGCCCCACAAAGGACCAAAATCTGTGGCAGCCACAATTTTAAAGATACGATAAAACAAAAAACGCAGTATCGTAGAAAATCACCATATTTACCAGATTGCCGAATCTGAATTAGATCGGATCATTATTATAGCCAGAATAAAGAAATGAATTTTCAGTTGCTTCCCCCACCTCCTCCGGCGCTGCTGATGCCATTTATTCTCTTTCTCGCACGCACACACTCTGCCTGTGCAACCTTTGCGGAGAAGATTTGGAATCTACATTGTGTATGTAGAATATAGATAATGTAGATAAATTTATATGTAGATAATAGATGTAGCAAAAAATGTAAAATGTTAACTATTTTAAAATGACCCAGTACTGAGTATGAAAGTACACTCGAGCCCCCACAGAAGCGTTCGTTCTCGTTATATCCTTACACCTAGATTTTGTAATTTTAATTTGAAAAGTTAAAAGTAAGACAAGTTACAAATTTAGTATCACTTAAAAATTCCTCAAAATAGACTTTATCGTTATTATTTATCACATGACTGTATGACCTATGACCTCCATATTTTGTCATTGTTCCCGAATAAAAAATTAAGTTAAAAAAAAAACTGACTTAATTTTTTTTTAATCTAGACTGAAGTTTGTAAATTTTGAAGCTTGGACATTTTTTTAACACATTAATAGCCGACTGTGTTTAAAACCAAAAATTTTGAAATCTATTTATGTTATTTAAGTAAAAGGAACATAAGGAACTCAAAGAATAGAATATCACTAGCAGACCCGCGCGCTTTGCTGCTTACTAATTGCATTTAATGTTTAGGAATTCATCGAAATTAAAAAATGATAATCCAAACCAACAAATATACTTACACAAATTGCAATATTTTCAGAAAACAATTTTTCATACAAAAAGGTATAAAAACAAAATCTATCATAAAATGTTCTGTTCTGCACGCGTTGCGGAGAAATGAAATGAAATAGGCGTTGAAACACACACTTTTGACAAAATTTAACATTTTTTTTATTAATTTTTAATTCTTGAGAAATCTATTTATGGAAAAGTACAAATTTCATTTAAAAAAACAGCATATGGTGCACGCGTTGCGGAGATAGCTGCTAACACACAGACACAGAATTTCCAAGTTTCAAATTTTAAAAATTTTGTATGGACTAAACTGAAATTTTATAAATTTGATTAAAAAAAATCCATATACATATATCCGAGAATTAATTTTTGCACGTAAAATTTTTATAAATTACGGTCTATCAACAGTTTTTTTTTTGTGAAGGAACACAACGTCTACCCAAATTTTGACTAACTTGGCCAAAAGCTAATTTTTTTTACCTCGATGCGCAAGGGTCAAACGTTAACCGACTTAAGAAATTTTTGCCCCCGCTTAAGATTAAACAATTTTTGATTTTCAGCCATCTCTATTGTACATGGATAGCATATCTGATTCTGAGTCTGACCTTCATTTCTTCCACAATATCTTTATTCCAATCAGATATCAGTCTGTTCATCAGCAACAGATCACAAGTGGTCGTCAGAGAAACTACGAACTAGACTTGGAAAGAGATCATGCACTGCCCACCTCAGCGCCAAATGCTGACATATTGAAAAGTAACAATAATCCCACTTACCCCAATCCAAATCGTCACCACTCGCATGACAGAGATCGTCACCGTCACACAATGCAGTATAATTCCACACCAGTCCCGCCGTCAAGTGAGTTTTGTTCCTTTTCCTGCTATACATAGCATATCTGTATATTATGTATGAACATGCCAGTGCAGTAGAGCTTACTAATAAAATAAATCTATTTACAGTACCTAACCTATTTAAAAAAACAATGGGAGCTCACTCACCGACAATACCAATGTATCCGGGCGATATTCCACTATACTCGCCGCCGTCGCGAACTTTTTTCACGCCACCACTGCCACCGGAATATCAAAATCCGTTTGCGGACAAGCCAACATTACGCGGCTCCAATAATGAGGGCCTCATAGCCATTAATAGGCGACCCATTCCACCTCCCAGCCTAATGCCCAGCCAGGACAGGATACCCATTCGACCCCCCGAATTGGGGAGCAACAGCAATGAGGCCAACGGCATTTTGATAGCGAATGTAAGTTATGATAATGGTGTGGATACCAAAAGTCCTGTTGTGTCCACAAGCACTCAGGACGCGGTGTTCGATACGGTCGTTATTGATCGAAAAAAAGCCCTTAATACACCGGCCCGACAGCCATCCAGCAGCGAAGATTATTTAAGCGAACAGATTGGCTCAAAAAGACAGGGCGCGCAAAGCGTGGATTACAGTGGACCCAATAAGAAGCAAGAGGTGCTCCCAAATATAAGACGCATTCTTGGATCAAATGGTAAAAAAAGTGACATTCCAGCAGTTCTATTGAAGCAGGTAACCCCGAGACCGGTCACTAGCTTCCATCACCCACCGTCCTCTCCAATTGTTCTAATCGAAAACTCTTTGGCAAACGAAGACAACCCCGAAGGGGATGGTTCCTCTGCCAGTCCAAACATCAACCAAAGCAAACATCTGTCAGGTCAGCTTGATTTTTATGATAACGCCAACCAGTCCGCACTGACCACACCGGCGGCTGCAGCTGCTATTGGAGATGTGGCGGCAACATCGTTCTCATACGCAACCACAAACGCTGGCCAATCTGGGCAGATGACAGGCAGGACGACAACGACATTTGCTTCGACTATTCAGGGCCAGGGTCAGGGCCCAAGCGGCGGGGCTCGCGACGAGGTTGCTGCTGCGGCAGCGGCATCAGCGCACACCACCTGGACTTGGGCCTGGAACATACATATATACCTGTCGGTGGTACTTTTCACAATATTATCAGTGTACTCACTCTACAAACTTCTCACTTATAATAAGCTAACACATCTTTTCGCACAGTCGTATTTTGTTTGCATTCATCTCATACTAATAACGATTTGCATAATGCGGATATTTTTTCTCTGCTACGATGCCTACAATATCCATGGGACCTTTAATATATTTGTCGCAGAGCTTCTCCTGAATCTCCCCTCCACATTTTTGACAGTTGCATTTTCTGTGCTAATATTATTTCTCTTTCTGAAGTCGTTGAATCACAAGAACAATCGTTACTCGGCTTTAATAAGACCTCTCACAGTCGTCGTGGGCTGTGGCGTTCACGTTGTGCTGTGCATAACCCTGCACTACGTCGAATCGTATACGCTTAAGAACCATCACTTGTACTTCCAGCAGCAGCAGCAACAGCAGTATTTTCGACGTCAGCAGGTGCATTATCAGCAAAGTCAAATTGCTGCGACGATATCATCATCGGCCAGTCTGGCAAGTCCACCTCCACCTCCACGCGTCCTAACGCTCATTTGTCAGATCATCTACATATTCATATGCCTCAGTCTGGGGTTTCTGTATCTCTATTTATATCGAATATTGAAGCGCATTTTGCGCAGCAAGTCCCAGAACTATATACACGGCTATCAGAACCTATCCTATGCCATACACATCACGATTGCTACGGCTCTGCTTTTCGTGCTTCTAGCTACTCTACAGATATTTGGCGCCATTTGCATTTCGTCGTCGCGTCAAGCGAACATAGTCGAGGTGGACTGGTTGCAATGGGGATACCAGTTTTCCCTACGACTTATAGAGATAGCGATTATAACCCTAATATCGTGGGTGACTGGCCTGAAGACTAGCGTCGATCCAAATTCACCAAATACTCCAACTGGCCTAAATGGGGACGTACGCATCGTTGGGCCCGTGGTTTCTCTGGGTGCGTATGGCCAAACTAGCGGCGGTAGCACTGCCAATGTAGTTAGGGAAAAGCATGGGGGAAATGGCGTCCACAACTCAAATGTTACAAACTTCTTTTTACCCTGTACATCGAGCTCCAGCCAGGAGCAGTTTGAAACTGATTATCCGGCCATTTGCAATGCCAACACAAATCTCCATACGTATACCATGCGAACAGGAAAACTCATATACGACGACAGCTATGCTCTCAATCCTATAGGGCACAATGCTGCATCCCCGAGTGGGCGCAACTGCGAGTACCAGTTGCAGGAGCCGATGTACCAGAGGCCGTATGATACCGGATCAGTTAGAAGCGCTGTTAACCATAATATGGCAGAATACGGATCTCAAGCTGCACAAAGCTATCATCAGCAGCAACAACAGCATCCGAACTCACATCAGCATCAACATCATATGCGAGTTCATGAACAGACCACATACATGAGCACGGACTATATGACTGATGCTACAACAGATCATTATGAAAACCCAAACTTTGATTTGCGTACGAGCTCATCAGTTGTAGGGGTGGAAAGTATGCAAAAACTGGACAAAAATGTTGTTAGTTCTAAGTCTGGTTCTGGCTCTGCCTCTGGCTCGGGCTCTTCACAACAGCAAATTATGCTATTGCAAAGTGACACATGTTACTCGGAACCACTTGAGGAGGATAACTCTAGATTTGAATTCAACAACTTTGAACGTCCCGTGTTTAAAGAAAAATCTGTAAATAATGTCCAACTGCAACCCAACATTGAGTGCTGGCCGGAGCGCGATCATGACCGGCACAAGATAGCTAAAAGTCGGGATAGGAAACTAAACGCATCGCTCGAGCGTAACGGCTTTGAGAATACCGAGCGTCGGAGTTCTAACTCGACAAACTCTTGCTCCTCATCGAATGGAGGGGGCGGGCGTTATGCCAGCTATAATTCATATGAGCGTGGATTTTTTAACGGTGTGCGCAAAAGTGGAACCTTGAACAGTATTGTTAATGGAGGCATGACATTGGGAGGGCCTACGCCGAGTCGAGCTATGGCTGTGCCATTATCTTCTGTTGTCGGCCAGCGAATGACGGCCAACGGAGTACAGACCTTAGCTCTCTCGGAGAGAGCCCACTATTATCAGAGAAGTAAGCGCTCTTCCAATGGTAGATCATTGCAAGTTGGTACAGATTTAACACCATTTCAAGCTGATCCAACAAATGGTATTCCTCTTAAGGAGCATCAGCTCCAGCAGTTACCGTACGATCATAATTCCGAAGAAGAAGATGAGGAGGAAGACGACATGATATCGGGAAGCAATGTGGAGTGCACAAACTTAATTAACAACGAGAACGGTTTGGCCACTCCGTCCGAAATCAACACTCAAAACTCAATTGGCAATAACAAATCGCAAGCTACACTTGCTGCAATCGCAAAAAATCGTACCCATGACCCACACTCGCAACACCTCCATTCACATCTAAATTCTCACCTGCAACATCCACATCTGCATGTACAAACTAATGGAAAGCTTCGTTCCGAATTGAGTGCTGCTTCATCAGCTTCGGTTGCCTCAGCCTCATCCAATTCATGCACGACGTCAAGTGCCTCGGACAGCATGTTAGTCACCGAGCAAGGATTTCTACGTTTTCGGGCTATTGAAGATCCCAATAATTCGCAAAGTGTATCCATACCAGATAGAAGCGATAGCAGCGGGGTCGTTGTGCCGTCTCTTCGCCATCCAAGTTGCAGTGCAACTCTAAATGGCATCGATTGCTAAGCATTTTTGCTTTATACGTATGTATGAACATGCTACGTAGCTTTGTATGCCATAACGATAATCATCTTGTTTCGGTTAAAAGCAATTGAATCAATCTGTTTTAATTGTCGGTTCATGCCAATAGTAGTTAAATCACCACTTTCTACTCTCTTCAAACTTGTGATATACATATAAAAAACTAGCAAAACAAAAACATATATATACAAATTATTGTCAGTCGGTAAAGCATAAACATATTTACGATCCAATACATTATAGCATATATACGTATTTAATATACATATATCAATCTTATTTATTTCATAAAACTCATAATTTAGAGTCAAAACTTATATAAACAATTTCTATCGGATATCGGATAGCAGCCCATATACCTTACAAATTTCAATACATACGTAGCGAGGGTCTGGCCTACATTTCGTCGGCCCACATCATTTGATGTATATATTAAATATGTATTTAAAGGTATTCAGGAACCAGGATCTTACAAAAGCATTAGAAATAATTTTTGTACTTCCGCATTTTCTTTTTGTACTTATTTGGTTTAGCCTCAATGTATATTTTCATATATATGGTCGTTGTTGCGTTGTACCTTCATATATACTTAAATTATACATTTTCAGGCGCCATTGATATTAAATTAGACTACGATTTTAATTTTATTTTTACTTTTATCTGCGTATAAACTCATTTATCCCTTAAATTCATCAGTTTCACACGGTCAATTTTTGTTATTCCGTTTAATTCTTTATTTCTGACAGTCAAAATATGTACAAAAGTTTGGACAGACATAAAAAAATGAAAAATATAATTTTTAATTGAACTTAAATAAAATCTCTTTCGTGAATTTAGGTAATTGGCACTATGCATATACACATATGTTTGTATGTGTCTTGTGTAAATAAATAATGTGTAATTGGCTTTAGGACTAACCTAACCCCTACATAAAAATAAACAAGGGATTTTGCTTTCTTGGTTTTGCTAAGTGCTCAGCAAAATGAATTTTTACTCTGTTGATGAAAATGATTTCATTCAAATTAAGACTAACATTTAAAATAAGAAATATACACAAATGTAATGCTTTTAAGAAAATAAGTAATTAATAGCCTGTTAAAATTACACGTTAATATACATAGTACTGATTAGTTAAGGCTTTTGCATTTTCGAATGTTAAATTGATCAAACATGAATGTATTCTTAATTAACTTATACTTCTCTATTAAGTACGATCAATTTGATAACTTAATAAGGAAAAGGTTATAGTATTAATCAGACTATGCACACTAAGCACTACACCAACACATCAAAAATAATTATATGGTTAGACTACCATTAATTAATTTCCATTATAATACAAATTAAATACTTATAATTCAATAATGTATATGAACAAATTTCGCATGTACGAGTATATGGAATTACCAATTCCCACAATAAAATGACAAAAATATTACTGAACAATATACTATGCTTTGATTCCTACTCTGTAAAATACAGAACAGATTTATGCGGAACGCGTACCTAAAAGTAACAAAAAAGATAATATCTATAAAATCCTGATTTTACAATTTCCCTTCGGTATTATCATTTAAGTCCATTAACGCCATGTGTATCCTCAGGTGCAGCCGGGACTCTAACGCGTAATGCGAAAACTTTTTCCTGTGAATGATGCTAGATAATAATGTTTATGGAATTGATCAAATTATGCATACTTGGTATCCTGCAGCATGGATATGGCCTGATTTTTGTTTAAAGGTACGCAACAAAGGGCGGATTCAACATAAGCATATGGCATTAAAAATAGGTCCTCCTTAATTCCACTTTGTGTTAAGCAATCTTGCAAGTCCCTGAAAAAAATATGTTATTAGAATTGGATATTTGTTTCTGCTCGAGTCGCGCTTACTGAAGAGCTAGATTTGGTTGCTCCATTTGCCTATAGTACGCCCCACGAAGCAAGAGACAAAGGGCTCGATTGTCTGCGTAGTATAATTGTGAAATTTCATTTGAGTCCTTGAGCAGGGCTAGCTCCTTATTAATTGTCTGTAGAATACCTTCCGCGATGAGTGAGTTCGCTTTAAACAATTTAAATATGTTCCAATGATACATTAGCTCGATAAGCGGGAGCACGAGATTGCTGTTTTGGGCGCCATAACGAATGGCTCGCTTAATCATAAACTTCTCCATTGGTAGCGATTTCCCAGATATCTTCTGCTTAAATGCGGGAACTTCAAGCATTAGAGCCTCTATATCAGGGTCGCTACCAGTACCAGTAGCGGTCCTTCTCTGTTGCGTGCATGCAAATTTCACCGCGGCTAAATGATATGTGTAAATGGTTCGTGACCAACTGCTATTTTTCAGCAAATATGTTGCATATAATTCAGCCTCCGCCCAATTCCCCATTAGACTGTTCAACCAAAGAAGTTCCCAAAAGCTCAAGTGATGAAGTTGCGGCCAGGCGATTTGTGAATGCATTGATTTTAAATACCACGACTCGGCTGCAAATAAATTTCCTTTGATTAGCTCAAGTCGTCCTTTTAGAAAAAGTATCCATCCTCCCTTTGGATATTTGTCAAGGTGAGCTGTTAGTATTTCATCGCACAACTGTATATCGGAGTCCGAATGCCGATCGCTTATCATAGCCATTACCATAAGATGATACCCAAGTAAAGACAATCCGCAAAGAATCTGGCGCAATCCTTTTTCTCGTGTTCCTTTCTTAAGATAATCTAGGCCCGCACTCTATAAATAAAAACAGCATGCTTTAGCTGGGAGGTTGATCAAAAAACGTACCTTGCTCCCCGAAAATCCAATGAATTTAAGTATTTTTATTATACGTCCTGGTAATATAGATATCATAAGGTTGAACGTTCCAATTCCCATATACACTCCACTGTCAAAATGGGTCCTAAACTTTGTAGAGTCCTTGTCCGCATCCAAGATCCATACACGAGACTTCATTATTTGCTCACATGCTCTGTTGCATAGATACATACAGGTAATTCAGATAGCAATAGCAATAAAAGTCACTCTCACCTGAAACCACTATAGCATTGCCGTATTTTGAGGCTACCGCGAATCAGTCCACTAAGATTATCATCCTCAATGAATGTTAAGAGAGCGTTCATTAGTAAAGCCTCTGCTAAACACAGCTCAGCATGGCATTCCTGGTCTGTCAGCTGCGAATAGTTTTTCTGAGGAAGACTTAGGAAATGAAACATTGGGTTCTCCACTGGATAGTTACCTTCTTGAAAGTGCTGATGATGGATTCCGTTATGGTGTTCTTTTTCGTGAATAATTGGCAAAGGTCTATACACTTTTTATTTTCTCTGACGCACCTTCAACATTTTCGAAAGTTAGCACAGCCTCAAGAAAAGAAAATACTGCATATCCTAATGAGTGATAAAAGCTTGTATCGGCTAATGGCTGCAAAATATTTCGTGCTTCGTCGAATTGGTTATTAAAAAAATACTGCAACGCCAATTCTGCGTGCTGTAAAGATGTCTTAAAATCAGTTTCATTGGTTTTCATATCGAATTGATCTGAGCACGCATCATAATATTCCTGGAAAATGTTTATCAATTCAGCTTTCAGCTAACTAAAATAATACAAGTTGCATGCATGCACATACCTCGGAATCTGACTCTTCTTCATTTGAATCCCGTTTGCGAACATCTTTAAAGGCTACTTGTCTGACCGACATCTTGGGAATGTATAAACTGGTAGATTTTTTTTTTTGTACTTGCGACTAAAATGCTTGGGTAATAAGTATATTTGAAATAATTACGAACGGAAATCGTACAGTTACTTAGACTGAAGCTCTCCGAGCTTGGCGCTAGGCTTAGGTCAGAACCGGTAATAATGGGAAAAATCTAATTTTAATTGGTGGTGATACAATTATAATAAAAATTGTATGCATATTCACATATACTTTTATAAATTTCTAACGGTACGTATTTCGACTATCATAACAACCCGTACAATTTGATTATTTTACAAAATATTTTCACTATATACATACACAATTCCATGTTCCATTGTATTTCGTCCATACCATGAGAAGCCATCTGAATATTTTACTCTTTAGATAATTTGTTTGTCATAAAAAAAACAGCTGATTAAGAAACATACATACATACGTACGTATTATGTATGTACGTACATAATGTGCAAACATCTGCTCAAAACCATATACCCAGAAAGGGTAGATGAATGTACATACGTATTCGTCTGTATGTATCTATGTACATATATATGTGCACAAAGCTATGTGCATATGTATGTACATTAAGCTTTAAGCTTTTGTGTTGTTCGGTCGTGTTTTTATTGTGTTCCGCATGCATGCAATGCCTATAACATTGTATTAACAGACGGGATTTGTTCTATTTTATACTATTGTTCATATTTTCTTGTAGATTTACAATATTATAAACAAAAACGTTGGTCAAACTGATACTTTATCCGTGCCCGCCCCCGCTGTCGTTGGTAAAGTGTGAATCATTTGTGATGAAGATAATATACGATTACGCCTTAAGCAAATGTGTTGTTGTTCGGTAGTGTTTTATTGGGCTCGTTCTGCATCCATGGTATGCTTCTTACATGCATACATATATATACATAACTGTGTTCATAGATACACAACAAATACCAGCCAGGACATAATAATATTATTTGACATACATAAAATTTGCGAGTTTCTGTACATACATATGCACGGGCATGTACATTAAATTGTTGCAATAATATGAATTTGCAGTACTTATTATGAAAGCTGTTCTATGATTTTGTTTTATTTTCCGCAATAACTTACCTTGTTTTGTTTGTACGTACGTATTTATCTGGCTATGTATATATCAATGTACATACATATGTAAGTATGTACAACGTGCGTACAAACATGCATACTCATTCACTTATATGTACATATATACTTATGATATTAAACAAGACAGCTGATCGGCACCCAGAAAAGTGCTGCACTGTGATCTGCACTGCACTGATTTTGTATGGACTTAGTAATTTGAACATCAACTATAAATTATAGAACGTGAGCTATGTATGTACTCCATATGTACATATGACTAGTTGTATACAAATTAGTTGCTGAAAACGCAGAAAAGTTTACGTGACATACATATGTACATACATGTAGACATGTCTCATGCCTATTATTCCAAAGTTCATATCGGTTATTAATTAGAAATGGAAACAGTCTAAGCAGATTACACAAGATTCAAAGTCCTCTTGCAATTGATAATCTATCAACTTCCGTCAGCTAATCTGGATTTACGACTGCTACCATCCACCATCCATAGCTGTGTGGCGAGCCGCGTTGTGTTAGATACGTTATCGAATAGGCATTTCATAGGAAACCAAACCTCTTGGCCTCTAAAAACTTTATAATGTCGAAAATTCTTGCATCCTTAACCTTATTACATATATTCAGTCATATAGTAAATATATGTATATATGTATGTATACATACATACATATTTATGAAATAGAATTACATAAAGTTGTAAATAAATAATGTACCAAAATTGCAATCCGTTTTACTACTACAGCCTGTACAATCAAATTTAGATAGTCTGTATATGTATATATAAATGAGTCTCGTCATTTTCGTACTTTCATTTCTTTACTTTCATTCTTACGAACAAATTAAAACCGCTCAGCAGATCAATTAAAAAAAAAACCTTCCGCCGGCAAAATTATAAGTACATTTTAAAGATATCCGCGATGGTTAATTTATAGTAGCTCTTATCAATTGTTGAAGCGAAGCAAACGTATCTTTTAACGTGGCCTTAAGCAAGAAATTCGAAACGCCATAGTCTAGTTCTGCTTCAAACCGCGACGGATACGAATGACAGCGACGGCTCTTGATTTGTACTATTAAATGCTACTTTGAAATTCTGTTTTTATATCCGTACATTATATTTGTGCTTAAAGAGGATGTGTGTAATTCACAGAGGGAAACGTTTCCGACCAGCATCAATAGCCGAGTCTATGCCTGTCTCTCCGTCTGTCTGTCCGTCTTGTTTGTCCCCTAGATCTCAGAGACTATAAGAGCTAGAGCAACCAAATTTTGTTTCTAGACTCATGTGATATCACAATGCTACAAGTGTATTTCAAAATTTCGCTCCGCCCCCTTCCGCCACCATAAAGGACAATCATCTGTGGCAGCCAAAAATTTTGAAAGATACCAGAAAACTAAAAACCATATCTACCAGATTGCCGAATAAATTTATTTTCAGTTGCTTCCCCCACCTCCTCCAGATATATATATATATATAGAATATACATTGCAGATGTAGAATAAAAATGTTAGATGTAGATGGGAGATGTAGAAGCGACTCGCACTTTCCTTCTCGTTTCTTATAATATCCTTACTCGTATGAAGTTTGGATTATCATACAAATGTGCCTCTGGGTTCTGACGTGTACCACAATCCCACTTTTCGCCAATATTACTGATAAGAAAAAGTGGAAAAATTCCATTAAAAAACCATACATATAGTCAATAATTAAACTCTAAGATACTCTGATTTATAATATGTGCATTTGACTTTTATATACATAAATGTGTACGACAACAATGATACCATGGGTGCCATTTTTCGTAGATACGTTATTCTGATCAGCCAAATCCGAGTTGTTTGTGCGTTGTAAACATTTCAAAATGTTATTAAATTCCCACGAATGGATATACCAATTTTGGTTAGCATCAGCTTTACTCTTTGTCTTGAATTTGATTTTGCTTAGGAACCCGAACCGAACCGGTTAATACTTGATAAACAATTCAGTGAAATGACATTTTTTCGAGAAAAATAATATGGGCTTCTGAAAAATACGCTTAAAACTAAGAAAAATATGAAAGGAAATTAACACAAAAATAAAAACCACAAAAGTTTGGTCAATTTCCTTGGCAGAAGGTGCAGACAGATGATACAGAAGTCCTGATCATCGTCAGATAGAGCCTTGGTGCGCTGGCTGATGGCTTAGATAAAGTTTACTTGGTGCGCTTAGTAGATTGTTTGGCTAGTAATGCCTTTCGTGCACGCTTTTTTTGAGATAAGCATCTTTCTGAGCAGCTGCCTTTTCCTTCAAAGAAACAATGCATTCAGTAGAAGTAAGCACAGATCTTTCCATCGGCTTACTAACACCAAATAAGCCTTCGTTTTTGGTGTAGCACGTTGAAGATGTTCAATGCTCTGAATGTAATATATTTTTACTACATTATCATAAACAACTGCATAATAAGTTCCTCAACCAAATAGACGCACTAAATACAACAAAACCAAGATGTCCACAATGTGTTACAACTAGGCCCCTGTCCACAACCGGGTCCTCTCCCTTACCTATTTGGCTTCTCTAAGCTTTTCTAAGCCAAAACCACCAAGATAGGACTATGTACACATAGCAACTGTACGCCATAGGAACAATCGAAAAAATTGTTTCAAAATTGATGTTTTAATTGATTGATTGATGACCTAATCACTGAAGGGATTTTCTATAGGAATTATCGGTTGGAAAATAAGTCTAGCTGGAAAAAGCTTGTTTGAAGATAATTAAATTTTTATAGCTACGCCTGGCATATGAAGTTATTAGAAAGCTTCGGAATCCGAAGCGAGCTTCCCTAACTTGTGCTTATATTCTAAAAATATTGTTTTCTTACATTTATTTCGATACATTTTTAACAGACGCACCAGGCATACTATATATTGTGTAAATATGACCGTTCTATCCAAATACGTTGACCGTATAGCGGACAAATGTGAACAGAATGGACTTACAAAGCACGCTTTTAGCTGCGTACTCGTGACCAGTGCTATAGTAGCTCTTACCATTAAAATCACAATTCCGTATGTAAGAAATACGCAATCACAATCTCCAAGAAAGATTCTAACGGGAAAAACAAAAAGCAACACAGGGGGACTTACTCCATCACCAACAGATGGCTCCGATGAAGATTTGAAACTCGCAGAAGCAGAAAAATTATTGGTGGCACAGAAATTAAAAAACAAAACCAATAAGCAGATGATCGAGCCTGGTTTAAACAAAGAGTTTTTGAAGCAACTGGGAATGCTGGTCAAGATTATGATACCTAATTCCCTGTGCTATGAGACAGGCTTGCTCAGCATACACACGTTTTGCCTCATTTCCCGCACCTTCCTCAGTATATATGTGGCCGCATTAGAGGGCGCACTTGTTAAGTTTATAGTGCGGAAGGACGTTAAGCAGTTTTCCCTCGTTCTGCTTAAATGGTTTGGTATTGCTATCCCCGCCACATTTGTGAATTCAATGATACGTTTTCTAGAAAGTAAACTGGCACTCGCTTTCCGGTAAATAATACAATTGTGTATTGAGCGTCTAACTCCACTCTTAACTCTACCTAACTTTTTTTATTATAGAACGCGTTTGGTACGTCACTCCTACCGATTATATTTCAAGAATCAAAATTACTATAGAGTATCAAATTTGGACGGACGTATCGAAAATGCGGATCATAGGTGAGATTAAATGTCTATAATATTATACAGGCTTTGTCATTTAATTTAAAACAAAGGTACTGGCTGTGTGTATTTTCATTATTATTAATACATTTTTTACCTACCTAAGTGTAACCGTGTCTAAAGTCTTGGGCCAGAAATACATGTGTGTAAACGTGCGGTTATTAACTGGCTGAATCCCTTAATGAAAAATACGTACCTTTGTCTTTCATTAGCTACAAAACAAACCTGAATATAAATATTGAGTTCTCTAAAATATACAAGATAATATCTATAAATATAATTTCCATTATAGGCTCACTGAAGATATTTCCGTTTTTGCCAGTTCTGTGGCTCATTTGTACAGTAGCCTGACTAAGCCTTGTTTCGACTTGATGCTAATTGGGTTAGCATTGATGAGATCGTCCAGAAAAATGAAAGCAAACATCCTAACAGGTTAATGGATTATATGTGCGTTAATGCTCTTATAACGTATTATATCCCACTATTCAGGGCCGGCTTTGTCTGTAAGTGTTATTGCCCTAACCGCGCACATCTTACGGATTGTCTCACCAAAGTTTGGACAGCTGGTATCGGAAGAGGCAAACCGCTATGGTTACCTTAGGCATATTCACTCACGCATCATAACAAATGCTGAAGAGATAGCTTTCTATGGAGGCCATAAGGTCAATTTTAAATCTTACAAATGATTCTAAAACACAATATACTAATTTAACGTTTAATTACATTTTTAGGTGGAGATGCAGCAGCTAAGACAGGCATACAATCGCCTTGTCAATCAAATGAATAATATTTTTAGCCAAAAACTTTGGTTTATAATGCTTGAACAATTCTTTATGAAATACGTTTGGTCTGGTACTGGAATGATTATGGTATCCTTGCCTATTCTGACAGGCAGCGCCGGCGATTCATCAACTCTTATGGATTCTTCTACCACTGAGTCCAATGTTAGCGAACGCACTCAGTATTTGACAACAGCTAGAAATTTACTAATTTCTGCAGCGGACGCCATTGAAAGATTGATGTCTTCCTACAAGGAGATTGTGGCTCTTGCTGGTTACACTTACCGTGTAGCTGGCATGATGGATGTGTTTGAGGAGACCGCTCAGGGAGTCTATTGTAAGGCAACAGTGGTAGAAAACGATGAGATGAATGGTATCATTGAATTCCGTGATGGCAAACCTGTTGCTAAAGGGCGCATTATATATACGGATGATCCCGGAAATATGTCCATCACCCTACGTGCAGTTCCAGTAGTGACTCCCAACTGTGATATAGTTGTACCAAGCCTAACGCTTTGCATCGAGCCGGGCGTGCATTTGCTAATAACGGGTCCAAATGGATGTGGAAAGTCCAGCCTATTCCGTATATTAAGTGGACTCTGGCCCATCTATGCTGGGGAATTGCATATTCCACGGCCTGTGGAAGATAAACCCTGCATGTTCTATATTCCGCAGCGCCCGTATATGTCCATTGGCAGCTTATGTGACCAAATAATATACCCCGATACGCGAGATGATATGAAACGCAAGAACATAACAGAAAATGAGCTAAAAGACATTTTAAAAATGGTTAGCTTAGAGCACATTGCGCAACGGTAAGTACTCCTTATTTAATTCTTTCAGATTTTACTACTTCAAATAATATTTTTGTATTCTACTTTTAGTGATAGTTTTGATGTTGTTCGCGATTGGAAGGACATTCTATCTGGAGGAGAAAAACAACGTATGGCGATAGCTCGCCTATTTTATCATAAGTACGAATAATTTACGTGAGAAAAATCTGGTATAAATTCTTTGCTTTCATAGGCCACGTTATGCTCTACTTGACGAATGTACCAGCGCAGTTTCTATTGATGTTGAGAGCTCGATATATGAAATCGCGAAAAGCATGGGAATAACGCTTTTGACAATAACACACAGACCGACTCTATGGTTAGATCTGGAGATGTATTTTTTTTCTCGATTTCTATTTAATCTTTTCTACAAATTAGGAAATATCACACACACATTTTGGAGTTTGACGGTCTGGGAAGCTGGCGTTTTAGAAAAATGGATTCAAATGAGCAGCAGAAAGAACAGTTCCTTCATTAAATGCCGTTTTAAGTATTTTACATGTATATTTATATTTACATATAAATATTTAACTAAGTTGTTCTCTAAGGAAAACTGTGCTTCTTGTGTCGGAATCGTTGTCATTGTCGTAAAAATTGACCATAAATTTTATATGAACTCCTCAGTTAGAATTCTTTTATATTTTGCTGTTTTATCACACTTAAAATAAAACAAAGGTCAGTGCACGACTCTATGTATAGTTAAACTATACAAATTTTTTTGGACAAAGGTGACTTTTGTTAAAAATTCGGTTGAAACTTGATACCAGGGTTTGAAAAAAAAAAATATTAACTTTTGTTTTCCACAGAAGATCCCAGCTCCCATGCCGTGAGCTGAAGATATACAGGGGTGTCACAGAAATCGCGGAATGGGAATCCGCGGAAAGCGATTCCGCGTAAAAATTTCAGCGGTGCCACAGAATTCCGAGCGATTTCACTTTGTTAGCATTGCATGTTAGCATATAATAATTGATTTTTCAAGGCTTTAATTTTATTGTTTTAATGCAAAAAACATCCGATTTCGTGCGGCCAATAAAAAAATATACTTGGCAACTCTAGTAAAAGTGCATTTAGCGAGACTGTTCGTCATCAAAGAGCTACGAAGGCAACAGATTAGAAACCTTGCAGCGCAGTCTTCTCAGATGCGCTTCGGACCCGTTTTCTCACCAGACGATACGTATGTGGTTTTTGTGATTGTCTTCTCAAACTACTGCTTATTTGTTTCATTACAATTAAAAGTTTTCGGTGCAAATACCGCTATGCTTCTCTTTGTGCTGCCATGGTCCTGCGCTTAGCCGAACAGGGGTATTTCAACATATTTGTTTTTTTATATCCGTACTTAAAAAGAGTTAAGGGATATATTGTATTTGTGGTAAAACTGGATGTGTGTAATGCAGAGAAGGTAATGTTTACGACACCATAAAGTATATATATTCTTGATCAGCATCAATAGCCGAGTCAATGTCTGTCTGTCTGGGCAAAGCAAATGAAAATTAATTTCTTCATTATGGCTATAATTATGATCCGATCTGATTTAAATTCGTCCATCTGGTAGATATGGTCATCTTTAAAATTTTGACTGCCACAGATGTTCGTCCTTTGTGTGGGCGGAAGGGGGCGGGGCGAAATTTTGAAATACACTTATAGCAGTGTGATATCACATGAGTCTGAAAACAAAATTTGGTTGCTCTAGCTCTTATAGTCTCTGAGACTCATCAAGACGGACGGAAAAACAGACATGGCTATATCGACTCGGCTATTGATGCTGATCAAGAATATATATACTTTATGGGGTCGGAAACGTTTCCTTTGCGTTGCACACACCCACTTTTACCACAAATACAATATACCCCTTAACTCTTTTTGAGTACGGGTATAAAAACGCAGTATCGTAGAGAATGACCATATCTACTAAATTGCCGACTCTGAATCAGATCTTCCACCACCTCCTCCAGCAAGAGACCACTCTACTCATTATCTTTCTCGTTCACACACACTCTGCCCTGTACAATGCGCGTCCTTTGCAGAGAAGATGTCGAATCTACATTGTGTATGTATAATTTACATTTTATATTTGGAATAAAATGTAAAGTGTAAAATTTTTTTAAATTATACATAAATCATAAGCTGACAAATTTATACACTGACTGAGTACGGGTATAAAAGAAGCGTGCAAAGAAGATTTCTGCACAATTGTTGATTCGCAAAATGATTTTGTTGAACTCATGAACTTTTGTTGAACGCATGGGAATCATGGGAGAAGCTTGAAAATCATTGTCGAAAAAATCTGTCGCTGCTCGCTCGTTCAGTCAAAACTTGCTTTCGTTGCCAACCGCAAAAGGTTAAAGTACTGCCCAGTTGCGTAAAAAAGAAAACACCTTTGACGAGTATACGCGGTCTAAATATGCTGAAGTGCGACAGTAGCGCTGTTTGGCTGATCTATATACTGCTCTTAAAACTAGACACTGAATGCAAAGAAGATTGGGCTACTGCAAGTGAGTCGTGCTAAGAAAATGTGACCATGCACACACTGTGCCGAATAAACGCCGTGCACATTCTTATTATAAACGCCTGTTCGTGTACTGTAAATGATAAATGTTAACGCACTGTAATGAGTACATTGTGCTCCAAGCGTAAGTTGCTGAATCTCACTAAGGCTATTGTGGGAAAAGGAGGGTAGGGAAATGATATTACCAGGCAGTGCACGGCATAGGCCGGATATAGGGCATGATCGGTACCTTTTAGTGGCAGTTATATGCACACTTCGTTCCTCTCCAACGTAGAAGCTCTTCGACGTCGGCTGTAAAAAAAATAATACGAATAGCTCGAAGAGAGCACTACCAAGCTCTCTCTACACCCACTCTCCTCCGCACAAATGCAGCGATGCAGCGTCTTCCTCTCTCGCTTTTGCGCTATGCTTTCAAGCTACGCTATACTTAGCTTGGCGGGAGTGTTTTTGGCGGTAAGGTGGAAGAGGGAATGAAGGAATTAGATGGGAGAGGGAATAACTGGATCCGATCTACAGCATTGCCTGACGCATGCCTATACCCCTTCCCGCTTTACTTTCCCCTCTCTACAATTTAAATTATTAAATCGCTTAACTAACTCCTAACTACACTAAAAGGCCGTTACGGCGTTTGCCTGCTCTGTTGCGGCTGATGCTGTTGTTGGTGCGCTGACGCTGTTGTTGGCTTAGAGTTGCTGTAGAAGCTTCTGTTAGGGCGCGCGCTGCCTGATGATGAAAGTTAGGCTAGCGCCGCTGTTGCGATTAACTCTGCTATATGCCGTTGCTAGCGGCCTAGCGCTGCCTGATGAAGGTGGGCTCGGGCATCTATATGAACGTTCTGTCGTTCTGCTGGCGGTACTATATGGTGATGGGCTGTTTTATATTTCGCCCTTAACCGTTTACTTTCACTGGCTTAAACCTCTTTCGAGCGCGCACTTCTGTTTTCTTTCAATACTCCTCGGGAACGGACTCTGTCTCACTCTCTCGTTCAAGCCTCGATCGAGACTCGATGCGAGACTCTCTCCGACCCGATCCACTCTGGGAAAATTTCCTCCCCTGTACGTGCCTTTCACTCAAAGGTCCGAGAGAACGCCTTCAGTTTGGACTACCCATTCCATTCCCTAAACATACTTTTAGGCCGTCCAGACAAGCTACACTACAAGGGGATCACGAGCAAACAGTCACCCGACGTAACACCGGTGGATGTGCGACCATACTCCCCTCGGGAGAACGGCTGGTAATAGGTTCTGGTACGGTCAAGTCTCTGCCACGAATACTGACTGCAAAGGAGATCGGTACTCAAATACCCAAATACTCCTCTTAAAGGGCCGGAAGGAAAGACCATCGTTCTACGGCGGCCCTTTGATCCAAAATTGGCTCAAACGGATTTACGAAGGAGCTTTTTCCCACGGACACATCCCGGTACAAAGTCGTTTTTATACCCAAGGCAGGCAAACCCCAACGATTTCAGACCCATAAGTCGCTAGTCCTTTCTTTTGAAGACGCAGCATGCCTATCGGAAGGGAAGATCAACCGAAACAGCCCTACACGCGATCACATCGATCATCGAAGCGTCCCTTGATTGTAAGCAGTACACTTTGGTAGCCTTCCTAGGCATAGAAGGCGTTTTCAGTAACATCATCCCGACCGCCATCAGAGTTGCAGCAACGGACCTGAGGATTGATTCCCGTACGATGAGTCTTATCTATCAGATGCTTCAATTCAGGACCGTTGAGGACTCATTATGGACGTTAACGTCCACCAGGTTTGTCAGCAGAGGTAAACCGCAGGGCGGTGTCCTATCGCACGTAGCAGTAAATTAATTGCTGCGTACGCCACCGCGGGCGATGCCTTTGGCTACGTGAAGGTTTCTAACGCACAAAATTTTCAAGCAAATTGCCGACACCCGATGAGAGCCATTACAGACTCACCCGAGCCATCACGGGACACTGGCAGATTGGTAATCACTCACAACGACTTCTGTAGAAGTTTCTGGGTCGAGGAAGAAAAGACGGTCCCCTATCACTTTTCGGCCCCGGGTAAACGTAGTCTACGGCTTCTTGGGGCTCCTTTCCTCACGGACATTTCGGACCTGTCCGAAACCAAACCAGAGATCTAGTCCAAATACATCCAAGCCACCGCATGGGACTGCCCTTAATTCGCCACATGTTGCTTACCACGGCTTAAGCCATGAGAACGGTCCTACGGCATCACAACGGTCCTATAGAAGGACCAAGTGAGTTGGGGGGAGTCTATCGTCTTAACCTAACCTAACCTAGTTCACTCGTTCATGGACATGGAACAACTCCAACCGAGTAATGCGATCATTGACGCTAGTGATCCAGCTAAGCAACACTTCGTTCAGACGCACACTCGCAGAGATGATTGCGGATCATCGTTCAATATCCGTTAAAAGATTCTGCCCCGCGTATGGGGTCTAAATGGTCACAATGTCGCTTAACTCGAACGGAAATTTCGAAAGTTTCCTGTACTCAAATAACAATACGTCGAGTGTATGGAGGACACATGGAGTTGATTCCTTCCGCTACCACCACGCTGTGTTTAGACCAGATAGCACCACCACGCGATGGCGAGTTGTCTTTGATGGACCTGGAAGGGATATTCGACCACCTATTCAACGGGATTTAGTCGGAGAAGAAAAGCATGCATGGAGATCATGCCGATTTGTATCCGAATGCTGCTGCGGTGCTCATAAGGGACGCATACGTGGATTATATTCCTAAGGGCTGTGATAATATCGCCGATCTCATTGCAGTCAAGGATTAACTGATTTTGGTATTGAGCCGAACTGAACTTAAACTTTGAAAACGCAGTTCAAACTGCTGTGAGTACCCACTGGACATCACAGCTCCATACGCTAAGGACCCTGCTGCAGGCGATATTTCTTTTAAGCTGACAATTCCTGAGGTCACAAGTGCTCTGACTAAACAGATTTTGTGGTCTGATTTACCAAGACCTATGATTTCTGAAAGCTCAAAAGGTTCTAATTAAGAAATTGGGTTCAGCTCGGTGGAATGGAACGAACCACTACACTTAAAATTATCTGTACGTACGCAGTTTGTGTCTGAAGTTCATTTATTGGAAGTTTGCAGCATACCTCGCTATCTGTCATCACCGCTTCAAGCAATGGAATTGCACGGATTTGCCGATGCGTCGTCTTACGCATACGCAGCTGTTATTTACTTAATAATATACTTCATGAGGTCGGAAACGTTTTTTCTCTGCGTTACACATATTTACCACTCATTTGATAGCACACTGTTAGCAGTGTATTTCAAATTTTCGGGCCAAACACTTCCGCCTCAACAAAAGACAAAAATCTGTTGCATTCAAAATTTTAAAGATACGGAGTGTATTAGAGAATACACACATCTACCAGACTGCCGAATCTCGATCAGATCGGATTATTATTATAGCCAGAACTAAGAAATTCATTTTCAGTTGCTTACCCACCACCCTCCATTCTCTCTCTCGCTCACATCTCTAGTCAACAGATGTAGGAAAAAATGTAAACAGATAAAATAGTTTCAATTTCCACATTAATCAAGAGCTCACATATAAGTAATAATTAGATCAACCGGTATAGGTAGTAATATGGCTTTAATTTTATAAACAATAAGTTGATTACACGATATATGAATTAAATTTCTAGTACTTGCGTAATTAGTTCAGAGATATGATACTTATGTCGCTGCTGATCCTGATCTTAATGCCCGCGCGACTCGCGACAAAGTCATCAATGGTATTATTTTTTTTTTTTGCCTAAGCTATTTTTATTTTGTCATCCATTTCAGTATCGATGCAAAACTATGATGTGTTAATAAGGCGCAGTGATCATGGGTTTGTGGGTTGTGTGACCGAGCGAAACGAGCGAACCTTGGGTTGGCGCTTGATCGAAGCGAATGCGCAGGGAGCTTACTTCCTAGTATATTTATATTTAATATTAGCATTTAGGATGTTGACGTACAAAATATGACTTATAATATGAATTATAATTGATGACAGAGAGCAATGGCAGATGCAACAGCATATCAAGTATTGCGTGAGATAAGATCAGCTGGTACAGAAAATAGTTCTTCAGTTTGCTGGCAGAAAAATCATAATACAAAATATATAAGAAAAAAGTAGATAAGTATACCAGAAATATGCTCTAGATGAATCTGAACCAAATTTAACCAGTTTCATTAGTACCACTATTAAAATCACCTGGAAAAAATGTATGCACGATTATTTTATGTATGTCTTTTATTTATTTATTAATCGTTTACTGGCTGACCTAACTTTTGTCTATCTTAAATAATAACAATAAACAGTAAACAAAAAAATTAAAAATGTCAAATGAAAAAAAAAACGTAAGCAATCGTCTGAACGCTCATTTTCCCTGAAAAAAGCCACTACTTGAGACAAAATTATGTTCTCCAGCAAAACAGCCACCAAGCCTGTGAGATCGTATCAGCAGAGTAAAACAATGGATTAATTCTGCTGCTCCCAGCTCAACTGAGAAGCCAGCTTTACGCATATAGTTCTTTCTCTCTGACTGCAGGTCAGTCTAATGTCATATTGCCATAAGAAGCAAGTCAGAGAAATCCATTAAAAGACCATAGAGAGATATATGTGCGACGATAGTGTTTGAGAGAGGAGAACGAATACTTAGCATCGTAAATGGGTTCCTTATCAGATGAATTAGCGATTCTGAATCAGGCGAACAATCGAATTCGCGAAACAGTTTTAAAGGGTTGTCGTGTCGGTGCCATATTCAACTGGCGGTGAGTGTATAAAGGTATAAAGAACAAAAAGCAGTTGGAGGAGTACCTCTAACGTATGACAAATCAATAGATAAAATTTATCGATTTGTGTTATCGAACTGTAACAAGACAAATTAAGCAAAAGTAATGTAAAGAAAAGTTTTTGTTTATAAGATGGGCGCAACAATGGTTAAGCCGTTGGTAAAGAATGGAAACTTGTTAGATGCATTGCCGTCACAGGTAGTTTTTCTGAAAATATTAATGTTATCATTTAAAACGGCTACATTACTTACATTTCAGGGGACGTTGCATGTTGTCATGTTAGGCTTAGACTCTGCTGGAAAAACAACGGCACTATACCGACTTAAATTTGATCAGTACTTAAATACAGTGCCCACTATAGGATTTAATTGTGAAAAGGTTATTAATGATTCATAAAAGTGGAACATGTCTTTTAACTAAGACCTTGTTAACTTTTAAGGTACAAGGTACGATTGGAAGAGCAAAGGGAATTCATTTTCTAGTTTGGGATGTTGGAGGACAAGAAAAACTGAGGCCTTTGTGGCGAAGTTACACACGGTATGATTGATTGATTCATAGGTACATACAATTTAAAGGCGGTTTAATTTCGATTTTGATTACTTTCAGATGCACGGATGGCATTTTGTTTGTTATTGATTCTGTCGATACAGAACGCATGGAAGAGGCAAAAATGGAATTAATGCGTACGGCCAAATGTCCAGATAATCAGGTGAAAACTAAATTTATATTTTGTGTAAGCTATAAGATTTAATAATCCAACGATAGGTTTCCGTAGTCAAAGCAAAGCTTGTGAAACTTAATTTAAAAATAAATTTATTAATGGATTATAATTAATTATTTATTGCATAACAACGTTAATAAATTGTGATCTTTTTTTTTGTTTTGTTAAACAGGGCGTTCCTGTACTGATACTAGCCAATAAACAAGATCTTCCCAACGCATGCGGTGCTAAGGAGCTGGAAAAGCTTTTGGGACTCCACGAACTTCATAATCCAGTGCCGAACATGCCAGCGATAAGTTCAAGCTCTTCTTCAACGGGTAACCTAATTGGTTATAGCTCTTCAAACCAAAGATACACAGAGAAAGCAGTAGATTCGCATCTACCAAGCCAGCTCTACTCTCCAATAGCTCCCAAAACGCCTCTTGATCAAACTTACGAAAGCAATTCGTCAATGAGTAGTGGTGCGTTGTCCTCATTTTCATATATGCCTTCTCACACTGATTCGGCTGAAAAAGACAAGAAAATACATCACGAAACAAAACAAAACTGGCATACTACAATAAAGCATAGCAATACTGAAGCTTCAAATGCCTTACACATGAAAGGCTGGTATATACAACCGACATGTGCTATAACTGGCGAAGGTCTCCAGGAAGGTTTAGACGCATTATATGAAATGATTTTAAAACGTCGAAAAATAAATAAGTCCCATAAAAAGCGACGGTAATAGTATAAACAGCGGGTCGTACCTTTGGGAAAGTGTTTAGAACGTAAACTCTATTTAGCACAATTAAATAAATGAAAATGCACAAAAAAATATTAATTATATAATACGGCTATCCAATCTGTAAAAAAAACCGAAGCTGGCGTCAGCGCATGGGAACTACATATTATTATAACATACAAACAACATTTTGATGGGCAATTCTTTCGATTTTGAGATAATCGTATTTTTGGCAAGGCCTTGTTAGCTGTTCATTTTTCCGACGCATCTGAATTTTTGGTTAACAGCTCGCTTATGCTCTGGGGCGAGTATATTGCAACGTTTTTTTTATATATCGGACCCACTGTGCACCTCTGCTCGCTTTGCAGCAAGAAATTCTCTGGTTGAACTAAGCGAATGTATGTATTTTTATGTATGTATATGTGAGTTTTAAATTTAAATTTTGTGAAAAGTTCTTCGTGAGAACGTTGATTATATACCAAATAGACAAAATGTGGACAGTGTGGAAGCTATCTTTGATGTGCACTCATATTCTTGAAATCGAACGGTGTATGTATATTCTCGCTCATTCGAGGTCATTATTTTAGTCAGGACGGCATTTCTTTTATTATCATCTTACAATAGTTCGATTGTACTGCTTTGTACAAAATTTAAATTATTTGCTCCGCTGGAATATCTGGTATTTAATAAGTATACAATTAAATATCAAGTCAATTTTTTTAGAAAACTAAAGTAGATACATTTCATATGGAATTATATATATACATTTGTATTAATAAATGTACATGCATGGGTACATATGTATGTATGTAAAGTTGTGGATACATATATGATTATACGATCTGAATAATTGTTAATTGTGTAACGTGCAAGTTAAAGTGAACATCAAATGAGTTTTGTTTTATTCTAATCGGAAGAACTCACGTGGGATACATATACATGTCCATATGTGAATGTGTGTACATGTTATGAGCTCGAGATAAAAGTAGAAATACATTTTAGCACCTGTTGCATGTGGATCGGCGATTTTTATTATGAAAAACAGCAAAAGGTTGTGTGCGATGCCCGTTCCTTCTAATTATAGTTTCTATTACTTTTAGATACTTCATTAAGTACGGAATTAAAAACAAGAAATGGATTCAAATTCTGAAGTTGTGGTACGTAATTTTTGTGTTATATTTTTATTTCTGTATATAGAATGGACTTTAAAGCCCTCTGTATCAAAAAAGCAATCAATTATTGCACCAAATAAGAGACAAAGGCATAACATAACATAACCAATTGTGACATACATTCATAAATATTCTTAGATCTACTACCACTACTTAGTTTAACAGAGCCTTCAGATCTCCTGCCATCTCTTCTACAAATTTGCAGAAATATTGTACTATTTTAATTTTTTTTACGACAACAGCCGCAGACTGAAGTTGTAGTAACGGATATGGCTCCCGAAGAAAACGCCGAACGACTCGTAACATCTGTAGAACCCAGTCAAAGTGTTACTAGTTTAATTGATGAAAGCAATGTCGATTCAAGCTCAGTCGTTATTGAGAAGGAATCTGATCAAGACGATAAGGCCTCGGACGAAATACCCAAAACTACTGTTGCTATAGTAGATTTGATAGTGGTAACGGATATGGAAACTATGACTTCGGAAACAGCGGATATGGAAACAGCGGAAACGGAAACAGCGGCTATAGCAGTGGGGGAAACTGAGGTTGAAAATTTAGCTACCACTGAAATAGATGCAAGCAGTTTCGCAAATCCTCAAGATGTTCCTACAGACGAAACATCCAATAATGCCATCGAATCGGAAATGGAAACAGAACCTCAAGTCAATGCCAAATCACAAGACAAGGAAGTGGAAGAAACTAAATATGCGGCAGAAACGGAGTCAGAAGATGAAACAGAATCTGTGACAGAAGAAGTATTTAATAACGCTTTATATTCACATTATCTGATTAAGCGCTTCCAAGCTTTTCGATTGCAGCAAAGCTATCTGATCTATCTATAGATCTATAAATTAAAAATTCATACTACGAATGGATGGAAATACGAGCATACCAGTAAAACAAAGTATTTTTCAATCTAGAGCTATTTAATGCTGAGAAGAGCGGAGAAAAGCAGCAGTCGATTTTTAAAATTTTCCATTAGATATCATTAAATCTCAATACATATACATATACATATTCATACATACATACATACATATGAGCTCTCCGCATAACAAAAAAAACTGTTAGTTAATGAAACTTAACCATTATAATACATTTATGATTATAAATTTCTGTGGAAATTAATAAAATAAAATATTAACAACTTCATTAATAGTAATTTGCCAGTGACTAACAATCTCTAGTTTGATTAAATAGCTAAATCTTTAAAACGTTTCTAACAGGATATCGTCGAAAATCCTATCGACTTGCCAGAGAAATCTGAAGTGCCATCTGAAGTAATCAAAAGCCAAACTGTTTTGGTTAAAGCATCTACAAATGAAAAGGTAACTTAATAGTCTAGGCTTCGGTTGGATAAACACTTACTTACTTAAGTAACAGGTATAATTGATACATGTGCAAACTTTATTAAAATTGTTCTGTTTCTTTATGTTCTTTTTCATTTTTTCACTAGTGCACAGAATTAAAGGAAAAATCAAACGAATCATCTGATATATCGGCTAAAAAAGCTAACGAAGTTGCGGATGTGAGATTATCAGATGATCAGGTAAGCACTTGGTTAATTTTGGTTCGTGGAGATATACAAACATTAATTTATTTGAAATGTACAAATAATTGTAAAAGATAACAAAGTTTAATGGGTGGAATTAGATTCAAGAAAAATTCACAGCTGATGTAAAAAAGCTGCTGACTATACATACTCTTAAATCCAATTTAGATATTCCGTAAATTCATCATAAATTTCTATACTACTGCTTTAAAATTGTGTTGTAAAGTTGTGCGAGGCTGCGACATTTAAACCATTTTATCTTTATAAGCCAACTAATTTTTTTTATTCTTTGCAGAAAAACTTCAACAATCAAATTCAGGACATTATATCTGATATAGATATCAATATAAAAACCCAAGAAAAAATTACCAAGCTTAAGGAGCAAGAGCTGAAGCTAATTCAAAAACAGAACGAATTGACAAACCAGATTCAGCAGCAGCAGATTCTGGCTCAGCAGCTGACTGCCCAAAATCAATTCAAACAAAAACAGTGGGAACAACAGCAAATTGAGAAACAAGAGTTCTTAAGCTCACAAATAAACCAGCAAGATGGGTTATGCTCTACGCAATCGCATTTACACACCGCCTACAATCAAAGTGATGATTCGCATAATAAAAAAGTACGTATAAACACAAATGCGGATTGCTTATTTGACATAAGTTAGAAACAATTTCCAAACACGTAAAAATATAGTAAGTCCAATCGTATCTACATATGTGACATACGCTTTAAAGCTTATGATATTTTATTAGATAAATTATTCGCAATTGTTGGTAGCTGTAAGATAAAGCAAACTACTTAAAATACAATTTTAGTTAGCTCTGTATGTATAGTAGTGTGGAGTCTGTTTGGAATACATATTTTAAAATTTACAATATTGTCCCACAATGTTAGCATTTCCTACGTCAGTTATATGAGAATAGGGTCATTATGGCTGTAATCAGTAATTTCAAAAGAAAGTCAACTACATTTTTATAAAGATAAAGATCGAAAAGATTTTTCGATCAGGCGTTTTTATGGTTGCTATATCTTGGCACCAAATATAAAATTCTGTCCAAAGTTTCGGTCAGATAGCAAAAAAAAGGAAATACACTAGTATGCATTGGCACAGACAGTTTGAGATTTCTTTATTGAGCGGCTATTGATGTTGACCGAGAATATATGTATGCCCGTACTTTAAGAGTCCGGTATTAGCTTTTTCGTGTAACAACTATCTGTTGTAGATCTATACTCTATGTAAGGATTTACAAATTCAGGGCAGGTAAACTGCATATAAATATTCATGGAACATATTTCTGAAAAACTACTTTACTGTTGTTACTGCTGGTGTTACTGCTGGTGCTCTTCAAATTTAATGCTAAATGCAACCGCAATTGAACACGTGAATGGCAAACAACATGAATGATTTCCACTCTATACATACTGTATACATATGTATGTATTTATATGTATGTACCAAAAACTCAAAATGAGAGAATATTGCTTATGTATACGTCTAATTTAAATTAATGTGCGTTTCTTTCCAACATTTGAATAGACATCTATAATTAGCCTTTAAGAGAACTTCGTATGTGCCCATATTTACATACGAGCCATTTGTGTGTGCATACACACATTTTTAATACATACATCTGCAGATATGTTCGTATGTATGCATGTTTCTTCAACGACAAGTGTCTTTTTTAGAATTTTATTTGTGCCGCCCGCTAGTATCGAAAAAAATCGTCATAATGCAATAGGTTAACGTTCGAAGTATTTCTTAATGCGCAAAAGCTACCACTTAATTTTTTATAAATGAATTGCATAGAAAGAAAACGCGGGTTTCGGCCCAGTGATCTATACGATCAGAGCAAAAGAAAAGTTTTATTAGAGCTAAGCACGAAGCTGTGGCAAAGAAAAAATGTATGTATCATATGGGTCCGAAGAGCTAAAGAGCGGAAAACAATGATCCTCTTTCAAATTATTTTCCGTGGCTCAAGCATTTTTTACTTCCCACAAAAAACATTAAATAGATGCTTAAATGGTTTGCATAAAACAATTAACAATCATATCAAGCTTAGTTAGAAAAATTTCTCCTATGTATTGTAATTAAAATAGGAAACAACAAATTTATCGAAGTCAATTGATTTGCGAAAAATATTCACACCTGCGACCGATGCTGTTGAAATATTGCCAAAAAATCGTAAGTAAAAAAAAAAAAAAAAATGAGAAAAGGTGATACGTAAGCCTCAATCAATATATGTATGTACATACATATGTATATACGTAGGGCTACCCGTTATCAGTGCTTGACATGTTTTCGCTTTGGTCAATTGCAATTGGACTAATCTCAGCTGAAATTTCCAGCTTTCACTCATTTCTTATATTGATCGCTTAAGCAGTTTCTAAGCTAAAAACTTATCACTAATTACGTATCGCCTTTTAAACGTTACTTTACCAAATGTATACCGTGTAATTCTGTGCTACTTAAATTGATTTTCAATTTGTTTAAAATAGGAAAGCTATATGCATCATCTGCATTTTATTCTCCAAACCTACATCCAACTGTGGAAGACCAGGTTGAGCTAGCCCGAAGAATATCCCATTCATTGAGTGATATCAGTAACCAAACATCTAAGGGTCAAACAATGTATGTCAATCGCAAGAAACGCTCAGTAAAATGGGTTCATGAAGGTAGTGATAAAGGTAATAGACACTTCGATGCATGCAAAAGTCATCATACTTAACCGTGTTTTACTACCCTGAGATATTTAAATAAAGAGTTCCCACTTCTAGTTAAACAACTCGTTAAAAAGAACCCAGCTCTTGTTGAAAGAGGGCAACCACCTAAGCTCAATAGATTTAAGATGAATTGAATTTTGATTGGTTCTCCGTGTACATTCTATGAATATTTTCCAAATGTGATAGAAATTATGAGATTTGTGCTTTGCATTGCATACCGAGCGGTTTATGCACAATAGTTTAAAGGATTAAAAATAAAAACAAGCAACAATTTTAAGTAAATCATCTTACCCAAGATGGCTATACTTGTAAAAATAGGAAGATAAAAAGATTAGATTTAGATAAATACACAGGTACATAGTACATATTGAAGTACACAGGTACATATACTCATCTAGATTAGCTAGGTACATACAGATACAGTAAGCCAAACATTTATTCGTACACCCTTATCACTCTAATTTGAACACTTATAACTTGGCGTACAGTTAAGTCAACAGATATTTAACTGTAGTAGACGTTTTTTTTTACAAATGTTCATACCTTTCTGTAAGTAAGGTAACTGGGTAACTTCAGTGGTAAATGAGACATATTTTATCAAAGTAAGATGCACTTTTGGGGAAGGTTTTTTGGCTGGAACATGATTGTTTTCGGATTATTCCCGAATTAACTGGCACATGGATGCAAATTATCACTGAAACTATCATTGTACATATCCTTGTCCATTTTCTCATTAATGAAGATAATTCGTCAAGGTCCAGCAGCACCTATACACCCCCAAACCACTATTTTCCATCCGCTATGCCTTACAGTTGGAATCCAATTTTTCTCATTAATGGCTTTATTTACCTTTTTACAAGACTTTTGGAGGAACCCAAAGCCAGATTCAATTATTTAGAATGTGATTTACATTACTAGAGTGATAAGGGTGTACGAATAAATGTTGGGATTGCTGTACATATTTATGTTTTTGGAAATATCTTAATGTTTAATAATTTGCACATACAGAGGAAGATTGCACAAGTGAAGTTAAGACGTTATATAAAGAAAACACAGATGCAAATTCCATGCTGGAAGTAACAAAGCTGGAAAGAATACCGCTAAGGCTCATAATGAATCCAAGAGGACAAGTCCGCGATTATAACTCGCTCAAAGAATCGATTAATGTTGAAACCGGACTGTTATCGCCTGACAATTGCGCTGAACTAATAACCGCTCTAAAACTTCATCAGGGAAGAGGTAACATAACAATTCCTTAGTATTATTGAAGTGTATTGAAATCATTATTTGGATTAACCATTATTTATGAGGAAACCTAAATATTTAAAAGTCTACAATTACAAATGTGTATTTAAAATTTTGCTGTACACGAGGTGATTTACAATGTTCTTTGAAAGAACCAAAAACCAAATAATGTATCGAATCAATACACATTTAACTAATTTAAATCACATAAATAACCGCAATTTTTCTCCCTTGGACTTAATGATTACAATCGCTTTACCTGCTTCGCTACTGCCACCGCTACCGCCACTGCCGTCTCTGCCGCTGCCGCCTGCTCAACCACACATGCATATATATATATATATACATGCTATATATATATAAATAGGTGCCGAACTGTTTGCAAAACGTCGCAGAAAGGCTGATAATTGGGTAGTCGATGAAACAAATGCAGGGACTCAAAGCCATCCATCTGGTCTTCCAGATTATCAGCAGTATCAGCCAAAGCCGGCAACCTCGCCAAATATTTTGCCGGCGTATTCTGATGCTGGAAAACATCGCGTTCAATTAAATATTCACCAAGATCAATTAATAGAAAAGTATTCTAAGCCTGGACTTCAGGTTGTTAAATCGCCTTGGGAAGCCGCATTACAGACAGGTTCAGCGAGCTCTGCCTTTTTGGAGGAATCCAAACCTAGAAGTCTCACACCTTCGTCCGTACCAAAGACATATTTCCATAGTGGTGGAAACGATTTGACAGATGCAGGGGAACCAGTATCCTATGACATACCATTGAGTAATCAGCAGGAATCATTTAAAAAGGTAATGAGGTGTACTTTATTTTAATAATATTGCATCTAAATTTTTTTTGTCTGCAGTCTCTAAACCAGCAGCAATCATTCATTTTGCCCACGAACCCACAAAGAGAATTGGCCTATAAGCCAAGTGTTGCCCAGGGCTGGGGAGGACGTAATGTGGAACTACCAAGAGGTAAGTTAATCCTTAATGATAAAATAAATTACTGGTATTTCGCGAGTTTACTGTGATAAGATAAGATGATTACTTTTACGCTATGAATAAACTGTTCCAGAGTATTTTGAGTTCAATGAACCGTTGTCATCTTGGGAGGAAAATGACAATGCGCAATACAACAACCAATACATCAGTGGAGATCATGACATATTTAGGGAAAATGTTAGGGAAAATGTTGGCCAAAATCAGTCACTTGATTTCGCAGTTAATGTGCAAACCCGATTGCATCAACTCGAACAATTTCAAAAATATTTTTTGGAACAGCAACGACTTGAAATAGAAATATTGAAGCGAAGAGACGACTCTCGCTTATTCCGTTTGAGCAAATTACATCACGAACAATTCAGGAATGAGAGTCCCAATGACGAAAGACTGAAAAATGAAGATGTACTGCAAACAGGTCCCAGTACTGATGAAGAAATATCCGAAAACGTAAATGTGCAAGATTTAATATACTCGTTCGAACAGCAGTCATTAAGAGAGCACAAGGAATCTGCAAGGCCCAGAAATCAAAACGGTTCGACATATTTATCAAATGGAGCCACCAAAGCTGAAAATGAAACTGGAGGCAAGACTTATAGATCCCGGAAAATCCCGTCTTTTCGTGTATAACAATCTCAATATTATATTGTTATTCGTTCACTCCGATCCACAGTCCATAGAACACGAATATTTCCGTTATTTCCTTAATTAACAGATAAGTGTTATTGTGTATGGTAGCGTCTGTCTAAAGCATTTTAAATTTCTTCAGTTTTTGTTCCCATCCTATTTAAATTGAATGTACTCGTAGTAGCTATTCAAAGTCTATAATGTTCGTATCAATTTAATTTGAAATTCTTTTTTCCGCAGGCTTATACGTTCCCAAGGAAATTTCCTTAGCCAGCTATGCACCACCACCAAAGAATTTTACAGATCAGCAGCCGGCATATCCGGGTCACAACATTTCAAATATCAACACAACCTACGAATCGCATCGGCCTCTGCCTTCAACCTCTATTTCAAATGAAACATCGGTGGGAACTAATTGGGGCTTTCCGGTGTCTAAGCCCATAGCTAGTGGTTTTAGCACAATACCTCCAAAGCAACAGTTGTCGGCTCCTGCTAGTTACCAGAAAATACCTCAGACGTCTGCGCTAGGAGCGCCGCAGGTCAACTTTAACCCATCGCCGTTATCTTATGAGAAATTGTCCAAGTTTGAGCAGCCAAATTTGAGTTACCCGAATCAAAATTATCTAAATGTTCGGCAAACATCCCAAGTACGCAATGCATCGCCTACACCGTTTGCATTTGGATCTAATGAGGCTCGATTTTCCGGGCCACATGCTTCAAGATCTCCAAGTTCCATAGCCTCGATTTCACCGCAACCCCTTCGATCACCTTGTATATCTTCAAGATATGGACAACCATTTAACAATACGGTAACGCGGCTAAACTCCTCAAGCCAAGCTCAGACCTTCAACAATTGCGCCCGCGGTTGGGGCACGGAACCAGAAAGTCAATATATTTATCCAGGACCAAACGTTTTACCAGCACCCGGAAATATGCCGTATTCTGATTTTTAGATGTGTGCAACTAATAAAGTATGCTTCTCAACGAAAAAACTACGATTTACGAACTATGTACATATTACATTTAGTGCATAGTACTATGTATATATGTACATAGATACTTATGTGCTCTATTAAATATATAAATTGCGTTTGTTTATTTGCGTCTATAAAATAATAATAATAAATCGTTTATTAAAACTATTTTTTAATTATAAATACGTAATTGATAAAAATTCCAAATGGGAACAACTCTATTTTAAGTCGGTTTTCCAAGTACGTAAGTACAAACATATGTACATACATAAATACATATGTATATAACAACGGGGAAATATGAATACATAGTAAATTGTAATACCGGTGTTTAAAGATGACATAAGGTGAACACTTTTGGAATAAAATATTAACCAATAGCCATTAAACGAATAAATAAAAGGCGTGAAAGGAAAAAGGAATCGTAACTTACGAGAACATGTATGGCGGCAAGGCCCATGCACTTATCCTTGCTAGGAAAGGGAATTTGAGAGAGACGCAAGCATTGAAAGCAGTAGGTTACAATATTTGGTTTTTTATTGCCGGTTGTGGATATAGTTTTTTTTTTGCCTCATAACTTTTGACCAATTGCATATTATGCAAACATATGAGTTCCAATTAAAGACTAGACATCTTAGTTAACTGTCAAGGAAGAAACTAAATTGATTCCTTCATATAAAAGCATATAAAAACGAGAAGGAACGTGTGAGTCGCTTCTGGGGACGCGTACTCAGTATATACGAATTCTTATCACACTGCTACAAGTGTATTTCAAAATTTCGCCCCGCCCCCTTCCGCCCCCACAAAGGACGAAAATCTGTGGCAGGCACAATTTTAAAGATACGATAAAACTAACAACGCAGTATCGTAGAGATTGCCGAATCTTAATCAGATCTTCCCCCACCTCCTGCAGCAAGAGACCGTGCTACTCATTCTCTGTCTTGCTCGCACGCACTCTTCCCTGTGCAGAGCCTTTGCGGAGAAGATGTAGAATCTACATTGTGTATGTATAATTTTCATATTATATGTGGAATCGACATTGTAGCTGTAGATGTAGACAGCAGATGTAGCAAAAAATTAAAATTCTTCATAAATCATAAGCTCACAAAATGTATATACTGACTGAGTACGGGTATAAAAGTAGAGTCGAGAGTAAGTAAACGAAGTTCGCAAATGTAACGTGACAGTCTTTTTATGTAACGTAACAGTCGGTACCTTTTTGCTTGTCAAAAAAGGAAAAAATAGTTTTTGGCATTAATAAAATGTAATTTAGTTCTTCCATCTTTAAGCTACAAAATATTGTAGTACTCATTAAAAAAAGTCCACCAGAAGAGCAGACTTTTTCGAAAGTGTTGCGCAACTTGAAAACCTACTTCCAAATTTGTTTAATGTAACAGTCAATTTGAGACGTTCATAACTGTGAAATAAAAACGCGTACAGAAAACTCTATATGGACATAAAGTCTCTCAATACAGGTTTCAAATTTTGAATGCAAATACAATAAATATTAAAAATACACGGTTTCATGTGTCTTTACAACAATTTCCGTAAAAATGTGCGTGCGAATGTAACGTAACAGTCTGCGAATTGGACCATATACATATGTGTAAACAAATACACGCATTAAATAAAACAAAAGAAAAAGGAACATTGTGAGTCGCTTCTGTGGACGCGACTCTATACCCGTACTCAGTCAGTATATTAATATATGAGCTTATGTGGAATTTTAAAATATTGTACATATTTTTGCTACATCTGTCATCTACAATGTACATTATACATCTTCTCCACGAAAGTTCGTGCACTGCATAAGGCAGAGTGTGTGCGAGCGAGAAAGAAATCAAGTAGGGTCTTCAGCGCTGAGAGGGCGGGCTAAGAAACTGAAATTTAATTTCCTCATTCTGGCTATAATAATGATCCGACGTACCAGATTCGGCAATCCGATAGATATGGCCATTATCTTCGACTATGCGCTTCGTTTCCGTTTTCTTGTGTCTTAAAAATTTTGGATGCCATAGATTTTCGTCCCTTGTGTGGATGGAAGGAGGCGGGTCGAAATTTTGAAATACACTTGTAGCAGTGTGATATCACATGAGTCTGGAAACCAAATGTGGTTGCCCTAGCTCTTATAGTCTCTGAGATCTAGGCGCTCAACAAGACAGACGGACAGAGAGACAGACAGACATGGCTATATCGACTCGGCTATTGATGCTGATCAAGAATATATATACTTTATGGGGTCGGAAACGTTTCCTTCTCTGCGTTACACTCATCCACTTTTACCACATTCCAAACACTTTGATGCCGTCGTTCCATAGCATTTAATTGTTGGTGAAATCTCTCTACGTGTTCATAACTAACGTCGCCTTGGTTTGTCAGAAAATAGTCTAAGTACTCCCACAGGAAATGGATTTTTAGTGACTGTTGGCTCCAATTTTTTTCATAATTCTTAATAAGGTTTTGAACGATTTTAACGTAATCATTACTCTTGCTGTTACCAAGAAAAATTTTTTGTAACCAGTCGGAATGAGTTCCAGGTTTTTTTTTCATTCGTAGATAAAATATTTTCAAAGCCATCATCTTTTAGTAGTTTACGAAATGGGGTGCCATTCTTTTAGCTTTTTCCAGAGCCAGACGCGGAAAAACAGTTTGTAGGTTACTCGTCGATTCACCGTCCTTATCCAGTGCTTTAACAAAATTTTTCATTAGTCCCAGCTTAATGTTTAATGGTGGTAAAATAACGTCTTCAAACTTCACGAGAGCTGCATTTTGTATGTTGTGATTTTCCAATGTATTTTCCTCCAATCTTTAGGGTCGTAAGCTTCATCCAGTTGCTTGAAGAGACCGAAAATGTCACGGCAAACGCACATGTCATCCTTCGTCATATAAAATTGTGCGTGAACCAAATGACGCGTCCGGAAATTAATTAATTAATTAATTAATTAATTAATTAATTTTAGTGACGGTATATCCTCTAAAGGAGGAGCAGAAAGCCTTCATGGATCTCCCGACTCCAGTTATTTTGAATGAACAAAAGAAGCATTCAGAGCAGTGAATCTCTGGTTTTCTCCACAGCATTAGAGTAAAAGTAACTGTCCACAATATTTACAGCCCAAACGGTTTCAACTTGGCCGTTTATCCATCGATTCTTATAAACGATACCTTAAACGACGCCTAATTAATGCGACTATCTAAAAACTAAAAATATATGCCATTTTTTTCGGTTTTTCCTGAGTTTTTAAAGTCAAAATTTCGGGAAAAAATACCGCAAGAAATTATCAAATTTGAATTTGAAAGCTTAATATCTTCCAGGCGTTAAGCTGCAGCTACAAAGTGTCTGGGTCTGATTTATAGCTGCAGTTGTCAGCTTTTTAGAACTGCGAAGTTCTATGCAACCAGAACCAGAAACAAGATTCTTAAGTTATGTGAAAAATGGAAGCACTCTCTAAAAAATCATAAAAAAATACCAGATTTTAAAATTCTTAAAAAAAACTAAACCATAAAAAAAAAACGAGAAGGAACGTGTGAGTCGCTTCTGGGGACGCGACTCTACTTATACCCGTACTCAGTCAGTATATACATTTTTGAGCTAATAATTTGTAAGAATTTTGGTATTAAAAAAAATTTTACATTTTACCGTTTTTTGCTACATTTGTTATCTACATCTACATCTACAATGTATATTTTACATCTAACATGTAGATTATACATGTACCATTTATATTCTGCATCTCCTCCGCTAGGGGTTGCTCGCGCATTGAACGCGGCAGAGTGTGCGAGCGAGAAAGAGAATGAGTAGCGTGGTTGTCGGCAAGAGGGGGCGGGGGAAACAACTGAAAATTAATTTCTTCATTCTGGCTATAATTATGATCCGATCTAGTTCAAATTCGGCAATCTGGCAGATATGGGCATTTTCTACGATACTGCGTTTTTAGTTTTATCGTATCTTTAAAAATGTGCCTGCCACAGATTTTCATCCTTTGTGGGGGCGGAAGGGGGCGGGGCGAAATTTTGAAATACACTTGTAGCAGTGTGATATCACATGAGTCTTGAAACCAAATTTGGTTGCCCTAGCTCTTATAGTCTCTGAGATCCAGGCGCTCAACAAGACAGACAGACGGACAGACGGACGGACAGACGGACATGGCTATATCGACTCGGCTATTGATGCTGATCAAGAATATATATACTTTATGGGGTCGGAAACGTTTCCTTCTCTGCGTTGCACACATCCACTTTTACCACAAATCTAATATACCCCTTAACTCTTTTTTGAGTACGGGTATAAAAATAATACTATAAAAATTTAAAAATCCCGAAATCTATCTGAAAAAATCATTTAGGTCCACAGCGGGAAGCTCATTTTGTCGAGTAGTGTAATCAGGCAATTTTCGATCTATTTGCCAAATTTTTCCAAGCACATATCCATACAGTTCCCAAGGTCGAACGGTATTTTCAGCCCCGTGTTAAAAGAAAGCTCATTGCTTTATGATCTTCGACTTGTTATGCTGGTGATGTACCGACGCTCTGTGAGGACCCCTGCTTAAACTATTCACCCAATCATTTAATTCTTCATGCTTTTTCGCTTATTCGTACAGTACGGTACACCTCAATGTACACCAAGACCGTATAGAATCAGTCCAGAAAAAAATTTTCTGCGTTCCCCAAAATTGGATGCTAGTGTGAGACTGCCATCTTACTCTCGTAGATTACTTTTTATAAACTTTCCAAACCGATGATGATCTTCTACTCGGAATTTATGTAATTCCCTCTACCATATAATATCCAGTAGTAATTCCATTCCTCTTCTTAAATCCTTAAATAGACCATTGTCGATTTTCATTTTTTTGGCGTTCGTCCTCAGTCATCAATAATCATGAAATGTTGCTTTAATCATTTGATTCTAGACTTCATGTTTCCCTTGGCTGGTGTTGTCGTCAAAAGATTCTCCCTTTTGCAGAATGGTATGTAATACCCCTTCTTAAAATAATGTGTAAATAGGATTGATTATCATTTTGCATAGGTTTTTATACCCGTACTCAAAAAAGAGTTAAGGGGTATATTAGATTTGTGGTAAAAGTGGATGTGTGTAACGCAGAGGAGGAAACGTTTCCGACCCCATAAAGTATATACATATATTCTTGATCAGCATCAATAGCCGAGTCGATAGAGCCATGTCTGTCTGTCCGTCTGTCCGTCTTGTTTGACGCCTGGATCTCAGAGACAATAAGAGCTAGGGCAACCAAATTTGGTTTCCAGACTCATGTGATATCACACTGCTACAAGTGTATTTCAAAATTTCGCCCCGCCACAAAGGACGAAAATCTGTGGCAGGCACAATTTTAAAGATACGATAAAACTAAAAAGTAAAAAGCAGTATCGTAGAGAATGCCCATATCTACCAGATTGCCGAATCTGAACTAGATCGGATCATAATTATAGCAAGAATGAAGAAATTTTCTGTTGGTTCCTCCGCCTCTTTCAGCCAGAGACACGATACTCATTCTCCTTCTCGCTCGCACACTCTGCCGCGTTCAGTGCGCGAGCAACCCCTAGCGGAAGAGATGTGGAATAATCTATAATCTACATGTTAGATGTAAAATATACATTGTAGATGTAGATGTAGATAACAGATGTAGCAAAAAAATGTAAAATGTAAAATTTTTTTTTTGTATTCTAAAATTCTAAAAAATCATATCTCAAAAATGTATATACTGACTGAGTACGGGTATAGTCATATATTATAGTCATATTAATTTTACTTTTAAATTGAAACAATCAAGGAATCAATGATTTATTCTTTCAAAAAAAAAACCGGTTTCTAGTTTTATTGCCAACTGTTATACTATCTACAACTGTAGTCCGCATGCGTGAATATCCGCTCAGGGTGCACAAGGCCAAGCCGCAGAGTCCTGACAAAAGCTCGCTCACAAGTAGTTTAGCAATGAAGTCTTTTGGGGTTGAAAAATCTCTACATAAAGCTAAACATTTTTGTCCGATACAAATCAAATGAGAGCGAATTTTCAGCACAATACCATAAAATCAAAATTAAGTAAAACAAAACGATATTTTGGCAGTTTAGTTATCAGTGCACAATCGCAATCTTAATAATTCCGAAATTATAACAGCACATTGAATAGGCTAAGCAATACAATATGTTCAATGATACTTTTATCTGAATGTTGTGTGATAAATAAATCTTACGTATACATATATGATATGCATATATGTGTGCATAAATAACTGTATACAAATTCATAAGCACATATGTATAGTAGTCCAATGTAACTATGTATGTACTTTCCTCACAAATACATAAATAGAGTACATATTTACATATGTACATTTGAATGTGATTGTTAGTATTTTAAGGTCGCGCTGGTTGAAAATGTTTTTCATATTTAAGCTGAATATTGCGTTTATTTTGTAGGCATGCTAACCATCACCATCCAGCCTGCAACTTCAAGACACTTGTATTAACCGATATGGCGGCGCCATTTGTAAAATCAACGTGTTTGGACTCTTCTTTCAACAAAATCAAGCCTATAATTTTGCTGATTTTGAATTTTAATATATGTTTTCAGCATATTAGTGCAACTTCATTTTTAAACATAAATGGTGAGCTTTTTACGCTATTTAGAGATCCCAGTTAAACCCCTTAATGTTTTGTATACATTATTTCAGATTTAGCAAGCTCGGATCGACCCTTCTTCGATGACATAAGCCCAAGAAATGTCTCAGCTGTCGTTGATGAAACTGCAATTTTGAGATGTCGCGTAAAAAACAAAGGAAATCGCACTGTAAGAAATTACACACATATACAAATTATTACTGATTATAATCATGCGGATGAATATAACCATTAATAATTATTAATGGTTATATTCATCCGCAAATATAATCCGATTAATACTCGTTAAAATCATATTTAAAACAAAACGATTACACAACAATAGGTACTAATATCTCCTATTTACACTATTGTACACTTTGAGCATCGGGTATGATGAGTATCCACACCAGTACACTATGAGTACAAGGGCCTAAAATGCGCTGTTAAACTCTATGAAAATATTAAAAACTACAAATTTAACTATAAATTATAGTTCTATCTTGTAATAATTTATCTAAAACTTCTTGCAGGTTTCATGGATGCGAAAGCGCGATCTTCATATTTTAACAACAAACATTTATACATACACTGGCGATCAACGATTTTCCGTAATACACCCACCCAGCAGTGAGGACTGGGACTTAAAAATTGACTACGCCCAATCACGGGATAGCGGCATTTACGAGTGTCAAGTTAATACTGAGCCAAAAATAAACTTAGCAATCATTCTGGATATTGCAGGTACAGTTCCATAAACTACTGGTGTACCTCTTAATGTTTTTATGGAGACGGGGGGCGTTGTCGTCAAGATTTATTTCGGCTCGCTCTGTGATAAATTCCTTTAAAAACTCATTCGGATTTCCGCAATCAATCCCCTTTTTTTTTTAGCCGAGAGCGAAGCTAGAGATTTAAATTCGGATAGACGGTATTATGATTCAAAAGGTAAGAGGTCAGCGGTCTTGTGAACATGTATTTATAAAATAAAATTTTCCTATAACAGCTGCTCGTGCAAAAATATTAGGATCAACGGAAATTCACGTTAAACGCGATAGCACTATCGCCCTAGCCTGCTCAGTAAATACGCATGCATCATCGGTTTTATGGTAAGGGTGTTTGGACTGCCTGCTATTTATTAACTTCGTTTCCCTTCACCTTAAGGTATCATGGTTCTTCAATCGTCGATTTTGATTCACTGCGAGGGGGAATAAGCTTGGAAACGGAAAAAACCGATATTGGAACTACTAGTCGATTAATGCTGACAAGAGCTTCATTACGAGACTCCGGAAACTATACTTGCGTTCCTAATGGTGCTATACCAGCATCGGTGCGGGTTCATGTATTGACTGGTAGGCTGTTATTATAATGATATTAATCAACGAGCTTCAACTAAAATTTAGCTTTTAAATACATTTACAGGCGAACAGCCGGCTGCAATGCAGACAAGCGCGGCCCTCGGGATGAATGCTCACACCGCCATGATAAACATCATATCAATAAAGTTTTTGTTAAATATTCCAACTCTAGCAGAATATATGTACCGAAGAGAGAGATGACTAACTAAGCAACTATTCATACTCTAAAAATGTAACTTTAAGGTAAACTAACATTTTCAATCGTAAACATTTCTCACCGTAAACATACAATCCGTTCATACATACAAATGTATGTACATATTTAGATTCTTTCTAAGGAGCCAAGTGGATCATTACCACTAACCAAATTTTGTTCAGATTTAATAACATTATTATTATAATTAGTTTTTATACCCGTACTCAAAAAAGAGTTAAGGGGTATATTAGATTTGTGGAAAAAGTGGATGTGTGTAACGCACAGAAGGAAACGTTTCCGACCCATAAAGTATATATATTCTTGATCAGCATCAGCCGAGTCGATATAGCCATGTCTGTCCGTCCGTCCGTCTGTCCGTCGTGATGAGCGCCTAGATCTCAGAGACTATAAGAGCTAGGCCAACCAAATTTTGTTTCCAGACTCATGTGATACACTATTTCAAGTGTATTTCGAAATTTTGACCCGATCCCACAAAGGACAAAAATCTGTGGCAGCCAAAATTTTAAAGAAACAATAAAACTAAAAACGCAATATCGTTTTCAGTTGCTTCCCTTACCACCTCTAGCAGGAGACCTGTGCAATGCGCGACATTTGCGGAGAAGATGTAGAATTAACAATGTGTATGAAGAATCTACATTTAAGATGTATAATATACATTGTAGATAATGATGTAGATGACAGATGTGGCAAAAAAATGTAAGATATTTTCAAATTATACATAAATCATTAGCTCACATATTTCTATATAAATGACTACGGGTGTAAAAGTAGAGTCGCGTCTACAGAAGCGATTCAAACGTTCCTTCTCGTTTTTATTTTTAAACCATACATTTTCTGGATATTAAACCCCGAGTTATATGTATATGAGCAAGGTTTACCACATAATTATTTATTGTTTCATCTGGAACAACGTAAACTACATATTTATGCTTTGATCTAGCAAGAATCTTCGGCCTAATCAAGTGTGCATACATGTATGCATATATTTTTTCGATCATGTTGAAACACCGAATCGATTTAGCGGTCTCCGTCTGTATTACTTTATTATACATTTTATGTCATTAAGATTTGGACACAATCGGTGTACGATATCATAGTGAAGTAATACACAATGCGAGAAGTGTAGATTGGTCGATTAGGGTCAGGCGTGGACGTGTAGCGTCCAATAGGTGAGTGCTCGCAGACTAAAATGTGTAAAAAATTATTGAAAGAGGACTTTGTCGACCTCGAGGGTATATAAACTTCGGCACGCCGATGTTAGCATTCTTCATTAATATTAATGAAATTAAGTATTAATTGTTATTGTATTTCGTTAATAAGAGCTTTTTTTTCTAGATTACAAGCCAATTCCAATGGAACGATTGTAAAAGAAAGTGTTTATAAAATTATTCAATAAAGAAATACAAAATACAAAATAATTCCTATAGTCATATGTAATTAAACTATTAATAAATACTTGCATAAATGCATATGTACACAAATAAGAAAATTAAAAAGCTTGTAATTAATTTTCACCCAATTTAGTGGACTTGACTTGGTTTTAGCGAAGCTAAACAAAGCCCGACCACACACAGTGGTTTTCCATTGAATTTTATAATGTCTCTAATCATCATAGCAACCAGTGTGAACAACTTTGAAGGAAATGTATGCAGGCTTAAAGTCATACCCCACCATTATAGTAAGTAAATAGCTAGTATGTAGTGTATTGTATTTACGTACATGGGTTATTTAGTTGGTGCCCTACAGTGACTGATCTGCTCGTACGTTTCTATTATTTATCAGAGCAGAGCACGTTTTTAGTCATTAGACAACATCGATGTAGTCTGCAAAATAATGAGAACATTGTAGGAATAGTTGGAACAAAAATACTCGCAGACACTCACACACCCTCTGCAACAGGTATTCTATTTTCCTATAGGAAATACTAGTACTATATATGTATATGTATATTTTTAATAAATGTACATACACACATATAAAAATGTACATGCATATGCGCATACATACAAACATACATGTTTCGTATAGAAATATTTATAAAAAGTGTTCCATGCGTATATACATATGTGTATGTTTTTGAAAGAGAGAGAACTTTAAATGTATACAGTGGGTATATAAATACATTCAACAAAAATTTCTCAAGAAAAATCAGATTTTTTTATTTATTTTTTTTTTTTGAAACCGTATTCTTTCTTTTATACTTGCTCCCAGGCATTCAACGTTATTCCGTCAGCCAAGTTCTGATATTTAAAAGTTTAACTAGTTGCATTGTAATTGTAATCAACAAAAGCATTTGAAAAAACATGTGTGAAATAACGTGTAATGAAAACGGTCACGATAAGCCCTAGAATTTGATAGGAAGCATCTATTGAAATCGCGAATTGTGTTTGCATATTATATTGAATGAATATACATATGTACATGCGATTTGTATGCATATTATTGTTTTTACATACATAATCGCATATAATGTACATGTATCTATGTAATATACGCATTGCGATAATAGCGTACAATTTTGAGTGTTAAAATTCCATGAAATATTTCAGTATGAATATCAAAGTTTATAAATAACCGTATGCTTTTACAAATGTAATTACGCACGAGCGTAGCTGCGAGGATTTTGAGTGGGATCATTTAGTGTTTAAATACGCATATAAACATAAAAGATTCTCCTTAAATATATATGTACACACATATTAAAATACAAAAATTTAGCTCTACATACAAATGGGGATAAGCTGACAATAATTATGAAATCCTCCACCACATCTGAAACAGATTATATCTGATTGTGAGTATTGCGATGTCAGAAAATACAGATTGTTATATGGCTCATAAATTGTATAAATTCTTATAAGGATGAATGTGTATGATGTGACGCGAAATTTATTACCCTACATAAAAGGGAGCTCTTTCACGCCCACAATCACATTGGTTCTTGACAAGCACACTAATTAAGAGAATGCAGTGGAGAGCACCATAGAGAAAACACGGTGAAATACACATGCGTACGTACAACGGTGTGGATGCCTCTATCAGATCGCTTAACAATTGTAATATGGAAGAAAAAACTAAATCAGGACAACATTTGTCAACATTGCGACGCCCTGTAGCGGTGATCAAAAAGAGATCAGGCCCTTTGGATGTTGCGATTGACAAGCTTACTATAGCAGCGGAAAACGACTTATTCACATTAAATGCGAGCAAACCTTCGGATGTATACTGTGGGCCAACTAATTTGGCGAATAAGAATTTGGGAAGAGCTTCTCCTGCATCTAGACGACGTCGTTGCAGCACTAAAGACAAAGAAAAAAAACGAGAGCGCTGGTTATTAACTCGAAAGTCATGGAGATATATGACAGATGCTGGACGAAAGCTTATTCCGGAAGGAGCACAGAGTGGATCAGATAGTATTTCCTTAATTGAGGCACAATTTCAACGAGTTTGCGCCTCTGAGCCCCGCTTTATTTTATGGCGTCGAAAGACCTCATATCCAGGAGCAATCAACAATTCTAAGAGGCGGCTCAAACTAATTTCTCGGCATACAAGTACAAGTAGCAGTCGCTGTGGAGCGGAGGCAACAGAACAACATAATAATATCGATCAGACTATTGAGCTATTGCAGTCATATCTCAAAATACGCGATGCGTACAAAACAACAACCTTGCTGGGAAGCAAAACGGTAAGACCCGATAAAACTTCATCACCAAGTGCACAGAGGCCCATTAATGAGAATATGTCAAAAAACAATTATTGTGAAAAGTCACTCGAAACGGAGCTATTGTCCCGTTTAAAATTATTGTCCGAAACCCCCCTATTGGAGCCTATTGGGGGAGTACAATTAAAATTAGATAATATACGTCAAGATATTCTTGAAGATAAAGTTATTTTGAGGAAAATATACAACTCACTAAAAAAACAGCAACTTCATCGAATGCTACATTCCAAAGAACCACTAAAACATAATATTGGTCGTGCCTCTTCACTTTCAAGTCTATTCAAATTGAATAGTTACCAAAGCATCTCGAATAAAAGCTTTTCAAGTGGAGTGAATAGTTTAAATGATTACCATAGGTTCGATAAGCTGATATATCAGAACCCGACAAGCTTAGAAAATTGTGATACCAGAACAAATCTTCGTGTGACCCCAGATGAATCTAGTTTGGATCTCCGCATCGAACCGTTGGCAGCTGATCTGTGGCCCCTAAAAGGCAACAAAAAAAATGAGAGGATTGAAAGGAGTTTCAACACATGCGGAACACAAACTAGTTTTATACAGCTTAGCGAACTAAAACGCCTGGCTGAAGAATTTGAGCAGACTTTACAGCAGTGCAAAGATAGTTCTGCGCCATCTTTCCTGGATGAAAAGTTAGTAGAGAAACAATGTACGCTTTCAGATCGAAGAAAAAGCTCTATTGATAACGAAGATATTTCACAATCTGTAAGCGACACAATCAAGCGTTACTTAAGGATGGCAAGAAAAAAAACTGTAAACGGTGCGGATGCAAGTAGATTTAAATCAATTAACTATGATAGAAATTTACGAAACATTAAAGCAAAGGGTGAAATAAATCCTCCTGGAATGGATGAAGGCTTGAACAAAGCAGTTCAAACACTAGAAGCTTGGCCTCTTATAGCGTTGGAGTATGTTCGTGGAAACGAGTGTTTCAGAACCTTGGAAAACGCCCACATGGAATGGAAGAAGGCGGAAGATGAACGGCTTAGAAAAAAATTAGAATGGGAAAAAACTCAAAAGCAAATTATTAAGGAAAATTTCCAGACTGCTAGCAACCCATACCCATATAAGGCAGGCCCAACATATTCGACATGCATTTCAGCACCTACATCTCCAAACAGTCATACAAGACTGGAAAAAACTATTAAAACTTCTACCGGGTTGCTGACTTCGAGCTCTCAATTTCTTTCGAATATTTGGCACGGTCACAGCAATCCCGGTAGCACAACTAATTTAATCACCCTAAACGACAAACATGGAAATATGAATCATGCAAATCGAAGTAAGTATATACATAAATTCGTTGAGTTAAATTGGAAAACAAATAATAAATGGGTCGGCGATGCTACCTTCCTTCTGTTCGTTAGAAACTTCTCTCCGACTTTATTATACCCTCTTTAGGGGTATAAAAAAGGTATTGTATAGGGTAATATGTATAAAAACCAGCCGATACGTTGTGAGTTCCGGTACATGTGCCGCGATAATTAATATGCATATATATACATATATATAAATAATATAATTTATATAATGGAAAACTCAGTCACGACGTACTGCACCTACCACGCAAGGACTGCAGAATGTTAGTGGGAATACTCACATGTCACTGTCTGGCTGTGGCACATGCAGTCTGATGAACAACCCGTTCAGTGGGGGTAGTGGTGGGGTCTCAATTTTATGTAGTTGTACAATCAGACTCATTTAAGCGCATAACAATGTGGACATTCTCTTTCCATAGAACCAATCCACACTTTCGGATGAGCGGATGCCTCGTATTCGAATGTGAGACGAAGAAACGACGCAAGTGTAAAAAATGCTCGAACTGAACTTGTTGTCGTTGTCTCAACTTTTCTTTGTGGCAGTTCATTATGTACCGGCACGTTCTTTCAGCTCTAGTATTTCGCATGCTTATTGTTTCATTAGTTGGACGGCTTAACGGCATTGTTCACTATAACAAACACACAAATTGACCAAGTTGCTATTTGGCAATTGCATCGAACCACCTTTGCACCTTTCAAAGACACAAAGCTCACATACAAATAAGCATATGTACTTGATTATGTTTACATTCATTTGAAATATGTAGATATATTTCATACATAGATACCAAAATCCCAATTACAAAATGGGGTGGGTAGCGATAGAAAGGTTTAAAATACGTTGCGACTAATTCCCATACAACATAAATATACAAAAACAAGTTCATAAAAACCGGACTAGCCATGAAGACTCCAAAAAATTCGTGAATAGAATTTGAATGGATCGAATGACGTTGATTTGCTGAGTACATTTCCCATAAGCAACCAGGCTCATTCGTTACATATGACACGAAAATTCGCCATAAACCAATTCTGGATTTGTACTATAGCCTTCAAGGGGTTATTTAAAAATTGGTTAGAGTTTATAACTTACAACTTATACGGTATTTTATAATCGAAATATAAACTAGGTGTTGCTCGTTTTTTTTTAATTAGTGAACGGTGATTTCATTTAAATAAACTTTGCTAAAATTTCAGATCTAAGAAATGCAACAAGCAATATGCAAAAGTCGAAATCGTTGTCTAATGTTGGTCAATTTGTAACGAAAAAAATTTTGAGAAGTCGTTCCAAAAGCCAAAATAGGCCTCATTTACATCAAGAGCTCTCTACAGTCTATCAAAAATGGTTTCCTTCGGTAAGTTACTATTAATTAAATTAATAGTAATATAATTTAATAACACTATTCAACAGAATCGAATTAAATTTTATCTAATACGAAATTGCCTCTTTCTGACCGGCTTGGGGCTTGGGGCAAAGGCATAATAAATATTTTCCGCTATTTCCGTTTTGAATATATTGATTTAATACAAATTATGATTTTCAACGATATTTTTCTAGACACTTTGATTTGAAAAACTCGTATAGGCTCGCTATTTAAACTTGAATTATTCAGCAACATTTTAAAGGAGCTCGAACTTTTAATATGGGGCTTAATACTCTGTTCATGCCTCTTTTAATACTATTTTATTTAGCTGTCTTAACTGTCTGATCTTATAACAATAGCATTTTCATTCTTAAGTCTGAGACCTGGCTCTGGCCACTGACAATGACAAAAACCAATGAAACAATGAGAACTTGTCTGTCTTTTCGGCAAGTAAATAACCAAAATATAGTACTTTATTTTTCGGTTTTTGCCTTACAAGTATTCCAACACCATTTATGGGTGTGTTCCCTATCTCTCTTGCATTATGATTAAAGTCATATTTTCTTATATTGAGATTTTAAACATATACAAACATATGTATATGGAACTATACATAGGAGAAAGTGAAGGAACAAATTTAATTTGGTTCATTGGCGCATGTGTTTTAATTGTCCACACTCAAATAATATGTAACTAGCATCCGTCACTTAAAAAAATAAAAAATATTCCGAGGAAATTAAGAACTACATTGAAGCAGAGGTACGAAAGACCAAAACTAATGGTTAGTTAAGACTAAGACTCATTTTATATATTTTGTAGAGTAGAGTAGAGTATTGTAGAGTATTTATTTCAATAAATACCCCACCTAATATTCTGAAACAGTGAGCAGCTGTTATTAGCTTTTCAGATTGGAAAAGTTCTTGAAAATTATATTTAAAACTCCTCAGCTATTCTAAAACTATCAAAGAACTGAAATAAACTTTGAACTAAAATTCCCAAACTTAACAAAAAAAAAAACGTAAAAAAATGCATAATGCATGCATTTGAAGCGAAGCCCCGAGTCTATCAGATGGGATTGATGCCAGAGTTTTATTGGCGGTTGCATAGTTAGAAATGATAACTCAAATTATTGTATTTTAAAAACTGTTCGCAGGAGAATTGTTTATGGATCTCAGAAAACAATGAAAAGTTTCAAATTGTGGAAACTGTCCTTATGAATTTATCGAAAACGGAATCAGACTTCCTGAAGCACTTTGCCTTGGAAAAAATAAAGGAACTCAATATTGGTAATAATCTAGGTAAATAGGAATCATTTCGGATGAGAGACAACAATCATTTTCCAAAATATATTACATTAAAATAATAAATCTTTGAATGTAATTTAAAATAAAAAAGATGGATTTTATTTTTCATAACGAAAGTAATAATTAATTTCCATTTATCTTTCAAATTGAAACAGATTTAGATTTGGAAAAAAAATCACACAAACGACGAATTATACCGAAGAAGAAGTCACTAACAACAAGCTTTTTTGATATCGGAAGAAAATATGAACACAGTAAGATTGTTGTTTCGGACTACTCGTAGATTTTTATACCCGTACTCAAAAAAGAGTTAAGGGGTATATTAGATTTGTGGTAAAAGTGTATGTGTGCAACGCAGAGAAGGAAACGTTTCCGACCCCATAAAGTATATATATTCTTGATCAGCATCAATATCCGAGTCGATATAGCCATGTCCGTCTGTCCGTCCGTCTCGATGAGCGCCTGGATCTCAGAGACTATGAAAGCTAGGACTACCAAATTTGGTTTCAAGACTCATGTGATATCACACTGCTACAAGTGTATTTCAAAATTTCGCCCCGCCCCCTTCCGCCCCCAAAAGGACGAAAATCTGTGGCAGGCACAATATCGTGTCGCAGTATCGTAGAGAATGACTATATCTACCAGATTGCCGAATTTGAATCAGATCGGATCATAATTATAGCCAGAATGACGAAATTAATTTTCTGTTGGTTCCCCTGCATGAGATCCCCTACTCTATCTCTTTCTCGCTCGCCCACTCTGCCGCGTTCAGTGCGCGAGCAACCCATAGCGGAGGAGATGTAAAATCTCAATGGTACATCTATAATCTTCATGTTAGATGGAAAATATGCATTGTAGATGTAGATGTAGATAACAGATGAAGCAAAAAAAGGAAAATGTAAAACTTTTTTTTTAATTCTAAAAAATCTAATGCTCAAAAATGTATATACTGAGTACGGGTATAAGTAGAGTCGCTTCCCCAGAAGCGATTCACACGTTCCTTCTCGTTAAATATGGTTTTTGTATGTAAAAAATAAGTAACCAGTACTTAAATTTTTATAAAATTAAATTTATTTATAAATTTCACATTTTAATAATTTAATTTTTTAATGTCAAGACGGCCAGGAAGTATTTTTTGGGACCTCTTTAGAATGCTGCTTATCAAGATCCGCAGACTCTCAACGGAGCGATGTCGTTGGCACCCGGGCTCGATCGAAGCACTCACTGATGTCTGTGTTTCAAGGAAGTGGTAATGGCACTGGAAGCAATATCAAGCTGAATGAAAGTGTAAGTATTAATGGGTTTATCTTAATCTGGATGAAAAGCTGAGACGATATATCCATATACAAGCGTCTATCTTCTTTCCCTCATAGACAGATCATTAGTCGGAATCTGAAAAATCAGACCACTATATTTTGTTTTAGCTAGATAACTTGAAAATACATGGCTATATTAACTCGACTGTTCATGCTGATCAAGAATATATTGTAAATATTTTCTACATATGTATGTACCTACATATGCATGTACATATGTATGTGTTATTACTTATACCCAACTTCATAGTATCAGTACCCCCATTCAAGTGTTTACAATTTAACTCTTTCTATTGGTCATATTTCAAGTGTACATATACAATATGATTTCCTGGGCCACAAACTTAGCTTTCATGCTTTTATCTATTTGCCAGGTTCGGTCTTGTGAAAGTTTGCCGACCAAGTCAATGGAGTGTGGATATATCGAGACGACGGAACGTTTTCGCGATTCTTTGACCAATTTAAATAAACCATCCTCGTCCTTATCTCATTATGATATGGAAAATAATGAGTTAGACTTCGATAAAATTTTACACACTCCATCGCATTTAAACGTACCTATATTTATCATAAATTGCATCGATTATTTAGAAGACAATGGGTTGCAAAAAATTGGAATTTTTCGTGTCAGTACGTCTCGGAAGCGTGTTAAGCAAGTATGTTTTTCAAAACTATTTAAAGTTCAAAAAATTGTTTGTCCAGTTTTAATTTAAAACCATGAATTTAATGACAAACTAGTTGCGAGAGGAATTTGACAAAAACTCTCATATGAGAATTTCCGAAGAAACAAGTCCGCATGATGTTGCTACCCTACTTAAAGAATTCCTTCGCGATCTTCCAGAACCTCTGCTTTGCAGTAGACTCTACACAACATTTTTAGAAACTCAAAGTACGTATTATACATAATATATAAACTTATCTGAACATATATCTTTCATAACAATCTGACTTTTTAGGGATTCGAAATCGCCGCTTACAACTGGAAGGTATTTCCCATTTAATAAAACTTCTCCCTATTTCACATAGAGATACGCTGTATGTCTTACTGCGGTTTCTGGCAAAAGTAGCGGCACATAGTGATGATATATGCGACAGCGATGGAAATATTGAAATGAATGGCAACAAAATGGATAGCAGTAATCTATCTACAATTTTCGCTCCAAATATTTTGCGTGGTTCAGATCAATCATCAGCAAGAGATAGGGAGCAGGACCATATGAACGACGCAATAAATGTAGTCAGGTAATTTTTCACTGATAAGTATTTGGTTTCACCTAACCAGAATCTAAATTATTTAGAACTATGATTGACCATTACGAAGAAATATTTAAAATATCAGCAGACTTCCTTGACGTTATTTATTCACATATGTTAGATGCATGTCCAGACATATTGTACGGGTTAATTTCAACCAAAATAAATGGATCACAATGGTAAGAATGGGAATGAATATACTCAAATCTATAAAATGGAGAGGAAAAAACGTATAGTGCTTCATCACGTGAGTAAGGCTGGGCAGATTTGGTTAAAATTGTTACTCAGGAGAATGTTTTAACGAAAGAAAATTTTGGAAAAACCAACCATCGCGAAAAAAATTAATTTATAGCGGCTGGGCCGATTTGACTCAAATTTGGTTCAGTTGTTTGTATTTGCCAGAAGAAGGTTTTTACGAAAGAAAATCCCCTTGCGATTGCGAAAAAAGTGATTTTTTATTTGTTTCTTTTATGAAGCGAGGCCGGGTACAGCTAGTTAAAATATAAAATAACAGTGGGCAAGCCTCCTGCGCATTCGTTCCGTATAATTTTGTTAGAAGTAGTTATATTTTACAACAGTGACATTTCGCCCGATATTTTATTTTTTGTTATGTATATAAGAGAGCAAGCCGGTTCTACATTGTAAAAAGAGGCACAGAAAATAAATGATCAAGCGACGACCTCAAACTATTTTATATAAAACGAACCAAATTATTTTAAATAATTGAGAGATATAACATAATTTATAATCGAAACGATTTAATTGCTGTGTAGAACATCTCACTCTTTCTTCTCTTTCACTTTAGGCTTTTGTAAAAAAAAAACAAACGAATGCAGCAACCAATGGGGCTCAAAATTTTGTTGCTTAAGCTTATCTTCTATGAAAGCAAAAGATAATTTTTTAAATGCGTTCTTTTTTATTTTGACTTCAATAGTCGAAATAAATTAGTTTGTTGTTGTTTTAATGCGTTTTATTCGAAATTCATGGTATACTCGTGACCCTCGTAAAATATAATTTTACATTTTGGTACGTTGCTGGCCCAACTTCCAATATTTAATCAAAACAAAAGAAACGAAAATAACTTGTAATTTTACCTAAAGGTTTTAATGTCAGAGTTTTATTAGCTGTTTTGTTACATAGTGTCATTGAAAGATGAACTAAATTTAATTTTGTATTTCACACTTTTTAAAAAGGCAACTGAATCATTCAGATGAGTCGTCAATAGTTCAAAACAGCGACGCGGCAAGCTCTGCAGATGAGGTTTTCGAGTCTTCGAGACATACTAAACGGTAAAAAGAATCGATTTTTATTTTTCAATACAATTATCAATGGTGTGGTTTACAGGTATGGCCAGTATGTGGGTCAGTATGATAATGAATCTGAAAATCGAAAATCGGAAAATCCTGTTAACGAAGAAGGGTTGCGAAATGATCCTAACCTTACTCATAACGATGCACATAAGGACGAGCGGCAAAACGAAACCTTAAAAGTATTTACTGCAAGTCTTAAAATATCGTTACCGGAACAATCATTGTTAAATTATAAGGAGTCTGTTAAAGGTAAATGTAATTTGAAACATAAAATTCGAAAACTTTGCTTATGTACCTATTTTTAGATAATGAATTAGCGGGCAATAGGCCATCTGAGCCCAGATTGCCAGCAGCCATATCGAATATTGGTTGTGCAACATTGAGTGCAAAGGCTGCAGAATTCGAAAAAAATACAACATGCAAAAATCTTCCATCCCATGGAACCCAAGGTACAGAATTAAGAAGGAAACCTCTATACAAACGACAACAGTTGATATCCAGCTCCAGAAAAAAAAACTAAGTGTAATGCTCTGATTTTGGGAGAATATAGACTCCAATCAGATTATTAGGATTCTGGACTATGAAGGAAGAACAAATTACATACTTAAGCATTAATAGCCTTTAAGTTTTTCCTTTATATATTGTAATAATCTTAAATATAAGAATGTTTTTTTATTTTAACAAAATATACTCTTAAACTCTGAGCAAAATTCTCTTTTGCGTACAGTCTATTTTAATTAAACATTTGTATATATGTATATGTATATATATTATATTATAATAATATCGAATATGTGGTAATAATTAGCACTTGCTTCTTATTCTCAATTACAAACAGCTTTAGCATAAGATAGTATTCACAGCCAATTATTAAACGTACTATAAATATTGTTTCGTTTTTTTCACATGCCCTTTGCCTTCGACTTAAAACTATTATTGTACTAAAGTTTTAAAAGTTACTCAATTAAGTTGTGTACGTACGTCTTTCCAGTTTCATATATTCTAAGTATGATAGATACATATGTGTGTATGTGCGTACATAAATAAAAATAACAATATACATATATATTTACTATATATTATAAAAATATATATATATATATATATATATATATATATATATATATATATATATGTATCTTTATATAAAATAATCATAATAATAATAATAATTACCTTATTGAAACAGCTATTACAATGTACCCAAATATCAACGCATATACAAAATGCTGTCCGTTACCTTTACTTGCACTTCGCCTAAGTATCTCAGATTTAAAGGTTAAATGTGCCGCTATGCTTCCGGTTGTAAAAATTCTCATTTACACCAATTTTTGCTATTACATTACATATATTGTCTACTTTGTAGGACTGACTATATTAAATGTACATGTTCATATGTATGCACGTAAAGTCTTAACCAAACAGATAAGCCACATGTCTTATGAAACTTATTGGTTCAATAATTAGTGGGCTTTGTTTTATCGATTGATTTCCACCCAAATAGACCATATTGGGTGAAAAGCTATTGAATATTCCATACATACATATGTACATACATTTTAACAATAGTTTTGATTACCATTCTTATACCGCTGGCGGGGAGCCAGTGGAAGCTTTCTGCATTGTGACCTTTTAAATCATATTTTAGAAATTACAGAAAAAAAATAATGTTCAGCACTAACATGCTCTACTAAGTATATATTCAAATTATTCTTTTTGTCCATACCTCATGTACATATTTACATTACGAAGGTACGGACTCCGGAATATATGAATGTATGTAAATACATTCTTATCATGGGTACATAATATAAAAAATGAATTTGTTTGACTATTCATGTAATTTAACGATATTACATGTTATTGTTGTTGTCACTAGACCTTATATTGTCATAAGATGTATTTTTTATAAAGGACTGAGATAACATACTCCAAATATGATTACGTTATAATATATCGGTTTTTATCGTTTCGTAGAAAACAAAATGAAGAAGCGAAAGCGATAGTCTAATGTAAATTTTTGAAAGCAAATAGGGTACTAGTAGTTCTGATCAAATTGCTTTAAAATCAAATAACATACACACTCACATCTCTCGGTTAAAAGATTAAATTTCAGTACTTAGTCATTCATTATCTAAGCATCGTGAATAATAAAATGTAATACGATTTTGCTTAGGTAAATATGTTGCCGGCAAAATATTATCACTCCGGTAAAAAATAAATGGGACTTATCGTATTTCATTATTTGGTTCATCGATTGATTTACAAATTTATATTTTGTGTGTTTGTGTGTATTCAGTGTCTTTATTTGTTTATGTTAAGGTACCTATATTTATATATTTAATCAATATTTTGGCATGCCCAAGCCTTACGAGTGTGCGTCCAATTTATTAAATTTTGGCGTTAGATCATGACACATAGTCACGATTTGAGTTAGCTGAGTATTCATCGATATAACGATTCGAAGCTGAAAATGGATATATACAACACAAATCAAATGAATATTGAAATTTATCTTTGGAATTTTTATAAATCTATGATTGGTGTAGGGTTTATGGAAATTAAGTTTACTTACAATCTTCCATTAATATAACTTGTGTATTTTCTATATTTGTACTAGATACAGCGTGTGGAATTAAGTTCAGCTCGTCGTCGCTCCATCGAGTCCTGGCACTAGAACGAGTTACAGCCATGGTTGGAGCTGAGTATAGGCTCAAGTTTGTCGGACTTATTACACCAGACATTGTGGAAATAGAACCGGCGTATCCCAGAAGCTGGAAATTGTAATCCGCACGCACGCATATACAAATACAAATTCATTAAAAATAATTTACAAATGGTAATAAAATACTATAGGTATTTTATAAAATATATAAATAAATACTTACCGATGTAGATTGCGAATGAAAGTGGTTGAAATATTCCCTGCCATTAGAGGATGGATACATTTGGGTGGTAATACGACTTAAGGAGTTGGAAGCTGCAGGTGAAAGCTTACATCGTCCATTTTCAATATATGCATGTGGACTTGTTGATACCGGTGCCTGAGGTTGCGGCTGCGGTTGTGGTGAAGTAGGTGTCACTAGAGTAGTGCAATGTGAACTATGTGAACTGGTATCTGTATTGATTGGACTGTTGTTGCCCTCTATGTTACTTGTATTTCTACTATTTTCTAGCTCCAAGCCGTTTTTTGTTATGCAAAGGGTATTATTAGTAATATTCGGAGAATGGTTTGTCGAACCCGAGGGTGACGGAGGTGAGTGAACCATTGCCAAGTCTCCACTAGTCCGTATGATTGCTACTGGTCGTGCCATCGGTGGCAACATGGGCGGTAGCATTGTGCTATGATAATGAGTCGCTGGCGAAGTAGCCAACTTCGAATTCCTGAGTTGCTGATGAATTTGAAAATGCGGGGGATGGCTATGGGAAACGTGCGTATGTGGATGGGCATGCTGAAACGCATGATCGATAGTTCCTGTTGATATTGTTGTTGGGTGACCAGCATCTTGACAAACGTATGTGACAAAATCTGAAATGTCATGGGATTCCGTTGAATACTTGTCAGCAGCAACACGGTGACATTGGTCTTCGTCAACTATTGTTGAAGACCTTATATTTCCATGCTGGGGGTAATACAGTGTATTGACTGGGCTGATAGAAGACGAATGCAATGAAGAGCAATTCGGGTGGGAAATACCTACAGAAATTTAAAAATATGTGTAATAAAACTATTAACGAAGATTGAGTTATTGTGCACTAAGTATACATACCTTCTGGAGAGCGGAACTGAGGTGTTGGCCTATTGTTAAGCGACGTATAGCGGTGCAAAGAAATGGCTGAATCTGAATTGATCGTTGAATCTCCATTTGAGTTATTACTTTCTGTTGCTCGAAGGATTACCGAAAAGCTACTGGTGCAGTTTTCAGCTGAAGTGCTTGGCCGAGAAACAATGGGAGGCGAGTTACTTTGATCGACCTTACTGGCATCAGTGGATACGGCATTGGGCGCTTCTGCGTGTAGTAACGGACTTTGTGATAAATGCATGCTCCTCTGATCTACGAAGTCAACTAAATAAAGTAAATGTTAGGTTTTAATATATTTTAGACTGTGTGTTTAGAGTTTACTAACTACTATAACCACCAGGAATTGGATTCGCTACAATTGCCGCAGTTTGAACTAAATTCTGAGAGCCAGGCATTGAAGATTCAGAATTCATTTGATATGTGTTGCAATCATAGGCAGCTCCCACGTTTTCCCTCTTAATAAGGTTTGAGTGTAGGTTATTGTCACAGGCTTCATCCAATATTGAATCTGGAATAAACATTTCAGAACTGCCTCAGCATTCATTTGTTTATTTTAAAAAAATACCTTTCGACAATGTCCAGAGCTCCTGCGATGAAAATACTCCAGTCGCTAAAATAATATCATTACAAACAACTCCATTATAAGGATTGTGTCTCACGCCTTCATTTTTCATATCAACGCCATCTTCTTTTCTCTCCAAAGGATTATTATTTCGAGTATATAATGTCAAATTTGGTGACCTGGAATCCACTGCTTGTGCTGTTGACAATGCCGGATTGGCCGAATTATGAGTGTTTATGAAGTTAGCCAAATATAAATCCAACTCTCTGACAGAGACATTAATGTGATACGGATTGACACAAAGTCCTGGATGCAAGCATTCTGGGTTCTTTTCTAAGCGCTCCCCGTCTGTGCTTTCTAGGGGAATTGCTTTGAAAAGAATGACCATGACCAAATCGAGCCGCCAGACTTTGTCAGCTTGTCTGAGACAGTCTATGCGTCTCATTTTTCCTTTTTGGTCAGGATTTGATAGTACACAAATGGATTTACGTTTGCCGATTATTGATTGCACAAAATCCTCCCGACTTTCTTGTGTTATATCTTTTCTAAGTTTCCCAAGTAGGCGGGAAGCCCATTTTTGTTTGACCTCCGTCTTCTCATTCTAGAAATGAAATGTGAAAACATTTAGGAAATATAGTCTATTTAGTCTATTTTTTTGTTACTACCTGTAGTTCGTCCTTGCAATGTCTTTCCTCTTCTAAAGACATTCGTTTTTCGTGTTTTTTATAATATTTTCGTTTGGCGGCTTGTAAGTTGAACCAAGAGTATGAAAATGATTTGACGTACGGTAAAAGCGCCTCAATAAAGGGGTGAAATTCATCCTAAATTTAAAACAAAAATGAACGACTTCAGTATGATTACAATAACACATATTGTTGCTTATTAAAGGCTTCACATGTGCATCTAATAGATTCGTTTTGTTTGTAAAACAGAAACTAAACTAGACTTAAGAAAAACACACAGAGACATAGAGAGGAGAGGCGTAGTTACACAGGTAAATGGTAAACCAACTGGAATAATATAAAAACGAATGTTTTATGTTACATATACATACATATTGACATATGTATGCACATATTTATGTATGTACTCCCAAAAATAATTTATTCTTAATGTAACAGAAAACGGAAAACTGTTGTGGTTATACAATAGTAATGATTCAAATTTACTAGGAGCGCAATCAAAGAACATTTATAATATTTTACGAGTATTTATTGATACATAGACACGTTGTAAACAGCAAACGTTATTTCGTCAAGCATTCCCAATTAATGAAAGTAAATATTTCACTCAGGAGGGTAGGATGCAGATGCCGAAACTAACCATAAATGACTCGACAAAAATGGAATTATATAAATTACCTTCGAAGCGCACAAAAAGCTAATCCCACTTTAAATAATAAACAGAAGCTTCGGAACCCGAAGATTTTGATACTCTTGCAGATAGAATGTGGCATTACCAATGGTAGCAACTTTTCTTGGTATTAATTAAAAAAAAAAATTCTACCTTTTGGTCATATTATCGGAAGAGGCAACGAATGCGCGGGCTTTCTTTGAGCCACGGTGACATGACAGTTACTTATGTATATCATGTAAGATCTGATCCGAAAGTAGATGCATACATATGTATGTATACAGGTACATGTAGTATTCTGCAAACAGAAAAAAGAAAGGTCTGTGCAAAGCATAGTAGCCATTGTAGGCATAGTAGCCATATAACAGACAGATGGACAGATTTACATACATATATGTATATCGTGTATACTCCTGTCCGACCATAACGAAACTTTTTCATTTTATTGAGTGCTACATCCTGCAAGAGTATAGTACATAGTACCACACTAATTAAATAAAATGAATTTTCTGAAAAGATGAAAAATTTAACAAACGTGTGAAAACTATCTGTCACCAAAATAGTGGAATGAAGTGAAGGTGGATCATTGTTAATAATATAATTTTTGTTGCACTATATGTACATATACATACATAATTATATATGTATATGAAAATATAACTTTTATATGAATGTACGTACACAGAATGGTAACGGATAGATGACAAGATGCAATTGATGTGTGCAGTGTTTATTTAAATAATGGTATACATACAGATATTTAACACAGAGACATCAAGATAAAAATTGGAATACCAAGTATTATTAAGACTTTAATTACATTTAAATTTTTTTAATATTTGATGAGAATATGGTTTGCGCATTTCTTTTCCTAAGCATCCAGAGTAATTTTCATACCTGACGATAAAATTAGTAAAATTTGATTATTGAAACCAATATTTTATTAAAATGGTTGTTATGCACGTATATTTATGTATTTGGGTAATGCTCACTTAATTATTTGCCAATTTTTTATATGCTCATTCCTACAAGTACATACACTTTCTTCCACCCTCGCCATTTACAGAAAAATAATATCTATCGCAGACGAATATTCATAAAAAATGTGTTTCAACATTTTACCTGTCCTGTCGACGATGTTTGCAAATAAGAAGAAACGTCCGTCTCGATCATACAGCTTCTTAAAGTATCTGGTATGAACATACCTTAAAGCAGTTATTTGTTCATCGAATTTTTTATAGATTGGAATCCATTGACCATATGTATCTACAATAGAAATTATCAAAAAATTCCCAATAGAAATCACACGAAATGAAGACCCCAAGCTTTAGATACGATACCTTTGAAGATCCAATATTCCAATATAGTCCAATGGTAGTGGTATCCGATTTGATCAAATTAGGACGAGCTGTGAACAAACACACACATGCATATGTGCATGTCAAGTCGAGATTAATTTTCTTCACAACAAAATTTGTTTTTTCTTTTCACAAATACTAGTCTTACGGCCTATTGATTAGAGATTAAAGAATGCTGCTATGTACAGATGATTTGTTTACCATCATAAAAGTACTTGCATATTTAGATATGTAAATATATACGAATTTTAAGATTAGTTTTTTATACAAAAAACCTTAAGAGCCGAAACTCTGGTCAAAAATTTTTTTAATGTCCAGATAATTATGTATACATATGATAGTAAACACAACACATCATCACTGTTTGGATAATACTCGTAGCCAATTTCCGTTAATATTTCCTGCCAAATATTACACAATCCTATGTGGCTATTCTACATTACACAATCACGAAATATATCTACATATGCGCATATATATAAATATATAGATATAATCACACACACAAACACACACGCATATGCATATATGTAATATATGTATGTGCATATTCATGCGTGTACTTTTTCTTTATTTTTTTAGGAAATCATTGAACATGAATGTTTACATGTGTATGTATGTTTGGTATTCACCGAATGCACCAGACTTAGCGACACATGATAAATATACAATATGCGCATACATACAATGTATGTAAGTCTACAGAATTCTTTAACACAACCGAAAGATGACAGAGGAGTTTCGTTATGCAAAGCAAGTACCTGCAGACTAAATTTAAAATTGGCAATTCAGTCGGTGGATGCGTGGACTGGACTCTGTTCTCGTATCCAACTAACAAACAAATACATAGGTTTTGGGAGGGCCTAGTGCCTCTTACTTGGAAAACAAACGGAATCGTTCTAAAAATGGATTCTCCAATGCCTGAACTCGGACCGCAAGAGTGAGGCCCACGAGAAAGAGAGAGCTCATTGTAATTCGTAGTGCGCCTGTGCCACAAAGAATGCTACAAAAGAAATGTGAATTGCAAGAAATAGCCATACCATCCTCGGTTCTGTGCCATGCAGACGATTAATAATGAACCGTGACTCTATAGTATTAGGTTTTACATTCAATTTCAAAAATGTATTTATTAAATATAAGTTAGCCCTAAATATATATACGTAGGCTGCCCAACTATGAAAAACACAACTTAGGCGTCTGAAAATGGTTTTATTATTTTTTAAAACATTCTCCAGAAATAGAAACCGTTTTTTGAAACATTTGAACCGATTTTCACAAGACTTTTGACACTCAGAAAATTATTTATGAATTAGGCCTTGATCAGCGTTCTTTTTTCTTTTAAGCAACCGTCGGTTATTGATTTTTTCGATTTAATATTTATACATTCATGATTTGTCACCTGTATGGATTTTAAACACATCTTTTAAAGCACCACAATCGTATTTATGGAAAATTTTGTGGGTCTCCACGCTAGCACACCTTTTTTACCACGAAGTGATCATGGTAAATCTTATTAATGGTGGTCATACTAATGCCCAAAGATACCTCAATCTCGCAATATGTGACATAACGATCTTGCTCAATCATTTCGCTCACATCATCGATATTTTTTGGCACAACAATTAATTTTAAACTACCTTCACGAAATTCGTCCTGTAACAAAGGACGTCCACGGTTAAATTCGCGATACCAGTTTTTTACGTTGGCATGGCATGGTGCTTCATCAATAAGGGCGCACACTCCCTAGCTGAAAGCGGAGCTGAATTAGCGTTCAGCTCATCTAAGCAGCAATGTGCGCACTTGCACTGGAGCAGTGTGTTTGATTTTTTTCGGCTCCGCTTTCATCTAAGCATTCTTGGCTTAAAAATCCATCTGAAATATGGTAGAAAATCATGACAAAGACATGTCTAAATTTCAAATATTGCCTGAGAGTCTGCAAAATTTGCAATCTGTACGTCGATCGGCTGGGACGGTGTTCTGGCGTAGCTTTTCGGCATGTCATGGGTGAACAGGCTGTACAGTGTTGGCCCGAGTACACTGCCTTGCGGCACTCCTGCTCGTGAACTCCGTTACTCTGTGTAGCTGCTCCGGAGTACCATGTCTCAGTCTGAACCCAAACTGGAAGTTTGGGATCGCACTCTTTACAGCTGGGGTATTCATTAGCCTCCTTAGGATGCAGCGCTGCAGAATTTTGCTGAAGTTGGGAAGCAGACTTATTCGGCTTGGGCAGCATGACAATGCGGGCGCCCTTCCAGGCTCGCGGCCACCAGGAATACTGTTCCTCTGTAGGGCAGCGCCTTTGCCACTCTGTTGTCGATTTCGTCGTATCCCGGGGCCTCATTATAAGCTTCCTTATGTCGTCTTTAACTTCCTTCAGTGTTATTGGAGCCACTAGGAGCTCCAATTGGTGTGCCTCGTTCAACTTGGCAGCGACCAGGCAGGCTCTTCTTGGAAGGTTTGGAACGTTTCCTCAAGGTTGGCAGCAAACGCATCGACCCTTTCAGAGGCAGCCCTTGCCCAGAAGCCATCAGCTTTCCTTATGGGAAAGTTTGGCGAGGCTTGCCTTTTGTATCGGCCAGTAAGCCTATTTAGAGCACCTATTTAGAGCAGACAAAAGACCAGCTGGAGGCTATGCAAGACAATTGAATGCTCCAACTATCAATGTTGCAACAATTGCAACGAGTGTACGAAACTCGTCGGTCATATGATTCACTTCAATACCCATTGACGTTCTGTCGTGGAGAGGATGGTTGTCACTCAAATATAAAGATGGTCAACAGGACGACAGGTTTGTTGAAAAGTCATTACTTATTATTTTCATTCCACAAAGGTGGATAAATTCATATTATCATTCAGTAGGAGAAACGAATAAGAAGGTCAGCGCATTCTCCCAACTACTTATGTTGGAAGCCGGCGCCATATGATGATGCGATGACGTACGTGCAGAATTACGAACGTCCGGATTTATTAATGGCGTTCACTTGCAATCCAAAATTACCGAGCATGGAAAGCGAAAATTGCAAAAAGCGTTTTCCGTGTGTGTTGGTGAATGACACTGTGCAATGGGCGGATATCCATTGTATCGGTGATGAAAGTGAAAGAATGTTATTATCGATAACCGCTGGATCGTTTCATACTGTCCGCTTTTGTCGAAAACGTTCTCAACCCCCTGCAATGTTGAGTTGCAACTCAATTCGGAAATTCCACACTATTATATATGGAACGCTTTATTATAGAAGTTTTAATGCCGGAAGAGAGGTGACGCTGTTGCTGGCTTCGCTGATGTCTGTACGATTGATGCCCTCGGACTAATATACACAGTTCAGCCACGCCAAGACGAATGCTTCAATATCCGCTTGCTTTTGGTGAGCATTAGAGTCTCTACATCCTTCGCTACTTTGCGTACTGTGCTCCACTTTTCGGGATGCTTGCCAACGTTTGAATTTGCTCAAAACGATACACATTGGGACTGAACGTTGGGCAAAGAAACATTTCTGGGCCAGCAAATCAAATTCGTATATTGTTTGCGATCAACATGGCCACATGCCAACCGCGTTGTGGGACGCTGGCTGATGACATTTTGCACAGAGTTCGACCGAGAATCGATCGAATTTAAAAACTTGAATTTTGAAATTAACGACGAAGTGCGCAACGAAGAGTTAGTTATGATCGAAGACATGTGCGTGTTCATGTGCGGCAGACTGCTGTCGACATTGGGAATTGGCGCTGGCATTCGATGCACGATGCATTGAGTCTCGACATGCAACGAGAGCTAGACTAAGATCAAGATGATCATAAAGGAATGCCGAGCCGAAGAGGTTGAAGGTTGTTGAAGAAGGAACGGGAGGCATTCACTTTACATTACGTTGATTCTGGCAACAATTCGGTCAAGATATCAAATTGCACTGGCGGTTGCATCGTCTGGAATCGCTGCCTCATTATTGGAAGGCGGTCGAACTGCACATTTCAGTTTGAATCTGCCGATAAAAGTTCTCACGGTTGGCCAGCAGAATTTTCGAGGTAATTTAAGATTATTTGGTGAGGCTATGAGATTGCTGTCTGGAGATTTCAGTCATTCCAAAATCTACTGCTGCCGATGAACTTAATGCATGCCTGAAATCTTCGTCTTTGTGGTAGCATGTCAAGAATTTTGGAGTTGACCACAAACATGAGAGTAACGTTGAAGAACGACCTGTTGATGGATTGATATCGTTTTGCGAGCTTACATCGTCGAAGGAGAAACTAATCACTAAAGTGTTCCCTGGCATTGCACAAAATTATAATAATCTTGATTGGATTAGTGAACCGGCAATACAAAAATAAGGATTCGATAACCGGAATTCCATTATTCAAGATCAAATCGCTGGAGAGCTGCAAAGGGCTACACCACAGAAGCCTTCGAATCGTGGAAGAAAGCCAATGAAAAGCTCCGTGATTACCTCACCGCACTGCATTGCTTCATTCAGGAATAAAGCAGATGAAAAAGATTCGAAGCTAAAAAAAAACCAGACATCTGTTTCTGCCCAGAAAATGAGTGGACGGAAGGCATCATTAGGCAAACCAGCATCTAAGCGAAGCAAGATGATGAGGATTTCTGCATCATCTGTCTGCACCTCCTGCCAAAGAAGTTGACCGCCGCAAACTCCATCGAATGCAATGAATTTAGTCGTCCGGTGCATTTAAAGTGCGCTAATATGCGTGCAGCTACTTCACATGCAAGCACTGCGACTCTGATTACAATGATTGATGTTAAAAAGTCTTTTGCTTTAAGCCAGTAGGCTCTTTAAAAAAAGTAAACTTTCAATATCTCGTGATTTGTATTGATTTTCTTTCATATTTTTTTAATTTAAGTTGATTTTCAGAGTTGTCCTATATTTTTTTCTGTAAAAAAGGTTACTTCACTAAATTCTTGAACCAATTTTACTGAATAAAGGAATCAATTTAGTTCTTCACTCATAATTAGCTAATACATCTAGCTTTAAATTGGTACACATATGTTTGTATAATATGCAATTGGTCAAAAGTTATGAGGCAAAAACAAAACTATGTCCACAACCGGGACGTATGTAGTATGTATGTAGATGACAAAGTTAAGCAGTGGACAGTATAAATAACGAATGACAAACACTATCCCATGGAAATTTTAAACTGGATTGATGCGCCAGGAACTCCGCCGCTTAACTTACTGCTGAATGTGGAATCGATCATAATCATTTTGCGGAATCTAAATCATCCGAAATTGTTGCGGTTATCCGTAAAGAAACTGATGAACAATTTGATTGAAGCGACGATCATCAAGGGAAAATTCAAGGGAGAGTTAGTCCTTACCCACGAATTCCGATTATTCCAACTAATCTTCTATTCCAATTCAAAAGGATTCAGTTGCCGATGACATGGCCAATCTTTGGAAGTCTGTGGTTTTTATTTGCTTTTGCCCGGAAGTCAAATCAAAAAATATTGTTATTCATATCGCTCTCAACTGATTTCGATTCCATGCAAATATATAATATTGATATCTGAACTATTTTTTTATTATCAATCTGGAGTTTATCTGAAGGCATTCAAATGGGGCGAGACAACGTTCGCCGGGTCCGCTAGTCATCTACATGTATGCAAATTCTACATTTCCTCCGCCTCCGCCACTGCACAGGGCAGAGTGTGCGCGAGCGTTATATCAGCTTTTAATTAATAAAATACTGTATATCAATTTTTGCAAGGCAACTATCTGAGAAGTGTGTTCCGTCCCACACCAAAAAGCATTTTAGCGCTGCTTTGCTAAAAAGCTTTTTTTAAATTGCATATACCTGAAACTTTTATATGATTCGAAACAAAGATAACGCATATTCACATGTGTGTGGCACACACACCACATTTTCCAGGAGTCTTTATACGGTAGGTAGGGCCATCTGAACTTAGTTCTTCAAACGACCATGCGCACTAAGTTCGTATACGAGCTTTTGCGCATATTACCGGACTCTAACTCTTATAATAAAAAATATGTATTCAATTTGTTTCCATTGACATAAGTAGCTGGCTATCAACATTTACTAACATATTGTATTAAAAATAACGTTGTTCTGAATTAAAAATATGTAAACTATACCTATTCAATTGTTATTAAATTTGTTTTTACTTCACATACCGTATACGTGAAAGGAAAGTTTCAATTAGTTGAACGGTTTAATACTCTAGCGGAAACACACGTCCATAAATACATACACGCGAGTAAATACGTACTATATGTATGTGTACATATGGAATGTATATATATGTATATGGAATATTATGTTTTACATATCTTTGTGGCTCTCTTGATTTTCATAGACGTGGAGCTTCTCTTCTGAGCCTTTCGGGTGTTGTCAACCCTAAAGTGAAAACACCATTTACATGTACATAAAATCGAAAAATAACCAAAGTGTTTAACGTTAAAAAAACCTGTCAAAAATATAAAGAATCTATTTAAAAAAAAAAACAATGACATAATTCCAAGCCAAGTTCCTAAAAAAAAAATTTCAAACCACAAGTTTTAAGTAATGCTTCAATCTTTAAAAATTTGAATTGAACAGTTTTCATCCATTCCCCCATCCGACCCATGTCCTATGTATACCATTAATATCGAAAATGTACATACATAACTATGTCTGCATTAAAGGTTTATATTTTGTAACATTCACATGTTTTAGTAAACACAAAAGTCGTCAGTTTTCAGTAAAATAAGAGTGAATTTTATTTTATTTTATTTATTTTATATATTAATCCCTATATATGGATACATATGAAATGTACATACTTAATTTATACATAGACGATAATATAGTTATGCGCATATGAATATATGGATATATACTGATGAGTGTTATGTCTGAGTGTAAATCATGTGGAGTTATTTAAGCATTGTTTAAGCTTGCATAATCATATTTCGGATAACTCATTTTGCCATTGAATATGTATATGTACATATTTAGTATGTTTAAATGTGTATCACAAGTGGAAACATATGTTTTCATGATTAATAAGGACATCAGACCGTTTGTGATTATTTTCTGATTGCAGATATGGCGAGCATAATATTAATAGCATGCCTTGCTATATTGGGACTAATCATTGCAATAGCTTTGTTTCTGGCGGGTGGGTATTTGTGGTGGAGACACAAAAGATCGCAGTTGCAGTTTATTGAGCCCAACGAAGACGAAGAGTCTAGTAGTTACAGTCTAAGGTGAGTAGTATCACGCCATCTATTTTATTTTGTAGTATTTTTCTGCAGCGACTCCACAAAGGCCTACTACAGAATATATATAGAATATTAACAACTAGCCTTCGCTAATTGTATTATATTTTTTTTTTTACTATAGTTTGTAAAAGTAAACATTTCTGTAGCAAATTTGTTTAGTGTTTAAAAGAAATTAACCTTCCAATCCCAATACTATATTTAATATTAAATTTACAGAGCTGCTCAGGACATTGATTCCGGAAATCCGCCTAGTAAACCACAAGTGCCGGTGGCGCAAGCGATTACAACTCCCCTTCAAAATAACATCAATCGGAAATTGAATGGATTCTTAAGCCTTAGAACTCCCCTAATTGGGTATGTAGCTGTTTGTATATTCAACATTCTTATCGATTTCAAAGACCGAATATGATTATTACCGCAGGTTTTATAAATTTATTTAAAATTCATATTTTTTAGTGGCCCGTCACCTGCACAAGCCAAAGCAACAAATGCTTCTACAGGGGGGAATACAAATGATGGTACCTCAAAAGATTCTGCGGTAAGCATAAGTCAAACTGTCTCTTTGGAAAGTTGAATAAGCTATTATTTCTCAATAATTATACACTAATTGTCGAACAGAAAAAACAGAACAAAGGTCAAAAACCCCACATCGGTCTCAGTTATTAAATATATACACTTCTCTCCATCTTAGAATAAAAGTATTTCCATGACAGACATGTACCTAGACAGCACGGACTCCAGTGAAAATGTCGGGCAAATACATTTCTCTTTGGAATATGATTTTCAAAATACAACATTAATTTTAAAAGTTCTTCAAGGAAAAGAACTACCAGCTAAAGATTTAAGTGGGACTTCGGACCCATATGTTCGTGTAACCTTGCTACCAGACAAGAAACACAGATTGGAAACTAAAATAAAACGACGAACTTTAAATCCGCGATGGAACGAAACATTTTATTTTGAGGGATTTCCGATACAAAAACTTCAGTCACGCGTGAGAATACTTTTATATTATCTCATTACCTGACCTGTAAATAAATAAAATAATATATCCACATTAAATTTGTACAGGTACTACACTTACATGTTTTTGATTATGACCGGTTCTCCCGTGATGACTCTATCGGAGAAGTATTTCTTCCTTTATGTCAGGTAAACATTTTGAATTTATCTCAATTAAAAGTCACACCATATCGGACTACAATAGTATATATTTTGCTTTTTTTTATTAAGCTCACCCATATCGTTAAGATATTTGTAACTAAATTTTTTCACAAAACTCAGTATGATAAATATGTAGATGTTTGGGTGTATTGCGTAGGGAGGGCCATAGTCGCAGCCTGTTTTTAAGATTTCGATTTCAAAGTACTATTAAGTTCGGTAGACCAAATGTGTAAGGACAGGTTAAGGTTATAAATCTGCTTTTCTACATACGTGATATTCTTAGGTTGATTTTGCCGGTAAGCAGTCATTTTGGAAGGCATTGAAACCACCAGCAAAGGATAAATGTGGGGAACTTCTGTCTTCGCTTTGCTATCACCCCTCGAACTCTATTTTGACGTTAACATTAATCAAAGCGAGGAACCTAAAAGCTAAGGATATAAACGGAAAATCAGGTAAGAAACCTTCTCGCGCAAATTTAAAAAATAATATAAAATAAAAAAATTTCTGCCAAATAGATTTTTGATAGATATCATTTATAAATACATCCCCCCTTTGACGTGCTCTTTGAACATTTTCTTTTGAATTAACTTTAGATCCCTATGTGAAGGTGTGGCTTCAGTTTGGAGACAAACGAGTAGAGAAAAGAAAAACGCCTATATTTACATGTACATTAAATCCAGTGTTTAATGAATCATTCAGCTTCAACGTTCCATGGGAAAAAATAAGAGAATGCTCTTTGGATGTTATGGTGATGGATTTTGATAACATTGGGCGGAATGAGTTAATAGGACGAATACTATTAGCCGGTAAGAACAATCAATTATTATAGTCCAGCGTAAAATATTAATACATTATTGTTTTCCGACTAATATTGACATATGAACAATATTATGTATATATATATTCATAGGAAAAAATGGTTCTGGTGCGTCGGAAACTAAACATTGGCAGGACATGATTTCAAAGCCCAGACAAACTGTAGTACAATGGCATCGCTTAAAACCTGAGTAAACGTAAGATTTAACTTTCAATTTGAGAATATGATAACAACAGTGTACATGGATTTATACATACCATTATCATACCATGCAAACACACACAATTAGCAGTATTTAATACAGTCTGCACAAAACATAATTATAAACGCATTGCACATTGGTTGGATATTTGAAATTTAATACCGAGCGAACGAATACGGATACTACAGAAAATAAATCTAACTTCACGTATTGCTCTGAGGTTTCAAAGCCTCACAAACCTCTCTGAGCAATACTTAGTTTTATGATTACTTGCCTAGCTAGATATATGTACAAATATCCGAGTAATTGTATTTGTGCGTGCATGTACTTACATACATATGTATACCCATCTGGGTTCTGATTATGGTTTATGGATATCAAGGTTCGTTGAATTGTCTTTAAATTTCTATTCATTTTCAATTTCATGAAAAAAGAACGCGGCTAAATACATTCGAACTGAATATTTTGTTGAACAAAAGGGCATAATAGTAGTTTGTCTTAGCTTGATTAGCTAAATAAATTATTGGTAGCAATAATAATAATAATTGAATCAGATTTAATTTATCGGCGAAGCGTGTTTAATATAATGTAATCAAATAGACAACCCACAAAAACTAAAAGAAATATATTAAAATGTATATAATACAATTGTTAAATATATTAGATTAAAATAATCTAATAAACTCGTAAAACGACATTGTTACAAGTTACATAAAGCGAATTGTTGTTTCTTTTACAATAAAAGAATATAAAAGTACGATAAAGGTCATATTAATTTTAAATATAGTTTTATCACAAAGTATAAAGTATGATAGGGCTATAGGTTATAGACATTATTTGATTAGAAAAATGAATTCATTAACAGAATACAAATTGAAAATTTTTAATAGTAACTATAAAAAATTAGCCAACCATTGCCGGAACAAGCGTCTACTGCGAAAAAGTGCAAAAATAAAATGACATTTAAATTAAGAATTAACAATAAAGAGATTTATAATTGATGCATTGAAACTGAGTTTGAAAAACGAAAAATCGAAAATACAACCCACCTTGAAATTACATATTTGTTATATACCTGTTATAATATTATTAAACTAATTTATGAATATTACATAGCTGCAAATAAAGCATTTTAAACTTAAATTTTGGATATTTAATGATAATGATTGTGGGAATTGTGGGAAAAATGTGCTTAGTATGCAGTATGTACAGCATGTGGTTTCGCTTACGTTACAAATGTACATACATATATGCGAACATAAGGCTGCGATTTATGACTTTGTGTAGATGCGTACATGCAACGTGCATATGTCTACATATGTACATTATATATGTCAGGATGACAAGCTGAGTTTATATAACACAGACTTATGGCTCTTTTATGAGAAGAAAATTAATTAATTAAATAAGTGAAAATACAAAAAAAAAATGATATTAGAAAAGTTATCCAGCTCCATACATACATACATACATACATATGTATTGTATACATTTTGAAAGTTCATAACAAGAAAATATAAATGGCAGTAAAGGAATCAAATGCCATGTCCTCCGCTAGCCCATCATTCCAGGACACAATTGTTTACAAATGTACATTCTATTTGGAACAAACATATGCACAAATGGGTACTTCCTATCTGGCGTTACGTTACACTCGTACGACAAAATGATGGAAAAAATAGTCAAAAAGCCGAAATTTGAAAAAAATATTATCCTTGTTGAATATGAATTGGTAAGCGCCAACTCTCTGGCAACACTCTGTGAACTGGGTAGGTCGATCTGTAAACAAATTTGTTCTGCATGTAAATGAAACATGTAGTGTTTAGTTTCACAGTTATTTAATGTAATGTTCTTTTTCTATAAGCCGGTGGAAGCATCTGACGAACGTTACTGGCGTGACGTTACCAAATTCCGCGATAATAAAAGTCTAAAAATATATTGTTAGCCAAGGAAATGCCGAATGACCAAAGATGAGATCCCCTTCCCTAAATTAACGAGCCAACTGATCGAGACGAGTGCTGTGATTGGTGTCATCCGAAGATTGGCTTGTGATGAACGACGGGAGATGGGGGACTAAGCTCCCGCCACCAGAAAAAAACCATCGGAGATGTGTCTTTTGCAGCAACGGTAGTCCAGGCAACAGCTGAATTTGTCCCACACACAGTGACCAGTGGAGATAACTCCGCGATTTCAGAACGAGATCCACCAAGATACCTACATTTGGGAAGCTAACATCCCCTAAGCCAAAGACTTCGGTAATCGATTTGGTTTTGCAATTGCGATCCCGAGTCCAAAAGTGTGCGACAAAAGAGAACGACGACGCACAGTGGGGCCTCAGGCGCAAACAGGTCGCAAAAGTCAATGAATTTGTTGAACGCTTTGGATAAAATAATTACACGAATCCGACAGAGAGTTTCCGCGTGTAAAATGAATTAAACTTTTATTGACATACTGCATCTTTCAGGTAGAATAAAAAGTAAACTGTGTGAGGCATGATTCTGTTTTTGGTATCTGTTCTTCAACTTCTATACTGTTTACAACAATAAACCATATTTAATCTGAACAACCATCGTCTCGTTAATAAACATATCGCAAAACTTCGCTATTGAAAAAGCTCAATAGCTCAACATTTGTCACCACAAAGTCAAAGGGATAGCGAAAGGTTCGAGTTACATTGATGACGAGTCGGTTGGAGAGTTAGCTGGGTTCAATACGGGGTCATATTGTAGACGCGGGGGTCGGTACAAGACGGTGTCGGATTGAATAGCTCGATTACAAGACGATGTGCAGTGGTTGCTAGATCAAGACTAAATCAAAGAGCAGGCGGGCCGAATTGCCCGTGCCCTAATGCGAGCGAGAGAGCGACAGATCGAGAGAGTGATAGCAAAGCAAAGGAAAGAAAGAAAGGCGCGAGATGAAGAGGCGAAAGAGAACGGCTGCATAGGCTGCTGTCCACTATTTGGCTGCGTAACCAAACAGTATCTTTTACTAGGCGTATTCATTTGCAATATTCATTAAAAAAAATGGTCCGTTTCACAGACAGTTTAATCCACTGATTTTCCAATCCACCTTTTTTTGGGTTGTTTTTTACTTTAACTTGAAATTTTCCCGAGATTTTTTTGTACATGCTCCTTGAGATTAAAAGCCCTTTGAAAAGTTCTCAACCTGACAATCTTGCATGGATTGATCGACATTGCAGCTCTTGATTCTCCTCCCATTTATTCTGAGTGGTTTTATCCAGGTTTTGTTTTGAAGAACAGTCTGCACGAGAATACAATCTGCCACTTCTTCCTTGCTTGTAAGCCATTTCATAGCACGAACAACCTGCCCACGGATGCGTCAGCCATCTCCAACCCAAATATTCCTCTGATGTGTGCCATCAAGATAAAACGTTTATTGTCAAAGCGGCGTTTTAGGTTCCACTGAATTTGTGCTCCAGAATAGATTACCGAGATGGATTGGACATAAAGACGATTGACTGCGATTCACTAGAGTTTGCGTTGAATGTGGACCAATGCTTAGTACTCTAACAACTTTCAAGCTAGCGCTGAAGTGTGGTGCTCAACGATAACATGGACGAGACAAATTTCGCTGGGCATGGACTCAAAATCCGCATGCTCTAAACTCCAAAAATTAGATTTCAGCTCCATAAGTTTCCCAAACAGGTCATATTCATCCATTTTGCGCAGCTTTTCAATATCCATCTCTGTGCATATGGATTCTATCCTATCGAAAATAGATAGTATTCAGCCTCCTGAAGGTTATCCGAGATGCGGGGAATTGGCTGAGTTTGAACTAAAACTTTTGGCCGGGAGTAGCGTCAAACGCCACAGAATCACTATGTTTTTCACCTGACTCATTGCCCAGTGCAAACGATCCACTCTTTCTACTATTTTTCCTGCCCATATTTTCGGAGTGTATTTGTCGATCACAGTTGAAGAGACGAGTTCAAACGTTTGTGCACTCACTCAAGCGACGACCGAAAACCAACAATTATGCACTAGAGAGAACGTTCGAGATATACTCTGATTTCGAGCTCGAGATCTTAATGCAGCCGGTAACGGGAGCAGGCTGAAGCAAACGACCAAAGAGGAGACAAAGATAACTAACGGACCACGCTTAGAACTCCATGCAATGCAACCGGTCTCGACAGTGCGTTGCGCAGGCTGAAGCAGACGTTGAAAGATCCGCTACGGTCGGCCACAATGACTTTTGGTTCGCTACTTTTTCCACAAATGTTGCGTTAAACCTTCCAAATTGGTTTAATTGAATGGTTTAAACACTTTAAACGCACTCAGAAAGGCTCCAGCTTTCACTAACTTTTGCGTTTTACGTTTTCAGCCAAAAGTCATACTCTTCATTTCAAGGCACTAATGCTGGACCGCCTAACTTCCCGTATTGAATAGTAAATCGGAAACTTTTCGCAAAAGTGAAAACCGGAGCCTGTCTGACTATAAGTCCACGGCAATCACGACGGGGTACTCAAAATGTTGGAAGCTGCCGAGCGTTTCCGGCAACTCTGACTCCACATTTACAAAATAATATTCTAAGTTGGTCAAATGAATATGATAGTTTATTGTTCGATGGTTTTTCTCAATAGAGGCCGTGGCCGTGAACTACGGTTCAGTGTGTTAAACTGTACAAAACCATTCGCATCCGAAGAGTACAGTGCTGTGCTAACATCCGCAGTATCGACCAGTCGATACAACCACTTGCAAAGAGTGATCAGCCAGACGCCTTCAACACTCACGCGCATGCAACAGTGACCACCACGCGCCTGGAACGATGACCACCAAGTCCAGAGACACATCAAAGAGCATTGGAGTCATACAGACACGACGCCGGACCCATGGGTAAGCTGGCCGATGGCCACGATAGGGAAGGAGTTGAGGTCAGAAGTGCGGTGGGAGTAGCCAGCTAGGCATATATATAAAGATATATATACTGCGCCTCTCAGTCTTCCTCGCCGCTCACTTGAAAATAGATTATGTTAATGAAAGGTACTTTTTCGGTTGCTGTCGCTATTCCCCAGTCATTGCCTGTTGACATCGTCTCCTTTTCTAGTATTAATAAGTAATAGCCATATGACATTAGACTTAGACAATTTTGCTATAGACAAAATGCAACATTATTGTTTGTAGCCGTCTCTAATAATCCACTAGTTTCGAGCTACATAAATTCTTGAACACTGGCACTTTTTGTCCTACGACTACATAAATCCTGCCTGCCAGGGATCAGATCACTGTCGGGCCGGGCCGGGCCTCTTGTCTAAATAAAGTTCGAGGCATATTCGTGCGGCATCACGCCACGGCATCGGAATCCAGCTCCGACAGGCTGGCTATGTGGCTATGCTCAGGCTTGGCTGGCTATGTGCGGTTCACGATCGAAAAACGCAAGGAAATGAAACGCACGCCTGGCTGGCACGTGAGGCAACGTGAGGAATGGCAGCGGCTTTCAAAGGAGCGCAAGGCTCCCTACATGGAAGCGGCCGCCAAGGCAGAGCTGATTAAGTGAAGTTAAGTTAAGTTTACAGTGCAATAATATTATATTCTATTCCTTCCGATAGATACAAAAAGAAGATGTTCCGATTCTTCAAAAACAATCCAAAAATTTTGAAAAAAGAGATGAAAAGATGAAAAAAACCAAAAGAAAGGCGACAGCAACTAAGAGGCAAAACGAGCACGCTCCCGACTCAGATGATGATGATTATGATGACATCCCAGATAATGTCCCATCCTTATCCAAGGATAAGGAGCCAGTCGCGTCTACAAGCAGACGTTTGTCCACTGAGAGTGTTCCTCCACTGCCTCTCAATACGCGCCGCACGCCGTCCAGCGCCTACAAAAATATCATGGACTACGAAAGCGACAAAATATGCAAACAAATCCGTTCGCGACTGGCCAGGTCGATCATCAAGCGAAATGCTTCGAACAGGAAGGAAATGCTGGAAGAGCTCTTTTGAAATGCAAAATTTCCGCGCCTTTTTGGAGGATCGTCTTCAGCTTGTCGACAAGCGTCCGTACGAGAAATACGAGAAATACGAGAAATATTTCGGCACGTTAGATGCAGAGTAAATAAAATAGCATTTCGTGTTCTGTTCTAAGACTAGAATATACTATACTATATTACTCCATTAAAATGTAATAAAAATAGCTATGCTATGTAAAATTAATGGAATTATGTAAATTTCAGGCCATAGCGACGATGCAAAAGTTTCATTTGACTGTTTCGACTTTAAAGTGTAATATATATAATATAATAATATATAATAAAATAATATAATATAATTTCCTTCAGTTGACCTATACCAAAACGGGGAAATATCATACAACAACATATTTATTTATTTATTTATAAATAAAGGCAGTCTGTGCCGTTCCACAGAAAATGTGAAGTTAAATTGAAAGCCGGTCAGCACTGAAAAAATGTAACGGTCATATCCGCAGATGCTGCCCTGCCCCCGCCTCTCCTCCCCTCCCTCGAGTATATATGTACACCACGCAGTCGGAAATTTCGTCCGTAAGGTTTTGCCGTTCCGAAAATTTCCCAGTTATTCCACCATCCATCTGGGATGTTCCTAATTCTCACGTTTCAGTGCGGTATTTTTTCGATAATTGTCAAATGCAACCATAAATATATGACATTCACAACAAAAAAATCGGAATTCACTACGAAAATGTAAACACACTTCGTGTCCGTCTGTCGACGTTAAATCATCGAAAATAAAAATCGAACTGAAGTACCTGGTCAATGCGGACTCATCATACAACATACGACCATACAATTTCGCGGCAGCGATTAAATACCAAAAAATAAGAAAATGTAAACAATGACAGACAGGAAAATGGTAAAAACAACAACAAAACATCTGATATGTCAGAATTGTCTCAGGCATAAAAACTCAGTTTGTGGACTGGGTAAATCTAATTACTAACACCATTTTCGGTTTCATACTGTTTCTGGTTACTAATAGCCATTTCACACTTGTGACCACACAGTGACCGGTTTTGCCGTTCCGAACATTTCCCAGTTATTCCACCATCCATCTGCGATATTCCCAATTCGCACGTTTCTGTGCGGTATTTTTTCGATAATTGTCAAATGCAACCATAAATATTTGACATTCACAACCAAAAATCGGAATTCACTACGAAAATGTAAACAATGACAGACAGGAAAATGGTAAAAAAAAAAAAACTCAACAAAACATCTGATATGACAGAATTGTCTCAGGCACAAAAACTCGGTTTGTGGACTATCCTGGGAATTCTTTCTTGAATGCTCTTCAAAACTCATGCACTCGCTTTTGGCTGACAGCCTTCCAACTATTCTGTACTCAGAAAAAGAGCCCAAAGTATACAATGCTATAGAAAACTTTCCTTAAAAAACGCCTAGTTGTTTTTGGGTACATCTTTCTCCTAAAATGTCCCAAACCGCTTCTCAAAAATTATAGAATATATAATTGTATTTAAAACATTGATTGAATTTAGTAGAAGCAGTCACAAAAAACCACGCTTCAGTGTTTTCAGAACAGATATCCATTCCAATCAATGTTGACCACATTATTATCATCATCCATGTCCATAAACATAATTAGATTGGGCAAGAAACAAATTTCCCACCGCACCAAATTGTGTGCATCAGCTATTTCTCATGGATGGTGGATGGTAGATGGTGCCATTGCCAGTGGGAATCGGAGTTTCACATCTGTCAAAAATTCCCACCGTTCCTCATAGATGTGCTGTGTAGGAAAAGGCTATAAAAATCTTAATAACAATATGGATATTATTTATAACCAGTTATTTGTTCAAATCAATATAAATCGCTTTCAGGAATACCCTAACACTTACTAAAATAAAATATCGATAATATCGATTTACATTTACACAACCCTAATCCTAAATGATGACAAATCACATTTGCGCGACCAAACTACCAAAAAAAAAAGAAGAATAATACAGCTACATATGCATATGTACATTTAACTGCACTTTTATATCTAACAAGTTTTTATCAAAGATAAAAAATGATTATCACCGTAAAAAATCTGCAGCAACAAACCTTTACAATTGAGTTTGACCCGGAAAAAACGGTGAGTTGAGTGGTATTTCCTCCGTTTATGCTCGCGAAACGTAAATATGTATATGGAGTGTTAGCCTACACATGTATGTATATACATAGTATGTGCATATGCATGTGCATTTATGAATAAAGTGTAACTTAATTTGCAAAAACATCTTTATAGGTTTTGGAACTCAAAAAGAAAATATTTGACGAGCGCGGAGTAGAGTACGTAGCGGAGAAGCAAAAACTTATCTATGCAGGAGTCATACTTATGGATGACCGTACAATTGCCTCGTACAAAATTGATGAAAAAAAGTTTATAGTAGTAATGTTAACACGCGATTCAGCTGCTTCGACGGTTGCATCTTCAACTTCAGATTCTCAGCAAAAGCGGACAACCGAAACTGAGGGAAAAGTTGTGGACCTCAAAGCAAGTAAAGAAAAATGTATGGAAAAACCTATAAGCAGCACTAGTGGATCTATACCCATTTCTGGTGCTGTAGCGGCTGTTCCTTCTGTGTCCGTTTCGACAACAGGAACAGAAATTCAAAGACCCTATTCTAGTAGTGATTTGGTTGGAGAGCTGGCTAATGCTTCATTGCAAACACGCGCCGAGTCCAATTTACTAATGGGAGAAGAATACAATCAAACTGTTTTATCGATGGTAGAAATGGGCTACCCACGCGACCAAGTGGAACGTGCAATGGGCGCCAGCTTTAACAACCCTGAGCGGGCTGTGGAGTACCTCATTAATGGCATACCCGCCGAGGAAGAAATCCTATTTAATGCCGGAGACGAGACAAATAACCCAAGTCTAAGAGCTCCTGTATCAGAACCAGCTGTCGATCTTCCAGCGCAATCCACTGGTAACTTAATTTTGAAATATAAACTAGCTGAGTAAAACTTTGTTATTTTTGTATTGTAGATCCATTTGAGTTTTTGCGTAGCCAGCCACAATTTCTTCAGATGCGCTCGCTAATATATCAAAACCCTCACCTTTTACATGCTGTTTTGCAGCAGGTAAGTTCATGAACAAAAATAATATGAATGTTTTAGTTACTGTTCGAACTTAGATTGGTCAAACGAACCCAGCTCTTTTACAACTGATTTCGGAGAACCAGGATGCGTTTCTTAATATGCTAAACCAACCAATTGAGGGTGAATCCGCATCTGGCGATAACACTCAACGGTCTACGCCTCCTCGCATACAGTCTTTTCCAACGCGTACAGAAAGCTTGCCCTTATCAGCAACAGAAGAAGGAGCAGGGTCCAACCAACGGTCATCTGCTGGCGGCAATGATGCAGATGTTTCCGAACGCGAAGTCACGGAACAGTCTACCGGTATTGCAACCATTCGTCTAAATGCCCAAGATCAAGACGCTATAGAACGGGTATACAACATTTTCATAATACATATACATTTATTATAATTTAAATTTAAAATATCCATAGCTGAAAGCACTCGGATTTCCAGAAGCACTTGTACTGCAAGCTTATTTTGCCTGCGAAAAAGATGAAGAACTAGCAGCAAATTTCTTACTTTCATCCAGCTTCGATGACTGAGTCGACCAAATGTAAAAAGTTATATATAAACCTAAAACTAAACCGAAATCGTTACTAATAAATTTAGAGGTTAATAAAAACCACGAGATGTGCTAAGCCGCGTAAAAATGCTAGTCCTTGATGTTTAGATCCTTTCAGTTTTTTATATTTGTGTACTTGCTACTCAAAGAGTAGGTACTCGGGGAAAATCTCGTGTAAAGGTATGTAACAGACAAAAAAATATCTTTCGATCCATACATTTTTGTAGAATATTGTTTTTGATTCGTCTTTATTGACGCCTAGAGCACAGAGTAACCGCACACAGAATCAAGTGTATTTCAATTTACAAAGGTTATATATAATTATAGCCAGGATAAAGAAGATAACATTCACGACACGAATGATACTCGCCTCGAGCTCCCCGTCTCTGTTCCTGTGTGCCCTACAAGTTAAGTATGCGGGTTCATGTCCGACATTTAGTCAAAACGTATTAGTAAAAATAAAGGTATACGGTATTAGTAAAAGTACTGGGTACCCGCACGTTGACTTTCCTATTTTTAGATATTGTGATTTCCAAATAGTTTTCGCATGTTTTAATAAACTCACAATAAATATATATGTAAATTGAGTTAAAACCTGTATATTTCGATTTAACCATTCTATCAATTGTCAATCATTGCTCTTGAAAATCGAATTGAAATGTTTCTAAATGTCACTTTTAAGTTGTATGCATAAATGCACTAATGATTAATATTTAATAAACATTGATGAAACAAAACAGAACTGCAAGGACTCAATCATCACAAGCAAACTATGGGCAAAAACAGAATTTTATTAAATTTTAAACATGAAATAGTATATGAATTGCATGTAATCCCATAGATGCTACATATATACCAAAGAGCGAAAGACAGGAATGTTTCTATGTGCGTTTGCTTATTCTAATGCTTATGTCCAAATGTTATGATAAGCGGTAGCAGCGCACCGCATATCATAATTACTAGCTCACTATATCGTAAAGCCTGTATACTATGACCCTGAGTGTTACTCGCGGCACCAATACCGTTCTTTTCAATAATGCCGCCATCTCGAGATTCCTCTAATACCCGATACTCATACTGAGCGGAAGTGGTACCTTTATGATGGTGATGGCCTTGTGTGAGCTCCGGGAGAACGTGCACAGTGGCAACATACAAAAAAGTTCCTGCGGAAAACAGCATAGCTATCCCAGTAGCATTCACTGAATTCAAGGTCTCCTTCTGCTCCTGACCAATTCCGAAATACGTTAAAATCGTCAGAAGTGGGGCTGATAAGGAAAAAAGTGCCAAATGTCTGCGAATTTGTTGTCGCTCGACTTTCTCGTGCAGCAAAAAGCTAACCAAGCCAAATGCTGCAGGTGCCTTGTGTAGCATAATAGCTAGAAAAACTATTATTTCCACGTCCTGATGACTTGTCGTTGCAGCAGCACCTAACGCAATTCCATCAGCTACACAACCAAGGATGTAAGAAATAATAAATGTAAGTTCGAAAAACACGTATTAAAAGAAGGTAAGTACCTGCAGCATGTACCACTAATCCAAGAGTGAGCGTGGCAGTATTTTTCTCGTCATTTCCAATATTGCTCCTGCGTTGGGATACATCAACCAACATCATGAATACAAAACCAAGTACGAGGGAAAGTCCTATAGTTTGTGAGTAGTCAGGCTTGGGACCTGGCGTCAAATCTGTCGTTCGTTCACTATCCATATACAATGAACGAATACCTTCAGGTATTATTACAGCTAAAGCAGTACCCACCAATAAACCAGCGCCAAGCACAGTGACACACTTCAACTTCTCCTAAATTTAGAGAATTGTTTAATTTAGTTTGTTGTTTAATTAATGTACATTGTAAATAAATACTGTTGTACAATGCCTACCTCGCTTAATTTCATCAGCATTGGTATGCTTCCAGCCAGATAAGATCCAACGAGCATCACTGTCACCAATAAAATAAGAATTACAGTCTCTTCCGCCATGCCAACATATGTATGGTTGTATGCCTAAAGCAAAACTTGCAAAATTATGTGTCCGCCATGCCAACACATCCATATCTACAATATACAATATATGGATACGACAAGCTGTGTTGCATTGAAATTCCTTGATTTTGATATTCGGTTTAATATTACTAGCAAGCCAAGACTCTGAGCGCTGAACATATATTTTTTTACGATCAACTAATCAATTTCCTAAAAGATTAGCTGATTAAAAGTACTCATTTTCTTTTGAATTATTCATAAATAAGGTTTAATCAAATAAGGAAATGGTCTTCTGGTGGAAATTCTAATGTTTTACATGGTAACTACACGCTAACTACAACTACATATACTCGACCCAGCGTTGCCGTACTCGATTGATGAAATACTGCCCTGAATAAATATAAAGCGCTGCCAGAATACTATATTCATTCAATATACTAGAACTGCCAAACGATTAATATTATTATTATGATAATTAGAAATTTTTTGGTGTTGATATTAACTGGTTACTAAGCTGAATAAATAGAGCGGGGCTAAGCTATTTTTTTCTCGGTTTCTGAGGTTCCAGTCACACTCGACACAACAAATCAAGTGAAATATTTATTTTTCCATATATGTACATTTGAAAATGACCGCCAAACTCATTTAGCGCACAAAAATATCGATATTATTCGCTATCAATTCGTGGTGGGTTTTCAAAATCTGCTCTCTTTTCAGTGGTGAAGAGAACGTTTTTGTGGTGACTTTCCCCTCATTTTCGTGGTGTGAGAAACATGTTCTTAACGGGAACGCGTAGCAATAATGAATCTCGCGCCCAGAATGTTTACAGAAAATTTCGAACGATTTGATTGGCTGAAAGTTGAAAACGCGTTGAATCTGCTTCATCGTTATTAGTAATGTTATGATTTAAAAAATGATCAATTGATATTTTCTTGATACTCAGCGGACTTGTGAAGAAGAATATTCGGCACTATTTTCTTTTTTCATGGTCGCGCGAACATTTTTTTGGACTTTGCCCAGAAAATCACCCCAAATTTTTACAGAAAATATCGAACGATTTGATTGGCTGAAAGTCGAAAACGCGTAAGGTAAACCGTTACTTTTGTAACGGATTTTACTTATATCGAAAATTATTCTTGGGGTACAAAAAGAAAATATTTATTATTGATGATATGCCGTCTGGCGTGTATTTATATCGCCAAATGAATCTGGCGGACACCCAGGATAAATGTACGATTCTCAAATTTAACAAGATCCAACTTCAATACCTAACTAGCTCTGATCACATAAATACATTTTTCTAAAAACAGGAACGCTAGAATGGGCTTGGTTTGGCTCATTTTTTAACCAAACAATTGTTTATTAAATAAATGTAAAACCTAAGCAAGCTTAAAATAATAGTAAAAATAGTCCGTGGAGGGAGGAAATTCTCCGAATCTCTCCAGCTTGTAGCTGTTGACATTCTCCACGCTAAAGTATCCCATCTAGGGCCAATTTTGACGCACGCGACATTTTCCGACGGGTTGACTTGAAATGAAAATAATTCCCTTTTACCAATAAATACTGAAACTGTACCTAAATTTCAACCTTTTTCATTGGTTGGTGCTGATTTTTTGGAACGTAAATTCATTGTTGCGACGTTCCTACGCGTTCCCGTATGATACATTTGATTTGTATGGGAAAAATTTCAGCAACATGGAGCAGCATTGTTGTGCAACTTTGGCACGGAATGAGCAACAAGTCTGAATACCTTGGGAAAATGGATATTATTGACTTGAGATATTGTTTGTAATTTCAGGCTCCAATTAATGCAGAACCTACTCAGTCTCTGTTTTCAAGATATTAACGAAATTTTGCAGCTCACGGGTTCCAATAATAGGTATCAGAACCGGGATAAATGTATATATATAACACAAACATATGCATTAAGAGGTAAAAAACATGTAAATCTAGGATAAAATCATAAATAATATTTCAATGGAGCTTGGAACAAAACATTTAACATCAATTAACAGAAATAATGTATACAAAAAACCATACGCATAGAAGAAACTTGGTTGACCAGCAACACTGACGTCACAGTAGTCAACATTTACGTTTTATGCTTTGGCCGTTTTTGCTTTAACCCTATTATCTAAACAATCCCATTAAAAATAGTTCTGAAAACTAGCCAATCCTAAACAAAATTAATTGAGGAGTTGGATAAAATTTTTTTTTAGAGCTGAGAGGGTCAACTATCTAGTAATATTAAACGGAATATCAAAATTGACGAATTTCATATCATAAAATATCATGGTATGGCAGCAACTACGAATTGAACGAGAGTGGCAACGCCACAAACGCAGTTATCGGTATCAATGAAAGTCGCAAAACCATCGATAGTAGAGGCTAGCAGCAAAAATCGATACTATCGATAGTGCCCTCGATGGTTTGACACCTCAAAAGGTAAATTGGAACAAAAATCTTAATTTTGTATTGTGTATTGTTCATTTGAACAATATAATACGTCCCTAAAGTCTTACTAAACTTAATAGTCACATCTTTGCGAACATGGTGTGTTGTGTGCGTTTATGCGCATAAATCCGGACGTATATACACATTTGTGTACACATATGTGTGCATACATATGTATGCATGTACAAAGAGAATAATAAAAACTACTGCGAAGTGAAATTATTGTAAGATAAAGGCGGTGTACATAGAAAAATCTGTATACAAATGTATTTGTGTATAACTTATTCTGAAAATACCTACATAAATGATTCCAAATACTTCATTTAAGTCCATACATAGGCATACATACAATTTTTGTATTGACATAAAACTTGACATATCTTTAAATAAATTTCCTTTACGATATCAAAGGATAGAATAGAATGGGTAATAATTGCTTGAAAATGAACAGTTCTGATGACATTTCACTTTTGAGAGGCAGTGAAAGTGTACACGGGCAAAACAGCGCAATGTTTCAGGTAATAAGTTAAGTAAATAAAAAATATTTGTATGTATTTTTTGTATTTTATTAGAATGAGCAGTACCAACAAATCTTTTATCCGACGCCCTCCACTTCCATCGGCCATGCTTCAATAGCGGCGGGCCATTCACAACATTCCGAGGAGGACCAAGTAAAAATAGCAAAACGGATTGGTTTAATGCAACATTTACCAATAGGAACTTATGATGGGAGCTCGAAAAAATCAAGAGAATGTGTTATTTGTATGGCCGAATTTTGTGTTGATGAAGCTGTTCGCTATCTTCCATGCATGCATATTTATCACGTCAATTGCATAGACGACTGGTTAATGAGAAGTCTCACATGTCCCAGTTGCTTAGAGCCGGTCGATGCTGCTTTGTTAACAAGTTATGAAACAACATAGCTCAACTGCAATATGCCACTGTATGTTAGTCAATACAGTAGGCACTTTAAAACATGAAAATACCATGAACATTTTTATTGTTAAACTCGTCATAGTAATCATTGATTAAAAAAGTTTCTTTATCTGTATTGTTACCTCTTGTGGGTATATATTATCATTTTACTATGGATTCATTTGATATATATACATAAATAAGTTACATGTGTAAAAATTGTGAGATCAAAATTTATAAAATTAATGGTACCATACATATATATTAAACATTGTTAATTTTCAAACAATACTATTAAACACATAGAATAAACATTGTAAACAAAGTTAGTGTAAGACTATTATAAAATATACATACAACGGATCTGTACAATTATTTATTTAGTTATTTAGGATGGATGGGTTTGGCACCCAAAACATACTCTTAATTTCTTCTACATGTCGCGCGTTCAAAAAAACTAAAGCTTGTCTTGTGAAAATGTAATTGAAATGACTAACTTATTGCGTTCATTTTGCATGGAGAATGGGTCATCTTGGTAAATACATTCAGGGCGTGTAAATGACCAAAAATCATATAGCAATTGTAATAATTCGCAAATAGCTAGTTGCGGGTCAGTTCATCTTCTGAGAAAATGTAAAAAAAGGATATACACATATTTTTGCTATAACCATTTATTTGGGAGAGCAGACACTTCGCAAGCTTAACGATGGTAAGAGAGCTGGATCTAGATTAGAGTAAAGTTGGTAGAATCTCGGTTAAGAAACCGAAATCTTTTCAAGGAAAACGTGAAACGTAACTATTATAATCCCACTCATAGTTATGAAATACAGCTGAAAATACATACTCATCCCTACTGTTGTCTGACTGTCATTCCATACTCTAAGCGATGTTACAAGTATGAACACTTAAAGTAAAATATCTTTCAAGCTAAATAAATATACATCGGTACAAGTTTTATTTAAAAAGTTTTTAAAAACTCGTATTCTTACAACTTGAAAGTGTAGAAAATCTTTAAAAGATATACGAGTATTAAATATAGTGTGATCAACAATTCAGAAACAATTATTTAATTAAATTATGTTAGTTTTTTTGAGAAAAATTTAGAAACAAATCGTTCTGTAAGAAAAATACATAATCATACGGATCGTGTTTTTGTATACAAAATACGGCAATCTTTATACGATACACACATGATTTAACATAAATCACTTTTTAATAATGGGGATATACAATAATGGGGACATTTAATACAGCAGACGGATTGTAATAATACATTTGGTACATTTTGCTCGTCAGACCTTGCTTGAATTAAATATTTATCCATAGAGCAACATCGCAAAATGTCCGAAGGACGTTGCCAATGATGCGTTGATGCGGCTGACTAGGCTGCACGGATCGATAAGAGTTCCAACCTCGAAACTGGCCTGTGGAGCCGCATTCTCTACGAGCCGGGACGAGATCAAAGAACCCACCTACACCACAAGAGAGTAAGTGGAGGCGTACTTTAAAATCATTTCCGTCTTGAAATTATCCCCTTCCTTCGATCAGGTTCCCTCTGTATACGCGATCCATTCCTAAGTCGCAACATACCAAATATTCCATCTACCTGCTGCGTCAGAACGTCTCACAGCTGTGCTTTGACATTATCGGCCACTGCGATCTGCGCAACAACTCCGGCAACCTTTTGGAGCTATTTACTTGCGCACCCAGAGGGGTGACGAGACGGACAGTGACAGGACGCGGCTGGTAAATGGTGTGACCACGCCAGCGAATTCGCATCACTATTCGCCTGCCACCGGGTACCTAATGTCTTTGCTGAGCTAGAGTCCTCCATTTGTAGGAAATCGGTGCACAGTAAATAGTCCGTAGAAATTTCCTGAAGGCCTTGCTTTGTATTATAAGTCCACGAAGTCCCCGCACTATCTAGAGCTGAGCGAAGCTCTTTAATAACTGTGTTGGACTTCTCTTTTGTGTGTACGCCAGCATTCACATCGTCAACATACATTTGATGTCGCTTGCCTGTGGGTATATATCCCGCAAATCTTGAGCAAGTTTCTTGAGCCCGCGAATGGCTAAGAATGGAGCGCAATTTATACCGAAAGTGACAGTTGTAAGCTTATAAGCACAGAGCTCGCCATCTTTATTACGCTTTTTTTTCGCTGGATCGAGGGTGATCTGCCTATATATCTTTGTGATGTCAGTATTAAAATGCTGTCCATTTCAAGGACAGCATTGGGTAGATATAAGTTGTCGGAATCATTGCTGGAGGTACTGTGATGCCAAAAGATTCGTCTGATTCCATGTGAAGAACATGTCTTTTAAACTATCTGTAAAGAGTTAAGTGTCATATATATATGGTGGCATTACCTTTTCGAAATCTTGAATGGCCTAAGTCTACACATTCAGTCCTACTGATCTCCATATTCAAAGCAATGTGTAAAAGATGATACACGAAATCTCGCCAAGGCTCTTAAACGAAAAGAAACTAGGGCGTTTGCACTAGGTTACGTTAGTTTAAGTTTAGGCGGTAGCTGGAGAGAGGGGCGAGACTTGGGCCCATAATAGGTCTATTTTGGCCGCGTGGTCTTAAGCCCATTCTCTCTTCCTGACCAGTGGTGAACAACTTATTCCCATCCGGTGGCTTCTATATACTTCGACAAGATCCCCTGGTTTGCTTTCGGATAGATGCGAGATGTCCGTGAAAAAAGGGGCCCCAAGAAACCGAAGTCTGCAGTTTCCAAGGGTCGGGCAATGACAGAAGAACTGAGAGACCTACTCCTCCTCTTCCATGTCCCAATAACTTCTGCAGAGCTCATGTCATTATAATGGATCGGCGTAATGGCTAATATAATATGGTTATATCGATCGTGAGATTCTGCAGGTGATAGTTTGCTCGTGTTTCCGTTCGTGAGTAGTCTTGGCTTTTCGAGAAGATACACACTAAGTACGTGTCTAGGGAAAGTACCCACTCATAGTCCTTCCCAAGCGGAATAGATACCTAAAAGCCGTCGAGAGGTGATCACTCGGGATACAGTGATCTTTCCTCTCTGGTAGTGGTGCGAGTCTCGTCAGGATTACCGAGTGACCAAAGGAGGAACTTGTTCGAGGCCAAGAATTGGATTGTCATGCCCTTTTAACAAGGCATAGTCAGTCTTAGTGTCAAAGTTTATTCTAAACGCATCCCAAATTCTTTCTATAATAAAGTTTTCGAGGATTTTAAGGAACTCTATGTCTACATTCATAAATCCTGAATTACGCATAGCAAAAACGTAACAATACTTACACTCAATTGTATACGAACATTAAAAATAGAATACACAACTTTTATCATTGACTCTTTTATTTAAATTTTGTTATAATAATAGTAATAGCATTAATGGCTTGAGTATACGGGACTTGATCGGAACATTCTTGTGTATGAAATTAGTGTATGATTAGACATACATATGCATGAATTGTACATACATGCATATGTGCGTAGTTTCCCTTTTAGTGTGATGTACATATATATTTGTATAATTTGTTGTAAGCCTTAAATATCTTTAGGGCACTCTGATTTATTTTATAATGTATGCATTTTATATTCTCCTAACATCAGTACATACGTATGTACTTTCATCTCTACGTATTCATATGCGTTATCTTGTATGTAAACCGATTTTTGTATAAGTATACCTCCGTTTCTTTGGATAATGATATACACAATACATACATGTACAGTTAGTTATACACTTTTATCTGACTGTATTTAAACTGATTTGAGTTGATTTCCAAATGTACTAGTAAGCACGTATGTATATGTGTATGTATATGCAAAGGTATGTTAAAAGGGATTTAAACTGCTGTTTCGGTGTGACTGTGGGATGATAAACGCTCGACATCGATTTCGGGTATAGTCAGCTCATCGGGTATATTGTCGGCATACTCAATGGAAGATGTTTCCGAAAGTCGTTTGCTCAGTGAAGTCTGCTTGCGCAACACCTCTGCCAGCGACGTGTTGGTATGTTCACCGTAACGGGCGTCAAGACCTTGCCGGAATGCGTTCACCACACGAATCTAAGTACAAATTAATAAAAAGAAAAGAACAACACCAATAACAGTGACAAGAGAGACGAAAACAACAGTATAAGAAGAACAGTTTCGATCAGTCAGACTAAAAATTAAGAATCGAATGCAAATGCATAAATTCTGTTTGCGTACATCGGTATGCACATACTAGCATACGAGTATACATATGTACATAACAAAAAATAAAAAATTAATAAACAGCATTATGTTTCAAATGTGTACATAGTATTGGCATACATCATACATACATTATGCAAATGGCGAGCTAATAGTGGAAGCACACTTACATAAGTAAAACCCAAGCAATCAGACGGACAAAGCAAAAGCGTAGGCATTCTATCACAGCGCGTGTGTGCCATGGAACACACCCATTAGAATATCGTTGGCTGGTATTTAGCAGGAGAGTACTTTACAGATAGTTGGATTTGTTTGACCTCCCCCAGAAGAAGGGGTTTGCTATTGCATTCACAGCTAGTATATTCAAAATGCATGCGAAACTACAAGCAAATATGTGTATGGTATGTATGATTGTTCAGCTAAATTCTTAAAGTCTGCAAGAGTGCTAGAAAAGAACACTTTTAAAATAGGCGATGCTAATTGCGAAACCAAGGCTTAGGATTAGGAGATTAAAATAAATAATAATAATGGAGTATTTAAAAAATAAAAAAATTATAAAGCAAGCAATGGGTTAAACATAGATAAATAAAATTCTTCGGCATACCGAAATATATATAGGTCTAGTTATATATGTATACATATGTATGTAAAGTTTTCTTAAGTTCTTGAAATTAGTTGCCACAAATTGATATTTACTGGACTGAATCTTTAAGAAAATTCTACACAGAATCATAGATACTCTTTAGGCTTCTCTTGCTAAATTTACATTAGTGTTATAGATTTAGCATACAGTATACGATTATTTAGGATCAGACAAGCAGACAAACGCATACAAGTATATTATCCATTTTTATTTTTTGCCAGAGGTTGAGCCTTTTAAAATGGTTTTTGTAATCAAACATTTTCAATAAAATTAAGAAGGGGCTTACAGCTTGATCAGTGTTGCTCTTGCTATATGGGACCGGAATCAAGCGTTCTTGCAATTCTCCGCCTATCACCTTTAATATTGAAGAAAGAGAGAGAGAGAGATAGAAAGTGAAATAGAAAACAATAAATGGGGAAGAAAAATACAGACACAGGTTTCAGTTAAGCGTTGCTGCCATAGAAAGTGTTTGCTACAAAGAATTTAACATGAATTATACTAAATAATGTACATACATACATCTTAAGTATCTTTAAATGAATGGTAGGTACTAAATAAGCTTATGTTGAAAATTTAAAAATAGCACTAAGTCAGTGTTTACGAAATAAAGACACAAATGCGTATCAGGTTTGGGACAGGTCTCATGTCTGTACAGGTGTGCGTTTATTAATATAAATTTAATAGGAATGGCCTCTTTCTAGAAATAGGTATGTATGTACCTACATACTGCTATATATGTAGGTACATAAACGTATTCCAAATATGCTACCAATTACGGATGCAATTATGATAATCACACATTTATGCAGTTCAATGGGCGCCAACTTATCCGTTTTTCTATGTATGATTGTAAGCGGTAATGGAAAGAAGATTTAATTAGCGATAACAAATCCTTCGGTTTAAAAACTAATATCGTTCTGGGGCAAAAATCAAAACAAGCTTTGCGATGCTTTAAGTATAGCCAGTTTGAAATACTGTAACAGGATGTTCCGAGGATATATGTATGTACGTTCTGCATACATAGGCACATATACATATATGTAGTACCCTTAGCAACCACCACTAAAAATCCGCGTGTGTATCGTATTCGTACATATGTAAAGTATGTATACCTACCAGAAAAGGACAATGGAGGGACCTTGAGGGTTGTGAATCATTCATACGAACACTCAAACCAGACAGACAAACAATATATGCAAGATCCAGTTAGATGTACAGTAGTTAGTAATACGATTACTAAATTATTATTTTTTTTTTTACAAATAAACAAAGTTATGGTATAAAAAGCATGCTTAAATATTCTAGAACGTATAAAGTATTATATAATTATCTGGATACTGCAGACTCAGGGACTCTCTGAATTTGATGAGCAAAGCGCATGTGTGGCTGGGCATAGCAAGCGAGTCAAAACGTAAATTAAATGTTCTCATTACACGCACATAGGTATGTATATTCTTATGCATTCTTCATGCACTAAACTACCTGTAAGCTAATTACATATTTGTTTTTGTCTGATACGGTTGGTCCAAGTTCCAAAGCTTTAGTAGCTTGTATCGTTTACTTCCAATCCTTCGATGACAAAATCGGTAAATTAGCATTTGATTTTCGTAATCTTAGACTGGACTGGACCACCAAATATACAAACAGATCGAATTTCGAATATATGTACAGACACATATGTAAGCCCAAAGTGAATAAATAAATACGAAATTGGGATCGGAAAATGCACGAAAAAAACAAAGTATTTAAAACATAATCTAATACAGATACAGATAATAAGAACGAGCATTTTAAGACTATTGCAACACTGTTGGGGTTCAGGTTCAGAGTGTCATGGTCAGTCTGATTTGGGATTCGGTTCGAGAATAGGTTTGCCGATACCAATTCGAATTCAAATTCAAATACGTGCTCCGCCCCTTGTTTGACTGACAGCCGCTGAAACAAGTTAGATAATTAAATTCGTGTCTCATTCTGTCCGTTGGAATGGTGCGTTTCATTGTGATTGCTGCGGACTTGCTGCTGCAAAGTGTGAGCTATTTCGGAGAAACCTGGGGATATGGAAGGGACACGCGTAGATTGTGTGGTGGAGACCGGGCCGGATATGTTTATGGATGTAGTACGTCCATTGTGCAAAGTGCGCTGCTGCTGCGGGTCTTCGTCAATGTAAGATATGTCCAACGGCAGCGGGGCGCTGGACAGATTCTGTTGAGGCTGCGGCGGTGGTTGTTGCTGCTGCTGATGCTGGTGCTTGTTGTAATTTGGGCTCAGCAGATTGAAATTGTACAACGGATGGCCACCGCCCAATGGCACGCCTGTCCGAGGACTGCGTAAGCTATGCAAGCTGTGCATCGATCGCCGTTCGTTTAGGTCTTCCAAGGTCGATCGGAAAGCACGAATCACGCGCAACTGAAACAAATGAAATTAGACAACAAACGAACAGAAACAGAAACGTAAAGAAAACTACTAACGAAATAGCAATGCAATAGCAATACATACGTACTTATCAACTTTAGTACATACATACATAAAACATCAATTACGCACAGGAATTAAAATGAATCAATAATCAATAAATCAAAAATAAAAATTTAAATAAAATGCAGACGTAAATGCTTAATGTTAGCTCTTAACTAAAATCGGATCAAACTCGACAAATTGTAAACTATTTAAATCACTGCAAAGTGTTGCATTGCCAGGAAAAGCTGTAGCACGGTGTTAAAATTAAATACGCATACTCGTACGTGCAGAGCTGAAGCGTCATGCGGGTGCGGGCTTTTTCTGTACGTTCATTGGACACGGACAATAGGAATTGGGCAACTTTAGAAGATGCGGACGAACGAGTGTTAGCAATTTGCTTGTGGCTTTCCCAATTATACTACGTCTATTTATAATTCACTATTGGCCACTTTTGACTAGATAAACATTTAAAACAGCATTACTTTAATCTGTAAGGAGGTATAGGTATCTAAGCTTTCTTTCCCAATTATGTATGCACTACATGCTACTGCAGAAAACAACCCTTCCAGGCGTAGTTGGGTTTAGTAAGAGCAGCTTGGTAACACCGAAATATATGTACATATGTATGTTAGGGGGGCAAACAAAGAAAACAAGAACTCTAGTTTCGGACTCTCAAAAGATTCGTATCTTTGCAAAATGTTTGGATTTTACTCGTACTTAATAAAGATATTTCGTGCTTGATCGGAATACATATGTATACGTTATAAAAATGTAATATTGAATTCACGTGTGGTCTATTTCGCATACGCGAATAGATATTTTCAAAATATTCCGTGACAGTTGCATGTTTCAAATTTATTTTGCAAGAATATGATTATAAAAGTCGTATTTAAAAAAGGATAAAAAGTGTGTTATGCTTAAACAGCCGAATCAAATATCGAATCGAATGAGAGAAACTCACCAACCTGCAGTTACGACTAGCGTCCCTTGAACTATATCTGTGGCTACTTACCTAAAAGATTTCTTTCGTAAAATAACAAGTGATCTACAGAAGTGTACATATGTACATATGTAGGCATAAACACCACATTTACAAACACTAACAATATTGGTGTGAACTTAGAAGGTAGCTGTGTCGTTAGGTACTAATAAAATATATATAATTCAGATTTTTGACACAATCATCGGTTGTTTGACAGAAACAAATATTCAGTCATTCATCCAACATTCATACACAACTACATATGTTTCGTTTCTCTGTTAACTGTTTCAGGGAACAGGCTGAGCAGTCCATAAATGTATGTAATTGGGATTTAACCTAACGCACAAAGATATAGAACAGATATTTAGATACATTACATAAATGTACATAATAACTCTTTCACCCCCAGGTTGATTGATTAATTTATCACTTTGTATCTTATTCTTTCTGTTATCGGAGTCTGTGCAGTCGGACGGGTGGTGGAACGGGGCGTGCTTCAAGATAGGGAGGGACGGAATGGGGCTACTCACTATGCTGAAAAAGTAGTCAACTATTTAGGGACACGATTTTATTACTATGTATTTCTATCGACGTGCACAATGGTTCGTTCTTATACAGAGAAATAAAAATATAGTTACGTACTTTTGAATGCTTACGGGAAATAGAGAGCTGGACTAGCGTTTTTGTGTTGTAGGTAGTAGTAGTAGTAGTAGAAGATAGTACAGTAGATATCAAAGTAAGAAAAAGAGTACGTAACATACATAATGTGGAGCGTAGCAGAAGACCCTTTTACGTTGTTGTGGTGGTTGCTGTCGATGTTGTTTGTTGTAGTTGAAAGTAGTAATAGTAGTACTAGTAGTAGTAGTATTTGTTGATGAAAGCTGTTTTTGTATCTTGTTTTGTGGTTTTATTGTGATACCAATTGTGTTTGTTCTTTTACAGATTTATTCAGATCCAATTTTTTTAAGTTTAGCATCTATACACTGAATAAATTTCTACCGCGCGTATTTACCATCCCATAACATAATTGTGAAGGAAAAATGTTCGTGTATGTTAACAATTCATTTGTTATTGATGAATTATTGTTCAGTTATTAATGTATTCATACATATATACAAAGGTATATACGTATATATATTTTTTTTCCTCTTTACTTTCTTTTAAGAATTAATGTTGCTCTAAAGCCCAGAAAAGACGGTTTTTAATCGCTGCAAATCCTATCTAAGTACGTAAAAATCTACGAGTACACAGGTTTTTGATTTTGTTCTGGATTTGTTCTGGCTAATGCCTCATTTTCCATGTCCTCCATATCTTCATGGACTTCAGTACCATCGCCGTCTATTCTATTTAGCTACGTTTTTAACATTGATGTTCTTATTGAGTATTTTGTATGAGTGTTTTGTTCATTTTCAATTAAGTCCTTTAGAACGTTTCAATTTATTATCAACATACTTATGGATGTTTAAATGAAATGATGCACACATTTCTTAATTTGGTATTTGCCCCTGTGTAAATTCGAGTGTACGAGTGTGTCGAGTGCGAGTATAACTGCAGGTTAGTTTAGTATTTATGTAACATTTATGTAGAACGGTTGCTGATTTTATTGCAATTGTCAATTACACTTCAGTCTCTCGAATTGGTTCCGCCGGCTTTAAAATTACAAAAATTAACAACAAATATCTCATAATTACTTTAGAAACAAATCATTTTTAATTCAAAGCACTCAATTAATAGTTATAATACAAATTAAAATGTTAAAGTAAAAATTGTAGATAAAATTCAAATGATGCGAGTATGCTTCGATATAAATGTACGAGTATATCTTTATATGTATGTGTGTTTGTGTCTCTATTTCATTAGGATAAAAACATATAACAATAATTCGTCTGCAGTCACAGTTTCAAGAAAATCCGATACGAATTAATATAGTAAATATCAAATGAGCAGAGAATAAAAATGCTAGCTTCGAGATCTGAAGATTTCTATACCCTTGCAGACCGACTGATCGACTTTCTATGGATAAAACACACATAGGCTACAGTTTCATATGTACGTTTTCCTCAATAGCCTCAACCAAATTGAAAATTGATCCTAAAAATACAGTATTGCAGCACAGTATCAGACATACAATCGGAATGCCCCTGAAGATACTGGTCATACTACACACATATGTATGTACATATGTACAATTGTATACCTGTATATATGCTCTGCTCTACTATGAAGCCGAAACTACTTCCTGTTCTGCGTTGCAAAAATATACTTAAGGCTCGTAGCCCACTGCAAGGATATAAACTTATGCAAAAAATGTAGCAGTACGTAGCGCTTTTAACACTTTTAACTAAACAACTCTAGAAACTTAAGACAAAGATGATAGATTTACACAACTACTATATAAACATTACCTCGATCAAATAGTTTCGGACTAATTAATTTTCAGATCTTTAAGTCGGAATATCGATTTTTGTGTCAGATAGCTAGATTCTCAATCTCGATCAAGAAATATTGTAAAATATGTGAAACCGATTATATATGGACAAATTAGATACATACAGCTACGGTCACCTCACCACTTCAAGACTGTTTTTGAGACACTTCCAGTATTCCAAATTCATTTCAAAAAGTCAGCATCAGTAAGTGTATTTCAGTTATTGAATATTTTGATGAAAGACATTTTTGGAAATAGCGGTACTTTTGATTTTGGAGCGTATTAGAAATCGTTGCTCGATCCAGAAGAAGAGACCTACGAGTTAGACTAAAAACTTGATGCAGGATGTATAATGGAATTTAGAACTAAGTTGTATGCACTCTCACTATTGTATTCTAATCAATTAACTGTAAGAAATAGACTGAAAGTTTATTTGTATGCAAAAAACTTCTTTGTTAGAGGATGGTCGGCGACTGTTGAAGGCAAGAACATACCTACATATATCCTCAAAAATTATGAAAAAAAGTACCGTTCAGTCAGTGAAGTGATATTTCGTAGATGGTTGATTACATTGTATATAAATGAAAGAAGTCCAAGAAAGCAACGAGTTTTGTCATAAGCACATGGGTGTACGACTCAAGTTAGCAAAAACGCATGCGGGCTGGCCTGTCTAACAGGGACAAAAAAATACTTTTGATTGAGGATAGTAAAGTTGTATTAGTTGGTAAGATAGACTCCACAGAATTCACGGCATTCACGGAAATCTGATTACCACCCAAAATCATGAAAAAAATATCATTGGTCATGCTCGGTTGAGCACTATGGGTTAGTATCTTTGGAGTATTGAGCAAAAATGTTTATGAAGTTATACTTGAGAATACTTTACAATACTATTCAAGTTGAAAAATTCCTTTCAAAAGTATATTTGACAAAATAATGGCCGGAAACAACAATAGAGTTCGATAGGAATTTAACCTAGTTTACTCCGAAAAAATTGACGAGTTGCCATGTAAAACTATCCAACTGGATCTTATTCTCATCGAAATCTTATGGGGGAATCAAAAGCATTATAGAAACTGCTAGTCCGTCAACAGACTAAAGTTTTAGGAAGTGGCAGAACATTATTGACTTATGCTAGGCCAGCGTAAGGCCTAAAACTAAATTAATGAACAACTAAATATTAAACCTCAAGAAATATGTAGACCTAACCAACATTGGTTTTAATTCCAGTTTCGAAGATTTTTTTTCTATTTTCCTCAAAAACACAAATAAATTTACATTTACATTTTAAACTTACCAAAAAGGGATCACATGTTTAATATGGAATACTTTTAGGTGACCGTAGCTGTACATGTACACGTTCTAATCCGAAATGCTCCCACCGATCGTGCATGAAACCTGCTCATGCGAAAAGTGTACAAAAACATGCCCCAGAATTGCAAAAGCAACATACATTGCAAGTGCATGACGCGGGAAATTAATGATTGACTCGATCCTGGGACTAGGAAGTGCAAAAGAGAACGTCTGTGAAGGCAGCAGGTTTATCGCCAATGGCAGAATACATACACACTGTGATTGACGCCAGACTTTCGCACATGTAGATTGGCAGAGACTGCTGAGCCGAGACTCGTCAATGGTAATATGTTTTTTTTTGTTGGAAAGTCCAAAAAGTCCCTGCCTACCGATGTAATAATTATGTACATATGTACATGTTGTTCTTGGCTTTGATTGCTTGACTCGCTTTAAGGACAATTAAAAGCCCTGTAATTTTGGGTTTTAATTTTCCACCTTATATCTATACATATTTGCATGTGACACACCCATAAAACAAAACAAAAATGATGCACTTTTTCTTTTGTGTGGCTAAGGCTGCACACAAAATATCCACTGGTAAAATTTATTTGTTGGTGAATATAATACAGGCTTGATATGGACAGTCCATTGTAAAAAGCAGTGACAGGTAATAGCAACCCTTTAAAACAAGCAACCACAATCACACAAAATAATGAAAGATGCTACGATTGTAGAATAATGTTTTGTAGACATGTAAAACCATTAAGTATTCTGTATTCCAGAAGTAGTTAATTTCACTAGGTATGTATTTACAGTAGCCATAGCAAACAGAACAAGTCAAACAAACACACACACAAATCAATGCTGTACGTATGTATGTTCTTGATAAATAAATTTAGTTTGTTTTGTTTGTAGCGACTCTAATTGATGGTATAGTAAATGTGGCAGAGAAAAATACAGCCATAAATTTTGTTATGTGGTATACTATACTAAGTAAACGCGAATAAGCGCAAACAACGAAACTTCGATGTCTGTGTGTGCATGTGTGTAATCGAATGGGAATCGAAAATAAACATAATAGGGAGCAGGATGGGCTTTTGTTATACAAAAAAAACACTGTCTAGTTGCCAATACATTAAATCATATAGACAATTCTTACCGGTACTGAAATCTGGTCGTTAGTTGAGTTTGCGCGAGTTTTCAATTATGATGCACGGTTTGGACGTTTTGGTTTATCAGTTATCAAATATGTTTATGATGTACATTTGTATTAAGCACGTCAGACGTCAAGTTATTGTTTGGTTATTTAATTTTTGTTAGTGTTTATTTGTATTATTTGTTGTTATTTTATATGATTTTTTTGTAGTAGGTATACAATTGTTTTTATAAATTGCAATTTGGTTATTTGTTCAATCAAACATTCAGGATTGGATTTTAGCATTTTAAAAGGACGAAAAATATTAAATGAATATTATCAATTTGTATAATATTTTTTGCATAGGTTTGAGGATACTAGTTAATTGTTATGTAGGCTGCCTCTGTTAGATGTATAGTATACTCTTTTACACTTCCACAAAATAGTTTCGAGCTTTGCAGTATCCCAAAGACCCAACAGAAATACATACATATAATTAATATATACATACATATATAATAATATCATAGGGGTATAGAGGCTTAAAAATATAAATATGTATGTACATACATATGAAGATTGTCGCTTAGCTAAAAACAAGTAAGAAATGGAGTCGGAAGACTACTGTATATGTACTAGAGCGCTGCATGAATCAACAGTATTCAAATAATCAGAGCTATACCAATGCCTCTTTAATGAGTTCAATCACTATGAATCCCTCCTTCAGTCAGATTCGGATAACCCCGAATCACTAAAAACCGAGTGCGAGCACTGCGGATTAAAATCAGAAAATGAAAAATTACTCAAAACAGAAATAGAGTTCTTGTGAATCGGTTTTTTACACTACACAATTTTTAACGAATATTTGTTTCATTTGGTCGCAAAACATTGCTATATCTGAGATTAATTTCTTTCAGTTTATGAAGCTTTCTTGTTCGAGAAAATAACTTAAACTTTGGGGTCTGGCACAGTAAAAATTACGTCACCTGCTTCATTCAGTCCGTTCAGTTCTATGGGATGTAATGAGAACGCTGAATCGCCGATTGTAACCGACCGGATGAAGCGAATACCGCGTCCTTGCTTTATACATCTTTTCTTTTAGATACAATATGGAGGAATTAAGGAAAGAGTATACATGTTAAGTTTCGGAAGGGCCGAAAACATGGGCATTTATTTATTTATATTTGGTTTGATTGTGGAGCTGTACATTGTGTATATAGTAGCATATGCAAAAGAGTACAGAGAAATGTTTCAAAGACTGATATATGCATGTTCTAACATGCATCTAAAAAAGATAGAATTAAATGAGTATGAAATAGATTTGGCGGGCAAAGAAAGATTTTTTAAAGGACTAAACAATAAATTGAAGATGTTTCAGAAATAAAAAATACATACATACATACATATGTATACCCGAATCATACATCTGAATAAATTAATACACAATCGTTGAAAAAGTTGACAAGTTGGGTAAAAAGACATGGAAGTTATCGAAAAATAAAGTAAAGAACGTAAGTCCGAGCAGAAATAATTTTTTACGTGTATAACGGATACATTTCCTGAAGTCTCAGTTAAGCCTTTCTAATAGTGTGAGAGTGTGCTCAGTGGTGTCAGAAAGGATATTGACACTCTATTTGAATACGTGTGCTAATTTTCCAATCACACAATCTTATCACTTGATAAATAATAAATTATTTCAATGGGAGGATGCATTTGCTTGTTGGTCGACTTGAGCAAAATGGTATGAACAGCCGAACAGTCTACCATGAAGGTCAGAAATGGAATATTCCATATTTCTTCGTCTTGAAAATTGTCGGAACAATCAGGAAGTATTGCTTACCAGGTATGTAGATGTACCTACAAAGTGTTTAGCGAATGGCGGCTTAAAAACTACAAAAAGGAAATATGTATGTAGATCCAAACGTGATGCATCAAAATGTCCAAGAATCAGACAGAAAGGAGTCAGAGATTCAGAATGGCAGATAGAGTGAAGGAAAAAAGTGGGTGGTAGATCAAGAGGGAGAGAGAGCAAGAGAAAGGGCTGTAGATGCAGTGGCTGGTGATCAAATTTGTCTACTGCAACAATAAGCTATACATAAATCGAACTACAAAGTTTTGGAAAGATTATAGTAGTCAAAAGCAAAAAAATTGCAAAACAAACTACCAGGCCTACCCTACCCAATAATTTCACCTCGAATCATTCGCAGCATACATACATGCATACATACATATGTACATAGATAAAGTACATATCTATTGTGTTAAAGCTTAAGTGAATCAAAGAAAATCAAGTCTTCGGCATGCCGAATCTCCTTTGAAATTACTCCGCTAGACATACATACGTATGAATGATTAACATTTGACAAAACTTCCATGCCTTGATGTCACTTATTTTTTGTATATATATATATATACATATACATATACATATTTACATATATGCATGTATATGCATACATATATCCTATCCTGTCTCTTCTGTCATGGCCCAAACCCCAACATGTGTCTATGCTGCCCAGTAAGTAATGTAGCTACTGACAGAACACATGTATGTACATACGAATGAGCCCAAAAAAAATGAACGTAAACAACGATAATGGCAAAATATAGTAACATACATACATATCTTGTATACCAATGTTCAAACAAAATCAACTCAATAACTCAATCAAAGCCAATTAATGAAGATTTTGACACAACACGAGGACACGTCGTCTGGTTTATGAGAAATACAAGTCGACTTTTTGACTTTGACTTTTTGTCATTGATTATCCGTATTATCGGTGTTATCCGTTGAATATTCAATATCGGAAATACCGGATAGCCGAAAACAGTCACATTGGCATTCGCAATGCGACCATAACGAATGAATTTTGGAAAACTAGCCTTAAAACTAATGTCAAAGACATATGAAGTACGTATTTTATATGTCCGCGTCTAAAAAAATCGAAAGTAAATTATACCTAAATATCTGTGTAACATATGAGAAGATTATATGAATAAGGGCACATAAAATAACCATTTAATGTAAATCAATGTAAATATAGGTATGAAAATTTAACCGAAAAGCCGAGAATGAATTAAAAAAAACGAAAATTGAATTCAAAAATTAAAATATGACTACACAAGTTTTATACTCATTATTTAATCGAAGATTAAACTTTAACTTCTCGACACGAACATAAATGGACAGGCGGAAAGTGATACTTACTTGAGTCTGCAAGCGAGTTAGGCCGCGAATCCATAGAATCTGTCCAGCTCTCGGCTTCTTATCGGAATCAATTGAGTCGAAGCGTTCCTCACCTAAATTCATGGCATCTGTGTACTCCTCGGGATGGCCGCGACCCCACCTGAAAAATACCATCCATTTTATTCAGTGCATTCAAGACTGTCAAGTGTTTGTGTTAATGTGTACCAAATGATTCCCGCAGCCAGGGCCAACAATTATACTATGCATATGCTCACATGTGCATGCATATATGTTTATGTACATGTATGAAAAATGAGACTGAAATCTGTTTGATTGCATTATCTTTAAATCGTTCCTATGTTTGCTACATTATTGCGCTCAGCGAACATGGCTGGCAAAATTTTAGGGGGCAACATTTTTTTTAGCAAAATTAATATAGCCTGATGGAGTGCGGAGTTCTTTAAAATACTAATTTATTCTTAATTCAACGCTTATTTCATAATTATTCAATATTTACATTTTACGCGACCTTTTGAAGCGTCACAGTTGCCAAGCAAAATCTTGGCTGATGAAATTATGCCATTCTCATTTCTGTTTGGTATGACATCTTATTTCAAGCTAATCTCGTGTCAAACCATAAATATCGCTGCCGCCACATTATCAGTATGAAATTGTGCTGCATTTCTAGACTACAGCTACAGACATAAAGGCTTGAAACTGCTCTGCAAGTTGCCAAAAAACTTTCTAAAAATCTTTGGGACTGACTCATCATCATGAAAAAAGAAGATAATGTTTGAATACGAGTACCACGATGCGTTTACAAACTTTTCACCAGAACTTCAAAATTTTTCATTATTGTATATCATGAATATCAATGGGGCTTTATATACGAATTCTCGCATAACTCACAATTGCAATAACTTTCCAGACACTGTTGCTTTCGGGGAGCGAAGTTTTTCAAAATTTAAACTATTTAAGATCTACTATGTCTCAGCTTGACTTATCGAAGACTATAGAAAAATTCACGCAGCACAAAGAGCAATTTGCTTGTAATATTTTACAACAAATTTTCTTTCTTTTATAGTCAAATTAAATTTACAAAATTCAACAATTTCGCTGCCTTGGCCTTTGTTTCTACTTTGTTCATCATAAAAAAAAGTTTTTTTTTAATCGAATTTATCTATCAGACGGCAACAACAAAGACAAGGAAGAAAATTTAAAATTTTTAATTTAAAACATATACATGACTTGGTTTTTAATGGTTATGTTACTTATACTATGTACACACATGTATGGTACCAAAAGGCTTAAATAGCTGTTGCATATTTTAAGTAATCACATACATGTAATTATCATTTCGATCAGCTTGGGTATTTACAGTTTTTAAGTGATAGAAGCAAAGAAGAAGACCCGTTTTCATAAAATTTCTATTTGCAAGAAACAAAGAAACGTCTAATTGTTAATTCCCCAAAAAGCGTAGGATTCTGCAACGTCCTGTGGCTCAGTTCAAGGCAACTGGAAGAGTTCAAATATCCCACATAGACGGGACAAAAGGCACTGATCCAACTTCTGGTTTGGTAAAGACGGTCGTTAGTGAATAAAGAAGGAGAAATTGTGCAGTTTTGGGAAAACTAATTCTCAAAGAAGCCAAATTTAGGCCGTATGAACATTCAAAATTAGCTGAGTATGAAAGCTTACTATTAAAAAGGTAGCAGGAAACAAGAAATTTGATTCTTCAGGGTCCCGAAAGATGAAGTTTTTCCTGTTGCAGAGAATGATAAGTTGTATGAGAATGGAACATTCCCATTTTTTTTGGCAATTGAGAGATATCAAACTACGATATATGTTATGGTTTTGGGAGCCATATCCGCCATTGAATTTTTGCATATGGGGCTATGCATGATGGAAAATCGAAGGCATCTGCAGCGCAGCATCCACAACAAAGAGATCAACAGAATTTTTCTTTTTAAATTCTACACCATCATTGTGGATAAAAAAGTATTGGCGCTAAGCATCGCGTTTGGTGCTTATTAAGATAACGAGACATGGCACAAGCTTATGGCAACAATGCCTAAAATGTATAAATTTCATTTAAAATTTTTTTTATCGATTATATTTACATGATTTAGACTCCTGCCACTATTAAAAGAGTCAAAAAATCAATACCAGGGACTAAATGAGTCATGTAATATACATATGTATGTATGTGTGTATATTTAGTGGAGCAAAATTATTTTAGAATTTGTTTTTTAGTAGATTCTTTTAATATTTAAAAATATTTATTTGCATAAAATCAGCCCGTGTTTGCGTTGGTTGATGACAGTCAGTTTATAGCTTCGGAGAGTGCTGGCATTACGATCTAAATGTTCGTGTTTGATAACATAAATAAGTACAATATACAATACAATATGCAAATATAATTTAAAGTACGAACACAGATGTGTATATACGGCAGGGAGACTAATACAAATTAAGTAAATTCATGTACACACATACACACATATATAGATATGGATATAGATGAATAAGTAAAAATCTTCTCAATTTTGACACCACCATAATATCGGTAAACTCGTAAATGGCAAATTCTTAAACATACTTACATCTTGGGTAATTTCTTATCGGATACCTGCATAGCCTGTATATTTTAGAATATTAACAATACCATACATATGTATATGTCTTATCAGCTTAGTATTAAGCTAATTGTAATCGAGCTAATAAAAGCCACATGCCTTAAAATACTTATTTGAATAAAATACTAAATGTAAAAGTGTGAATTGAAGCGGCGATTGTTTAATAATTTTATTGTGTACAATCTAAAATACTGAAGCATAATACATAAATATACATGATATACCTTAAAGAGCTATTTTCGTAACGATTCCAACGCGAAAAAAAAACTAAACAATAAATACAATATAGAATACATATTCCGATATAGCTATGGCTGAGGCAAAAGCAAAGCAGCAGTCCAACCTCCAAAAATCTCTATTCCGAGAAACAGACAGCAAATAGTTCATGTAACCGAATCACTTCAAAGTCTAGCCATACAGTCGTACAGCCATATTTGGTTTCGATTAATTAATCTTAGAGCATACTCGTACATAGGTATTAATTCTGACTGATTCTAAGGTTAGCAGAGTAGGTATTTTGTACTCAAGTCATTTGCTTGATCGGTTCGGTACCTAATTCTTATTCAGATTTATTGGCTGTGCACATTGTATGTGTGTACATGCATATGTACATATATGGAATGATCTATTTTTTTAAGCCGAGGTCCATTTAAAAGCGTTTCTTGGTCTTATAAGCGTTATAACAAGGAACATTTACTCACGATAGTATTTTGGGCAATTTTCTCGTAGGCACAGACGTAATCAGTTGTCCCCACACAAGTGTGCCGATTCCAAAAAATACACACCAGAGCCATTGGTCTAGCGATAGAGCTTTTGTTGAGAAAGCCATTTTTCCATATTGAATGATTACAACCTTACATTGGACAGATTAAACATTTACAGGTTAACGTTTATAGCGATTTCATAAATGCTTATCAAACAATAAGATGTACCACATACCTGCGATATCATAGTGAATATCCAAATAGTGTAGAAGATGGGATTCGTCAAAAGCCCCTCAATGACGTTGCGCTGCCCATGGATTTTCCTGGCATTTATTTCATTGAACAGGGTCATCATGACAAACGTATTGAAAATTATGGTAAAGTGCTGTGTTGGGCCGGCGTTAAGCTCTTGTCCGCGACCGGATTCAATATCGAGTATCAAATCGCCTACAACACAATTAGTCCAAGAAATTAGGCGATGATCTATAGAATTACATATGAATGTACATATATAGAATATGACTCACCAACGAAGAGCAGCGAAAATATTATAAACAACTGATAAAGTGCCTGGCCCAAAATGTTTTTCATCATTGTGCGGGAAATTAAAGGTTTTGTGCGACCATATGGTTTACGGAGCAATAGATCTGGTGTCGGAAGTTCAGTGGCCAAGGCAAGCGATGCTAATGTATCCATTATTAGGTTAACCCACAACATTTGCACTGCCTAGAATAAATTATCGTATGGAGTTTAGTTGACTTTAGATTATTGCAAAGGCAGTGCTTTACGTGGACATACTTTGAGCGGGGAATCCTGAATAGCGCACGCACCGATAAATGCAACAATTACAGCGACAACGTTGACTGTCAACTGAAACTGCAAAAACTTCGCTATGGAATCATACACATTCCGGCCCCACATCACAGCCTTGACAATACTGCTGAAGTTGTCGTCGGTTAATATGATATCAGAGGCTTCCTTGGCAACGTCTGTGCCAGCGATACCCATGGCAAAGCCTACATCGGCCTTTTTTAGAGCTGGACCGTCATTAGTTCCATCGCCTGTCACAGCAACCACTTCACGATTCTCGCTCACTGCGCTGTCAATGATACCTATGATAAAGTTCATAAATTAAAGTTATTTCTGTGATAAGCCAGTAACTCGCATCTACTCGTTTATCTACTATAAGCTCCTAGGAATTGACTCAATTGACATTAAACTTTGACTTTGAATCAACTGTAATACATACCTTTAACCAATGTATACTTGTCAGTGGGAGATGAGCGGGCCAGAACACGCAGCTTAGGCCACACTTTGTCAATAAGATGTTGTTGAATCTGTGCGAATGAACCAATTAGTTGTATGATCCAGAGGCAGAGGCATAAAAGGGCAACACTTACATCGCCATTGGTATCCCGAATTCGTCGGTTGAACTCTTTGCCTTCCAGAATGAGGAAGTCATCATTGGGACGCAAGATACCGCATTTGCTGGCAATTGAGCGTGCTGTGTTGATATTGTCTCCAGTGACCATACGGACAGTAATGCCAGCACGCTGGCACTTACGGATGGCGTCCGGGACTTCGGGACGCACTGGATCCTCAATTCCAACGACGCAAAGGCAGGTAAGATTTGTCATAATGTTTTCCTCATCGTCCCAGTTTGGTTCGCCATCAATGTGGACTTCGTTCAAAGCTGCTTTTCCAGGTACAAAGTCTCGATAGGCAACCGATATGGTGCGCAGACCATCGCATGCCATGGGCTCGATGACTTCACGTATCAATCGCTCCTGCATGTCCCTTGTAAACTTCTCCAAGGTTCCTTCGTGGCCGTAAATGAAAGCGCATCTGTAGACACAAAACATTAAAGCAGACTGACCAGTTATCCGGATTATACAAACTTTTTCATGATAATCTCTGAGGCTCCTTTCGTGTACAACCGATAGCCACCATTCGGTCTGGGTATTACCGTTCCCATGCTCTTGCGAACCGAATTGAATGTATAAACGCGAGTGAATTTATCCTCTGGGATTTCGTCCCGAATAGACTGATACTTGACTCCCAGTGCCTGGACAAAGCCCAACAGAGAGCACTCGGTTTTGTTTCCGACCTGAATTGGTAGGTCTCCGGGGTTGTGTCCACCCTTTTTTAACAAAAAGAACACACATAATTCACAATTAACAGATGATCGTTAACAGCAAATCATCGGTAAAAATATATATAGAATGGTAATTACCATGATATTTGAAGTGTAGGCCGAGTTCACTGATATCCCCATTGTAATCAAATTTCCCACATGCTGTGGTATATCGCTCAGAGTGGGCAAGACCTTGCATAGTTTCTCACAGATATAGGATTGCACCACGGTCATGCGATTGGTTGTAAGTGTTCCAGTCTTATCGGAGCAAATGGCAGTGGCATTGCCCATAGTTTCGCAAGCATCCAAGTGACGAACCAGATTGTTGTCCTTCATCATTTTCTATTGGAAAAACAAGAATCGAGAAAAAAACAAAAGACAGCTGCTGTGAGACGAGTGCATCCAAATAGTCTTCGATGGGACAACTAACCTTCACCGAGTAGGCCAGAGACAGGGTTACGGCCAGGGGGAGTCCTTCAGGCACCGCCACTACTAATACTGTAACACCAATAATCAAATGCTTCACCAAGTTGTTGGCATAGGTGTTCTTCCAGGGCTTCTCGTCAATCACAAACGTTTTAATGCAGAACTGAATTATCAAAATTATAACCGTCAGCACTGCAATGGTTGAGCCAGCGTAGCCGATCTGTATAGCTAGTTTCGTCAGCTTGGCCTGCAGCACGGACTTTTCCTTCTTGTGTCCTGTTTCAGCGGGTGCTGATGTCGAGGATGATTGCGGCACATGGTTGCCATCTGAATCGGACTTGGTTCCCTCGCTGACTGTCTGCCGCTGCGTCGACGATTGCGTTTGGGTGCCCTTCATTGGGGTTCGACCATCGCTCTCACCTGCGTGGTCCGCAAAAATTATGGTGTGACATTAAATTATTTAGTACATAGCTTCTCTCACATATAACTTCACGGATAATGACTGATAAACAGGCCCACTGTACACTGTATACTCATCTGCTTTCAAATCGTGTAATATACGTATGTAAGTATTGTTGCAAGACAGCAAGACCTTTGGCCAAGTGTCGGACTGGAGTGGGGTAGCGGACGTCAATATGCATATACAGTGAAAGCTTTCTAGGACGAAGTGTCAGTGTCCCCGTTCCCGTCCCCCCTGTCAAGGAACGACATGGCTGATGGTTGGCTGAAAATCAGTAAGCATAAGCAAACTCAACCCATAACTGTACAATGACCATTTTTCGTCATCGTTTTAAATCAGACATGGTAAATTTTCAAAAAATCCATGTCTATCATTGCTCTCATAAATCTTTTCTTAACGAGAATTCGCTTCTGGGGACGCGACTCTACTTATACCCGTACTCAGTCAGTATATACATTTTTGAGCTAATAATTTGTAAGAATTTTGGAATTAAAAAAAATTTTACATTTTACCGTTTTTTGCTACATTTGTTATCTACATCTACATCTACAATGTATATTTTACATCTAACATGTAGATTATACATGTACCATTTAGATGCTTCATCTCCTCCGCTAGGGGTTGCTCGCGCACTGAACGCGGCAGAGTGTGCGAGCGAGAAGGAGATAGAGTAGTATGTCTTAGGCAGGAGGAGGCGGGGGAAGCAACTGAAAATTAATTTCTTCATTCTGGCTATAATTATGATCCGATTTGATTCAAATTCGGCAGTCTGGGCATTCTCTACGATACTGCGTTTTTAGTTTTATCTTTAAAATTGTGCCTGAATCAGATTTTCGTCCTTTGTGGGGGCGGAAGGGGGCGGGGCGAAATTTTGAAATACACTTGTAGCAGTGTGATATCACATGAGTCTGGAAACCAACTTTGGTTACCCTAACTCTTATAGTCTCTGAGATCCAGGCGCTCAACAAGACGGACGGACGGACGGACGGACGGACAGACAGATATGGCTATATCGACTCTATTGATGCTCTATTGACGGCTATTGATGCTGATCAAGAATATATATACTTTATGGGGTCGGAAAATTTTCCTTCTCTACGTTACACACATGCACTTTTACCACAAATCTAATATATACCCCTTAACTCTTTTTTGAGTACGGGTATAAAAAGTATTATGCCTGCAGCGTCAATATCAACGATTAAATATTGATTCAGCTGATTTTAAAGACTGGATGGGGTCAAGATCCCAGTCCACTCGAAATTGTAGATTGTTTATTTTCCCAACCCGAAGAAGTGGCTTGGTCGAAACCGGTTTCGCTTAGTTTTGTGTATTTGGGAGGCGGAAAATTATATTGGCTTTAGTCCTGCCCCGTAAATTAACAGATTAGTCCGTTTTTTTTTGGCAGTAAAGAATTCCCTCAAGCCATATATGTAAATGTACATACATATAAATATATAGGGGGCATATAGGGAACCTAATCACTGTATATACATATGAGGTAAGATTACAAAGAAAATCATAACACGAAGATAATGACGAAGTAATTCACCTGTCAGACTCTTGTTTGCTTGTTTGCTGGCCTTTTTAGCTTCTGAATATCAATAGGGATGTGCATGTCGTTCAGTTATTATTCCATTTTAGTCAATTCGATTAATTTTATTTGGGGTTTATTAGATTTTTATTTTTGTAGATTTTTGTTGGAGTTTTGTTTGTTGGTTGGTTGATTGGTTGGTTGATTGGGGTAGATGGAGGAGTTCAATGATGGATCAATCAATTCACATCATGCAATTCGCAATTCGTATGACAATTGGGGATATGAAAAAAATAGCAACAACAAAAAATAATAAATAATAAATATATGTAAAATAGAAATATTTGCAGCAGTTTAGTGAGATCGGTTTTACTATAGCTGGTTCACATGTTTAGCAACTTCCACAAGACTTATGACGTGTTTGCACAAACATACGAGCAAATACATATGTACATACACCAAAGTAGATTGGATTGAAATTGACGTTATAGCCGAATTTATCACATATGTATACTCTCCTGAATCAATGTGAATCTTAATTGCCAGACTATTGTGACATGTGTATTGTGATACTTACCCTTCTTCATCTTTTTGATTTCAGCTTCCTGCTCATCGACAGCGGCTCCAAGGAGTGTAAATATGATACCCGCCTGAGAGTTGACACCGACAGCGGTGACAATCATTTTTCCACTGCCTTCCATCACGTGTGTTCCGGATAGAACCATGGGATCAACATCTGGGCCTTTCTTGACATGATCCGATTCACCAGTTAGCGAGGACTCATCAACCTTTATGGAAAACACGAAAGCACATTAAAATATATCCAAGTAAATCTAATAGGGAATAAGGAATACACTTACCTTTAGATCGTTACTTTGTATAAGGCAACCGTCGGCTGGCAACAGATCGCCATATTTAATCTGCGCAATGTCGCCAACGAGAATATCACCAACCGAAATTTGGCACACTTCACCCCCTCGGATGACCGAAAACTTGTGCTCGCCCTCAATACGGTTCTGCAAGCCCCGGAACTGACGTTCCTTTGAGTAATCGTTAAAGGCAGTCACTATCACAACTACAATAACAGATATGAGAATGGCCAAGCCTTCGATCCAGCCATGGTGTTCCTCCTCCTCTTGTAGTAAAGCTGTGTCAAAATACATGTATAGAATAATACGATTCGGCTGCCAGCTTTTATAGCTGGGATCAGGAATTCAAACACTTACGTGCATCTTCGTCGGCGGGTTTATAAAAAGATAGACCAAGCGATACTAATGCAGCTACCTCTAAAATAATAAGTGTTACATCCTGAAGAGCCTCCCAGACCAGTGTAAGAAAGGTTTTCGGTGGCTTCGGTGGTATTATATTCGAGCCGAACGTCTCGCGCCTGTGCTCTTCGTCAGCCTTCGAGCCACTTAAACCTAAAATGAATATAACGTGAACACATTTCGCACCAATTGAAAGCAATATGAAAGTACTTTCCTTCATTCGGAGATGTGTATAACTTTTTGCAGAGTTCGTGAATACCACCAAATTCACCAATCATCGCTACACCTTCCCGTCCACGATGCTCCATGAGCTCACGTAATTGCTTAAGTGATATTCCATATTGCGCCGGTCTTCCATCTATAGTTGCCATTTGTTATTGTGGAAACTATAAAGGAGATTCGATTTGTTAACATATGACATATGTTATTCCAAGCCAATCACCAAATCTATTATCTGATCTATGTTTGGGCTCTAATTTGACATCTTTTTTAAAAATTAATTAATAAACTTCTTGTTTGTCAAGAAATTAGAACTACACAATAAAAACGAGAAGGAACGTGTGAGTCGCTTCTGGGGACGCGACTCTACTTATACCCGTACTCAGTCAGTATATACATTTTTGAGATATGATTTTTTAGAATTTTAGAAAAAAAAAAATTTTACATTTTACATTTTTTTGCTACATCTGTTATCTACATCTACAATGTATATTTTACATCTAACATGTAGATTATACATGTACCATTTAGATGCTTCATCTCCTCCGCTAGGGGTTGCTCGCGCACTGAACGCGGCAGAGTGCGCGAGCGAGAAAGAGATATAGTAGCGTGTCTCTGGCTGGTGGAGGCGGGGGAACCAACAGAAAATGAATTTCTTCATTCTGGCTATAATTATGTTCCGATCTTATTCATATTCAGCAATCTGGTAGATATGGTCATTCTCTACGATACTGCGTTTTTAGTTTTATCGTATCTTTAAAATTGTGCCTGCCACAGATTTTCGTCCTTTGTGGGGGCGGAAGGGGGCGGGGCGAAATTTTGAAATACACTTGTAGCAGTGTGATATCACATGAGTCTGGAAACCAAATTTGGTTGCCCTAGCTTTTATAGTCTCTGAGATCCAGGCGTCAAACAAGACGGACAGACGGACAGACGGACGGACGGACGGACGGACAGACAGACATGGCTCTATCGACTCGGCTATTGATTCTGATCAAGAATATATATACTTTATGGGGTCGGAAAATTTTCCTTCTCTACGTTACACACATCCACTTTTACCACAAATCTAATATACCCCTTAACTCTTTTTTGAGTACGGGTATAATTAAGAAATTTACGTATAAATTCTGAAAAATCGTTGGAGAAGCCATCTTCTCCATCAGCGAAGTGAAGTAGTGTTTTTCCTACACGACATGAACGCAAAGAGAGCGGCAAATGGGCGCGGGCCTAATTTTTTAGGCCCGGCTTGGCCCGATCACGTAATGAAATTTTTAGGCCCGAATAGCCCCGGTCCGGACATTTTTAAAATGCTGCCAACAATTATTAAATGAATACCAAAAATTTTTTGCTGCGACTTTCTACCATGAAGAAATGTTGAGGGCGAGCCTAGATAGAGACCCATAAATGGACAGTTGTATATCACATTCATACATTTATCACAGCTCGTTTTGCACATAACACATGAAATTAAACAAAAGACAGTATGGTTTGTGCAACTCTGACGCCCGAAGCCCACACGACTCGTGCCAAACTCGTTTATGAGGCACGAAGCCCGCTGTTTTCATGAAGAGGACCGCGGGACACGAAGCCCGGCCCGGCCCGCGCTTATTCTTATTCTCAAGTGAAATGCTGCCAACAATTATTAAATGAATACCAAAAATTTTTTGCTGCGACTTTCTACCATGAAGAAATGTTGAGGGCGAGCCTAGATAGAGACCCATAAATGGACAGTTGTATATCACATTCATACATTTATCACAGCTCGTTTTGCACATAACACATGAAATTAAACAAAAGACAGTATGGTTTTTGCAACTTTGACGCACGAAGCCCACACGACTCGTGCCAAACTCGTTTATGAGGCACGAAGCCCGCTGTTTTCATGAAGAGGACCGCGGGACACGAAGCCCGGCCCGGCCCGCGCTTATTCTTATTCTCAAGTGATACCGTTGTACCAGTTAAGTGAGTATTCGAACGCCATGCACTATAATATCGGGCCCCTTCATCCAACCGTTCGCTCCCTGTGACGTTTACTCTGTCCTTCCCACAAACCTTGAATGAAAACTGCATGCGTTTTTCGACTCTTTTCACTTAATATGTAGATGTTTAGCCGAAAATAAACTGAGTATCGGGTATCTGACAAACACGTACCTCGAGGGTATCCTATCTTTGCAATATTTTAAATTTTTTTATTTACCTGAGCAATGTCGTGACGGTAGTATGAGTACGAGTAAGAGGATTTGAATACCACGCAGATATTTGTAAGGTAACGAAGTAGCCAAAGTTCTAGCACCCACTATCTCGGACTCGTATTTTACTTTGAGGAAAGATAGTGAATGACGAAAGGACGACTATCTAGAGCGAATTGGAACGATCCGGCTACGTCTGTTGTGCCATATCAGTGATATGAGATATGGGTTTCGTTTAAGATAATGAAGCTTGTCTCACAATCTGCTGTCTTCCACATTTTGATGACGTCAAATTATACCGGTACTAACTGATTCCTAACGGTAAATACCAGACGAATCAGTGGTGAGGTATCTGTATCTAAAAATAGAATTACGCCCTTATACATATGGACACATGAATAAGTTTGTGGTTGATCGCCACCGGACCAACTACATACATACATATGTACATATGTCAATAAAGATCCCATCTGCAGCAGAATGCGCTGCCGACTGGCAAATAATTCTGTTGTCATTTCGACCCAGTTATCTGCCCAACTACATACATACATATGTACATATGTCAATAAAGATCCCATCTGCAGCAGAATGCGCTGCCGACTGGCAAATAATTCTGTTGTCATTTCGACCCAGTTATCTGCGAACCCGGCCCACTGTGCCGCCTCCTTTGGTATCGTTTGTATCCCCCTGTCATTTAGTTCAAAAAGTCGCCGTATGTCTGGTCGCGCCACTGTGATAAATAAAGGGTGTGGAGGGGAAATGCAAGCAATTGACTGACATCTACTAATTAATAATATTACTCCTATAATTAATACATGCAATTATTTCAGTCTTTTTTTCACAGTGGATGAGGATGCGGATGCGGCGGAGAGCAAGGGCGGCGGAGAGCAAGGGCGACGGAGAGGAAGGGCGGCAGCCGCAGCACCAGCCAGCGACGTCTCACCCAGAAAACTTACGTCATACGTCATGACGTCATGAGCTTTGCACTGGTATTGGCCGCATTGGCATTGGAATTAGATACTTACAAGCCTTCCAACACATTCACCTTATACACTCGAATATATTGATTCTGATTCTAAAAACTATCCTCTGCTAAATGTACGATTTGTGTTTCTATTGTGTATGCGTGGGCGTGGACAATGCGTGGGGGGGGGGGAGTAGCCCACTTGTTTATACCATACGAAGATGATATCACATCCAGTTCAGTTTCCCTGACCGCATTAACTATCTAAATTCATTGACACATCACATTTTTATGTTTTCTATACGTACACACAATAAGATGGTTTTTTATGTTACACGCCTAAGTAAAAACGCCGCGAAACGGAGTAACTATTTAATTTTAAGAGAGAGTCGTCGTGCCGTTCGTTGTTGTTTTAGGAGCTGGCCGTGTTTTAGCTATTTTTAAGATTGAGCAGCACAGCACACACACACCCCCACACTCACGGGAAAAGACACAGCGCGAGGCGAAATATCTATGGGAACAGAGGGCTGGGGTTGTTAGCCAAACCGACTCGACTGGATTTTTCTGGTTAACCACTCTTGGTATTTGGTATTACACAATTAATATGGATTCGACTATCAAATTTATTTTTATTTGTATGCCTTTTTCCTACAATAATTGCACTTCGCGTAGTCTTTATTCTTCTTTGTTCATGTGTACACAAATGTGTATGTACGTCCGGATTTATGCGCATAAACGCACACACATGTACGCAAAGATGTGACCATTAAGTTTAGGGACGTATTATATTGTTCAAATGAACAATTCACAATACAAAATTAAGATTTTTGTTCCAATTTACCTTTTGAGGTGTCAAACCATCGAGGGCACTATCGATAGTATCGATTTTTGCTGCTAGCCTCTACTATCGATGGTTTTGCGACTTTCATTGATACCGATAACTGCGTTTGTGGCGTTGCCACTCTCGTTCAATTCGTAGTTGCTGCCATACCATGATATTTTATGATATGAAATTCGTCAATTTTGATATTCCGTTTAATATTACTAGATAGTTGACCCTCTCAGCTCTAAAAAAAAATTTTATCCAACTCCTCAATTAATTTTGTTTAGGATTGGCTAGTTTTCAGAACTATTTTTAATGGGATTGTTTAGATAATAGGGTTAAAGCAAAAACGGCCAAAGCATAAAACGTAAATGTTGACTAAATGTGACGTCAGTGTTGCTGGTCAACCAAGTTTATTCTATGCGTATGGTTTTTTGTATACATTATTTCTGTTAATTGATGTTAAATGCTTTGTTCCAAGCTCCATTGAAACATTATTTATTTGATCCTAGATGCTACTACTTCATTTCCCCCATCTTGCTGAAATTTTTCCCATACAAATCAAATGCATCTTACGGAAACGCGTATGGAACAATGGACGCAACAATGAAACGCGTATGGAAGCGTTCCCGTAAGATACATTTGATTTTGTATGGGAAAAATTTCAGCAACATGTTGCCATACCACGAAAATGGGGGGAAAGTCTCCACAAAAATGCTCTATTCTCCACGAATTGAGAGCAAATTTTGCAAACTCTCCACGAATTGAGAGCGAAAAATGTCAGTATTTTTGGTGCGCTAAATTGAGTTTGGCGGTCAATTTGAAATTTGTCTTAATATTTGGAAAAATAAATATTTCACTTGATTTGTTTTTTCGGTGCTGTCCAGTGTGACCGGAACCGAAATATACCTTCTTATGTTCAAAATATACCGATAAAAACTTTCCTCAGAAAATGAACAAAAATTGAAATCCACCACGATTTGAGAGAGCGAAAATTTAAGAAAGAACCTGCGTATGGCGTTTTGATACCCTATATTGTTTAAGATTGAATAGCTTAAAATTTAATTTAATTGATTGTTGAGATACGATATACCGTAAATAAAACATGGAACTAAATTTCGACGTCAAAATATCCGGAAAAGTATTGTATTGTATTGTAACGAGTTGCACCTTCCGTTTTCTATATTTAATTTAATTACTTACTTACTTTTCACTTTAGAAAGTTATAATAAAATACTATGGAGGTCGTTGCAGCCCAAACCACTGATGGGGAATGAAACCACACGAATGTCGAGGAGATATGGTGAAGAATTTACCAGAATACGTCTATTATCTATTAACCTTCTATAGATTGCTCGGACGGTATTTTAAACACTATGTAACAGGGTCGGCTAAGATCAATTTGTAATATGATTATCGCAGAGGAAAAGGAGAAACAGGATCCAGATGAACAAGAAACTGGAACTGGCAACCTATTTTCACTTTATGCCAATTGTCTCAAAATTTAATAAAAATTCAACAAAACTAATTTTAATTAAAATTGCTTTGTTCAATTTTAAAAATTTAATTTCGAACCGAACCCAATACATCGGTACAAATACATACACTTTAAAGACGAGGAGCACCAATTATTATAAAAATTGTATAAAATATACAGTCCAGTCTGAGAAAAACCCGAAGACGAACCTCTTCCATTCGAATATATGAAAGACTGCGGAACGTTTTTGAACCGACACCGCTATTTGTAGAAGTTTTGAACAGACTCTGACAGCTGTTTGTCTACATTATCATTATCTTATCAAAGTTATTCTGCACTGCGGCGTTCCGATAGTAGCGTAACGTAGCTCAAACATATTCATACACTTCCAGACTAACATATTGGGCCTTGTGCACGACTTGCGTTTGTTGTTGCGTTGCCCCATGCCGAGTCCTTGCTCCTGCGTTGATCTCTTATGCCGATGTCCATTCCCATTGGCTGGCTCTGTTTTTGGGACAGCATGTGATCATTCTGCTGATCAAGAATAGGTGGCGTACCATGAGCTGCAGAAGCCGACTGGCCCACTGGCGGAGTTCCATGTCCGTGTACTTGAGAGTAGTTGCAGTTCAGTGCTGCGGGTGCATTGCAGACAATCCTGCTGCCTGTGAGTTGGTATTTGTGTTGGTATGTTGGTGCTGCTGCTGTTTGGCTGGCATTATGTTATCCATTGTAGGTTTTAGCTTCTTTGGCCTGCCACGCTTTTTCTTTGGCATTTCCGGATTGGCTCCACCCGCAATCATAGAAAGATTCATAATATTATTAAAGTCGTGGTGTGCCATTTGTTGACTATTCATTGTGACTTTGCTTCCCGTGGAAGGATCATTCATCTCTTGCCCCTTCACCTTCTTGGGTCTGCAGCGTTTCTTTTTCTCTTGCGGCTGCTGTGATAACACCTGATGATGTCCAAACAAATAGTTGTTTTCCCCAATGGTAGTGGTGTTTGGAACATTTCTAATAGTATTATCACCGCCAGATATGCAAACGTTCCACGTTCATTTACACTGTTAGGGGATGGCACATTAGGTGTCACAGGAGTGTGTCACAGGAGTTAATAGTTTCTCAGACATCTGGTTTAAGTACGGGAAATTCAATAGGAAAGTAATAAACAAATTGAATGCACATTTAAATCAGATCCAAATGTGCAGTCCGCAGTCTATAATCGGTAGATAATAATTCACGGTGTCAGTGCCATCGACACGATCAGGTTGACGACCAAAGTGAAATTCCTTTATACCCCACTGATAGAAAAAAGCCATAGTAAAAATAACTACAATCATATTTGAATTTAAAATGCGGTTTTTAAATACAAACATAGTAAAATTTAATAGAATTCACTTTGATTCAAATATAAATGTATTCAAAATGCTTTTTTAATATGGTCATATTTAATCTAAATACAAAACACTTCAAAATAACTATAATATATTATATTTGTAGTTTAATATGTTTCATATTTAAATTTAATATTATTATGACTTGAATTAAAAATTTTTGTTTTAAAATCCAAAGGAAAAACTTTTTATTTTAAATATTCCATATTAAATGAAATCAAATATTTTTTGTATTTATTTTAACTATGTTTATATTATTTTTTTATGTCCCTCGAATTGCCAACCGGTTCTAGCTGCTGCCGCCTTGAATACACAGTAAAATTGTCTTAGCGCAGGGGTATAATCACAACCAATGCAGTTCTACTCATATTGCGATTATTTCTAGTTGACAACTTTAACCAATTCACACCATGAGGATTTGAAATGTAATTTGCGTACGCAAAATAATAACCAATTAGTTAAAAATGAATATACATATAAATATAAAACATATTAGATTTAAATATTAAACATATGAAATTTAAATATGAAATATATTAAATTTAAATATGAAATATATAAAATTTAAACATGAAACATATTAAATTTAAATATGAAATATAATAAATTTAAATATGAAATGTATTAAATTTAAATATTTCTATATTAAAATCAAAATTTAAGTGAAAAATATTCAATTTTAATACAAACACTCTTGGATGAAAATCAATGGCATAAATATTAAAATCTAAGTGAAAATATTAAAATTTCAGGGCTTTTTTCTATCGGTGCCGAGAAGACCTCGAATATCAGTTTGCCATTGAAAACGGCGACTTTTGGGCGGAATCTTTGCAGTTTTTCAAGCAAAATGCGGCTTCCCTCCTTGATTTCTTTTCTGATCAAGTCAGCCGAGACTTTTGTGGCACGCGCCACCATATTATTAAAGCCAATGCCATGATTAAGCAGCTTGTGATCCTCATCCGCGCTCATTTGCTCCTGCGTGAGTCCAGCCAAGTACAGGCATGGTCATGGTCAACATGGTCGTCACCTGTGGATGCGGGCTGGTCATCCAACCAAGACTTAGCGTATCATCTCCATTTACTTATTATTACAGCTTATTTGGTAACTACTGGTACTAGACAGTTACTAACAAAGTAAAGTATTGGCATGATACATGTAGACGCGCTGCCAGGTGAGCTAAGGGCACAAATGCAAACCATATTAATATGGCGCGCCACAAAATTAGGAACGGCACGATATGCCGGCAACTGGAAACAGACGATTGAAAAGGCCTCTACAAGCTCCACCACAGCTGGTATGCTATACAGTCAGCATATTGTTGCTATCTAATTTGAGCATCATTTGCAAAATATGCATTTTCTTACCAACCTACCGGACACTATGGGCAAAGAGGTGTGGTGATTGTGGTGAAAGATTGCGGTGAAATCATTCATGAAATCCTGTTATGACGCTACACATGTTATTTCTCTTGGCTAGTAACAGCCCGCTAACGGCTAAAATCAAATTATAGAGGCAATATATTATCGCTAAAAGACAAAAGAATATATGAAATACTAATATGAAATAAAACATATCAGATAGTATCTAAAATGGATTTTTTTAGAAACCGAGTAAATTTCCAAGATAGAAATATGTGTTAAATTAATATTATATCGCTTAAATTTGTTGGAAGAGTTTTCAGTTTCGAAGCAGCAAATTTATTCTGTAACTTAATGGGAACGAGAAGGAACGTGTGAGTCGCTTCTGGGGACGCGACTCTACTTATACCCGTACTCAGTCAGTAAATACATTTTTGAGATATGATTTTTTAGAATTTTAGAAAAAAAAAAAATTTTTAATTTTACATTTTTTTGCTACATTTGTTATCTACATCTACATCTACAATGTATATTTTACATCTAACATGTAGATTATACATGCACCATTTATATTCTACATCTCCTTCGCTAGGGGTTGCTCGCGCACTGAACGCGGCAGAGTGTGCGAGCGAGAGAGAGAATGAGTAGTGTTTGTCTTAGGCAGGAGGGGGCGGGGGAAGCAACTGAAAATTAATTTCTTCATTCTGGCTATAATTATTATCCGATCCGATTCATATTCGGCAATCTGGTAGATGTGGGCATTCTCTACGATACTGCGTTTTTAGTTTTATCGTATCTTTTAAATTGTGCCTGCCACAGATTTTCGTTCTTTGTGGGGGCGGAAGGGGGCGGGGCGAAATTTTGAAATACACTTGTAGCAGTGTGATATCACATGAGTCCTGAAACCAAATTTGGTTGCCCTAGCTCTTATAGTCTCTGAGATCCAGGCGTCAAACAAGACGGACAGACGGACAGACAGACATGGCTCTATCGACTAGGCTATTGATGCTGATCAAGAATATATATACTTTATGGGGTCGGAAAATTTTCCTTCTCTGCGTTACTTTCACCACAAATCTAATATACCCCTTAACTCTTTTTTGAGTACGGGTATAAAAATGTACTCAGCAAAACAGTAACATTTTGTTTTTTTCACATTTTCAGAAATGTAAACATAATAACATACAGAGCTGTACTTTGTCAAGCAGAGAAAAACTAACATACAGTTGTATATTTATATCTATATATATATATTTTATACACAAATATATATATATTATAATAACATTGGAAGAATTTTTCTATTTTACACTAAATTATGTATGTATTTATTATGTATGTTATAATAACATTGGAAGAATTTTTGCTATTTTACGATGGTAAAGCAGTCCAACATGTACATGGTAATTTACGTCTGAAAAAAATAGAAAAATACTACCACAACAAAGAGAGCAAAATTGTTGGTAAAGCAGTTGACTATGACTCTGTGTATTTAAAGGCAAAAAACCGAATTCACCCTTATGGTAAACAAAATTTAAAAAAATGAAATGAATCGCAACAAGTTTTACTTGATCTCACAACAGCATTTCAAAACAAAACGAAAAAATATTTTATGAACGCTTTGAATAAAATAAATGTACACATCTAGTAGAAAATTTCCAGAGCTTTAGCGAATCTAATTTTCAAGATAATTTTAGTTTAGGAGATATGAGCAGAGATAACAACCTTTAACAGGTCGCTACATCACATCACATCAGCACATAGACCCATAGATGTTTATATGTAATACTAACTCTTAATTATGTTTATTTTATTACAGAAAATGGACAACCAACAACAAGGCAGACGGGGACACGGAGGACCGATCCGATCTACCAGGGACCGGGAAGGGTATCTGTAGTCGCTGGAAAGAAGTTTTCCACACTGGAAGAAAGAGAAGGAAGTGACCGCAGCGACGTAGAATGAAAATAGAACGGTTATAATCAAAGTTATTATTAGTTAAATGTTTCCGGTTTCCGAGAGAATATATATGGTACAATCATAATATGATATTTTTGTTAGGAGATATACTAAAAATATATTAACAAAATATTTATACTAATAGTCATATATTTGACAAAGATATATTTTTATAAATATCGATGTATCAAATATATTTACATCGCTAGTGCGAAAATATATTTTTATAAATATCGATGTATCAAATAAATGTACATCGCTAGTGCTTCATTGTATGGTTGTATGGTGTATGTTCGGCATTTTTTTGCACATTTGAAATAGAGTGAGTAATTTGTATTAAAAAAAGCTATGCTTCACTAGCATCGGTGGAATCAAGAACTCGGTAAGGAGACTGGATAATTGAAAAATGAAGCAAGTGATATGTAAACAGTTCGCACATAAAATATGAACAGCCAAGTGTGAAGCGTCCATTCGCAGCATTGCCAGGCGCAAATAGATTGTAGCGCATATAGTTGCTTTCGGTGTATATGAAATATTTTGGTATTTTTACTCTTTGGAAAAATACCTACAAGAACCAAGCCAAGTAACTACTTAAATTTTGGATAATATTTATTAATATACATATACAAGACTTATGCATATATATATAGAAAATAATTTTATTTATGTTATTTTTATAAAATGCATATTTTTGATAGGTTTTGGACTATTTTCAGTTGAATTCGCGGTTTTTTATGAAAAGAATGAATCCTTGATTCGTTTAAATTCTAAAATTATTGGAATTGTCTAGTGTAAAGTGTGAAATAACACCATAACATGGAGTGTTCAGATTTCGCGGGGCCAACCAAAGGAGGAGTAACTACAGCTACATCCGAAGATCTGAGCAAGGAGCAGATATTGCATTCGGAGAGCCAAACACCCAATGATATGGATACAGAGGAAAGTTTAGAGGAAAGCAGTGCGTCAACCAACTTGTCTGGCTTTCGTTGGAAACGTGTTCTCAATCCGACAGGACCACAGCCGCGTCCGAGACACGGGCATCGTGCCATAAACATAAAGGAGCTCATGGTTGTCTTCGGCGGAGGAAATGAAGGAATCGTTGACGAATTGCATGTTTACAACACAGGTATTTTGAGTCTGTTAACATATTTTAGCATTATATCATTAAAACTTTCCTGTCGTGTCTATGATCACATTGCAGTTACGAATCAATGGTACGTGCCAGTGCTCAAAGGAGATGTCCCTAATGGATGCGCTGCTTATGGTTTTGTTGTTGAGGGAACTCGGATGTTTGTTTTCGGTGGAATGATTGAATACGGAAAGTACTCAAACGAGCTTTATGAGCTTCAAGCGACCAAGTGGGAGTGGAGAAAAATGTACCCTGAATCTCCGGACAACGGCTTATCACCTTGTCCACGCTTGGGGCACAGTTTCACAATGGTTGGCGAAAAGATTTTTCTCTTTGGTGGACTTGCAAATGAATCTGACGACCCAAAAAACAATATTCCAAAGTAAATAATAGTTTTCCTAGCCTGTGGACTCGTTAAACAAATTGTTTTGTATTTGACCAGATACTTGAATGATTTGTACATACTGGACACACGGGGAGTTCACAGTCACAATGGTAAATGGATTATACCAAAAACATATGGCGACAGTCCACCACCTCGCGAGTCCCACACCGGAATTTCCTTTTCCAGTAAAAACACTGGAAAATTGAACCTACTAATTTATGGAGGAATGAGTGGCTGTCGTTTGGGAGACTTATGGCTGCTCGATACTGGTAATAACCCTTCACTTTATTAGCACTTGTCCAACTGGAATCGTTTCAACTATTTATCTTTAGATTCAATGACTTGGTCCAAACCACGCACACTAGGACAAGCGCCACTACCGCGCTCATTACATAGCTCGACAATGATTGCCAACAAAATGTATGTTTTTGGCGGATGGGTTCCCTTGGTAATTAATGATTCCAAGTCGACAACGGAGCGCGAATGGAAATGTACAAATACGCTTGCGGTCCTTGATTTGGGTATGTAAATATACATATTAAAGCCCACTATGTAGAAATGTGGAGGAAAGCGTCTCCAACATTACCCAGGTTATACTGTCCCTTGAGCCAGTACCCGGTCCGCGGACAGGTATCGTTCCGTGGATCTTTTGGTAGCGAGCTATAAAATATATTTTATTTAATATTTAGTTTTCGTAGGCGGCAAGGACGCCGTAATAATTGTTCCGCAGTAAATTAGTTCACCTAACGAAGCTTTGTTAAAATGCAATAATTCAGCTGCTTGTGATCGACATCTCTGCGCAAATAAAGTGGTCAAATGTTTGGAGCCCTCGGAAGCCCAAAGAAAAAATAGCATTTGTAAAGGTCCTTAAAATAGTCATTTTTATACCCGTACTCAAAAAAGAGTTAAGGGGTATATTAGATTTGTGGGAAAAGTGGATGTGTGTAACACAGAGAAGGAAAATTTTCCGACCCCATAAAGTATATATATTCTTGATCAGCATCAATAGCCGAGTCGATAGAGCCATGTCTGTCTGTCCGTCTGTCCGTCTTGTTTGACGCCTGGTTCTCAGAGACTATAAGAGTTAGGGCAACCAAATTTGGTTTCAAGACTCATGTGATATCACACTGCTACAAGTGTATTTCAAAATTTCGCCCCGCCCCCTTCCGCCCCCACAAAGGACGAAAATCTGTGGCAGGCACAATTTTAAAGATACGATAAAACTAAAAACGCAGTATCGTAGAGAATGACCATATCTACCAGATTGCTGAACATGAATCAGATCGGATCATAATTATAGCCCCCGCCCCCTCCTGCAAGACAAACACAACTCATTCTCTCTCTCGCTCGCACACTCTGCCGCGTTCAGTGCGCGAGCAACCCCTAGCGGAGGAGATGCAGAATATAAATGGTACATCTATAATCTACATTTTAGATGTAAAATATACATTGTAGATGTAGATGTAGATAACAGATGTAGCAAAAAAATGTAAAATGTAAAATTTTTTTTCTAAAATTCTAAAAAATCATATCTCAAAAATGTATTTACTGACTGAGTACGGGTATAAGTAGAGTCGCGTCCCCAGAAGCGACTCACACGTTCCTTCTCGTTGTAAGATGATTTCATCATTGGACACAAATCTCTTTCCGCCTGGTTTCTTCAGGTTTGGAAACAAGAAATAGTAATTAGGGACTAACTCCAGATAACTGGTTGGGTAAGGGAGCAATTCGAAGAATAATTCATGGACTTTCGCAATGGAAACTGCACATGTCTTTGCATTTTCCCGGTTGATAGATTTTTTTTCTGTGCCTAATACGGTCGTTTCTTATTCAAATCCTCATTAAACCGATCCAATAAGTTGGCATAATATTCGCCACTGTCTGTTTTACTTTGGTCTCTGGTGTGTTGTGGTGGATCCACGGCCTATCCGCCGCAGCCATCTTACGGAAAGCTTTTTCATACACAAGTGATCATTCAAAATTTAAACCACTGAGCCATGTGGTTGCCTATGGTTTTCAGAATCTCTTGCAATTTCAATCTCCGACTATCCAACACCATATCGTGAATTTCTTCATATTTATTTTTTGTGTATAGGACCTCAACTGGGCTTCCAGGATGTGCGGCATTGTTTGTGCTTGTACGGGTAAATCGAAATAGAGTAAAACACTATTTTTACCTTTGATATCGATGGAAAAGAGATCTCATTTTCCATTTTGTGTTCAAACGCAAAAGTTACCATGCTTAAACTCCCGCCAAAATTACCACGGTTGACCAAACTGAATGAAAGTTTTTGGGCAATCAGCTGATAAAAAACGAGAAGGAACGTGTGAGTCGCTTCTGGGGACGCGACTCTACTTATACCCGTACTCAGTCAGCATACACACTTTTGAGCTTATGTAGAATTAAAAAATTTGTACATCTGTTATCTACATCTACTATGTATATTCTACATCTAACATGTAGATTGTACATGTACCATTTAGATTCTACATCTCCTCCGCTAGTGGGAGTTCGCGTACATAACGAGGAAGAGTGTGCGAGCGAGAGAATGCGTAGCTGGTCTCAAGCAGGAGGGGGAAGCAAATTAATTTCTTCGTTCTGGCTATAATTATTATCCGATCTGATTCAGATTCGGCAATCTGGTAGATATGGTCATTCTCTACGATACTTCGTGTTTTTAAAATTATGCTTTGTGGTGGCGGAATGGGGCGGAGCGAAATTTTGAAATACACTTGTAGCAGTGTGATATCACATGAGTCTGGAAATCAAATTTGGTTTCTCTTATAGTCTCTGAGATCTAGGCGCTCATCAAGACGGACAGACGGACATGGCTATAACGACTCGGCTATTGATGCTGATCAAGAATATATATACTTTATGGGGTCGGAAACGTTTCCTTCTCTGTGTTGCACACATCCACTTTTACCACAAATACAATATACCCCTTAACTCTTTATTGAGTACGGGTATAAAAACTAATAAAATATTTATGGGTGATTAGAAATGCGTTCTTTTTGTATGGCCAATTACTTGTCAGCCCGCCCTCGTATATACATACATATATACACCCAGCGACAAAAAACAGCCGCAATTTGAAATTGCATGCATTTGTGACTACTCTGGTCGCTGGTTTTCGCAGATGTTAGTCGATTCGTCTAATTTTGCTATTTTCTTGTAGTTTAAACAAATTCAAATGAAAATGCATACTAAGTTTTTTTTTGTATCATAGTCGAACATTAAAAACAATATATTTTTAAAATCCACCTATGTAACACTTTTTCCGTAAATTTGATTGAACGAAAAAAAAATTTAATTTAAATAGATTAACGATTCTTAATAATCAAAACAAAATTTATTCCAATAAGTTAAACGATCCTTAGGATCGGCTATAAAATTATGTTGAGATAGGATTAGAGGTGCCACAACGTTGTGCAAATGATATTTTGGTTCGAACTATTCAACGTCGGCCAAAGGAGGTGTCTTTAATGGCAAGGATACGGATACCAAAAAGTCACTTCAAAAATTTCAAATGAAGCAAAAAATTAAATTGTTTGAAGGAAAAATCAAATTGAAGTGATTTAGAGTGGTCACGCATTATATTCTCGGATAATATTTGTATACCCGTACTAAGTCAGTATTGTTTTTCAAAACAAATGCGTTACTCCCACTATGTAATTATAATTGACAGTGGGAATAGGAAATGCCATTAAAGAATTACTGTTGACTAAGAAATGACTCGTGGACAACAAAATTTCACCTTATAGAATTGGTGCCTATAATTTAACAAATAGGGATTATTTGTGCCAACACATAAATTCGTATGGTACTTCATTGATCCATCCATTTGTGACAAACTGGGGGATTCCATATCCCGTAGATACGTCCAAATATTAAAATTTATATACCAGCCTTTGAAGTTAGAAAATGATTTTTCCTAGCTTAAAGTCTCCGTTTATATTTGTGTGTTTGACTGTGTTATTGATTATGATGACAAGCCGAATCAGTCGTGCTAATTCCGTCTGACCTCCTTTTTATTTGCCCTTTAATTAATTTATTAATACATTTATTTAGACACTATGACCTGGGACAATGTCACTTTGGATACTGTGGAAGAAAACGTACCCCGGGCTCGTGCCGGTCACTGTGCAGTGGGTATCCAAAGTCGCCTGTATGTGTGGTCAGGACGGGATGGCTACCGCAAAGCATGGAACAACCAGGTTAGGGTGAGATATTCTCCTGTTAAACTTTTAAGAAACTTGTTGCATTCGAATATAATAATTATTGATGTTTAACACAATGTACTCTCGTGCATAGGTTTGCTGCAAAGACCTCTGGTATCTGGAGGTGACGAAACCTCTTTATGCAGTTAAAGTGGCACTTGTGCGCGCATCCACACATGCCCTTGAGCTCTCTTGGACTGCAACTACCTTCGCAGCGGCCTATGTGTTGCAGATTCAAAAAATAGAGCAAGCAGCAAATCCGAGCTCGAAGCAATCAGCTCATAGTCTGGTGCAATATGGAACAACGTCTACAGTAGCCCCACCAGCAAATGGCTCCGAAATTACACCGTCAGTTGGAGTGGAAGCTGCATTAAAGTTCGAAAAGAGTCAGATTTCAGTGCTGCATCATGCGGCGGGGGCTGCAAGTGCATCCGAAGCAACCGTACAGGCAGCAACAGCTACGACGAAGCCCGCATCTGTATTGGGAAGTGTTAGTTTCACGGACATATCGCAATCTTCATCACCAAACACACAATTGCAAATGAAACCGATCTCTCGATTGTTAGTCGAAGCTGCTGCTGCTTCATCGAAATTTGAAAAGAGTCCGGGCTCAGCTAGCTTATCCGAAGCCGTCGTGCAACCACCAACAACTGCAACTAAGACCGCATCTGTACTGGCGAGCGTGGGATTCACTGACATTGTACAATCGTCATCGACAAACACACAATTTCAAGTGAAGCCTGTCACAGCTGTGGCCGGAACTTCTTTTACCCTGCCAACATCGACGATTGGTGTACAACCGCAGATATCCATAATCAGCAGTACTGCAGTTTCTGTCGGGAGTAATGTTGCAACCACCAGTAGTAGCAGTGGCATGCTGCAAAAGTTTCGTCCCAGTCTAGTCCCGTCGCGGACATGTTCCACCACCACAACAGCAGTAGGAACTGGCGGAGACACTTTAGCTGTGCGCGTGTCTGGTTCAATGGGATCGAACGTTGTGCTCAGTTCTTCGGCTTCAAGTGGCAGCCTACGCCTCGTACCGAGCGTAACTTCATCCCAGACACTGCGTCTAGCATCCACACATAGCACTGGGGGAGGTACCGCAACTAATATTATAAAAACAGCACTGCCGAGCACTGCTGTTCATTCGCAGCACACAGGACAGGCGACAACGTCAATAGGTGGCAAGCAGTACTTTATCCAAAAGCCGCTAACCCTGGCTCCAAATGTGCAGCTGCAGTTTGTTAAGACAAGCAGTGGTGGAATGACGGTACAGACGCTACCCAAAATGAACTTTAATATAGCCAAAGGCGCTACTTCACAGGGTCTTTCGATTACAAATCAGCAGCTGTCCGCCGGTTCCGCCCAGATTCAGGTAAGAATGAGGCTTGTGCAAGAGCCACATAAAACGCAACACTTGGAACTGATACGCTTTTATCATGCTTTATTTTTAAAGATTACTTCTGGACAACAAAAGTCGGTGTCTTCGGCTGGCTCAACAGTTTCATCATTGGCCGGACCGACACCGCCAGGGCATAAACCTATTGTATCTGGCAACGTTCTGAAGCTTGTTTCACCACATGCAATGACTAGTGGCGGCAAATTAATCATGAAGAATTCAAACATTCTGCAGATGGGCAAGGTGACGCCAAATGTAATGGGCGGAAAGCCTGCTTTCGTTATAACAAACAAGCAGGGAACGCAGCTGGGCAACCAGCAGATCATTATTGTCACCACAGGCGGCAGTCTGCGAACTGTTCCTGCCAGCACTGTGATGAGCACGGCCGGGACAGGAACGGGAGCAAGCATAGTTAGTATAGTGGGCTCCACGTCGACCACCACTAGTACCCTGCAGGCGGTTGGTGGTCAACGAGCGGTGATATCCAACCAGAGTGGCGTCAAAATGATACGCAACTTATCATCAGCATCGGGATCAGTGGCGACTGGACAAAAACTGAGTAGCTCTCCTCTACAGCAAAAGACGGCACTATATATAGGCGGCAAACCGGTCACTGTAATGAGCACGAATTCTGGAATTCCTGGATCTAGCAGTAACTCAAATAAACTAGTGGTTTTGCCAGGGACTAGTGCGACCAACGTTGGTTCTACCACCACACTTAACGCCAGAAAAAGCTTCGTTAACATTTTTAATGCCGGTGGCAGTTCACGTGCCCTGACTTTGGCGACCAAAAGTGTGCCAGCCAAGATTGTGCAGTCGGCACAGGTGCAAGTACAGAAGGAGGCCGTAGACGATAAGAGTAGTCCGATTGCGAATATAACGGAAACTGATCCTATGGACGATATAATAGAGCAGTTGGATGGTGCTGGCGATCTATTACAAAAGCATGAAGCCCAAGGGAGATCTGAAGAGGAAGGAAATGACGACAATGCCACATCAACGTCAGCTTCAGCGTCAGGTCATTCTGATGGCCAGTCATCTGCAAGTGGCTCAAGCGATCACAATCAAAGAATAACTGACCAACAAGTGGGCATTGTTGAAGATATAACCGGCGTCAGCAGCACTACTGATACCAGAGAAACACCAGCGGAAAGCATTAAAAGTGTTAAAAGCTCTGAATCCGGGGAAGAGAAGATGAATAGCATTGAGTTTATGGTAAGCAGTGTTTACTGATGTGTATATGACGGTGTTTCTCATAACCTTTATTATTTTCATAGGCCAAGCCTTCATCCTCGGACAGTACCTGCAGCCGACCGACAACGTCTGAGACTGAAGCTGCCACTATACTAACAAACATAAAAGCTGGGGAGGCTTTAGTTTTGGGCAACGCAGGGGTCGGAAAGGATCCAACCATTTCCACTACTCGTGGAGCGGGAGACGATGGAACAGATGGTGATTTTAGTGCAGGATCAATGCCCATAGTCATGCCTCATAAACCTTATCAGCACCAAAATGGTTTGTACCCATTCGGTAATGACAGGGCACAGTTTGATATTCGTGTTATTTCCTTGTTTTAGTGGATGGCTCACATTTGGAGGCATTAGCTTCAGCAGCTGTAATGCAAGCAGCCACGGCAGATGCTACCGCTTCGGTGAACTCTAGTCAAGCGGTCAAAAGTTTTTTCGAACGATCGGGTAGCTCAGTATCGCAGATAGGAAATGCAACTACTGACAATGCACAAACCAATGTTTGTACCTTGAAAAGTGCTTTATAGCAATCCCTTTTTATAATTTTACTTCGTTTGCTTTTTAGGATCAACAAAACGCCATCGCCCCTCCAGCGCAAAACACCTCACAGAACGAAAACGAGAAATGGCAAACAGTTGGCGTATTCAAGGACCTCTCGCATACAGTTACCAGCTATATTGACTCAAAGTATTTCAACGATGGTATTCTCGATAGCTTAGATGTCGATAACTTGCCGGACTTAAATCAATTTCCACGCATCAGCTTAGATCCAGGAACAGCTTATCGCTTTCGGTTGGCTGCTATTAATTCATGTGGCCGTGGCGAATGGGGAGAGGTTTGTTTAAATTTGAATGATTGAATTTAAGTTTTATCTATTACCAAATTTATCTCGTTGCAGATATCCAGTTTTAAAACCTGTTTGCCCGGCTTTCCAGGTGCCCCATCGGCAATAAAGATTTCAAAGGACGTTAAGGAGGGCGCTCATTTAACATGGGAGCCGCCTCCAGCACAAAAAACAAAAGAGATAGTCGAGTACTCGGTATACCTTGCTGTAAAGCCCACGACAAAGGACAAGGCGTTGGCGTCGCCACAACTGGCTTTTGTGCGAGTATATGTAGGTGCAGCCAATCAGTGCACAGTGCCGAACGCCTCGCTTTCTAACGCACATGTAGATTGCTCGAATAAGCCAGCTATTATATTCCGGATTGCGGCGCGCAACCAAAAGGGTTACGGACCAGCGACGCAAGTTAGGTGGCTGCAGGGTAATTAAAGATTTAAATAGATCTTTTAATATGTACCAGTAAATGGTGCTCTAAAATGTTTTATTAAAACTTCTTGTAGATCCTGCTACAACTAAACTACAGACGCCCGCAAACACTCCAAACTTAAAGCGTGCTCAGGACAAGACTTTCAGTGGCACTGGTAGCCCGGCTAATTCGTATTGTTCACCTCAAAAGCGTGGACGTAGCGGTGGCTTGCAGGATTGATTATCTAATTAGCTATAGTCTATAGATAGGTGTAGAAATAAAGGGATGTGTCACCATTAAGATTCACAGTAATTACAACTGCCTCCGCCGTGAAAAATACATATTAAAATCGAACCCATTTCAAATATATGTATATTTGAGTGCTCGAATAGAGCATTGACGTCGGTGGGAATATATGACATTTTTCTGATGCGTTTAGATCTTAAGATGTTCATTGATTAACCTCGAGTAAGAAAACGAAAAAATGAGAATTGATGAAATATTAATTATATAAAACGAATTCTCAGAACTAATTTTAAATGCAACTTCTTTTGTCCGACCTATATCATAGGAATTATACATATATACTCCCTGTAGGAAGTAAAGATTAAGTTCAGGGAACGGTTATTTTCAGTGACATTATTATGTGCCTGGCAGGAATTTCGAATATTGGATATAGCTCTGTTCATGCAAGAGGTAATATACATGGCAACTTAGTGCTCCATATATGAGATCCGCACTTGACCTCCCCCGAGTCCAAGCAAATTCATTTACAAGTGATTTATTTCTTTAATCTTATAAACGTAAACATAACACAAAGGATTTTTTACATGATTTCTAATCTGGTTCCGATAAGTGACGATCCATATAATATTGCACACTGACTTACGGGCATTGCAGTAAGTACATACAAACGTAATCGCATTTACATATAGAAATATGTACCTCATTTATGGTAGAGTATATTCATAGAAGTTTGCACATACGTATATATATATGTGTATACATATATTTAATCCTATATTAATTGCTGCAATCGACGCAATTACGAAATCGTTGTACTTGATTCTGTATTTCTATCTGTACCTATCCTACTGGGCTCAATCACCGCCAAGCTTCATGAGCTCGGCGGTACTTGTTGCTCTTGCTGATGTGTCGAAAATCGATGCTGTTCGTTACTGTTGGCACTGGCATTACCATTACCACCATTGGGCTGTTGCTGTTCTGACTCGCTTTTGACGCCAGTACTGGCAGCCAAACGGAATGCCGCCTCATGGGAGCGCAGAATTGCTTCGGCTTGCTGGTGCATGCGGAGAGCGGTTTCTGGATGGTGGTGACTGTGTTGTGAATGGGCTTGCTGAGTACTAGGAGCCACTGCGTGTTGTGAGTAAGTTGACGCCTGGTGATGATGCTGTTGCTGATGATGGAGGGCCTCTATCGCATTCATTCCTCCCATAGTTGATTCTGGTTCTAGGGAGCCACGCAACATGCTTACGTTCATGTTCATTGCAACGGTCGATGCGTTAGCTGATGACTCGTTTTGCATCTGCAAGCTCGGCACATTTATATTCGGAGAACGGCGAGAATGGGAATTGTTCCCAGGATGAGAGTGACCGTGCCCTAACAAATGTGACAACTGCTGATGATGGTGCTGTGGTGTCTGCTGCTGCTGTTGCTGCTGAAGATGGTGAGGGTGCTGATGGTGTGGCAAAGGATGTTCGCCGAGCTGCAAAGAGGACAAAAACAAAAAAAATTTTAACAATTCGTTAAAAAAAAAACAACAACAAAAGAGATGAGCGAAAGTCACACATTTAAGATTTGATTTTCAGCTTCGCTAATCTCTAATTTCAGTTACCATCTCTTACATGCTGTTGGTGCTGGAGGGAATGGGGATGCGCAGAGTGACCAACAAGTGCGGTAGAAGCATTGTTGGGATTGTTCATACGCATAGCAGCGGCAAGGTTAACCACAGCAGCTTGGACGGCCGCACTGGGGACATTCGAACAATCAACTCCCTCCTGGGGTCGTGATGCTGCTACAGCTGCGGCTGCTGCTGCCATAAGTGACATTCGGTTGGCGACGTGCAGCCCGGTATCCATACTGTATTGGCTGGAGTTGGGAAGACGCAGCTCATGGTTCATTTTGATGGAATTGCAGTTGTTGTTGTTCGTGCAAAGGGTGTTGTTATTTGTGCTGCTGATATTATTGTGGCTACTGTTCTCGTTTTCACTCAAGCCGTGATCGTGATCGTGGTCTTGATCTTGATCGGATGTTGATGACGACGAGAGTCGTCCGTTCGAAGAACATTCCGAATTTGCTGATGGTGACGGGCACTTTGAGTTGGATCCTCCTGAGTTTGTCACACCCATAGGCAGTACGTTTCTCGCCTCTCCAACTCCAATTGCGCTGACAGCACCTGCACTGCCGGCGGCTATAGTGGCCGCTAGTATGCTCTCGCGCTCTCGTTGCTCTGCTGCAGCTCGGGACTAAAGTTGAATATTTAAATATATACATATGTATCTAATTATTATACCGGTAAAAATACGGAAAGATTTTCTGGAATAGTAGCCTCATTTTAGCCCCTGCATATTGAACGTTCCTATAGAAGGAGGTGTTGAAACTACGAGTTTTTTGCTTGACTATAAAGAACGACAAGACAGCTTTCGCTGTTAAGCTTTGGAATATACTTGCTAACAAATTCAATTTCTAACGTTCAGTTGAAGTATTTTTGGCAACGAAATTTATTTTCTCACAAAGACTTCTTTTTCAACCGCCACTCCAATCTGTCCGATTTAGATTTTATTTGGCCGAGTAGATAAGGAAACTTTCTGAGTTTGGTTGAATTATCTTCAGAAACAAATATGCTGTCGGGACCTGATTCGATACCAATAATAATATTAACTCTTCGAGTATTTATACCGGGTATAAATAGCATTTCTAAAGATGTTTAAAGATATATTTCCTGAATAGTGCGGGCTTCTTATAGAAGCCCAGACCCGCAGAGGCCCAAAGATCAGGGTTAGCAGTATGTACAGTAGATTTAATGTTTTAATTGGGTTTGGTTTTTATTCGTAACATACCAAGACGTATTGTGCCGCGAACTGATGCTTGGGATCCATACGCATCGACTCCATATGGGTAAGAAGGCCTGTGGGAGGTTACAAAATGATTAATGGGCCTGTTTTGAAAATTATTTGCCCTATTACCGTTTTCATGTGTGAAAACAGCCTGGCACACACTACAGGGCCACATGCGGAGACTATTTGGGAGCTGGGAGGTCTCGGCGTGGCAAGCCAGATGCTTTCGCAGAGAGCCTTCGTTGACGTAATGCTTGCCACAAACTGGACATGGATGATTGGCAGTTCTTCGTTTTCCCAGGTAGCTGTCGCTGAGGCTTGGTCCACTCCCAGTTGGGGGATGTGTCGGTATCCTCGCACAGGTGGACTCGGAAGTACATTGTGAGCCAATTGGTCCGCTCCCACTTACACTATCATTCCCGTTGCCACCCGCACAATTTATGATCTCACTAAAATGCGATGCGGCTGCGGGGATTGAGGTGTTTTAAGTTCCAACTATTCAAACTCTAAATTTCATGGTCTACTCTCATGTATCTCACCTGTTCCACTTGGTGGTGGGCTTTTTTCTTCATGAACGTGTTTCATATGGTCCATGAGCGCCTCGGTACCAAGAAAGAGCTTGTGGCACACCGGACAAGATGTTGCATTGGGACCACCGATGAGTGCCGCATGCTGCTGCAAGACACCAAGATGCAGCTGTAGCTCCTGTCAGTATTATGCGGCATTTGTTGATTTGTTGGTTGTGATGATGTTTGACACGTGCACATTAAAAGGACAGATGAGATCGATAGCGAAATCAATGTCGATGTCGAAAGATAGAAACAAATAATAGAATGCCACACGGACGACACCGTAAATGAGAGTGAAAAATGTAGTTATTGTTGTAGTTGTGATTGGGTCAATGTTAACTATTGTATTATTGGATCAGAACTCACTTTGGATGTGTGCGTCCGCAGACTGGACTCAGTGGCGAATCCCTTTCCACAAATATTACAGTGAAACGGACGATTCTTGGCACGTTCCACTTGGGCGTCATGATTTCGAAGATGTTGTTGCAGATTGGAGAGCTGTATGAAGGCTCGACCACAGTCGGGCAGGTGGCATTTGTAAGGGCGTTCTCCTGAAATTGTGTATTTAATAAATCTTTAAATATTCAAATCGTCAGTCTAAGATCAGTCTATTAGTTATATAATCATGCAGATAATGTTCGCATTGTTAGCTATGCTTACTGGCTGCTAATAACACACTGAGTAGTACTATAGTAATAAGTACTGTACATATGTATGTGTGTAAATACATATATGTCTACTAGAAGTACTAATCCAGATACTGATACTGATCATAGTTACTAAAAGTTATCCAAATATCCAAAATATCCTCAAACCCAAGGCTCAAAAGGAAAAAAAGGTTTAAAAAATGTGTGGCCTTAATTTAATACTGCCCGGAGAGTTCGCCAAAATAGCTGAAGGCGCGTAATTGACTGATTGACTTCATTTTAACGAGATTAAACAGCAAGCTCTCGAAAATGACGTCTAGACCGTGATGAAAATCCCTTTGGTACCCAACCGAAACAGTGCAACTGGGAAGCTTTTTAAAAAGTTGCACTTCTCCGGAAATTACGCATTTTAGATTTAAAGCAAAATTAATTTCATTTGAACGCGCAATTAAATACAAAGTGGGGGTCAGCGACAGGGACAGTTCCACTGACGGGACAGGGATAGGCCACGGGCGACCGGGGACTGAGAACCTGAAGTCTAAAACGTTTAAGCTACTTAGAGTCACTTTGCTTTCCAGTAGCATTAAACACAAATAAATAGTTACAAAGTGCAGTCGTGTAGATGAAGATGCGGTCACCGTCGAGACACCGTCAGACATAACACAGGCCCACACTCCTCGGAGTAAGGCCAACGGCAACGAGAGCAGAAATTGCAGCAGTGTTCACACCTTGCGGCACGTAGTCGCTGCCTTAGCGCCACTTCATTTGACCTGTCACTTTAAACACCTTTAAATATGCGATGGAGCTTGGCTTGACTATCTTGGAACTTCGCTTTGCGGCTTTTGGCCACTTAATGGCTCGCTATCCATTAAATGTCGCGCTTGTTAGCAATGATGTTTTTCATTTGCGCCTGCTTAACCTTTAAGAAACGCCTGAGACACTATTGTCTAATTACCCCAGGACCAACACAGCGGCCCAGGCAGGATACCGGCAGCCGTTCCTCATAAAGAGGTAAAATGCGACATCATCGCAGAGGTTGCCGTTGCCGTTTCCGTTCCCTGCTGCTGTCGCTATGCTGCCGTTATCGTGGCAGAGCGCAAACTGGTTTATAATTAAAGAGTATTTTTTTTCATATTTTCACAAAATAAATATATATAAAAAAACGCAAAATAAAAAAAATCAGGCAATTGTAAAGTTGCAATCAGGTGTGATATAATTTGGTTGAGCAGAACGGAAGACGGTGGCACTTGAATAGCTCTGGGTCAGGTTCTATCAAATGACATTGAATGCAGCTAATGACGTTGAATAATTTCAGTTGTTGTTTCGCCCCGACCTGGCTTGAACTCATATTCCTAGACCTATTCATTCTTCGCAGCTGTCTTCTGTCGCAAAACGGGCTGCTCGAAAAGCACTCAAAGTTTATTTAATTATCTTTGTCATTGGCATTTGCATTTGGAAATGGGTGTTGCCAGCATTAAAAAATATTTGCCGAACGCAGGATACACGGATACGAATACGAATACGAACTTGCAAGTCCATGAGATAGGGACAGCGGTAACGGCAACGCCAACGCCGACTGGTGAGAGGGAGACAATGACCCCATGGCAGTAGCAGTTGGCAGTAGACGACTGAGTGCCGACGAAATTATGAGTCTGGTGCTCGGACTGAGGCTGGCGGCCGTTTTTAATTAATCAAAAACGAGCACTACGCATTTTTCATCAGCTTTGTAATTACAATTAGAATGAAGAAGATAAGATCAAATCAACAAGGAATAAGCACATAATAAGAAAAACATAAATTGCGAAAGAAAATGAGAAGGAACGTTATGAGTGGCTTCTCCGGACGCGACAGTCATATAAATGTGAGCTTATGCTTTATGTACAATTTTAAAAATTGTATGTTACATTTTTTTGCTACATTTGTCATCTAAACCTACAATGTATATTCTACATATTTGCGAAAGGTCGCGCACTGCATAGGGCAGAGTGTGTGCGACCGAGAAAGAGAATAGGTAGCGTGGTCTCTTGCAGGAGGAGATGGGGGTAGCAACTGAAAATTGTGGTGGCGGATGGAGGCGGGGTGAAATTTTGAAATACACTTGTAACAGTGTGAAAATTTGGTTGCTACCTCATATAGACGCTGAAATCTAGAATGGACTATATTTTTATATTATTAATAATAATAATAATGTTAATAATTATTTAATGATGATTTACCCATGCTATAAATGGGAGTCAAACTGAGGGAGGCTGGACTAGTTTAAGTGGACACCTCTCGGCTTTTTATGCATCTGGTCAGAAGCCCACAGAAATAAAGAGTAAACGAGGAGGAACGTTGTGAGTCGTATCTGTAGCCGCGACTCAACTTTTATACCCGTTCTCAGTCAGTATATAGATACATATGTATGTGAGCTTATGATTTATGTGTAATTTGAAATTTGTATCTGCTTAAATAAATTTGCTACATTTGTCATCTACATCTACAATGTAGATTCTTCATATCCTCCGCCAGAGGTCGCACCCTGCACTAGGCAGAGTATGTGTGAAGCGAGAGATAGAATGAGTAGCGCTGCAGCGCTGGGAGGGATAGGTTCGCAACTGAAATTAACTATACAAAAATTGGTTGCTCTAGCTCTTCTAGTATCTGAGAACAAGGCGACAACCAAGACGGACAGACGAACGTACAGACAGACAGACATAGCTATATCGACTCGGCTGTTGATGTTGATCAAGAATATATACATATGCGTTACACACATCTACTTTTACCACAAATCGAATATACCCCTTAACTTTTCGAGTACGGGTATAGAAATTACATATGTGATGAGATGGAATGGATTAAACGGAAACGGATCCAAGATTCTGGGTTCTGGGTTCACTACGCAGATTCCATACTTCTCGTTATTTGTATGTACATATGTACACACTAGTACTACATACATAAATATGTCTAAGCTTACCTGTGTGCAAACGCGTGTGCTGTTGGACATGGGACAGCTGCTTAAATCTACGATCACAGTAAGAGCATTTGTACGGCTTTTCTCCAGTGTGGACACGGATGTGCTGAACGAGCTGGTGATTGCTGGAAAAACTCTTCATGCACTGTTGACACTGGTGTGGCTTGGTGTCCGTTCCGGGTGTAGCATTGCCAGCCAAGTTAGGCGTGCCGGTAACTCCGTGCGTCGCCAATCCGACGCGAGGAATTTGTTGCTGTATTTGCTGCATGGCGCTTTTGTGCATAAAAAGCTGAAAATGCAAGTAACACGGTGAAACAGAGGAACAGAGTCAGTTGATAATAAACGCCAGGAGGCTTTGCACTTCCCAACCTTCCTCAGCAGAGTAGTCTTATTAGTTCACTAAATCTCAAACTTGTTCCGGTTTTATGCACATTTTAAATACATATGTGTTTACATATATACAATTGTAGTTGCGAGTACATATAGTATATGTCCCAGTAATTAGGGAAGGTTATGGATACGGGTGGATTTAAACATTTGGTCCCCACCACCTCCATGGGAAAACTGTCTCCGCGGGGGTCTCTACCGGTTCCATTTATAGATTATCTCTACTACATTTTTGCATTTTTTGTTCCCGTGTCATATACATATATGTACATACTTTTTTCTTTTAAAGCGATTTTTATATAAATGTGTATCGTTGCATGTTGTACAAGTGAAAAACATGTCAGCAAAAGTTCACCTTTTTGTTCGAATCGAGAATAAAGAAAAAAAGCCAAAAATATAAAAGGTAAATAAACAATGCTATCATTGGTCATATCATAGGTGATCTAGAAATAAAAAATATAGAAATCGGTGTTGCTCGCCTTGCGAGGCCGCTATAATTGCTGATTTTTAACAAATTTTCATTGGGGCCAAAAAAATCCAAAAGCAAATAAAATATGAAAGAATGTTCAGCTTCGGGTCGAAACTTTCGATACCCTCTAAATCAGTGGTTGGCACGCACACAATCACATCTTTTGCAGTGCGATTGTGTGCGCATACTGCAGGCACAACGGAAAATTGCATTGGGGCCCTACCACTGTAATACACGTGTACTTGAGCGGCAGCGCAGCAGCAGCGGCTATACCGACTCCTGCTCTAAATCGATCGTATGACCCAAATACCGATCTGATCTGATTTCGTCAAATCAAGAATAAGAATAAGAGAGCTTGGTTTTTATTCCCAAGTAGTTGGACTATATTTGTATATTATTAATAATAATAATAATGTTAATAATTATTTAATGATGATTTACCCATGCTATAAATGGGAGTCAAACTGAGGGAGGCTGGACTAGCTATTTATGAATCTGGTCAGAAGCCCACAAAAATAAAGAGTAAACGAGGAGGAACGTTGTTAGTCGCATCTGTAGCCGCGACTCAACTTTTATACCCGTACTCAGTCAGTATATAGATACATATGTATGTGAGCTTATGATTTATGTGGAATTTTAAATTTGTATCTGTTTACATAAATTTGCTACATTTGTCATCTACATCTACAATGTAGATTCTTCATATCCTCCTCCAGAGGTCGCACCCTGCACTAGGCAGAGTGTGTGTGAAGCGAGAGATAGAATGAGTAGCGCTGCAGCGCTGGGAGGGATAGGTTCGCAACTGAAATTAACTATACAATAATTGGTTGCTCTGGCTCTTCTAGTATCTGAGAACAAGGCGACAAACAAGACGGACAGACGAACGTACAGACAGACCGACATAGCTATATCGACTCGGCTGTTGATGTTGATCAAGAATATATACATATGCGTTACACACATCCACTTTTACCACAAATCGAATATACCCCTTAACTCTTCAAGTACGGGTATAAAAAGTAAAGAACAGAAAAGAAGTCCAACCGGAGAACGATACCAAGCCCGATACCGATACCGGCCGTTATTCTCCAAGAGGTAAGTAGGTGCAGAGTGAAAGCGAGGGGCGAAGCGAGGCGAGGCCTGCTTGCGTACGACGCTCTCTGGTTGGTTGGCCATGTGGCCGATGTTTTGTTTTCACTGGTAACGGCGGTAACAACCTCCGTCGTTTCGCCACAACCACTCGTTTTTGGCCGAGACAGACTGCACTTTTTATTCATTTGGCTTTGGTGAGTAGTCGTACATGCACAGGAACAGATAGAGGCGGACACAACTACAGGCGTCTTTGCCCCTTCGCTTCGTCTTGAATCGCATAAAAATGGCGAACGAACTCTACAGGACTCTCTACTGTGTCCAGAACCAGCCAACAGCAGTTTGCGAATCGCCGGCAAATGAGATTGCGATAATAAACGGCGAGGAGAGGCGAGGCCACGCCAGGCGAGGCGAGTGCGATAGAAGAACAGGTCCAGCACGGCATGGCGGGGCGTTTCTGTGTGGGTCCTCGGCATCTGTGTGTGTGTGTGTGTGGAACAGTGTGAGGTGGACTGGACCTGGACGCGAGCCAGAAGTTGTGAATAAAGGGGAATAGCAAATAGATTGTGTATATATGTAACTGCATACATATGTACATATTTATGTGCATATATACAAGCAAATTCTCACGAAAACGTTACTCTGTATTCGAGGCGATGGAACATACATACTATACTCGTCCATACATAAATGTGTATATGAAAGTTTAAAAAAAGACTAACAAAAAAAAATCGTACAAAACCTAAATAACTGACTGCGAGTACTGAAACTGAAGCGCTTGCTGGGAAATTAAAAAAAAATTAAAGTGTTTCCCTCTCCCTGCAAGTAGAAATAGTTTACACTTCCATGTTTATAGTTTAGGCACGTTTTTCTAGTTTCATTCCTTAAATGTTATATCCTGGCCGTTTCTTCATTTAAGTCCTCGACCCCAATCTAATACACAGTCATTGAGGGATGGACCTACTAGCAGGGGTAGTATACATAATGCATTTACAAGCCTATACCGTCATTCCCTATACCTTAGGGGTAGCAGGAGGCGGTAACCACGTTTCCCCCTGTTGGTCGAAGGTGAACTAAATGAAATAAAAATGGTTGCAAAAAATGTGTAGGGTGGTGTCAGGGTAGCAGTTCTATAAGAAAATAAATTGTCGGTATTGGGGGTAGGACAATAAAAAATTAATGCCATTTGCCTTAACTACAGTAAATATGTATGTGTACATTCATATGTACATATGGGTCGACACCCTTGAAAATTTGAAGAATTTTCCAATTTCCCATTCACCGCCAAAAAGTACTTAGTCTATCACAGTAACTCAAGGCCACGCATAGTACAATATGATATATGGTAAGTATTCATGGGATTTTTGCTAAGGGCATCTGCGTCTTCGAAAGCAAAAATATTCCTGTATAAGCTTTTCAATTTTTAATATGTGTCATATATATTCATTTTTGATTTTGTAAAGCTGATTAGTCCATTTTAAATTCGTTTTTACGATTATATGAAACTCACGCACATTCATATGTACATTCAGAAAAACATATGTATATATGTACAAAATACATACATGAAAGTTTATTTCAAAATTTGTTCGCCCAAATAGAAGATGTAGTATTTATCATCGAGGACTAAAGCAAGACATGATTTTTAGGGCCATACAAAATTAAACAGCTCGCAAGGCATACGAGTATGTACATATGTACAATGTACCGTCTCTCATTGTGCTGACAATGCTCTACTAATTTCCATAAATAAAACTCTTTAAAACGGGGTCATAAAATTGAAATAAAAATGCAATTCTTTATCTGTGATTTCGAATTCGATGAAAGAATACATATTTATAGCAAATGTAAGTTGAGTTGAAGACAATTTAGTCTTGAAAGTCATCGATCACCATCCTAAGTGCATATGTAAAATGCTGATACAGCAATAGTAATACTGGTCTGTGCAACAATATGTATTAGTAATCCACTAAATAAGTCATCATCCGATTTGACATGAGATGAGGGCCTGTGTGAGCGGCGCCTGTATAATCAAAGTACAATAAGAAATTAAAATGAAACCAATTGAATGTAAACTAAAGTAAAACATTGCAATATTGTCAAGAAATAAAAAGTTTATTGCTAACAATTTAAGTGTTACCGGCAGCTGTTTTGCTACCAGATTTTATAGAGAAAAGTAAAACTTAGGCTAGAATTTAAACTAATAAAAAACATAGGAATTCAAATCTTACGTTAATTAACGTCACATTTTATGTGTGCACAGTTCATTATTGAAGCGTATCGGAATCACAAAAAAAGGTGCTAGTACTTCTTCTAAGCGGTCCAGATTAGCGCTTCTTACTTCGAGCTACATAAGTTTTGCTAATGTTAATTGTTTGATTGTGTGTGTTTAGAATGTGTTCTAATCTGAAAAGTGTTGTGTTGGTGTTGTGGTTGTACAATTGTTGTGTTTGTGTCTTTGACGAGGAAGAGTACTATACACAACGGAACAGATGCCAACTCACTCGTTGCAGGGTTGACCAACATTCTTCAAGGGTGCGTTCACTGATCGCGGCTGCGCTGCTCGACCGGGATAGCTGAAGCTGTAACGGTACAAAAAGTTTACAAAATAACAAATAAATGTACATAGTAATAATAATATATGCATATGTGTATACATATGCATGTATGAAAGTACATATTTTCATGTAATTAAATTATTATCTTTTAGTTTTAATTTACAAAGGATACAAAATAAATAAAATCCTTTGGCAAGAGCATGAGACTTCGTAGTTGTCTTCCAAATATTGTCGAGCAGAACATACTATGTACAATGTAAATTCATACATACATATGAGAAAACAAATTTGTATTCAAAGTAATTAAATGTTTTGAAAGCTATTCTTGTAATCGAAGCATTTCCTTAACCATAAAAATATCTTACAATATTTCCCCCCTAAAAGTTTGACGTTTATCGGAAAGAAAAATAAAAAGATTTTCATTGGTGAGTAAATATTTATTTATGTATGTATGTCTATGTGTATGTCTACCTGCCAATAATAGAATTAATAGTAAATTAATATGTAAGTAAACAGATCGACAGGTTCCGTTTTGAGAATCGTATCGAGTTGGCAAGATGAGCATAGGGAAATGCCATTTTAAATGTGTTTAATTAAATTAAATGAAATGAAAAATAACTTATTATCTACGAAAGGTGGTTTAAACTAATTTATGAGCTAAATAAAGAAAACTTCCAATCGTCAACGAATAAAATCGCGTAGGTTTAATATAAATTTTGAAAAGTTAGGTTTCAATTGAAAATTAAAAATTACATCGTGCTCCTCTTCATAGTCAAGTGTCATTGTGTAAACGATACCGATCAAGTTAGCCGATCGTAAAACGAAACGAAACAAAACGGAACGAATACAACACACAGCTCTTTGTTAATTCTTAATTTTTTGCTTTTTGTTGAGTTTCAGAGTCGCGCACGTTTTTCCATATTACTTGTCGGATTGGGTTTTTTTCGCTTGGATTAAATGGGTTTGGTTAAATTATCAACGTTATCCACACAATTGGATCTGGTAGACTGCACTGGACTGGATAAGATTGGTGCTATGAATTAAACAGCCGAAGGCAAATCCATCCAGCACTATAATCTGCCTTGCAGCTAGTTTATTTATGGGCTTCGTTTCGTTTTCACTCATACGAGTATGCAGCATACATATGATGTGCATGCGGGGGGAGGCAGAGACAATCAATGCCCTGAAAGAACTTTTGCTGTACTCGTCGCCACTTTATTCCTGTTATTTTTCGGGGGCCTTTTTATTATTTAGTTTCTAGCGTTGTTGTCAATCAAATTTACAGTTTCTCGCGACCACGACAACTTTGGCGAACGGATTTATTGAAGTTAGAAGCGCGGAGTCACACAACCTTACGGTCCGATGTCCTTTGAACTTCTGCCGGTAGTCGGTAGTCCTTGGCGGTGCAGAGACGCTGCGCTTATCATCCACAAACGGGACACTGTGCCCGTACCAGGTTCTTCTTCTTATACTATCGCGCCGTCGTCGCTGTCGTCGACGTCAGCTCCTAATTCTGCGTCTCTTTCTCTGTTCCTGTACAACGCTACGCCACGCTATTATTGTTTTCTTGAAGAAAATATGCGCTGCGCGAGTAAAGTTATAATGAAAAAAAGACAGACACAAAAAGCTCCCCAAGAATGAGAAAAAACTCGTTCGCTCTCTCTTTTCTGAACGCATAGAGTGGGGAAAAGACAAGGCAAGAAAAGGCAAGGAAAAATAAAAACGAAACGTCTGGCGTAGGAACAACGAAACGAATTTGCGTGCTTGTGTAGTTGTGAATGTATGTGGGTGTGTGTGTAGTATAATACTAAACTTGCACCCCATCCCATCCCAACCCACCGCCTCATAAGTTATAACTGAAAACAGTTAAGGATTCACGCACACACACACACAAACACACACACACACAGAGATAAAGGAGGAGAAATTTCGAAGGGAATGTTAATAGAACGCAAGCGAATGGGGTTACTTCAAGAAAAAGCACAGCGCAAAAAACTAAGCAAACGATAAGAATATACATATTCTCGCTCTCACTCTCACTCTCTCTCTCCCACTTTTTCTCTCATCCCACTATTTCGCTTTCCTGCTCAACCCCTTTTTCCAATTTCCATCCCCATACACATTCATATGTACATATTACATAGCGAGGGGTCTGGGGTCTACGTGTACAGATGTCCAAGGAAGGAAAAAGTCTCAAGCGGTGCAAGAAAAGGGCTGTTGGTATCATTTAAACACCAGGAATTCCAAGAACAATTACCCCTTCAGTTCAGGGTTCAACCAAGAGGAGAGCTTTTTAACCCCTCAAAAAGGGGTAAGTAAGGTAATAGCTAAACATTGCTTGCTTGCCGTTGGGATATTTTGAGAGTTTCTCTTAATGCTTCGAACGTTAGCCACTGGAAAAGAGAACACTCGGATCAGGAAGCTCTTTGGTCACTGGAAAATACTCGTACGTGGCTCGTGGTCGTGCAGTACAAAAACACATCCACACGAACGCGTCAAAATATCGGTGGTCAAAGCCAAAGCCGTTCACTTTGAAACTTTAAAGTAAGAGTAGAAAGAAAAATAACTTTCAAGGACATCAATAAGGAAATCTACTGGTCCACGTTGTACATACACATGTATATGTATGTACCACTCATGGCATGTACATCTAATCGCAAAAAGAATGCACCGCTATGCTTTGTTCTGTTCTGAGTGCATACATGCATACATATATTTACATGTGCATATGTATATGCTTTGTATGTAACAAAGTATTACCTGAATCTCGTTGGCCATCTTGTCGTTGTTGTATTTAATTTCGGGAGTAGAGCTGCCACCAGATGGAGTTATTGAGTGCTGAGGCGACTGCTGACCTTGTGATAACGGTTTGTTGAGCACTACCGTTCCAGGAGGCCCTGGACTCTGTAGCTGCCGGTGGGGCTGTACTTGTGGTTGCTGAAGACCTCCTGAACTCTGTTGTTGAGTTTGCTGATTGGATTGCAATTGATCCGGGCCGACGCTACTAGTGCAGGTAACACTTGCAGCGGCATCCGGGCCAGCTCCTTGGGCGTCACCCGCATCGTAGAAGTCACCAGTGTATGCCTGCTCCGTCTGCTGTTGGCGGCTTTCATCGCGCCGCTGCGTCTGTTGGTCAAGCTCTTGCTTTGGCTTGATGGCGGGATTTAATGAATTATGGCCATAGCTTCTGAGCATGTTGGACTGATCTGACGGGGGCGAAATGTTATTCTGTAGAGCTGTAGACTTGAGGTGGGCAGCGGCAGCGGCGGCAGCCGCGGCATTGAACAGCAGGTGATGATTACTTAGCTGCGGGGCTGGCGCCGAGAGCTGACCCCTGAAGGAATCGGGCCCGTACGGCTGCTCGACATGGTGATGGTGCTGCAGGAGGTGACCATGTTGCTGAGGCCCGCTAGACTCCATTTTAGTGCCTAGTGACAGGTTGTTGGTATTGCTGGTAGCCGTGCCATCTGAATTGGCATTGGGGGGTAACTGGTGATCCTGCTGTTGCGAGATTGTCGGATGATGTTGATGCTGGTGATGCTGTTGTTGCTGCTGTTGCTGTTGCTGCTGTTGGTTCGGAGGAGTGTGTTGATGAAGCGCCGTGTGTAGGCCGAATGGTGCACGGGCCTGCTGCCAGAAGTCTGCGGCGTCCATTTTGAACATCAGGTTGAAGGTTGTCGGTTCGGGAGCTTTTTTTTTATTTGTTTTCTGTATCAATTTCCTATTAGATTAGAGCTGGCCAGTCCAGTGCGATTGATTGGCGCTTGCCCACAGCATCTGGACTTCAAATAAAATCACAGTCTATAAAGAAAAACAAATATTTTACAATAACTGTATTAGAAATGATACAATAAATATAAGTACAGTATTTTTACTATTGTTTTTAATCAAAAACTATTAAATCTCATAGGGATACTCGAGAGTTGTTGTCTTCTAAACGCAGGACAGGCAATACACAATAGGCAAAAGGCATATGCAAAACTTAATCAACTTCTTTGTGCATTAAGAACCACTTAATACTTAAAATGTGAACAAGAACTGAACTGAACCAAGCCTCCCTCAATCCTTTTGCAACATTCTTCAGTTGCTTTGGATCCCGAAGTGAACATTTGCACATTATTCATTGACTTACCAAATTTAAATTAAACAGCATAAATAGGATAATGTGTTGTCTGGTGTTTGAAAATAAAACAATTTTAAAACTATCGAACATCACATTGACATGCCGACTGAATTCAATTCAACAGGCGCCAACTATCAAAGCTGTGATTCATAGTGAAGAAGCCCTGACTGACACAATTTCTCTTTCAGTTGCAACAAAATAAAATAACACACTTGTCCTTTTCATGCTGGCTGCAATAATGGCCGCATTGCGACGGTAGCCAGTAGATGCGAAAGTTCATTCTTGGTAATTCTTATGTCTCGTAATTTGTATTTTGTATTCCCGTATTTTCTAATATATGTATGTATATATGTATGTACATATACGAGCATATGTATATGCAGGATAGGAGTGATCAATCCGTTTAGGTATTTTTGTGAATTCATTATCCAGCTCAGCTTGCAAAATTGGTAAGCAGTAATAATTGGTGGAGCGATAATTAATACAAAATCGTACATATGTATGTATATATGTACATGCTCGTAGTCCCGATTTTGAGCCGCATAGGGAAAGGGGGCCGATCGGCTTTTTTAAAGGGCGGACTGCTCAAGGGATATTTTGCAACACTCAATCAACAGTGATTTTTCAATGTATTTTAAAATAAATATTTCCTCTTTGTTTATGCTTTGATCATGCTATGGCCAAAGAGCACTTCACTTGGACTTAATGGAATAAGTGTTTAACTTCGCTGGGCTGGTCATTCACATACTTGTACTCATATTCCAGCAACTGGGACCGGCTATTTATCAATCTATGAGACATATATACATATATGTATGTACTTTTTTATGCACGGCCACGGTTACGGTCATTAGAAACGAAGCGGACACGGATACGGCCAGGGCCACGACTATAACTAGTTGTTCGCAGTTAACTACCGATAACCTGGCGGCACGCGAGTCATTGAAAAACTAATTTTTGTCGCCGCCTCGGCGAAGTATAAATATGACTGTTGCTTGGGGTTCAGTTCAGACACATCTCGCTTAGAAATAGAACTTGTACTTGTACACAAAAGCGTGAGTCGGCCCGGCCTGGAGTAGAGTTCGTTGGCGGCGCAAAGTAAGCCAAACGTCTTCGTTTTTGACCTCAACGTTAACATCTTCGGCAAAATATCTTCGCCTCGTCTTCGTGTCCACTAACACTAACACCAACATCCATCTGCTCTGCGCTTAGAAGCTCTCGGGCATCCAGGCTGGCTCTCTTAACTTGCTCTTAGTTGTGTAGGGTAGACAAGCAAGCAAGTCAGTGTCAGTCAGCAAGGAAACAGCTATGGAGGCTTCCCAAGAATGGGATGGATCATCATTCCGACTCACAATGAAATCAGCTGGGAAAACTCTCAAGTACTCGGAATATTTGTATTTGTATTTGATTTTCATTCGATTTGTGTTTGGAGGAGGTTGACTTACATGCTGTGCACTCACATTCCTGATGCATCCCTGATCATCCTCAATATGCCAATGGCTCCAGGCATGGGATGATACTCCAGTAATATCTCTGGGTATAGCTATTTTCACTTGATTCTTAAATATAGTTGTATTCCATATGTGTGTGTGTATGTGTGTATTACACTACTTAATTATGCATTATTGAAAGTTATTTGAACATAAGGCCGGAATAAGGCACACGTTGCGGTTTCGCGATATCGTAACTTCGTAATGGTGACCGTTTTTTGTTCAAACTCGTTGATTGCTCGCTCCAATTTAGTTTAGACTTGGATAGTTTTAGTTTAAGATTTTTCGTAAATTTTACATCACAATTTGTTGCCTTGCCCGATAACTTTGTTTATTTGTATGCCCAAAATATCACCCAAATGTTTAAATATATATTTTCCCTCCTCAGGCATATGTTGGTATAAAAAATATAATTAAATATAATAAAAAATGCTGAGCCCTGTCTAGCTTGTCCTTGCCTCCCCCGAGTTCATTTTGAATATTTAAAAACTAAAACAAAGCCAACAATTTGATTCAGCCGGATATTAAATTGATATACTTGTATGTAAATTATCTCTTCCTCGATTTATCAAAGTTAATAATATTACACCTATCCTATACTTAACGGTTATATGGAGAAAGTAGTCTGCGTGTTTTAGTCGTGGTTTTAGTTGCTATCGATTAGTGAGTACTGATTCCTACTTCGTTACGATAGTACACATATTTAGTATTAGTTTCTGTACCAATCTCTCTCCAGATACTATACTATACTATACTATAAAAACTCTACTACTAATGTTTTCTTTATGTTTCAAAGTCTATTTACACAAAGTGATCGTGCATATGGATGTATGTATGTATGTATGCATGTATGTCTATGTGGGTGTGGGTGTGAAGATTGGCTGTGTCTAGCTTTTGTGAAAACCGCTAGCTATATGGTAAGTGATATTCCAAACTGTCTGTTCCGGTGTCAGTGTTTCTTGAGTAAGCATTCAACGAATGTATGTTGTTGCTGTGGCTAGTACACCGTCTAATATGTTCAGGGTATGGGTATTTGTTCAAGCCTAAAGTCTACAGTTAGTTACTTCTATAATATCTGGTTATTATTCAACTTCAAAGATTTATCTACAAGTCAAGTCGAATTCTCTATAACTCTTCTCTAGGCCTGATAAATATCATTGCTTATCATCCCATTCCCTGTTCAAAAATCTTGTTATATCCTTGATAAGGTGAAGCTGGAAAAGCGTTAAATTTATGATTTTTCAGATTCCGTTTCACGTTTTCTATTTTTATTTTTTAATTTCTTTAAATCTATTCATCCTTCATTATGTTGTTTTGTACTTTTGATTTCAATTTTGCAACTTTTATTGTTGTTAATTATTCCTTTTGGTTTCGATTGCCGAATATTCAAATTTTTGATAGATTTTAAACGGCTCGTTTTGTTTTTGGTTCGGGTTGGGGTTCTCGTTTATTGATTTTTGGTTGACTGAGTTTGTTTTATATTTATATGGTTATATTATGTGCTTGGGTTTCGGTTGCTGTTGGTTTAATTGATCAGGTCTAGAGTTGATGTAGTTGTTGTTAATCCCTTTTGTTGTAATGAGTATTGATAAAAAAATCAGAGGTTATAACTGCATCCGTTCTATTGCTTTTAAAACTGAGTGATGGTTTGAGTTGAGTTAGCGTGGACTTCTATGGTGGCTATAGGTTTTAGTTTTAAAAACGTATTTGGTCTATTGTTTTTGTTAAAATTATGATGATCTGAAATCAAATGGGAAAAAAACGGTCAGATACTTGACTCTGTGCAACAAAGCCCAAAGGGTATTAAACGATGCTCGACAAATTAAATTTTGTTGAATTTCAATGTATGCCCTTTTTTTGTTGCTGTTTGTTTGGTTTTTGTTTCTAATATGAGTTTCTGTTTTTTGTTTGTATCACAATCCACATGTCGTATGTGTATAAGTTTAATAGCTAAGTTATGCACATTTGAGAAATAAAAATGCTCCGCGAGGTCTGGACGATCCGCAGTCGGCTGTTCTACTCCATGGAATATTGCGTTTGTGAATGCGGCGTCCAAAATAATTGAGAATAAAAATCTGCCATCGCCCGCTGCCTCAGCGCAGCGTCGACGATGCATTGATGGATAGGAGAGAGAACAGGGGGAGCAGTGGTTTGCTTATTATGAGATAAAAATTGTGTGCGATAAACAAAAAGCGACAGCAGCAACAGCAGCAACAGCAGCAGCAGCAGCAGCAGGAGCAGCGGCGGATGTGGATGCAGATCCTTGCACTGGAGCTGGGACCCATCGCGAATGCTATGCCAGCGCCGGCGCTCTCGACAAAGTGCAGTTGCAGTTGCAATGCCAGTTGCAGTTGCAGTCGTCGTCGCAGTCGGTGTCGCTGCCCAGGCATGTCCAGGCACAGACTTCTCCTGCTTTGCCATGTTGTCCCATGTGTGTGCTTGTATGTGTACAAAATTCGTCTGCCCCATACCACGTTTCGCATGCATCATCCCCTATACCGCCCCGTCCATGGATTACTATCCCCCCCACACACACACACACACCACATACATACACACACACATGCGGGTAAAGTGCGGCTCAAGTGCAATTTTTGGTTGCACTCGGCTCTCCCGCTGCACTTTCTGCAGTAACGTAACATCCCTTATATGGCGGCAATAGGAATGACCAATGCAACAACCACCACCATAGACCCGCGCTGCACCCACAGTCAGGTCCCGGACCTGGACCTGGTCGATGGCATGCAAATTTGTGCACGATTTAATGTCTACTTCAAGGCCTCTCTCTCTCTCTCTCTCGTTTCTACCTCTAACACACACACACAGAGAAACACACAGTTTTGTTGACTCTTTCTGTCTGGCTTATGTTTATGCGTTGCATTTTCTGCATGCATGCGTGTGTGTGTACGCTCTGGATGCATTTCCGGTCGTCGTCATGGCGCTGTAGCACGTACATAAATGTTTATGCATTCATGTATGCATATGCATCTATGTATATGTATGTGTATGTATGATAAGCATATGATACCGAACCTTTAGGTACAAGTACATAAGCATGTGCATATATGCACATATGGTATGTACGTTAATCGCTGCCACGGCTGCCATTTCATTGATTTTTGATTTTCATCTGTGCAGTGCAATGTCCAGTCCAGAACAAATCGAACCATATCGATTTTCCTTAAACGTTACACCAAAACGAATGTCTCAACTCTTTCAAAGTAGCATATGACATGCTATCAAGGTCGCGTTTCAGATGCAATGCTGTCGGAGCCTAAGCCAACAAAAAGAAAAAATGCACTCCTCAACAATAGAGACTGTCTGTTGGCCATACCATCAATTATAATTAATCATGGCTGCCATGCTCTAGCCGATGCTGCAGATAACGTACACGATATAATCAATATATCTTTATATTTTATTTATGTACATATATGTATGTATTTTGTTAATATGTACACAAGAGTGGAAATGGACTGGGGCATAAAATCTGCATGAAATGCCTATTTATTAATTTACATTAATTCGAATAGGCGCTTGCATTTATGCCAATAGGGACATATGTATGTATGTCCGACTAGGTACATACATATATGTACATGAGCAGATCAATGAGTATCCAATTCAGAAGCAGCTTTCTGGGCAGAATATGGTAAGAGGAATGTGGGGTTATCGCCAATCAGTTCGAGCGGACAGGACCCAGGTTGGTTTTGTTAAAAACAATTTTTTTTTAAAGGAAGCGACACACTTCTTAACGATAATTCATACGTAAGATATGTACATTTGAGATACAATATTGTATAGTGTGAGAATAATTGCTGATTGGCCATGTGGACTGGAAGAATATGCGAACATGCGATTATTTATTAATCTCAAATTAGTGTTAAGATATATCTAAGATAATTTGTATTCACTAATTAATTAGGATTTTGAGCCACAAACTCATTCAATTTCGCAGCAAGTCCCAATCTGGTCCCAATCATAACAGGCGCCCATTGCTCTTATCTCCCATTGATACAATGAAACAAATGTATTCCGAACGGACCTCTGTAGTAATAATAATATTATTCAAATCGAACTAGACAGAAGATATTCTGCTTTCACTGGGAAGGGCTACTAGCCAAGTGGATATTGAAATGAAATAAAGATATAATCTACATTACCCTGTTACCCTTTTCATCAAAAGTCAGATAGATAGGAATCGACCACTTCGCCTCTTTCGTTATCTCTTCCCAGCGAGTTTGGGAGCTAAGGATGGGCTTTTATTTCTGAGATGTCCTCTGAGAGAAGGCATTACCTATGCAACCTCCATGCTAAAGTTACATAAATTAAGTTTTGCTGATCGTCGATGGTTTACAGTCGGAAACCTTTATTTTATTTTTTTCCCAAATACACATCCCAGGCAATATAGGCATTTTATAGTCATGCATACATATGTACATATCTGCATTACACATCGCCCATCGCATCCCCCTCACGGCTACGCTGCGTCAGTTGCGAATATCCTCATGCTCAAAAAATGTATACAATTTATAGGGAATAAATAATAATAATTGACAAGCGAACAATGGGGGGATGTAGATACGTAGAAATGGACGAATTTTATTTTAATTATACCTTGAGATGGTCTGGATTCACCTTATAAACATCCCAGGCAATATAGGCATTTCATAGTCACCCCCACCCCACCCCACCCCACCCTTTCGGCAAAGCGCCAGTATGTAGATGTAGACACTGATGCCGCGACTGACGACTGAGTGGCCATAATTATGTAGAAGTTTCCCCGACTGGACTGCTGGACCAGACCACCACCTGCCGCCATACACGTATCTGCAGCTCCATTGTATATTGCCGCCTGAGAATATTTGAATTCATTTAGGCTCGAATATTCACAAACGCACCCACACCACACCACACTCATCTGTTTAACAGAATTACAATTATACGTATGTATGTACGTACATACAACCATCTGCATGTACATGCATGCGTAAACTGTACATAATCGTGGTCGGTCTGCATGCATCTGCTCCTGTTTAACAAATATAAGACGATACATATATGTATATAATTATTTATATATACCATGTATAATAAGGCACACACACACGCACACACACACACAATTCCTCCGTTAGAATTGTTAAATGTCAATATACATAAGGATATATACATATACTTATAATAAGTACGGGTACATATGTACTTACCTGCGCTTAGAGGATAGATAGATCTATGTATATGTATGCATTTAAATGTGGGAATATATATGCATGTGCGTAAGTGTCGAATGCGTCTGGATTTGAAATTGGCAATGGCGAATGCATGTCCACGCGCATGCAATCATGTAAATGTGTACATACAGATGTAATTATATGTGCATGCACATGTATGTTTGTAGAGTTCTTTCAATCATTAATTGTTCCAAAGTGGCTTCTCCAGCGTCCCTCTTTCAGATTTCATGCATCGTACTGACACTAACACACACTAAAGAAAACAAATCTTCATTTACATATGTATTTATATTGGCAGCATAAGCAAATGCATTTTTTTGTTTTGCTGTTGCTGTTGCTGTTGCTGCCCCTATCCTGTTGCCTGACAGCCTTGGCACGATAATGAGAAAACACTTGGCATACTGAAACTACAATTTACAACTAAAGGGAAACTAAGTGGAAGTAGCGGCATCCGATCGGCTGCCTCGGGGAGTCGCGATCACGATTTGCGGTCAGCAGCAGATGGTGTGCCACTGACCCACCATCCGTTGAATTGAGTTAAGGCGATTGCGAAACTTCTTCCCCAAGCAGACATATGTATGTATGTATGTACATACAAGCAGATACAATACATAAATTTAGCAAGAGCCCAGATGCGAAGGGTATGGGGTATGGCAGACTCGTAAATATGCATTTATGTATCTGCAAGTGCACATCTGCTCCCGCGACATCCTTTCGAGGCAGGACAAACTAAAAAGAAACAGGAAAGAAAAGGCCCATCGCGAATAAACACTGTCCTTGGGCTAGTCCATATACTAGCTATATTGCTAGATCTACTCGTATATATGATACAACATACATTGCTATATTTTACTGAGAAGTTTCCCAGAATCAAACAACCCAAACACACCCTTGATATTGGTGCGCAAGCTTCACTAGCGCTAAACAATAATAATGAGATAACTGAGATTTTGATAAAAAAAATCCATACCATATATACATACATACATATGTACATATCTGCCATGGGTCAGGAGAGCGCAGACTCAGGCAACTAGATGCAGCAGCAACCCCTAAACATAAAGGGGTCAGGCAGGACACGCCAGCCCCAAAAGCATTATTGCGCAGCTCAGGATGGATGAGCCGTTCACATTTTAACAAGAGCCAGATGGTGTTGGTCCGGTGCAAATACAGCTCCAGTGGATAACGGGACCTGGACCTGTGATCAGCGTCGCCGGCAGACAGGACAGGGCAAGGCAGGCAGGGCAGGGCAGGGGTAGGGTCGTTTTTGTTCATTAATTTATGCATAAAGCGGACAGGACAGGACAGCGAGCAGCGAAAGGGACATCAAGAGGGACGGGACCATAGGACAGCCGCTGGGACAAATAAAAAGTAATCATTTAGGCAGGCATAGGTAGACAGGTCACGGAGCCGAAAGCCAAAATACTATACTGTAAAAGGGTTGATGGTTGGACACTGATTTGCCAAATACTTCCCATCCATCCCCCGAAGAGATCATTTACATATCACGTGTTCTCTTTGCGGATGCACCCGGTCAACTAAGCCACATTTGACGGAGTTACAGAGAGATACTCGTATGTACATACATACATATGTACCTATGTATGTATGTAGATTCAAATGTATGTGAAGATTTTAACAGCAACGCACGGAAGGAAACATCTGCGACAGCCTCAAATATATTTAATTATGTTCTCGATCATAAAGTAGGGTCCCCTCGATATAGTCATGTCTGTCTGTTTCTTTCAATGCGATCGAAGGATCTAAAGCTTTCGGTGGTAAATAGACAGGAGAGCACAGACCACACCATTCTTGGAATGGCATACGAGCATATACTAGTATGCGATTGGAAACAACCTAGATCCGATACGCGTATCAAATACGATATGAACTCACGGGTATAAAAACGAAAAAAAAAAAAAAAAAAGGGCAACTACAACTAACGATGACTGAGCTCTGGTGGGGTATGTATGTACAGCATTCTCTTACAAGCCGAATCGATCGACCGAATTAAACTATTTATTTTTGTAGCTTTCATAGCATTGTTCGATAAAAAACCACTCGGCAATGATAGTCCAATCAAAACTTTAATATAATGTAGTTATGTACATATGTATATGTTGTTGCACAGCCACAAAGATTTAACCAGAGTCAGAACATAATGCGTATATGTATGTTATGATTTATAGTACATGCATATGTATGTACATAGACATTCATTAGTTGAAAAAAGCAAAGATTTGAGAAAATCTGCTTGAGGTCGATGCGGGTTATTTGCACTCAAGGACTCTCTGTGAATTAAGTTATGGTTCTAGATTTAATCAATTACAAAGCATAAATAATCAATCACTGGTCGCACAGAATAGCAAAGTGTCGGAGAAATGCAAACGAAACAAGAACGGCCAAATGAATGAGTGGGTGGTGCCTTATGAAACAAAGAAGTTCATAAAATGAAAAATGAACAAATAAAATCGCAAGAAATAGAAAAGAATTCTATATGAAACACTGCCATTTTGTCTGTGTGTTTTGAGGCCTTTGAAGCCCCTTTTCAGACACTCAAACCCATCGACCCCTTCACGTTCACCCACAACCCACCCCAACCCTACCAGAGCTCAGTCATCGTTAGTTGTAGTTGCCCTTTTTTTATTTTTTTCGTTTTTCGTTTTTATACCCATACTCGAAGAGTTAAGGGGTATATTAGATTTGTGGTAAAAGTGGATGTCTGCAACGCAGAGAAGGAAACTTTTCCGAGCCCGTAAAGTTTATGTATTCTTGATCAGCATCAATAGCCGAGTCGATATAGCCATGTCTGTCTGTCTTGTTTGATGCCTAGATTTTAGTGACAATAAGAGCTAGAGCAACCAACTTTTCACACTGTTAAAAGTGTATTTCGCCCCGCCCCCTTCCGCCACCACAATTTTCACTTACTACCACCACATCCTCCAGTGCGGCAGCCGCTACCTATTCTCATTTTCGTATATGTATAATTTACATTGTAGATGTACATGACAGATGTAGCAAAAAAATGTAAAATATCAAATTGTTTAAATTGTACATAAAGCATAAGCTCACATATATATATATATATACATACATATATATATATATATATATACATATATATATATATATATATATATATATATATATATATGTGAGCTTATGCTTTATGTACAATTTAAACAATTTGATATTTTACATTTTTTTGCTACATCTGTCATGTATGTATGTATGTATATACTGATTGAGTACATGTCTAAAAGTAGAGTCGCGTCCACAGAAGCGACTCAAACGTTCCTTCTCGTTCGTTTTTTTCTGCCTTGAATAGATGTTGGCATGGCGCACTTCCTTCCATAATGGCAACAACAGCAACAACAGAAAAGCTCCCGAGTTGGCCTTGATGGATGGCGATGGCAATGGAATGGCCATGCTGCAAGACAGACAGAGACGGAAGCTAAAAAAGGGGATGCGACGGAGATCCCGCGCAAATAAAATGTAATTGAGGGGAGAACCAAGCCCAAGACGATGCTAGCACTGACTAAACTTGGAGAGCTGGTAGGGTTGCGTAACCGGACTCGGCCCAGTTCTCAGCAGTGCTAAAAACAATTTAAAATTTAATTTTGCCGAAAAGCAGAAAAATCAACAGAAAAATGGATGTGGCAATACGGGAAAGTGTCCGAGCCGAGTAGGAAGTGGCTGTGGCCCGGGCAAGGAAGCGCGCTCATTTTCTTTCGTCGCCTTTTTTTCTGTACGTCATAATCGAAGGGTATTTTGGCTACGTTCTCTTCTCTGACAAATGTAGTACTAGTAAATTTTACAATGTAGGAGACTTACCGGTTTCAAGCAGCCGGGATTGCTTGTATTTCAAGTACAAGTCCAGATTGTGGATTCTTTTATTATTTTCTTTTTGTTTCTGTTTCTTTTACGTTTTCCTTTTTCCTTATTTTATCTCTGCTAGCTTGTTTAATTGTCTGAAAAGTGGCGCAGTGGCCGTGGAGAATTGGGAGTGAGAGTGGGAGTGGAAGTGGATGTGATGGGACCAACTGAAGCAAAAAAGTCGAAGAAGGCAACTAAAAATCTTGAATAGAATTTGACGTAACCGCCGGTCAATACCATCCTCCTCCCACCGTCTCATGGTACCGTATGTCCGTATGTCGCGATTTTAGTATTTTTGTATCAAGCAATGCTTTGTTTTGTTTTTTTTTTGTTTTTTTTGTGTATGTGTTTTTCCACATTTGGTTAATTCGTGTGTGTGTTGCAGTGTTGCAGGATACGAACGCGCACTCGCCAATCGTGTAGTTGTACGTTGCGGCTATCATAACCTCAATTCGCAAACAGCTACTGAAATTACTAAAATCCAATACGCACAAATCGCAATAACTTACTGAAACATTTTCAAAACAATATCAATGAAAATACTGGCTGTTTAAATAGTAAATAAATTTTGAACTCGAAAAATAAAGTTAGAGACTTGAAACTGGGTACAGTTGATTTTAATGATATATATAAAACTGATATTTTTTGTTGGATAATGCATTATTATTGACGTGATTATTTGATGAGAATTTATATGTTCATACCTATATATATGTAAATCTCGTGTCACTGTGTTTCTGGTTGAACTCCTCGCAAACAGCTCGACCCGTTTTCATGAAATTTGTGTCGTATATTAAGGAGACGTGCGGATAGGCCCTAAAGTACTTTCGATCTTCATATTAAAGCCTATTAAATATTATTAGCAATTTTATTTTGTTGATCAAGTAGTGCTCTGTCAGTATCAGTGTGTTTATTGACATTACATATGCTAAATGATTTTTGAACAAGTAGTCCCTTGATTTAGTTGTCAGTGTTGATTTGTGAAATAATCTAATATCTTTCTGTGTGTTTGTTATGTTTGTTTATGAATTTGGTTACATTGTAATTGTGCTAAAGTGAAAAATGCCATCAAGAGGCAAGGGGGCCCAGTAGCACCGTCGAACTAATAATACAACATTCATGCGACATAGTAGAGCGGTAAGAACTTTCGATCGAATCGAAGAATTCGAAGAATTACATAAATCAAAAAATAAATTCAGTCGGTTTAGAGTGCTTATATAGTACAGATGAAATAAACTGTTTATAATGATTTGGCTGAAAAAGTCCGTAAATTGTGCGGAAAATGTAGAATACATTTTTGATGTTTTGAAAATTGTTTTATGTGAGTATGATCATCATTAATATATATATAAAGATTAATAAAGATGCTGCACAAGAAGATGGTTTTCAAACATGAATGAGGAAGAACGGGAATCCGTACGAGAGATAAAAACATGATTCGAGTGACGGAATGGCAATCGATCAACTGAAGATGCCGGAAACGGGAATGGAATATTTTGTATTTTATACCCTCCAATTGTTGCAAATCTAAATGTATGTTGAAGGTATTATTCGACTAACTTCTCATCCATACAAACACAATGTGCCACAGTGAAACGTGGTACAGCCACGTTTAATACAGAAAAATAAATAACTTTGGGGGTTGGCGATCGAGCGAAACGAGTGAGAAGGGGGCTTGTTTAATGAAATTGCAGTGCTGGGTTGAATTAATTTCTAAAAATAAAAAAAACAAAGCACATTAATTTAAATAAAATCAAATCCTCAAAAAATTATGAACAAAATTTCAAATCGCTCTGCCAGTGACAGTTCGTAGACGGTTGAATAAACCATATTTGGATGCAAGAAGTTCCAGAAAGCTCGACGTTTTGCCATTGCCAACTGTCCAACTGGATATTAATCTCATCGAAATCTTATGGAAGAATACCAAATACATTGTTGGAACTGCAAATCCGTCAGCGAGAGCAAAGTTTTATCAAGTGGTTCAAGGATTATTGGCTCAAAACCTATTCAAGAGTTGGCATGAGATTAATGACCCATGTTCGGCCGGTGCAAGTTCAGTGCAGCAGAAAAATTAAATATATGTATTCATTTTTTCTAGCCAAGCTTGCTAGCTTGTTTTCTATAAAAACAAGATTTTGTTTCTGTGAAGTCTTCGAATTTATGCCAAAATATCGGCTGGGCTGTCTGGCCCAACGTGGTGCGAATCGAATGCGCAGAGGCTTGCCCCCTAGTATACACTAGTATACCCCTAGTACATGTACTCACTTGGTGACTTGTTTTTTTATTATCACAAAACTGGAAAGGTCCTCACGTCGTCCGCGGTCTCGGTCACCCAACCCAAAAGGAAAACCGCAAACTCAATTTTTTTTTTAAAATAGTAAAATAAACCAGCATATACCACGTTATTATCTTTTTACGTTTTTACATTTTATACCTGCCAACGATATGAATCAAACTGAAAAATAACAAAAACAACGACAAAAAATAGGCCAACATTCCACTTACTGTACTGATGTCTTTGGGTAGCAGCTACTTGTAATTATATAGTTTGCAATGCCAATGCCACTCACTTCCCATCCGTCCAACATACCCCTTTCACGCACTTTTCATCACACACATACACACACAGATGCATATGAACACGGATATGGATATGGATATGCATATGCGCCCTTGATAATGATGATTACACGGAATGCACCGCGGAGGCACTGTAGCGTTAAAACGTTACTGCTGGACCGCTCAGTGACGTCAAATTTGCTTTCCGATTGACTTTTTCAGGTAACGGCAAATGTGTACGAAAGAAAGGCGTATGGACGCGGACGACCCTTTATGGGTATAAGCATATGTACATACATATATTTATATATATGTACTTACATATACATTTTTGTTGTTTCCTCGACTCGGAGTAGTTATGTTATACATAAGTCAGACACTTACGTACTCGCGGCAAGGAGGAAAGGCTCTTTTCTGAATTTCCTTCAAGGTATCAAATCTTGTCATAAGGATATCCATATCCACTTCCGCACTAGAGACGGTAGTCCTCAGTAGCCCAGTACTCAAAACATCCACGAACTTCTTCGTGTACTTTCAAAGATGAATATTTTATTCCAAGTCTTAGATTCTTAGATTCTTTGTCCGCGGTAATGGTAATTCCAAAAAAAAGGTCAAAAAAATTCAATGAAAATAACCAAATAAAAAGTAATCAAAACTTTCCGAGCTGTGACTCGAAATATAAAGTTTGCACGCATACTTGTACAAAGGCAATCAAAAGCGAAAAAGAATTTTGTTTGTATCCGAAACAACTTTTGAACACCACTTCACCAGCACAACGTAGGTAACAGAATCGTTTTTTAAAGCAATCGAATAGACGTAGAATAGAATAGAGTTCACATCTTTAATGTATGTACCTCTTTCCTCTTGATTTAACTTCATCGTCAATAAATTGCTTGCATAAAACATTACATTTCCACTTAATGTGCATAATGTCTAATGACCATGACCTTGGGCTGATCTGTATCTTATTGGGCTAATCAGTACAAGACCTATTCGAGTTAAATTTCTTTGATTCCATCATTAAAAATCCACATATCGTACAGTACTGTTCTGATTCTGTAATGTAATAAAATAAGAACTTAATTTCGTTGTTGCGTATTGGCTTTTATTGAAAATTTCCAAAGTAATACAAAAAAATAGTCACCATGTCGCACGGGACAATCATTGAAAGACATTGAAAGTGAAAAAGGTCCAAATAAAAGGATTCCTAGAAGAAATTCGATGTGAAGGCAATGGTCAGAAATTTGGAGGGATAACAGGTTGCTCCGACGTTATTTTAAACATGTCTCCTTGTACTAGGTAATGACGGGTTTGTATGGAGGGATCTAGTAGTAATCATGCACTATGTACTCATCTTCAGAATCATCCCATTGCTGCGTCCCAATTCTATCAACATTTGTTCTATTTCAACGAAAATTTAATAAACACGTTTTTAATTCGAACAGATCTGATCCAAATCCTGATCAGCAATCTAGTGGAATATGGTCATTCTTTATAATTGTGGATGCCGCAGATTTTTGTCCATTGTGAAGGCGGAAGGGGGCGGCGCGAAATTTTGAAATACACTTTGGTTGCTCTAGCTCTTATAGTCTTTCAGAACTAGGCGCTCATCAAGACGGACATACGGATCGATAGTGCTACTATTAATTAATTCACTACGACATAATGTAAAATGTAAATGTAGTTATGTTATTGACTAACGCAAGTAGCGACATCTAGCGGCCGGTGGCATCGTTTCACTCTGACAAAAGCTCGCCGAAATGTAACTAAATATCGTTATCGATTTGTCACTCGACAAAATCTTGCGTTCATGAAACTGATAATGCTTTATGAAATATTCATTCTGACAAAATCGCCCCCTAAAAGTATGCAATGTTAAATATTTATAGCACAAAAATTAGTGCTGTAAAATATAATACCTTGATCGGCCCGAAAATAACGGTGAAAACCAGATATATGTTTTATCCTTGATAAGGGCCGGACTTCATCAAATCAAGGACATTTGCCCGATCACAGGGAGCCTTTTCCAACCAAAATCGGCCGTCACGCTACTCCAATCACCCTGCCGCCTTCACACACACGTGAACACACACTGTACGAGTATCATCATATAAACACATTCCCAGCAAATTGATTTAAAAAGTCGTAAAGCCGCAAAGCAATTAATTTACGTTTGATAGCTACGTTCTCGCACGAGCGTGTGCGGGTGCGGGTGCGGGTGAGAGGGAAGGAGAATGCCAATGAAAATCCGATTTACCTTTGAATGTCCATCCAAACAAGGGCGTAAAAAATTGTCAAAAGGGAATGAGAAAGTGCCAAAAAAAAAATGGTAGATGTGAAAAAACGGCACAAAATTTCGCAGGGGATCAAGACAGTAATTGCCGCGATTTGCCGCCTTTTAAATTGTTTTTTGTATGTTTTTTTTTACTTTTCCATACCCACTGACGGAGCTTTTTTTATTTTCACCACACCCAACCGTCAGTGAGGTCTTGGTCTGTCCAGGGACCAAGCCAAGCTGCCCATTCACTTGGCATTTAAACAAACACATTATGTTGTTGGACAAATATTGTGCGGAGAGGGCACGGGCACAGCCTACGACCGCGGGGCTTGTCCAGCTCCAGTGGTACAGGAGTACCGCAAAGTCATGTTAATTAACATGCGGCCAGGCCAGGCTGGGGCTGGGGGTCAGTACCGTACCGGCATCAACAGCGAAACGGACAGCGAGCCAAATGCCAATGTGAATTGCTCTCCTGTTGCTTCAGCTGACGCCCAATTTTGAAAGTGTGAAAAAACTTGGCTAAAAAAACGGTGGCAAGGACAATAGCCCCCACACCTCTGCTCACAGGATATGCATTTTTCGAGTGTCGGAGTTAGTCGTTTTTTCTTTGCGTGCTCCCGCACTCGTCAAAGCTGGCGAAGTATTTTTATACCCGTACTCAAAGAGTTAAGGGGTATAATGTATTTGTGGTAAAAGTGTATGTGTGTAACGCAGAGGAGGAAACGCGACCCCGTAAGGTACATATGTATATTCTTGATCAGCATCAAAAGCCGAGTCGATTTATCCATGGCTGTCTGTCCGTCTGTCCGTCGTGATTAACGCCTAGATCTCAGAGACTATAAGAGCTAGAGCAACCAAATTTTATTTTAAATTTTATAGCCAGAATGAAGAAATTTATTTTAAGTTGCTTCCCTCACCTCCTCCAGCACGAGACCACGCTACTCATTCTCATTCTCGCTCGCATGTCTGCCTCGTTCAGTGCGCGAGCGCACCCAGCGGAGGATATGGAGAATCTAAATGGATGTATAAAGATGTATAATCTACATTTTAGGTGGAGAATAGATATGTAGATGACACATGTAGCAAAGAAATGTATAATATAAAATTTTCAAAATTCTATATACTGACTGAGTACGGGTATAAAAGTAGAGTCGCGTCCACAGTAGCGACTCACACTTTCCTTCTTGTCTCTTTTGTGTCTTGCAGGGATGACTCACGACTCCTATCCATCCCATGCCCCACTTGCCCACCACCAGCCACATGGGGATTAGCTCATGTTCTCGATTGTATGACCGCATCAATTAATTGTTCTCGCCTTGTTTCGATATTATGTTATGGTATTATTCAAAATAAAGATAATGTTGCATTTTCAGTATCGTCAGGATCTAGCTCTGGCGCCGCACTCTGGAGCAGTAGAGATACAAGACTCTGGATCCTATACTTGCATTCGAACGCCTACAGATGCCGCAGCATCAGACTACATCCGCTAACAGGAAACAGGACAATTTGGCTTGCAAGTTTTATACAATCTTCCTAAAATTTAATTAAATTTCTTTTCTGTTCCGGTTTTTGGCTACATAAATAACCAGTCGAATCTTCGTGATTTACTAGTATTACTAAATTAATATGTACATATGTATTAATGTAAACTTATGATTTGTACGTGTGTGTGTAAGAGAGAGATATAGATTAAGAGCGGACACATGCCAGGAGAATCAGCACCGGGATATCGCTTTCTTTATTATCTATAATTCTACTGATCCGATCTGATCCATTCCGAAAGGTCGTACCCAGGATTGGGGAACGTAAGTATACATTATTCAATTACAATTTTTGTTTCTTACTAAAAAGTGTGCTAAAGTATGCCCTGCCATTTCCGTAGACACTACAGAACGAATAGATAAGCGCAAACACATTGATATTATATTTTGCACAAAAAACAAAAATAGAATAAAAATAGCGCAAACTAAAAACTTTGCGTGTACTTAGGATATGCTGTAGGTGCTGATTATGTTTTTGTTTTAATATTGATATTAAAGTTAAGCTTAAAATGTTAAAATGTTCCCGCTCTTTCCTTTAATTCCATTAAGGATATCAGTTCTTCTCAGAAATGACCTCCTGAAGAGAGTCAGGCTGGTCTCCGCGCCGCTCCTCTCTTTCTCCATTTGGAAAAGTCTCTTCACATGTTTACACATATGTGAGAAGAGCCAAAGTAATCGAGCAAAGAGAAAATGCGCACAGAGAGGCGCGCACGTACTCTCTTCTGTGACTAAGAGCTTCTCTTGTGCTGGCTTTGCCTTGGAGATGGACGTTTTTTTTGGATGAAGACAATCCAACTTTTCATAAGCGCTGCAACAACGGCTATGGCTATACCCAAGACCATACATAACTATGCTACCAAGATAGAGATGTCTTAGCACCCAAAATACATACTGAAACGCTAACTAATTTCACAGGTATGGTACTCGTAAGTGCAACTAAAACTCGTCATAAGTCGAATATGCATATGCCCAATGGTGAGCTAGTGGAATCGGACAACCAGATGTCAATACATACATACATATGCATGTACATCCGTAAATATGTTGTGTCCAGTTTTATAGCTCGTTCAGGGGGAAAAACCAATCTCCATCTCCGCACAGACATGAATCAACAGGCAATAGGCTAACGTGATAAAGACCCTTCCTAAAATGCACTGGAATAGAAGCCTGAAGGTCAATTTTTTATTCATTGCTTTAGGCCATCGCTTTTTTTCAGGCACTTAGTATCCATTATCATGTTTTTTCAGGTTTGGCTGTGAATTTACAACGTATACGTACCGCAATTATCTCAATTATCGCCACAACTCAGATGGGGGTAGAAGGTGGATCTGCGGGGTAAAAGCTTAGCTGGCATCGGCAAAATAAAATTGGAAAAAATGTACAATTAAATTTGTTCCAGGTTCCAACACCAACACCCCAGCCCATTGTCTCCAGAAATGTCTGTTAATCGCATAAATGTAATCTGAAAATGTTTAAAATCGTAATAATCGTGAGATTTCCTAATCAGGATAGATATTCTTCAATATAAGTAAAATGTACATTCAATGTAAGTATGTAAATAAACATATATCGCTTTTAGTTTCACATTCACATTCTGCAGTAAAGACCGTAAGTACGGGAAGGGAGTAAACGGCGTGGAGTGGGTACTGCTTCGTATAAAGGGTTGATGCTGAAGTTGACAACGCGGTCAAGCCGAAAGGAATGACCAGCGCAGCGCGTCTTGCGAACTTGATTATTCGAGCTGCTCAAAGCATGGTCCTGGTTCCAATGCAAGAAAACAGTAAGATGCTTGCCTAGTAATATCCTTTGGTCAGGTCAGGGAATGTTTGTACAAACTGCCAACTGGTTTATATTTTGTTTCGCTGCTCCTCACTGCTGGGAAAGCAAACCAGTTTTTGACCATTGACCATAGTCCAAATCTGACAATAAGAACCTAAAAAACTTTGAATCGCAGCCGGCGTTTCGCGCGGTCAAACATATTTTCCTAACTTCCTGTCCCTTTTTTGGTACTTTTCAACCCTTTCCTTGCCATTCCGTATAAATCGTTTCATGGATTTTATTGCATTTTTAGCTGGATTCTTTTTGGCTGATTTGCATAATTTTTGTTTTTGTGAAACACGAGACTGGACAAGCGCCGAGCCCTACGCATCCAGGGAGACATCTGCTTGACCTTTTCACACTTACTCATACTCAAATCAGCCGTCGAAGCCCAAATACGAAATGTACAAATGTTCATATTGTAAGTTAACGTTCTGTTCTGTTAAGATTTCTTATTAAGCACAACAGATGGATATAGATTGAAAGTCTAAGTACGGGCGTTGTTCAGAGAGTACTTCAAAGAGAATACATACATATGTATAATGATTTTGACGCGATGTTTTTAATTTTGTTTTGCCTGTAACCAGCAACTTTTAATTCAGATCATCTAAGTAGTAGTAGTAGAAGCAGCTTAGTGGGCTGATGAGCGGGCTGAAGGCTTTTATATAGTCGGCTGTGAGTGACCTGCCTATGAAGGATTTTTTGATTAAAAATCATGCTCTAATCAAATCTGGTGTCTCAGCGGCCTCGCCCTTATTTTCATACACCATTTAAGGTCTTATATATCCCATCCATTTCTTATATATGCAGATACAAAAATTACCTCTTTTACTCGGATCAGATCCAATCTCTCACTCTTGGGGATTCCGCATTAGAGTGGATAACCATTTTGGTGATCTATATATATATAAAGTTTTAAGATCATTGTCAACATATAAATAAATTCAAATAATATCTGGATTCATATACACACAACTCTCCCAAATTGTGAGAAAAAAGGTTTCATGCTGTTAGAATGGTATATATTACAGTGTTATGAGTCATATTAAACTCCATGTTATATACGTACATTCATCTAGTCACATAAAATTAGGCATCTGAACTGTGTTCGCCCTGTGTTAGTGCTGACAAAAAGCCACCCCACTGCTGCGCACCCCCGTTCAAAGAGCAAAGCCGCCATTTTTAGCACCAAGCAACCACCATTCCTACCAGTCTTATGAACTTTATTAAAGACAACCAAAAATGTGAATTATACTTATTTTTCTTTACCATTTATATGAACTCCTGTGAATATTTATAGTAGGTATGTACATACATACATACATATACCATTTTAAGTGTACATAGACACCTCAATCGCGGCAGTGCCCTTTTCTGGGAAAGCGGAAAAATAATGATAGTAATTGTTAAGCTATTTAGTTGTTTCAATAACACTTCTGTTCGAATTATTTGCTAAGAAATATGAAGAAAAATACAATTTTTGATCAATGTTTCATTGCCGCGCAGGAACATACTTCACATGGGGCATTTCCGCCAAAATTTCTATGCCAAAAGCAATGAAAAGTGAACAAGAACAGATTTCCATATCCCGATATTATATTCCAAATTTTCCAATAAATAGTTTAACCCATTGGCATAGAATTTAATTAACTTTGACGTGAGAACATTTTCTAATAAGCGAAAATTCACTTTTTCGGTTTTTATAGTCATTTTTTTCCTCTCAATTATCTCCTACTATATGTTTTCCCCATATTGAACTCGATTATTGTAACTGTTTAAGCCATGTCAATTTGTGTTAGTTAATAATTTCAAATAATTTCTATCTGTGCCAGCTCCGAATGAACAACGTGCAAATATAATGACACATCGATATCGAAGCCTTACTAAACTCCCGAATCCGATCAAATAGAATGTTCATACCCATGCTTTAATTTTCCCATATACTTACAAAACACTCGGGAATAAACGAACGAACGAAGAGTACTAGCTGTCATGGGATCGATCTCAATATATTATTTTCTAAACGGACGGACACATCTCAGCTAACAAGTAATCACAATCAGATGACTACTATATTAAATATGTATGTAAATACATATGTATGTAATACATATACATACGTAAATATGTGGCTTGAACACATCGATCCAGCCTTGGTTTATTGATTATTTTGAAAGCGGCTTTGTCAAGGTACTCGTAATAAACGAACGAATCTCTTTCTCTGCCGATACTCGTATTTAGCAGTCCTAGACATAATTTTTCACTTCACAGTTTAATTAACATTTCATTCGTTAATATACTCGTATTGTAGGTACTCCTCTGAGGGAGTACACAATACATAAATCATCGATTTTCTAACTCATGAACCTTTCGTATTACCACCGCGAGATCGAGAGCGAGAGATTCAGAATAACGAATACTCATGTAGCAATGCAGTTAGCTAAAACGAAATAATTTCGAGTTGAATGTAAGAAGAGAGTTTGTTCTTTCTTATTTTTAAGAATAGTACATATGTATGTATGTGTGCTCATGTACATATGTATGAGTGTATATTTGTATGATTTTTCTTGTGCAGTAACATGTTTCAGGACACACACACCCCAACCTCAACCCAACGCTACATTCTAATTCAAAAGTATAATGAGTTTCTTTCACTGCCATTCCTTATTCTTCCCGCCATAGCCGCCCACCCATCGACCCACTCACTCTCACACACATACTAAAAGAAGCCATCTCTACAAGGGGTTGTTAGATTCGCCAAAAGCATCGCATCGAATAAGAAATACACTCTGAGAGTTAAAACTGTCTTCCCAAACGGGATGGGATACAAATCCTCACCGGACCGGGAAAAGTCTAGCCTAGTCGTGGTGCCATACATACGTGGCACTCTTATAAAAAGGCGTAAGGAGCTAAGGAACAAGAAAATTCCCGGTATCCTTATGTACAAGCCGACACACCCACCCACCTCTTTACTAGGTACAACCGACTCCTCGACCGTTTCCCCAGGCGCTCCCAGGAGAATGCAAAAGAGCACATGGGTACATACATACTTAGAGATGCGTCGATGCCAGTTAGTGGCTACTCTGCCTTGTAGCAAATAGTGCTTTCCAAATGATTTTTGGAATAAATACAATAACTAAGAGAAATTCCATATACGTACTGCATACGTATTACGTAAGTAATATTTTTCTATATGTGAATTGAAAAGGTTTATCCTTTGTATGTAAATGTATGTATATTATTGATATTGTTATTGTAATGTTTGAGTTAATCAAATTAAATGAGTGGTCAACATAGTACATACATGTGCACATATGTAGGTCCTCGATCCGTTGAATGTCTCCAACAATCGCTATGTCACTGCATTTTCCACTGGGAGGCCATGTATTTCATTTCCGCACAGCAACCACATTTTCGCGCACAGGATATGGGGGGTGGAGTGGAGGCGGGGAGTGCTTCCACACAGGCATCTGCGCACATCTATACGAAATACACATACTCGTACATACCTCGCCTTCATTTTTGTTACCGCCAAATGCCATGGCTAAATTTTTTGTAGAATATTTTTGAGCAACTTTCTTCAATTTCTCCGCCAGCGTTGGGGTTTTTTTTTGTCGTTTTGTACTTCTTCCTCCTTGCACTATGCTGTACACTGTACGCTCTACATATGTACTATCCCTATGTAGGTATGTATGTATATACGAGTCTTTCATGTGGGTGTGTGTATCTCCATGTGGATGGGGATGTGTATGTAGTTCTTGTGCGCGTGCTGGTGCTGTTTTTTAATGAAACACAACCCACTCACTCAAGTGGCGGCTTAAGTTTCAAAATGCCAAAAGGAAAATGGGCGAAATGGAATGGTGGAATGGTACAAAACAAAATGGGTATGGGTATGGGGTAATGGGGGAAGGTAACGTTGTACCGTGTCCCGTTGCTTTCTATTTATGGGGAGCGAAAGGGAGCAACTTATTGCGAGACTGGAGGCAACGACACAAAGGAAACGCAAGGCATAATACAAAAAAGGCAAAGGAAGTTTTGAAAAATAAACGCAAGCGTTGGCGATAAGATAAAGGATAATTTTATGTATGTACAACTTACCTATTGTATGTATTCTTATTTCGTGAATTATGTATACTGAAAAGGGTACACGCATACACACATAGATACATACATAACCACATATGTACATACGTCTGCACGTGCGGAATTGCAAAGTAAAAGAGTTTTCCGTCAGAAATCTGTCGACTGTACCTGCCTGCTCGTATCAATAATTTGTATTATACTCGTAAGCTTGCAGCTATCTTAAAATCGAATGCATATGTACAGTTGTGTTCAATGAAATAATAGTGCCACGCCTCACTTCTTTTAAAACACTTTTTGAGATATTTTTAGTCCTTCAAATTGAACAAGTGATACCTTTACGGAAAGCCTGGAATGTATGCATTAGAAACTCGAAGAAACCCCGTTAAATTTGGTATTCTTGTTTTTCATGACTTTAGACAACTACCCATGATATCTGCTGTTCAATAATAGTAGTGCTGGGTTGAATTAATTTCTAAAAATGAAAAAAAAACAAAGCAAATTAATTTAAATTAAATCAATAGCTCAAATATTATGAACAAAATTTTAAATCGCTCTGATAGTGATGTGACAGTTCGTAGCCGATTGATTAAATATTATTTGAATGCAAGAAGTCCCAGAAAGCTCCGCGTTTGGGTCTGAGAGTATATGGGTGCACGACTTCAGTTTAGAAAAACGCGTTTGGAATGGCCTGTGTCACAGTGACCAAAATGCCTTTGACTGATGATAGTAAAGTTATATTATATAGTACGATATACTCAACAGAATATGTTTGGCATACACAGAAATCCGATTACCACCTAACATCACGAAAAAAATAGCATTGAGCCTTATGGGGCCCAGCTCATATGAGCTAGTAGTTTCTAGCCTGGCGTTTAAGTATAGTATGGATTTGAGCGAAACTGTGTATGTAGGCATACTTTAGAATACATTACATTCATATTACAGTTGAAAAATACCTGTTAAAAGGATCTTTTAAGCGGATAATGACTTGAAACACAGAGAAATCTCGCTAGGAATTAATTTTTATCGGAAAAGATCGACGTTTTTCCATGGCCATCGAAATCTAATGAAAGAATAACAAATACATTGTTGGAACTGAAAATCCATCAACCAGAGCCAAGTCCTCTGGAAGCGTTGGCAAGAGATTAATGACCCATGTTCGGCCGGTGCAAGTTCGCAATGAAGAAAGAAGTTCGCTCAAGAAACATGAAGAACATAATATATACGTTTTTATTTGAGTTTCGTTGTTTTTTTTTCAATTTTCTAAAAAACACTACTATTTCATTGAACACAACCGTACTTATGTACATATACATATTTAGGAGCGAAAATTAAGATGCAACAATGACACAAGTTTCGCGGATATTTAATTATCGAACTTGAACAATATCTTGAGAAAATACACAAATACAATACACAGTTCCTGCAGTTGTTTTTGCATTGCTCAAACGAAGAAAAGATTATACATACATATGTAATATGTATGTATGTATATTGTTTGTGATTCTGCAAATCAGTGCCAGTTACTGTATCCCTGATTTTAAATACACTAGCCCTCGCATACTGTGAAGAAACTTGTAACCCCATATTTTGGATCATATTTTGGGTTAAGCCTATATGTATTATATTTGTTGTGGAAGTGTGTGGAACACCCACAAAGTTTATATGCACATACATACATATTTATTTATTAACAATTAATAATTATGCACATATATTCTTGATCAGCATCAATAGCCGAGTCGTTATTGCCATTTCTGATCTGTCGTCCGTCCGTCTTGTTCTCAGAGACTATGCGAGCGTATAAGCATTAAATCGAGGAAATCCCGTTCCATTGGCATTCCATCTTCTTGTTCTCCATGGCTGTAGACGAATACTCATGAAATCGGCTGTTCAATGAAATAGTAGTGCCGGGTAAAATTAATTTTTAAAAATGAAAAAAACAAAAAAAAATTTTTTAAGTGAGCTCAGTTTTGGGTTTGAATAATTTGATGATAGAAATTCTTGTACATAGTAGTTTTGTTTTGTTTTTGGAGCTTAAAAGAATTAATTTTCGGACCAGAAGGGGACACCTAAATGTTAGACTAAGAACTAAAGGCAGGAGGTAAAAACGAATTGAAAACTATGTTGTAAGCACTATTGTATTTAACCCAATTAACTATCATTGGCTCAGGTTTTTACCGAACTCAGAAGAGCTGTTGTTGTTGGTTTTTTTTTCGAATTTTTTTATTTTATTGAACATCAGATTTCCTGCATATAACAAAGAAAATACAAGAGAATGTAATGCAAATGTAACGGGATTTATTCGGTTTTAAATGCATTCCAGGCTTTCTATAATGGTATCATTTTCTCAATTTGGATAACTAAATATAGCTACTACGAGTATTTTATTGAACACAACGTATAAATATGTACTGCTATTTTTCAGATGGATTAATCAAAATCGTTTTCGAATTTGTATTCACACATAATACTACATTTAGTTGAGCCATCGAACAGCTGGAGGAGGCAGATTAGGAGCATCCTAAGTTTGGTCCTGGCCCGAGGAGCGTCGTGCTCGTTATCGGTCCACACTGACGCCATCGACCTGACTTGCATACCTTAGAGAGCAAAAAAAGTGGAGCAGCCATTTTGGTGGAACCGAGACCTGACTCTCCAAATAATCAATCTCGAAGAATTCTATAGGATCGCCAAACAAGCTAACGAAAAGATTATCAACGACTTTATTAAGAGATTTGAGAGGAGAGCCCCAAAAAACCAGCTAATGCAGATGACATAAGCATACTTATTTACGGAAGGGTTCGGTTCGAAATAAGTAGGACCTAGTTTCAACGCGGACAAGATGGACCTCATCCTCTTTACCAAAAGGTAGAAGCTACCTTGCCAGGGCGGGTGTATCCCTTCCCCCGATCATATAATAGCACTGTTCATATAACGATACCGATCAGCATCCTCGTAATACGAGTTGCTGATCGGCAAGGAATGGCATCGAGTATATAAGTTGGACTCATATAAGTTTGAACCCATACAAAATCATTTTAAACTTGGTATTTTTTGGTTTGCACTTGGTATTCACTGGGATTAACTTTTTCGGACCAATAGGCGCCAGGAGCTGTGTGGGTGTGTGATAGACACACATGTCCTACATTCAACAATTACGCTAATTAACAAAAAGGGGTGGAGTGCTGAAAGAGAGAAAGGCCATACCAGATACTGGGGGTAGTACTGATACATTTTCCAATTCAAATCTCTGTTGGGGTTAGGTAGAAAGGTTGGGTGCTGGCTGGCCGGGAGCATTACCTGTTGTAAACTGATCGTGTTGGACTTTAGTTCGTCTACCGAATGTGTGCGTGGCGCAATCTTTTTTGAAATTCGGAGCTGTTAGGTGTTAATAAAACATAAATCAAAATCAAATATGGCAATCATCATTCGGTTATAAATCGCTACCTTAAGCAACCTCCAATCATAAACCCTCTGAGGATCCCTCTGCTACATTTATCATAATACTAAATTTAGTAAGTAGTATTCGGTCTACTACTATTTGTACTGCCGCTATCTGCTGACTCGTAATAGTGTTTTAATAACACACTGGACGACGACGACGACGGGGCAGCGCAGCAGCAGCACATGTATATCCTTTATTTAGGTAGAATACATTTTACACGCCATCCTCATGTCATGTAGCACTCAGTGGCGCCATGTCCGCGACGGTCACTTCTTGAACTAACGATTACCCTACAATTCTCACTGCTATGAAATTTCAAATTGTTATTTTTTTTGGTTTTTGTTTTTTGTTTCTTTGTTTTTAGGAAATATTTGTATTAATTAATTAAAGAATTAATTATTTTGCCTTTTATTGTCCACTTAAAATATACTTTCAAGAATCTTTTGATGTAAATCCTACATACATATATGTTAGATATACGTAAATATATACCTATGGGTACATATGTAAATGTATGTACCATTACCAATACCACCGCCTTACGTCGTGTCTTAAGTTTTTCCGCCATCCTGCTGGTGTCCTCGTCCTCTCTTTTGACGTTGCGTTTGGTAGCCTTCGTTCGGTTCGCTTAATTTTCTTCTTCCTTCTAAATATGACCCCCAACAACCCCAAGGCTGCTTGCTCGGACTGCGCTGCTTAACATAATGAGGGTGTTTTTTGTCTGCGCTGATGCACATGCTTAAATGTACATACAGAGTCTTGTACATAGTACAAGTTTGGGCAGACTCGACTCAGTAGACTCAGCAGACTCAGTACATACATATGTATTGCCATGTGCTGTACCGTATTGTCTTCGACTATAAACTTAGCAGATGAAACAAGCACGTTAACATCCAATACATAAGGCATAAGTATACATACATATGTATGTACATATGTCTGAATACTTGGATTCTTTCCTCGATTAGATAATCATAGCTTAAAGCTTAAAAACACCCAAGTTCTAGGAAGAAAATTATTCACCCCACCCCTATCCCTCACGCTAACCCTTACCCTAACCCAAGCCACGCCCCGCTTCGCACTCATACATCCTTCATTCAAGTTCCAGCTGCGTTTCTTCTGCGCCGCGTGTGTTAAAACCGTGGCAGCGAGGCCACGCCCATCGACCAAGGAGCGTGAGTTTTCGTATATTTTGTAAGAAAGTTTATTATCATAGCTGACAGTGACTTACAAAGGTTGGGGAACTTGTTATTTTACTCATCCAACTACATATGAATGTAGATACAGATTAATTCAAAATCCGAAATTCCGATGATGATTTATTCGATTTATATCCAAGGACAAGGTGTATTCTGTTGTAACTATGATTTTACATGATAGTACATATGTACATATGTACATCTCGGGCGAAATGGGCCATTTTATTTTTTTTATAAATTATACACAAAAAACATTTCCTGATGTTGGATATTCCAGCTGCAGAAAGTCGGTACAAAAAATTTCTTGGGATGTACATATATTTGGCTTTCAAGGCGAGTATATAACGCAACTATAATTAATGCACAAAATTATTTTATATTGTTTCATGATCCTAACGGTTCCCTTTTGGGGACATTTAGCACTCTTAGCGCCCCGAAACCGTATGGTTCAGAAGAGTAACTCTGTATTGGATTGTTCATGAATCCAATCCTTTATAGCACTAGAAAATTAAAAAAAAACCTATTAAATAATAGTCACTAAATAATACTTGTACTTGGTACAGTCGCTATAATTAAGCTCTTTTCGGGAGTTTTATTTGAATGTTGTTTTGCTTTAACATTTTATTTTTAGTTAGCTTATGGTTCTAGTCTAGGTGTCTTAAATTGTACAGAGCTGTTGGTGGATTTTAAGTTAATGGAGCCCAATATCTCGATTTTAATATATTTAACTTTTAATTTATTTTTGGAACGTACATAACATTCTGAGTAAGGTTCTACACAATTTTGTCATAAGTAGCCTAAAAAGGGCTCAGAGTTTTCCCAATTAATTGATTTATTGAGGCCGGATTGAGGCATTGCTGGCAACCCATCTTTTCTAGATACCTGTTCGCAGCTTCAATACATTCATTACACATTACACACATCAGACCAAATCTTTCAAGAGGATAAGCACCTAACGTTGATTGACTCGTAAAACGCTATATACAACTTTAAATGAATAGATTCGGATTCGATCAATTGTTTTCTGATTGAATAGAGAGATTTTTGCTAAAATGCTACTGAAGATTTGTAACTGGTGCATTTAAGTCTGACAAAGCAGTTAAACATACATTCATACATATATAGATAATAGTGTGATGCGATCCAAAATAAAAATAACGAATACATTGATTAATCCGGGAATAAGAGTGCCAAAGCAGCTATCAATTAGAGTTCTGGTCACTAAGAACACAGAATATTTAACTCAATATCTTAGTGCACTGTTGTGTTGATGTGGAGATCCCATTGACCAGTTTTACCATTCCCTGCAATGATATAAAACAAGTTAGCATACATAGAATCAGATAGGCCAGGGAACCGCAACCTGAGGCTCGCGAGCCGTATGCGACTCGTTTGATGTCAAGATGCGGCTCTCAAGTTCCATGTGTGAATATAATAATAATTATATTATATTTACAAATCCCATACAAAAAATTCTACTTCAATCCAAATATATACTGCAAGCAGGAAAATATACTTGTTACTGACCCATACAATTTTGAAAATAACTGCCATCCTGAAATACCAGCACTAGTCAATCATTTCATTAAATCATGAAATCCATCACCTCTAATAGCGTATTTACACTAGGGTTGAAAAAAGCTCTCTAACATCGCCAGTTTAAGGAATTTCTTGATGAAATGTACAGACATTAATCAGCATACTTCTAGATAAAATAAATATGTTTTGGAAAAAAGTATGTCCGTTTTCAAAACAAAAACAAATTCCTTGCCTAAATGAAAAACAAATGGCTTTATACAACGAAATGAATATTAATTGAAAAATGATAAAATTGTGCTTTTGTTTTATAAATATATTTTTTTTCAGGGCAGCAACAAATTCGTGAATTCGTGAGAACAGCTGTTATCGATAAGTCTCTGTTAAACAAAGTAACAGTTGTATGAGCTGGCACTAACGCATGGGTATAACAGCAGTAAAATTTGGGCTGAACATTACAGGAGGAAATAAACCACACTCTTGCGAATGTCGAAGCGAATTTTGGCTGAAAACGTAAAGCGCAAAAGTAAGTAAAACCAGGAGCTTGTCTGATTAAAAAATTTGAGTCACTCTTTAAAACTTGAGAAATTTTGGAAATTGGTACTTTTGGCTTTTCCGTCGCAAAAGGTTGCCGAGCCCTGAGATAGGCGAATGTCAGAGTGACGTAGCATTGTCGATGAGAAAACACTTTTAAGAACCGGAAATGCACTTTGAAGGGATATTATGATTTCGGTAAATTATCCCAATACAACAAACGCAAGACCACTAACTTTATTTTGTTTATTTGTAACATTGGAATAATTTTTCAAACTCCAACTATAATAAATCAATAAGTTATCCTCATAACTTTACTTATATGTAGTACATCTCTACGATTTGGTGTCCAATTTGTAAAACGGCCACATTTGATATACATAAATATGTATGTATGTTTAACTTAACAATTTGAATGCTCCGATTTTTGATCGGATTACATTATGGTAATAACCTGCTTGAACTTGACCCAGATCGGATAAAACTACGGCGTTAAACTATGAACGGCACCCACTTCACTTTGATTTGGATCCGGGCTACTGCAAACTTGCTGTCTTGACTCGCTAAAATTGACTCGTCCTAAAGCTGCCTTTTGCGTTGAAAAAAACTACTCTTTTATTGCAATAAGAGAGGAAAAATTCTCTTTGAAATCGCTTGGCCACTGGTCAAATTACTCGTATATATCTTGCGCATGCTCCTGCTCCTGCTCCTGCTTACCTACAAGGAAGTGGTCACTGGTGAATCTTTCAGAAATTGAAAATGAAATCGCTCCAAATCCAACACAATCGACTGCATCTGCATCTGTCTGGCGGGGAAATCTGTTTTGAACTTTCTAGGAGCCCCCTGCCCCTCACCTCACAACCCTATCCAATGGATAAGGCCTTCATATTGAACTCGAATTCAAATCGACTATCCGTGTCCTTGACCTTTGAAAACACATACCATACCTGCCATCTTAGTCAGCCATGGAACTCTCTGGCTATTCGGAGACTTAAATCTGAGAAGCTTCGTGCGGTTAAGACATTAAGCATCAATTTCAAAAGATAGTTTGCAATAAACGGCGGATTTAATACAAGCAATTTTGATTGCAAAACGGGTCGATCCTTATCCTTATCCAATCTGAGACTTAGTCATCGTCCCGACCCAAACACTATACATTTAGTTTAACCTCATGTCTTATAGATTATTCCTTCAGCTACATACATATATGTACACATACATTCTTAATAAAAATACAAATCCAAACAATTCGCGGTACTGATTGGTCTTATTCGATTCCAATTCACGAAAACTCACGAAACGAACAAAACCTATTGGCACTGTCTACCGTCGCCCCATGAGAAAAAAGTTGTACGACGTCGACAAGGGTTGTGTTGTCTGGTGGTCAAGCGGTCAAGATTTTAAAGTTTTATTGTCTTTTTGCACCCAAGAAAAGGTTCAAATTGGTGAGAAAATTTTCTGGATAGACTGGTTTTTCAATATATGAGAAATTTTTCTTGAAAATCTATCCACAAACGGGCTGTTTTGCCCTTTTTTTTTCAAAGTTTGGTCTGCCCTCTCCCAAAGGGAGGGGAGTGATGAAGTAGGAAACGACAACACACCACCCCACCCCTAAGATCGCGAGAAGCAAAAAGGAACATTTCATGGAACGCGAAAAACTATATTTAGCTGGAGACTGGTGGAAAGACGCGAAGGTCCTGCGCGAAATAGGAAGGCATGAAAGAAGCGAAGCCAATAGGCACATCGCGTCATGTTCCGCATCGTCCTTGGCTCACCATTGGTGAAAATTATTTTCTGCGATTTTCTTAGCTCTTTTTCCCAAGCCAAGTCAAGAGTAACGCAGGCACATAACGAATATGGAGACGAGCCTGGGAGCTGGGCGTACTACTTCCATTCCCCTTCTCATGTATTGAAAGGAGTCGGAGTCTGAACACACAACAGATACATATTTGAAAGTTTATGCATATCCATACATACCTACATATGTATATGTATCTAGTATATTACACTCAGAAAATGTTTTTCAACATCAGTAAAAGCTTAAGTACAGGCTTCCCTTCCCTCCCCATCACATATAAGTACTAGAATGAAAGTAATATAGTTGCTTTCTGTATTTTGTTTGTATTTTTGTATTTTACTCTTTGTTTTCCTTATGACGGCTTTAGATATCTGTGGAAGCCTCTTATCGAGAGGTCTAGCTTTAGCAGAGAACCAGGAAATACGATTCTAGTTATTGTATTATTATAAAAATTATATTTTCTCTACTATATAAAAAACTCGTGTCACGGTGTTTTTGTTTGAGCTCCTCCCAAACAGCTCGACCAATTTGATTGATATTTGTGTTCTACATACCTTTAGTAGCTATGCGAATAGGATAGGTCGTAAAGTATTGTTCACCTTCCTACCACTTCATCAGGAAGGCCTGCCAATTTGGTCGATTGCGTGTGAACTATAATGACAAAAAAATACGAAAATTATTTGTGTCAGAATAGTCTTGCGCTCAAATTCAAACATGAGTCAGATGTTTGAACTGGTTGGAAAAATGGAAAAATCAGCAGAAATGCAACTACTTTCAAAATTACACCGTCCGGAGCAATTGAAGTAGCTCACAACAATGGGGCAAATGGTTTGCCAGGTCAGCTAGTATATTGTATATATTTTGGATGAATCGGAACAACTATTGTCACAAGAGAGTTAGTTTGACAATTTTGTGAGACTTTATTTAGAGAAGAAATTTTGATGTTGTTCCGAAGAACTCTGAGCAAAGATTAAAAGACTAATCTCAGTCAGTACGGCATGAAAACATAATCCGCTATCTACTTGGTCGTTATTTGTTACACTCTTTATCTAGATCTATAAGTAAATAAGTTTTTGTGCAAAATTCCATTCGTATGGTCTGAAGCTGAGTAATAAATGCTTATTGAAATAAAAGTTGGGCGACGAACATGCCTTTGTAGACTGGAAATTGATGCCTGATCAAGAAGAAACATACTAGAAACATACTTTATGAGATCGGAAAAGTTGTTTGTGGATCTTGGCCGCTCAATAGTATAAATTTTGATCAATGTTGAAATTTAAATTGAAACGTCCGATGTCTTCCTTGTCCCATGCCAAGGGGGTGGTGGTTCAATCACTAGAGTGGGTGGCCATTTTGCGTAGCCATTGTTGGTTTAAGTTCCTCTTGGTATGTTCGTTTACATGTTCAAGGGTAGATTTTTATGTTTTGTTGTTGGTCTATAAGTAAGACAGTTTAAAAATATTGCCATTATGACAAAATGACACACTTTCTTTACTCCCACATACTAAAAAAAAGGAAATGTTTAGTCCGTATAGAGCATACAAATTCTTAGTCACCGTCGATAATCGATAGCCGAGTCTATGTCTATATGGCAATGAAGGTGTTTTTGGCGTAGTGAGTCCCTAAATCGCGGAGAAAATAAGAGCAAGAGCAAACAGATTTTTGTGGCATCACACAATATCAAGTTTGCTTCAAGTTCGCCCCGAAAAATTGTGAAATGTGTGTGTTACACAATTGCCTTGGCTCTGAGCTTTAATTTTCGAAACTCATATGCACAAATATTAAAACCACAATAAAGAGAAAAAATCCAATACTAAACAAATGTTGGATTTATGCATCAGATACGTATATATACATACAAATGTACATATATGAGTGTATATTTCGGATCTGGACTTAAGCCTCCATTTTCTCTAAAGTAATGTCAGTTTGTTTCATTGGATGTGCTATTTTTCACGCCAAAACTACTGCGTTACAAGAAAAGCATAGAATGCCTATTTTAATTAAATAAGTATTCGGGTACGTCTTTTTATTTAATTCACTTTGAGCACACACATTTCCACCCCAGTTATCCACCCAGTACAGTTGTGTCGAAAAAGCTAATATGACTGTCTCCACTCCACCTCCACCGCCACTTCCTCTGTTTTCGTTCCAAGGCCCATGCTCACGTCTTAAAAATATTCCTAAATTTTCTTGTCGCTCTCCTCAGGAATACATATGCATAACCACAACCCGCGAGATTTTCCTCATTATATTGTCCTATCACATATTGTACTTATATGCATATATAAATATATATACATAGATATATTATGTATATACATATGTGTGTGTGAAAGTATTCACCCCTCGAACGCAAAGGACGCGCAAAGGACGCCCAGGCAGCGCAATTTGATTGGTTGTTAGAACTCGCGTTCTTCGCCCCATGGAATAAGTTATAGGAAGGACAAGAAGGAAGTACATGAGAAAGAATAGGGGGAACCGAAGGAGGAACTTGGCCAAGAGGCGGTATGTATGTATCCCCCGACCCCAAGACGCAAGAAATGCTTCGCGGCAATCCGCTCGGTACGGTGTACACACATACACTTTTAACCCGCTTAAACGTTAAAATCATACGCATACTATGTACATATATACATATATGTACATATGTATGGCCATTTGCACATACACGATAAACAAATTTGGGTGGAAACTATTCGCAAGGAAGCAAGGAAAAAGTTAAAAATTATTCTAAGGACTCTGATTATAAGAAATGGACAAAAAACATTTTCAACATCAACAGCGATAATATGATGATACTTTTTTCGTCATTTAGTGAACCGTTTCTGAAGGTAAGAGACTTTTATATAAATTAAAGAAAGGCCAGTAAGGAAGTTAAATAATGAGCTAAGAGTTTGGAATGCATTTAAATTACAAATATTAATACTATTTCGGAGAATGGTATGTTAGTATTAGCATTTTAAGATTCCATACGGTCCTTTTGTACTTTCTACTAAGGGCACCGGCACCATACACAAGAGCCGTATTCTAATATCGGACAAGCAACCGAGATATAGAGAGTCTCCGTTATTTTGTAGGTGTCGTCAAATTCCTTTTACCACCTCATTACATTCCCAAGCTCGTCCATGCCTTGGAAATGTGTTTCAAAAATTGTAGTATTTGGGGCTGCGATATAACAGCACAGAGAACTGCGACAGAAAGAAAATGAGACAGCAAGGGGCTGTAAATATGGAATTTCATCAATTTGCATTTCGAGCAATTAAGATTTGGATCGATAATATCACATCTGAAAACCAGTCTTTCTTGAAAACTTTGGCTGAGATGATGATATCACAGAGGGCCTCTGTGGAAGTCAGGTCTGGATTTAATGCTGATCAATTAAATACAGCCATTCTGCAACCTGTAAAGAAGCTGTTGGTAAAATGATAGCCATCCTCTCCACGACAAACCATCAATGGGTATTTTAGGTAATCATATGACCGATGAGTCTCGTTTTGCATGGCCTGAAATAATCAGTCATCACAATGATCCATAAATCCGGAAAAGACAACTCATATAGACCTATCAGCCCACTGCACTGCCTAACAAAGATATTCGAAAAACTGCTCCTGAGTCGTATCAAACAACACCTAACCATCAACGGTGCCATCCCGATGCACCAATTTAGATTTCGCGAAAAACACGGAACCATTGAACAAGTAAACCGTATAACCTCTGAGATACGAAATGCATTTGAAAGGAGTATTGCTCCGCTGTTTTTCTCGATGTCGCCCAGGCTTTCGACCGCGTTCGGTTAGACGGCTTAATCCACAAAATCAAAATATTGCACAGAACATCCATGGAATATTGGAGTCATACCTACAGCAAAGAAGCTTCGCAGTACGATGCAAAGATTTCCTCTCTGAATATCATCCAATTGAAGCTGGTGTATCGCAAGGCAGCGTGCTTGGACCGACACTGTACAAATATCATTTTCACAGCAGATTTACCGACAAACAGCCTAACAACAACTTCGACATTTGCTGATGATACTGCCATACTAAGTCGCTCCAAGTCGCTCAACGAAGCATTTATCATCTCATCTCGGGGCCTTAGAAAAATTTCTAGCAGACTGGTGCATACACATAAACGAGCAAAAGTGCAAGCATATCACCCTTACTCTAGACAGGCAAACTTGCCCTCCATTATATCTGAGCAACATCAACCTTCCACAAATCACAGAAGTATCATACCGTGGTGTTCATTTTGATAGAAGGCTTACTTGGCGTAAACACATCGAAGCGAAGAGAAATCTACTTAAATTTAAAGCTATTAACATTGGCTAATAAACACCCGTTCACCACTAAAACTGGAGTATAAAGTACTTTTGTACAATGCAGTTCTCAAACCCATCTGGTCATACGGCTCCGAGCTACGGGGAAACGCTTGCGTTAGTAATTCAGGCCAAGCTTCAGGCCCATCTTAATAGAATTTCGCAGTCTTTAACTTGGCACACTAGCCATACACGACTCCGGCGAAGAGACCTCCCCACCCAGCAATAATAATTAGCTAGGGACGTACTCTAAGTAAATAAGTGTAATTAATTAAATAAATATTATTAGGTAAGATTTGCATACTTGTCGTCGTTTCTAATAGGGAAGATTCGATATATAAAATATAAGAGCGGCGCTCTTCTCGTGCAATTTGTGGTTCTTCATCAGTTAAGTTAATTGATTCGCACTGTTCCGTATCGTAGTCTAATTGCTTTACGGCTCCGTGGGGAAAGATTAGATATTCTTCGTCGCGGCATCCATATTAATCAGTATACATATATTAATGATGTTGATACTCAAACAAACAAATTTTCCGTCTTTTTCAACAAACAGGCACTTTTAAACTAATATTTTTATCTCTTCGACAATTAGCCAAATCGGTCTAAGCAGATTTAATTCATCTATAATATACTCCATAAGCACTTTAAACAGACTGAATTTATTTTTTGATCTATGTAACACTTTCCATAAAAAAATCAAGCAAACCTTTGAAAGACCTACTTCATACAACAATACTAACGCTTTCCTACAGGATTTTCCGAGCTTCGGTCGCTTTTTCCAATGTTTTTAATAATGATTTTGATGTGATTTCGCTTCATACAATAAGATATGTCTTAATATTGAATACCCAAAAGGAAAATACTTATACAGTTCCTGATCTGGTATAGTCTTATACACTGGTTTGCCTGCATATTTAGCATAATATTAACACTAGACATTTAATAATAACATTAACAGTAACATCGATATTCACTGACAAAAGCTCGTCGCCATCAAACTCTACATGCTGTAGGGCCTATAACAGCTACCTACAGCCCAATAGATGTCGCTAATGGTAGGACCGTAAAAGGGCTGCCAGATCGTGCTTGAAGAAAAATGCCACACAGTCTGGCATCTCCCCTCCCCGTTGACCGTGTCAGACAGGTGGCGTGGCAATATCACAGCTGTGCCATCGGCAACATTGCAGCTTATTTCGGTAAAGTCCAGAATTATCTTACCCTTGCCTTGCATTGCACTCACGGTATGTGTCTCATTCCCGTTAGCTTTGGCAGATTATAATTAATATTTGTATGTTTATATATGCCGTAGTCCTTGTATTTTTTAATATTTATACATTCGTGCGGTAAGTCAGAGGCAATCTGATATGGTCTAGGAAGGCAATAATCGTCATTTATATTTGACCTTTTACCAGGTGCGAGTTACAAAGGAGTCACGCCTATGTGCGTGAATAATTTATGAATAACATGAAAATGAGCACTTAAAATAATATAATAGAATATAGAGCATCCTGATGAAGGATACTATTTATCTTAGATACTGCTGCATCTGCCACGGCCGTTTCCGACCCAATGAAGTATATATATTCTTGGTCAACATCAATAGCCGAGTCGATATAGCCATGTCTGTCTGTCCGTCCGTCCGCTAGGACAACCAAATTTTGTTTCCAGACTCATGTGATATCACACTGCACAAGTGTATTTCAAAATATTAATTTTATATCAAAGATGCACATGTCTTCTATATTTTGTTATATATTGAAATATATATATGTACATGCATAGTATGTGTATGAATATGTGTTCACTATATTTTGCGTTAAATATTATTCTTGCATTTGTAGGATATGAATATCAGTTAATGAATTATTAGTCGATAGTATTGTAAGAAATGTAGACATGTCCGCGAATTATTATTATAAGATTGACGATTCACCATAATTGCGCTGTACCGATTGATGATTCGGAGGGATGAGCACAATTATATTATGAAAGTCAGTTGTTTTTCCATTAACAAGTGGATATGTTTTCAAAAATCGAAACGGAACGTTTTCCAATACTCCTTTTATTTCAGACCAATGAAGATAATAAAACCAACGTTGGAAAAATAACCATTTTGCCGTCGTATGCTTGTGTACTTATTCATTACTTTCACATGCAATCCAGCTTGGGAGGAGATACAGATACAGCAGCTCTTACTTATTGGACAATCTTCAACGAATCGTAATGGATTTTGTTGTGAAACTTGCAGTGTTTGGATGCGATGTCTCCTTACTATATCAATGCAGAAAATAGGTAATCAAAAACTATTGTATACGTTAAGTACTCGTTAGGTAAAATTGTGAAAAACCTTTGCGATGTTTTATTTTGTATGCTTCATCCCTGCAATTATCCTTACAACGAGATTGTGACATAGCGCAACGGCGGGAGCTTTTGGCTTGAAGGAAATCCTCTCTTTTAGCAACTCCCTTAAACGAATGTCGAGCTGGAAATAAGGACCATTATTCGTTACCCACCCCTTAAATTTCCAGCTGGAAATAAGGACCATTTTTCGACACACACCCCTTAAAATTCCAGTAAGGGGAAAGAGAAAAGTTCCTGTTTCATGAACCAATGAAAATCGAGAGAAATCATTTTGGTTTATTTCATTAAAGCGTCCGATCCTGTTTCTTAAAGAATTGTCTTCCTCACTAAATTAACCTCCGTATCATTTGATTCATTCATAAATTTTATTTATATAAAGTACGTCTATAAAGTGTATACCAAAAGAATAGAGTTGGTCGATGAGCAAATACATACAAATTTGGGGAACAAAAATAATCATCTGTAACTATAATAAAATACTTAGTTCCAAGAAAAAAATCTTATATATGTATATATCTTATATACATATGTGACCATATGCATTTCAAAATTGAAAAACCCCACATTACAAACAAAAGTTAAGATAAAATATATGTATCTAAACATGTAACCGTGTATGTATTATATTCTTGTCAGCAACAATAGCCAGTTGTCCGATTGTAAGACTTGTGGCAATTCATGATTCCATTTGGACACTTAATTTGTTTGTAATATTTATTTCTGCGACGCTCCCATAACAATTTTAGCATCCACGACATGATTAGAATTTGGATTTGATTGGTTTTCGTCTCAAGCAAAATCAACAATGGCTAAATAAAATCGACGACGTAGAAGCTTGCGTTAGCGGAGACCACAACGACAGGATTTTTTTTCATGGCAACAGCAACAATGTAAGAATTGCTATAATGTAAGAAGTATCTATAATACAGATTCTATAGATACAAAACCAGGTATACAAATAACGACAACAAAACCAAAAACGACTGGCTGCAACTTATTCATTGGATTATGTGACTTCTTTCTGTTGTTATTGGGATATGTTCCATTTTCGATTTATTCTCCTGGTCGTTCAATCAACCAAACACAAGGTTTTGCATGATAAGATAAGATAGCATGGCATAAAACTTCTCCTTGTATGATACAACCTAAGGAAATCTTACGTTTTGTATATTACTTTAATATTTACAAAAAAAAAAAAACGTTAGTGCGCAATACAAACATACTTGCAACTTTCGCCAAAACTACTCCTGGCATTACATTTATATATTTACATTATATGTATTTTTGCCGGCTGATAGTACCTGGGGATGTGGGGACATTTCGTATTTAAATGCAGCCCTCGGCAAGCTTTCATTGCTATTGTTTTGCAAGTGCCAAGCCAAGTTTATTGAATAAATTTTTCTCTTCGCGTAAAAGTACTTAAAAGTTGAAGAATTGCGGGGGATGAGGACGACGCAGCAACAACAAAATGGGGACACAGTCCGAATAAAACCGTTAGCTGAAAGGGTGGGCCTCACAAAATGTAAATCGTGTTGAATGGGACAGTATAGTACCATGGCACGAAGCAAAGAAGAATCGAAATGAAATATTCTGGAACATTGATATGTCGACATACACTCGTACATAAATTAAATATAGGACAGCTGTTTGAAACTATTGGTCCTAAGACACCTAGGAAAAACTTTAATAATAATAATTGAAAACTTAAAAACTTAACAAGTGTTGTTCAATATGATTCTAATTACAAGGAAACATTTTTGTTTATTTTAGTTAAATATTTTCATATAGTATATATACATACATATGTATGTATATTTATTATTTTTTACCCAGGCAAATATACTCTTTCGATCAAATTTCTTTGGACACGGAAAAATTTGTATTGAAAATTAAGACCAGGGCTGTTTTGGACTGGTGTACTCTACAAAGTATCCCTTCCTTCCTTTATAAGAAAGGGGAAAAAATTTAAATAAATAAGATGAAAAGCAACCACCAAACGCAAGGCCAGATAGCAAGTACGAGGGCGGATCAATAAGTCCGAGACCTTTTGGATAAAAAAGAGGTTTTTGGACACAAATTTAATTTATTTATAAACAAGGTCTTGTTTTAGCTCGATAAACTTTATTCAGCATTTCTCCAACCTTTTTATCCCTTAAAAAAAGGATTTGTCGAGGTCCTCAAAGTCGGTTTTTTTTAGAGACCTGAATCTCTTTCCGCCGAGCCATTTTTCAGTTTTTGAAAAAAAGGAATAGTCACTAGGGACTTTTTGAAAATAGGAAATTTTGAAATTAAAGCTGCACATGTCTGTACTGGTGGAAAATAACTTTTTTCTTGGCCAAATGCAGTCCTTTCTTTTTAAAATCTTCATCAAATCGATCCAATAAGTTGGCATAATATTCGCCATTGTCTGTTTCACCCTTTCTGATGGTAATCAATGTGTTTTCTTGGCTGAAAAGCTCACAGCTGTGGTGGATCCACGGCCTATCCGCAGCAGCCCTATTGCGAAAAGCTTTCTTATACCCAAGTGATCATTCAAAATTGAAACCACTTGGCCATGTGGTTGCCTATGGCTTCCAAAATATCTTGCAAATTCAATCTCCGATCGGCCAAAACCATAACGTAAATTTTTTCAATTTCTTCGGGTATAAGCTCGCTATCAATGGCTTTAAACCACAAACAAACTGGCGCAGCTTCTTTTGAAAGTAATCAGCTAATAGATGACTTATTACAGTCAAATTTATCCGTTCTTATCGCTCAATGCTATAAAATAACTTATCTCGATGCAGGATACGCTTTTCACAGGACAGGTAGCGTAGAACGTACGCACATCCATCGTCGCTATCATTTCATAATTCGTTTTCAGCCCCGTGTTAAAAGAAAGCTCACCAGGTCCTGACGACGTTTCCGGATATGTACTCAAGTACAACTGAAACTTTATTCCTTCCACTTTGCATTAACCGTTAAGGGTCTTAGAATTCCCTTTACCTTATAATATCCACCACTAATTCCATTCCTCTTGATGGGAACTTGATGGTTCAGTCATTGCATATCAGTGTCCAGACTTTGCAAAAAATTATTGCCATATCAATTGGCGAGAAATTCAAAATGTCTCGGACTTATTGATCTGCCCTCGTACGATTTGAGAAAAGAAGGAAAATTGAGCGACTTGGTCCGTCCGCACACCCTCGCCAAACCATTACTGCCCACCCCACCCTATCTTCGCGTCAATCTGAAAGCCAAGCCAAGGAAAGTCGAGTCGAGTCAGGTTCCATCGCCTTACAGCTCTGCGCAGTTCCTGGCCGTGCCGTCATCGTCATCATCAATATTTGAATTTAAAATTTCTTATTTTGCAAAACACGCGCCATATTTATTTCTTTCTTTTGATTTTTCTCGCCTCTCCTGCTATCGCCTTTTCTGCGTCTCATTTTCTTTCGGTCCGGTCAGGCATCCACCACTGGCACTCCCTCTTCCTTTGGTCCACAATGCCGTTTTGTTTTATTACGCAAGCATTTTCCTCCATTAATAGCCGCGAGCATTAAATTTTTAAATCAGCATGGCGTGGATGGAAAGAAATGGCAGTGGGAGTAGGATGGAGGATGGAGGATGGTAATGGCGTGGGTACAAACGGGATGGCGATACAGGGCGAAAGAAGTCATCGCTAATGATGTCCCGGGTACAGTCGCGCATAATTGTATACACCGACAAAGGATGGTTGCGCATTTGTATCTGGACAAGTACAAATAGAAGGACAAGTACATATGTATGTATATATGTAGATTCCACGAAATGGTCCGAAATGGACCAACTATTAGGTAATCAAGATACTGTTGGGTAGTGCACAGTCAAATTATACGTATGCGGGATATTGAAAAGGTCTGGTCTGCGTTAAGTATCGGCGCGAAGGGAAGCGTCTGGAGCTCTCACAGGTTACAATACTTTCATTAGGGATGCTAAATATTCTCTATGCGCTTCTTGGGATCGCCAAGATTCATATGCAAATGATCAGTTTTATATCTCGAGTTCCAAGTAGACCGCACCAACCCTTTACGTCCTCCGCGTGGTGCGGTGCCATTGTAGGAACCTAGCCTTGCAGCTGCGTTTACTCGGGCCCAGGGACCTGGACCGTTACCGGACACTGGATGATCTGACCAAAGGGTAGAGGAAGGAACATCTGGAAAACTGGTTTTCTCACGCTTACCCTATCCTGGCATAGCCATCACAGGACAAGAACGACCCTGACAGCACGAAAATCTCACCGCGCGAGTATTCAAATTTATTTGTTAATGTTCGCTGGACGCCACCGTCACTTCAGCCTGATATCGTCCACAACCCGGCTAATACAGCCCATCGGACACCTAGTGGTGAATCCGTAAGAGGGCTGCACTGGGGTTAGGTCAGTTGATTTGAATTTGCATAAACGCCCGACCTTCAGGAATCTGAATCAGAACCGGTAAACTAGTCAGACCGGTTGTGTGTTGTGTCCTCTCAGCATATGCATGCCCATCGAGCCCATCAGTGCCCAAGGGCCTCAGCTTAGCATAGCCCATGCATGCCTGGCCCAAAAGCCCTTTAGCACATGTCCTTGTCGTTTCTGTAGCTGTTGCTGCTCCACTCTTTCACCCTAGTTTCTACATACATTCTCTCTCACATGTGAACGTGGAGCGGGGAGTCAAAGTCACACTCAGCTCACTCTCGGCTGGTTTTAGCACACATTCAGTACGTGCCAGAAAAGCTCGGCTAGGCTCATTTAGAGTTTGACGCTGGGACATAGCAGTTGAATGTTATTGCACAAATCGAATACGGATGCACGATACGTGCAATATGTACAACTGACCATTTGTTCAGAATGGATAGCCGGCGGCCTTGCAACATTTCCAAATCTGCTGAAAGACCGGACTATCTTTACTTACGGAGTCGTTAAAAAAAATGTTAATTGCCTACGTCAATGTGTGGATATCAATGAACTTTTAATAGCACAAATATAGAATCTTAATGAATTGAGTGAGAGCATGAGAGCATAGTGTCAAGTTACTTAAATAATACAACAATTGTAAAGTGTGTATGCGAATGAATATTATGGATACTATGGGCTTTGATTAATTTTCCTGTCTAATGATTCAATTAAATTCTGTTTCGGAAACGAAGAAATCAAAGAGAGGCAGCAGCTAACAGCAGCTGGCAATTGGAGAATTTCCAAAGTGATTGTTATTATAATTTGTACTACCAAAATGCAATTCCTTCGCTTGCGTGTTTCGAAATTAGTAAGCCGATCAAGAAAATACAAGATATCCATACTTTATACGATTTTGGCTGTAGTACCCATAGATTTCCTATGCATATTATCACAATGTTGACCTAATATCTTGCAATACAAATCAGCATAGTTGTTGGTCATCCTTTTCGTCGAAGTAGATGAAATTCGCTAATAGAAATTAGTTTTTGAATGTGCGGCCGCGTTTTCATATCCGAAACGTAAAAATAATCATTGGATTGGATATTTAGCATCGCCGGAACAAGGAAACTTCTCTTCGCTAATAACATCCATTAGTAGCCTTCCTAAGTGGCGAAACAAAACAGTCTCAGGACTTCACATTTTCCTTTTTCTCTACACCATTTTGTACTCGAGAGAGGAGAGCTGTCCCATTTGTCGATTGTCTACTTTTCGTTTTTTTCGCTTTTACATTGCCAAACTTACGCAAGCAATCTGAGGGTGGATTGTATCGGCCGCGCTTGGCCAACCATTTTGTTTTATTTCACTTGCAGAACTCACACACCCACCCATCCACCCTCACTAACACAATTAGATGAGGTAACTAGACAAATTCCAATAGCGTTTTTATACCCGCTACTGAAAGAGCAAAAGGAATTTACTAAATTTATGTAAACGTACATATGTAAATATAGAAGGAAGTACATATATATGTACATATGTATGTATGTATATATATTATCAGAGACGGTCAGTCTTCACCTCACCTACTCGAAACAATACCTAAGGGGTATTTTAGTGTCGAGTCAATAGTTCCGTTCGCACTGGACTCTGTTGCTGGTCCATTCTCTACTCAACCTTGTCAAAAGCAAGAACAAACAAACAAAAGGAAATGACGATATTTTTTTTTTATCTTTCTGTATTAGATGTGAAAATATAAGAAGGCAAGACATGAAATTGATATTGAAATATCTAAAACCGTAGACTTTGCACTTGTTATCGTTAGATTAACCATTTTAAATCCATATTGTAATATGGATTACCATATATGTATGGTAATATGGTAATACGCGTAGTTTTATCAACACACTGTAGATTTAAGGATTGCCAACTCTACATTCTGGTTAATGGATTGCCAACCCTACATTCGGACGTCCTGACTCATCATTCGGCCCGAATGATTGAGACCACATCTTCACGTACTCTGCCATAGTATTTGTCTCTAAATACTCTAAATACCCTTAGATATTGTTTCGAGTGGGTGAGGTGGAAACTGACCGTCTCTCATAATATATATACATACATATGTACATATACATACATACATATGTACTTCCTTCTATATTTAAATAATGTAACTGTTCTTCTTTTCATAAATGTTAAGTTAGGAAGGAGTCACGGCTGTCTTCAGAGATAGCATCAGAATATTATTTATAATTAAATAATAATCCACGCTTTGCTGTGGCACATTATGGATAAGAAATCAGACCCTAAGTAAAGCCAGGCCCATGTTTCATATAAGATTAATTATTGCAATAAATAAAAATTGCAAATAAATATAACTTCTGTCTGGTTTGCCGTTGCGTGAACTCGCAATATTCCTTTCTGGTTCCCGCCATCGTCTCCCGTTCTGCATCTGAACGATAAGTATGTTCCTATCACGAAGGAATGGCTGATCCGAAAGCCATTTTATACTCAATTCTCGAAGATTTGAGGGACTTATATATTAAGTTGTTTTGTGGTGAATGCGGAGTAGATATATGTATATAGCTACGTCTGTATAACGGCCTGTCATTTCGTCCATGCGTCCGTCCATCTCTCTCGTTTGATGCCTATTTGTCAGAGACTACATACATATGTATGAATATAAGAGTTATAGCAACCACATTTTGTGATCAGATCGATGTGACATGAAACTGAATCAAGTTTGCTTCCAAATTTTGACAAATTCCCCACCACCCCCACAAATCTGTGGCATCCTCAATTTTTAAGATGCGAAAAACCTAACCCCAGAATTTTATAGAGTGTCCATGACCATATCAATTAGACCTAGACTGCCATTCACTGCAAGGGAAAAGACTATAATAATAGGCAAACGGTTCAGCTAAATCTATAAAAATATGCACTATACTTTTGTTGTAATGAATAAACCTTTCACTCAAGAATGATACGCAGAACATACACTTCTTGTATTCTATCAATTTGCATAGTTAGCATACATTAGCACACAGCTCTGAAAATTGTTTCTTCTTACAAAAATACTTAAATCGTGATACTCTGAGCCGGGTGCGCGTTGTAGATATTATTATATATATAGTCATCCTGTCAAAATTTCAGCGGTGCAGGCTTTTCGAGTTCTTAAGTCGGATACCAACCAACAAAGCCAATAGATATAGATAAAATATTACATTTTGCCTAAGTTATACAAAAATGTTAAATTAAAATTCAAATATGTGAATATGTGCATATATTTAAAACAATTATCAAGTTAAATAAAAAAATTAATTCCGAACATAAATGTGTTGCATTTTTTTTTTAGGTAAACGAATGCAGCCAAAAATATTGAACAATTAAATAGATATGTACATATGTACATACTATACACTGCCGATAAATAAAATAGACTCAGGGATTTATATATAAAATTTAATTTTTTAAATGAAAGTAAGAATGAATATGGAAAAAATGTATTATTTTTTCATTATTCAGAACTGTATTTTTTCTTAAGAAAATAAAAAATTAGCGTTCTAGGTCAAATGGTTTTGTTATAATATATTATTTTGTATGAGTAACCTAAAAAAATTTGCTTTTTATCGATCAATGGAATAGACTCATGGAGTTAAAATTAATATAAATGACAAAATCTTTAAAAAGCTTTGTGATAAATATTATTTGTGTGATATTTGAAGCTTAACTAATAATGAATAAGACAATCCTGTTAAAGTAACCAATATCAAGTCCAAATATAGTTCAAACCAGTTTTTTCTAATGAAAACCGTTGGAATTTGTATAGATGGATTTAATTCATAATTTCATGATACTAGAAAAGAAGAACATTTTGGACTCAGCACCATAGTCCTGAAGTGGTGTGAGCTGCCATATCTTGTTATGGTTCATTTGATACCCACCCAAACATGAGTCTTGTCGACATTCAAGAAATGCCTCAAACATATCCGTAGCGAGCTTTTAGTGAATTTTTGGGAGTTCCCTTAGGATTTAATGACCTGAAGTGATTTACGAAGTAATTTTAAACATTTGGCTTATTCATTATTAGTTAGTCTTCAAATATCATAAAAATAATAATTATAATAAAGCTTTTGAAAGATTTTGTCATTTATATTAACATTTGACCTAAAACGCTAAATTCCTGAATAATGAGAAAGTACATTTTTTCCATATTCATTCGTACTTTCATTTTAAAAATTTCATTTTATTATAGAAAATTCCTGAGTCTATTCCATTCGTCGGCAGTGTATGTATATTTAAGAAGTTTTAAACCATTTTTTTTATGAAAGTTGGGTATGTATCTTTTTATCATCTATGCCTAAAAGAATATAAAGACATTAGGAACAATGTAGAAATTTCAGGGTATTCAAAATCAAACGGGACTATTTGAAATGTGCAATTTTGGGTAACTCAACTCAATCATTTTGTTTTCAAATAGGACCACATCTTTTGTCTTTCTAAGGAAGAAATCGATCTGCAGCTCCGAAGCTAGTTTTCTTAATAGTTGATGTAATGATATAATCGTGTATGATTTTAACCGAGCAGGGGTGGGGGTAATTCTCACGTTCAACCAGCACTGAAATAAAAAAATATTTGGTAGAAATATTATTTCCATTCTACTAGCATGGCAATTTTCAAAATAAAATTCACAGACACAATTTGTTGGACAAGTTTAGTTGTGTTAATTATCTTTTTAATGGAAGAATTTACAGTCATCTTAAAATTGGATATAATAGAGTTGAGAGTAATTTTTTATATTAGATTTTTACATAGATTTTCTTAATTGCATTTAACACAGAGAGCAGCTTTCAAATGAAAATACAAAGACAGCTGCATTTAAATAACTGCTAGACCGAGAGCCAATCATTTATACACAATCGCAAGTCGATTCATACAGAGTTCGTAAAATACATGCACAATATACGGATGGGATGGATCTCTTTTTGATATTCAGAGTGTTTCAACTGTTTCTCCCCATCTAAAACATCTACGATAATAAGCTTAATGAACCTTATTTAGAGATGGATGCTTGATAATGGAGACTAGTATTTGAATCATGGCAAGGACTGCAGTTTCGTAGCAGTTGCAAGCTCTTACTTATTCACAAAGAATGCCGGATTGGGTGACAAGTTAGGTGGCATCGCTAGCATGTTGCCTTGCTGCTGCTGCATCTGCTGTTGTTGCTGACTCCGTGTATTGGTTGCGTAAAGCTGTTGCTGGAAGCTGTGATATTGCTGTGCATACTTTAGATCGTTTGAAGAGGGACCGACGAAATTAACGCCAGTCGTGCCATTGGCTGTGCTATTACCGGCTGCAGACATTATGTTATTGTTGCTGGGCCCGATGGCAGACTGCCCCTGAACCTGTGCCTGTATTTGTCCTTGTCCCGCTGCAGGGCCAACACCGACACCCGTTGGATTTTGGCACATCCCACTAGGCATCGACTTTAAGTGCTGAGGTTTTGTCTGATTGGATTGTTGTGATGCTGAAAACATGCCAGGACCGGGTCCAGAACTATTACAAGGTGCGTTATTAAAAATAGCAGTGGGGTCGCCACCGCAATCAAGCTGCCCATCTGGTGTGTGTGTGAACTGAATCTGCTGTCTATTGATCAAGTTTCCCACGGGTGCTTGTAAACGTGGACCCATTCCGTGTTGGCGCATCCCATGTGGGCGCATACCGCGTATCATCGACTGCTGTCCAATGCCCATTCCCATATCATGACCTGCCAGAGTTCCCTCTTCATCCATGACACTTAGTTGATTACAATTTTGGAAAAAGCCCATGCCGTTTCCAGGATTGCCTGTATTATTTGCCAACTTATTCTGCTGCTGCAGCTGCTGCTGTTCGGAGGTGTTCATAAGCATTGGTCCTGCTCCTGGCCCAACCATCATTCCACCATCACTTCCGAGTGGAGGACAGATTGAGGGTGGCCCATTGCCACCTGCAGACAATTGCGGGTTTGCGTATCTCTGCAAAAACTCCAGGCTAGGTGGCATTCGTATATTGCCGACACCATTATTATTGTTATTGTTTGCGTTCTGTGGTCGAACTGGCATGTACTGTATAGTATTCGGTGTACTGGCTTTTACCTGTATATTTGGATTAAAGTTCGATCCAAAATTGACTGGCATTCGACCCATTAAGCGCGCGCCTGGTGGTAGAATGCCATGGAAATTCGGTGCATTACCTTGTGACGGGATTGGTCCCGTGCCAGGGCCAGGGCCAGGCCCTAAACCTTCCCGTATAACACCGTTGGGAGAATTAGGGTTAAATCCAGGAGGAGCACCTGGAATGCACATTTTGGGATTCAGCATACGCTGACCCATCGGATTCATTAAGGGATTCATGGGGTGACAACTGTTTTGGGCATTCATGGCATCCATGCCAGTTGGATCAATGCCGGACATCATTCCAATTCCATGCTCAATGTTCATATCAACCGGTCCTGATCCTGGTCCGGCTCCGCCCATCATATTCATCCCACCAGCACCGGCAGGACTTCCCATGCTGGATACACAGCTGGTAAGCTGCTGGGACATCTGTGCTAATGAAGATATTGGATCAAAGTTCTGAGCCATTTTATTTGGGGGCGGGCGATTACCACTGTTTGGATTCAGTGGAATATTATCGGAACGCCGATTAAATTGCACCTGACCACCAGGTCCAGAATTTTGTCGCTAAAAAAAAACAAAAAAATATTTTAAAATTGAATCAGATAAAATGCACCCATAGGAAATTACCTCCATGGCAATATTTGAAGAGGATACTTTATAGGCATTCAATGCTGTATTTGTATTGCTTTGCATATGTGGATGTGGATTAAAATTCACGCCAGGACTAGAAGCTGCAAATCGGGTTTCTATATTTGCCTCTATAAGGCAGTTTCCTGGAGAACGTGGACGATGTGGGCTTGGTCGTCTATTTTTTATATTGTCTCCTGGAAATAGAATGTTGGGGTTAAAAAGTGTTTTAAAAAAAATTGCATAATAGGGTAGCATCAATAGTCAAAGCTTAAAATTATATTTTACACTAAAAACTTTTCCCTTTTTGAAACGATTTTTCGAACCAGTCTATTTATAATAATTAAAGAAACGGATCGGCTTGCTCTTATGAGGTCGAATTACATATGTCTTCGTTCTATATGTCACAAGCACCTGAGTAAAAAGTTATGGAGGACATTGCATCTTTAACGTTTGTTCCATTGCATACATTTGGTTTTTGAATTGCATTAACATAAAAAAACAAAAACGAGATGGAACTTTGTGAGTCGCTGCTCGGTCTGCGACTCTACTTTTATACCCGCGGGACACGTTCGCGATCTTTTAATGCAAAAAAGATAGAAAACAAAACCTTTGCGTTTAAATATCATTTTGTTAGCTCTATGCTTAGTGCAAAATAATTGGGGCCCATCGAGTTTTAGTTTTAATAATAATTGCAAAAAAAACATGCGGTCGTGAAGTACGAAAAGTAGACCATTCGGGGGATATGCCCATAGACCCTGAATTTTTTTTTTTCGGCAATCTGATAGATATGGTCATTCTCTACGATTCTTTCTGAAAGCGGAGGGGGGAGGCGCGAAATTTTGAAATACACTTGTAGCAGTATGATATGACATGAGTCTGAAAACCAATATTTGGTTGCTCTAGCTCTTAGTCTCTGAGAACTAGGCGCTCATCGGGACGGCATGAAGGACAGACAGACATGGCTATATCGACTCGGCTATTGATGTTGACCAAGAATATACTTTATGGGGTCGGAAATGGTTCCTTCTCTGGGTTGCACACATCTACTTTCAACACAAATCTAATATACTCCTTAACTCTTGGAGTACGAGTATAATGGTAACGTTTTTTTCTGATGGAATTCGAAAAGTATTCGGCAAATAAGAAATATCGTATGCATAAATTACCAGAATTGGAATTGGGTTGGTTAAACGAGTCCAATTCCTTCGGGGATAGGTGAGATAGTGGTGTGCTCGGATTACTGTTTAGATGATGATTTAGCACTCCTGATGTGCCGCTACTTCGATTTCGATTGGGATTCGAGTTTTGATTTGATGGCGAGGCCGCGTCCGCCTGAAAACAGTTCTTGGACCCTGAGTGCACCGCCATTGTGTTTGCTTGCGACGTGGCTACCGCGGCAGATGCCACCGCTGCTACTGCAGTGGTCGATACCGGCACTGATCCCGGACCATCCATGCTGGGTGAATTGGCTGGTAATCCCATAGCAGCACCAGTGGTTCGTGGAGAAGGCAGGGATAGGTTGTTTGGACTCGATGGATTTGGAGATTGAGTGGCAATTGGAACGGAAGCCGACCGCTGAGTAGAATGATATGGTGGCGGAGGTCCTTGAAGAGAGTTGCGCACCTGATTGCTGCCGGCAGATTGCTGATGTGGCTGTGCTACTAGTGGTCCTGCCCCTGGTCTGGCTTTTCCTCCTTTCAATCGCTCTTCGAAAAATTGCTGTTGAATTTTCGACCACTCCATTTGGGCCATTCCCGCTTGAGGCGCTTGAGATAACCCATCCTGCAGTTGATTTGGCATTCCTTTAGACATATCTGGCCCGTTTGCTATGATGCCTATTCCACAGCTTGGATTTCCAAACGGGTTTCCCAGCAAATCCGATGAGTTTGCAATCAAATTGCCATTTGGGGCTCCAGAGTTTGGACATTGCATGTTAACGTTTATTGATCCTGCTCCAGTTACAGGTGTCGCTCCCGGTGCTGGCCCGCACTGCAGGCTATTTTTTTGACCGCTATTGCACATTCCAGTTCCCATTTCGGACATCGCATCTCCAGCCAGCAGTACATCTTCTGATAGTCCTGGGCCCGTTATATGTTCAGGCTTCATATTTCCTGGCAAGTGCATATGACGCATTTGCGGATTTACAATAGGGGACCCGGCTCCTGCACTGCCTCCACCAGGCATGCTCATCATCATGTCGGTTGGCAACTTCGACAACTGATTTCCCATTATTTGATTTGCTCCACTGCCATTATCGTTCTCTGGAAAGAGAAATTGATTCATTTTCTTGATCTTGGCAAGCTGCTCTTCCCGGTGCTGTCGCTGCTGAGGGGTAAGGTTCTCGTCTGGCACTTTAACCCCTTGCAGCGAAATTATGTTGTTCTCGTGGCTGAGGTTCAAGTCGGTAGACTTTCCCTGACCCAAGTCAACGCCCGCAGCTTCCAAGAGTTTTATTGCTTGTGACTCATTGGGTCCGTTGCAGCTTTCGATGTTATTCCGAGCGTTGGATCCAGAGCCGCTTCCTGTTCCTCCCGCACCCGCTCCCACGCCGGTCTCCCAGCACATAAGATCGTTCTCATTGAGGTTATCTGGCTGATCAGCAAAAGTACTGCCAGGAGCATTCATAGAATTACGTTTACTATTATCAGCTTGATTGAACTGCGCCTGCGACTTTTGGAGACTGCCCGACGTCTTTGATTGTGGCGTCGACTGCTGGGATAGCTTTGATACAAGATTGGGACCAGTTGTAGTGATTCCGGGTACAATACCCATCCAAGGCATTCCTAATGAGCTCTGCCGTTGCAATTTATTCATTTTCATCGGATTTTTCATAAAAAAGTCCTCCAGAAAACTTTTTGTCGCTGGCTGAGTGCAGTGGTAAGCAATAATAGTTTGGAATTGACCACTTAAAACCGATTCAGCTCCTTTGTTTGCAAGCTGAGTGGAAAATACAAATATGTGATTCTGCTGTTGCATGTAATCCAAGCAATTTCCCACTCCCACGCCGATAGAGGTACCTCCATTGCCTGTCATTAAATTTCCCATTCCAACTCCAAGGCCACATCCTGGTCCTCCTGAAGTGGCATTGGCTTGTGAAGCACTTATGTTTAAAGCCACTCCGCTGGAGCCGGGCGTATTGTTGGAAGTTTCGCTCATTAAATCAGAGCTTAGTTGATTGCAGGAAACACCTCCCATGCCTCCCAATTCGTCAGTGCTCAACGCCGAGGTAGTTTTTTCGGAGCTGCTGCTTCCGACATTGAGTTCCATTTTAACTAAATTGGATAAGGAAAATATTTGTTTGTCAATAGGTAAGTTTAAAAATCTAAATATGTAGTTCTAAAGATACCCTCCCAGATCCGCCGTTCCTATATATGCCAGATATATAAGATATATATGATTTTTTAGGGTCGTTCTTATGGAATCTTCCTTTTTGTCAGACTTATGTATCTTCCGATCTTGCGGACCATTTATAAATACTGCCTGAGGTACGTGAGAAGGTTTTCAGACAGAAAGTGCGGACAGATAGACTCACATCGTCGAGCAAGAGAGGAAATCTACTTTCTGCTCCAGTATTACCCACGAAATAAAGTCTACGAGATCCAGATAGTGAGATAACGGTTTATGAGTCCAGTCGGTAATTTGGCGATACAAGCACCGAAACTTATTTTCGAAGCGGGTTTTCAATGGCACCATGCATGTCTTTTGAACGTACCAGTCGCTACCGAACTCTCTTGTGCATTCCCAGATGGGCCTCCAATTGAACCAAACCCGACAGGTGACATGTTTGGTGAGTGGTTCTCTTCTTTCTTCACATTCACCAAGCTAGTTAATACGTCGGCGGGTTCCTCTTTGATCGCAACGGAAGCAGTGGATGACGATCCCGATCCTGAGCCAGCTCCAGAACCTAAGCACTTAGCTTTATTGGAAGCTTTTTCTGTTGGAACCGTAATTAAAAATATATGTAAATAAATAAATAAATAAATTTACCCGAATCTTCATCCTTGACAATTGTCTTTTTCTTCTTCGAATGCTCATCCTGCTGCTGGACAAGATCGCTATCACCCATTTGTGCAAGGGCAGCTACCGCAGACACATTGCTGCTATTGGAGTGCTCACTGGCATTGTTTGGAGAGGCCACCAGACACGAGTTGATGCTGCTCGAGGAGTTCTGCCTCAGCATTGGTGTGCTGACAGCGCCAACTGCAGAAGACGATGGTTGTCCATCGGCGTTAACCGTTCCAGAGTTACCGTTACCCCCTCCACTCCCATTTCCACTTGTGCCGATGCCATCTTTCCCACTCTTTGGTACTCCATTTTTCTCACTCGCATCGTCTGACATTGCTTTTGTTTGATCTGCAACGATGAGAAATTATATAAAGAATCAAGAAAAACCAAGTGTGCTGGACCCTTACCGGGCGATAGAGTAGCAAAGGGTTCACTTTTGGGAGAGTTCCCACTGGCGCATCCAAGCCCGATCCCAACTGACGATGCACTTGTTGAAGCATCAACGTTTGCTTGTGTCTGTGCTTGAGCTGGGCTAAGTGGCATTGTTGTCGACAGCATTCTACATAAGTCTACATGGAACGAAGACGAAGGCGTTTTTTCTGGCCCGTGCTAACAATTTGCTTAATTACTTAGTGCATGCTTCAGCTCCTAAGATGTACATATAACTTTTGATTTATTGCAATTAAAATTCTAGGCAAACATCAACGAAATCCAACCAGTAGAGAGCACATATGTATGTCACTTTACGCACACTGCCGCATTTTTGCATTACCATACACTTCAATACACTCCACTCACTTATTTTGGTCAACGAATAATTCCTGACTACTCTAATTGATATTATATTTTTCAATATATCTTTTCGACACTCAACAATCTATTTATTCATAAATTTATTTATTCTAAGGATCATATCATGCCTACGCATGTACATATGCCCCAAGTTTCACGATTTTCGGTATACAGAGGCCTGGACTAAACTAATACTATTACACTTGTACAAAATTCACAAGAACAGCCAGAGAAAATGTATAATTTTGGGATTCAGCGTATGAATGGAAAGGACCATTTATATATGGTAACAGGCATTAATTCTCAGCCCTTTTCGCGCGCTATTGCTTAGTTGGTTATCCGAATTCTTAGTAAAAATATCCAAATGTGCATTATTATTGTTTCTCTTAGAGGTGTCAAACCATCGAGGGCACTATCGATAGTATCGATATTTTACTGCTAGTCTCTACTATCGACGGTTTAGCGACTATCATGATAGTATCGAGCTACAGTCGTTGCTCTTTTAATATGTTTGGATTGTCTGGATACGATACCGATGAGGTACATTACGATAAGATTTACACCTGCGAACTGCAAATAATACAAGTAAAATGTTTACATATTTACCAGACAACTACTTTAATCGGACTCCTAAAAACAGCTCGACTCTTAAGGTTGGTTCGTGTGGCGCGGAAAATTGACCGGTACTCGGAATACGGTGCCGCTGTACTTATATTGCTAATGCCACGTTTATTTTAATTGCCCATTGGCTTTTTACGTTCTTAAAGATAAATTTTTATGAAATTTCAGACCGAGGCCATGAGAATTCTACATTTACAACTAACGTTTCAGGTACGCAATCGGAAATGCAGAAAATCAATGGCTACGAAAAACATAGGCTGGTTGCATTCCCTATCTTTTGATATTCAAGGCCTTATTTTGAGAACAAAACTGGTGGACCTTCAATAAAGGTACTAAAATATTTATTTTGAAACCTTTATACTGATTGGGTTACGTGCATTAGTCACGATACATTACAGCTTTGTATTTCACATTTACATCACTCACTTCTGTTGGATTTGGAAATGTTGCACCCAACACGGATGCCGAAAAAGCATTTACAATATGTGTAATGCTAGTTGATGTACGTAAATAAGTCACTTTCCATGTTAAACGAACATTTTTAATGATAACAATTTTGGCACCATCTTTGTTATCTGGGAAGCTCTCATGTATGCAAGTATTTTGGAAACGTGTCAGCTATAATACAAAGACTTTACTCGGGAACAGCGAGGTATCATACTCAAATGTTACGAGTTCGAATTTATACGCTTTCACCAGGTAGTTTGAAAAGTTTGGAAAATACTTACAACCATTTAACTTAATTGTTACGCTTTTCTAGATTCCAAACCCTCTGAGACAGAGACTGGAGGAATATTTTCAACATGCATGGACGTACACCAATGGAATTGACATGAACTCTCTGTTGAAAGGCTTTCCGGAGTGTCTCCAAGCAGATATTTGCTTGCATTTTTCTTCAAATTTGTGTTTATTGTTCTTCGCACATGCTGAGCTATCAATTAAAGTAGAAAACATTACATTTCATTTTGTCTTATTCGACCAGAGAATGCTGCGCTATTAGTTCACAGGCCCGTGGTTCATGGTCCGCAGCGATCATCATCATCTTTGGTATATCCCTATTCAATAGACACGGAACTTTTTGGGGTCTCTTGGACTTTAGATTGTTAGCTGTAAGTATTATTCATATTTTTGAAGGGTTTGCCTCCATAGAATATTTTTTTTGGAATTATCAGATTATTTAAATGGGTCTTGCCTCACGAATCTCATTCCAGAATTCGGAATATTTTTGATTTTTTTTCCCGTGTTTCCTCTTAAATAGTATGTTTTATTGCATTATCATTACGTCAATGTTTCGGCAAATATTCCGGTACGAAAATCCATTTTTGTGGACTTTTTCATGTCCTCATGTCTTGTAGCTCGGCCAAAAATTGGCCGATTGCTTGGTAGTACCTGGAATTGAAAGCAATGAAACGACTAAAAAAATGAAATTAAAGGGTAGTCTGCCCGCGCCATACCCATCCACTATCCAGGTGTCGTTGTGGGAACCACCGGGGCTAGGCTACCCAACATGAAGCTTCAGCTCACTGCCACATTTGGTATACAAGGCACGCATCATACGCGGTGGCACTAGGTTATCCGCAAGGCCCGATATGAACAGAAATGGATACTAAGGAGGGAATGACAATTGAGAAGGTGATGACCATTCTATAGCTAAAAAAGGAAACGAACTTACCTTATTCTTATAGAGTATATACCGACGGATGCACCAGCTCCACAGCTCGGGTATGCTATGCTGAACGTGTTCTCCACAATGGCGCATAGACAGCATCAGCGGCCACATCGACGACGACGGCGCCGCCAAGAGAGCCAGAGCCAAGAGCGCCCAAAGAGGATCGGATCAGTTGAGAGTGATCCAGATCATGGCGTGTGTGGAGATAGTCAATGGCAGGCCGCGTTCCGTGGGTACAGTGGACAGGCCATAACCCCGATACTCTACCATCAGAATGTTGCAATGTAGATGGTGATAAGTCATGAAATACGATTGACTTGCATTTTGCATGTCCCATGTTCCCATGAAAGTAGAGCACAGAACGGACTTGGCTTATCTTATCCAAAAGGCAACGTAACATCGTCGGGCGGCAAGTTGCGAGAGTTGGTGGGCAAATCCGGATGATACAGGAGCAGGGCAGGTCTTGGGCGTAGTAGAATATCACTGCAACGAGACAATACACTTAGTGGATGACGTTCTCTGAACATTACTTACTTGTATTTTGTACGCACACAGAGTACAGAGTCCTCCACATAATGTGTGGTTAAAATTGAACCAGTGATGACACACTGAAGAAAAATGTGTGGTTAAAATTGAACCAGGTGTCATCACTGAAGAAAAATGTGTGGTTATAATTGAACCAGTGATGACACACTGAAGAAAAATGTGTGGTTAAAATTGAACCAGGTGTCATCACTGAAGAAAAATGTGTGGTTATAATTGAACCAGTGATGACACACTGAAGAAAAATGTGTGGTTATAATTGAACCAGTGATGACACACTGAAGAAAAATGTGTGGTTATAATTGAACAGGTGTCACCACTGGATTGGTTGCTATAAAATACGAAGACTCATTTGTAAACTAATCGACAGGTGGCATCTAATTTTTACAATGGACAAGTTGCTAAAAGGTTGAAAGGTTTTTTAATAATTATTAGATCTATCACGATAGTATCGATTGTTTTTTCAAAACATTCAACGTTGATATTCCTCGATTTTGATATTCCGTTTAATATTACTAGCTAGCTGGGACTCTCAGCACTAAAAAAATAATTTTATCCAACTCCTCAATGAATTTTGTATAGGATTGGCTAGCTCTTAGAAATATATTTAATGGGATTGTTTAGATAATAGGGTTCAAACAAAAACGGCCAAAGCATAAAACGTAAATGTTGACTAAAAGTGACGTCAGTGTTGCTGGTCATCCAAGTTTCTTCTATGCGTATGGTTTTTTGTATACATTATTTCTGTTAATTGATGTTAAATGCTTTGTTCCAAGCTCCATTGAAACATTATTTATTTGATCCTAGATGCTGCCTATTCATTTCCCATCTTGCTGAAATTTTTCCCATACAAATCAAATGTATCATACGGGAATGCGTAGGAACGTCGCAACAATGAATCTTCATTCCAAATAAAACCCGTAATTTTAAATAATAATCACTTTTAAATTTCGACGGTAATAATTTGTATCAGACTCGCCGTATTTTTCCCGGACTGTCTTCAAAACACTTGATTTCTACCAGCATGTGGCCGAGCAACATAAAAATTCCCAATTCACAAAAGTCCCAAAAATCAGCACCAACAATGAAAAAGGTTGAAATTTAGGTACAGTTTCAGTATTTATTGGTAAAAGGGAATTATTTTCATTTCAGGTCAACCCGTCGGAAAATGTCACGTGCGTCAAAATTGGCCCTAGATAGGATACTTTTAGCCTGGAGAATGTCAACAGCTACAAGCTGGAGAGATTCGGAGAATTTATAACATTAATAATAACGATGAAGAAGATTCAACCGCGCTTTCGACTTTCAGCCAATCAAATCGTTCGAAATTTTCTGCAAACATTTGGGGTGGTTTTCTGGGCAAGGTCCAAAAAAATGTTCGCGCGACCATGAAACAAGAAAATAGTGCCGAATATTCTTCTTCACAAGTCCACTGAGTATCAAAAAATATCAATTGATATTTTTTTAAATCATAACATTAATAATAACGATGAAGAAGATTCAACCGCGTTTTCAACTTTCAGCCAATCAAATAGTTCGAAATTTTCTGTAAACATTCTGGGCGCGAGATTCATTGTTACTACACGTTTCCGTTAAGTACATGTTGCTCACACCACGAAAATGAGGGGAAAGTCACCACTCTTCACCACTGAAACGAGAGCAAATTTTGAAAACGCACCGAGAATTGAGAGCGAAAAATGTCAGTATTTTTTGTGAGCTAAATTGAGGTTGGCGGTCAATTTGAAATGTGTCTTAATATATGAAAAATAAATATTTCACTTGATTTGTTTTGTCGAGTGACCTTAGACACCTCAGAAACCGAGAAAAAAATAGCTTAATCCCGCTCCATTTAATCATTTTAACCAGTAAATAACAAAAAAAAAAAAATGAATACCGTTGAAAACGTTTTTTGGACAGGTTGGCAGGGTTCAATTAAGACGGCAAAATATGCCGAGAAAAGAAAACGAACTTAACCCAATTAACCCCCATTCTGCAAACATGGCTCATTGGGTATAAGTTTTCCAGCTGGTAAAGCTTTATTTTATTTCCCCGTATCCTAAACGCGCTTGCGGAGTAAAGGAGTCAATAAAATCACACTACTATCACACTGTCGTTTTTCCGGCAGAACTTTTTTTAAAGAATCCTCCTTTTTTTTCATATAAATTAAATATCTTACATCTGGTTGTCACGCACTTTGCTATTCTTTAAAGCTGATGAATGCAGCTATAAAGTAAACCCGAACACGTTGTAGCTTCAGCGTACCGTCTGAGAAATATTAAGCTTTAAAATCATCAATGTTGCTGATTTTCAGAAAAATACCCAAAAAAAATCAGCAAAAGTTAAAAAAAAAGATCGTGTATAGGAGTCGTTTAAATTATTGTTATTAAATTAAAAATTAATATTAAAAAAAATTAAAGAAACGTCTGAGCTAAAATTGGATGATCTAAAATCTAAAATCTATTTCATAAATTAACATTTATTAGAACTTTGGTATGGCGAAATTCATTACAACCAGACATAAGATACTTAATTTATGTGAAAAAAGAAGAGCTATATCAACAAAAAGCATAAAAATGAGAAGGAACGTTTCGAGTCGCTTCTGTGTACGCGACTCTACCTTTCTACCCATACTCAGTCAGTATATATATATAAGTAAGCTCATGATTTATGTAGTATTTTCGAATATTTTATATTTTATATTTTTTTGCTACATCTGTCATATACATCCACAATGTATATGATAAAACTTCTCCGCAAAGGTCACGCACAACACAGGGCAGAGTGTGTGCCAGCGAGAAAGAGAATAAGTAGCGTCAGCAGCGCCTGAGAAGGTGGGAGGGGGGTAGGCACTGAATTTTGTTTTCTCCATTATGACTATAATAATCCTATCTGTACCAGATTCGGCAATCTGATAGATATGGTCATTCTCTACGATTCTTTCTGAAAGCGGAGGGGGGAGGCGCGACATTTTGAAATACACTTTCTGTCCCAGAAATAGTTTACCTAAGATAATAGCGTTGGAAAATGTTCACAAAAAATATTAAAAAGTGGTAGTATCGACTATGGACAAAATGGACAAAATTTCTCGTAATGTGATTCAATAATTATATTTGAAAGTTCTTAGTCCAACCCAAATTAAAGGCGATCTGGATTCAACTTAAGCTCATTCGTTTTCAACAGTAAAACATTGTGGGGCAGAGTCTTAAACTATTACCAGAAACTATTACTTTTCGTGCTTTTGCCTGAGCGAATTTTTCTATAATACGCAATAAGTAAAGCTCATTTTTCACATAACTTAAGTATCTTATATCTGGTTGTAATCATCTTTTTCATTCTGAACATGCATCTATAATTTGTTCCTAAGCACTTTGTGGTTTCAGCTTACCCTCTTGGATAAAGGTCTTTAAAATTTAAAATTGAAAATATTTGTGTGGTATGTTTTTTAAAGCTTTTACATTAATAGTCGAAATTGGTTGACCAACCATCTGAAAATCACATTTACCTTTTGGAACGTTGCTGGAATCTTCAGCGCATATATTCACAAATGCTAATATGTATGTTGATAAGAATTTTGGATTTCAGATTAGGCAATCTGGTAGATATGGGCATTCTCTAGATACTGCGTTTTTAGTTTTAGCATATTTTTAAAATTGTGCCTGCCATTGATTTTCGTCCTATGTGGAGGCGGAAGGCGAAATTTGAAATACACTTGTAGCAGTGTGATATCACTTGAGTCTGGAAATCAAATTTGGTTTCTCTAGCTCTTATAGTCTCTGAGATCCAGGCGCTCATCGAGACGGACGGACGGACAGACGGACATGGCTCTATCGACTCGAATATTGATGCTGATCAGGAATATATATACTTTAGGGGGTCGGAAACGTTTCCTTCTCTGCGTTTCACACATCCACTTTTACCACAAATACAATATACACAAATACCCCTTAACTCTTCTTTGAGTACGGGTATAAAAAGGATAACGGATATACACATGTAAATATGCATAATATAAATCACAATTGTCTTCACATTCCAAGAATTCTAAATTAGGGTTTCCGGGTGCGAAGAGAAGTGCAAGTTCTTTCGTTGTTTGCATTCGCATCAGAACGCGCTAAACATTGGACGAGGTCCAGCTAGAGAGAGAAAATGAGTGAACGATTTGTTCATTCTGGCTATAATAATTCTGCAAACTAGGTAATGCAACAGATTGTTGTCCTTTATGTTAATAATGACTTAAATGTTGAACACTAAATAAAACATCATCGCGGATTAGGTTCAGATTTAACACAAATGCATATGTACATTCTGCTTGACTTCTGCTTAGCATGTTCTCTATATATTTATTTGATTTTAGTTTAACTGAAAGTGTAACAAAGACATTTGTAATTCATAACGACGTTCTCTAAAAGTGCCAAAGCACAGTATGAAATAAGCAATCAAAATGGATTATAAAATTTGAAATTGGTGCAGAAAAAACTAAAAAAAACTGGATGGCTATAATTTGTTGTTGCTTTTTAAATTGTATACATACATACATATAAGGCATAGATACATACATAGGTACTTACATAGTTACGGTTGGGTTGCCTTTAATTTATTATTGCATTTACTTGATTTTTACAGACACTTAATTTATGAATCGGTCTATGTCTATACGTTACGAGTAGATGTGGATGCACACTATACGAGTGCTCTTAACTCTTAAGCCTTAACCCACCCTTTGCCATTGCAAAAATTTTATTTAAACTAAATTGACTAGCATACATACATATTCATCTTATTGCATTATTGCATCATTGCCCTTCCCCTTCCCCCTTCCTTTCAATTAGCATACAGATACCAAAAAGTGATTCTTGCAGCTACAGTTGCAGTTGCAGTTGAGTATTATTTAAACTTTAAACATACATACATACATATGTAGGGTAGGTATGTAATACGAGCTTACTAAATTGTTTGGTGTGAGCTTTTTGGTTGTCTATTCTTGAAATAAATAGTAGCATTGCATATGCATCTGCACTCGATTTATTCGTTCGAACAAGCGATCGACTAAGGGCAGGGCATAAGTATATGTTTGTAAGTATTTTGCTTATTTACACCTCATTATTTGCTCAGTAACTCAGTAACGTAACTCAACTTAATATGCATTTTTCATTTAGCATTTTGCATTTATTGTTGCGATAAATTATTTGCACCTTTCTAAGTTCTATGTATGTATATAATGTAGTGTGTTGTTTATCTTATAAATTTGACTAGATACAGTTACATTTTTAGACTTTTGTATCGGTAATAATTAAGTTTTGGGAATCCTTGTCCCACTACCTCTACTCTTCCTCTGCCTATGGCCAAATAGGGACCCAAACTTGGCCTCTCAACATACATACATATGTACATGCACTGACACTCAAACAAAACACAACACAGACACACAATACATGTGTGTATGTGTATGTATGTTAAAAAAATACTATTGTAGATAAATTTCTCTTGACAGGATAATTCATTTGAGTTGTGCTATGTGATAAGTGCTACTTGATTTTTCATCTATGTAATCTGCTCAATCTTTTTTACACATTTGGAGTTGCACGTTTTTTAAAAAATGGAAACAACTTTTTGAACGTGATTTTGAAATTGAAATCCTTAGCAGACTATCATGACTTTCAGGTCATCCAGGTAATCAGAAATGCCTAAATCATCCATACAGATGTTGGTTTGATGCTGTTGCAGCCCATTACTTGGGCTTGGGGCCCAATTTTCATTCGCGTCCTTAATCTCAGCCAAACTATCTACATAGCCCTCTCCATCTCCTTCACGATCATCATCACAATCATCGTCTGTTAATAGAGTATCTTCAACCTCCACCTTTTGTGGAATTTTATTGCTATGGACTCTCACTGTCCTTCGGGAAGCAGATTCAGATGCAGATGTAGATGAAGAAGAGTAAATCTCTATATCGGAGCGCGTGTGCGTGTGTGTACTTGTGTGGTGGGTCCGAATGCGGGTGCGGGTATGAATTTCAGATAGCTTGGCCTCCACATCATTCGGCTTGTTCTTGTTGTCTGATTGTTGCCTGCATCGGCTATGCTGTCACAACATATCGCCCTGATCATCACTGTTATCCCCATGTTCGTCAACTAAGTCAAAGTCGTGACTTTCCAGCTCCAATTCCATATCAGCCTCGTCATCAAACGCCCCAATGGGCGACATCGCTGTCGTATGGATATTTGCGTAGTTTCCATGTGATAAATTATTGCTTGGATTTTGGTTGTGATCCTGCTGTTGCTGACGGTTCTGCATCGAATGCATCGCATTCTTCGTATCGTCATCGCGCCACTTGTCCATCGATCGACGACGAGCGTTCATAAAGAAATTACCCACGGTGGTAGGCTCCAGTCCCAGCTGCCGAGCAATCGTTACTTGCATCTCCTTTGAAGGCCTCTTGGTTTCCTAAATTTGTTTTTCATTTAATAACTTAGTTTTTAGAAGCAATATTGGAAGCTCACTTTAAAAATTGCTTGAAGAGTGCGTCGCTGAAGGTCGGTAAAAACCAGACGAGGCTTCTTTGGCTGCGGCATTTGCTCGATCTGTGGTTCTTCCTTGCGACGACAATTGACAATACTGGCAACGGAACCGCTCGAAGAAGAGGCGGACGAAGATCCACTGAGCAAAGCTGCAAAAGTCAGAATGACAAAAATGATAGAAATCCACGTGTATCAACATTTGTGCAAAAAACAATAAGAGCACTCACCGTTTCCCGTCATCGTGGTCATGGCTATGGCCGGTGACGGTGACGAGTCTGTAGCCGTTATGGTCGAAGTTGCCGCTCCTGCCCCTGGCCCTGGCCCTGCCGATACCGATACCGATGCCGTGCCCACTGAAATCGGTGTACGTTGTGGTATTTGGGCGGCAGCCATCCGCAAAGCGGACATACGTTGAAACTCTGGCTCCTGCAGCCATTTGAACATCCGGCGGAACGTTTCCCGTCCGGACTTTAGCTTTGACCATGGCTTTGGGTTTCGCAACAGATCAGATAGAGTGCCCTGGGAGCGGCAAAGGACGCGCTGTGCGAAGATTGCCTGTGGAATACTGTATCTCTTCAGTTCAGCCGAGATACGTTGAGCCAGCTCTTTTGTGTTAATCTCTTCCATATCACTTGCACTGCTGGTTCGGCTTCCGCCTCCACTAGTGCCTGGGTTGGATTTTGGGGAATGCGATTTTGACAGCTGCTGCTGTACGTTCTGGTAACCATTTTGATGAGACTGGGCCTGATGATGGCTTGTGTTGGCCTGTGCGTGAGGGTTGCACTGATCGCCACTAATATCTTGGCTTTTGTGTAGGAAGTGTTGATGTTGATGTCTTTGACTTGGATCGTCGCTCATTCTGATGCCTGCAGCCCCATCATCCGTCCCAGGTGGAGGTGTAGGAGTTAGAGAGACAACGACAGGCATGTCGGCTGTGAGACTTTGTATCGAGCCATTTATGTTGGGCAAGGTGACGACCGATGTGGGCGAGTGTAGGGACATGGAAACAACTGAACCTGCGGAAACTGAGTGGGGACTGAGTGTTGGACTATGCTGAAGTCCGGCCGTGGAACTTGTCGACGAGGACGTGGCCATTATCAGCTCATGGTCATGGTGATGCCCGCTATAAGATGACTCATAATCACTCACAACCACACTGTCCCCTATAACACCGGTCGGTGAGAGGCATATCACCTGTTTCTGCAGAGTTACGGGTACCAGCTGGAGTCCGTGACCATGACGGTGTCCTTGTCCATGTCCCTGTCCATGGCTATGTCCGTGGGTAGTCACTGCGTCTCTCTTTTGGCCGTTGACGTTGACTCCTATCTGCAACTGAGGGGAATCCGAATGCGGGGAAAGAGTCACACATCCACCAGTTACTGGGGAAGGCACTGACACTGAGGAACTGTGCGTATGCAGGTCGCACGAGACTACCATGCCCGTGAGCCCGTGGGATGGAGAACCGGAGTAATTGTGTGGTGGCGGAGAAATCATCGAGGGCAACTTATCGTATGAGGAATACGGCGACTGTACTCCAGATAATCCACTCAGGCCAAGGTGACCACTGCCCATGGGCATGGGGAGGCTTGAGAATGAGCTGCAATCGTTGTTGCTACAACCAGAAGAGCTGACATTACCACTACTGACAGTACCAGTCTCTGCACCACTGCCGGATGAGTTGGTTGTGCCTTCTGCTACTCCTCCCCCTCCTCCTCCTCCTCCTCCTCCACCTCCGGAGATGTGGCCTGAGTAGGCGAACTTTTCGGACATCGTAGATATGGGCGGAAGTGGTTGGATGGGTGTCAGCGTGGCGTACGAGGTTGGACTAAAACCGGGCGGTGATATGCGATCATTGACCGATGTTAACGTTTGATATGAGCTGTGCTCCAATACAGGACTGAGTAATTGACCGCGTCCACCGGAGTCTCGATCGTCGTCGTCGTCTTCTTCCACATCCCCATCCACATCCTTGTCGTCTTCGTGCGACTGTACAATGACCGATAAAACCTCGCTGTGAACGCTTCCATTGTGTCCTAGTCCCAGCTGGGCTGATCGATGGTGCAGGTTTTGATGTACTTGGCCATGAGTTTGATGGTGCGTTAAATGACCGTATTGATGCTGCTGTTCGAGTAGCTGTTGATGTTGGTGATGTTGGTTCAGTGTGACTTCTTCCTCCTCGCAGGCTAAGCCGTCTGACGAAAGCTCATCCATTATTCCAACACCGACGTTCGAAACGTCTCCATCCATATTATGGCGTTTACTGGCTTGAGGCGCATTCCTAACCTGGCTGAAATCGTGATCTCGACGCACTATAAGAAGCTTGTGCTCCTGCTTGACAGATACCCCTTGGGACAGCACCGTATTCACTGTCAGTCCATCCAAGCTAATATCCGAGCCAACAAAGTCCACTGGGCTACTGGCGATCATCCGCTCCTGACGCTGCTGGTGGTGGCCCTGGTGCTGGTGCTGATGCTGGTGCTGATGCTGGTGTTGGAGCAACGACAATGGAAGTGGCAAGTTCCTACCCTGTATCTGTAGCTGGTGAGGCACAATCTGATACGCTGTTTGCACACTGCTGTGCCCGATTTCATCAATGACCATCACAACAGAACTGGGCTCCTCCTCGCCAGCGCCGTCCGCCGAGGACATCATTGATTGCATGGTCATGGCGAGGGCCTCATTGCTGACAACACCATGTAGACTGTGTGACTCGGACTCGGAGTCGGCCTCTTGGTGCTGGTTCTGGTGTCCAACGGTAATGAACTCATTGGCCTCGTCCACCAGTTCCTGGCTAAATGTCTGGGAATCAATGATTTCATTAATTGATTCCATTCCTTAAAAAGCTTCTCGGGCCACAGTTGTCAATAGCAAAAGGTTGGAGATTTCACTTCAGTTATCATCAAAATTTAACTGCAATAAACGAATAAACGACGTCAAACTGATGAAGATGAGCACTGCATGAGTATTGTATTGTATCTAAAGGAAACAGACCCGGAAACGACTTCAATTGAGCTTTTGGTAAATTATGTAACTGTAAGGCGAATTCATCTTAGAAGAATAGTTCTTCCTTCCCTAAGGTGGATCCAATTAAGTATGACTAATAAAGATATGCGTAGCAGGTATTACTTAAATTTTCTCTTCCATACATATAGTACAAACATACACACTTATGTGTATAGTCGCCTGCAGTGTGGGTGCATTTACATACGTACGTATGTACATATATATGTATATGGAAATAAATGAACATATTTTGTACCCATATGAAAAAAAAATATTTTTACGCATAGCTTTTAAGTTTACTCTGAATGTGTGTGCGTGCTGTGTGTGTGATATGTTGGGGGTATTTATTTCTTATATTTTTGTTCGCCATGGGTTCCGTTCCGTTTCTTCATTGTTTTTGTCGCTTTTGCCGTTGCCATCCGTCGGCAACCTTAAGGGTTGCACGCTGTACATACGCACATACATACATACATACATTTGTAAATACATACATATTTATGTATATAGTCGTAGAGAGGTTGGGGTTGCTTGCACTTTAGAAATGAATTCAATTTTCACCTTTTGATGTGTTTTATCTGTTCAGTTAACAGTCACAACTTTTTTTCTCTCCCTGATTTTAAATTGTTGATAAAATTTACCTTAAATGGCTGCTGACTCGAAAACTACATCATCACGAGAGCCGCGAGGCGAGCTTCGCCCCACTTTGTGCAACTCGATACATTTTTAAAACGCACACAGGTACACAAATGTTTCCGGATAGGATAATTCTCTTTTCTGGACTTTTTACACAACAGAAACGCTGCAATTTAATTCCGATTGCTTTTTGTTAATTTAATGAACTGATTCCTGACTCCGATTCCTGATTCGGAATCGATGGAGAATTATAATTAGAGCATTTCTTATAGCGAAACCTTCAGTTGGAAAATTCTCTACGCATGTAGGTGTACGCGTGTATACATGAGTGTACATGTACATGCACACACATGTGGGTGTTATTTTGTGAAACTTTGTTATGTGACGACCGCCGCGTTCCATGAAGTTTCGGCTACTGAGCAGCCACAACACGCCACCCCTCGCGATAAGGGTTGCGTTGCCGATGCCGTTGCCGTTGCCCGAAGGCGGACACAACATACACACGGATACGGATTTGAATGCTTGAACATGCGCATTGCATTGGCATTGCTGTTGCCGTTGCCGTCACATCCACATCCTGCTCATACAGACCACCTTTTGTACTTCAAAAACGCCAGCTGGCGTTGTATACTTTTTGGAGCGCAGCAGGCAAGACTTATCACATAAGAAAGATCGTTGCTGTGGAACTTGAAAATAATCTGATTTGAATTAAATTGAATTGAATTGGAGCGGACGGACAGCCTGACGACAAGGATCTCCTTTCCGGCAGAAATGAAGAAGGCCAAAGCAAACATGTTATCGAATCTAGAAAAGTACCGCGTTATTCCGGTCATAATATAATACTCGTACCACCACCCACTTACCATTTGGTAAGTTTTCATAATATTCAATATTTAAATATAAAAATATCAAAACACAACATAAATCATTTCTAAGCATTTAGACACTCCGTGTTTTCAATAAGAAATGGAATTCGCCTATTCTCGAGTGGTAAGTTTTAAATAGTAGTAGTAATTTCTTTTTCCACTTTTTGCTCATGTTTCAGTTCTATCTATATTTATATAATTGAAACTTTTTTTTCGTATATCTTAATATATCTATATCTTTCTAATCTTTCTAATGACACCCCACACACAAAAACCAAAACCACAACAAATGGCGAATTCCGGTTGAAAGATAAAATATCAATTTCAATAGTTGGCATGGGTTACAAATGTTGTCTGTACGTAATTCCTAAATTGTTCGTTGTGTTTTGGTACCTATTATGAAGATGGATGTTGAATGAGCGACCAAAATGCTGCGCCGAGCCAGAATGTTAAAACAAACGAGAAGAAACATTCTGAGTCGCTTCTGTGTACTCGACTCTACTTTTCTACCTGTACTAAGTAAGTATATAAATATATGAGCTTATGAGTTAAGTAGAGTTTAAAAAATGTATATTTTATAGTTTTTTGCTACATCTGTCATTTACATCTACATCTTCAATGTATATGAAGCGCTCGCGTACTGAACGAGAATGTGCGTGCGAGAAAGAGAATGAGAGCATGTCTCGTGCTGAGGAGGTGGGGGAAGTAACTGAAATTTAATTTCTTAATCGTAATAAGATTCTATATTCTCTACGATAGTGTATCTCGTATCTTACAAATTATGGCTGCCACAAATTTTCGTCCATTTGTGGGGGCAAGGCGAAATTTTTAAATACACTTGTAACATAGTCTCTGAGAACTAGGCGACAAAAACGAGACGGACAGACAGATGTGGCTCTATCGACTCGGCTATTGATGCTGATCAAGAATATATATACTTTATGGGGTCGGAAACGTTTCCATCTCTGCGTTACACACATCCACTTTTACCACAAATCTAATATACCCCTGAACTCTTTTTTGAGTACGGGTATAAAAATGGAGCACTATCGATATCAAAAAGTTATGAAAACCGGCGCGCACAAATTTAATATTGATTAAATTGCAATTTATTTATTTAATATTATTATTTTCAGCTGTAACGATCAATGTAAATCAATTTGCTGGCAGGCGTACACCACCGTACATATCATATGGCTCGCTGAGACGGTGTCCTAGATGTTTGCCAATTGGCAACTACGTCGCAAGGTGGGAATAGTACGCATTCGGCTCTAGTTGGTTTTAGTTTTGGTTTATTGAATTTTAATTTAAGTATTATATAATTTTGAGAGAATTGGCAATTACTTTTGGTCGAACATGCAACATGTCGTTTCCATGTTGCTGAATTTGTGAAATTAAAATTAATCATTAATCATATTAACACTCAGTAACTTTTTTATTTAATTTTTTGAATTTTAAGAATAAATATCGTACATATATGAAGAATATACATACATACATATATAATTTTAAAACTTGAACAATGCACCTGACTGATTTGTTTATTTGATGGTTTGGTTAAGGTACTCTAAGTAGTTGTTCATTTAGTAATGAATTAAGCTTAAGCCGTACGATCAAATGCCTATCAGTTCCTATTTATTGTGCTTATGAGAAGCATAGATTGGAAAGTGCATTTTCTGTTAACTTTTGTATGCATTTAGAATGCAACTTTCAATGAGCACATATGTACATACATACATATGTATGGATGTATTATTTGGCTATCTACGTCTTCAAGCAATCAAAGCCCCTCTCTCCAGTGCTTAATTGTATTTTAAATACTCGCACCGCTACGCTGCCGATTCAAAGAGCGATGATGTTCCACCTGTTCATAAATGTGTAGGGGGTCCATTATACAGACGATGTGGCGTTTCTTTCGCTATCGATGGTCAAACTGGATGCGCGCAAGGAGGCCAATGAGAGATTGCTGTGATACAAAGCCTTCGGAGACAGCAGCGTAGCATTCTGAATACTAACGCCTGGCATCGTTTTGTTGATATTGCAAAATACAGAGGACCCATTGACCGAACGCGATTGAGCTGACAGAGCTTCGGATTTCATCGCCAAGAGTCCATCGACAGAAAGCGCATTAGCATTCAGTGTGACCGTAATGGCGCTACCCCCATCAATGCTTTCATTCTCTCCCACCACGGGTACAGTACCGCTACCGCAAAGGTGCAGGCGAGAATTTAACAACTTGTTGCAGGCCGGACACGATCTTGCTGGTCCGTTCTTGTCCCGCCGTCGCATTATTTCGTGAGCGCATCTGAAATGAGTGATAATAACATTGCCAGACACAATTCAATATCTATATTTTACTTACCTAGCATGGAGAATGTGTGCACAGGGTAGAGCTTCTAGGTTTCCCGGCTGTAGGCCGAATAGTTCCCCACACGCACCACAGTTTAAGCCTAGTGCAGCATCTGTCTGATTTGCGAGACGGAAGTGAGTGTTATACTGATCCTCGTCGCCCAACGCACGGTATATTAAAGCCAGTCGACAACGAATCTTACGCACCAGAAGCTGCAATACTCGTACAGATGTAACATACAGATGTACATATGCAACTTTCCGGATCTTATATTGGATCTAATTATCACCTTGGCACCAATTGAGCTGGCAACCTCCAGTAGACGTGTGTTAAATTCCAAAGGCCTGCAGTTGCAAATCTTGTTCTGAAGACGGAGAGTCTCCAAGCACCGGGCAGCCCCATCCATAGCCTCCATTTGAGCCATGCGATCCCCTAGACTTGCAGATGTGCCCATTGCCTGCTCATATTGTCGGAATGCCCGCTGTTGTAAGAGTTTTCCATCGGTCAATCAAAAAATAAAAGGAATAAGTTATAATAATAATACTAATGATAATATAGAGATTTAACTTATGTTAGGTTCAGGCGGCTGTCGGGATCAATAGGAACCCGAGACACTTAGGCTGGTTTCGGCCCGTAGAGATTTTACTTCATATTTGTGTATATACATACATATGTACATATGATATGTATACATATGTCATTTATCTACAAATACTATTAATACTATCGAAATGGGAATTTGTCGATTGTCCGAATAGAAAACCACGTAAATGGTTTGACTACTCTTCAAGTTAATTAAGAATTATGGATACATATATATTTGTTGATTTAAAAATCGTGCAGGAATATTTGATCTCACATATGTACATATGTATGTACATATGCATGTGCATGTGCATACTTATGCGAGGCTACTTCTTTTGCGCTAAAGTGCAAAATGAAAAAGTACAAAAGTGTTCTTAGGGCAGAGAGAGGGGACAACTAAGTTGCATTTAGGCCATGCACATGCACGTTTTTTGTACAAACATCAATATCCATTTTTTTTCGGTATATGTCCCCCATAACGCGGATACTTCTAGTGTATGTGGCCTGATCTCCGGATATGAGCGAGAGTTTAGTGGCCTCCTAAAACAATGAAATTTATCAAACATTGTCGACTAATTTGATAGATATTTCGTCAATTACCTTACAGTAGTCCTGCGCATCCCCCAGCTCGCCCTGCTTTCGCAAGGAGGCTGCCATGCGCAGCAATGCGGCTCTATGATGACACGAATTAAGGTCACCCAGTTGTAGGGAGCGAGACAAATCGTAAGCTTTGGATGCGTAGGTGGCACTTTTGTCGTTATCCTGCAATCGGCCGAAAAGTTCGGAGAGTGCCACGTATACTTGCAGCTCCAGCGAAGGATCGCCAATGGCTGTGGCTATCTTGTGTGCCCCCTGCAGGCCCTCCAATGCTCTGGAGAACCCACCCATTTCGAGATACACTCGGGCCACTGTCAAGTGGACGAGTCCACTACGGCATTTTGTTCCGCATTCGTTGTAGAGTGAGTGGCGGGCGTAGCTTAAAGCTCGCTCCAGACCACCTAGACTAGCATGTGCCCGACTGAGGTTTAGATACGTCTCTGCCCGCATGTTGGGTGAATCGAGTTCCTCTGATATGCTAAAAAAACAAAAGGACCGGTTAACCCTGATCTTGATGATACTATGAAAGACTTTTGGCCAGACTATTACAGCAGCCAGTCGTCCGGTTATCTGCTCAATCATGTGAACATGTGGTCAAAGCAATAGTATAGTTGAAGGCAAGCTTTATTAACCGCATATCGAATGGTATTTGATACCATTCCTTTCTAGATCCTTTCTAGAGCTAGAGCGTTACGCAGTAACTTTCTTGAAAGCCCTTCATATTCATTGCTATTGTGTTAACTGTATGCTTTTGTACTAATACCTATCCAATTTTATTCTGCTGTCTAATCAAGTGCTATCTTTTCCTAGCCTTTTTAGACAATTTTTCAACGTTTGTTTGAATTTTCTCAGAAGAAATTCGGGCGATCATTCTTTCAACTGCCTTCTGCATTTAGGCGTGCATTTGAAACACACAGTTGAAAAGTTTGTGGAGAAAAGGCTTCAGACTAACACTACAGCCAACATAATTTTATAGCACATATAGCACACAAAGGAACACCATTGTACTCACCCAAGCTGTTGATGACCGAACTCAATAGCTTCACGAAACTTTCCCCAATCCATATGTGCCTGATACAAATAACCCAGTAGCTGGAAGCAGTCCTCGCGACGACACGTGCCTTTCAATGCACTACGCCAGGTGCGGACTGCTCCTGTTTGATTATTCTGCTCATAAAGCCGAAGACCTCGTTCAATCTGTGAATATGCACATACATAATGAAAGCCGTAAACGTACGTTAAGGGAAAGATTCACCTTTCGTTTTGCAATATACTGTCTAAGACTTCGTTGGCAGGCCAAAAAACAGCTGATTACAGAACCAGAACGTAATAGTCCTTGACCAGTCCAGAGAGAGCGCGAACCTGCATCTGGACTTGACCCATAGCCCGCAACTCTAGAATAGCTCTCATCTAATTGACATAAATCTGCAATCAAATGTTATCATGTCCTGGTATATACGTGTACTTGTTTATGTATGTATTTTTATGGACAAACCATTTGAGTTTTCCAACAAGTATCGCGATCCATCGGGTGATGCTAGAAGGTGAGTCGCGGATAGATTTTGGCTTGGAGGAATGCTAAAATTAAAAGAAATTAGCCTCCATACCTACGAGTATTTGAGCAATATTTGCGGAATTCATATACCTAAGCAGATCCTTGGACGCAATGCTCTCCCATGACATGACAAGCTTTTTAATTATTTCGTACTTGCGATAGACCTTTAAAGAGTACTGTATCGCAATGGTGTAAAATCTTTGGCAAGATATACATATGTAGCTTTATTTAATGGGATTGTGGTACACTATTTACGTCAAGATTACGACATGTACATACATATGTATGTACGTACATAGGTATGTACATACATACCTAAGTACGTCACACTTGACCTATTAGAGCGTTGCACAGTTTCAATCTGAGTGACCTTGCACAAGCTTCCCGTACACTACACACCAGCAATCCTGCATTTGTATACGTACATTCATACGTATGTGTATGCAAGAGTCGCCTCTTATAGCAACACCCACACTACATACATTACACGCAAAATGGATTTAATCTAAAAAATTGTTATCATTTGCTTTCTAACACGCTTTCCGAACTTGTTGTACATGTACAATTAACTTGTTTGTACTTGCTTTGATTTAATTTTGAGCATACTTATCTGCATAGACGGCAGGGAAAATCGAGACTGACAAAAGCAGAACTTGGGTGGTGGTTGTTTTTCTCTCTTTGCTACAGACTCCTTGCTTTGAGGCTGCGCGGTCCATTCGAGTTGTGAATGGGTCAAGAACTGAACTAGTTTCGCTCAGCTGCACTCTCAGGAAGTGTTTCTCCGAATTACAACTAATGGTGTCCTCTGGTAGTACGTATGTGTAATACCCTTTAGTCAATATACTAAGTATGTTGTTCTTATATTGGCTCCAACAGTGCTACAAAGTGCTACAGTGCGACAGACATTTTGTACTTTGCACGAGACAAAAACTGTGTTGTAGGCGAGAGGAATAGATCACTTCCTTTACTTTATTCCCAAAATCTTTTTATGCCCGTACTCAAAAAAGGGTTAAGGGGTATATTAGATTTGTGGTAAAACTGGATGTGTGTAACGCAGAGCAGGAAACGTTTCCGACCCCATAAAGTATATATATTCTTGATCAGCATCAATAGCCGAGTCGATAGAACCATGTCTGTCTGTCCGTCCGACCGTCTTGTTTGTCGCCTGGATCACAGAGACTATAAGGGCAACCAAATTTGGTTTCAAGACTCATGTGATATCACACTGCTACAAGTGTATTTCAAAATTTCGCCCCGCCCCCTCTCGCCCACACAAAAGACGAAAATCTGTGGCAGGCACAGGCAGGAGCAGTATCATAGAGAATGACCATATCTATTAGATTGCCGAATCTGAATCAGATCGGATCATAATTATAGCCAGAATGAAGAAATTCATTTTCTCTTTCTCGCTCGCACACTCTGCCACGTTCAGTGCGCGAGAAACCCCTAGCGGAGAAGATGTATGATCTAAATCGTACAAGTAGAATGTACATGTTAGATGTATAATATACATTGAGATGTAGATGTAGATAACAGATGTAGCAAAAAAATTTAAAATGTACATTTTTTTTTTAATTGTAAAATTTTAAAAAATCATAAGCGTAAAAATGTATATACTGACTGAGTACGGGTATAAGTAGAGTCGCGTCCCCAGAAGCGACTCACACGTTCCTTCTCGTTTGTTTTAGTTTTTAGTTTTTCAATACCACATAACCACGTAAGTCTGTTACATGCGATGTACATATATGCTGCTGCGCTCTCGCTGCTAAAGGGCGCTAGGAATCCTCCTTTAGCATTGATCGGCCGAAGTGGCCCAAATTAGTCTTAATCTGTCTCCGTATATGGTTGCACATCGATCTCTTTGTGCATTGAATAAATTAGATATACTTACCTCTGTAATTATTTTTGTCATGGTGCCGTCCCGTTTTTATGGTGAAGAATTACTTTTAAAAAGTCCTTCCAGATATGGGAGAGACATGAAGCATCAATGGATAGGCCGAATAATGTTAGTTTTCACTAAGGACAAAAATAAAGTTGATGGGGATGTCATTGTTATATATTGTTATAGCCGGTACCCGAAGAGTTTAGGGATATACTATTAGAGTTGTGCTCGAGGTGAATGAGCGTAACGCACAGAAGCTATATGGACATTGCGTAATGCACTAAAAAGATAGAAAACAAACATTTTCCCAACCTTTTTTTTGCGATTCGATAGCATTAGCTCCATGTTTAGTGAGTTTGAAATTCAAACTCGGGATCGCTTTTATATATTTTTTCTATATCGCTTACATTGTTCATTTTGTGATATATCATATGTTAAACCCATCTAAAAACATTGCTTATGAAAAAAATCTAGAAATCTAAAATCTATACTTAAGGTCGCGAACGTACACAACTTTCAAAATAAAAACGAGAAGGAACGTGTGAGTCGCTTCTGGGGACGCGACTCTATTATACCCGTACTCAGTCAGTATATACATTTTTGAGCATGATTTTTTAGAATTTTAGAAATAAAAAAAAAAATTTTACATTTTAAATTTTTTTGCTACATCTGTTATCTACATCTACATCTACAATGTATATTTGACATCTAACATGTAGATTATACATGTACCATTAAGATTCTACATCTCCTCCGCTAGGGGTTGCTCGCGGCAGAGTGTGCGAGCGAGAAGTGGTTGTTTTCTTGCAGGAAGGTGCGGGGGAAGCAGCTGAAATTTAATTTCTTCATTCTGGTTATAATTATTATCCGATTTGATTCAGATTCGGCAATCTGATAGATATGGGCATTCTCTACGATACTGCGTTTTTAGTTTTATCGTATCTTTAAAATTGTGTCTGCCACAGATTTTCATCCTTTGTGGGGGCGGAAGGGGCGGGCGAAATTTAGAAATACACTTGTAGCAGTGTGATATCACATGAGTCTGGAAACCAACTTTGGTTACCCTAACTCTTATAGTCTCTGAGATCGAGGCGCTCAACAAGACGGACGGACGGACGGACGGACAGACAGACATGGCTCTATACTTTATGGGGTCGGAAAATTTTCCTTCTCTGCGTTACACACATCCACTTTTACCACAAATCTAATATACCCGTGAACTCTTTTTTGAGTACGGGTATAATAAAGAGTTTGGTTAATATTAACCCCAAAGTTTGGTTATATTTAAATTAGTTACTGCACACGTTTTGTGTCGGCCACCTGCTTGCATTCAATGCAAGTAATTCTTTAACTGATCCTACATTTAAGTCTTTATGTATAGTTTCATTCCGTATGTACCATGGTGCCCCAGTGATAGTTCTTAGTATCTTCGCTCGGGCTCTCTGCATTATTTCTAAATTACTAACGCAAGCATTTCCCTGTAGCTCGGAGCCGTATGTCCAGATGGGTTTGGGAACTGCATTGCACAAAAGTACTTTATACTCCAGTTTTAGTGGTGAACGGGTGTTTATTAGCCAATGTTACTAGCTTTAAATTTAAGTAGATTTCTCTTCGCTTTAATGTGTTTACGCCAAGTAAGCCTTATATCCAGATGAAAGTTGTTGTTAGGCTGTTTGCCGGTAAATCTGATGTGAAGATGAAATATAGTGTCGGTCCAAGCACGCTGCCTTGGGGTACACCAGCTTCAATTGGATGATATTTAGAGAGGAAATCTTTGCATCGTACTGCGAAACTTCTTTGCTGTAGGTATGACTCCAATATTCCATGGATGTTCTGTGGAAGTAGTATTTTGATTTTGTGGATTAAGCCATCTGACCAAACGCAGTCGAAAGCCTGGGCGACATCCATCTTTCCAATGCAGTTCGTATCTCACAGGTTATCCGGTTTACTTGTTCAATGGTTCCATGTTTTTCGCGAAATCCAAATTGGTGCATCGCTATGGCACCGTTGATATGTAGGTGTTGTTTGATTGGTTGTTTGTTTGGATCTGTGGGACAATATGTAGGCTTGCCCAGAGGGATAAAGTCTAGCTTGTTTCGTGGCGTTATTATAGCGTTATATAGTTGTCTTCTTTTTGGGTTGGTAAGTCGAGATCCCCAATGGGTGTGCTTGGCCTTGTAGTCACCAGCTGCTATAAGTCGGTCATCTAGTAGGTCGAAGAATTTTGCAAATTCTGTTTCGGAAATGCCGAAACGCGGTGGGCAGGTTTGCAATATGAATTGATTTTGCCTGTAGATAAGGTTTAGCAAATGATGGCAATGGATAATGCCTGTACCACCATGTGCCTTACCATCGGGATGATTTGTGGCATAGAAGTTATAGCCATCGCGATGCATCCTCGATGCATCGAGGTGAAAATAGTTTTTATTTGTTATGTGAGTCTCTGATATGAGCATTACGTCAATGTCGTGTTGACCGAGGAACTGTAAGAGTTCGCATTTGTGCTGCGAAATGCCACTTGCATTCCAGAAACATATATTTAGACAAGCCATTTAAATAGATTTATGTTTTATTAGCAGCTCCAGGGGGAGATTTAGGTTGCGCATAAGCTCCTGCATCGTTTGTTGTATTGCTACCATTGTGTTTGTTATAGTTACCAGCATTGACTCAATTCCGCAAGGCAATTGGGATGCAGGGGTATGTTGGGCAGTAATTTTTGGTATCTGATTTGATTCCTGATGCTGCATTATTACTGCAGTGGTTGGTTGAAGTGTCGGCTTAGAGACTGAGGCGTACGACCCGTTGTTGTAACTTAACGCCTGAGCAAAAGAAACTTCTGGAGTCGTAGTTGATGGTATACATGGTAAGTTTTGTCGGACGACCTGGTTTCGAGCTGCAGTTATTTGTCGGTTTAGGCGGTTTTTCAATTCTTTATAGACAGCACAACCTCTATAGTTAGCAGTATGCTTTCCCCTACAATTGCTACATTTTTAGGCAGCTGGACCATCCTTATTTACGGGGCAGGCCTCAGTGAGATCCCCACATCCCCACAGGCAACGCAGACTGACCGTAGAGTGCAATAAGTTTTCGTGTGTCCATATTCATATCAATTTGTGCATTGGACGGTTCCAATTCATTTGTGTGGTTCCTCAACGGTGATCCTACGGTGCAGTAGGAACTGAGTATATTGGGTGCTTTTATGCATACTTTTAGGTGTCAGTTCTACTTTGAACATTGGCTGGGGAATTTTATTTCTATTTATGGCTCATAGCCATTTTGACTTCGAAGCCCTTATCGTTAAGTTAATCTATTATCTCATTGATTGGGACTGTTGGTTCGATTCCTTTGATAACCACTTGTAATCCTTTTCTACTTTTGAGTTGGTAGGTGTAGTAATTCATTTTTTCATTCATTTTCGAAGTATTTCGCAACTGATCGATAGTTTCGGTCTTCATTGACTTGTATTTTTGTTTCATTTATGTTACCCCTTTTTTGCTCCAATTTTATCAGTTATTTTTTTGACCAGTTCAACACAATTTGCCTTCCGAACATAAATAGGTGGCGGCCTTAATTTGTTGGCCTTGGGTGTTTTGGCGATCTCATCTTCATTTGGGCCACTTAGTATTGCAAATCGACTGCTAGCCTTATGTGGCACATTGTTCTCGGCTATTTTAATCATTTTAGCCGCATTATTATTCTTCACAGTTTGTGGGCTCAATTTTCTTTTGATTTGCACATAGCAATCGAACCCAGTCTGAGTTAACGCTCCATTAGCGTTTTGCGAACTTATCAGTTGGGAGAGGTTGGGCGTGTCGCAGTGGGTCGACAGTACCGGGCGCTGAGCAATTGAAGTGGTTGTTGTTGTGTTGAAGACACAGTTTTGAGCGGGGGCATTGTACTCGTTTTTCGTCAATATTAGCAGTACGAGTCGGGGGAATGGAGTGCCCATCACCACTTTTGCAATGCAGGGGAGAGAGAGCGTGCTCTATCCTCGTTCCTTTGCACGGATGCAGTTGTTGTTGGTACTGCTACCTTTGGCGAGCGTATAGAGAAGTACGTTGGTTTTTGCTTGGGAGAGCCGACGTTTGTACTGTTGCTGTGGGCGCGCTTGGCTCTTTTTTACTTTGTTTACAGTGCTTGTGCTCTTTACCGAGCTGGTTCTCTTATATTCATAGGCACGATATTACACGATATTCATAGGCAGCACGAGCACTAGTACCGATGCATACCCCGAGCGCTTTTTCTCGAATTAATTTGCGATTAATTGATTTTCACGGCGGAGCAATACAAAAATACGTCTGAAGTCGTTGACGGTTGACGGTTGAAATAAAAACATGACTTGTTCTTTGTTTGATTATTTTTTATTTTTTGTTATTCATTATTTGGAATTTTTTTTAAATATTTGTTTTGTTAGCATTTGAATCGGGTCCTAGGCAACTGCCTTTTCTGCCTTAGGGTTAATCCGGTCATGTCGTTACATGGGCAGAAGGTTATTAGACTCGTTTACCGAAGACAAAACAGTACCTGGCAAGTTGAAATCGCCAAAAACTATCATATGGTATTTATCTGATAGAGAGGAAGAAATGGTGGAAATGGTGTAGTTACTACTCTGTAGTACACTAACCAGATATGATGAAGACAGAAAAGCCGTGAAGAATCAATGAATTTTAGTTATTTTTATACCCGTACTCAAAAAGATTTAAGGGGCATATTAGATTTGTGGTAAAAGTGGATGTGTGTAACGCAGAGAAGGAAACGTTTCCATAAAGTATATATATTCTTGATCAGCATCAATAGCCGAGTCGATATAGCCATGTCTGTCAGACAGACATCATAAAAAATCATACGCTCAGAAGCGACTCACACGTTCCTTCTCGTTTAAACTGGGGGGAAAAATGTTCTGATGTTTCTGATAGGTAATTTTCTGACATTTTGCAAAGCTGAAAATGTCAAAATGTGATTCTGATTCAGAATTTTGTTTTACTGCCTGCCACCAGAGCGGTGTACTGCAGGCACAGTCACATAATCCTTGTATACATTGTATCATTTTCGACCAAAATCAACGGCCCTGCTGTCAACCAACTGCTCGTTTTTTTGGGGTATATGGCATGTCGCTGATTTAGTACGTACATTCCACCGTAATAAAAATTATCATAAAGTGATTCGGGCTGGTTTCGACGTCCGCGATTTACTATAATCTAAAATATATGTAACCTGAATGTGAATTCAAATTGTTTTTTATTTTTATTATTACATTTTATCATTATCGCATGAAATTTCTCCACTGTTACTTGATCGGTTCTCTTTTCGTTCCTGCTCATACATAGTTTTTTGTCTTATGCATTTGCTTATATTACCCCTTATATGGTATAAGTAGATATTTATATGCTGCGCTACCATTACAAACTACAATATACTCCTTATTTTCACCAACATACAAATACATATGCATACAAGTGCATACATGCTATACGAATCAATTGAATTAAATCAATTTCTTATTGATTGATCGGATCGGCCTACATTGTATTTATTTGGTTTACAATGTGATGGTTTTTTATGTGTTATTTGTGCATCGTACATTGTATAATGTATCATCCAAATTAAAATGACCGTGCAATTAAACAAAGTTTTCAAATATTACTGATCTGTGAAAGGTGTCGGGTTGTACTAATTATGTACAACATGCATAGTGTGACCGTGAATGTGCGTGTGAAAAAAATTAAACCTGTCCAAGAATGATATCAAAGCAAGGGGTTTAAAGGGAGCACAGACACTCGTCCTCTTAGGCTCCCACTCTGTCAGTCTCTCGTCCCCGTTAAGCCAGGGATCATCTTTAAGTTGTATGCCGACTTCTCCCCTTCCCCCCGATTTATGTATGTATGTATGTTGTAATGTGTACGGGATGAGTATGTGTTATTCTAACGATTTTTTATATTATTCGGACTCAGGTTTCTTATGATGTGGTAAGCTATCGTTCTATTGTATGTATGTATCTATATGAATGTATGTATGTTCTTGTATGTGTTTTCTTAATTGAGTGGTGCATTGTATTTATTGTACGCTATGTACGTTCGCTCTGTGGTGGAATCTGGGACTGAATCTAGATTTCGGTTATTACCGTTGGATGGTATAAATTCGGTTTAATGGTCAGGTTAGCTGTGGCAGTACAAGAAAATAATTCGCCTAGAGTACGAAAGAATTTAAGAAAAATTAGAAGAATTTAAGCATTTTGGGATTGCTTGGGCTTTGTAAAAGTGCACGTGCACATACATATTCGCGCCTACGTATGAGGATAGTGGATTACAAAATAAGTCCAAACTAGAAAACAAAACTACACAGTTTTTACAAAATGCACAATTAACGTGTTACTTTGGATCAATATTTGCAGCCATCTCAGATAAATTCTTAAATTACACACCGTCTGTTATTTTGTCGGTCATCGATTATAATTTGTGTCTATTCGCTGTGTCAAGAACAGTGTTTTGTTTGTTATGTATACATTTATACATATATGTATATATATATATATATATATATATACTTATGTGAGTGTGAGTGTGTGTGAGTGTATATATATAATTAAATAATACACACGATTCTATAGTCCACTTATTTAGTATGTTATTCGAATTCGTTAATGTTCATGTAATGTAAATTTTAAATCGCATCACTTTCACACAAATGGAGTAAACGATGCATCAATATATTGTTTATACCATATTTTTGTTCGTTCCTTGATCTGATTTTGTTTCTTAAGTTTTATTCAATATACAATGTCTATAACGTTTCACCTAAACATTTGTTTTGTATATAAATAAGTATGTAAACTATATGTATATACACATATATTTTCAATAATTTGAAGAAACACTTCACTATACTGCTTGGTTCATTTACAAAATAAGAGTATGATTTTAAAAAGTAAACATCAAATAAAAACAAAACTTAAAAAGAACTTAAAACTTACAGTTGAGTTCTTTGAATTTCACCTTTACCATATTCAAAATACTTAACACGAATGTTAATATACATAAATGCATACGAAACATACATACATATACATGAGTTGCTTCATTTATCATTATATACGGCGGACATCATCTGCTAATGCATTAGCATTAAGCTGCCTTTGGATACCTTACTCGCTAATTTTCTACACGTCCTCTATATAAACGTATTCTAATAAATATTGTTATAATTTCAGTCGAAATGCCCATCGTGCAGGTTATTGCACGAGGAATAAATATGTGTATGCGTGTGGTTTGGTGAATGTGTATGGGATTCAGAGCGTTTAGGTAAATTCAATTTCCAAGCCATTCCCAAGGCAATTAACTCTCTTTAGTAACAAATTCGTAATTGGCACCTCACCTCCATCTTCCTAAATTTTCACTGGATGAGCCACGAAATTAGGGAATGATAATTCACACATTTCCAGCCATACTTATCAACTGCCAGTTGCGTGTGTGGTCTGTTTGGCTGAAGTTTGTGTCTTTTTACATTGCCGTAGACTTGGATGATTCTGAGATAAATGTGAACTTACGCCATAATGCGATTTTACAAACAGAAAAGGGCACAATATCGATGAGGATCGATGATGTAGACATAGTGGCTAGTGGCTAGGCACGTGACGGTGTATATATGCATTTAGCTATGTAGCTAGTGCTATGTATACCTGGCCCATTGTACTGCACTTAATCTCAATTGCTGCCGACATCCTTCATTTACTTAAGCCATATCACTTAAATCTAGATTACTACGTCTAATTTTTAATACGATTGAAATAATTAATTTGTTTACTTATGAATTCTATTTCACCTTTCTCCTTTCTTTCTGTTCTATTTTCGTATATTTTCGAATCACTCTGATTCGAATCAATTACAATTACATTAAATCATTAAAATCAATAAATACAATCTCACCCCTCTGAAGTCACACAAATTGCATCAAAATTAATATTTTCATATTTTCGCATATTATGATGAATGGAAAATAGGAAAAATTAGTGTTAAGTGACATTTATGGTATAAATAAATATTTCAGAGCGTAGCGGGTCAACTGGTGTTCTCAACAAATTCACCGATTGCCTTTGGTGTTGATGATTCCGCAGCTCTTGCTGGAGGAGGGACTGAATGCAATATTTTCTGGGCGGAAACGCTGGTTGGGCAATTTTATCCGAATTACTTGGTGCATTGCAAGGAGCGCAAAAATGCTGACTAAAGATGAACTTAACCAATTGGCAGACATGCAACCGGCTAACGGGGAAGGCAGAGGCAGCCAGGAGGATAGCCAGATCCAAACGTTGAAGTTATTTCTACCTGCAATCGCCGAGCCACTGTTGTATGTAAGCTCTTCGTTCTTCACAACCTCGTTGGGATGTTTGTCGTAATGGTGGTGATCATCTACAAATATTTAACAAAATACCAGTATTAAAGTAATGAAACATATATAAAGTAATATAAATTAACATAAACTTCTCACATATATTATAATTTATATTGATTTATTTATATTATTATATTTATATTTATATTATCAATTACTTATTCAAACAAATGAAGTCGGTATTGGACGTAGGGTGTAAATATTGTACGTATGTACATACATGTATGTAGATCGCTAAACTGAAATATTGAACATGGTGACAAGATTTTTCTTCTTCTGTCGTCTCGCCTAAATTTTATGAAACTTTTTTTGTATATTTAGTAGGTATTCGCATAGGTCGTGAAGTACTTTTCATCTTTCTACCACTGCCCACCATCTTTTAGTCGGAATTTTAGTATTTAATATTTTTGTATGAACAATATCCGAATATCTCATACAAAATTTAAGCACAATCAGTATGCTTTGCTCTATTTGTGAATGTGTGTTACACGTTTTGTGACTGAGTCTGAGAGGTTTGCATGCCGATTTTTATGAGTAAGAAATGCAATTTGTGTGTATTACAGTAAACAAAAAGGAAAGAAACATACGAAATAGTATAGCACAACAGAAGTACGAATCCAACAAGATAACGAAAATGTGTGTGAGTATGTCGCAATTGCGTGAAGCCCAATAACAAGAGCACGGTTTGAAGGAAATCCACAACGACTATTGGAACGGAGACAAGCGCGCCTGTTCGTATTTGACACTCACTAAGAAAATGGCCGACAACGCTAACAAGTACATCATACATCATTACATCCGCCAAATATTTAATATTCCGCTTATCCGAAAGTGCTGATTGGTGCTATAGAGAAAGAATGTCTCCATTGTCATTCGCTAAAGCTCAAACATACGTCAGGAAAAATTAAACTACCTGAAATGAGACACCACCAGATCCATTGAACGGCTTGCTCACCGGCACGGATCCAGTTTCATGTTCACACGTTTGAGTTATCCGTAAAATTCCTATCATTGTTTTTACTAACAAGATATTTTTAAGGAAAACAAATTTTTTTCCACTGGATTTGTTTCTGAGAAGATCGGAAAAATTTGACCCAGCAAAAACTCATTCATTTACTAGTAAAACTTGTACCATATGTATATGTATGTATATGAACTATGTAAATTCTATTAAGAATAGAACCTGCTCGTCATCAGGTTAGCACACCCCCATCAGCTTCATATATTTGATTTTGTTGTAAACATGCAGCTTCTTTACTGTTATCTACTCTGGTTGTTATCGTATGCACTTCACTGGAAAAAATTAAAATTAAAATATTTAAAGTTTACCAAGAATCAAAGTTTTCAACTAATAAAATTACCGAAAAAAAATAAATCGGAAGGAATCGCAAAGCTATATCTAATTTTGTATGCAGTAAATCGGAATATGGTAAAAACAACAAAGGCGGAAATAATAATTGATCTCCAATGCTGACTATAGAACAATTTTAAAAGAGGCATCGAACTCTCATCTTTTAGCAAAGATCAGAGAAAACGTTTATGTTAAAGCGAGCTCTTTTGCAAAATCTACGATTCAGAGATGGATAAGGAACTTAAATTGAAGAAAAAGCCCCCAATGACCGATGCCCGAAAAAAGATACGGCTAAATATTGCAAAAGAGCATCAGACCTGGAATTCTGATTGGCGCTATGTGGTCTATTCATATAAAAAAAATGTATTTTAGATGGTCCTGACTGATACAATTACTATTTCCATGATCTAAGCAAGGAAGAGCACCAATTGGATCGTCTTAATAGTCGGGCGGGAGTAGTGATGGTGTGGGTTGCTATCTCCTACTATGGTTAATGTGCGATTTTTTTTGGCGATTTTACAACAGCTCCGATCCACACGGCCCTTGTGATTACTCACCCGATATAAATATAATAGAAACCCGGTGGGTATTGCTAGCTCACAATGTTTACGAGTTTGGTAAACATTACTCTAAGAAAGAAGAATTTATTAAAGACATCAAGAGTGCTTGGTCAGCCATTTCTTTAAATTATATTGCCAGTTAATACCAGTCACTTCCCAATCTTTGAGGTCATTCTCAACAAATAAGTTGAAATAACCGAAATTATAAGTTTACAAATTTATTCATATCTGATAAGGTTAAAACAAAATTAAACGAGAAGGAACGTGTGAGTCGCTTCTGGGGACGCGACTCTACTTATACCCGTACTCAGTCAGTATATTCATTTTTGAGCTTATGATATTTTAGAATTTTAGAATTTAAAAGAAAATTTTACATTTTACATTTTTTTGCTACATCTGTTATCTACATCTACAATGTATATTTTACATCTAACATGTAGATTATAGATGTACCATTTATATTCTACATCCCCTCCGCTAGGGGTTGCTCGCGCACTGAACGCGGCAGAGTGTGCGAGTGAGAAGGAGATAGAGTAGTGTGTTTCTTGCAGGAGGAGGCGGGGGAACCAACAGAAAATAAATTTTTTCATTCTGGCTGATCCGATCTAATTCAAATTCGGCAATCTGGTAGATATGGTCATTCTCTATGATACTGCGTTTTCAGTTTTATCGTATCTTTGAAATTGTGCCTGCCACAGATTTTCGTCCTTTGTAAAGGCGGAAGGGGGTGGGGCGAAATTTTGAAATACACTTGTAGCAGTGTGATATCACATGAGTCTGGAAACCAAATTTGGTTGCCCTCTGAGATCTAGGCGCTCAACAAGACAGACAGACAGACAGACATGGCTATACCGATTCGTCTATTGATGCTGATCAAGAATATATATACTTTATGGGGTCGGAAACGTTTCCTTCTCTGAGTTACACACATCCACTTTTAGCACAAATCTAATATATCCCTTAACCCTTTTTTGAGTACGGGTATAAAAAGAGATATGTGCTAACCTGATGACCAAAATAAAAACTGATAGTCTTGTTGTGACACGAAACAATTTTTTTTAAATATTAAAATAAGTAAAAACAATAATTTTTGTTTTATTCAACAAAGAACTTAATAGGCTATCAACAAAAACAATTTAAAAATCTTAGCTCTGTTAGTTTGGTCAGAATTGAGCCAAAACTACAAAAGCGAGGGGTGTGCTAACCTGATGAAGATATATGTATATGTAGTGACTCGAATTTATAATACAATAAAAATAGATGCAAAGTAAAATTTGGATACATAGGACATTGATGAATACACGGGAAGAGGGAGGAGTGCAAAATGAATTTCTGGTTGTTTTACTTACTTTTCGTATTCTGATTGCCATTTTTTTCTGTCTGATTGTTAGAGTTATTAAGACTATGAACTTGACTATCTGTGTTATTAGATTTGTGTATTCTGGATTGAACAACGGTCGTTTATCAATAGAAAATGATGTAAGTGTCCGTTCGCCCAAATTTATAGTATGCTTTGCCCTATGTTACTCTGATTTTGGTCAACGACTGGTGGTAAGTTAAAAACATCACTATCACTTGCAACGTTCAATGAAATGGTTCCGCCGCTACCGTTGCCGTTACCGCCACCAACTTCTTTTGTGTAGTAATGATTATCGGATGACTGTTTAATTAATTTATCCTTACCATTACCATTAGAGTTGCCGTTGACGTTACCCTTATGCGATGGATAACTGTGCTGCGTTGGAACATTGTTTATCCGAATGCCAGTTTGAATGTGGTGATGTCCCGGGTATGCAATATTTACCCCACCACGGCCAGGTGGCAGCATATTGATGCTACCATGACCATGAGCAGGAGACAAGATAATTCCACCACCAGCTCCACCTCCAACGCCATTAGAACCAACATTGTTACCCATAATGTTCGGTTGAATCGGTATCCGGTTAAACTGATCGATGTTCGTATTGATCGATGTTCCTAGGCCATTAATGTTGACATTGTTTGGATGTATGGCTATTCCCCCTGAGGGGGATCCGCCGGAGAGGCCTCCGTTGACACCGCTTATTCCAATGGTGTTTCCGGCACCAGTATTGTGGCCGAAGACATGTCCATGACTGTCATCATGGGCCGCGATATTGACACTGTTGCCTCCTCCTGTGTCTGCGCCTGCCACAGCCACGGATGTGGTGGTTTGTGTGGTCTTGTTCTTTTCTTCGGTGGCGCAGCACACTTTGAACACAACTTTCATATTGTTTGTGGAGCAACGGCCCCCAATGCGTCGATACAAGTCGTCTTTCGATGAAGTTGCTGTATTTGGGAACATTAAACGGATTTGATTACTAAAATTATCTTGAAGATATTTAATATAAACGAACTCACAAATGAAGTAATAATCATTTCCAGGTAGGAACTCCAAGCCACCTGGCTGCGGTGTAAATGGCCGGAAAGTTATTGTAAAAAACATTAATTTTTGAGGTTTATCACATATAGCTATTACTCGCGGATCTGCATTTGTTATGCGACATGTTTCGTACTCCACTTTAGACACATTGTATATTATATATTTCTCTGTTTCGTTTTCAAAAGTCCCTGGCTCGTACACTGGACATATTATGTGCACCTGGTCGAATTCAAAGGCCAGGTTGCCTTTATTGACATCAATTATGTGATCAGTGTTGTCTATCCGAAATCTGCGGGATAAAATAATATGGAATTAATACACACACATTTTCAGACAAAAATCAAAATAAGAAAATAAGGACAATTATTAAAAGTTAAAACGAGAAGGAACGTGTGAGTCGCTTCTGGGGACGCGACTCTACTTATACCCGTACTGTCAGTATATACATTTTTCAGCATATAATTTTTTAGAATTTTAGAATTAAAAAAAAAAAATTTACATTTTACATTTTTTTGCTACATCTGTTATCTACATCTACAATGTATATTTTACATCTAACATGTAGATTATACATGTACCATTTAGATTCTACATCTCCTCCGCTAGGGGTAGCTCGCGCACTGAACGCGGCAAAGTGTGCGAGCGAGAATGAGAATGAGTGGTTGTTTTCTTGCAGGAAGGGGCGGGGGAAGCAGCTGAAAATTAATTTCTTCATTCTGGCTATATTTATCCGATCTGATTCAGATTCAGCAATCTGGTAGATATGGTCATTCTCTACGATACTGCGTTTTTAGTTTTATCGTATCTTTAAAATTGTGCCTGCCACAGATTTTCGTCCTTTGTGGGGGCGGAAGGGGCGGGCGAAATTTAGAAATACACTTGTAGCAGTGTGATATCAAATGAGTCTGGAAACCAACTTGGGTACCCTAACTCTTATAGTCTCTGAGATCCAGGCGCTCAACAAGACGGACGGACGGACGGACAGACAGACATGGCTCTATCGACTCGGCTATTGATGCTGATCAAGAATATATTTACTTTAGGGGTTCGGAAAATTTTCCTTCTCTGCGTTACACACATCCACTTTTACCACAAATCTAATATACCCCTTAACTCTTTTTTGAGTACGGGTGTACAAATAAATTAATAGACCGCAAAAAGACGCAACCCACAGCTAAAGCCAGTCAATTTATAGGTCCTTCGATAGGTATAATAGTAGTGCTACTATTGGATTTACATATTGCTAATTTTTTCCGCTATTCCTTCAACAATCGAATTTTTTTCTTTACTCGTACAACTATTAAGCATTGCTTTCTTTGATTATAAAATTATACTAGCGTGGCCCTTTTCTTTCCGTTATATTTCGAAAAATTTCCGACAATTTTGAAAATTAGGAAATCTGAATTTTTGTTCAAAAATTTCGTTGATAAACAATACTTGAATGATTTATTTAACAGTTTCAAGCTTTTTTAGTTTAGTTTTAGGTCTTTTGGTACTGGTGTCATGGGGCGTGGCAAACACTCCAGAGCGAAGAAGGTTTCGTGCTTAAAGGGGTCGTTTAGTAAATTGTTTAGCTATTATGATAAGAAATGATAATAAATAAAAACCATAAAGCAAAACACGTGATCAACGAAGGTTTTCGTCAAAATATCAGTAGATCAACCATTACGACAGGCGAGGTTCCACAATTTTACTCCTGCTTCAGCATAAAAAAAAATAGATTTTGAAAATAGTATTGAAACTATTAGAAGAAGCGTTTAATATTATAATTTAATGACACGAAGCCTAAGGAAAAAATGTTTACTGGAAAAAACATGCAGTGGCAAGGTCCCAAAGAATTTTCCACAAAATATACTTCAACGAGAAGGAACGTGTGAGTCGCTTCTGGGGACGCGACTCTACTTATACCCGTACTCAGCCAGTAAATACATTTTTGAGCATATGATTTTTTAAAATTACATTTACATTTTTTTGCTACATTTGTTATCTACATCTACATCTCAATGTACATTATGCATCTAACATGTAGATTCTACATGTACCAATTAGATTCTACATCTCCGCTAGGTGTTACTCGGCACTGAACGCGGCAGAGTGTGTGAGCGAGAAAGAGGATCAGTAGCGTGTTTCATGCTGGTTGTGACGGGGGGAGCAACTGAAAATGAATTTCTTCATTCTGGCTATAATTATGATCCGATCTGATTCTGGTAAATATGGTCATTCTCTACGATACTGCGTTTTTAGTTTTATCGTATCTTTAAAGTTGTGCCTGTAAAATTGTAAAAAAGTATTGTTACTCTCTAACTGTGACTTGTGCATACGACTAAGCCGAAAACACAGAATCATAGAGAAATACCATATCTAACAGATTGCCGAATCTGGTCAAATAAATTTGCAGTGGCTACGCTGTCCCTTTCACGAACTTACTCATTCTCTCTTTCTTACTCACTCTTCCTCGTCCAGTATTCGAAATAAAAAGCTATCGCGTCTGCGATGGCTATGATATTAAATCATGGTGACCAACAGCAACATATTATTTTTCAAGTTAGGGGTCAAAGTGGAGCCCGATCGCAGGGGTTGGCAGTAGAGTTGGTTTGCTCATGAGTGAGTGAACAAAAATGAGCTGTTCACTCACTGAGTGAACTGAACATGTTCACTAAATTTTTTTTCAGTTGCTCACTTGTTCAGTTGTTCACACGCTTGTTCAGTGAGCAAGTGAAGAACTGAGTGAACAAGTGAGCAACTGAAAAAAAAAACTCTAGGTGGCAGCTACATATGTCAAAAACGACGAAAGACCAATAGGCCAACATAGATAAGAAAGTCCAGTAACTCTGAGGAGTTGTTGGGATGATGAGATCAATCAAGAAATCCCAGGAATAAACGAGGGGTTGAAATTGATGCTTCTGTAATTTTGATTGCACACCAACATGACGGTCTAGCTGCTGAGATGTCTGTCTGCTTAGAAGGGGCTTAGTTAAAGGAAACGTGGAGCCACTGAATGGGCTCCTAATCGGAGTAGATTTTATGACCCATTATGGTTTAACACTGGAAGAAATAGTAAGAAAAAGGTAAATCCAGGAGTCCGACTATTGGGTTTTAGTGTTATTCACGTGACACCCATTTCCGCTCTTTTTTTTACTTTGAGAGAGAGGTTCCAAATTGCTATCCAAAACGGTTACGAATATCGAGAAATTAATAAATAGACACACTAAAAATGTATACAATTTGTTAACAATTTCAGAATGACAAAAAAGAATGACAAAGACAGAATGTATATATGGTAGGTAGGTACATGCTTGTATATAGACTGTAATGAAAATAATCAAAATCGCCGAAGAATATACGAATCGCTGAGGGGACGAATGGCTGTAAAGCCCATTCCTATCCCATTCAGGGTCCCCTCCACGCACGCACGCACGCATGACTACAACCTCCTCGTCGTTTCCTTGGTTTCGTTGCCATTCCAGGTTACTCTCCTTTGTTTTTTTTAAGCGCTTTGTAAATTAAAAATCACCCCTAATGATGAAGTACGCATATTTTCCATGCCTTCTTTAGCGACACACTCACCATCACGCATCGACTTGCAACTAGGGTTACATGCTCTTGCTGGGCGCACTGTATTTTTTTTATTTGCACATATTTGAATACGTAGCCACCCACCCAAAATCCCAGTAAGACTAGCAACAACAAGACCAGATGCACACCCCAACGACGCACTTACCTCTACTTTCCACCTCACCTTTTGCGTAAGAAGAGGGAACCTTTTTGTGAGATATATTTATGTGTACATATGTATGTACATCATGGAAATTCAGTAATGCTAGTTTAATCATTGCAATGAACTACAATGCAGTACTGACCCAATGGATCCGACAAATGACTACAAGACATTCGTTCTGAAGTATTTAGCTCACTTAAGGACTAACCTATATCATTACATATCATTACATTCAGTGAAACAACAGCTTCAGATTTATGAATATTTAACGGTTTGAACGGTCTGATTAAAGTTTACATTCAACTTACATGCTGTTCGATGTATTCCAATGCATGTAGAAGGTTTTGGCGCAGCTGGACATGGTCGAAAGCAAAACGGTTTCTATGCAGATCAGCGTGAGCAAAGTGACGAACGATGTAGCGCCTAATGTGGGCAAGGGAATTAACATTTTGCATCGCACTAGCGAAGAGGATGAGGAGCGGCTTTTATTCTTGGTGTAAATTTGATTATGGACTCTTCGCGTTATGTTCTTGATATCGGGATGTTGACGTTGATGTTGCTTTAATGTTCTATTCGCACCTTTTTCTGTTGATGTTCTTGCATCCGTTTCGACTTCTGCTTCTTCGCTAACAGCCGCTATAGATGCTGTAAACGATTGTTGCTGTTCCAATGAATTTTTGGACTGGAACGGCAAAAACGTGCTGTTGGCAACGCTCTTGCTTTTGCTCTTCGATTTTCGATGCATAGCTGGTTGGTTAATGCTAATCGTTGTCGTTGTTGCCTGGCTTCGACTTCGAACACTTGACATTCTCGTGGTAGTCGTTGTCATGTATAGCTTAATGTTCAATGGATAACCAGAATATGGTTGTACCCGCTGCTCCTGTGGACACTTATTGTAATTGGAGGTAGCGAGATCTCTTCCTTTCGCCTCCTGATGTTTCTGTGGCTCAGCCAGCTCCTTTTTTAAAACCAAGCAACTATGAAGTTTGTTGAGACTTAACTGGGGCTAATTGCAACATGGCACGGATGATTGCCAGTCATTTGTTACTTGGGCTTCTAACAGTGGCTGGGTCTGGGTCTGTGACTTCGTCTGTGACTGTGACTGGGTCCAGAAGAAAGTAGCATGCAACTCCTTTGCCCGCTCTTGCATTCTTTTAGCACTTTTTGTTCGATGTGAATATATTGCTTAACTGATCTATATATGTTGTGTGTATGTAAAGTGCGACCGTCTCAATGGTTTATTTCACTGCGATTTAACTAATGGCTTCGTCGGCACATGCCGATGTGTATCTTGCTCCATCTGTAACGTAACCAAGATAAGAATTAGTAGGTGTAATGTGGGCCTCGCCTCCAATTGCAACAATGCGAAGTGCCATGTAGATGAGCGTTGACGGGTCCACGGATGTCAAAATCATCATTAGAATTCTAATGATCGTGCTAGCATAAAGCGCATTTGAGTAATAGGTGATACGGTGCAAGACTTAAAACCAAGACATTCTTCCGTGTAGGATCACACAACTCATGTTTAGCACATTCACTTTCACATCCGTTTCCCTAGCATCAACCTTAACCCCACGAACTGACACTTCCACCAAAATTATGTACTAGTTCACAAATATTGTATTTCAAATGAATATTGATACATATGTTATACGGTCATTGGGCTATACTATTGTCAAGTGTCCTGGACTCAGGAGCATAGCATGGAATCTCTGGTAGAATCGTAGTGCAAGTACGTATTTCTGCTTTGCCTAGGACTTTTCAGGACCTCAATTCGAATTAAATTGAAATTAAAATTCACGGTACGGACTAGTGCTAGTGTGCTAGTGCGATTTACCCTCGGACTCCTGTCGTCACCTTTTCTCTCTTTCGTTAATATAAACTTCTTGACGGCAAACATATCCGAGTGCATACGTACGTATGTATGTATGTATGTATACACCAAATGAGACGTTTTCTGTATACATACACGGCGACAGCGACGACGACTCACTCACACAGTCCCGAAGGGAAGTAAGCTGTGAAAATATAACCCAAACTTGTAGATATATTTTTTGCTATTTTCAAATCTGGACTCAATTTTCATTTAAAATGTTCAATTTGTAACAACAAAATCATAAAAATAGGGAAACACAAACAAACACGCACACACACAGCCACTCCACTGGGTTTTTATGTACACATTTTCTTTCATTTCATTTCACTTCTCAAACGAATCACATTTTCCATCGGTTTTCAAAATGGAATGTATGTTTTCTGAATGAAAAGCAGGATCGCGAGGATATTTACATCAAGGCGCTACCGTGCACAGATTTTTATTTTCTTAAATATTTATCTAAATATAATTATAGTATCAGCGTGACCGTGACGATAACGATACAAAATACCATCCGGCCAAAAAATAAATACCATTAAATACCATTTCAGTTTCGAGAAATACCAGTTAAATACTATACCATAAGAAACCCATTCCAATCCGGCGATTAAACGAGACTTAACCCACTTAACACCCCTCTATTTAAAAAGTTTAGCTCCTTTGTTAAACTGCTGAAAATAATACTGTTTGTAAAGGGTCCTTGTAGCTCCATCCTCCTCTTAACTTACAAAACAAAAATGACCACCGATATCTTTCACCTTTCACCACACAATCAATATGGATTCGACTATCAAATTTATTTGTTAAAATCAGTTTTGTCTGTTCCACAATTTTAATATTCAGTTTAATATTACTAGCTAGTTGGCCCTCTCAGCCCTAAGCAAATAATTTTATCCGATAGATACATCAATATTCTACAGGATTGGTTTTCAGAAGTCCTTTTTATTGCATTGTTTACATAAAAAGTTTCAAACAAAATCGGCCAAGGCATAACGTAAATGTTGACTAAATGTGACGTCATTGTTGCTGGTCAACCAAGTTTCTTCTATGCCTATGGACCTTTAAGTGATGTCCACCCTTACTCTTTGGCTTGGGGACGCAAAAGCCACACTTTAGGCACACGTACGGCTTGTAGAGATGCTTGCAAGTTGTCTCGTGAAGGTCTCGTTTTTGTTCGATTGTTTTACATTTTCCACAGTACTGGCACTGATTGGTGTCCTGTTGCAAATGGCGAAATCCTGGCGTTGGCTCCTCAAATACAGGCGGGATTTGAAAATGTCTCTCATATTTTTCACCTTTTGACCTTCTCCTGACGGGGGTCATCAAAAGCAGTGTGAGCTACAAGTGTATTTCAAAATTTCGCCCCGCCCCCTTCCACCACCACAAAGGACAAAAATCTGTGGCAGCCACAATTTTAAAGATACGATAAAACTGAAAACGCAGTATCGTAGAGAATGCACATATCTACCAGATTGCCGAATCTGAATTATATCGGATCATAATTATAGCCAGAATGAAGAAATTCATTTTCAGTTGCTTCCCCGTCACAACCTGCATGAAACACGCTACTGATCCTCTTTCTCGCTCACACACTCTGCCGCGTTCAGTGCCGTTCAGTTAAAGTTTTCTGAACACATTTCCACTATGGTAAATAAGGCCATGGGTGTGCTTGGGTTTATAAAGAGGTGGTCAAAGGAATTTGACGACCCTTATATAACAAAGACTCTCTACATCTCGCTTGTTCGTCCGATTTTAGAGTACGGCTCTTGTGTATGTTGTCGCCAGTACAAAGTACACCAGGACCGTATAGAATCAGTCCAGAAAAACTTTTTATACCCGTACTCAAAAAAGAGTTAAGGGGTATATTAGATTTGTGGTAAAAGTGGATGTGTGTAACGTAGAGAAGGAAAATTTTCCGACCCCATAAAGTATATATATTCTTGATCAGCATCAATAGCCGAGTCGATATAGACATGTCTGTCTGTCCGTCTGTCTGTCTGTCTGTCCGTCTTGTTGAGCGCCTGGATCTCAGAGACTATTAGAGCTAGGGCAACCAAATTTGGTTTCCAGACTCATGTGATATCACACTGCTACAAGTGTATTTCAAAATTTCGCCCCGCCCCACAAAGGACGAAAATCTGTGGCAGGCACAATTTTAAAGATACGATAAAACTAAAAACGCAGTATCGTAGAGAATGTCCATATCTATCGGATTGCCGAATCTGAATCAAATATCAGATCATAATTATAGCCAGAATGAAGAAATTAATTTTCTGTAGGTTCCCCCGCCTCCTCCAGCCAGAGACATGATACTCTATCTCCTTCTCGCTCGCACACTCTGCCTCAGTGCGCCGTTCAGTGCGCGAGCAACCCCTAGCGAAGGAGATGTAGAATATAAATGGTGCATGTATAATCTACATTTTAGATGTAAAATATACATTGTAGATGTAGATGTAGACGAGAAGGAACGTGTGAGTCGCTTCTGGGGACGCGACTCTACTTATACCCGTACTCAGTCAGTATATACATTTTTGAGATATGATTTTTTAGAATTTTAGAAAAAAAAAAAAATTTTACATTTTACATTTTTTTGCTACATCTGTTATCTACATCTACATCTACAATGTATATTTTACATCTAACATGTAGATTATAGATGTACCATTTATATTCTGCATCTCCTCCGCTAGGGGTTGCTCGCGCACTGAACGCGGCAGAGTGTGCGAGCGAGAGAGAGAATGAGTAGTGTGTCTCTGGCTGGTTGAGGCGGGGGAACCAACAGAAAATTAATTTCTTCATTCTGGCTATAATTATTATCCGATCTGATTCATATTCAGCAATCTGGTAGATATGGTCATTCTGTACGATACTGCGCTTTTAGTTTTATCGTATCTTCAAAATTGTGCCTGCCACAGATTTTCATCCTTTGTGGGGGCGGAAGGGGGCGGGGCGAAATTTTGAAATACACTTGTAGCAGTGTGATATCACATGAGTCTTGAAACCAAATTTGGTTGCCCTAGCTTTTATAGTCTCTGAGATCCAGGCGCTCATTAAGACGGACGGACAGAAGGACGGACAGACGGACATGGCTATATCGACTCGGCTATTGATGCTGATCATATATACTTTATGGGGTCGGAAACGTTTCCTTCTCTGCGTTGCACACATCCACTTTTACCACAAATCTAATATACCCCTTAACTCTTTTTTGAGTACGGGTATAAAAAGTTCTGAGATATGGAAATGTGGAATTCCCTATAAGAACAAGTGAAGACGACGATTATGTGGGGAATATTTACGCATCACATAAAGTAATAGTTCTGCCCAATATGGAAACTTTAGCCGTGGATTAAGTTATATCGAAAAGATGAAGAAGGAAAATTATTGATTGTAGAACCCGTTGGAAAGAATAAGGTAGCAGGAAGGACGAAATTGGTTAGGCATAAAATTTACACAGGAACTACAAGACCAATTTGTCAGCTACCGCGAAGGATTCCAATTGCCAAGAGGGAAGAAGCACGATAACTAATATCGGATTTAAGAAAGTAATGGAGTAATAGAACCATCCATTAGCCCATAGAGCTCTTCAGTAGTTGTAAAAAAAAAAGATTGTAGTACACGAGTTTGCGTAGATTATCGGAAGTTAAACGATGCAACAAAAAGGGATGTTTTTCGTTGACTCTCCTTCTTCTGGCAATATATTAGTTTCACTTGACAATCTTGCGGTACGTTTAACAAATTTTTCCATTATAAAAACGTCGTATTGGCAATTTATTTGTTATTAAAAAGTCTTTTGCGATTAATATGTGACTAAATCCACGCTTTTTGCTCGCACGAGTTCAACACTGAGCACAAATCTGAAAAAATATTTAGAATTCGCTTGCATGTTTGAGCACGAAAAAGAACCTGCAAGTACATGCATATGTGTGTGTACTTGTGCATAGCACAAGTTTTCCGAGTCGAAAAATTAATATGTTAATGCCTTTTCTTCTTTTTAGAAAAAGCTTTTGCGATTGCTTGGTTGGATAATACAATAATTATTTTCTCTGTATTAATCTTAATATTTAATTTCTTAGTAATATGTATTTATTAAATAACAGCTTAAATACCAAAAGTATTTTCGTGACCCAACCCTAGTTTCGGTAATCAAAATATCAGGCAGCTCGTTTGCTGAGCACACATGCATACATGCATACTTATGCATGCTTGGATACGTATGTATTTCAAATATCATTACTTATTGACATGAATACCCTAATACAAATTATTCTTATTTAAAGTCATGTTCTTAATATAATTTGTATTCAAAATAAACTGTACAAGAGTTGTGATTGACTGGTTGAATAATAAATTAACTATATTCTCTGTATTCCTATTTAATATTTTGACTTTTTCCGCTGCCCACCAGCCGATGACCACGGTACACCAGTGTGCCGCGGCACACGCTTTTCGGAAGAATTTACCCTAATCTTATTAAATGTTAGTATTAAGCTTAGTAAATATTTTCTAAAGAAGATATAATCAAAAAATATTATTATTATAAATATATTCGACGGAAATAATAAAAGCAAAGCAATTGAATAAAACTGACTAAAAGACTACTGATACTAATGGATGCGTATACGTCAACTTCGGCAAGCGCCACCATTCAGACGGCTCCGCCAGGATGATGCCGAGTCGGTTGCAACGCTCCAGGAAGAACTCGTCGGCACATTTTTAGTAAATATTTTTGAAAATCTTGTACATTTTTCACATTTTTAATTTCGAAACTTCGAAACGCACAGCGCTGTCCAACCAAACCAGGAGTTCAGCAAATGTCGGTCGGCGGTCGCTTGCGTAGTGATACGATACTGACTCCGCAGCTTCTGGAACAACGAAGGGCAGTCCTGCGGCTGTGTCAGGAAAGGAACCACGAGGGTCGTAGCTTTCGGCGAAGTACCGCGACAGAGTCATCTGAGCCGCTTCCAGCTGGCGCAGCGGGCACATGCACATGAAGTTCGTACAACTACTCGCCGTGCACCACGTACAGGTCGTGCTCAGTCTCAGACTCAGCTCTACGGGTATGCGTTGTTGACGTGATGCGTTGGCCAATATATGAAGTTGACGAGAAACGAGAAAGTTCAGTTCACCTCTTCAAGTTATTCTTGACTCGCTCTTCGATGACCTAGGACTAGGACAATGGCCATGGAGCTTCCGGGGGGCTAGGCTGGAAGGGCTATCTATCAATCTGCAATCTTTATCTATATATATGTATATATTGTTTACCGCACAACATATATATTGTTTACTAACTGTTCGCCCAAACAGCTGTTTACCACAGCTGTTCATTTTAAAAGAGTTGGCATTCTTGAAATCAATTTCTTCTTATAGCCGATAGTTCGATATCGATATATACATAGGAATAGCATAGGAGTAAGTGCTGTTAACGCGTGGCTGGGGCTGTTAATCAACATTAATCAAAATATACAAGAATTAATTGATTCAGCTGCATTTTCTTGTGAGAAATGGCTTTTGCCAACATTTTGAAACGTTCCCTGCGCTCCGGGTTGCAGTTACAGGGTTTTGGGTTACAGCCACCGCAGTCCTCTGTAATTGGATGCTTACTAAGGTATAGCATCTTGCCGCTTACATAATTGTAGAAAATTGCATAGAAAAATTTTTTTTTTTTTGCTTCCTCTCAGTTCGCATCAGCACCGCCGTGGAGCTGCGAAATGGTACCCAGATCCGGAATTCATGAAACAATTCAGTGGCCCTGTGATGTATCCCGACGAAGTAACTTCGCTCTGGAAAGTGCCACCATGGAACAGTATGTACATTGCTGCGACGCATATTCCGTTGACAATATTTAGCCCTTCGTATTCTATTCCACCTTCCCACTCTAATCCTGAATAGGCAAAGTCACGCCCGTTGAGAAGTCGGTTCGAAATTTGACACTTAACTTCGGGCCGCAACATCCTGCTGCCCACGGAGTACTCCGGCTGGTGCTTGAACTGGACGGCGAGGTTAGTGTGGTGTGCTTAATGTTCTGTGCTTGTAGTTTGAGAGGGGAATGAGAACGATTACTTTTTACTTTTTTCAGACTGTTATGCGTGCAGACCCACATATTGGATTGCTGCACCGTGGCACGGAGAAGCTGATTGAGTACAAGACGTATACACAGGCGTTACCGTATTTTGATCGCCTTGACTATGTTTCGATGATGTGCAACGAACAGTGTTATTCGCTGGCAGTGGAAAAGCTGCTTAATATTGATGTGCCTATCCGGGCTAAGTACATACGCAGTGAGTATATTCAGATCAAATCACTACTATAAATACATTTTTTTCTATATTCGCTCCAGCTCTGTTTGCTGAAATTACACGCATTCTAAACCATATAATGGCTGTGGGGACACATGCCCTAGACGTTGGCGCACTCACTCCGTTCTTTTGGCTTTTTGAGGAGCGCGAGAAAATGATGGAGTTTTACGAGCGTGTTTCCGGAGCCCGTATGCATGCTGCGTATATTCGACCAGGTGGTGTGTCGTTGGTAATGTACATGTTAGAGGTTGTCAGAATTTATGAAGACCTAATTTCTGAGCTTTCAGGATATGCCGCTTGGTCTAATGGACGATATCTATGAGTTTGCCTCAAAATTCGCCGAGCGCCTAGACGAAGTGGAGGATGTGCTTAGCACAAACCGCATCTGGGTGCAACGTACCGAGGACATCGGCATTGTAACTGCTGAGGAGGCCCTTAACTATGGCTTCAGTGGCGTCATGCTCCGTGGTTCAGGCATTAAATGGGACTTGCGCAAGCAGCAGCCATACGACGCCTACCACCTCGTAGACTTTGACGTGCCGATTGGCACAAAAGGTGACTGCTATGATCGCTATCTCTGCCGCATCGAGGAAATGCGTCAGTCCCTCCGCATAATCGACCAGTGCCTGAACCAAATGCCTGCAGGAGAAATCAAGACGGACGATGCTAAAGTGACGCCTCCGTCGCGTTCCGAAATGAAAACGTCTATGGAAGCACTAATTCATCATTTTAAGCTTTTTACTCAAGGCTTCCAAGTGCCACCTGGTGCCACATATACAGCCATAGAAGCACCCAAAGGCGAGTTCGGTGTTTACTTAGTGTCGGATGGCTCCAGCCGTCCATATCGCTGTAAGATCAAAGCTCCCGGATTTGCCCACTTGGCGGCGCTGGAGAAGATTGGCAAGCAGCATATGTTGGCCGATGTCGTTGCCATTATTGGAACATTGGACGTAGTGTTTGGCGAGATAGATCGATAGACCGAATATCAATTAGTCAATATTACGCTTTCATGAACATGTGTATATGAAAAATGGTTATTAAAATCCGAGCTATGGTCGTAACAAATTTTGTTTATTCTCTTTGTATCCACCACGCACACCACATTATTCGGCCATCATGGATTTATTAAACCCATTTATGAATTGGAGGGCGAAATAGACGATTTATTGTTGCAATCCAAAACCAAGAAAGAAAAATCCATTCCATTACAATCGTTGAATTTTCGATATCCTTTACAAATATGGACACACTTATCGTTCCTATATTATTGAGTTTCAACTTTATTTCCATAGTACTTTCACATAACTTCTAAAATATACAATATGTATTCTTGCCAAACAACATTGAAGATAAACTTTCTGGGTTTTAAATATATAGATTTATATCTTTGTCATATCTATGTTAGCTTATATTTACCAGGTAAATATAAGAGTATGGAGAGTTTATGGCTCCGACTCCGATTCCAACTTCGTCTCCATCTCCGGCTATATATCGCATGCACGTAGGGACATGCCAATGTTCGTTTTAATGTAACAATTTAACACACAGTATGCATGTAAAATTGTTTTTTATTCCTTTTATGTAATGAAGTAGCGCCCGTTTTCATAATCTTACGATAATAATTCAATGGCAATTCTCATTTAACTTAAAAGCTGAAAAGTCATACATAATACATTAAAGACTAAATAATTAATTTATACACTGCATCCATGTATAGATACATTCATATACTTGTATGCAGATACCAGATCCAAACATACATATTGATGTCAATAGATAAACTCCAACAAATAGATAATTTGTCGCGTAGCTATTTATAGGACTCGGATTTTGCTTTCAAATCAAATCCACCTGCGACCAACAACTGGGATGTGGATGTGTCTGTGTTGCACTATCAAGTTATGTTTTTATAATTTAGTTTGCTATGCATTTTTATCGTATCTAAGAATTTTTATTCTACGTGATCACATTGAAACTTTTGTTTTAAAAACGCTTTTAGGAGTTATTTTAAGATACATATTTTGTAATATTTAACATATTATTTCTAGAAGCTTTAACAATTTGCAACGTACATATGTATTTACTATGAAAGTTTCCAAGTGGTATTAACCTGATTAAGATAGAGACATAATCTATCAATTAGCTACATATGTACATACATCTCCCATGAGATTTCGCACGAAATATATCCCATGGCTTCTTTCTAGTATCGGCCAAAGCAACGGTAAGACGTATGTACATCAATTTAGGCAGATAAATCAATCAGGTCAAAGCATAGTCAAAAATGACTAATTAATTTTTTTTTACACTTTCCAGATGCTTTTAAGCAGCGTCATTCATTTATGTTAATCAATAACAATTGTATTAGCCATTGTAAGAGACGTTCAGAGTGGCTTGGCTGAGGTATGTATGTAAATCTGACTGAGTACGCTTACATACAAGTTAATTCATTCGATTGTGTTTGAGTTGGTTGGTTAGGTTCAAATTGTCTCTACTTTAACGCTAGTTGATTTAGTTAAACTATATTATAATACATAAACTAAAAAATACTAATACGTCATTCGCTAAATGCTACTGTGTGTTGGTGTTTATGTATATTATGTTTTTTGTTTTTTTTTCTTTTCAAGCTGAAACATTCACATATTTTAAGGTTTAGTTCTTTCGAACATTGCAAGCTTTTTAATTTTTTTCGTCACTTTTGATAAGCTCTTGCGTTTGTTAGGAGCCAAGAATGATGCACACATCGTTTAAAATTGCTTAAATCGGCTTCTCTCCAATACCCTTTATTTAAGACTATTTGCAGATGTCGGTAGATTAATGTCGGCAGTGATTGGGTCGGACGTTTTCTTCATTTTGTCGCAGTAATCATTAAAAATATCACGAAAGCGGATCCAGCACTTTTCTGGGATAGTAATTGAGGTTCGAAAATTATTTTTCACCTATAAAAAATAAATCAGATTTTTAAATGTATTATTTTATAGTCAGTGCTTTTACATACTTCACTTATCCGCATATACACTCCACGATTATTTTGTCCAATATCAAAATAAAAGTTTTTATTATCGACTTTCATATGACGCTCTTCGGGCAAATCCCCTTTAAACCTAATGGAAAAATAAATAACATTGAAATATATTTATATTTTTATATTATCCATATTATATAACATCCAGATGTGGGTCCGGAAACGCAATTTTTACGCTATTACTTTACATTGAGTAGAACAAATGACAAAGCAGGAGGTTTAAATGAAATCATGTATAAGTACAATATAAATCTGTATATAAATATTTGTAAATAGGTACATATGCACCTAAGAATAAAATAGAATATATATTTTTACATTACCCTCCATCATTAGCCCCAAACTCTTCCAGCAAGTCTGTAAGCGCATCTCGAAACTCAATCATTCCTTGAGCTGGTAATGCGATTTGCGATCGAGGTCCACCCCTTGTTATGGTTTGTGATACCTTAAAATTGGTATTGTTAGCCTATATTTGCCAATATTTGCCAATATAATACATATTACCCGAAGAAAACGACCACGGGCATTCTCCTTCAGATCCAAATAATATCTTCTATAATCTTTGATCATCATTTCGGACTTCAATTTACCATCCTCCGGCAAATTGTCTGTGTTCGGAGGGCCTGTGTTTTGACCAGCTTATTATTAATAATTATTTTATTAATTCCAAAATAATCTAACTAAAACAAAAGAAAAGCGTAGATTCGGCTTGCCGATGTTGAAATACCCTTGCAGAATCCAAAAACTTATCAATTAAGAATAATTTCAACTACAATACTATAATTTGCATAGAACGTTTGCTTTCTTATCTCATTTGCTTATAATACAACTTTTAAAAAAGTTTTTTTTTGTACTGCATGTAAATATCTCTTTCTCCAATAACCACGGTGGACTATAAAAGAACAAACGGACGGCCAAATCGAACTAATGCGACTAGTTTTAACACATATTTATTTTGACTACCGCAAGATTATTTTTATTATTTGTAAGTTCTTGTTCGCTCTGCAAGGGTACATCAATAATTTTGTACCTAGTGATGCATAGTAATCACTAAAGGATGATAAGTGGTCGCGAAATTCGGCTGCAGTTGAAAGGGCCAAATATATTTGACTTCGCCTGCCATCAGCACCAATCTGAAATTAATAAATCATCCTTAAGTACGAGTATAACCAATGCGCATTCTAGTGTCCAGACAGTACGACAATACGACACTAGTCTGGCGTTTGCTGTCAGATATAAAAAAGTATTCTGATATTTATCAAATTTGTGCCATTTTATACTGATACTTGTTGATTATGTTGAGAAGGAAAGTGAGCTTTTTTATCTTGTCGAGACGGAAATTATGTGTGTTTCACGACTTTTATCGTTGGGTAGTCCGAAGTGATCTTAGATTAGATCTTAGATTTTAAGATTATGTATGTACATATATAGGGACAAAATCAAAATAGCCTTTTTCTTGGTATATCTTAACGCAGGACTGCTGTCTGTTGTGGTGTAGATTAATGTAAATTTAAAGAAAGAAAAGAAAATTTGACTATGAATTTTTTTTTTGATTTTACCTCGGCTACTTTAATAAAACGCCCGCGCCGATTTTGTTTTACATCTAGATAGAATCGCTTGGATTGTATTTGAAGCATCTTTGTAGCCAGTTCCTGTTCCACTGTTCCACCACCTTTAAGAATATAAGAGTCATTTAGAATATAACCGTTAGTCGACATATGTACCTTTGCCAGAGGAATCGAAGTCGTTTCTGCTTGAGGAACCCTCCATATTAGCGACATTATATTCTAGAATAAAACAGTAGGGGAATATTGGTCAGTGCACAGGCGACACACTCGCTTCCGCTTCCACTTCGACATACTTGATCCTCCTGAGATGCCATCATCTCCACTTCCAAGATCAGACATTACGAAATACTGTCAATGAACAATTATTAGCTTGGTAAGTTTTTGCGTCTATTTCGTTTCTTGACACTTTCGCTCTTTGATTCAACTTCAACCCGGTCACTGCTCAATCCGTAGCCTACTATGAAAAAGTATATACATGGGTGGTTGATATTCATATGTAAGTATGTAATGCACGGACACAATTGAAACATAAGGGAATGGGAATGAGCGTAAATTTATTCTCTCTTGTACATATGTATGTCGGTTCATCAGCTGTTAGCTTTTTCCTTACACAGGCAAAAACCTTGAACGTTTTCGCAATTGCATGTGTGCGACCATCGTACATATCCATATGTATGTATGTACATGTAAGAGTATGTATGCATGTATGTACAATGTACTTTTTCACTTGCATACTATTGTTAAGATTGATTAATTCAGTGCATAAATAACCCAAACTTTATATAATTTAAAAAGAGCTAATGATAGAACTGAAACCAACATTTAACTTTAATGTTCCTACGCACACACCACACGCACATAGATACAATTTCGAAAAATTTATTTTTGCATGTGAGTTTAAGTTTAGTCTGGTTGATTATATTATGAACATGTGTGTTTAATTCTGTGGACTTTGGTCTTGAAACGAAACATGAAATGCAACACTTTCATTTTAATTATTTTTTCAATTCAAATAAAATCACAAATACGTACACACAAACACACACACACACGCGCACTTTTTCACGACCGCGGATTTATCAATAAAATATACCGCCTGACCCACAGAAATATACCCAAATATACCATGCCATTATCAAAATATACCGTAAGTATACTGTCGTACACGACAAGACGTTGATATTCCTCGATTTTGGTATTCCGTTTAATATCTAGTTGGCGCCCTCTCAGCCCTAAACAAATAATTGTATCCGATAGATACATAAACGATGAAGAAGATTCAACCGCGTTTTCAACTTTCAGCCAATTAAAAGTTCGATATTTTCTGTAAACATTCTAGGCGCGAGATTCATTGTTACTATGCGTTCCCGTTAAGTACATGTTGCTCACACCACGAAAATGAGGGAAAAGTCACCACAAAACGCTCTCTTCACCACTGAAAAGAGAGCAAATTTTGAAAACCCACCACGAATTGAGAGCGAATTTTGAAAAAGCACCACGATTTGAGAGCGAATAATATCGATATTTTTGTACGATAAATGGAGTTTGGCGGTCATTTTGAAATTTTTAAAAGTGCGTTGATATGCGTGCCAGCTTTGCGATTCTGATTACGATCCTTTTGATTAAAACGTGTCATCTTTGTTTTTCTTTATGCTGTTAAAATAAACTTTCGATATCTCGTTGTTTATGGTGATTTCCTTTTATATTTTTTATTTTTAAGAAAATTTTTCAGTGGTGTCTACAACCGGGCCTTAAAGGGTTAAGCCTAGTACTCAGATCGAAAAACTGTTTGCTAGCAAACTGATGTCATATATTTTTCGAGCGACCAGTGGTGTGACCAGAGGTGTGCACTTCATTCCGTACGGTTACACTGCTCAGACCGCTGCTTGGTTTTGTTTAAAGTTAATGAAATGCCCTTCTTCGGCTGGGGTTGCTCTTCCCCAGCCATATGCTGGGTTCCACAACATTTTATTGGCAAGGTAATGTGTCTGACTATCAGCAGCAGCAGATGGTGACGCCTCACGTGCCGGACACCGTGAAGAAAAAATGTGTTGCAAACAATATTTGTTTTATATATATGAAAATTAATAAAAATAATTAATTATATTATCCATATGATTGTCATTCATATGATACTGCATTAACTAGATTCTATTTTTCTTCATTATTAAAATATTTCATTTGGTTTTTTGTTCTCTGATTGCAATGTTTGCTTCGTGTTTGCTGGCAAAAGATTTCAAATTGATATCTTTTTCGAGGTGGGTCCAAACATACCAAAAAAACAATCAAATCCTTCTGATACTTTTCCAGTATATACCGACATTTTTGTTTTTCGATCTGAGTACTGCCTTCCGTACAGAGCCAAGAAAACAGTTTTACCCGTAAAACATTTCTTATCGGTTTCATACGAATATCAACCCTGATTCTGTTCGCGAGGTGTTTTTTTCGATCTGAGTACTAGGCTTTACTAAAAGTATCGGTATGTACTACTGTAAAATGGAGTTGAATAGTAAAATATACCGAAATAATATTATATCTAGGAATATACCGAGTGCCCTAGCATATATTATATATACGTGAATATAGTTATCGATACTTTTGAACGATATTTTAAATAAAATCCCTAAAAAATCTTAAAATTTGAGTAAACTTAAATCATAATCAAAAGCTTTTTCGTCTTTCAATTTGCGGCATTTAGTGGGTGGTGACGGTTCGTGACGGTTCGGGTTTTATTGCATGAATAGCAGCTAAAAAATATCCATACATCATATTCATAGTTTTGTTTTGATTCGCGTGATTGTTATTTCCAGCAATCTGCAGTTTTGTGTATAACAATTGTGTGTGTGTTTCTGTTGTATAACAAAATTTTCAAAATTTCACACATTCATACTGAGTTGTATGGGATTGAATGTATGTACAAACATATACGCATACATACATATCTATATGTATACATACATATGCATACATGAAAAACGAAACGGAAATTATGCACTGGAATTATACAAAACAACGCAGCACAATAACAGTAACAGTGTAACAGTAGCAGATACTCACCCAAATACAAGTGAAACGTGAGTCTCGCATGCATATTATGTAAATATATATCTACACAAATACTTATTTCTGCTGCTCCTGCTCTTGCTCTCCGTTTTGCATCCAAAAGCAAAAAGCACCGTGAAAAGCGAAAACAGAAACATCGCTAGCGAAAACCAAAAGACAGAAATACATGCATGTGTACATAATATAATAAAATACGAGTACCGTACCGTACCGACTCGCTGCTAGTATCTTTATCTTTTATTTTTGTATCTTTTCTGTGTGTTTGTACCCCCTATCCAATCCGCGGTACATATACATAGGTACATACATATGTAGGTAGGCACAGTACATAAATATGAATGTACCGAAAAAGAATATGTACGTATGTGTCTGCGTGTGCTGTGCTGTGTATAGTATGCGAATAACGCGAAAATTTCACAATCGATGAATTGGATTGGCCCTAGTGCTTCTTATGTTAACCATATCTAATTTATCAGTTCGATCTATACTGTGTAGGTTAAACTTTGGACCATTTCTCGTTTCTTGAACATATTTTCAATAATGACGACAATCGTAAGTAACACTGTTCGATTGTGAACCGGTTGAAACATTCATGTATGTATGCGTACGTACTGCTGGACGAAACTGTTTTACTAAACCGTTTTAAGTATGACAATTGTGGATTTACATCTGCACTCATTTGTATGTATTTACATATGTATCGATCAATTGATATCTCTGTCTACAGGTCCACCACAAATGGCGCGAATTTGAATGGGTAGTGGGTAGTGTACGCTACTGCCACTATTCCAGTAGTGCTATTAATGTTCCATGATGTTTTCTGGAAATACTGGCCTGCTGGGCCAGCCCAGCTCCATCTCCCCATAACATCCCAGCCCAAATCACCCGCCCCTCCCCATTCCAGCCCCCGCATTGGATGCAACTGTTTTGCTCTTGGTTCGATCTGTGTTAGCTTTGCTGCTGCTGACTCTCTCGGCCTGGGTCTGACTCAGTTCTACTCGTTGCTTTCGGGGCTCTTTCGTGACAGGGATACGTTGTACATGTGCACGAATACGTATGCGATACACCTACATGCATATACATATGTACTTTGGATAAACAGGGTGCCTACGTCGTTGTCCCTACGCTGTTGGACAAACACACAAGCAAGAGTGCAACTTTGATTAGCTATAGTTGTACTTCTTACTGCTTGTTACAACTTGATTTTTTGGCTTTCATATTAGAACCATACCATCCTAGGAAATGTGTTAATACTAAGAAAAGTGGTAGCTTTAGTAATTTCTAAATATTGTACGCGTGCATACCATATGTACAGATATTGTTTAGTATGAGCTTAATTTTGGTGTCGAACCCTGTAATTCTGAATAACTGTACACACAGCCCACACATGCACACAGCCACACAATATATGAGCTTTTTCGTCAGTGCGTACTGGTTTGGATGTTGCTGTTTCTGCTGCTGCTACTGCTGTTGTTTCTGTTGTTGTTGCTGACTTTGCTAAACTTTCTGGTACAGTAGTTTGGACACACATGTACCAATGTAGGTACATACAGTCATACATATCTACATAAGTGCACATATACATACATATGTGCAAAGTATATGCACAACTTGCCATTGCCATTTTTCGCTTCGTTGCATTTTGGGGATTTTGCTTAAATATTATGTGTATGCATATTTCAATATTTATACGTTTTTACGTAGTCTAGGTACATACATATTTGTAAATAACTTGTAAGTTATAATGATTGTAGATTCACTCTATGGATGGATGCAACTATGGATACTATCTGTAGATGTAGATGTTATAATGATTGTAGATTCACTCTATGGATGGATGCAACTATGGATACTATCTGTAGATGTAAATACATCTTATGTACATATAAATACTCTGTATAAATACCCGAACTCGGAGAGTTAAGAGGTATATTAGATTTGTGGTAAAAGTGGATGTGTTACTTCTTGATCAGCATCAATAGCCGAGTCGATAAAGCCATGTCTGTCTGTCCGTCCATACGTCCGTCTATCTTGATGAGCGCCTAGATCTCAGAGACTTTGAGAGCAAGAGCAACCAAAATTTGTTTCCAGACTCATGTGAAATCACACTGTTACAAGTGTATTTCAAAATTTCACCCGACTCCTGCCGTCCCACAAAGAACGAAAATCTGTGGCAGCCACAATATTAAAGATACGCTAACACTAAAAACGTAGTATCGTAGAGAATGACCATATCTACCAGATTTCCGAATCTTAATCAGATTGGATTTATAGCCAGTTTTTCCGTTGCTTCCCCCACCTCCTCCGGCGCTTTTCACGCTATTCTTATTCTGCTTATTCTCTTTTTCGCTCGCAGACACTGCCCTGTGCAGAGAAGATGTAGAATCTACATTGTGTATGTATAATCTACATTTCAGATGTATAATCTACATTGTAGATGTAGACGTAGATGACAGATGTAGCAAACAAATGTAAGCTATTTAAAAATTCTGCATAAATCATAATCTCACAAATTTATATTTTGACTCAGTTCGGGTATAAAATTAGAGTCGCATCTACAGAATTATCCGATTGATACAACCATGAAATGGTGGATACAACTGGTTTTCGGAGATCGAATAATGCTAATAAAGAATCTATATACTATTTATGTACATGCCTATGTAAAAGATCAATGTTTATTGGGTGGGGAGTAAAAAATAAACAAAAATAATGCTTATAATAATGATGCACCTGCTAACACTGTAACGCTAGTATTTTGAGAAAATAACACAAAAATAATATGTCTTCCGTTTGTTTGAAATCCAATCTTTTCAGTCGTAGATTTGACGTGTCTAATACGTAATTCTACTGATTCGGCACGAACAACTACTATATAAAGCCATGAGAGGCGCACGGAAATTCATGTGATCAACTGCGAGAAACATATTCGAGTAGTATTAGAAGGCTTAAATAAATATCGACAGGTTCGTGATGGAATCGGGATAAAACGATTTGAAACCACAGTTTTATATATAAATGAACGTTTAATAACAAGGAGATGCAAGTGGAAAGTTTATTGCCAGAGAAGATCCCACTGATAAGTAGTTCCTTTACTCATACGCCTAAAGTAACTCCAATAGTCTTAAGAATATTGCCAAGGCAAGAAAGTATTTCTTTCGCCGGTCAAGAAGATTTAATTAGAGTCCTGCAAGCAGCTCTGAATATTGAAATGGCCTCAACTGAGGACGGCAAATTGGATACGACAACAGGGACAGTGACTGCGACAGCGTCAGCATCGAACCCATATCGAATTAGTTCAACCAATGGCAACGCCAGCAAGGTTGTCGGGCGTTCGAATAATTGCAAGCGCCAGAAGTTTTGCGGTCTGGCTGAAACCACTAACATAAGCGGTGGTGATCCTAATGATCCCATCTCCATCCAAGCTCCTGACGTGGAACCGGATAAGAGTATAGGAGACAGCGAAGGATCTCAACATCAACATCAATCTGGCACCGTCGATAAAGCACAAGCAACGTCAGTTCCAGTTATCGATAGCTCCAGTAACTGTGCGAGCAGTAAAAGTCCGCAAAAGATTGGCGGATATGAAAACGATCTCTATATTGCCCCGGAGCAGGCTCTGGTTACGAGCGTCGAGTTGGTAGTGCCAGCGCCACAGACAGCGGCTGTGCGGCACTCTGAGGAGCCGTGTTCAGTGTCAGTGGGAGACTCAACTCTGATCAACAGCAACAAACTGCAGTACAATTCGGGTGCTCTTTATAGCACGGGTTCCTCCAATACGACAAGAATTTTGGCAAATGATAAAATCGATGGTTGTGTAAATGACTCCTCCAATTTGAATGTAAGAATTCCTACTAACTTAGCATTAGCAGCAGCAACGGGTGATATTTTGCTGGCGGATCGAAGGGCTTCGATATGGGTTCCACATGATGAAGAGCAAGAGCAAGCAACATCGCCAGAGACAACGGCACCAGACGACACCAAGCCGGGATCTGTGAGTGTAGACTCAGAGCTGCCTTATCGCACGGTTCAGCAGCAACGGCACTCTGAACTCTTGCTTCATATCGAGAAGGAAGGCTCTGGAGCAGTTGAAGTACTTCCATTAGCCCTGCAGCATCATCACGATAATTTGGCACAGGTCCAATACGGCCAACAGCAAATTATTGATAGCCAGCTTAATAGCAATATGTACGCACAAATGATGCAGCAACAGCAACATCACCATCACCACCATCAACATCAACAGATCATTCATGACCAAAACTCAAGACATCAGCAACATGCAAGCTACTCCAGCTATAACCCACATTTTCAGCATTCTGAACTCTTTGGAGCTCATCAAAATTCTGATCATCATCGTCAGCAACAGCAACAGCTCCCACATCACATGGAATGTCATGGGCATCTGCATCAGCCGGCTCCTATTGCCCAACAACAGCAGCAACAGCAAATACACGAGGCTTATCACGATCTCATAATGGATGACTTTCACGAAGATCCCAGCTCCGCGTACAAATTGTAAGTAATGAAAAATATTCAGTATTAAATTTAGGTATAATAATAATCTGCAGTACTAAAGAATTTCTTATCGGCTATACATTTCTATACATACATACATTTCATTTTTGCAATCAACTTTTACAGAACGCTCTCTCCTGGTAATGCGAAGCCGGAAAATCAAGACGATGGCTACGAGACTAGTGCTGGCGATGTTCTGACTCCCAATTCGCACAGCTCGTCCACACACTCAGTCACACCACAGCATCAGATGCAACACCCCAACATTGGGCTAATGCAACAAAGTCAAAACAAATCGGAAGAGCTGGTGTCATCCCAGAGTACAGTATCCGTGTCCGTTACCGCTGCCGGCCCCTCGGCTTCTAGCACCAATGGCAATCAGGCACAAGCTCCTCCAAACCTGCCCCATCTTTCCATGGCTCATAGCCAGAGTGTTAGCTCCCGAGGTTCCAATGCTAATGCTGCTGGTGTCGATCCATATAGCTTCATGGGCGAGGAGATGCGTATGCTTTCCCCGGCTAGTCGCCATATAGAGGACGTCGCCTCAAATACGGCCAGCTATGCAGCCGTATCAGCGCCAATTTCAGTGCCAAGTGGAAACACAGAGTGTTCCAGAGGGGACATATATCAACATCAGCATCCACACCCACAACAGCACCTGCACAACAGCGAGCCTTACAATGACACAGATAAAGTTGAGTCCAATGACAACTCTCTCTGCGGGCTGCCCTCTAAGCCAACTCCGAAGAAGAGAGGTCGAAAAAAGAAGCTTATAACTGAGGGGGACCCAATGCAAATGTCTGCATCCGTTTCTCAACAGGGGTAAGTACTGTCTGAAATGCTTTTATACATTTGCCACAGGCGTAAGAAATCATGTCTGCCTATCGCGGGTATTACATATACATATTCTGATATCGACTTTTGCTCAACAGAAACTGTGCCACTAATTCTGGCTGCGATGATGCTACTGGCGATTCACTACTGGGATTGAAGCCCAAGGAGCGCAAGAAGCACGACAGATTCAATGGCATGTCCGAGGCAGAGGTCATTAAAAGGACTATCCCAGACCATCTATGTGATAACCTCGATATCGTTATAGTGAGTTGTAAATTTCGGATGAAATGCGATCACCATATTTCCCAAACCAGTCTATGATAGAGACCCATTTCTGAAACCTTCCACTAACATTTGGCAGGTCGGTATAAACCCTGGCCTCTTTGCGGCATACAAGGGACATCACTACGCTGGACCCGGAAATCATTTCTGGAAGTGCCTGTATTTGGCTGGACTCACGCAGGAGCAAATGAGCGCGGATGAGGATCACAAGCTGCTTAATCATGGCATTGGCTTTACTAATATGGTGGCGCGTGCTACAAAAGGCTCGGCTGACTTGACCAGAAAAGAAATCAAGGAGGGAAGCCGCATTTTGCTGGAAAAACTGCAAAGATTCCGCCCAAAAGTCGCCGTTTTCAATGGCAAACTGATATTCGAGGTCTTCTCGGGTAAAAAGGAATTTCACTTTGGTCGTCAACCTGATCGTGTCGATGGCACTGACACCGTGAGTTATTATCTACCGATTATAGACTACCGACTGCACATTTGGATCTGATTTAAATGTGCATTCAATTTGTTTATTACTTTCCTATTGAATTTCCCGTACTTAAACACTTTTAAGTATTCAATACATTTTTATTGCAGTACATTTGGGTGATGCCCTCATCATCAGCACGATGCGCTCAGCTGCCACGCGCCGCAGATAAAGTTCCCTTCTATGCGGCGCTAAAGAAGTTTCGTGACTTTCTGAATGGTCTAATACCCAACATTGATGAGTCGGAGTGCGTATTCACAGATCAGCGCATACGTCAATGCAGTGAGCAGCAGCAGCAACAGCAACAGCAGCAGCAGACTGATGTCAGCAATACTATACAGCCGCATGTCGATCAGCAAGCTGGCTTGATATTTGTCGATGGAGGTGGTGGTGGTTGTGCCAGCGAAGGCGGAAGCGTTGATGGTCCAAGCCAGATGTCTGAGAAACTATTGCCTCATGTGACACCTAATGTGCCATCCCCTAACAGTGTAAATGAACGTGGAACGTTTGCATATACTGGCGGTGATAATACTATTAGAAATGTTCCAAACACCACTACCATTGGGGAAAACAACTATTTGTTTGGACATCAGCAGGTGTTATCACAGCAGCCGCAAGAGAAAAAGAAACGCGGCAGACCCAAGAAGGTGAAGGGGCAAGAGATGAATGATCCTTCCACGGGAAGCAAAGTCACAATGAATAGTCAACAAATGGCACACCACGACTTTAATAATATTATGAATCTTTCTATGATTGCGGGTGGAGCCAATCCGGAAATGCCAAAAAAAAAGCGGGGCAGGCCAAAGAAGCTAAAACCTACAATGGATAACATAATGCCAGCCAAACAGCAGCAGCACCAACATACCAACACAAATACCAACTCACAGGCAGCAGGATTGTCTGCAATGCACCCGCTCTCGATGGAGCACATTGCATCATCGCCACAGAGCAACCATCAGATGCCGCCCAGTCTGTACAATACGCCGCCACCTTCTCATATATTGTATACGGCATCGGCGTCGCCAATGGCTTCCCCAGCACTGAACTGCAACTACTCTCAAGTACACGGACATGGAACTCCGCCAGTGGGCCAGTCGGCTTCTGCTGCTCATGGTACGCCACCTATTCTTGATCAGCAGAATGATCACATGCTGTCCCAAAAACAGAGCCAGCCAATGGGAATGGGCATCGGCATAAGAGATCAACCGCACTTGGGCGAAACGCCGCCGCCTAATTCTCCGAATATGTGCACCGTGGTCGATTTCGATCAACCGGAAGATAACTCTAATGGGCAAGGGCGGGATCAGACCCAAGGGCAGGCACAGGAGCAAGGACTCGGCATGGGGCAACAGCAAACGCAAGTCGTGGACAAGGCCCAATATGTTAGTCCAGGCCATGAAGCAGATGCGAACGCAGTACATTCTCAGGATCATTATCAGCAGTGGATTTCGCCACATACGCACCAAGGCCAGAAACCGATTCTCCAGCAGATGCATCAGCAGCCACAGCCATTGCAGTACCATCAGGAACCGTCGGAGCACTGGCAGCGCTATGAGGAGCAAAATCCCTATTTGCTAATTTCTCCCCACCATCAGCTGGAGCAGAGTCCCCAACTGGGAAGCATGCAGAGTCAGAACCCCAGTACATCTGTCCAAATCGGTTCAGATGTCGCACGTAAGAGCTTGTCGGGCTTAGAGTCGCTAGTTGATCAAATTCCCGCTATCAGAGAGCATGAGTCTAGCACCATACCACCTGCAACGGCAGCAGCTGCGGCTGCTGCTGTTGAAAGTCGATTATTGGGGCTACAACAACAGCAACAGCAGCAGAAACGTTGCCACCAGGACAACACAGTACAGGTGGAGTCCTGTAGATCTGCGAACGACGGCAGCAATGTACTGAATAATAATTTTTCTGTTAGCAATCTCGCTGCCTCTGCTGCGACAACGGACAACGTAACTGCATATAACAGCAGGGCAGACAACCGTGGCAGCAGCGAAAGTAGTAATAATAATCACAACAATTGCAACACCAGAAATGAATATGCCATCCATAGCCCCACCGGTTATCCGCATCATGCCACACATTTGATCACAAGCGCGTTGGGAGCAACAATAAATAGTTCGGAACCCCATCCACATCCGCATCCACATCCACACCCACATACACATCCTCATCCACAAATGTATATGGATCATGCGCACATTAGCAGTCATATGGCTCATATGTCACCAGTCAATGTGAATTCAGTGTACGCGCCAACAGCGTATGGATCACATCCCCAACATAGCACAGGTGTTCCAAGCGAATATGCTGCCACTCATGGCCACTACGGCCTGGGCAGTCCTGTGCAAGCTACAGGGCCTGGCAGCACAACCACATTGCATGTGCCAAGTCCCAATTATCCATATGCCCACCATCCTTATAGTCACACACCGCCACAGGCAAACTATCCAACTTATGGTCATCCTCATACTCACCATAGTCATCCCACGCATCATCTCAGCGTCTTTGATCGTCTCAAGCCGTCCGACATAAGCGGATACGGAGGTTTCTGATGGAAGCAAACAGAACAAGAACAACATCAGCAGCAATTGGCGTAACCAGAATCACAACGATACGAATAATGCGGCTCGATGCGAATGTAAATCGTAGGGTTCAGCGACAGCGTTTTTGCGTCCCGCCGCATCTCAGCAATATTTATCAATCTCCGGCCTTGCCGATTCTAGTTTAAGTAACCCTTACATTTAATAGGTAAGATAACCAAAGACTTCGCCTAATAGATTTTTCTTTGATGTAGCGTTACATACTAAAATTGGAAAAAACAATAATAATTAAATATAATAATGATATAAATTATATACGTAAACGAAAATTCAATTCGCATAGTAACAAAACATGTGTTACTTACTCGAACTTTCAAACAGTTTGATAATATTCCTCTACTAGAGCCTTGCATGAACCGACACTAAAGGATACATTATAAGCAATGTGAAACTAACAACCATTCGCCGTCGCAGTGTGATCCAATGATCCGAATCCCCTAAACGAAACTTTAAATGGCGTCTAGTTTCAGTCAAGATTAAACTACCTTTACGAGTAATATAAAATGCCTTTGATTTAATTATTTTTTGCCAACATTAAAACCAACGAATTTAACTTTTTTTATTATAAAATGGTAAGCAACGAGCCTGAAAATCTCTATAACAACCATAGGCCGCCATTTTATGTTATGTTTAGGTGATAAGTATCAAGACGGTCAAAACAGTGATAAAAGTGTAGCAACTGCCTTTAATATTGATATAATAAAAACTAACAGTAGATTTATGCATGGCTCTTATAAATACTTACAAATACGTACAAATATGAATTGCGAATATAAACAAAACGAATACTCATGGCAAATTGTGACCATTTTAACTTGTTTAATGACTAATTTCTCAGTGTTGATGTTTTTAAAATACCATCTTTTAATTTCTGTATAACAACTGTTGCTGTCAATAGTATACCGTCACGAATTTTTAACGGAAATTGTCACAAAGCAAGACACCTCAAATGTTTTGATATACATAAACTAGGATAAATAGTGGTAATATCCAGTACTTACATGTACATTACAGCAATTTACTGTTGCAATTATCTATTGGGTAACCAAGCAACGAGATGGAAAATAGGAGTAGCTACTACCAATGTCAATGTACATAAATACATACTGCATAAATATGGATGTATATTAAATGATTATTGATATACTCGTATAATGTATGTGCATGTATCCTAAGTGGCAATGGGCAGAATGATCTACTAGGCATGTATGTATGTTTGTGCACAATGTCCTACTAATAACTATTAAACTTAATGCATACGTGTGTGCACACCGCGAATTTAAATTTAATTACACAATGTTAAAAGTTTGTAAGCAAAGGATTTATGTACTTTACATAAATTTTTTTGTATTTTATGTATTTGTAATATTATTTAAATCTGTATTAATGAATGTTAGCAACGCATTACTACAACAATAAAATCAGTTTTTAAAGGTGCAATCAATAAACAGTATACCTAGACTATTCAACGGAACGCCAACGTAATATTTTGAGCGGCTAATTTGCGACTTTTCAAATAAATCAACTATTACCACCATAACGCGTATATTTAAAGATAGACACAAATTTACCAGCTTCCATACAAACTGCTTAAAATAATATATAATTTGTTTAACAAAGTCCAGATTATATGAATAGATATTTTCATAGTTTTCATTGATAAAAAATACACTTGTCCTCGTATGTTCTATATTATAATTATTCTAATAGTTTTTTTTAATAATGAAAGAACTATTCTCATTGCAATACAAATATCCAGATCCGTGATAGTATCATGCTTTGATAGTTATTGCCGAAGACTATTGCATTACAACTTAACGATCACTGTTTAGGCTGAATAAATGTAACTCTGTGCTAAAAAAAAACAAGATGAGGCTAGAAGGCTAAGAAATTAAGCCTCTACAATAAGAATATTTTTTGGTAATTTTCCACTGAAATGCGAAGATTTCTTTTGGACAACTAACGTTTTAAACTGTCTTAAAATAGTTTATTATACGAAAGCCGCATTACTTGGTAATTTGTTCGATTAGACATTTCGCTATGTACTGTCGATACTGGAAAACAAATCAGTACATTTTAAATATTAAAGCCATATTACAATATTAAAAACGGTTCGTCAATTATTACTAGAAAAGTCTTTTTAGCATCGATTTGATGTACATACATATATACATACATATGTATACCATTATTAACTTATATTCGTAATATTTCTGATAATTTCTGGTGATATGTAGGTACATATCATAGTGCGACTAGTACTCGCAAGCTCTAGCGCTGACATATGTGCTTATGTATGTATGTTCATACAAAATTATTTTAGCATAGAACATTTGTGCCAACACATCGATCGTATTTTCACTGTGCTGCTGCAGATTTTGTAATCTATGAAATATAGAATACTGAAGAACTAGTGCATTTTGAAATTCGCCTCCCATATTATAACAGATTGTCACTGTAATTGTAATTTTCATTGTAATTTTTTTCATTTCTGGAGACTTTGGTGCCTTTTCAAAGATCCCTGTCTCCCATAAAAATAAGTACATTCGGTAAGCTAAGCTAAGCTTTTTCTATATGCCGAAATAGAGAAATTATTGATGGCATGTCGGGAAGTTTAAGGAGAAGACTTTGAAGCATAAATAATTAAATAGTCATTCATATTCATGCTTATTTATATAATTGTGACATAATTACAGAAGTAATACGGAAGACTGTGACGAAATGTGTATATTGTGTGTAATAATTAATTAATATTTATATATATTATAAAGTAATACTAATGTACGTATGTATATTCTTATATATGTATATTCAAATATGTTTTACTAAGATAACATTTCACATCTACGTGTTTTTTTCGTTTGCTCATTATAGACTATGCAAACACTTTCTAGGGCATAATAAAGCCTTAAATGGTTTATATTTTCCTTAATTGAATGTAAGTATTGTACATGATGAGTTATGTTGTCTGGCCAAATAGAAACAACTATACCATTTTAGACTAACAATGTAAGGCATGCCTGCTTTAAGATTTGGCAACGGAATATTTTTTTGGAGTGACAATATTCAGAGCTGAACTCTTTAATAGTCTAATGATCTAATTTCTTAGATGTTGATAAAAGGCTTGCCTAAATGGTCATTAGTTCATGCCGTATTAGGTTATTAAACCAAACCGACGGATATAATTATTTAGCGTCCGTAGAGCTCAAATACTCGAATGCTATAAAGACGTTTGACTCCCTCGATATCTAATTGATTCTCGCAACTGCGAGAATTGCAAGCACACAGTATGCTATTTGCAAAAGTGTGTTCACAGCGAAGGCAAGATTTCGCAGTTTTATATCAGAATTCGGCAGTCGTTTGCTCTTAAGCTCGCTTGGCTCGCAAAGGAACAAGTGCATTTACACAATTTTCTACGCCCGTTTCCGTCTAGCATCCACAATTTTCATATCTACAAGATTGCCGAACCTGAATCATTAATAAAGCCACAGTGATGAAAGCAATTTCAATTGGTTCTGCCTGCCAAGCGCTCTGTAATATTATAACCTGCTAATCAAATAGTTATTTATATAGAATGACCATAAAACAAGTGCAAGGACTAACATTAGAATCATTAAAACATAACTAGCTGTCTTGGTTTCTCTCTTTCCCACTTTGTTTTTCCCATCTATCGTGACAAGTGCGAGCAAGGGTGAGAGAGATGCTCGGTCTGCTTTGCTCGTCTCCCTCCCAGCCTCATGCAAAAAATTAATCTACATCGCTTACGAGCAGCGATAATTGATATCTGCCTTGGACCTAGCTCCGATTTCCGCCATCACGAGTAGACACTTGTTAATTCCCTTTCACGTCTGTATCTTGCTATCTTGCTGTAGTGCTAATTTCTGAATCTTGTGAGTGCCCACAGATTAGGTGCAAAAATTTGCACGCTAACAGTGATGGCGGATCGTCTGCATTGGTCGTTACCTAGGTCTAGTGGCTCCCAGTCAGTGTGGGGATATGACTACGACCCGACTTATAAAGTATATTTATTCTTGATCAGCATCAATAGCATATTCGATATAGCCATGTGTGTCCGTCCGTCTTGAGGAGCGATAGATCTCAGAGACTATATGAGCTAGAGCAAATTATGCTCAAATATGTATGTACTGACTGAGTACGGGTAAGTAGAGTCGCGTCCCCAGAAGCGACTCACACGTTCCTTCTCGTTAAATACAAATACAGTGTGATATCACATAAGTCTGGAAACCAAATTTGGTTGCCCTAGCTCTTATAGTCTCTGAGATCTAGGCGCTCAACAAGAAGGACAGACAGACAGACATGGCTCTATCGACTCGGCTATTGATGCTGATCAAGAATATATATACTTTATGGGGTCGGAAACGTGTCCTTCTCTGTGTTACACACATCCCACAAATCTAATATACCCATTAACTCTTTTTTCAGTAAAAATTTCGCCCGCCCCATGCCGCCGCCACAAAGGACGAAAATCTGTGGCAGCAGAATCTACATTTTAGATTTTAGATTATTGTAGATGTAGATAACATGTAGCAAAAATGTAAAATATTTTACAAATTTTGCATAAATCATAAGCTCACAAATTTATATTCTGACTGAGTACGGGTATAAAATTACAGTCGCATTACAGAAGCGACTCAAACGTTCCTTCTCGTTTAGCTTTATTTTGGGTGGTAATCTTGCACAGTTTTCCATCCGCATATGCGCTTTCTCCCGTCTGTGAATTTGCTTGCTGCCGGTCAAACCTCTCTTAAGAAACTGAACGGAAGCCATATGCGTTGAAGTTTCTCGTTCAATGCTCCTTCCTTCAGGTGACCACAGCAGTTATATATAAAAGTTGATCAGAGCAGAGCTCCGCCGACAGCTGCTTTACCAATGTCATTATTGGCCTTTACCCGCATATGCTTGTTTGCTACTAAATTCCATGTTATTATTATGTTCGCTAAAGCTTTGTCTTAGCTTGCCCTGCTAAACGTTCCCTCAAAGCCTGCTCTTCGTTATCTACGACTCAAAGCTGCTTAAGGTGCTTCTGTAGCATTTCGCAATCATCAGCTTTGCTCACAAGGGGGCAGAGCGAGAGAGAAATAGCTAAACTCAGCGCAGATATCTAAATCAGTTTGATATTCTGTGCCATGATGCAATTATATAAAATTATACGGCAAAAGCAGTCCCTTAACAATGCTTACAAAAAAGCTTTCTCTTCGACAAGCGAGCACGCACTGAATGTTAAGGGACTGAAAACCGAACGATTCGGCAGCCGACGAGACCACCTTATATAATTGCATCATGATCTGTGCAGCATGTGCATGTTTGGTTAATGCGTGAAATGTGATCGTATACGTCACACGTACACATGCTGCCGTGCAGCCGCTGCATCGTTTAGAAGCCCCTTTACATATTCCGAGCGAAGCTGCGTTCAGCGATCTGATCGGCAATGCAAAGGGCAAGCAAGAGTACTTGCAATTTGGATGGCATTTAAGAATAATCATTTTAATTATACGTCCCCGATTGGGGAAAAAACCCATTATCCCCACAATAGTCATACCTTAATTGGGTAATAATATCATAGCATATCAGGCCAAGCGGCGAAGAAGCCCAAACCCAAGGCGAAGGTCATGGAGGTGTCCAAGCGACGATCGACCGAAGTGATGAGAACGGCAAGAACGCGCGAACTTTCATTCGCACGAATGAAGGAGGACCCAACAGTCCCCATGCCCACGTTCGAATGTGCTGGGTGGTTAAACGGGGTAAAAATCCTCAATTGTAAGGACAACACAGTCTGTTGGAAGCGCTGTTGGAGGTGGTAGACGAAGGTAGGCGAAGGTACTCTTCCCCATCGCAATCCAAGTTGACCAAGTGCTGCTACAGCAGCAGAAACCAGACGTGCCAACGGCGAACTGGAGGATTCTGCACATTGAGGCCAAAGTACGATCCTCCAAATCAGAAAGGAGGCAGAAGACTACCTCTACCCGAGATTCGGGAACGCGTGGTACCATATACCTGCGCCTCAAGAAGACTCTAACCCGAGGACAAGGACGCGCACACCCTGCAGGCATGCGAGTTGGAGAAGGACCTTGGTCTGAAGTCCATCGTGGAAGTCGCCCAGGATCTGTCGCTCGACTCAGAGGAAGAGAAAGATAGTGTGATAGTGAACCGTCGAGTGTAGTTGGGCCAGCCACCCATGACACTGTTGGTGCTGCAGCTCAATCTTTATACAAGTAAATTTTAACATATTCTATCCGCCATCGGTAAACAGTAATATAACCGCCGTAGTCGTGCGAATGTCTCTTATGTCTCATTACAACAATGATGGCCTGACTGTGGTGATGCTAGAAAGCGAGGATAAGCCCCTTCTGGTAGCTTCCTTCTATATGGCAAACGACAGGCCAGCTCCACCGGAACAGCTAAGGAGTCTAGTGGTGGAAGCCAGCCCGAAACACCAGCAACTTCTCGTTGCTACAGACGCCAATGCCCACCATAGCGTGTGGAGAAGCCCCGATATCAACGGCAGAGGTGAGTCACTCCTAGATTATTATATTATCAACTCAGGTCACAGTCTGGCTACGGCACATGGGGAACTACTTGCCTTTACTAAAAATACCTTTGTCCTCAAGGACTTAGGACAGTTGCAGATAGAGCAGAAGAAAAATAGTTTTATATATGTATGTTCATATCTTTATTTAGTCATAATTTTATAATATATGCACATCTTTGCCATTCATTAAATATATAGGAACTTTATAAATATGTATTTATATCTTTCATTTTTGTAAGTTCTACTCAATTTTTGCAGCAACTCTGGTTAATACACATGTACGTAGATGTTCATATTAATATTACTTCTTCTTTTAATTTTAATAGCTGATTCACAAATCTTGGATGTTGTATAGGATGTACTCAGATGTCTCTATGCAGATAACTAGCAACGGTAAAGTTGTATTAACACTTCCCTCCCATTTGCACACAAAATAATTTTTTAATATGACCAAGTCACGAAACAAAGCCCATTGAAAGCCCAAATAAAGATGACTTTAAGGAATAAAAAACAAAACAAAAAACAGATTGATGAATATTGTACATATGTACATATGTTAATCTGAAGAAAAAGAACGAAAAAATATATATATGTACATATGTATGTACATATGCATATGTGGGTATTAGTGAGCTGGTGAATCTTTTCAGAGGCTTTCGCTATGTAGGTATGTATATGATGATATGTCATATATATTTATGTATAAAGAGGATTGCAATGTAACATTTGATCTGATCTCCCCATATTATATTCTGTGTGTTGAGGATGGGGTTCATGTGTATGTATGCATGAACGCACGGATTTTATTTTTAAACATAAATATGTACCTACATACATACATATGTGGGGAACTTTGGCAAGTGTAATAGATTTTCCTTCGTATTTTTATCGAAGGTTTTGCGAGGAAGGTTTTGCCGAACCTGAATCATTAATAAAGCCACAGTGATGAAAGCAATTTCAATTGGTTCTGCCTGCCAAGCGCTCTGTAATATTATAACCTGCTAATCAAATAGTTATTTATATAGAATGACCATAAAACAAGTGCAAGGACTAACATTAGAATCATTAAAACATAACTAGCTGTCTTGGTTTCTCTCTTTCCCACTTTGTTTTTCCCATCTATCGTGACAAGTGCGAGCAAGGGTGAGAGAGATGCTCGGTCTGCTTTGCTCGTCTCCCTCCCAGCCTCATGCAAAAAATTAATCTACATCGCTTACGAGCAGCGATAATTGATATCTGCCTTGGACCTAGCTCCGATTTCCGCCATCACGAGTAGACACTTGTTAATTCCCTTTCACGTCTGTATCTTGCTATCTTGCTGTAGTGCTAATTTCTGAATCTTGTGAGTGCCCACAGATTAGGTGCAAAAATTTGCACGCTAACAGTGATGGCGGATCGTCTGCATTGGTCGTTACCTAGGTCTAGTGGCTCCCAGTCAGTGTGGGGATATGACTACGACCCGACTTATAAAGTATATTTATTCTTGATCAGCATCAATAGCATATTCGATATAGCCATGTGTGTCCGTCCGTCTTGAGGAGCGATAGATCTCAGAGACTATATGAGCTAGAGCAAATTATGCTCAAATATGTATGTACTGACTGAGTACGGGTAAGTAGAGTCGCGTCCCCAGAAGCGACTCACACGTTCCTTCTCGTTAAATACAAATACAGTGTGATATCACATAAGTCTGGAAACCAAATTTGGTTGCCCTAGCTCTTATAGTCTCTGAGATCTAGGCGCTCAACAAGAAGGACAGACAGACAGACATGGCTCTATCGACTCGGCTATTGATGCTGATCAAGAATATATATACTTTATGGGGTCGGAAACGTGTCCTTCTCTGTGTTACACACATCCCACAAATCTAATATACCCATTAACTCTTTTTTCAGTAAAAATTTCGCCCGCCCCATGCCGCCGCCACAAAGGACGAAAATCTGTGGCAGCAGAATCTACATTTTAGATTTTAGATTATTGTAGATGTAGATAACATGTAGCAAAAAATGTAAAATATTTTACAAATTTTGCATAAATCATAAGCTCACAAATTTATATTCTGACTGAGTACGGGTATAAAATTACAGTCGCATTACAGAAGCGACTCAAACGTTCCTTCTCGTTTAGCTTTATTTTTGGGTGGTAATCTTGCACAGTTTTCCATCCGCATATGCGCTTTCTCCCGTCTGTGAATTTGCTTGCTGCCGGTCAAACCTCTCTTAAGAAACTGAACGGAAGCCATATGCGTTGAAGTTTCTCGTTCAATGCTCCTTCCTTCAGGTGACCACAGCAGTTATATATAAAAGTTGATCAGAGCAGAGCTCCGCCGACAGCTGCTTTACCAATGTCATTATTGGCCTTTACCCGCATATGCTTGTTTGCTACTAAATTCCATGTTATTATTATGTTCGCTAAAGCTTTGTCTTAGCTTGCCCTGCTAAACGTTCCCTCAAAGCCTGCTCTTCGTTATCTACGACTCAAAGCTGCTTAAGGTGCTTCTGTAGCATTTCGCAATCATCAGCTTTGCTCACAAGGGGGCAGAGCGAGAGAGAAATAGCTAAACTCAGCGCAGATATCTAAATCAGTTTGATATTCTGTGCCATGATGCAATTATATAAAATTATACGGCAAAAGCAGTCCCTTAACAATGCTTACAAAAAGCTTTCTCTTCGACAAGCGAGCACGCACTGAATGTTAAGGGACTGAAAACCGAACGATTCGGCAGCCGACGAGACCACCTTATATAATTGCATCATGATCTGTGCAGCATGTGCATGTTTGGTTAATGCGTGAAATGTGATCGTATACGTCACACGTACACATGCTGCCGTGCAGCCGCTGCATCGTTTAGAAGCCCCTTTACATATTCCGAGCGAAGCTGCGTTCAGCGATCTGATCGGCAATGCAAAGGGCAAGCAAGAGTACTTGCAAGTACTTGATGGCATTTAAGAATAATCATTTTAATTATACGTCCCCGATTGGGGAAAAAACCCATTATCCCCACAATAGTCATACCTTAATTGGGTAATAATATCATAGCATATCAGGCCAAGCGGCGAAGAAGCCCAAACCCAAGGCGAAGGTCATGGAGGTGTCCAAGCGACGATCGACCGAAGTGATGAGAACGGCAAGAACGCGCGAACTTTCATTCGCACGAATGAAGGAGGACCCAACAGTCCCCATGCCCACGTTCGAATGTGCTGGGTGGTTAAACGGGGTAAAAATCCTCAATTGTAAGGACAACACAGTCTGTTGGAAGCGCTGTTGGAGGTGGTAGACGAAGGTAGGCGAAGGTACTCTTCCCCATCGCAATCCAAGTTGACCAAGTGCTGCTACAGCAGCAGAAACCAGACGTGCCAACGGCGAACTGGAGGATTCTGCACATTGAGGCCAAAGTACGATCCTCCAAATCAGAAAGGAGGCAGAAGACTACCTCTACCCGAGATTCGGGAACGCGTGGTACCGTATACCTGCGCCTCAAGAAGACTCTAACCCGAGGACAAGGACGCGCACACCCTGCAGGCATGCGAGTTGGAGAAGGACCTTGGTCTGAAGTCCATCGTGGAAGTCGCCCAGGATCTGTCGCTCGACTCAGAGGAAGAGAAAGATAGTGTGATAGTGAACCGTCGAGTGTAGTTGGGCCAGCCACCCATGACACTGTTGGTGCTGCAGCTCAATCTTTATACAAGTAAATTTTAACATATTCTATCCGCCATCGGTAAACAGTAATATAACCGCCGTAGTCGTGCGAATGTCTCTTATGTCTCATTACAACAATGATGGCCTGACTGTGGTGATGCTAGAAAGCGAGGATAAGCCCCTTCTGGTAGCTTCCTTCTATATGGCAAACGACAGGCCAGCTCCACCGGAACAGCTAAGGAGTCTAGTGGTGGAAGCCAGCCCGAAACACCAGCAACTTCTCGTTGCTACAGACGCCAATGCCCACCATAGCGTGTGGAGAAGCCCCGATATCAACGGCAGAGGTGAGTCACTCCTAGATTATTATATTATCAACTCAGGTCACAGTCTGGCTACGGCACATGGGGAACTACTTGCCTTTACTAAAAATACCTTTGTCCTCAAGGACTTAGGACAGTTGCAGATAGAGCAGAAGAAAAAATAGTTTTATATATGTATGTTCATATCTTTATTTAGTCATAATTTTATAATATATGCACATCTTTGCCATTCATTAAATATATAGGAACTTTATAAATATGTATTTATATCTTTCATTTTTGTAAGTTCTACTCAATTTTTGCAGCAACTCTGGTTAATACACATGTACGTAGATGTTCATATTAATATTACTTCTTCTTTTAATTTTAATAGCTGATTCACAAATCTTGGATGTTGTATAGGATGTACTCAGATGTCTCTATGCAGATAACTAGCAACGGTAAAGTTGTATTAACACTTCCCTCCCATTTGCACACAAAATAATTTTTTAATATGACCAAGTCACGAAACAAAGCCCATTGAAAGCCCAAATAAAGATGACTTTAAGGAATAAAAAACAAAACAAAAAACAGATTGATGAATATTGTACATATGTACATATGTTAATCTGAAGAAAAAGAACGAAAAAATATATATATGTACATATGTATGTACATATGCATATGTGGGTATTAGTGAGCTGGTGAATCTTTTCAGAGGCTTTCGCTATGTAGGTATGTATATGATGATATGTCATATATATTTATGTATAAAGAGGATTGCAATGTAACATTTGATCTGATCTCCCCATATTATATTCTGTGTGTTGAGGATGGGGTTCATGTGTATGTATGCATGAACGCACGGATTTTATATGTACATAAATATGTACCTACATACATACATATGTGGGGAACTTTGGCAAGTGTAATAGATTTTCCTTCGTATTTTTATCGAAGGTTTTGCGAGGATTTTATTTCGTTCTAGCATCTGCATTTGTGTTTTTTAATTATAATAATATATAGGTATATATATGTATGTATAAAATGCGAACTACAGCATGTATGAATATTTTTCAATTATTTCTGATACAATACATTTATTCTTGTTCAATACTAGATTTCCTTACTCATAGTTTGTAATCTATTTAAAAGTGGCCTCCATTTAACACCATGAGATTGAAAAAATTGAATAAACAGACGCCCGCATTTCATATACATACATATGTATACTACATTATTCATTTTTCTTAAAGTTAAAATAAAATATAGTTTCGTTTCGTTTTGTTCGGGTTGTTTTTTTTTATATTAAATACTATAGGAACTTTTTAGTAAAGTTTTACTTAGCTCTCGTAACATACTCTTACACTTAGTTTATACTGGGTGTACGTATGAATGTATGTGCCGGAGAGGGAAGGGAACAACTCAACTAACTGAATGTCAATACGATTTGTTAAGAAATTGAATCGGTCTAAAGCTTATCAAATCTGTTTTCATTTAGCTATTTTAGCCCATGTGTTTTTAAAATCTTTTTAACTAGATGGAAGGGCAGGAAGAATAGTTCAAACATATATGTATGTAACAGTATGATATTTATGTTGAGCTTTCCGACAAAATGCTCAGATCTGTATTTGGAAGCCTTACAAAAAAAAAGTAATGTAATTGTGAAATAGTTGTAACCACTGCCTAACGTTTTCCTTTCTTTAGAACCTTTAAATAATACATAAAAAGTTAGTAGTAAATAGTAAATAATATTGTGATATTTAATAACAAATACATATTTAACAAGGATGCTCTCTGACAGGACCAAATAAGAGTCATTTTTCTGGCTATTATCCAACTATCGAACCCGTTGGATATGCAAGCCCCCCCACTCATATACTCTAAATGCACATGACAGTATTTTAATGTTTTTTAATAGGAACTGGAAATTATTCGAAAGCGAATATTAAATCTTAATTTAGCTTTAGTCATAGAATGTGCTAACCATGTACATATGTATGTATGTACATACATACATATATGCAAGCTTCGCGAAATAAATCATTGGCACATTTACCCTCAGAATTTTTAGGTAATAATCAAAAAATAGTTCTTATTTTTTATTTTGCTCGTTTCGTTGATGCACACTTTCGAAAACTTGAATAGTGGGATTATACTTTAAAGACTAAGCTTGTATCAGTTTTTGATAGGTGTCCAAAGGGACTTCGGCATGCCGAAGTAGCTGCTTAGTATTAATTGTATCCTTGTGACTATGATTATATTCTAAAATAGAAAACAAAGGCATAAAGCAATCAAATGCTAGGAACTCAGTTTGCGTCTCATTAAATCTAATGCTTTTGTTAAGTCAGTATATGTATATGTATATGTCATATTATTTACTTTTGGTAGAAGCTGCCATGGCCTATAAACTTTTAACCTTCCATTGCTGCAATTATATGTATAAACTTTTCGATTATTGCTACATTTATATTTTGAATAGTTAGGAACACTTCCGTATCATTTTGCAATTCTTACTAAGGTTGAAGTACATAGGTATTCGTGAGATTTCTTATACATGTATTCATTTTTTAGTATCATGAAATGTCTAAAATTTCATTTATGTATGTATTTCTATAAAATAGGAACTTTCAAGTTTGCATAGTATAGTTAATATGTATGTATGATGGAGTGTAATTTCCTCCACATCAAGTGTCCATTTCCGTCCATAATCTGAATAGAATCTCGTATTGATTAATGAGCTTGGAAAATGTTACGAGAACCAAAACTCACCTGCACACCAATCCTTATCCACCATGACAAGATCATGGTAACCCTTCAGTTCATTTTCCACCTATAACTAATAAAAGATGCATTACTAACTTTATTCAGGATGCACATACATACAAGTGTACATATGTACATATGTATGTACCAACATACACGCCCATTAAATATGTAAGCTTGTGTGCTCTACTCCAACTGAAATAAAAAGTTCTCCATCAGCATGGAGAAGAAACAACAAAATTTTCAACAAACAAAAATGCAAACAGTGAATAAAACCAAATAAGTAAAAAAAACGCAAATATGCAATAAATTGATTTGAATAAAATAAAAGATTTATTTTTGTACATGTTTTTAATATTGTATATAAATGTAATTCGGTTGTTGTATTTACTTTTGTCTATTATTTAAATACATAATGCTAATTAAGCTACCAATCAAGTTTCAGTATCAAGTATCCGCAATAGTAGCACCAAAGGCTCAAACGGCATACATATCAAAATGTATTTTTGTAGATATACATGGGTAAATCTTCAAGATATTGGCATAGCAAGAGAGATAGAGAGAGCGAGTGAGATAGAGAGAGGGGGAGAGAGAGGACCAATGCCAGTTGGTACCTTTGGACGAGATTGAGGGGTAAAAAGAGACAGAAAATAAAGTAGTGGTAGTACCATGTACTACAGTACATTGTACATACTAACGTTACACTTTTAGTGTTACTTATTAATTTACTCAAGTTGTCACATTTTTCCTTATTACATTTTGTAAATACATGTGTACCATCTTGCTGAATGTATTCACACCTAAGACTCCCTTTAAATAAGTATTTATATGCATAAAATATGTAGTAAAACTGAATCTGTCCTAATCCTACCTTTATGTAAATTTATAGTATAATTGTAAAATTTGCGAGGCGTTAAAATTGTATTCCTACTTATAAGTTCGGTATACATACATATTACGATAATAGTGCTTGTTTAAAACAACATAGTTTTAGTCTTTGACAATGCCAATACATTTTCGTATTATATTGTACATGCTTAAACTCGTACAGTGCATTGCACTACTAGAAGATAGTTTCAAATGTATCGATTTCTCCTACACAAAGCTCAACGGCACAAAGTTTTACGAGTTTCTACCCAAATACTCGTTTCGAATTTCACATCTCACTGTCTTACTCCTTGAAAACAGACTGTAGATATGCCTATCGAGAGTCCCCTATTTCTCGTACTATTCTGAACAATTAAATGCAAGATCTTTCTTATAAAGATTTCCATTTCAAAGCAGTCGGGGGAGGCATGAACAAAGCAGCAAACAAATATTTTCAATTATACACAATTCATATTAAAAACGAGTATACAAACAAAATAAAAAATAATGCTGCCACGTTTATAGGTAGGTAAGGGTGTGGATACTGCTACTGGCTACGAAACTGGTTCAGATAGGTAAGATGGGGTCAGTAAGAGTAGAGTTTCTGTTATTATGTCGTCGTAACGTAACCCTTCTTACCGGTGATATGATTTCGGTTGAATAGCTGATGCATGAGATCCTGATTGCCACCGACATTTTGCACATCCTTACTCCCAACGTCGGCAGCCGAATGATGCTTGATATGGCCTTTGTCCTCGCAAGCAGCGGCGTCAAAGTTAAGCAGACAGTTCTCTTCTGGGAGCACATCTGTAGCTGGGCCAGCACCAGCACCCAGGGTATGCGTATGCCGTTGTGTCGAGTTGTTAGCAGCGTTCGAAACAACGTGCTGTAACAGAAAAGCTTTTGATAGGCTGTAGAAGCGCTTTTCTCTATCCGAATCGTTATCGTCGCTGACGCTGCCATTGCTGTTTGCGTATAGCTCGGTGGTTTGTTCAAGAAGCTCCTTCATTTTGCATATATGCTCTACGCTAAAAGCGTGCTTTTGCATATTGACCTGTGTGACTTGGCAAAGCTGACAGTCCTGCAGATCCATGTCGTGGTCCTGTACGACGGAAACGCACTTCCCCTTCAGGTCGTTGCCAACCTCTTTCCCACTGGAACCGTCGTAGCTGTTGTCATCCGAAATATGCGAATAATGCCGCTGATTTCGAGATTTTTTGTCTTTGGCACGTGAATTTTGAAACCAAACCTGTAAGATCAATGTAAAAGTAAGAGTTTTTGTATTAACCATATTTCTTATCATTCATATTCGAAATGGTGTGAGACTAAGGCCGCCGCCATGGATCTGATCTGCAGATCATAGTATAGCTCTATCAATATTATTTTTGCCGTCCTAGCAAATAAGCGAATTGCTTTCAATTGTTTGGTCCTTGTTGACGTTGACTCTTGTCTGTTTCCTTGCAAACTGGTCCGTCGTCTTGTAATCTATCTGACTACTACTGGCAGAAATGGTTTTTTTTTCTTCAGGCAGTATTACCATTTCGAGTATTTCTTAATGCTGTATAGGAAAGGAGTATAGGTCGACGAACAAGTGTTTGTGGGAAAAGCTAGCCTCTTTCTGAATATATTACAGCCAAAAGATAAAAAAAATATAGGAGTGTCCCAACTGCTATGAAATTTAAATCTTTACAAAATAGATCACAGTTACGAGCTGATTTGATGTACATGCAGATGTATGTATGGTATGTACATAGTCGATATTCGTCTGCCTGTTTCCATTTACACCATTATCGGCTATCAAGTTTATTAAATTACCTTTATTGCCCCTTCTTGGAGCTAAGTTCGACAAACTGGAGGTTTGGAAGATCAGTGGCTTAATCAATACGTTATTGCATGATGTCCCAGTCCCTCGCACACGTTTCATATTATTTTTGTTTTTATTTTACAGGATGCTCTTTTGGGATTTCATCTCACGTTTTCGATTTGAGTCTTTTCACTATATAATCAAATGAAATGAAATAAAAGAAAATATACAAAAATATATAAAATAATAATTGATTGGATACACAAAAGAGGAAATTCTTAATAACAAAAAAGGAAGGGTGCTCTGCTCATATGTAGAAATGCTATTGCGGAGACGAACCTTTTTTACATTTTAGTCTTGTGAAAATAATCCAACCAATACGAGAATGTACACATGTAGCACGTACAATCCTATAATATAATTGTTTTCTCACGATTCAAATTTTTTTTTAAATGATTTCACATTGATTCATTGCTATCGCCCTGATCTTTTCTTTTCTGATTTGTAGACCTTAGTCCTGGAAGAGTGCTCCTAAAATAGTAAATTAACTTGCTTGGCCTCTTACTGTGGTGGGTGTTCTTTTTAGTGGGCGCTACAATGGGCGTTTTAATATAAATGGTTTTGTCCCAAGGGTGACGTTGCATTCTCTGCGGAACCATTCACATACAAATGCATATACAAAAGTGCAGTTTAATTATTGAATGGTTTTAGCTTACCTGTACTACACGCTTCTTGAGGTTTACTTTCTTGGATATCTCCTCGAGCATTTTTCGACTGGGATTCGACTCGGATTGATAGCATTCGTACAAAAAGTTTAATTGCTCTGGAAGTATTGTCGTGCGTAGACGCTTGTTCTGCTTCGATGGGGCATTGACCGGAGACACCGAAGTTACATTTTCCACTTCATGGACCTTGAGCGTTGAGGATATTTTAGCATCATCTTTCTGGCTAGCAGTGTCGTCATCGTTAAAAGTTAGAGTCTGTGAGTTGTTTTCAATCATGGTGGCATCCAAAAAGTCCTCAAGGTTTTGAAAGAACTGGGACTTCTCTTTGTCGTTTTTTTGTAGTGACCTGCCAAATAAAGATTTTTCATCCTCAGTGATCGACATTGAAGTGGGTGTCGCTGCCGGCTGCTGATGGTCTCTGATTTCAATTGATTGCGTCTCGCATGCCTCAACTCTAGCTGAGGGGAACTGAGCTGATTCAGATGAGCTCGAGTTGATATTAATGCTGTTGTTATTCAGCCTTTCCTGTTCCTTCTTGTCGTCGGCCAGCGCCAGCTCTTTTCCAAGTCGTCTACTCTCGACGTTAGGGTGTTCCTGATGATTCTGTGATTGCTCCTGCAATTGCTGCCCCTCTTCCGGTTCGCCGATAACGTTCATGGTTTCATCCGCCGTCGCGTTCGGCAACTGCGACGACGGTTGGTACCCTTGCCCATCAGGCATCGTTTGGGGCGAGGCAACTAACTGAAAAAACTTTTTCGACTCATTAAGCTGATAGTATTGCAAAAGGAACTCAATGGTTGGCTTCTTGCTGGAGCTGAAAGTCTGCTGAGGCGGCTTCGTGTTCAAGGATATTGCTTCACATTTGCGATAATATTGTAACAAAAAGTCATAGTTGCTGACTTTTTTTAGCTCGCTCTGTTGATAGAAATTAGTTAAAAACTCCAATTCAAAATCCGTTTCATTTCCCTGCTGCTGCTGTTGTTGGTGCTGCTGGTGCTGCATCAGGAACTGCTGTTTCAGCTCAGAGTTCGTTTCATGCTGCATAAAGTACTGATATAGAAATTCATATTTCTTCTGCGGTGTCTCCATCTCCCCCACGGATGTTATGTCATCTGCGTTGGATGAGCTATCCGAGTATTTGCGCTTTTTTGTTGGAGGCTGTTGATGCTGTTGCTGTTGAGCCGCTGCATGCTGCAGACTTTGCAGTATGCTACCGAAAGGACCATAGCTCGCCTCTGGATTGGGGTGTTGGCCGGCGGCGGCCAAGAGTGCTGCTGGATTCATCAGATGCATCATTTGGTGTTCACGCAATAGCTCCAGGTGGCTGAACTGCAGCTCACATTTGTCGCAGTCAAACTTCGATACGGTTCGTTGCGGCTGATCCAAACTATTGCTTCGTTCCCGCTGGGGAGGCGTTGGAGTCGTGGATGGGCTGAAGTCAGTGAGTGACGACGACTTGCTAAATATATGCTGTGGCGAGGGCGAAGCACCAAATGGCTGGGACCCTGCGTGCCCGGATGGGGTTACGATAGACACAGGGGCTGAAACAGTCTGTGGACCTAGAGGACCCGGGGGACAGATGCCAGCATGATGTATATCCATGGAAGAGTTCGAGTCTTCAGAACTTAGATTTTGGGCAATTTGCGCAGCAGCAATCTGAGCTTTAGCCGACTTTTTGTTGTTCTCCTCCTTGAAGCAGTGGTTCTTCTGGTGACGTATTAGCTCGTAGTAGCGCTGGAACACCAGACTGCACTTCTTGCACGCATAGTTAATGTTTTGCTTCTTGGTCTCTTCATTCTCGAACAGTGAGTTATTTGGCTGATTTTCGTAGATCTTGCGTTGCTTCTGCCTGGCATTCTGAAACCACACCACTATGACGCGGGGTGACAATAGCAGCAGCTTGCTTAAATACTCTAGATCACTGTCCTTTGGATATGAATTGTTCTCGAAGAACTCCTGCAAGACCTTAATTTGATAGTCCGTGAAACGTGTTCTGTTCGCCCGTTTTCCTCCCGACGTCGACGATGAATTTGACGAGCTGGAGGAATTGCTCTCAAACTGATTGCATGCTGTTGCCGAGCTGGAGACGGTGGCCGTGCCTTTGTCGAATGTTTTGCCAGCTATTTGCAGTTTTTTCGGTGGACCCATGTTGCTCCCCATGCTTTCTAGCTGATGGCTCAGCAGGTCATTCATGCTGCCATACAAATTGCTAGCAGCCACACTATTTGGAGTTGGTGGACGCGACATTACATCAGAGCTTCCGCTCTCTGATTTGGTTTCGAAGCTATTTGATTGTGCGTGCTGTTGCTGTTGCAGTTGCTGCTGGTTGTGACAGTGAACTGCAAGCGATGAGCCTGCGAGCAACGATTGATCATGTAAGGTGTCAGGATCTTGATGCTGGTTGGACTGTTCCGGCGGATCACTTTGTTGCTGCTGTTGATGCTTCAAAAAAAGAAAGCCTTGCTGCTGCTGCTGCTGATGCTGCTGTTGCTGCTGCTGCTTCCGGAGAAATGCAAATTCACTGGACACAATCGTATCGTCTTGCGGCTCCGATTTTATTTGCACTTCCACGGGAAACGATAGGCTCTGCTCTTTGCCCCCTTGCTGTCCAAAACACAAATTGTTGCTTAAGTAATCGGATATATTGCCACTCGAGTTGGTTGACGCTGGACGGGATGCGGGGCCAGAGGCATGAGCAGGGGCGGGAGCGGGAGCGGGAGCAGGCAAGATTGCAAGTGCCGACACGGTGGCTGCTGTGTTCTCCTTGGAGTTTGCGTTTCCCGACGGAGCGGACGAAATCGCAGTCGGCGTGGATATGGTTGCGGGCGACGCAGAACTGACAATATCATTTAAGGGCGTTACCTTGGTCTGACCTGTGCGCTCGTACTCCTCCAAGTTTAGGGTAGTTGACGGTGGGTTATTGAAGTTGTAGGGTGAGTCCTTGTTGCGTTGCCGTTCTTTAAACAGAGTGTTTCGGAACCAGTGCTTAACCACCTGTAATGTCAAAGAGAAATGGTCACAACAGGTCTAATCGAGGCAGTTTGCCCCATACCCCCATACCCGCATGCCTACCTTCATTGGCAGATTCGCCTTCTGCGACATTTCCATAATGCTCTCCTCGCTGGGCGAGTTATTTATGTCGAAATGGGCACGCAGTATTTTCAACTGATCGTCTGTGATGCGTGTGCGAGCTCGCTTTTGGTTGTTGTTCATCTGTTGGAATATGCAATGTAAGGATTATAGCCCAATAGCCAAAAACCCTATCCCCCTATCTACTATTTATTTTATTATTTATTTTTATTTTAGTTTTTGTTTTTTTTCTCCTAATGTCTCTGATAAGGTGAGAGAAACGAAACGAACCCCCCACCCCTCTTATTTAGCAGTACTTAAGGCTAAGCCCCACCCCACTCACCTGAGAGTTACTATTGATGCTGTGCTGGGCCGTGGGATTGTTCGCGTTGGTGGATTCTCCCGTCAAGTTACTTGCTCCGCTCCCAATCTGCATTTCGCCCGCTTGGGAAGCTGGTGCTGATAAGGAAGCGGAGGTCATGCCGTTGTTTTGGGCCGCGGCTGTTGAGCCTGTACTGCCGCTGGCGGCATTCGCGCCAAATATGAGTGGAGGGGCCAGATTCATGAAGTTAAGAGACATTAAATGATGGAACTGCATGAGGTTGAGCATGTCCACCGGGTTAATAGGCATTCCCGAAGAGGCAGCAACAGCACTAAATTGCTGCTGCATGTGCTGCAGGTTTTGGAGATTCTGCAGGCCCTGCAAGGATTGCTGATTAATGCCAGCGACTCCGAAAGCCCCAAGCTGGGACTGCGGCGGCACTACCTGCAGCTGCTGAGAAAAGTCGGCAGCGGACAACGATAGAGGATCTGCCGACAGAATGCCAGCATCTGGGTGACACTGTTGCTGCTGCTTGAGCAACGCCGCAGTCAGTGTGGCCAGGTGTTGGTGGTGCTGCTGCTGCTGGGTTTGGTTCGTGTCAAGCGTGTGCGGGCTGGGGCTGGGCGACAGTTGCGCCGTCTCCTTAGAGTATTGCAACTCTAGTCTCAGCGGTGACAGTGAACGTCTTGAGGTGTTATTCGATTTGGGCCCTGAAAACAAAACTCTCGATGAGGATCGATATTTGTTTCGAGTTTGTTCGTTAATGCTGTCTTACCTGCTTCACTAGCAATCGAGGGATCTCGTTCCCCCGATGACAATTTTTCCATCTCGCCGTAGCTTGGTGTTGGTGTCGGCGGTCGAGGACTATTGGTATTGGTACTGGTAATGCCAGCCGCGACTCCAGCTCCCGCTCCATCGTTGGAGTGCGTCTGCTCCATGTGCCTCTGCAGGGCCTGTGTACTACGAAAATTGCGCTGGCACAAGGAGCACTTGGTGGCGTCGCGCATTGTATGATAGAGCATATGCGTGGTAAGCTTCTCCTGTGTTTTGAATGCTAGTGAGCACTGCTTGCATCGATATTTGTAGACGTGGCGCTCCGAGATAACCAGACTCATGTGCGAGTCCTTAAAGTGGCTGATCATGGCCGAGAGTGTGCTGAAGCTCGTAAAGCAGGGACGGCTGATGTGACTGGTCGCGAGGCAGATGTACTCTCCATTCTGCTCTGGAAAGTGTTGCGTCTGCTGAGCATGCTGCAACAGCTGTTCCTCGTGCTTGAAGCTGGCCTCACATTGCTGGCAGGAGAGTCCTTGCATTCCCGCCGAGCTTGCGGTGGAGCTGGTTGCTGCGGCAGCAGGGAACACAGTCGACACACAGTCTTCGGTACTTACACTCCCCGTGGTTGTCGCACAGTCTTCCGGTTTCGAATGGCAATTGGAAGCTGTCCTCGTTGTTGCGGTTACCGATGGGCATGGGGATGGGGAATCACTCCAGGCCTTACTGTCGACCAGTTGCAAAAGCCTGGCGAGGCCATCTTTGGTGACGCTGTGCACGCTCGTCAAATGGGTCTCGAGCAATGATTTCTCCCGGAAGCCATTTTCTAAACAAAGGGGACACTGCACTCCAGGTGTTGTTGTTGCTGCTGTTGTTGCGGTTGCTGTTGTTTTTGATTCTGTTGTAGTTGTAGCTGTAGCCGTAGCTCCTGGCGAATCCACATCTATATTGGCTGTTGGTTTTCTTTCCTCTATGCCCGTCATTGGATCGTCCTGCTCTTCGAGACGCTCACGCTTAATGTCTATGCAAGGATCCATTTCCGTGTCTGCTTCTCTAGGCATGTTGATGGCACTGCAGCGTTGTTGGACCGCCGCTATGGCTGCGGCTGCAACAGCGGTTTGGAAGGCTTGCAGAGCCGCCGTGTTCGTTGGTATACTCATGAAGTCGTCACCCTCTGCCCCCGGGTGCACCGTTTCAATATGGCTGGCCATGTCCTTCTTCGATTGCACAAAGTACTCGCACAAATTGCACTTGAAAACCGTGGTGGGAATGCTGTTTGAAGCACTCAGACTAAAGTCATTCATGCTTGGAGACGCGATGCGACCGATACTCTTGCCACACGATGTCGAGCAACTCGAGGTGGACTTTGGAGATAATATGTTGCTATCTGCAGCTGCAGCGGCAGCCCCCGACGAGCCAGCTGTTGCTGCTGCAAAGCCAAGCTCCGATGATCCCCCAACGGGTGCGGTTGTTGCCATATTGAACCCAGCTTCAAAAATGATATCTGGAACAAATATAAATATATCGTGAAAGAAGAAGAATAACGGCAGTGGTAATTAATGCTGAAAGCAAATCCTTTTGAGTTTTCAAAAACGAGGAAACCTTCCCCATCCCCTTGCCCATCTTCATTTATCATTATGTACTCGTATATATGTATGTATGCAAGTATGCATGTGTGCACTACATATGTATGTATGAGCATACAACTTATTACACTTTCGTCGGTCAACGCAAGGGATTGGGATGAGATTGGGATCTGGTCAAGCCAATGGCCTCAGATGCTGATTGAGTTAATTGCCAGCAACGAAGCGTGGTGCTGGGTTCAAAGTGGGAATCTGGCATTCTGTCTCAAATTCCATTAACAATTTTAAAGCAATTTCCATACAGTCTGATTGCATCAAATTAAAAACCGAAATCAAGACAATATCGGTAGCAGGGGCGGTGGGCACGGACACGGACAGGGACATGGACATGGACATGGACCGAAGAAGTAAACCGAAAAGGGTGCCAAGGGGGAATGAATAAATCTAACCAAATCGAACATGTTCACGTGGTACTTTGTTTGTTTCCACTTTTCGACTTCTTGGTTACTTAACATATATACATATGTATCTACATTTACACACCAGCATAAAGCATACATGTACATGCATGCATGCATGCATACATACATACATCCAAGTTAGGCAATAATCATGCGCAGCTGTTACCTCTGCCACTGCCACGGCTGCCGCTCCTGGCAACAAGACTGCGAACACACACACACAACAATAAAAAACGTCGGAATACACTACACCCGGTAGGGCAATATCCGATAGAACAGAGCATAGCAGAGCAATGGAATATCTTAAGGGCGGATTTAGGGCCCAGATTGTAGAACCACACAACACAAGAGATCAGATAAATAAATAACTCAGATACATATGTATATACATATGTATGCGTGGATTTAATAGAACGTTACTCCTTTTGTGATTAACAATAACGAAATGAATTTTATTCGAATTTGATCAACATACGTATGTATATGCATATGTATGTAGTACATACATACTCTTTAATACGTACATATGTACATATGTATATGTACTATAGGTATTCCCTCTGTGCGTTGGCAACCTGTGGGCAAAACCATAATACGATCTGAAAGAGTATACAAGAAGAGGAGTTCTCGGATGCAAACGACCGACCAGCCCTTCCCTCCTCACTTATGTATGACTTAAGATGGAGTGGGATGGGATGGGTATCATTATGTAGCGCTTTATTGCCAGCACAATCAAAATTACCCACATATTCACATACCATATAGCTTCGCGAAGGTGTGATTGTGTGCGAAAAACAACAACAGTTTTTAGGAACTGGAACTGGAATTCCAAGCATAGTTTTCGCGTTATATTTTAAAATGAAAACAGAAGACGGGGGGATTTTATGATTATATGATATGACATATGTATGTATATGTACACACACACATGTCATGTGTACACACGATAATTAAATGACCATAATCTAGTAAGTGCTTGCTGTTGTCTCCCATAATCGTTTGAGATAGTATATTGAAATGGTTCAGGAAATGTTGAGGATCATTTGAGGCACAAGTTTTAGCGGAAGCGAAGGCGCAGACTGAGGCAGACCAGACGAACGACTGAGGACAGAGAGCAATAGCAGTCGCATCCCGAAACACAAGGCCAGCATTTCGAATCCGCAGGCACAAACACAAAGCCTCAATGGACGGAACGGAACGGAGCAGCAGGCAAGGAAACCAGAGGGAGACAACGAAAATCGTATGAGCCTCATTGTCTACGTTAGCAAGCATTTCAATTTTGCATATAAGCCTCCGACACCCTACAGTGGTGCGGAGCGGCATGTGCAATTATCAACATCTGTGGAGGAGGAGTGGGTGAGTAGAGCAGAGGGCGCGCGCATTGGCAGGCTCGGATTCGTGTGGTGTGGTGTGTGTGGAGCGGTTCGGTGCGATGCGATGCGATGCGGAGTGGAGTGGATTGGAGTGGTGCGGCGACTGTTTGTTGTGTCTCTGCGTGGCCTGGTCTCACTGTTCTGTGCTCTGTGGTTAGGTGCCATGCCTGCGGTTCGGCCCCGCACGACGCCGCACATCTGATATGGGAATCTCACACTGCACTGCACTGCACTGCGGAGTGGATATGTGTGTTTGCCTTTTTGGATTGTGGGCATCGCGCACCAAAGAGGAGTCGGAGTCGAGTCTGAGTCTGAGCCTGAGTCTGAGCCTCTGAGGTTGAGGTTGAGGTTGAAACTGGCGTGGAGCAAAGTGTGCACGTCACTAATTGCAAATTCGATGGATACACATAATCGTTTTTGCATTCTTAAGTAATTTGTAATAATTTCCTTAAGGGTCAGCGTCAGCGTATAAATCTCAGAGCGCATATAAATCGCATCGGGAGCGAGCGAGGGCGAAGGCGATGGCGATGGCGTTGGCAGAGAAGAAGATGAAGGGTACGCAGTGAAGAATTTACGTAAACGCGACGACGATACCAAACGTGAGGATGGGGATGGCGATTGCGATGGGGATGGGGATGGGCATGAGGACGAAGAAAAAGACGAAGACGATAATAATCGAAGAGTGAAGCAAAAGAAATTGAACTGAAATCAGCGCTTAATGATGAGTTACGAACGAACGAACGAACCGAACCGAACCGCAACTACTACAATGCAATATCGTTATGTTATGTACTCGGTTGTAGGTTGTAGATTGTAGTGAGTGTGTGGTGGGCTATTGCTGGGAGAAAATATTGGAGGGCCTTGGAAAAATAGGCAAGACTAAACTACTCAGACTCATATTTGGACATTGGATACACAAAATAGAAATCTATTGCATTCCTCTTATGGCACTTAATACGCATATGATACATACAAATGTATTTAGGTCTTTCAGAACTGAGATTCGATTAAATTGATTATTACATACCTTCGCTACCACGGATCCGTTCAGTCACTTTGTACACCTCACTCAGTCCGGGCATCTCCTGGTTCTCACTACGACGCTGCAGACAAATGAATTGCTCCACCTGCATGTGCCTTATGCCCTTCACATGCTGAACCATTTCATACAGATTTTTGGCGGCAAAGCTGCACAGCTGGCAAATGAGAACCTTCTCGATCGTTGCCATTGCCATCGATTGTTGATCTTCGTCCGGACAAGGACATTGGGCATCTTCAGATGCCGTGCACGGCGACGACTCCTTGTGCATTCGACTCTGCTGCGTAATGTACAACAAATGCTGGAAAATCATCCGCATCGTGTCATGTCGCATTTGCTGGGTGTGCATGGAGAGCTTCTGTATGGAATTGGTGTGAAAGTCGCAACAGTTGCACATCAGTTGCACCACATTGGCACTGAGCTGGGGCTGATACTGCAGTTTGTACTCATTGCGGGCTCCGCCCTCCCTTATGTGGTTTATAAAGTTCAGTTTTTGCAAGTGCTTGTCCGTCTTACTGTGCAGCTGGAAGTTGGCCTTTAGGTTCGTTTTGTAGTTGCAGAGCCGGCATATGTAGTTGTTGTTGTGTATGACCATTATGTCGGCGGATGCGCTCGAGGACTGTCGGGATCGATCCACCAACAGATGCTGGTTAAGATCGTCCAAATTGTTTGTGCTGAAGGAGTCGCAGATTAGGCAACTGTAGAGCGCCGTGGGCCACATATCTGGCTTCGCCAGTGGTTGAGAATCGCTCCCCGATTCACCAGATGCTTCATTTGAGTGGCCGATTCCCTGTGGCATTCCCAACCCCAGCCCCAGCCCCAAGCCCATTCCCATTCCATGGCCATGCTTCATGGGCTTTGGGGAATATGAAAACTGATCCGTAGCGCTAACTGGCGAGGACGATGTGGGCGACATTTTGGTATTAGACGACTGCTGCTGCTGCTGTTGCTGCTGCTGCTGGTGCAGGAGTTGAATCATGAGCGCTTGGTTGTAGGCCAGATCAGCCAGTGCCACCTCTGGCATGAAGCTCCCAGCACTGGAGCCTGAAGTACTGCCACTCGCGCCTTGCTGCTGCTGTTGCTGCTGCTGCTGCTGTTGCAAGAAGTTGAATGCCTGGATGTGCTTTATGTTGTTTTGCAGCACAGCCATGTTGTGCGTATGCTTCTCACTGGTCATGTGGATACGCAGATTGCGGGCAACGGAAGTCTCGTAGCTGCAGATGTCGCACCGAAACGAGGGCTTCGGTTTGACGCTGCCGCTGGCCACGCCTCCTACCCCCGTGCATCCAGGCGTTGGCGTCGCAACCATAGCTGCATTGCCCCCAACGCTGTTAGAGATGATAGCGGTGCTCGCGCTCGCGCTGCCGCTTGAGCCCAGCACAGTTTGTTGGCCGGCACCGGATCCTTGTGGCGATGAGCTGGACAGCAGCAACTTCCCACTCGCAGCCGCTGCCGCCGCAGCAGCAACCATATTTTGGGAACTATTCAGCTCCTGCATGTTGTTCAAGTGTTTGTCAGACTGCATATGTATCGAGAGGTTACCCTTTGTAGTCGTGGAGTAGTTGCATATCTCACATCTGTATGGCTTATAGCCGCATGAGTACGACTCGCCACGGGCCAGCCGAGGATGCTGTTGTCCTGTGGCAGAAAATAAATGGGAAAACAGATCCAAAAATTACATATGTATGCTTCTGTATGTATGTATGTATGTATGTAGGTATTCGTACCTGCTAGGCAATAACCACAGGCGCTTTCCCCATCAGGATGCTTTTCACGCATATGGATCTCCAGCGTCTCCTGATATTTGTAGTGCCAATTGCATTGGGGACATTTAAGCGTCTTGCACGAGTTGCGGGTGGACATCTGGACCCCGCTATTGAGTCGAGCCGAGTTTAGCAGCATTTCGCAGCTGTAGTTAATGGAAGAAACGAATACAATAATAATAGACATGTGTATGTTCGTACGTGTGTGTGTGTTTCTACTGATATATATGATAACAAAGATGATCATATTAAATGACCATAATTTGCATCCTCCCCTTGGTAGATATTTGGATAAACTATTTTTATTATCATAATTATTTAATTTGGCTTTGGCTTTGGCTTCGAGCCAACGCGACGACTGCACAGCGTGAATCTGGTGCGGCGCATCGTACGTATCCTATCCCGTACCGTATCCACATTCAATAGCGGTACCCGGCACCCCACAATTGACGAAATTTTAATGATACCGAGCTGAGCCGCCGCGACCCAGTCGCCACCACTAAATTGTGACAATTGGAGACCCGGACAGGGACAGAGGCATTTATTAAGTGAAATCAGCGCAATTGGTTTAATTTTTTGTCGGTTAAGCCACCGCCATATAATATCATCCATTTGTACATACATATCTCATTCCACCCTCGTGGAATGATTCTCATCAGACCAAAGCAAAGCCCACAGATCATCAAATCTCAACAAAGATTTCTCAACAATCAGTTAATTTAAATACCTACTGTACTGTATACTACAGCCGTACGCGTATGCGTGCAGAGGGATGTGAGATGTAACCGATGTACATACATATGTGTACGTACATACATGTACAATGGGGGGAGCATGTTCAAATCTGGCCACCTAAAAATTAACGCTACTTGTATGGGAGAATATCCCTGTGTAGTACGAGCGACAGCATTAAATAAACGTTTCCCATATAAATAACAGAATAACAGAAGCATTAATGCAACCAATTAATGCAGGGAATGGAATGCGCAGATCGGCCTATGCGAAACGTTTTTAAGTGGGATGGGATTCCAGGGAGTTGAAATGGAACACCAATACCTTAGCCCCAACCCCCCACCTAATCAAGTGTAATGCAATCAGTGGTGGCCAGATCCAAATCCCAAGGTTCATTTGCGTTTAAATGAACAACCCGCAACGGACCTCAGGGCATAACACATCCTGCTTTCTGCCTTCCTGCCACCCTGCCGTAACTGCTGCTTCTGGGCCTAATGAGTTATTGTGTGGCAATGCCCAGCAGCTTTCCCCCAGTCAAAGTTCAAACAGTGTCAATAATTACGCATATTACAGCAGTAAGGAAGACACGTAATCCCAACCCTTTGCCCTTCCTGCCGACAGATCTTGCACCCTGCAGCTGGTCCAGCGGACCAGCAGACGTGCAACCCTTACACTAATGTCTAAATGAATCGCTCGCGGCATGCTCTAATTGCCCGGCTGCCTACCCGGCTGGCTCCCCGGCTGGATCCCCGACTGTTTGGCCCCCTGCCAACCCACACACATGTTGCTGCACCCGTTCGAGAATTCTGATTCAGTTCTATCGGTATAAGGGATATGCTTGACTTACCGGGCACAGTCTATTCCTTGGGGTCGCCCATTGATGTGTTCGGAACACGCGCCGATTGTGAAGCTGGAAGCAGCACCAGACGCATTTCCTACGCTGGTCACCGATGAGGAGCTGGGCGATATCGCAAGATTGCCACTGTTGCTGTTAGGAGAGCGATGTGGCTGAGGCTGCGACAAAGGCAGGGCCTGAGATTGAGATTGAGCCAGAGCCAGATGCTGTTGCGATGGAGGCGGCGATCTAACCCGTTGTTGGATATCAATGAGCTCGCAAGTCTTGCAATCGACCCCCTTGAAGTCGGGATGCTCGGGACATAGGCTCGCGAACAAGGAACTCTGTTGCTGTTGCTGCTGCTGTTGTTGCTGCTGCTGTTGTTGCTGCTGCTGCTGCTGGAGCAGCTGCTGTTGAAGAAACTCCGTGAGAAGCTTGACCCTATTGGCATTTGGTTCGTTGGCGGCCAGCGCTGCCAAGGAGGCATGGAAGGAACTGACTTGGGGAGGGAATATGCTAACAGCCGCAGCCACCTGTTGCAGTTGCAAGAAATCGGCGCCTGCTGTATCCGACTCGTTTGGTTGAGGTGAGGTGCAAACAGAGGCAGACGCTGCTGGACTCTGACTCTGACTCTTGCCATCATCCAGGTATCCACATGATGTTGTTGGCGGCTCTATTCCTTGTCTACATTTGGTTGACTTATTGTTACTTATATTATCAGTACTAGGTAATGGGACCTCTCCCTCAACCACGTTTGCGGATGCGGATACTGGTGAGCTGGATGAGGATACTTTCGATAGATTATTAGTCTTAGCAGTTGCTGAGTTTAAGGAACCAAATTTCACAGCTACTGATTTCGCTGCTACTTTAGTCGATGATGATGCGAGATTGGCACTAGGTGCTGCCATTCTATTTATATTAGCATACTCCTGATCCTGATCCTGATCCGGATCCGGATCCGGATCCTGAACCTGATCATGCTCTGAGTCTTGCTCCATCGCTTGTGCTACTCCTTTATCCTGACTCCGATCTTGATCCGGCTCATAATGATCATGATGATCTAGCTCTGGCTCTGGCTCTGAAGCCAGTGGAGTACAATTTGCATCGGGGGCCAGTATGAGCTTCTCGACAGCACAAGTGGCATTTATGTCCAGGGGCTGCAGGAAGGATATCTGCGGCTTCTCATCCATATTACGCTGGATAATGGCACTGGAGTACTCGCGATTCAGTAGCTGCTGCTCGAGCTCTTCCAGATTGAGTCTGTGCTCTGTGTTCGCATGCAGGCTAAATGACTTCACGTTGCCGAAGGATAGTTTGCATATAAAGCACATTAAAATTGGTTTTTGAATCTTAAGTGCTCTATTCGGATCCTGGCAAGTTGTATTTGCATCTTGCGCGGACACAACGCGGAAGGAATGGATCTTTGGACTCGATTTATAACCAAATCCCCCAGCAGAACCAATACCAGCACCAGATTCAGCATCGGCGTCAGCATCAGCTTGTTCCTGATCCTGATCCTCTTTCTGTTTCTGTTGATGTTGTTCTTCCTCCTTTTCCGGTCTTCGGTCTTTAGTCTTCGGTGGTCTTTTCACTAGTGTCGATGTTGAGGCATCTGAACTTTGGAGAGAGACGGAAACAGATCCACATCCATTGGCATTATCAGTATCGATAATATATGCGCTGCCATCGATATTGTAAACTATTTTGCCTTTGAAAGTTTCCACATCAGAACTGGACATTGGAGAGCCGTCGTCATTAGCATTATTGAATCTGCAAATAGACCAAACAAACAAAATTCACAATAAGTAAATGCCACATTAAGTGTTTAGTAAGTGATTAGAAATCGGGTTTTATGGCTTTATGGCGTCTAATCTTAAAGCACACTAGACAAGACATTATCGATATATGATTGACTCCACACAGCGCAGGGCCATGTCATCCTTTTTTTTCATCTTCCAACCCCCTTAATTTAATTAAATGTTTCTCAAATATAATGACCGGAACGGAACTTTCCTTACGAAGCTCTCACATTACCAAAGAAGAGACGAACAAGAACAAACAAGCCCACGCAAAGCCCCAGAAATGTCTCAGACTGAGGCACAGGTCGAACGTGAACCCATGTCAGTGGCGAAATCTATGCGTAGTCAGGGGTCCGGTCCGTTCCGTCCGAGCCTAAAATTAACCTGCTCAAGTTACAATTGATCACATCTACTCGTGCTCAAATGAAACATTCGATAGTCGGAAATAGAAGTTTGAAGTACACAGTGCGTTCTGTAAATATTCGTACTGGTGCATGACAACTTCGTACCGTGTCACGGCACAGCACAGCAACACAGCAACACTACACGCCACTATCTATGTAAATCCGTACGTAATTTACACTTTCTTACTTGACTTACTTGATCACTGGTTTGGTGTGGTCACAAATAGAAGGAAGGGTTCACTGCCTCTTCTGGTTGTACACAAAACAAAGGAAGTCAAGGTTTTCCTTCTTCTTCACCCCACCCATCCAGCAACCATCCCTTTCCCGTCCTATCACCATTCCCATCCCCACACATCCCCCACAACCCTCTCCGCTCCCCTCCTCGCCACGCCTCGCGTCTCCTCACCATTCCGCGATGTCTGCTTATGCTGCGCGTGCCTTGTTGTTGTACGTCTTTATTTCTGTGGAGTCGTCGTTATCTGTTCTTCATATTCCTCAACTGGTTTGACTCAGTCGTCTTTGTAGTCTTTTGCTTTGGCTTTGCTTTTGCTTATGCTTATGTATGTAGCCAGTACCCAGTACACCCACACACAAATTCCGTGATATATCAGCCACCACCATCGAGTGGCATGTGGCGCGATGCGGTGCGGGGCGGTGCGGTGGGGTATGGCTTTAGTTCAGTCTTCGACTTTGGATTTAGTTGGGGGACAGCAGGCAAGTGGGGGCAGGGCAGCCGACTTGGTATGCAAACAACTCTTGAAGCACAGCACTCAAAAGCCAGGCCAGGCCATGCCAGGCCAGGCCAGGACCAGGTTCATGTTCAGGTCGATCTTCGCTGCGCTGCGCGTCTGTCTTCCCATTACACCTTTAGTCTTCTTAATAATTTTTTGCTCTTTCTTGTCGGCAATGCGTTAGCCAGCGCCTGAAACTTACTTATTTTTACCATTCCATTGTCGTCCCACATTAAAGGCAGAAGCAGGAGCAAGACTCTGCCCCCCTTTGCGCGTTTGGTTATACCCTAGAAAAGTTACTTGGGCTTTGTCTAGTTTCTTGCAACGAGAGGAAACATTTCCGATTCCTCAACTCTATGGCAAAGTCCATCTGTTCCATCTGTCCGTTCGTCTGTCCCCCGCTGTACATTCAGTTCTGTACGTTCTGTACCTCAGCACTCCAAAATTTTTTCAGAAATTTGCATTTCCAGTATTTCATTTCCAACCTGGAAGGGATCCCGTTTCATTTGCATTCCATCTTCTTGTTTTAAATGACTCTGAAGCCTAGACGAATACCCATGAAATCTGCTTAATCATTGCTTGGTCCAGAAGAAGAGACCTAAGAGTCACACTAAAATTAAAGGCAGGAGGTTTAAAGAAATTAAAAACAGTTTTAATACTATATTTAAGCTAATTGGCTACTGAAAATCGATTTTGCATGCGTGGAACCTATCTTTTGGATGGCCGAAGATGGTTGCAAGCAAGACCAAGTCTTCAATAACCTCAATACTTATAAAACAATTTTATATCGCTCTGTCCGTGTGGATCAGGGTTCTAGTGCTTACATTCCAGTCTTTCTAAAACGGTATTCCCTTTGTTCAATTTGAAAGGCTGGAAATGGCTCAAGAAAAAGTTTTAAAGTGGTGAGGTGCGGCTAGTAGTACCGTAGTTTCATTGAACATAGCTGTAAGAACATACATACATACAGACATAAACTCGTATGCCAAATGGCCCTTCTGTCACTGGACTGAACCCAAGGACACAGAAGTCACGGAATCCACAGAATAGGCCGCTCCGTACATCTCCCACCGGTGCCGGTGCTTGAATCGGTGTGGCAATCTCGATATTTCTATTTCTACTCAGTCTGACTTTGAACTATTTAAACAGTTTTACTAGCATTACCGCATTACCGCACTGCTGTACTGTACGCTTATTAAACTGCTCCCAGACCAGACATAATTTTTGTTTTTCTGGTTCCTTTGATGCACTCTGTAACTATTTGCTCATCAATGCGTGAAATTATTACAAATTACATTCTTAGAGAATGCTTTGTATACTCAGTAGGCATTTATTAGTAACATACGCAGTACGTACATACATATGTATGCATGCATGTAACTCGTAGAGCAATAATCGTAGGCAAACTAAAGATTGGAATTTCAGGATGGCAAGGATATTCAACCAAAGTTTTCATAATCTTGATTAGGTACATAATTTTATGTTTTTTTCTACCGATTGCCAAATGAGAGATGCATCTATTAGATTTGGTTATGTTATTCTCCAAACAAATCATGAATGACCTTTAAAGCAGCTTTAGCAGCTGCTATTGCCGTGATCACACATCCTCTGTGAGCTTAAGCCTTAAGGTTATGAGGAGGGAAGCAGCCGTAGCATGAAGCATAGCTCCCGATCAACATATACAACAGAGTATACACTCTGTTGGAACTAGGGAACCTTTTTTTGCATTTTGGTTACCTCTCCCCTTGGTTGCGTTGAAGTTCCAGATTGTTCATCCCCCTTCAACCATTCAACCCTTTTACTATCGCTTCTCATCTGTTGATTCTCTGTGGGTGAGTGTGTGTCGTGTCCCCTTTTTTTGTACAAATTATCACCGTATGTACATACATATACCCGTATACCCGTGCAACGGTACATGTGTACATGTGTATGCAAATTACAGCCGCTCTGAGTGCACTTGCATGCAGAAACGATTTATTGACCTCAGTGAATGCGAGTGCAACAATAGCTGATACACATACGAGCACACACATAATTACACAGCAATACACAGAACACATGCGAAACTGCACGCATAATAATATTTAAGTTGTCATCAGAGCTAGAGTTGTCATTAAATAGCTATAAAGCAGTTGGGAAAAACGTATTTTCAGATAATTGTCTAGTCGAGAGTTGAGTGGAGTGGAGTGGAGTTGAGTCAAGTAATTACCCATTTTACATTGCTTGTGTTCTCTTTTACCCTCTGGTTGTTGTCATCGCTGTTATTCTCGTTGTTAAGGGCTCTTGCTCTGGCTCTGGCTCTGGCTCCGAGTCTGAGTCTGAGTCTGCCCCTCCCCTCCCCTCTTAATAAATTTGAAACAAGCAATTCGTCCCTTGACTTTATTCACCAGTTATGAGTATTGTATTAATCCTAATGCAATTAACAGGATCAAATCACGCCCTTTGTCTGCTGTTCGATCTCTGATTAGCATTAAATTGATGGAAAAACGATCGCAACCTATGTATGTACATACTTACCATTTGAAATATGTATGTACCTACTATAGTATATACTCAGATACAGAACTCATGTCAAAAGTATCTGCAATTCCATAATCGTATCAATATTAATTACACATGTGTGCGTATGTATGTACATACTAACCAAAGGGGTACTGTACTGTACGGTACTGTACGGTACTGCCAGTGCCAGTGCCAGTGACAGTGGAGAGTACCCAGTATTTGGTAGGGGTCAGGACAGGACGGGACGGGACGGGAACATAAAGGCAACAAGTAATATATGTATATGTATTGGTTCAGGTTTTTTTTTACTAAGAAATCGTCTTTTGTTCTCGGAGATTCAGCATAAAAAGTTGCGAATATAAAACAAAAGTGTCACTTGCCGAGGGTCTGGAGGTACCAGACGAGGTCCAGTCCAGGTTTAGCTTGCATTGTTTTTCCCTTTGTCGCTGGCTTGGCTTGTGTTGGTTGATTCCCTCTTTTTTTTGTAGGAATATGTATTCATGTATGTATGTATGTACATATGTATATGGGCATTTGATTTTTTTTTTACTGTGGCTTCCACAAAAGCTCCACAATCATTCATTTCGGTAAGATCAATGGATCGATACGATATACCTGGGGAGGCAGAGAATTGCGACAAAAAGGAAACCAGGAGGCAAAAGCCAAACGGTATGAGTTCTCGCGATCGGGTCGGAAGGGAAGCGAAGGGATCTCGAAGCGTCCGTTGATGAACTCTTTTCAAAATTCTCGAAAGGAGTTGCACAAAAAGAACAATAAATTTTATTTATTTTAAGCCTTTTCAGCCTTCATTAAAATTGTCGCGGATTGTTTTCATCGCATGAATATGTTAATGAATGATTGTAAGCATACATACATACATGCATACATACATATTTATATACATTGTACAAACAAATGCAATGTCACCGCATGGGGGCAAGGCAAAGGCAAAAGCAACCAAAATGTCCAAAAGTTCGCTACCGACTACGGAGACGGAGTGTGACACATCACAATGAGCCTCTGAACCCAGCCCATTGTTGGAGCTCTGGGGTCTTTTGAAACATGTACATACATACATACATGAGCTGCGACCCGCCATCTCATTAGCTTTCAATTCTGAATTTCTTTCGATGGTGTTAGAACCAATGAGAAATTAAATTGTTAAATATTATTCTGTTATATTGAAATATACATACATATTATTATACGTATGTATCTATCACTAAAATCTATATCTACTATCATTGTGGAAATTTATCAATTACCGCAGTTTCGTAGCTTGGTTTTGGACTCTCACTGCCCCTCTGAGGACGGAGATAGGTGAGTTGCACATTTCGACGAAATTACAGGGTACATGACCGTTCCCCCTCCACTTTCTGCTTTGAAAAGTGACATCGGCATCCATCGGGTAGAGCTGGAGTCACCATCGCATCGACACCAAGACAGCAATTCATCATTTTCGGCAGTTAAATTGCCCGTTAGTTAAGACCCAGAAAACGGGAACAAAAATGAATGAAACTAGACTAAGACAGGCTGAGGCGATGGCAGAATCTTTGGCCCTGATGCTGATGCCGCTTGAGAGTCACCCTCTTTTTGCAATCAATAGCCAATACATGGACACAGATATATATAAATATACATATACAGATGGAGATGCAGACAGACGTTTGTCTTTCGAACATTCATAAGTCATCACGGTGAATAAGAATAGGAATCGAGAGGAGAAAATGTCAAGAGGCTTCATTATGAAATATGCATAGCCTAGTCCCAGTCGTCAGTCACCGTCGTCAGTGTATCCCAGCATAGTGTATAGAGTATTATAAGAGTGTACCAATGTAACAAAACACGTAACAAACAGGGCAACATAAGCCCTGATGCCTGCCCTGTACAAGTATAAGGGAAAATACAATGAGAGCTGTGCTAAGCAAAGGAAGGCGCAGCACAATTTGAATCCATAAATTCATAAGCAAGAGCTGCACACAATGAACATGAGCACGAGGATGAGGACGAGGATCTGGATGTGGTTGTGGACGTGGATGCGGAGGACCAGTAAAATAGAAGGCCGAGAAGGAGTAAAAAAGCAATAATAAAACGAATTAATGCACTGTAAATATATATGGACACAATATCAAAGAGGACAAAAACAAAGATGAAGAAGAAAATGAAAAAATGTATTGTGTTTTATTGAAAGAATTGTTTTCTTTGCCTTCTTTTCTCAGAACAGAACAGAACAGAACAGTGTTCTGTACGTAGGCCCAACACAATGAATGCGGATCATGTGAGGTGAGTCGAGACTGGAATCGGCATCGGCATCAGAATCGGAATCGGAATCGGAATGGGAATTGTGTGTGATTGTGATTGGAATGGGACAGTGAGTAAAAGCTGGACGGAGGCAGTTAAGCTGCTAAATCGAGATGACAGTGTCTGAGTGAACACTGGGAGACGACCCAGACATACTATACTCGTAGTTGAGTATACATACATATGTACATACATATATGTACATAGTCCCATCAGGAGCAAACACATACGCACACACGACGACGGGACAGACGGCGGCTATGCTCGTTCGAAAACAACGAGAAATTACGGAAACGACTACAATAGGTAGGTCTTTGGAGGCATATGGGCATGACAGAATAAAAACTCACTTACCTACATTCATATATGCATCTGTGTGTGTTTACTAACAAGAATCGATCATCCCATCTATAAGCCCTAGCGATCTGTTTTTACCAGGGACCGTTATCATTATAAGCTATACATACTCGTATTTTAAAAATCAAACAACAAAAATTTAATTAAATTTTAAAGGATACTCTTCAATCAAAATCATTTTTGGTTAGTTCCATTATCAACAATAATGCATAACAACTATTTTAATACACTTTAATACACCTAACTAATTGCGCCAAGCCGAACACAGAAAGCAGTTTTCAGATTACACCAAAATGTATCAATTTGTATGAAAAATTATACATAGGCATAAACTGCAACATTTTTGAACACGAAATTTCGTTAAATTTTATATTTAAGTTTTTATAAAATAGAAATATGTACACATTTTTTCTCAACTTCCTTTAATTTTTTCAAAAATCAATGTTGAGGTTTGTTTGATATTCCCGAAAATATTTATTAGGGATTACACTACCCTACAGAATTGTGATTTTTTTTCCGCTTCTGGCAGAACATTTTTTGTTTTTAACTTTATAAAACCGATATTTTTAAAGCTTTTTTCACATAATTTAATTATCTTACATTTGGCTGTAAAGAACTTTTCCATTCTGAAAAGCTAATTGATGCAGCTAGAAATTGGACCCAAACACTTTGTGGTTTTAGTTTACCGTCTGGGAAATATAAAGCATTCAAATGCAATAATTATGATTTTTGTGCGGGATTTTTTACGAAATTTCGACTTTATAAACTCAGGAGTTGAAAACAAAATATGTCCAGGGTGCTTTATTTTTTGTGTCTAGGTGCATTAATTAGGCGCCGTTTGAAGTATAGTTCATTAAAATGTATGGAGAAACGACTGAGCTAACATTGACCAACCCTCTGAAAATCACATCAAAACTAAGTGGATTAATTTTTGGTCCCTGCTTATTAAAGCTGTAGCCTCAAAAAAAGGTAACTTCTATAATCGATCGGGAACTAGTTGCTGACGATCTACTGTTAACTAGATGGGAACCAGCTTATGAGCAACTAGTTACTGGTAATTACCAGTAGGGCAATCGATCGGAAACCAGGGGTGGTTACGCCCTAGGACATGCATGTGTTAAACTCTCCCCTGAAATACATTTTCGGGGAACAACCATAGAAAAATGTTATATACTGTGTTATACTGCACCCGTACGTTTATTTGTGGTTATATTCTTCTTAGGCTGTCCATAGCAGATCAAGAGTTAAAAGGAATAAATATATGTTCATATGTACACACTTGCATCTTGCGAATGCAAAACTCGACTAACAGGGGCGGATGGAGAGGCGAACTCCGATCACTCTTTGTGAAAGAGTCGTTATAATTGCGAGGTGAGAGAGAACGTTAATTCCTTCATGTGCTCTGGCCGTACAAATTATCCTTTTTCGCATTAATGAATCTAAAGAGAATATCACCATCAATTGAGGGTGCCAAGTCAAGTAACTGCAATTGTGCATACGTATATGTATTTGTTATATCTCTAGCAGTATATGGAACTTACCAATTCAATTAGTTGGTTAGTGCATCGTTAGCCATTTATTGCTCTGGAAGGGAGAGGGTTAAGTTTTAATTAGTTATAGAATACATGTGCACACCTTTCTTTGTGCCAGGAATACATATGTCATGTGAATTATGTGATACTCCGATGATCAAGAGAAAATATTTTAGCTAGAATGTGCATACTTGTGCATTCGATTTTTATACCCGTACTCAAAAAAGAGTTAAGGGGTATATTAGATTTGTGGTAAAAGTGGATGTGTGTAACGCAGAGAAGGAAAATTTTCCGACCCCATAAAGTATATATATTCTTGATCAGCATCAATAGCCGAGTCTATAGAACCATGTCTGTCTGTCCGACCGTCCGTCCGTCCGTCCGTCCGTCTTGTTGAGCGCCTGGATCTCAGAGACTATAAGAGTTAGGGTAACCAAAGTTGGTTTCCAGACTCATGTGATATCACACTGCTACAAGTGTATTTCCAAATTTCGCCCCGCCCCCTTCCGCCACCACAAAGGACGAAAATCTGTGGCAGGCACAATTTTAAAGATACGATAAAACAGTATCGTAGAGAATGCCCATATCTATCAGATTGCCGAATCTGAATCAAATCGAATAATAATTATAGCCAGAATGAAGAAATTAATTTTCTGCTGCTTCCCCCGTCCCTTCCTGCAAGAAAACAACCACTCATTCTCTTTCTCGCTCGCACACTTTGCCGCGTTCAGTGCGCGACCAACCCCTAGCGGAGGAGATGTAGAATCTAAATGGTACATGTATAATCTACATGTTAGATGTCAAAAATACATTGTAGATGTAGATGTAGCAAAAAAATGTAAAAATGTAATTCTAAAATTTTAAAAAATCATATGCTCAAAAATGTATATACTGACTGAGTACGGGTATGAGTAGAGTCGCGTCCCCAGAAGCGACTCACACGTTACTTCTCGTTAGAACTACAACAGTAGGAGGGAGATGGAGAGAGAGAGAGATGGAGGAGTAGTTAATAAGTGCGTGGAAGAGGTAGCGGTCATTCTTTATTTTTTTGGAGCAGTCGGAGTAGCGGGGACAGCTAAGCTACACTATCAAACGCAAATACAAATCTTTCTCGTGTTTCTTTTGTTGGAATCGCATAGTTACATACATATACATATGTATGTACATAAAATGAAAATTATGACAAGTTTATTTCATATTCTGCATGAGAGGGTATGCGAAACTCTAGTTTCTGTCCAATGAGCTCAACGTGCGGCTGGACTGAAAACATTCCGTGTGCTGAACCCTTTCTCCCTCTTCGCTCGTTTGAGTTACGTTTCTCCTCTTCTCTCTTTTGTCGAGCATTAATTAATTATTGCATTCACGTAATTGGCTTTATGTACATGCATAGGTGCATACATATGTATGTATGTACACATGTACATATACTAGTACATTTGCCGTTCATTTATTCGCCAACACAGTACGCATAAATATAAATGCTGGTTAGATATGAACTTGGTAACGCCACGGAACCAGATTTTCTGTTTGTATGCGCATGAGCACAGCCCCCACCGATCATTTAAAAAGTTCAATGCCCAAAAATTGTCGTCGATGTCGATGTAGTTTGTACACACACACACACATGCACACAAAAGGTGTTGAACTATTTCAAATGCGCGATGCGGAGCGGCTCCCGATCACGGAGCTCCCGCTCGACTCAGACTCAACCGCACGGCACGTACGTTGCGTACGTTGCCAGTGACACCCATCCCACCGTGATACCAATATCTTGGGATCCGATTTTCGACACTGTTTCAGCAATGGAAGGGGTCGTCGCAACAGACTACTAAGAGCACTCATTGCTAGAGCAAACAAAGCAGAATATACATACTCGTATGTATGCGGCTTTCATAACGTTCCAACTTTGAGAGTGGAGCATTATTTTTGGATTGGTGCTTTCATCCCCATCTTAGTTTGCGTGCTTTTGTCACTATCTTCTTCAGGCTTTCGACTTTCTTGCTCCTTCAAAATCTTCCCTACCTTTCCTGGCTTTGGTATCCCTCGCCGCGTGCAAGGTTCGAAACCAATCTAACCTAATTGGCAGTATCGAAGATAATTGTTGTTAATTGGTATCCTTCCTCTTCTCAGGTTGTCTCTAACCTGGCCAGCATATACATATGCATACACATAAACATACATATACATATACATATCTTATGTACATACATACGTATGGGAGCAAATCACGCATGCGGAATATTTGTATCTGAATATTCCCAAAAATCAAAGAGTGTACACTGTGCAGACGGGATCTGTTCAGGTTCTGTTTTTTTCGGTTACGCTCCGGCTCCAAGCTCGAGGTGAATTCAAGATCAGCAGAGAGCACAGCAGAGCACAGCACTGTGCGAGTATGCAGTCATTATGAGTTATTATCGCGTCGCATTCACGCTCAACCAGTAAACAGGTTCCAATTCCAATTAGCCCTAATATCTCTAATTTCTTACCTTACCAATTAATATTGTCCATGGGACCTTCTCCTTGATGTGATGTGATGTGATCGCACATAGCAGGAGTATTGGCAGGCTGCACTCTTTCCATGTGGCAGCCTGCTAATTGCGCGACAATTCAATGCGCTTGCTTAGCTTCTCAACGTTTGTACACAAATTGTAGCCATATACACCCAGTACCCCCTCCTTTTCGACTTAATACTAATTATAACCATGATTATTTTTTCCCATTTTCTCTCTTTCGCCGTCGATTCTGACTCGGTAAACTTGTTTTGTTGGTTAACTGTTGGTTGGTGTGTGTGTGTCAAGTGATGTGATTGCGGGCGATTCAAAAAGTAATTCAAAGAAGACGACTCGGAAAGCAATGTGAAAAAATAAGAGGGGCATAAGCGCAGCGGAAGTTGTCGAGACGCTTTTTCACTCATAATTAAAAGAGATTATTGCTGAAGGAGGCTTCTCTTTTGTGCACATGGGTGTCTTTGTGTGTGTGTGTGTGTGTGTGTGTGCATACACACATATGTATGTGCTTCAAAACTATCGAAATAAGTGCGTGAATTATGTATATTATAAAGATTGGTGTTGGACCTACATATGTATGTAATTATAGTACTTAGTACACGGTGTACATCGTGTACATAGATATTAGCATAGATATACACTATAGTAAATAAAAGAATTAAAAAAAAAAATTTAAAAAAAAACACGGGTACACGGTGTAAGGATGGAATCGGATCCCCAAAATGCATATATTTAGTCCGGAATTTCAAGAATACACATCTAATACAGTACTCGTTGAAATTTTAAATGTGTCTATCTGATGCATCTGTAATGCTTGAGCATTTTGATAACTATGATACCATAGTGTGTACAAGTACAAGGTTTCTCTTCGGTACAAGTGGCATTCGGTAGAGCTAGTCCGACTCGATTAGTTTCGTTCGTTTCCCTTGGTATAACAATATGAAATATTTTCTTGCATTTGCGCTATTCAAATATCCTTATTTTTCCTTTAAAAGATCTTATCTTTCCCAACGGAGCAATCAACTGATGAATAACAACAAATTGCACGAGAAGAGCGCCGCGTTGGTGTGGCACGAAAGTTGGCGAGCATTGTGGGGCATTAAAGTTTGCCATTGAATGGCAAATAGAAATTCTAATTAAATCGTAATCTTTAGACTGAATAGTCAAAAAAGATGGAGAAAAACACGAAGCATCCTTATGCGTAGCGCGACACGGAATGGAAGAAGGTCGACTGAAGATGACGGAAACGTGACCGGAATACCATATTGGGTTAAAATACCCTCCAATTATTGAAAAAAATTAATTTATTATTAACGTATTATTTGACTCGCTTCTCATCAATGCAACCACAATGATGTGACACAGTGAAGGGAAACACAGTGCGCGTAGCCGCTTTCCCTGTGGTCAAGGAACACTCACTAGTCCCAGCGGGTCACAACCGAACGATCTCTAAAAACACTCACACACACATGCGCACACGCATACGCGCCTGTGTTCATTCGCTTCAAGTGGGAGAGGGAGATAATAATGATTCGCCAATTTAATAATAATTTCTCTAATAATTATACAGTAACTATAATTATGGTCATATTAAAATACGAAATTCGTTGAAAATTTTAATTTCAACACATTTTTGGGCTTGTGTTTTTTACCCTTGCCTGTCTGCCTCTCTGTCTGTTTCCCTTTTCCGTGTGCTCGTCTTGAAGAGCTAATTCCACGATCAGAACCACATATTTAATTGTTCTGTTCTCTATCAACGGCCATTACTCAGCCAGTAGTGGAGGCGAAATTATGTATTTCCCAAGTAGTTTCCTAACTTCAATTGCAAATTGGTTAGACAGTTAGACAGTGTCAAGACTAAGCGACTAGTTTGGACCTCATGATTTCATATGTATGTATGTACATACATATGTATGTTTGGATATGTATATGTATGTACATTGTACAGCTGTGTTCAACGAAATATTAGTGCCACACCTAGCCTAGTCATTGAAACAAAGGAACAGAATGAACAGCCGATTTCATGTATATTTGTCTAGGATTTGGACTCAAAAGTCAAGAAAAACAAGAAGATGGAATGCGAATGTAGCGGGGTTGTTCAATTTGGAATTTTATAGATGTCTCAAAAAGAGCTTTGAAAATGGATGTGTGCGGCACCACTAGTACATACATAGGTGTATGTGTACATATTTACTATCGACTTAGTTTGTCACCTGATGAAGAATATTTTTCGGAGAAGGTGCCTCCTTGTGTGCTTCGCAGCACACTCTACATAAATCCTGGTACCAATGCTTCAATCACGGTTAAAATACACACAGATTTATATATCGAAATACATCGAGAACGAAATGTTTGGTCTTCTATTGGCCAGCCAATGAAAACATCCTTTACGACTCCTTTGCTGCATGCCCTTGCTTTGGGCAAGCAACCTTCTCTCGACGATTTTGTCATCGTCCAATTAAACCCCAAAATCCATACAGAGGGTGGTTGGTTGCTTGTGACAACAACAGCAAGACGATTAATTAGTGACTATTTTTGGTACCCAGCAAAGCGTTGTCCCGTGCTTGTCATTGGCTACGGTCTAGTTCTAGCCCTCATCTTGGGGATGGATGTGATGTGATGTGATGGGATGTACGTGACGCAAGTACATACAATGTATGTACATATGTATGTACGTATACGTTACATATGGATGTTCATATTAAATTGTGCCTGCACATAGTATGTACTTATGTTTACCTAAATTTTTATGGGTAAGTTAACTAATTTACCCATTCGACATTGGCGTGTTTTAACTCACACTCGCCATTACCTCCTATTTATGTATACGAGAAATGATTCTAGTTCAAGTTGTTCCTCAAAGTCACTCAAAAATATTGTAAGGTATCTGAATAGAATCCCAAAAAATTTTCCTAATTTGTCTTTGCTTATACCCTTAGCATTTTAACTCTTGCTACGGATATACTCACGTATTACATAAAAATAGGCGAGTTTTTTACATTTCATAACTTGTAAAATTACCGCTGAATATATAAGCTACATATGTATGTGTGTACACATACATATATGCATATTGAACATATTTTGGCTTGTATGTACATCTTTATCTTCAAAACCGCACCTTCGATGGTTGTAATATGGTTGGTCGATTTGGCGGTACCTAATTCAAATAAAAATTCAATTCAAATGAAACCCTTCAAAATTTGTCTTATGTACATGTACGAATGACATGTAACGTCCAGAATAGAAATGCCCACATGCAAATACATACATACATACATACATACATACATACATATACATACATATGTACATATGTATATGTATAAATATGTAGGTAGGTATTTACTGTATAAAAATGCTATTCTCAAAATTGTGCATTTGTTTCTGGTTTTTCTGAACTCAAACTTGAGCCACCTCCACTGCCATATCTTTGAACACTTTGACTACTGAAGAAAGGTGCAACTACATAAATACATTTGTACATATGTATGTATATTCTCCCCATACTAATCGCTATTCGAACTACTATCCGAATAGCATTCAACAAGCGAAATTTTAGTTGTGTGCCGTGTCGGCTGGGTGTGTTGTCCGTGTTAAAGGCCTTTTGGGGTGACAGATACTTCGAAAGAAAAATAATACAAAAAGGGAAACGAAACCTTTATTGACCGTAAAGATAAAAGCGAGCACTAACATAACAAAATGAGGAGTAGGTGTCAAAATACACGCTCATGTCCACATCACACACATACACACACACGAACACTTAACACACAAACACAAGCAAAACAAGCTGTGGTCAAGAATGGGACATAACATACACACGTACATATGTAAGTACACCCCGTATACATCCTGACATGTAGTACGAACAACTCTGCAACAATTTGACCCACTCACCACGCGCCCCGCACGCTATTTGCCACTCGCGTGAGTTAGTGTCCCACCTGACGCGCTCGCCAAGGGCCATGGCCCGCCAGACAGATACTCGTAGCTATACTTGTAGTTAAATCCGAGCCCAAATGTAGTAGCATATACATATTTATGTATTAGTTCGTATGCAGTGCCGACAGTACTCTAATCGCTAAGCACCCAACATAAAACAATAAGTAAGGACGCTTAGAGTAAAACTAGTTTGAAATTTAAATAGTCTACCAATAATCGATATAACTAAATGAAAATACTATTAGGAGTAGCCGAGTAAGCCAAACCATTTGAATGCATTCCAACTTTAAGCCTAACGGAGATTTACTAATTGGGCATATCCTTAGCTGAAATGTTGAAGTCAGATAACACCAGGAACGGAACGGAACGAAACGAAACGGAACTGATCATCTAAGAAGCATTTTGACACGCACATAAAGTAGTATGCATTAGCTATAAAAGTAGCTATTTATGTGGTGATGTGAATGTGGATCTTTCTGGAGGGAAGGGAGTGGAGTCGAAGGCGGTCAACAACTTTTGGCTTTGACGAAGAATGGGGCGGACGGGACTTATCTTTGATCCTATATCACCGATACTGCAAGGTGGGTCCATCCTCTGGATTAAATGCGTATCCACAGACACACATAGGCATCTTCGAGCGAATTGAAAGCTGTTCCAGCCCTGTGCTCTGCACCAATTAAAATACTCGGAGTGCTTATGATATAGGAACGTTAATTAAAGCATTCACTGAGGGGAGTGAAGCGCTGAAAGGGGGGCGGGCGCGGGCGCACAGCGCTCATTTAAACGACCAATCAGAAGATGCTCTGAGACCCCAAAGACCGTGCTGGTGTGCGAAATATTCAACGCACATCGCAAAGAGCTCCTCACTCGCATATACACGCATACATACACACAAACACACACACCTACGCTCTGGCTATGACTCCGAGTGCGATTTATGTGCCACTTTCTGAGCACAAGTTCGAGTGGGTGAGAGATGATGGGTTGGGGATGGCTGGCTAACTACATTCTGTACAAATGTATATATACATATATATATATATATCTATAGTGAGAGCGAAAGAGTGAGAGAGATAGAGATAGGAGCGAAACCATGTGCATACACATGTACACATGTACATATGCACATATAAGCATGTATGTTGCATAGGAAGAACGAAAGCTTAACATATGTACATATGCATTCACGGTAATATTCGCTTAGAGTACATTTAATGGCTGGCAATTATGGACATACGTGTGTATGTATGTATATACATTTATGTATGTATATATATTTGTATATGTATAGGTAAGTACTTATGTACGATATGCAGATTTTGTATCGTCAGCCAGACCGTCTGAGAGTCGAAGCCGAGGAGTCCATTTTTACGCCACGCCTATCCAGCGCAGAGCAGAGCACAGCATCAGCACTCCACTCATTGACGCGCACAATGCTCAGGATTAGGATGGGGTTTAAGGTTTGGGGTTTGGTGTTTAGGGTTTAGGGTTACCGAGCAGTAGTAATGAACGTCATAAGCGAGCTGGTGCGAGTGCGAGAGCAAAACAGAAAGCCACGGCGGCAGCATCAGCATCATCAGCATTCAACAAAAAACAATGAGCACGACTAAATCATTGCCACCCATACTCCTCCATCTCGTTCACGCCCATTTAACTGGTTGTGCTTCCCCCCATATGTATGTATGTATATAAGTAAGTTCGACTGCACTCACACAATGGACAGAGCGAGACAGAGAGTGTGACGCGATGGAGAGACTGAGCGGTTCGTTCAGTGAAACAGAGAAAGAGGCTGAGATGAGAGCTGGAGACGGAAAGTGAGATGAAAGAGCGCAGCAGAGCAGCCAGAGAAGAGAGACTTTTAATTTAATTAGTATTACCAAACACAAAAAACCAATTCAAGAGAGCAGACAGACTGGCAGCAAGTAAGAGAGCAGAGCGGAAGAGAGCAAAGGTTACTTTACTCTCTCTATAAAATCAGTTTTGCCGACTGAGAAATTCGCAATTCTCGTACCAGCAACAACAAAAGAAAAACAGGTTACGTTGTCGTAGTTGGTAAAGGCGGGAGGGGTGCGACCAAAGGGAAGGGTTCGGTTCGGCTTTGTGTTCGTACCGTGCTCGAGTTCCAGCAGATATTCGCTGTTAATTCTCTTTTTGCCGCATCTTGTATTGTTTTCGTACCCCTTTTTTGTGTGTGCGTGGGTGTGTGTTCGAGTGTGCATACAATTACAGTTTTCAATTCACACACACACACACACAGACAGCACACTCGTCTATCATCGGCTGAGAGCTGGGAGATGAAAGGAGACAATGTGGAGACAACAACGACTCCACGCTCCCCTCTCCCACACATCACACCAACAGCAACAGCAACAACCCAACGACGACCGTAGAGAGTGCGACTACAAATATAATGTAAATAAATAATTTATACATAATGCGCTGACTGCGCTTAGCTTTCCTGCCGTGTCCCTTTCGCGCATGTTTCCGTCCTACTCTTCGTCTCTTATGGCAACGCAGTAAAGCAAAACGCTCAGACTTGTGGGTGTTGGTGTTTCGTGCCTTGGCTATGACTGCGGCTGTGGGAGCGGGATAGACTGAGTGGAGGGGCAAATAAGAATAAGACAGCCCCACACTCCTCGGCTTGAGAGCGACGAGGAGGATGAGTACACAATTACTCGAACATCGCGTCTGGTCTGTCGACGTCTCGCAGGACATTTCTTGTTCTCTTTGTTGCAATATTTCCCTCATACTTTGCTACTTGGAGATTTTTTTCCCTCGTTCCCGCACATTTTTTTTTCTCATTTTGGAACAAAACCACCCTCACCTTCGTATTCTACTTTGTATGTACATAATGTATTTTTTTCTTTTTTTTTGTTCATTGCCGGTCTGCAATCCTTGGAGCTGTGTACAAAAGGTGATGATGTGCATATATGTATGTATGTCTATCGTGTACATGCATATGTATACAGCTAGACTCTAGCTGCTAGAGACATGATGATTTGAATTGTTAATAATCACATTCTAAAGGTATGGACGACATGGACATGGACCCACCATGTGGGTCATGTCATGAAGATATCTGTATATGGTACATACAAATACACGGTATATACATATGTATATTTCCTCACCAAAATTGGGGTTAGATATGAAAAAAGCTAATTATTTCCCCATTAACACAAAACTCACACTCACCCAACAACATATGTGCAAATGAACAGACGAAAGCACATCATGTGAAGATCGGGATAGTCCTAGTGCTGTCTGCACACACACAATCCACCCAAAGTCAGAGGTGGGGGCTGCTCCGACCCACAGTTTGCCATTCTTAAAATCTGAGACGAAGTCTTGCGAAGACGAACCGAACCCAGATGCCGCAGGAAACAGAATTCATTTGCATGTACACTGAACAGCAGCCACCTCAGTCACCCCCATTTTACACACACACACACACATACATATGTATGTATGTACATACGGAGCAGAAATTTCGTTTCTTGTTTATTGTATATTTCAGAGTCGTTTTTTATTTTAATTTCGTTGCTCGGCGTTATCGATTTTTGCGCCTTTTCCGTTGCTATTTGCCTTCCTTCCTTCTGGGCTTGGGGTCTGGTGTGGGCAGGAGCCCACAAGAAGAAGTTGTGGGGTGGTGTTGGGGGTGGCGTAACAGAGGGCCTGGCTGAGGGATGGTTGAGGATGATTTTCCGTGCATATAATAAGCATTCATACATATGTACATTGGTATACATTTATGTCCATATGTACATGCATATACATACATGCCACTGTATGTACATACATGTCACAAAAATAGCGACAATTAGTAGAAGCCAAATCTATAGGGAATGCATTTATGTACATATGTATGTACAGTGTATGCCCATCTGCATGTGCATCCATGCACATAGCTATGTGCATATATCGGCAAAATGAATAATGAAGGACGTCGTGGGGCGATGAAACACACAAATCTGTATCCATACATACATACATGCATACATACATATGTATGTTTAATACAAGAATATGTAATGTATACATGTGTATTTACTATGTACCGCCTCGAGCAGCAGTCACATAAGAAAACTCTCATTTAATTGGTTCTACTACAACCACACAGAGGCACACATGTACTATAGATAATACATATTTTTATGTGTGTGAAGCGAGACAGAGCCTCTGCTTGATTGAGAGAACGAGAGAGACGGGAAATCCCAGAGGGCGTGCGATACATACTTATGTACGTACTGTCTGTGGTGTGTATGTGGGCTTAATTGGTTGGATTTGTAATTAACATTTTTCCGAGCGAAGCGGCGATTCCTCCCTTTTTGCCTGTGGTGTGGGGTGGTGGGCTGGCGACGATAACGAATCACGTATTCCGAGACGACCCCCAGCCAGTAATAACAACGCCAACGAATGGGGTGTGGTGTACTGGGTGGGAAAGGTGGGAGTATGAAAGGCAGCAATTAACTCTACTCATCACACTCACACCACACACCCCCCAGCACCAGCACCATTCAGAATGAGAAGTTACAGACCTTTATTTTGGTGAAAAGAACACATGGGACAGAGGGGACGGCACAGAAGGGAATCCAATGGATGGATGCGAATGTGGATAGCAGGTGTGGAGGAGGAGGAGAAGCTGAGGACCGACCAATCATGTCGCGCGTTGTTGTCGCGCACTGTTGCTTTACTCTTCTGTTTCTGCTGCTCTGACAAGCAGCATCTGAGATTGAGAATGAGAATATGAAAGAGAAGAGAAAGAGCGCGGAACTAAAGCTCGTTTTAGTCATTGTTTTTGCTTTTGCTTTTGCTTAATTACTCGGCCAAGTTCGGATCGGATCGGTTCGGTTCGGCTCGCTTCGTTTCGCTTCGACACGAACAGCGCTGAATTGTCATTGGCTAATTAGAGTTATGCTTCTGTTAATTACGTGGGGTCGAAGGTCGTCAGCCATCAAAGTGCTTTTAATTGGCGAGGACCTAATTGGTGCAAACGCAACATCCGAGAGAACGAACTCACAATCACTCACCTGCTGTCCTCGCTAGCGAACGGGTTGTTTGTTGTCAGCTGTTCTGATTCTCTTAGTCTTCCCTCCAGCAGCTTGGCTTCAACAAGGCATTGCGCAGCAGCATCGCCGATTCGATTCGATGTGTTTTTAATTTTGTTGTGTCTCGTGTGAATTTCGAATTGGATTTTATTTGAGGGGTGTGTTGTGGTTGTGGCATTGGTTGCATCGACAGTTAGTGGCTTTTACGTAGTCGTACTAGTTTTGTACTATTCTATGTTAGGCTTAATATTATAGGAACTTCTGAATCGAGCGTATGTAGGCGTGGACGAGTTTGTAGATTGGCCTGCAGCACCTGGGGATGGTTTAGTTAACAAATCTATATGTATGCCTCCTTGTCTGTTCGAAACAATAACACAATGCTATGTACAAATGAATATGCATTCATACATACATACATATGTACATGTTTGTATGTTTGTATGTTTGTACGGAACAACAGCAGGTTGGCGTCGATCTCTTGTGCGAATTCAGGAGGGAGGGATGGAGGCAGGGAATGCAAGAGGCAGGATATTGAAGCAGGACATTAGGGGAGAGATCGCCACAGAGCGACAACCCGAAACAGGATCCGAAATACATGTGATTGAGGGTGTAATTGCCGAGACCAGTGACAGGTGAGAGGTAACAGGCGGCAGGTGAGCGACCTGCTGTTGCCAATCGACCAACATGGGGGCGCTTGGCGTGGCAACAGGAAGCGTTCGAATGTGAAGATTCACTCAATGGTTGAGAAAGAGAATGCACTTTTAATTCATACGTGATGCAGAGTAAAAAGGATAGAACTGAATATTCACGAGGTTCATAAATACTCGAATATACATACATATGTACATATGTATTCAGGTTCGCTCATCAGTACATAGTGGGTGTGCGTGCTCATTTTCAAATGCAGTGTGTGTGTGCGACTGAGCTTATACCAGAAGGAGAATAAGCGCTCGAGTGAGCGAGAGGGCGATCTAATTTGCCAACGTTTTTTTTTTTTTTTGGTTTTTTTGCATTTTTAATGTCAACACAGTTACTCCTATTTGGCTTCTTATAAGGAGAGACAGTTGTCTCTTTTTTATGCATGCATTTGCGCGCACACACACACGCACACAGTTACTCTAAGTCCCGCACTTTTCGACATTCAATGCTCTCACCCCTAAACAGACACAACGAGAGAGAGAGAGAGAGAGAGAGTGAGTGAGTGAGTGAGTAAGTGAGTAAGAAAGATAGAGTCCTTTTGCATACACTTCTCTCACCGCACCACGTGCTCATTATTCCATCTCGCACCCTTTTCTTGTTGCTGCCAGTGGGTGTGTGTGCTCCCTTTTTTGCTCGCTATGCGGTACGGTTCGGAATGCAATTAAAATAAAAGAAACTATGTACTCCTTGCCACCCTTCTTAGTTTGATTGAAATTAACTATTGCTGTTGCCAGGGTACACGTACCTTTTTTACGTGTGTGTATGCAACACAAATATTTAGATGTGAATAGACCATTCATGGATTTGATTTAGCGACGAACCCTAGACTCTGATCGATAATAATTTAATGGGGATTGAGTGGATGTGGATGGTATGCCCTTCAGCACCCAAAACTCCAACTCTAACTTCAGTTCCTGCAATACTCCCGACAGTTACACACACACACACAAGCTATTCGTTGCATTCGGGGAGTGGTGAGGGATGGAATGGGTGAAATTCTTTCCGCTGCTAAGGATCGGGTTAAGTTAGGGTTAGGTGCAGAAGGGCCTAAAGAGCGTAGCCACCCTTCCCGAGAACCAGCAATCACTGGAGTCCTGGATCGAAGCGGATCAAAGCCAGATGGATGGGATGCACTTGAAGGTGTTATTTATTCCGCGTCTCTGCATATACGTAAGCATGTATGTATGTATGTATTTCTGTACATATGTAGTTAACGTGAGAGATACAATCTGAACACTTTTTATCCTTAGAAATGTTGTTGTTGTTTTTGTTCACTATTAAATACAGCACAGATCCGATGTGTGTCGAAGGGAATAGGGTATATTCAGGTAGAGACATGCACGGTCACGGCGGCACCTTCGTTCCAAACACACACACTCACACTCCACTCCACTCACACACGCACACACACACACAACACTCTCGTCACATTTATACTGCATCGATATGGTAGTGGAATAACAGTATCTACACAATTACTGCACAGGCAATAGTATTTTTATTTTCCATTTAAATTTTCTTGCTTTGTTTTGTGATCGACAAATTCGACTCCGCGGCATTTTATGCGGTTTCACTCTTGTCCTGTTGTCCTGGCTTTGACGTGCACTGCACTTGTTTTCAAATGGTTTCGCACAGATTTTCAATCTTTATTTGCAATTGTCTGCTTCGGAATACGCGGAATAGGCTTAGAGCAGTCTGGCGCATTCACATGCAACGCAACTACTACCAGACAAATCACAGTAACAGTCCCAGTCCACAGAGGCACGGCAACACAGAACACAGAACTCACCATCCGACCCGCATCCGACTCGTTCAACGGTTTTTTTTCGACAGTCGACAGAGATACAGATACAGATGTAGAGAGACAGAAGAGCGCTGAACTACGCTGCTCTCACTCGACGTCACTCTTTGGCATTAACCGGAGTGTACAACTTTCCATGGGGTACGGTACGGCAAATAAACTCAAAGATCGGGCTCTTGTTTCGATGGAAAAAGGTGGTAGCTGGTGTGTAAAACAACTTTGGCCACCGAGAAGCGGTATGGCAGTACCGTACCTTAACATGTTTATTTGCTGGTCCTTGCGCGGTGACGTCTGTCCGCTCTTGCTCTCGTGTACTCTTTGGGTGGAATTGAGTCGGAATCGAAGCATGCGTACTGAAGAGAGTCTCAAGGTAATCGTAATGGGGTAATTATTGCCACGCAGAGTGGTAATTACGAGAGAGGGAGACAGCGAAGAACTGATAAAATAAAACAATGTACCAATGTGCTTTATTGCTCTCAATGTGGATCTCTCGCTCTTCCTCTCCCTCTCGCAAATTTTACGTGTGTGCGTGCGGCTCTCGTGTGGGAGTAGCTTGGGCAATCATCGTTCATTATTTTCTTGTTCATACATACATACATATGTACATATGTATATGTATGTACATAACTGCCGTCGGAAGTTAGCGGTTTCAAAGAGCTGTAATCAGAATGTTCGGAGGGGATTCTTCGCTTGTGCAATATTACCCAATCATTGGTTTTAAAAACCATTTTTAAGCCATTATTAATTCTTTGCTGAACTATTCCTGTTCGTTCGTTCGATTAAAGCATGGTTTCACCCAGGCTTGTACATATTTTATGAGTCCAGAGAAGTGACCATTTCCCCTGCATGACTGAGGCAGTAGCTGATTAGTTTTCTTTAAGATATCTCTTTGAAGGTCACGTAGTAAATTGCACACCCAGGAACAGGCAATAAACAATAAATCCAAACTTACAGAAATCCACAATATACATATGTAGGTACATATGTATGTTTTTTTTAATATGTATGCAATTCCATTCAGAGACGATCATATCATATGTACATATGTGTATGTATGTATGTTTTTTTAAATTCAATTCCATTCAGAGACGTTCATATCTATCTTTTTCTGTTAATTTTTTAAGCTTAAGGCAGATCATTTTATACGTTTTATTAATCGTTAAATGATATTTTACAATTTTAAAACAAAGAAGAGACTTAAAGTGATTCGAAATTCAGATCGACGGACTGAAAGAAGAGCTGCATATGTAGCTCTTTAATTAAAAAGTTGTGCAAATGAAATAGAAAATTAATGAAATTATGATATAAAATTAAATTCTTTACAAATCGGGATGGAAAAGCACTCAATATAGCTATAAAGCGAAAGTACCTTGTCTAAGGAATTGTGCCAGGTTTCATTCACATCGGTCCACTACACAATTACATCGGATTTATTCGGGCATTTGGGCACAGATTAAATCCATCTTAGACGTCACAACTACTTGCATTAAATTCTATATTCTATTCTATAACTTGTCAAATATCAGTCAGACAGACATTTTGTCCGAACAATAATCCCTTGGCAGCTGTCTAACAGTAGGAGCTGAGCTATCCAATCTAAGCGGTTCCGTTCCAGCTGATAACATTCTGCCAGAGTTCAAAGTAACAGATCTATTCGAAACTAATAACTAATTTGCTAAGAAACATACTGACGGACAAACGGACATGGCTCTATTGAATCAGCTCGTCGTTTCTACATGTGTATGTACATATACAAATCTAAACACAGAATAAGAGAATGAAGGACATTCTATTATTAACCAAAAAGAGGTCTTATTGGAAAAAGTGTCCAGTCGCAGTGAGAGAAATAAAAGAATTATCAAAGATAATCATTTGGGGAATAATAAAAAAGGACAAAGTATGTACATTGTACATAAATACATACACCTGGCCATCGCTTAACACGAACTCTTTTAATTTGAACTCGGCCTTACACGGCTATAAATTTGCTCCCTTTTCCTTTCCGATTGCAAAATATAGAAATTAATTTTTTTGTAAATTATGCCTTAGTGTGTTTTTGGTCGCATGGGGAGCGCGTATCAGATGTAAGACCAGGAGGCAACAAACTTTAATTTTTGTTCCACAGAGAATCAAAAAAAATTGTTCTAATAGATTTAAGGCCTTACATGTTGTTTTGTTTTTTTTTTTTGTTCATTGTTTATTTTCTTTTTTTAAACTGAACCTTTAGTTCGGGCTTCGGCCTAAGGGCCGAAATGGGATCAAAACAAACGAAACGGACTTGTAATTTTGGTTTTACCGAATAGTTTTACTGCTTTATAAATTCTGATCCGCTCATCGAAAGACGATTCAAGGGAGTTGGAAAAAATACTTTTACCTTATAAAGAGCGTTACAAAGAAGCTAAGAAGCTTCAAAACCCACTAAAAAATGTAAAATTACTGATTTCTTTGAAAATCCAGAAGAGACACTAAAAAAACATTTTGGTTAATTAAAAACAAAAAAAAATTTGCGAGGGTAGGGTGGACATACCATATGTACTTGTGCTTACATAATGGGGGGAGTTGTTTTCTTCTATGATTCGGATCCTGGTGAATCAATATTATAATAGCAAAACCCTCCGAAAGGGTTCAAGAAAATAGGAGTGATTGGGAAGAAATTTTTTGGAGTAACGGGTATTTTGAGAATTTTGGAATATCATCAGACGGTACAAATCTATATCCATGCTTATCTCTAGGACAGTGTTCCGCAAACTTTTTGTGTTCACGGTACACCTATCAAATCCAGAAATTTTGAAGGGACACTAAAGAAAAAAGCAATGCTTGATTAATTTTTATATATTTCTAGAATCAATATAGCAATTCATGTTTAATGTACATAATTATACATGTTCAGTGAGAAATGTGAGCATGTTTAACTGAGCACAGGCGATCAAAATTTGGAGCAAACGTAGATAAGGCTGCTCGCATCTCCTCATTTATCGTTCTCAGGCGTTCTCTTTTTTTCGATTTGATTGTAGTGAGAGTTGAAAATCCAAGTTCGCATAAGTACGTTGTGGCAAATGGTAATATAGTCGCAACAGCCCGTTTTGAAAGCAATGGGTACTCATTTTTTATATACAGCCAGAAATGTGCTAGCTCAATTTCAGAAAACTTTAATTTTAATGTCCGATCATTTTTTAACTCCATGAATTTTTCCTGCTTCCTCCTTTATTGGTAAGTGTCCAAGGTTTATGATATCCGAGAATGGATTTCGTACCCAGTCCATAGGTTGCAGGTCACACTTTGGAAAGTAACAAGTCATTTTTTCAGCTAACACTAGTCAACACTAGAATTAGGCTGTTGCCCAAAAAACCTTTTTCTTATAGATTTCGGGGTTTAAAATTAAAAAAAAAAAAACATGATTCGTTAAAAATTTGTAAACCCCGAAATCTATAAGAAAAAGTTATTTTGGGCCACAGCCTAATTCTAGTGTTGACTAGTGTAATACAATAATTATGTTCTCTGTATTAATCTTAATATTTAATTTCTTAGTTATATGTATTTACTTAAATATTAAATAACAGCTTAAATACGAAAAGTATCTATCTACCCACATAAATATGTGAAAATGCACGGATGTATATATGTATGCACATGTTTACAAACATGAGTTTGTACGTGGCTTTAGTTTCATTTAAATAAAACCGAATTCGTCATCAAGCGCCATTTTATTTACTGGCAAATCAGGAAAGAATGGAGCTGGAGCAGGTTCGTACCCCAAGTGCCCCAAGATGTGATGCGATGTGACACGATGCTCCACCCTTTGCATTCGTATTCACACACACACAAACACACACACACACACCAAACATACACACATGATCCTGCAGTCGGCGTCGTAATCGAATGCATATATTCTCATTTCGCTGGAAAAAGTCACAACTGAAAAAAGGAACCAGCGAATAAGGCAGAAACGTAAAATTCGCGTCTGCGTTTACGCTTTTTAACTAGAAATGAATAAAACACGCATGCCGTGCTGGATGGAGTAGGAGGAATTGAGAAGGGGATGGATGAGATGCGGCAGGGAGAAACCCCTTTTTTGCCAACCACACTCCCTCTCTCACTCACTCCTTTGCGCGCTTACTCTCGCTTTTACTCACTTGCCATTGCCATGGATGTATGCATGCATGTATGCATGTGGTCATATATACTGCTACATATGTATGTATTTGGTTGTATGAGTGAGTGGGTGGGCAAGGCACGAAGGGGAGGCAGCATCCACATACTCAGGCGACGATATAGCAATGACGACGGCGTCGTCAATTGCAAAGGCAGGGGCAGACAGAGGGTCGTCCCTTTCGTCCGTCTTCCTTTTTTTTTATTTTATTTTTTGACTAACAATCCAGTATTTTTAACTCCTTTGAATTATGTGTGTATAGTATGTAGACATGTAAATATGCATATCTACATATGTACGCGAGAGCACATACTTTTGCGATATCTGCATACATACATGCATCCACATGCCCCCACCCACACACACACACACACACACACATTCAAATGTACGCGCATTAAAAGTTGTACGTACGTACGTATGTATGCATGTACCATGTGCATGAACATATAGAAGTTTGCTCATTTCGCGGTCATGAGGCGGACACACGTTCACACATGCATACACATGCATGTGTACATATATGAATATGTATGTATATGTATTTATGTATGTATGTTATGTATGTGCCAGCGTCTGAGGTTTGCAGGGGGGCGGGCTCGGCTTGGGCTGGGGTTGGGTGTTTGCCATTTTCCATTTCCCAGCATGCTGACTTGACTGGTTGCTTGGAGTATACATCCATACATACACACACACACATATGTCGGCTGGAGGCAGTTTTCCGTTTTAATTTCGCGACAAAATTTGATTGGGAATGTGTGTATTGATGCGTGGGTGCGGTGGCTGGGCTTCCTTTTGGAGGTTCTACGAACACGAGTGCATTTACATATGTATCATGCATCTAGCTGAGTCCTAACCTAACCTGTTCCACTGAAATATTTCGAAATCCAGAAACACGCAGTTTTGATTTGGAATAGGATTTGCTACGAATATTACGGTCGAACAGGCGAGAGTGGCAAGAAGTCTTTCCAAATGTCGAAATAAAATCAATGAGAAATATTCAAACATTTTAATCGGAACTGTTATATTTTGTATATTACTTTTCCTTTATTTACAATCTGTCTTGAGAAAATAATTAAATTTAGTTGTTTATAATTAATTGACGTAGAAAATTTCCAATGAAACCTGCTCCTTATGTACGTCTGTATATTTTAATTATTTGTTAGGAATGAAGGACAGGTTTTTCTTTCTGTCAGACTAATATCCGTTACATTTAGGCTTTGTTTTTTTTCGTAGCTGAGAAGTCTATCTCCATATAGTACCTACATATGTATGTATATTTTTTACTAACTTTTTTATATCTTCATTAACGTAAGGAATTTTTAGGCTCTGTTTATGCACAAAGAATGTCCGAGTTAGTGCCCTACAGTTGATTAGCATACGTCTACAGGCTTAGTATAACTTAAAAGAGGGAGAACTTTGTTTTCCAGGCCTAAGACACTTCCTGGCGGAGACCGGCATTTATGGGAAACAGAGGTGATAATAACACTCTTTTAAATCCAAACTGATGCTTGGGAATGCTTAGTCAAGCTCGTCCACATTTGGCAACATTCTCTTTAAATTTATTTTCTTAAATACTTTATAAAATGTTGACAATAGTCTAATCGGATGGTACAAACCTTCTTGTGTAGCATCTTTATTAATCTGTATACATACATATATTAATGATGATAATACTCACACAAATCAATTTTTGAAACATCAAAAATTTATTCTACATTTTCCGCACAATTTTCGCACTTTTTCAGCCAAATCATTATAAACAGTTTATTTCATCTGTACTATATAAGCACTCTAATCCGACTGAATTAACGAAATCGGTCTAGACGTTCACGCGTGATGCCGAGACCAAGGGAAATAGGGATTAATTTTTATATATATAATAATACAATATATAATATATATATATATAATATAATATATATATATATGTATATATTATATAGAAGATAATTAATTACTTTTCAGAGTTGACTTGATCAAACGGAATGCATAGAGCTGCATTGAGTTGTTTTTCCATCGAAAGACTCTAGATTCTGGATACCTGCTTAAATGTGAATGTTACAACTGTGAATGAAGTAATATCCTCGTGTGATTTTTTTTTGTATTTGTATTTTGTAGACGAGACGTCGGATGCCAAGATGGGATCGATCGCCTCAGGGTTCAAAGCTGATGAGGAGCCCATTGTGAGGAACCAAAACGTACATATGTATGTATGTATGTATGCATGTTTCTACTCTCGATTCCATAGAAACATGCTGATACATTCAGATCTCCCCCAGGGTCTACGCTTGCATATTGCCACCCGAAACTAATTGCTGTCTAGTGTGTACCCGCTAAGGCACTCACATACTCACACTCACATGTACATATGTACACACTTCAATGCTTGCATATTAATTAATTACACAAATCATTAACAAATAATTGTGCACAGCCATAAAACAGATAGAGACCATTGAGATGAGTATTGAACTGGCACGGCACGGCGACGACCACTCCCAGAAATGCATTTGCATGATCATTGGGACGGGTGGAACGCTGCTGAGCGGTAAACGATCAGTAAATAATAAGGTATACTATGTGTACATATGTATGTATGTATGCATAGATGGCTGTGTGAGTGCCTGAGTCTTGTTGGGTATGTATGTATTGTATTACATATATATAGAAAAAACTACATTTCACGTGCTCATCATGTCATACGAATGTACAATTACAGTGTGTGTATGTATCTGTATGCGTGCGCTTTATGCGCCTGTGTGGGTAGTGGATATATTAAATAAATACAGGTGATCAAACAAACTGCGAACGCTTCAGTGGGGCTCGGCTCCAGTCCGGACAAGGCACGAACTCATGGAGCCATCGTAATTGGTTGAGATATTCATGGTTTTAATGATTCGATTTCGAAGATTTCGTTGATTCTCGGTACCGGGAGGTACCGGGAGAGACTGCTGACCCTACAACGCACTGGCGACAGTCCTAGGCCGCTAAAGAGAAGACTAGACTGTATTTAGGTACATGCATCCGAGTAAAAGAGCTGAGAGTAGCCGCGAGTCTACTACTGTACATCACTGCCAATTGTTCCAGCAGGCATTGTGATTGCATCGAATCAGAAATCAGATTCGTCCACTCATTTGTCCTGTCAGTGTGTGAACAGGTCTAATGATAATTTGATGTACAAATCTACATAAATATGTATGTATGTATGTAGCTAAGCACTCAAAACATTCAGCTTCCCCAGCCACATACACATCTATGTACATACATATGCATACAACGCAGATCCCCAAGACAGGCCGCACCATCATCCGACCAGGTTTACTATGATCAAATTGTTTGCATATTTATAGATTCATTTCATTCAGTCCGATCCGAGCCGACCCGGTCCGGTCTGGGCATCCATTCATTAACTTATTCAATCCGATTATCGGTTTGAGCGAGACACTTTTTACAGATAGTTTTCACAGTTCAAATGAATTTCTGTTATAGCCTGCTTTCGTACCGAACTCTTAAGGTGATAAAATGCTAATTCGGATCACATATTGTGTTGTTTTGTGTTGTGTTGTGTTTTGTTTTGTGGCTCTGCCCTTCTCCGATCACACAAACAAATGGGGTTACACACCCAGGTCCGAGAAACCGTCTTTAACACTAATGATTGACGGAAGACACACTTACATAGTTTCAAATAAGAGGAATTCATAATTTTGTTTCGTAAAGCAAAACCGAAAAGAAATACTAGTTTCTGGGGTAAGAGAATATTCATTTTTGTATTTCCATGTCCTCATATCACGAAATACACGCTATACCTACAAAAGCTGACAAGATATATATACTTACTCGTAGAAGTAGACTTATGGGTATCGACTAGTCGGGACAATCAATGGAGGATTTCGGAGGGTTCCCTCTGTTCTCTGTCGCAGGTGCCCATGCCCATGCCCATGCCCATGTCCCTCTGCTTGTGGCTAGAAGTTATGAATGAAATCGTAAATTTCTGAGCTATTAGCCCCTGTGAATATGATTATAAAATATTTGTAGTCAGATGGGAGATCGACTAGTATGAGGGTTAATGCTTTAAAATGGATCGAGTTTTTGTTTGACTGGCATCCAAAGTATACACATGTGTCCACACACACGTATGTACATATGTACATACATACATACGTACATACGTACATAAGTGGGTCCTCTCCCCATTATAGTCTACGATTATGATGTATTTATACGATTTCACCTTTTCGATCGGCTGCCTCATTTGGTGTTATTATTATTATTTTTGATTATGTTGTTGCTTTTCTTTGGTTCGGTTCGGTTCTGTTCGGTTCGGTTCGACACTTCTTCGTCTCCTTCGTCACTGTTTTTGTAGCTGTGCGCTCTCTATGTGGGCTGGCACCTTTTCCGTTGACAATTTATTGATACTCGTACGATACGGCGCGACGTTCGTTCCGTTTCCACTTTTCATTGACGAGAATTGCCTTCTGACTGCCCTACGTGCCTGCTTAGCTTAGCCCACACATTTTTGTGCGTGTGGCAGGGTCGGGGTCGAAGTCGCTTCCATACCTGTGTATACCTTATACCTGAATACCTGTGTAGCTGTATCTGTATTTATGTGCTGGCTGTGCCATCCACTTTGCTAAGATGAGCATTATATTATGGATGAACCTTAAAATTCAACGTTCTTTGTTTGATCGTTTGTCTATTTCCAGATACCTAATACTATGGCCGCGTTGGGGGGATGTGGTGAAGATTAAAGTTTGTAGTTTGTAGCATTATCGAAACCTACAAGTGTATTCGCATGAAATATAGTACATACATATGTACTATATGTACATACATACCTATGTATGTACAAATAATCCATGAGCAAAAGCAACACACGGAAACTAAGCTCTGGTCAGCAGCAACAACAACAACTACAAACAGAATCAAAATCAGGGATGGATTGTGAGCGGAGGGAGGGGCGGGCGGGTGTGACAGCGAAACGTGAATGAACTGAACTTGACCGAAATTTGGTGTAGGAAAGTATTGGATTGGGGGTGTGTTAACTGGTCAATCATCGGGTTGGACAACGACATCGACAACCTTTCCACTGCCTCCTTCCACTTCCACTGAGGCAGTGTGTTGTGTTGTCGCAAACTTAACTTGCATTACCCTATTAAAAAATTAGGCTCGTGCCGCAAAAATAAAATGATATTATGGACCCACCTACCTATGTATATATGTACATACACATGTACATATGTATGTATGTACATGCATGCATGCAACACGGAACCACTCCAACTTGTCCAGGGCATTCGTTTTTGTAACTCGGACTTCAACTTGACCCAAAGACACAGACATGCTCCTTTCTTTCCAATGTCATTTTATACTCACAGAATTGCCTCACCTCACAGAATTCAAATTTGAAAATGCCATTTCCTGGATTTAAAATCAATGGTTTATCCACGTGGTAGACGTGTGTATGTATGTATGTATGTATGTATGTACATTATACATACGTGTGTATTTCCGTAGCATTTTCCGGATGCGTCTCAAAAGCACAAAATGGGGGCGGCAGTCTGCTCGTTGGTTTGGGTGTAGCGGTCCTCAATTAAATTCGTTAAGTGTCTCACTTAACAAACGACGATGGTGAAAATGCTGATACTTTACGGTTCTTAATCCCAAATTAATGCCCAAGCAAATCTGTGCGGGTGAGCCACAGTTGCCTTGCTTTATTTGTTATGCTTTTTTAATTCCGGAAGTCAAACGCCTTTGTCCACCACAGTCTCGTCTCCCCTATTTCGTTCATTTAAAACTCTGTTAAAACAATTATAATTGAAACGCAGCCTCGCCTCTCCTCGCCCAATTCGGGGTCTGCAGCAACCAGAGCATCCCATTCCATTCCGTTCCATTCCATCCCTCAATCTCGACGTCCGGCTGGCTGCCCGATGCCCGTTGCCCTTGACCGGAATTGCCAGCATAATTATCCGTTTACCGTTTTGCGCCATTATTACCACCACGACAACATAATTAATTAAAATTTTGTTAAATCTCGTCAGCTCAGTTGGTCTTTGCTGGCATTGTCCCTTCTGCCTCTTCGTCGAAGGCGGCGATCATTTATTGGATAGGGGTTCGGGTATGCGTTTCAATTGTAATGTAATGAGTCCTTTGGCGCTTGAAGGGGGTCCTCAGTGGGTAAAGTGTCTATCAGAATACATACATATCTTATATACATATATGGGCATTTCTCTGAAGTCGAACGGGACATTCGTACGCATTTCAAGTGGTATAAAGGACACAATAAGACGAATTTTCAAAATCGTTTTAGCTTTATGATACACCTCTAGACTAGGCCTATGAGTTTTGCTAAGGTCGATTTTGGGCCTTTATTCGTTTTCGAGATTTGGTCAGAAAACCGAGCCATTCGCACGGGACAAATATGGAAGTGATTTTCGCGGCGATCTATTCAAACTCAGATTTCAGCGAAAGTTGAGGCTATACATATGTTGATGCAAATTTCGGTACATGTTGTGCATGGATGTCTCTTTAAAATGGTTATAATTATACGCAAATATAATTTAGATTTAAAAAAAAATTGAATTAAGACCATATTTGCACGGGACAAAAAATCCTTGGTTAATAACATTTAAAAATATAGCATTAGCCGGGATTAAAGCATTTTTCTCGTATTTTTTTAAGATAGTCTAATACGTTAGAAAGATTATGGGATTTTCCCAAGAATGCACTTTTTTATATGAGATAATAGTAATAGAAAATATGGCTAAAACAAAAAAAAAATATCAAAAAAAGTGAATTTTTGCTTATTATATGTCAATTGGGTAAATTAGTTGTCGTTCATTAAATTTAGACTATAATATCGCAACATAATTATATGGAAATGTGCTTTTATAGACTTTACATTTTTTGGTCTCGGTGGACCTCGTCAGGGAAATGCCCATATAAAAATGAATCCCTATTTCCCTTGGTCCCGGCATCATGAATGAACGGCTGTTACGAAGCGAGTAAGGAAGTTGAACGGAATCGATGGAAATCAACAACATAGATTTGTTGCTTTAGACCCCTATCGAGCTTAAATTATAACGTGGTAATAGATTACAGTTCACAGAAAATGGTTGCTATTGGACAAATGAACGTTGTGTGCCAATTCTGCAAGGCATTTAAGTTTAAAAACGAGAAGGGACGCGACTCTACTTATACCCGTACTCAGTCAGTATATACATTTTTGAGCATAATTTTTTAGAATTTTAAAACTAAAAAAAAAAAATTTTACATCTACAATGTATATTCTACATCTAACATGTAGATTGTACATGTTCCATTTAGATTCTACATCTTCTCCGGTAGGGGTGGGGTTGCTCGCGCACTGAACGCGGCAGAGTGTGCGAGCGAGAAAGAGATAGAGTAGCATGTGTTCTGCAGGAGGGGGCGGGGGAAACAACTGAAAATGAATTTCTTCATTCTGGCTATAATTATGATCCGATCTGATTCAAATTCGGCAGATAGATATGGTAGATATGGGCATTCTCTACGATACTGTGTTTTTAGTTTTATCGTATCTTTAAAATTTTGCCTGCCACAGATTTTCGTCCTTTGTGTGGGCGGAAGGGGGCGGGGCGAAATTTTGAAATACACTTGTAGCAGTTTGATATCACATGAGCCTGGAAACCAAATTTGGTTGCCCTAGCTCTTATAGTCTCTGAGATCCAAGCGCTCAACAAGACGGACAGACAGACAGACGGACAGACAGACATGGCTATATCGACTCGGCTATTGATGCTGATCAAGAATATATATACTTTATGGGGTCGGAAAATTTTCCTTCTCTGCGTTACACACATCCACTTTTACCACAAATCTAATATACCCCTTAACTCTTTTTTGAGTACGGGTATAATTAAGCTAAAAGATGGGTGGGAAAACGTTTTCGATATCATTGATTTTGGCAACGATTCGATCGCAAAATGGTATCGCACTTGCACTTGCTTCGTCAGGTATTGCAGCTACGTTGTTGGAAGGCGGTCGAACAGCTCAGATTTCCGAAAGAACCAAACCCGGTTTGGTGGTGCTCTGATTTTATTAGCAGGAGATTTTCGCCAAACACTACCAGTAATACCACGATCAACACCAGCCGACGAACTTAAAGCATGTTTAAAGTCATCCGTTTTATGGAAAGAAGTTATTATGGAGAAGTTATTTCCAAGCAATTGCTAGATATTGCTAATGGAAAAATACGTATTGACTCATTGTCTGGATACATCACATTTCCTACCAATTTTTGTACCATTACTGAAACAAAGACACAACTCATCGAGAAGGTTTTCCCAAACATTGCTCAAAATTTTAAAAATCATGTATGGTTGAGCGAAAGATTTATATTGGCTGCAAAAAACGTTGATGTCAACGAAATGAATTTCCAGATTCAAATAATATAGCTGACGAATTAATAACATACAAATCGATTGATTCCGTTACTATCTAAGATGATGTTGTCAACTATCCAACGGAGTTCTTAAATTCGATTGAATTGCCCGGACTACCACCTCATAATCTGCACCTAAAGATCAGATCGGTAATTATTATGTTGCGGAATATAAACCAGCCACGTCTTTGTAATGGCACCCGACTTGCTGTGAAGAAATTAATGAACAACGTCATCGAAGCCACAATTTTGAAAGGGAAGTATAAAGGAGAAGATGTTTTGATTCCATGGATTCCTTTGATTTCGAACGACATGCCACTCGACTTTAAACGGTTACAGTTTCCAGTGAGGCTAGCATTTGCAATGTCTATAAATAAATCTCAATTGTTTGTGGCATTAATCTTGAAAATCAATGTTTTTCGCATGGCCAGTTATGTGTTGTCGCCTGTTCCCGAGTCGGAGTACCAACCAAATTATTTATATGGGCGCCAGAGAAAAAAAACAAAGAATTTTGTTTGTCATAAAGCATTACAATAATAAACACTTGCTTTCTGAAATATTTTTTAGTTAATTATACCAATTCGAAATCAACATTTATATTTAAGACAGATCAACGTCTGTCGGGTCCGCTAGAAATGATTTTCATGTGGAACAAATGGATAAATTAGTTTACTGTCGGAAAATCGACAGACGGGTCGAGACGAAGGATGTCGATAGCTTGAATTCCATTATTCAAGATCGAATCGCTGGAGAGCTGCATTCATACAATAAATCGCAAAGCCAATCTTTGATTGTCTGTTGGATTAATCAATGTGGAGTTTATGTGAAGGCGTTAAAGTGGGGTGATACAACGTTCGCCGGGTCCGCTAGTATAGCATAATAATATAGCAGTGCCCCATTTTCTTCTTTAAACCTTTCGAAATCAGTAAGGAGGCCAAATCGGAGCCTCGATGCTTCATTATGCTTTAAACTGGAGAGATAATTTCGTATATTTTATCGAGCAGGTATTGATGCTATGCTGATCGAAATGGGTTCCGATCCACCGTTCCATCCTGACAAGCAACTGAACAATTCAGATTTTAGCCTGCTCAAGGGTAAACAACTCTACAGAGATTCCGTGTGAATTGACCCAATTGGTTACCTGGAGAGCGAACAATATCATCTATCGATGTGTGTAACAAAGGTGCTGCACCTACATACGTATGTATGTATCTATGTATGGATGTATGTACGTACGTACTTTTCTGTAAAAGTGTAAATAAACAGAGCCATAGAACAATTTGAGCCCATTAGGCTGGAAACCGAAGCAAGATTTGAGAGCCATTGTGCTACCTGCAGGTAGCCGTATTTCGTTGCCTGCGCTCTGCTTCCGGTTGCAAGAAACCGTATTCCTCAGTTAAATATGAAACTCGAAAAATTCTGGTACATGTACGAATATGTATTCGACAAACAATGTTTCCTTCCCAATAGCGGCTATAGTGAGGCTCCGGGGCTTTACTAGACTTTATTACACATTGATAGCCGTTTGTTTCGATTCTTGGAACTAGCTCCATCTGGTCGGAGCTAGTGCGATAATTTCCATAATTTCATTTCTCATACAACATGTACGGAGTCCAACTCCAATGGACTAACTAGCTGGCCAACTGGCTTCACCACCATAATCAAATCAGATGACAAATGTAGATCTCTTGTGAAATTTTGCATTGTTAAAAGTGTTTAAAGAACCCCAGATTATCTCTCTCCTTCTCTCCCTGTCTGTCGGTTGGTATCGCTGTTCGCCGAAGGGACAGATCGATTTTTTTCGTAGGACAGGCAAAGCAGATCGGACCGCGATCTCTCTCGCACATAGAGCGAACGAGAGGAACCACGACTTCTAATAAATTTTTATTTATTCTTTCAGTCCGTTATCATCCTTATATATAATGGCTTAGTGGATCCGACTCGGATTCGGCTATCTTGCAGACGATCATTCTCTATCATTCTGCGACCTATGTGGTGGAAGGGGATGTGTCCAGCACAGAAGTCGTGACGAACTCCTCCGTCAAGTCGAAGATTTGTTCCATTTTCAATACGAAACTGCAGATAAAATACGGATTAACCGATTTGCTGTGTGTGACTTGCTATTAATTTGATTAGTAGGGGAGGAGGGCATTAGGAGAAGAGAAGTAATATTCGTAGGCTAAGGCGCAGAATCACGTGCACATGTACATACATACATACATTGTTCATACATATAGAAGAATACGCATGTAAATAATTTATGTTATCGGATGTGAGTGGCTTGGTGGTCCTGAGGGAAAGAGAGGGTGTGAGTAGTTGGCTTCGAGCGGAGGGATGCGAATTCATATTCATAAAAAGTAAATTAGCCAACATATAGGTATTAGAACTGCTGCGAGTATCTCGGCAATCGGGCCAAGAGTTGGACAAGACATGTGGCTTACTCGCATCTCACTAATAATTATGCAACTTGAGCATATAAATTGCTGCCTTTGTGCCTTTTACGACCACTCGGGCAGAAGAGGATGCTGTGACTTATGCTTTCGGGCCCCCAATCGAACTTCCACCGTAACGAAATTAATTATATCCCAATGACACTGCGTAATGACACATTCAGTTTATGCAGGCATACATATTTATGCACATATATGTATGTAGTGTAGTATAGTATAGTATAGTATAGTATAGTATAGTATAGTATAATCTATTTGAATATGATGAATAGAAATGGGAAATTTCGGGGAAATCGATATTAAATCGAATTCCCTTGCAGATAGTAGGTATAATTATTTCTGAGAACAGAAATGAATGTAAATACTCGACATACTGGAGATTGTAGTACGATTTTTATACCCGCACTCAAAAAAGATTTAAGGGGTATATTAGATTTGTGGTAAAAGTGGATGTGTGTAACGTAGAGAAGGAAAGGTTTCCGACCCCATAAAGTATATATATTCTTGATCAGCATCAATAGCCGAGTCGATATAGCCATGTGTGTCTGTCCGTCCGTCCGTCTTGTTGAGCGCCTGGATCTCAGAGACTATAAGAGCTAGGGCAACCAATTTTGGTTTCCAGACTCATGTGATATCACTGCTACAAGTGTATTTCAAAATTTCGCCCCGCCCCCTTCCGCCCTCGCAAAGAACAAAAATCTGTGGGAGGCGCAATTTTAAAGATAATACAAAACTAAAAACGCAGTATCGTAGATAATGCCCATATCTACCAGATTGCCTAATCAGATCGGATCATAATTGTAGCCAGAATGAAGAAATTAATTTTCTGTTGCTTCGCCCGCCCCCTTCCTGCAAGTGACCCGTTACTCATTCTCTTTCTCGCTCGCACACTCTGCCGCGTTAAGTGCGCGAGCAACCCCTAGCGGAGGAGATGTAGAATCTAAATGGTACATCTATAAAATACATGTTAGATGTAAAATATACATTGTATATGTAGATGTAGATAACAGATGTAGCAAAAAAATTTAAAATGTAAATTTTTTTTTTTTATTTAAAGTTCTTAGAAATTATATAAAAATGTGTTTACTGACTGAGTACGGGTATAAGTAGAGTCGCGTCCCCAAAAGCGACTTACACGTTCCTTCTCGTCTTTATTTTATTCTTTTATTTAATCTAGTGTATATGTACAAACTTAAAAATTTAGGTAAATTGTAGAGATTGTAGTACGATGCGTTCATATGTACATATGTGCATATGTAGATCGAAAAGCCGCTCGAATACTCGTAGATGCACAGTTAGATAATTATTAAGAGTTTGTTGTGTTTAGAAATTCCGGATGTGGATGGGATGGGCCATTCTGCAAAATGCTAAAATCTATACGCTCGTCTAAGTTATCTGATCAAATAATAATTTTTTGGCCAGAGTGCTCTACCTCTCTTCACTGCCAAATGGCACGTGAACATAACACCAGGTCTCGTCGAGGGGGGAAAAGAGACCTGGGCCCTGGGCCCTGGGCAATTGGCGGTGCTGTGACTCCTTTTATTGATGCAGTTAATCGTATATCTCGGCACGCACGAACGACAAGGAGGAAAGACCAACAGTCGACCCCCACACCCAGCACTCGGACACGGACACCGACACACCACACCACACCACACCCCATTCTCTTGAGCTTCCAGCTCCAAGCTGGCCAGCTGGCCCATCGTCACCGTCACGTTAAGCAGACGTCGTACAAATGAAGTTCCTGTAAATTTCCGGTATACACCAAGGTAAATTAAACAAAGGCAATTAAAGCGTTAATGTTCTCGAATCGTGATCCTGATACTGACACGACGACAGAGATATCTCGCCCACTCTCCACCTTGTATCCGTACCCCTTGATGAAGAGTTAGTGCTAACTCCACATTCGGTAACAGCATCAGCAAGGGCAGTGGCAGTGGCAGTTCCCAAGGACGACGGACGACGGACGACGGACGATGGACGTTGCGACGTGTGTGCGAAATGGCCGGTAGAATAATGCTGACAACAATACAGACACGGAAACGCATACAGAGGAATGCTATCCAGGCGTGTATTAAACGTATCGTTTTTAGTTATTAAATAATTCATAAACTCTACACTGAGACGAACTAAACAAGTGAGCCTAAAATTCAGATATCGTTTGGGCTTCCAAACTTAAAAATGTGTTCGCATGACTATGAAAAACCATTTGATTATATTTAATTTTTTTTTAATTTAATTTAATAGTTATGGGGACCCATGTCGTCAGCAGAATTCTCGCTGTTTAATTGCTTTTAATCGCTGTTCAGGCGCGTACTTTATTTTCCGTATTCATACATATGTATGTATCTGAAGTTTCTCTATGTGCATCCTTAGAGCCTTTATTAGAAAAATAGTAGCTTCGCTCTTGCTATAAGCTATCAATTATTTGCCGTGCCATGGGATTCCTGGGAGTACCGTGGGTGAGTTCGTGTCTGGTCTGCCACAAAACTTGTGATTTAATGGTGGTGACGCTCGCCGGGCGCTCTGTTTTAGTCACTTTCTCAAATATTAATGAAATTATGTATTCGTTTATTAATCGCCAGGAGAATTTACTTGCACCGACCAACGTTCACCCCCCAGTACACCTTAGTGCACCTTGTAGGCTTATGTGTGGTCTATCAGGTATCATCCGCTTCCAAAAGGAAGCTGCTAACTTAAAAAACTTGAACACACATACAAACACGGTTATAATATACATATGTACATACGTATGTATCTGTATGTATGTATGGATATGTGACAAGGGTAGATGTCGTTTCGTTTTCGCAAAACCAAAAAATCGATTTTCCATAATTCAATGTTAGAAATTTCAGATGCTAAAACTGCCAAGAATTTTTTATCCAATTTTTCACGGACCGACAAAAAAAATTTTTTGGGGGTGCCGTTTTGAGTTGGTTGAGCCTTGCACACACCCGAGTACCCTTCGCCCATGTGTTGGCTATTATTTCGTTATTCGAGCCATCGCACTATCTTGATTATATAAACCCAATTTTCGAAATTCGAAAAACGTTAGTTAAATTCTATTATTTACAAAATACACATGGAAAAAATATGAAGACGATATCTTTTATACATTCGACTGGCCTAGATTGGCCGTTTCAACGACTGTGCATCGCATTGTAGGGCATAGGCAGTGCCGTGTAACAGGATGTGCACAAAGGACCACACAAAGCCTAAATGAAAAAAACTACCCCGACAAAAATTATAATGAAGTTGGTGGGGTGGCAACGCAGAAGGCAGAATGCCGCCTGCTTGTGCAGTCAAACCACCACCCTACATCAAAATTAAAAAAAAAAGAGAAAACAAAAAACGTAGGTTTATGTATATGTATGTATATATGTATGTATGTATGTACCTACATATAAAAAGCGGAGATCATCCACGGTGATGAAAAAAAAATCAGCCCCAGGTTTCAAGGACTAAACACACACACACACACACCACATATGGGTGTGGGTGTGTTTTTTGCGGAGGGTTTTCTGTTGGTACTTTTTTTTTTGCTTTTCCCGATACAGAGTTACGACATTAATTTTTATAGCATAGCAAGTCTACATTCGGAAAGCAGAGAAAGTTAAGAGCAATGCTCTTTTACCGATGGTCTGCCCTATTGTGGGGTTGAATACATACATACATGCATTTCTACGTGTGTATGTACTTACATATATGCATGAAAGCAAATGTACTGTAGCTTTTTAATTTCTTCATGCATGCGCAACTGCGTCAACGTACAAATGTACATACATATATATGTACATTGAGGGGGCTTCAAGAATAAGTAATAAACAAAATTATGCAAATGTTCGCAGTGTAGCCGTAGCCGTACTCCTTGCGAATGTTGAAAAATAGGCACTGTATATATGTACATACACGTACGTAGAACCCTATCCTATAATCATTAAATTATCCAAAGCACCTACCAAAAGAGGCTAACGGTAGCGTAACCAGATTCCTTGCAATTTGAGCCTTTCTTTCAATGGTTTTATTTTTTTTAGTTTACATACAAAGAGAAAAAACCAAACCATGCAAATACATACATCTGTATGTATGTACATACATTCCTAAAAATACATATTGATTGAGGGGTGAATTTTTTAGCACATTGAGGGTGACAACTGCTGCTGGATACATTTTTTTTTTATTGATTTCAATATTGATTTTGCTGCACATTATGCCCCACACCACACCACCGAAAGTTTATGGCCCGAAAAGGGTTTCAGCCCCAGGAATTTAAACATTTTAACCCTTTTACTGTGATATTTCGACCGGAAAACTAGACGTGGTTTGCTTTTCGAAAAAGCTACATTGAATTGAGACAGTACAGTTTGATTTCGGCAAACTCGTATCAGATTAATTTAGATTTACTTTTAGAATTTTTTAAACTTTTCCAAATTTATATTGAAGTACACGTAATAATTAATAATAAATAATTAATTAGGATGATATTATTAAATTTTTTTTGTTGCAAACTAACGATATACATGTACTTACATATGTAATGTTCCTATGCATATTAAATATAAAAATATGCAATACAGATTAAAAGTTTATTAATATGTTCATATCTGTATATAAGCCAGACTTGCATATGGACATGCATCTGTATGTATGTACACACCTCGCCACTTGAATAGCACACCCCATTAAAGCAATGTTCTATCACTCACACTGCTCACAAACCAAGCTCTTTGAGACTTTATTATTAAAACTGATTGTTTTATTAAGTAAGTTGGATGATTGTAAAATGTTCAAATAGAAGATTTGAAATGAAAATTATATAATGCATTAGGTAATTGTAAAACAATTTAAAAAAAACGTAAAAATTCGGTGTCGTAATTTTGAACAGAAAAATTATATTTTAGAGATATCTACTGAACATTACAAACTACAGGTATTATCTAAATATTAGTTAATTAATATGTATTAGACTTAACAAAAAAACTATTTAATAGTTTGTTGAGCGAGCAGGATGTATATGCACAGTTGCAGCGTGTCTTATTTAATTTTCAGAAAGTGTATGTACATATATCGATCTCTAAGATTGTTTATAAATCCGCGACAATTTTTAATCAATTATTTTCAGCAGTTAGTCAATCTTTGGGGATGCAACTGACTATATACATATTCGTATGGGCCAAAATTTGAACTAACACATTTTTGTTTTTTTATAGAATGACCATATCTACCAGATCTGAATCAGATCGGATCATAATTATAGCCAGAATAAGAAAATGAATTTTCTGTTGGTTCCCCCGCCTTCTCCTGCAAGAGATCCACTACTCTATCTCCTTCTCGTTCGCACACTCTGCCACGTTTGGTGCGCGAGCAACCCTTAGCGGAGGAGCTGTAGAATCTAAATCGTACATGTATAATGTACATGTTAGATGTATAATATACATTGTAGATAAAAGATGTAGCAAAAAAATGTAAAATGTAAAATTTTTTTTTTTAATTTTAAAAAATCATAAGCTCCAAAATGATATACTGACTGAGTACGGGTATAAGTAGAGTCGCGTCCCCAAAAGCGACTCACACGTTCCTTCTCGTTTGTTCTGTTTTTTAATTTTAGTTATATATGTATCTACACCCAGTACTATTATCTCTATAGGCAGCAGCATATGCAATCCAAAAAGGTATCACATGCTAAATTTGGCATGAGGTGTTGAGGTGCGGCACTACTATCTCCATGACCGTAGCTGTATGTTTCAATTTAGCATTAAAAACAAAATATCTTAACCTTCATTCAGAACGAGACCGATTCGAAATGAAGTCAATGTTCAACATATGTATATAAATATCTATATATAACATATTGTTGCTGGCGCTGCCAGACTGGAGCGTGAAGTTGCTCATGGCGTTGCCAGACTCCAGAAATTCGTAGTTTTTGAGAGCTGTCATACTATGATATTGTCAACCGTATAACCGATACGCTTTGAGCCGATCTAGCAGCCCTGGAAAAATAAAAGAAGAAAAAAGAAAAAGAATCTGACTAAGGCTGGCTGCTAGCAAACAAAAAAGTAACAAAGCCAACAGCGCCACCTAGCTGGCGCTTTTTTTTTGCTAATCGAATAGTTACATTGCAGTCAGCTTTTGTCAGATGTTTTTTGTGTTTGTCTTCGTCTTCCTTTTTGCCGACTTTTTTCTTCTTCTTCCGGTTTGACGACTTTTTCTTCTTCTTCTTTCAGTTTGCCGACTTTTTTTGGCCTGTTAGATATGTTTTCGCCTTATGTTATTGGACAGGACGTAACTAATCACGAACTGGTAGAGTTTGTTGAGCGAGCAGGATGTATATGCACAGTTGCAGCGTGTCTTATTTAATTTTCAGAAAGTGTATGTACATATATACATCTGTATGTATGTACATACATTCCTAAAAATACATATTGATTGAGGGTTTTAGCACATTGAGGGTGACAACTGCTGCTGGATACATTTTTTTTTATTGATTCAATATTGATTTTGCTGCACATTATGCCCCACACCACCGAAAGTTTATGGCCCGAAAAGGGTTTCAGCCCCAGGAATTTAAACATTTTAACCCTTTTACTGTGATATTTCGACCGGAAAACTAGACGTGGTTTGCTTTTCGAAAAAGCTACATTGAATTCAGACAGTACAGTCTTGATATCGGCAAACTCGTATCAGATTAATTTAGATTTACTTTTAGAATTTTTTAAACTTTTCAAATATATATTGAAGTACACGCATAATGAAACCAAAGCATGGACGCGGTAAGTGGACGGCAATTACTAAAGAATCTTCATCAATAGAGTTCCCATTTGAACAGGCGACAATCGGTGGAACTTTCCTGGAGAGTATGTAACATTCCTGGTGCACAAAACGAATATAGACACCGGTGAGGTGGCCTCCACCCTAGCCTCGCGCCTAAAGTAGGTTTCCACGTCCCCCCAGAATTAAATATCTAATTCGGTTGCTTGACTTTTCCATAGCCTGCAACCCTCGCAGGTCAACTACTGTGGAACCAAAGACAAGCGCGCCAAGACGACGCAAAACTTCTCCATCAAGCGCCGCTACCGAGCCGCTCGCTCTTGCTGGGATGAACAATGAACACCAACAATGGCACCAAACTCAAACTAAATGAATGTGTATACCTTTATTTGTTTCATAAATGCAATAAATGCTTTATCAAACGAAAATGCATTAAAAATGCATAAAACACGAATAAATGTAGATAAGATAAGAGAGACAAATCATGTTGCGCTTCTTTCGGTTGCGCTCCGGCGCATCATCAGTATTCATCAGTATCTTGCGGTATATACTGCCTTTCGGTTGCGCTCCGGCGCATCATCAGTATCATGCGGTATATACTGCCAGTATTTTTTTTATTGCGCGCAATTCAAATTCAAACGAAAAGATAGCTAAGAAATACTACTAATTACGGGTAAGGTATGTTAGTATTAGTGATTTATGAAGAGGAAGGGAATTAGTGGTGGATATTATAAGGTAGAGCGAATTATAATCCTAAACGGAATAATTTGATCTGCAAAGTGGAAGGAACAAAGTTTCTTTAAGTCGTACAGTTTATTTTATTTAATGCATTTATTCAGATTGTTCAGATTCCTCGGTTATCCTGACCCTCTTTATGTGCTCTCTTGATAAACTGTGATAAGCGAAATTTTTTCCCCGCTTATTGCACAATTTGCAGACAAATTTTCTGCAGCTTAATCAGACTAAATAAAGATATTTTCTTTCTTGATTATGTTATGAACGAGTATGTATGTATGTATTAAGGGTACAGAGTTGAATGTGTTTCTCCGGGGGATTGCCTCGGCCTCGAGTCAGCTGTTGTGTCTCTTCTTTATCCCTAACGCGTTTTGCTGATCAGCTGACAGTGTGCCCGTTTGTGGTTGCGTGCGGGTCACACTGTCCAGTTGTGTCAGGTTCACACTAGGTTGGCGCTCTAATTTGAATGCTGGCCGGTGTATATTTGTGGCGCTGGGCGTCACAAAGTTTCTATTAGTCTTTGTTCATCGGTCCTGTTAAATGGTACAAAAATATTTTAATTGTACATATATTTATATGTACATATGTATATATTTAATGTGCAAGTAGTGGGTGCCTGTGTCTAAATGAATTTAAAAATATAATCATATGTATGCATGTATGTATGTACGATTAGAATCGTGTCACGTGTCGAATCTCTCGGTGATATTCGGTAGAAGTTTTCGTTGAAGTTGTCTATAATTAAATCGACAATACTGTATAATATTAAAAATAGATTCACACACAAGACACCAAAAAGTGATCATAAATAAATTCAGATGCACGGGGTATACACTTATTCAAGATGCAAAAATGGAATAAAAAAGAGTGTATATGTGCATAGGTGTATAAGATATTTTTCAAGTGATTTCTTAAAAAATAAAAGTTTTCATTAAATACTACGAGTGGGTGTATACATACATATGTATGTATGTACATACAGCTGCGGCAGAAAAAATAGCACCATGCCATTAATGTGTCTGTATTGAGATTTTGTTCAAAAAATGCTTTCATTTTATTGATCGGTTTTCAATCCAACTTATAAACGTTAAGTTTCAATTTGACGTATCTGAAAGTATTGCAGACTTCAAATGAAAATAGTGGAAAAAAAAATGATATTTTTTTCGCCGCGACCGTATATATATGTATGTAAATATGTGTGCATATATATTTTCATATGTATGTATGTAGGTAGCGTAGAAATTTCGGAAATACATTCAAACTGATCTACATATGTATATATATATATATAAATAGCTACGCTATGCTATGAAAAGTGTAAACAATACAAAAATCTTTCAGACCACAGCATCAAACTATGAATTGGAGCCTGAATGTACATGGATATATGCTCGAATAGCTCATGTGATAGAAGGAAAAACTCATTACAGGAGCAGACAAGTTCAGGAGGATCCAAAATGCATTTACAGGATAATCATAATCCCAGGTGAGTTTGCCTGACAATAACAGAAAACTAGCATTTCGAACAGAAATTTTTAACAGGACTTTGTGTTATTTGTGGTAGCGTTTTCGAAGTTGAGTTGAGTTGTCCTGTCATCGAGGACGACGCATGCGCAATCCCCAGTGACAGCTGGTGCTGGTAATAGTAACCGTAACCACCAGACACAGCTTATTCTCTCTCGCTGCTGGGGGCTGCTTTGCTCAGAATTCGATTAGGCGACGAAAAACAGTCAAAGCTAACCACCAATCGATATGTGTCTTTATTTCCGTGAAAATGTTTAAAATACTTCAATAATTCGAGTAGAGTAGTTTCCTGGTTTTTGATTGTGTGCGTGCTTTAAATGAGACATTAAAAAATCCTCTGCAGGACAAGAATTTCGACGAGAATAGATAATTTTCCAGGTCTTGTTATACATAACCATTACGTGGACGCATGGTATGTATTATGTATTGATGCACATTAACATATGCATGAGATCATCAGCATCTATGTACGCATGTACATATGAATGTATTTCTGTATAAATATTGGAAAAAAGACTCTTTTAGTCCTGCACACAATACTTTTATTTTCCCAAAAATGTGTCAGGTAGAGACAACAGCAAGGCAAGACCCGTTCCTATGACAGCCAACTCTAAGTGGGGAAGAAAAATTGTCCTCGCTGGGACTCTCAGCCCTAAACAAATAATTTTATCCGATAGAGACATAAATTTTCTACAAGATTGGCAAGTTTTCAGAAGTCCTTTTTATTAAGGTTCAAACAAAAACAACATAAAACGAATGTGAGTTCGTTTTGTGGAGTTGCCAGACTCGTGCAATTCGTAGTTGCTGCGGGCTGCCATACCATGATATTTTGTGATATGAAATTCGTCAATTTTGATATTCAATTTAATATTACTACATAGTTGGCCCTCTCAGCCCTAACAAAATAATTTCATCCGACTCCTCAATAAATTTTGTTCAGGATTGGCTAGTTTTCAGAACACTTTTTCATTGGATTGGTTCAAACAAAAACGGCTAAAGCATAAAACGTAATTGTTGACTAAATGTGACGTCAGTGTTGCTGGTCAACCAAGTTTCTTCCAAGCTCCATTGAAACATTAATAATGATTTTATCATAGATTGACATGTTTTTTACCTATTAATGCACATGTTTGTGTTTTATATATACACTTATCCCGGTTCTGATATCTATTATTGGATAGCAATTAGATAGATAGATTAGATACCTATTATTGGATAGCAAAATTTCGTTAATATCTTTAAAACAGAGACTGAGTAGTTTCTGCATTAATTAAAGCCTGAAATTACAAACAATATCTCAAGTTTTTGTGCGTTAAATGAGTTTGGCGGTCATTTTCAAATGTATATATATGGAAAAATAAATAGTTCACTCGATTTATATATAATAATAATAAAAATAATAACAATAATAATAAATAATAACAATAATACTTTCATCTTCATCGCCGGCCAAGTATTAGTATTGGTATTATTTTAGTATTAAATGAAAAGTGATATTTTTAAGAAAATCACATTTGAGATTTCAGAAATGCCAACTCTTTTAAAATGAACAGCTGTGGTAAACAGCTGTTTGGGCGAACAGTTAGTAAACAATATATATGTTGTGCGGTAAACAATATATACATATATATAGATAAAGATTGCAGATTGATAGATAGCCCTTCCAGCCTAGCCCCCCGGAAGCTCCATGGCCATTGTCCTAGTCCTAGGTCATCGAAGAGCGAGTCAAGAATAACTTGAAGAGGTGAACTGAACTTTCTCGTTTCTCGTCAACTTCATATATTGGCCAACGCATCACGTCAACAACGCATACCCGTAGAGCTGAGTCTGAGACTGAGCACGACCTGTACGTGGTGCACGGCGAGTAGTTGTACGAACTTCATGTGCATGTGCCCGCTGCGCCAGCTGGAAGCGGCTCAGATGACTCTGTCGCGGTACTTCGCCGAAAGCTACGACCCTCGTGGTTCCTTTCCTGACACAGCCGCAGGACTGCCCTTCGTGAAGGAAGCGACCGCCGACCGACATTTGCTGAACTCCTGGTTTGGTTGGACAGCGCTGTGCGTTTCGAAGTTTCGAAATTAAAAATGTGAAAAATGTACAAGAATTTAGAAAATATTTACTAAGAATGTGCCGACGAGTTCTTCCTGGAGCGTTGCAGCCGACCCGGCATCATCTTGGCGGAGCCGTCTGAATGGTGGCGCTTGCCGAAGTTGACGTATACGCATCCATTAGTATCAGTATTAGTAGTCTTTTAGTCAGTTTTATTCAATTGCTTTGCTTTTATTATTTCCGTCGAATATATTTATAAAATTAATATTTTTTGATTGTATCTTCGTATGTATTCTTCTTGTTGCCACCATGCTCTACACACAGAATATCCTTGTTTCAGAAACGACGAAAATGTTGCTGCTTCAGGAGATCATGATTCACATCAGCAACACTCGAATCAGGAGCAGTACATAAGTCCCAACCAAAAAGTGATCACCAGCTCTAAGAATAACAACATCTTGAGGTTGCATCCACCGCCACTGTCGAAACCACCGCCTCTGTCAAGGCCTGTGTTGCAAGCTCATATCTTGCAACGAATCCAGTCGGGAGCTACGGGCACGAGCACGGGCACGGGTGTTGTTGTGGACACAGAAGCGTCAGAGGAGCATCGTTATCCCAATGTGTTAGTGTTGCAGCGATCAGCGACTTTGCCAGCGAAGCATAATCGCTTAGGAGTAAGCCGCAGCAGAGTAACTTTTAAAGTGCCATCTTCAACAAATCCAGTTCCTGCTCCAGCGCAGGTAGAGCTCCTTCAGGAAAAGGGCAGACAGGCACTAGGAGTAGCTCCAAAAGAGTCTTGCAAGATGACTTCCGAGGATCTTTTGCAGCCGGGCCATGTTGTCAAGGAGCGGTGGAAGGTTTGTCGCCTCATATTGTATCCTCATATTTCCGGTTCTGATTTTACCCCTTACACATATACGTATGTACATATATCTTTTTGTCACCGTTATAGGTGGTTCGAAAAATCGGTGGCGGTGGTTTTGGTGAAATCTATGAAGGGCAAGACCTTATTACACGTGAACAAGTGGCACTCAAAGTGGAATCCGCAAGGCAGCCTAAGCAGGTGCTCAAAATGGAAGTTGCCGTTTTAAAAAAGCTACAGGGCAAGGAGCATGTGTGCCGCTTCATTGGATGCGGCCGGAACGATAGATTTAATTATGTGGTGATGCAACTTCAAGGAAAGAATCTAGCAGAGCTCAGGCGAGCTCAGCCGCGGGGTGCATTTTCGCTTAGTACAACACTTAGGTTAGGCTTACAAATTTTAAAGGCCATCGAATCGATACATTCTGTGGGATTCCTTCATCGTGATATAAAACCGGTAATTTTATTTTTGGCCATGAGAAATTGAATTTAGAATATAATAAGTATCGTTCACATTGCAGAGCAACTTCTCCGTCGGGCGCTTACCCTATAACTGCCGGCGGGTGTATATGCTGGACTTTGGCTTGGCTCGGCAATATACCACAGGTACCGGCGAGGTGCGATGTCCCCGAGCAGCAGCTGGTTTCCGTGGCACAGTTCGGTATGCATCCATCAATGCTCATCGAAATCGGGAAATGGGGCGTCACGATGATCTATGGTCCCTATTTTATATGCTCGTGGAGTTTGTAAACGGCCAGTTGCCGTGGCGAAAAATAAAAGACAAGGAACAAGTTGGCCTAACAAAGGAGAAGTATGACCACAGAATATTGTTGAAGCATTTGCCGTCAGATCTAAAGCAATTCCTGGAGCATATCCAGTCTCTCACCTATGCGGACCGACCGGACTACGCGGTAAAGTACCTCTAAAACTCCAATGGAATGGCGTATGGTGAACTATAATAAAATGTGGTTTTCTCAGATGCTAATCGGACTATTTGAGCGCTGTATGAAGAGACGCGGCGTCAAAGAAATTGACGCATATGACTGGGAAAAAGTGGACACTTCAGCAATTGGCAACATAAATTCAAGTGGCAACCAAGTGCCTGCCAAGAATGATTATATCCATGGAAATATAACACAAATGACAGTGGCAGCTTCTAACGCGAGCGGCACTGAATACGTAAGTCCATAGCTCAAAAATGCCAGAAACCTTTGTATCATTCGGCATACCGACTCTGTAAAATATAAATTGGTTTGTGTTCTGGTGGGAAAGTCGGTTTGGTTAAAAATATTTCGATTATACCTGATAAATCCAAAGGGCAAGCATCACAAGCTTGAAGCAAATCTGTCGATCGAGCGATGGAAGAATGGAGCTATCTCATTTATTCTCATAAATAAGATGCTAACTTCTAGGAAAACCACATTCTAGCATTCTGGAGATCGGCAGAACAAGCCGTAGCCATATTATTATCCTTGAGCTGGTGTTCAGAAGCATTATTAGACTACTCTTATGAATTAAACTGAAAACTGCTCTAGGCAGAATTTCCGTAAATATACCTATATAACCTACATATACTCTCTGTCATCCGTAAAATTGTTAACACGACCTATTTTTCATAGCATGTTTTGTCTCATTTTCAAAAGGTTCGAAAGCGGACTGATATTGATACCGCCCAGATCGCAGCGACAGAGCCTTTGCATATGAAAGATAAGGTACGTCACCGACGCCGATGTCGTCGTCCATTTTGAAAAAGCATAATTTAATAATTTGAAATCATGTTTAAGGTTGACAGAAACTGCAATGCGACGCCATCAGTTCCCCAACCACAGGCCAAATGCGAGACATCCGTACAGCACGCCAACTCAGCCAATAATCAAAATACCCTACCCAAAGCGTTGTTGCAGCAGCAACATCCAACACAGCCTGCCAACCCTGCAATGGCTACGTCGAATCTCCCCAGTGCACTAATCAAGTCAATGGTTGGTGTTGGAAACCATGAAGCACCGATAAAGACACCGCATTCAGTAATTCATGCGAAGAACTGTCAACCCCACAGCGGAACCGGCTCCTTTTCTGCATCGAACCAAAACAACTCTGCTCCTGTCTATGTAAGAAGGCAATAGCAATAAAGTCACAGTTACAGTTAGAGTGAAATTCAATTAATTTCTTATAGTACCCACATCTGGAAGATAAGTTCGCTGCCACACAGCTATTGCAAACGAAGAAGACCGCTGAGGGAGAGCGCATAGGAGATGTTGATATCGAAGTCGCACTGATTGCAGTGGAAAGCTCCCAAGGCCAGAAAATCGTCGACGCAAATGTTTCTGATTGTGTCAATAGAACACCACAGTGCGGTGAAGAGCAGCGCCAGTCTTTGCACCAGCCACCTCAAGCGAAAAAATTAAATTCAAGTGGAAACACTGATAAACAACACCAGAAACTGGAGGCATTACCCGCGGAAAAGTGCGGCGATAGCAAGCGATCAGTGGACGATCAAAAGTCAACTTATGGGCGCCTCCGTGTACTTACAGCCCCACCCATGAGCGTGCATGATCTGACAGTTGGTGGGGCCCAAAGCCAGCATGGTGATGAACAGTCCCTAACCCATGAACAGGATGCTCTTGTTTTTTGCGGAGGAGGAAATTCTGCCTCAAAGGTTGCCATATGCCAGCGCGGTCAGGTGTTTGGGATGGTTGGCATACCGCCGGTCAATCGTCGGTCAGCAACATCCACCAATTTACGACCGTCTTCCTCGGGTGCTGGTTCCACTTCGATTCAGCGTATCAATAGCGCATCAGCAGGCGCAGCTGGTGCAGGCACTGGCAGCAACACAGCCAGAAGCAGTGTTACCGGCGACCATTCCGTCACTCAATTCGCTTTGATAGACGATGAAAATGTGTCCGCATTACAACAGGTAACACGGGGCGGAGCTCTCACTCTTGCTTCCCAGTGGAAAAGTCAGTTTGATGACTCTGAGGACACGACCGATAACGAATGGAACAGAGAGCCACAGGTAAATTGGAATGCAAACTAATGATGAAAACATGGGAATTCTAGTTGAAAATGTCAGGTCGCGTTCGAACTAACGATAAATGCTTAAAATGTCTTCCTGTAACAGTAACAGTTCTTAATACAGTCCCAAATCCCTCATTATTAATATACCTTTAATAAAATATTATTATTGCGTGCATCCCATATCATATCTTCAATGTAGAAAGAACACTATTGTTTTTTTGTTTTTTTTTTTTTTTTTTTGCTTAAATTTTAGGACTACTATAAGATAAACATGTGTAAAATATACAAACTACATTTCACCTCACAGTCGCAACCCAATTTGGATCAATTGATTAAGGGGGATGTTTCATTGCCTCTGTTAAATGAAGCTGCAATCTTTTCCCTAACTGCCGTCGCTGATACAACCAAGACACCAAAGACCCAAACGTCCCGAGACGCAAAATCCAGGCCGAAAAGGTAAGTCTTGAACTGATGGCTAATCAATACATACATATTTATAACCTTGGCGATGGTATGTTGAATGTGGGCCAATGCTTTTACATGTAAGTACATATCTTCCACCCCACAAATGAATATGTTCTCGAGCAGATGGGATGGGAAAGCCGAGTGGGTATACATACGCAGACCACTGTCCGTCTGTGCATCCTCCTATACTTCGCCTGTTAGCAGAAAGAAAGCGTCATAAATTGTATCCCAGTTGCAAATGCATCCCCGGATGAGAGTATTAGGGAATGAAAAGGATCGAAATGTACAATATTTCGATTCTCACCAGAAAAGCTTTATTGTTTAACACATGAATCTCAAAAATGTTTCAATTAATATTGTATCGTCTCACCTCACATTGACGATCAGTCAATATTATAGTGTAGATAATATATTTGCCGATACAAAAGGGGTGTGAATATCCAGATGGAGTAGACTGTGGTGGATACTGAGCACGCATACTATGTATTGATGCATGTGTACATAGCATAGTAGTATACATACATAAATGATCGTGTACATCCAAATGAATACTGATATACCGTGTGGCTGTTATAAATATGTATATGATTTTAGTAAAATATTGAATGTATGTTATTTTTTTTGTGTAAAATTTGTGCGTATATTGATTTCCCCTACCATAGATACACACTCAACATATTCGGGATCGAGAGCTACGACACGTTGAAAATATCTTTACCGCACTGCTGGTCTGACCCTGCAATGGGTAATGTATTACGTAAAGACTTAGAGCCACCAGCTGTGCAACAAGCCGCTTTTGATAATACAGTAAGCACATCTTATACATCTGAAACCTTTAACTTATGCGGCTTTGTGGTCGCTCCTAGAATAAGTTAACTTTTAAACTCATACCGATTAAGAGAATTGCATGCACCAAGCCAATTTATGTGCACACATATCCACGTTCCGGAAGACATTTTAAGCATCTTATCAGCATCTTAGTACACACTCGTGTTTGTGTGTGTAAGATGTTTCATTCCTTTTACTGCTTACTGTTCACCAACCAATGGCACATACTTACATACATATTCAATGGAATTGCTACATGCACATGATATGTAAAGTTTATAAAAAGTGGTGAGGAAAACACTGCCATGAAGACCCGCCAAGAGCACCCGCCTCCCAGCTTCGAGAATTAAAACTTCTTTCATCGGACACTCTCTTACATTTTTAGGTATATCGCATGGATATAGCCAGGAATGTTTGTGTGCGAGAAACATACTCGGAAATCACCCCTCTGGGACAGCCAAAAAAGCCTTCTGTTTCTATTGTTTCGCAGACGGTATTGCCATCATCATCATTTAAAGATGACCATATTGCGTTTCAGTCAAATAAATCACATGAGAGCCAAACCAAGTCAAAACATCGAAACAGCCTTCCAAATGTGTCATTGGCCGACATTTTTGATGACCAACAGGCAATACCAAATTATAGCTCTTTGGTGTCGAATAACGCGGCCCAGCCCTGGAGTGTTCAAACCACATCTTGCCAGAGGAGTAATTTGCCTGTGAGTGAAGAGATCCAGGACAACAATGGCTGTGTTAGTGGGCGTCTGGAAATTCGTGTCATTCCCAAAGGTAGGCAAATGGACTAACTCGATTTTATTTATATTTAAATCAACGCATACATGATTCTACGATTCGTTTGTGCTTTTAGAATCCTCTCATTTGGATGAATCTGTCTACTATGATGCACTAGCAGCTGCTGTTAAGATGACTTCAAGTACAACTAGTCAAGGCATTGCTGAGAAAACTCAAGGCCCTGATTCTAGTGATAGGGTGCTAATTAACTGTGATGCAATAAAAGCAACAGCAGCAGCAGCAATAAAAGCTTCCTCTCCAAATACAATCAATGATTGTAAAGCACCAGTCAACAAAGCCACTTCTGAAGAACTCAACGAGCCAAGCTGCTTCAACTCTAATGCGGTGGATTCCATCAAGCCAAAGCTAAATGGAAATAGCGAAATATGCAATACGAAGGAGCAGGCTCTAACAAAAACAGGTGATTTACATACTCAAATAACACGGGTGAGCTGCACCTATGGAGGAACGGAAGGTGGCTGTGAACCACCGCTCTTGGCACCCAGCAAAATACCAGTGCGCCAATCAAAATGCGCTTCTTGGGCGGGTGCTGATACTGCCACAAACGCATCAACATCAACCCCAATTGGGTCCATCGGAGGACAGCATCATATCCAAAACAATCCACCATTTGACATGCCCAATTGTATGATGGATACTATGCCTGTTCGCCACGACATATACTCTGGTGTTTTACAAAATCCTCCTAATAATACGGACCTAACACCAGGTTTGTTTCCTTTATGATGTGGGCTTGTCAACCAACTAACTTACCAACTACATGCTGCACGATGCATGTATTTCCTGTGTCCTAACTTCTTTCAAGATTCGATTTATTTTATTCAAATAACATTGAGATTGAGTAAAATATTCTGGTAGAATTACTGTGTTAATTTAGTTCCACTGTTTATTTTTATACATGTTCGATGATCCGTTTTTTGTATATGTGGATTATATATTTTATTAAACTAAATGAACCCAAGAGAAAACGAAATGGAGCGTCTTCTTTATTGAAGTAATAAAACGTTTTATGTCGTAATGCAACTTGCAGAGCTAACATGATAATCACCGTGATAGTTACCTTCTATACAAAAGCGAATTCTGTTATATTTTCTAATGTTTATGTGATTCAATTTCAATCATCTCATTTAGGATTACGACGCCGACGAGAATCCGCTGAAGGGAAGTACATAACCGACCCAACACAATTACAGCTAAGATTTCAACGTCCTCGGTCCCGCACTTCCAGTCGGTAGGTTTCTGTCAATTTAAAATAAATTTCATCCTTTTAATTATGGTCAAACATGCATATGTAACATTTAAGAACTCGTGGCATACCCACAACAATGTTAGGAAATTTTGATGATCAATCAACTGATCTCAGTGAAGACAAAGCTGGAACTATTGGAGCTCACTTTATCACAAAGCAATATGAAGAATCAAACTTTAACAATATCACATGGAGTGAAAATTCAACAGATCAACAGCCTAAGAGTAACATCTCGCCACCGCCGGGGGAGCCCAACATAGAAAATAGTGCGCGCCTTCGTCGTTATAGGCATAACATAGAATAATCGAAATTCTCAGTAGTAATACTACTATATTGGACCCAGGATATATTTCGAAATCTACCACTTTCTCATTTTTGTTACAAAATTAACAAGTCCATTGTACACGACGGCAATGAGATCAGTTCACAATTATTGGCTCCTACTTACATGTTTTCAAAATTTTGTTCGACCAGCATTGACAACTTTATTCATTTTTTTCTCTATCTTTAAACAATTAAATCAAATATTCTTGCTTGGACTAGAAATAACAAAGATTTCTCCCATGTCCACTTCTCGGGCAAGGCAAAGTAACCAAACAAAATCGAATGAAAATATTAAGATAAGCTTTAATAGAAATGCCTAACACCGTTATTTATACATAGAATCAAAATATATTGATCGACTAAGAACTCTCACACCCCTACATCTGTACTCACAATTAATGAGGCCCATAAACGATAAACGACACCTAATTATCTCCGTATTTAATACCTACAAATTGAATTGTGAATGTTTCAAGTCAAGGATGCATTAAAATAAAGTTGCAAATAAAATAAGTGCTAGGCGAATTTCAGTTATTAATGAATTAATTTATACTTTGTTATTTAGTTATATGTATGTATGTATGTTTTTGGAGAACGTTCAACTACACATCTGCAGAAGTCATTGCAATTTTAATTTCGGTGATGTGTGAGTGTAAAAATGTGTGAACTTGATGTGCACCATTGACCTCATAAGGTTCGCTTACCTTAAACATTATACAAAGTGCTTTCTATGCAATTAAGTTTTTTTTTATTACAATTTGATCCATTCAAAATGCGTAAAAGCGGAATTTCTTTATTGTAAATATTACGGCTATTATCTCGAATGTAATAGATGAAAGTAACCTCAATAAAGTGTAATTAATTAATTAAAAATTAATTATATGTAATGGTTTTCATTGTCTTAATGACAGCATGTAACAAACTTCAGTGAAGCTATGCTGGAAAAGTCTATTCCAACAGTTTGTTTTATTTTAATTTTTGGTCGTCCAGCTTCTGGGTTGACAAAAAAGGCAAATAGTTGTGCCCTTAGGACTCGACAAGCCATCACTAGCGTTGCCGCAAGCTACCATCTGGATCTCTTGAAGGGCTCTCTGAAATTAATAATACAACTAAGCATCAAAAAATGAATCTTACTCAAGACATCGACATCTTCAGCAAAGCACGCGGATGAAAGCGTGAGAGACCATACCAATATACAATTTTTTAAAATAATATGTACACATATATGTATATTTAATATGCTCGTACTATATATAAATAGTATAAATAATGTCTTTTAAATGATGCTAAAATTTCTTGCCTTCAATTTGCCAATTTCAGTACGCAGTGTTATAATTTTGGTTTCACCATTATCTATGATTCCTTTTAATGTATCGACTTCATGCTGAAGTGAATTGATGAGTTCATCATAGCTTTTTGGTATATTCTTTTCGATAAAAATCCTTGAACGCAGGCACATAGATGTTTTTCGTATCTGTAAAATAGCTTTGTGTGCGTAAGCATTTTTAAATAAATAAATACGCACTTACCTGTTCCCTCAAAGTTGCATCGATATGAATGCTTGAAGTTTTCCTTATTAAGTCACAAGAACTTGTGAAGTTGGTTGTCCCTAAAATGCCACTTTGCGCCAAAAATTGTTTAGCCCCATCAATTCTAGAATTCATTGATTGCATTTCTCTACTCTGTTCAATTGACTCCGACGCAACACTGTATTTAGCATCAGAAGAAATAGAATGCTTTCCTCTTGAATATACAGCCAGAGCATCAGTAAGATGTTTGCTTGTGCTTTCTGTAGCACATACAGAGTATTTTTTTCTTTCAAAAATAAAAGTCTTGCTGGGATATGAAAGCTTGCATTGAAATGTCAAAGGCTCGTTTCGACCCGAATAATTCCACTTGTACATTTTCGCGCTATAGTACCCAGAACATCTGGCGTTTAAATTGTCACATAGGTGATCTATATTGTGCATTCTCTCCGAATTATAAGAAATTTCTTGGTTATCTGATTCCGAAGACATTTTGTTGAAAATCTGATAAAATACCAAAATAAACGATCATCTTGAAAACATTACAAGTATGTGCCATATGCATTGCCTCGTAATAATCAGAAAATAAAATACCCCAGCCGTAATGTGGAGTGTGCTTATTCCATCCTATAGTTACCGGATACGCATACAGTCACCGTTCCAGTCAGCCTGTATATAAAAAAGTTTACAGATTTTAATTTTGATGCAAAAATGTACATACGAGTATAGTATATTAATGTACATATGTATGAATATATGTATGTATGTATGTCCGAACACCTGCCATTAAAAACGAGACGGCGAGATACAAAAATATCAAAAAGATTCTTAATGCTTCGACATGATCAGATCGGACCGTCCAAGAGACAGGGGAATGGGGGGATGAAAAACGAGAAGGAACGTGTGAGTCGCTTCTGGGGACGCGACTTACTTATACCCGTACGCTCAAATCTAATATACCCATTAATTTTTCGAGTACGGGTAGCCGAAGATTTTAATAGTTTCATAATTATCTCAAAACAACATTGTTATGTCTGTTTTGGAAAACACGTAATTAATTTGATTTTCTAACGAATCGACTTAACTAATTTCGTGGGAGTTTGTCAGAAATATCTATCTAACAAAACAACCAAAACAAAAACAAATTAGCAACACCTATCTAAAAAGCAATACATGGATGCAATAAAATACAAGCATTTCTTATACAAACAGTAGCAGTAACTTGACCGCGCCAAGTTCTATATACCCTTGAAGTTCCAATAAATTGATCTTCAAACCAAGGTTTTTATATACTGAAAGCAACAACCTTTGCGAGTTATGTACATGCATATATATTTTCAATTTGAAAGTATATTGAACGTTACAATGGCCACATATGTAGCTTCAACCCTGTGACTAGTTAGAAGGAAACAGAAACATAAGATAGAAGGAATTGCTATTGATTTGGGAACGGAGATCGACTGTCCGTTACAAAAACCATAATACTGTAAATCTCGGTGTTCATAAGTACATATGTGTGTAAGACACAATTTCATAATTAACTGATAACAAAATTTACCTATTTATTTGTACTCAATCACATGTGCACACATACATATGTACACATACATGTACGTTCAGTATATATAGAGAATTTGACGTTATAAGATATATGCTATATTTGTTACTTGTCTTGGCAGTGACATCTGGGAAAATGGATCAATTATATCCATCAGAAACCCATATCATGCATTATATTAAAAGTTTACGACATTGGAAAAGGCTTACATTTTTATTGGACAAGATAATTATACAATTTAACGGGAAAACACTAAAAGCAGACATTGAACTTCAGCAATATGAATTGGTGGTCTGGTCACTTAAAATTAAAAGTTAAAATAATGTTGGAAGAATTATTATTATTTTTATTAATGTTTGCAACTATTTTTTATTTGATATTAATCGTCTTGTCGATAAATAAACTATTAAACAATAGTTTATTTTCATACATTTTCCAGCACTTTGTTTATTTTCATACATATATTTTTATTTTCCAGCACAGTGTTTATTTTCATGCATATATTTCCGTTTTCCAGCATTATATAAAAATATAAATATTAAGTGGAATACAAAAAATTACATGTCCACTCTAGATCTGGGCTATAGGCAAGCCCCTAGCGTAAGGGAAAAATGTCATTATTGAGCCAATTTCACAATATATGCGTCCGTTCGATGCGTCCGTTTCATACGAATATTATATCTTATGAGTTGAGTTCTTGGCTGATAAAAATAAATTTGTTAGATTTATGGGCTGTGCAATTGATTTTTAAAAATTGAAAATCGCAAGAATCTTATATTCTTATCTTACCTTATATTCGAAAACCGGAACACGAAATTTTGTCGTTTCCACAGTAAATCCACTTTCGGGAATCCCCACAATATTTCAACTTACTTATCGACTCTACAATGTATCGGAATATTGTCATAACTAATTTTCAATTTTTATTCGTAAATCTTAAAATCTTACATCTTAAAATTTGTACAAATTAAATAAAATAGAGTGTGTATTTACAATAAAACAACGTGTCTTTAAGGATATTTACTTTACTTGAGCCTTATTCCTAGCCCTAAATTCCCATACACAGTCCAAATCCATGTTGTAAATACATATCATATTATGTACATGCATACATGCAACAGAATAGCAATGGCAGACAAATACTCTTCAGATCTAATGCGCATTGTTATTGCGCAAATAACACAAACTATTGGATACAGCAGCACACTAAGTGCACCACTAGAATTGTTGCAGGATATTTTGCTAAAATTTATGCAAGAATTCGCACGCGATTTGCATGGTCAAATGGAGCACGGTAAGTGTATTGATTAGGCTACACCTACACGGTTCGTTGATTCATCATTGTAATGGTTTATATATTGTTGTTATTGATGTAGCAAATCGGCTTGAGCCAAACCTGAAGGATGCACGCCTGACCTTAAAGAGTCTCAGCATTAATGTTCATGAACTTTTGGACTATATTGGAAATGTCGAGCCGGTGGCTTTTACTCGCGATGTTGCTACGTTTCCTATCAAACGAGCTTCGAATATGAATTTCCTAAAGCCAGGCAGTGCAGAGACGCTGACCCGACCAATCTATATATTTGAGTACTTGCCACCAATGCAGCCAAACGCTGAACCAAGTGAACCACCGTCTACACTAAACACTATTCAGGACTCTGAACTTCGAGATCTTCCCAATGAGTCTGAAAAGACACTAACACTGGAGCAGGAAAGTAGCTCGAAAATCGATTTGGATCCGCTCATAATGGTCGAAAATCGGACCTCAATACCAATTGATTCTCAGTCTACGCTGTTAAATTTTCCTTCGAATAAAACCTGTGACCCCGATAATGGACGGACAGTACGCGAAATGAGTAGTGTGGTAATGACAACAGGGGGCTTCATTTCGCCAGCTATTGAAGGAAAACTCCCAGATGCTTTCGTACCTGATATTATTGGTAAGCTTTATGGAACTTTTACATTCTATGAATTCCCATTGTATGTGTTTATATTGATAGAAAAATATAAAGGGCTACATGCACCGCCAATGCCCTCGCCAGTTATCGCTCTGCTGGAAACGTCTGCAACTAAACCGGATACTTCAGTCACTGAAGAGATTCGATATTTCAATTCAACATCAGCATTAAAATTAAATGAAAGAGATCAGCAGCGCATCGAGAACCGAACCATAGCGATAAGTAAAAATGCTAAAAAAGAGGGAAAATTTGTAATGCCTCAAGAGAATCCGAACCCATCGGTAGCAGTCATGTTAAATGCCAAAACCTCCAAGAAAAGCAAGAAACAAAAGCATTTTTTATCAAACCTGTCAGGCATGGAGAGGAGTAAGGCCGAAATGAATGTCCATGGTGGTAAGGCTCAAGAAAAAGCGCAGCGGAAAGCAATGAAAATGTTTCAGAAACTAGCAAAGAGCCAAAATGAGGGTGGGGGTAGTCAACTTTTACACCTGAAAAAGTCAAAGAAGCGTATAAATCGGGGAACATTCCCATCTCTTCCAGACGGATCGTCGGAAAGGATCAAACTGGAAAAGATCCTAAAGAAACAAGCTAAGCATAGACAAAAACAGTTGCAGGGACAGGGCCTGCAGTCTGAGCTTGAAAACAAGACCCTAGATATTGCTCCAACAACCAGTGACCCTGCTAATGTTGCACTGACTTCAAAAGCTGCAACGAAAAGCCATGAAGAAACTGCTATAAAAAGTAATGCTGATAGTCGGACAACTGTTGTTGGCGAACATACGGAGAATCAGGACGAATTTCCATTAGTAGGCCCTGCATCGGAGGCAGTGGGACCCCAGGGACTATCAGCAACAAAAAAGCATAACAGCGAGCCAGAACGTAACAAATTGGATATTTTTAAAAAAATTTCAAAGCCAAAAACGCCAAGGCTTGATGGCCCAGGGCTATCGGGCTCATTAGCTGTGGCAGGAAATCTATTTGAAAGCACAGCTAGTCCACCACTGATTAATTTACCATCCGGAACGACCATAACACCAGCGCCAGCACTGGGACTCAGTATGGAACAAATAAATGTGGCCAGCAGTATTTCAGCAGTTGGTCATCAAACGCTACCCAACTACGGTGTGATGATGCCAACTCCACAGGCACCATCACCTCAGTCAATTGTGGACCTAATGATCATAGATTCGTCAAAGCCAAAGAAACGAGGAAGAAAACCAGGTGGCAAGAATCAAACCAAGCTCATTCACTCAGCAACTGACACTGTAGTGCAGCTGGAGTCGCAGCCGCTGCCTCCCATTCAATTGATGAAGAAGGGCAAGCAAAATCATGTAAATGCACTGTCAGTTTCACTGCCGTCATCTACATTGCTGATGAATCCCAGTTTGGTCCCTATACCTGTACCAACGGAGCCCCTTAACTTGAGTAATGTACCTCAATGTAAGGTGAAGGAGAAAAAGGACCGAAAGAGATACAAGACAAAATATGAGTCTTTCCTACCCGAAAATGAGAAGGAAAAGGAATTAGGCTACAACGGTCACCCCATCGGGAATACCTCCCCTACGAACCCTTTTGTACATGGTACTAAATCCAGTTCTATTGTTCCTAATGCTGGCCAATATATGGCGGTCGGCGGAGGTATGCCACATGCGGCTTTATATCCGAGCAATCCAGCGGGAATCGTTCCATTGCTACCACTTTTACATTTTCCACCTCGACCAGGTCTGATACCATCCGGGCCAGGAATCTTTCCGGCGACGGCAGGTCTGGTCGGGTTTGGAAGTAGCGTCTCCATGCCACCATTCATGCCTTTCCCAGGAACAAGTGGAGCCGTTACTGATTCAGCTTGCCGTCCATCCGCTGTTGATACTAGTGGTACGTTAACCAGGACGAATCAATTATGCATTTTCGTTTATTTATATTTGTTTCCTAGAAACAGATCAGAACAGAACAGATGGCCAGTTTCTGAGGGTGCCCTCCGCTCAAACTGATTCTCAGACGGAGCGAAACTATTGTAATGTTGCTCCCCTTGTGCCAGAGTCTATGAAGTTTAGTGTAGGTGAGTTATGATTGCATGCTCTTTGGAACACACATTTGTAATGCATTTGAATGCAGGTGGAGTTGGATCAGTAGCTGGAGCTACCATTGGTGGTGCAGAAGTCGTATCAAAGCCAAAGACGAAACCCTCTGCACAGGCTACCGGCAATCTCGGTGATCCGATTGAGGTTTCGGATGACTCTGATGAATCAACACAAAATAAGAAACAATTATCCCCGACAAACCTTGGCAGATCGGGCATGTTACAGCCGCAACTTCTGCCGTATGCAATAACACCAGCTACATCTATAGACGATTCTCTGTTACATTCCAAGGACATACTTCATCCCTCCATTTCCCCAAATTTTTGTGAATCGACCAAGAAGTTTAAAAAACAATCAAAGCTTGGCCATCCAGATGTTAAAGTGTTAGCTAGCTCATCCACACCTTCCTGCAACACCCCCTGTTTCCCACAGTTTAATATGCCCAATTTCAAGGGTGGTGACAAGTTTAGCTTGGCTGGTGGCGCGGATCTCATTCCATTGTCCCGGCTGGAGTGCGGTCTGGCGTATTCCTCTCAAACGGTTCCCGCCACAAGCTTGTCAGCTGGCGCAACGTCTGGATCTGGTTCCGGCCTGGTACCCACACAGCTGAATATTTCCGAGGATCAGCAGTTTATGCCAAGTTTTTCTAGCTACGAGGATATAACGATCACACCAACTAACACATTGTCCATGGGACAAGGACGAGATGAACTGAAAATGCGCAAACTGCATAAAAAGCTGAAGAAACCCAAGGAGGGAAAAGTAAAAAAAAAGAAGGACAAAAAGGATAAATTGAAGGAAAAGGATAGAAATGGAAGTAATATTCATAAAAGCGAAAAGAAAATCAAAGGGCCCGACAAGAAACAGAAGAAGGAAAAGAAGAAGGACAAGCAGGTGGGTTTCTTTGTCTAAATTATGCTTGCTACGAGTGTAACGTTGAGCGATCATAATTTATTATGACTTTTAGCGCATTATACTATACATATATACTTAATACACATATTTAAAATTCGAAATATAAACATAAACAAAATTTGAAATATTCCTTAAGTTACTTTGGAGAGTTTCATAAATGAAACTTGAAGACTTTTCCAGCCGTTCAAACAATTAAAAACTTGATCTATAATCTATACAGATTAGACACCCCCCTGTTTCGCTCTTCATTTCAGATAATAACCCTTATCCCGGCAGATGCAGAAGACTTCGTAAACAATCATCATCTGCCAAAGTCGAACGAACGTATCTCTAGTTGCGAAGTCTTTTCTGGGGTATCTGTAATGCCATCCATTCCAATCCAGCCATCACCAAAATACTCGCCAAATGCTCCCCACGACACCACACCCAAATTGGAGCTTTCCCCAAATCCTGTCCCAAAACTTACACTGAAACTAGGTGGTAAATCCACACCATTACCGTGTGCCGACAAGGATAGAGACGCACAGGACGCTGGTATCGTACAAAATTCAACTATGGGGGGTTATCCAAGCAAAAGGGAACGCGAAAGGGATGACTCCCCAGAACTAGCTCGCTTTTCCCCATTGGTTACCGGACCACCCAAGGCCAAGCCATGTGAGTGCGATATTAACCCATCTGCAATGATTAGGCGATTAATGAATTTATTCAAAATTTAGGTGAAACTCCATTTCCAAGCATATCAAACAATACGGTAGTGCCTTTAAGCAACTCTAACGCGACCAAAAGTCCGGTGAAACCTTTAACCATCTCCTTGGCCCCCATGGCTCCGCAGATGGTGACAAGCCATCCTGCTGCTGCTAATTCAGGCGGATGGATGTCTAATACTAGTAATAGTGCTGTAGTGTCGTCCACGCTTTCGGCCAGCTCTGTTTTGCTGCCACAGCAATTGATGTTGGCGTCCAAGTCCATTGTGAATAACTTTACTTCGGTAATGGGAGTCAGCACAGAGACGCCTTTGGGGACAGGTCTGTTGCCTGTTTCACCCAACAATTCTCCAGACTGTCCTCCACAAATTGTGGAATTAAACCGCCCTTCATCTTATGTTGATGCCGAAGGTAATCGAATCTGGATTTGCCCGGCATGCGGAAAGGTGGATGACGGTTCCGCAATGATTGGATGTGACGGATGCGACGCTTGGTACCATTGGTAAATAATAACGATAGATTGTCATTTTTCCTTTGATTTCCTTACGAACTCTATTCGCAATCAGGACCTGTGTTGGCATCACTGTTGCTCCAAAGGACAATGACGATTGGTTCTGCCGCGTTTGCATAACTAAAAAAAAAGTACTTGGCTCAGAGAAGAAAAAGAAGCGAAACAAGAAAAAGTAAATGTTGTCATTCATTTTAAGAACAAACCCCATGCAATCAACAGTTTTATTATAATGTTTATGTATATATATTCAATAAAGATTTATTATGTAGAAAAAATCAAGCAATACATATCCATCCGGATATTGCTCATTTTAACACGTATAACACATGTGATGTGTGTCGAATACATATGTATGTACATACCCATACATACATACCTACATATAATATATGTACAAATGTTCTACAGATGATTTTTTACAAATTATAATTGGACACCGAAACCGACCTTTCCTTGTTTTGGAACGAAAGCTGGGCGCTTACTTTGAACCGTAACTTACCAGGCTGATCGGGAGCTATCGGGAGAAGATAGCTATCCAGTCAATCCAAGGCAACACCACACCTAGTCTCAGTATATGTTATAAGAATGCCAACAACTTATTCTAAGAATTATAACATATACTATGTTCCATTGATTTTGGCAACATCACAAAATTAAGCTGGCAGATGTAAAAATATGAAGGCGGCTTTTAAGTCTGCCTTCTGTGCTAGAGAAGAACATTTAATCGTCGTTAAGTGTATGCTTACATATGAATATGCATGTAATGTATGTATGTATATATGTATCGCTAAAGTATTTTCAACAACATCGAATATATCAAGTATTAATAATTACTTTTCAAACATATTGATATTTTCATTTGCTATGGCATTGATTGATTTAGAGTCTTTGGAAAAGAAGACAAGTCTTCTCTATACCGGATCGTTATTATACATACATGAATACATCTGTATGTACTATTGTATATATTTAGTATGCGGGACTCCCTCCATTAAAGCAATATCATTTTCACCACACACATGAGAGTAAAATCATGCAATGCAGGCATTTTTCATGAAACATTATTGAATTCAAAAATTAAGCTTATTTATTTAGATTGCACTCAATACTAGCTACAGCTTAGCTTGTTATACAAAGAGAAATATGTATTACAAAATGATTGATATCAATAAGTGCTTTATTTCATTCTAAACATGTTCATATCGCCAGTATAAGAGACATGCATACATCATACATATGCACGTACATATGTACATTGTATAAGTAATAGCTGATTACAGTTTTGAACGGTTGGGTTAAATGTGATACTTGGCCAAAATCAACGTGTTATTCTTATTTGGTTTCTCAGTAGCCGATGTTTAAACTGATTCAATCGAAATAGCCCATCATTTATCGCGGTAAAAAAACAATTTAACTATCCATTCCACACTTATGTGTGAATCTGTCGCATCGCAATGCATAGGACGACAGTAATGGTTGTGCAATGAAATATAAGCATATATTGGCCTGGCTTTAATCTTGAATCTTAATTCGATTGACTTGTTCTTTGGTGATTGCTTATGTCCTGGCCTGGCTGGTTTTTTGCCTGTGGTGGTGGCTCATTAGAGCCTGTTATATTACAATGTGTTGATTGCGATGCTGACTCGTCGGTTGAAACAGACGGCACAGTGGCTGCTATTGGATTAGATGAGTCCTTTCGCCTACCGTCATTGTTAGTGGCATCGGCTGATGCACTGCTATTGCTGCTAAGTGCCATTCGCTGCATTTGTCGGATCACTGTTGCCGCATAGTACGCTTGCTAAGATAAGAATACAAAAATGTGTGAGAGTCAAAGGGATTGGGATTGGCTATGTAACTTAACGCACCTTCCAACGTGACTTAGCAAAGTTCTTCTTTAGTTGCTCAGAAACAGTTCCGTGAATGTTCTTGCTACTGGCCTCATTTCCAGAGATCCTTCATTAACGAAAAAGAAAATAGTTATTTTGCCCCATAGATAATAAGTTAAAAGTTCTTTCAAAAAAGAACTATTTTATTTGTTCATTAGGATTAAGGTGGTAACACTTACCAAGGATGAGCCAATGCTTGCTTGCATGTAAATCGCTTTTCGACGGTGACGCACATTAAGTTTTTAATAAACTGTTTGGCCGACTCGCTTATCTCGTCCCAGTAAGGGGAATCGAATTCGAATTCACCTACAATTGAAATGTATTTTAGTAGGCATATTTACTTCATTCATTCATTCATTCATTGAAGACAACCTTTTAATATTTGAGCAAAAAGATTTGCATCATTTTCATCATAAAATGGGGGATAGCCACACAAGAGAATGTATGATATTACTCCAATACTCCATACGTCAACGGCTTTTCCATATGGCTTTTGGGCCAGGACCTCTGGGGCAACATAGCCTGGGGTTCCACATGCTGTAGCCATAATGCCAGAGTCCTCCATTTTTGATAGACCAAAATCGCTAATCATTATTTTGCTGTCGTCTTCAGGACTGTAGTAAAGCAAGTTTTCCGGCTGAAATAGCAAATTCTATTTAAAGCAGATCTAATGGCAGGAAAAGTTCCTTCTTAACTGGAAGGCGAGTGTATTTGAAGGGCCCTCAGGTAATAAAAAACGACTAAAACGAGTATTTAAAGTGCATAATGTGGAAGAGTGATCTCAGAAATGAATTAAAACTATATGCAAATTGAAAACGGGGTATTTTAGGACATTACCTTAAGATCCCGATGCACAACTCCCTGTTCATGCATATAATCTACTGCCTCAAGAATCTGTCGTATAAGATGAGAGGCATCCTTTTCGGTATACGAACCCTTTTCCACAATGCGATCAAAGAGCTCACCGCCAGTCACCCTAAAGAAAGTGCAAGTTTATGAAGTATATGTATAAAACAAAGCTAGTATATGGATATCAAAACACATACAACTCCATTACTAGGTAGACCTTCGACTTGTCCTCATACGTTTCCAGAAGTTGCACAATGTTGGGATGAGTTAATCTAAAAATAGATTTGAGAAAACTTTATTTGGATATACAATGTACATGCATGTGGAATGGTCGTGAAGGTTGTATTTTTAGTATGTGCTTCATATACATATTGAATGTGGTGCGAATAATAACTACGACGCAAGCATTCAAAGTGTGAATCAATATTGATATTCCCCTGAATTGCATTCAATTAAGTTCATCATCTTGCCAATGTTCTATAACTCACTTAAGCATAGTTCAGTGTGGGATCGGGGTATGAACTCACCGCGTTCCATTCGGACAGTTGGCATCGAAATGATTTGCACTGAACCTACATGAAAAGAAAGTAAATTAAGCAAACAACCAGAAAGTGTTTAAAACAATACAAATAATACAACTAAGCGAAGAAAACTAAAATATACGAATATTAGCTGGCTTATATCCATTTAGGAACCTACAGACAATTTGCTATAGAGCGGAGAGTTACAAAATCAATTTAAATTGGAAAGGGAGAGGGAAACTGAAACGGAAAAGTGGCTAGAAAATATACATAGTTACGATACATATATTTTAATGTTGAAGGTAGAAGGTTTTCGAGCTATAATGATTGTTGAAGGTGCGACTTTTTAAGAAAAACTAACACATTTTTACATACTCGAGATCCATCCACCTCGAGTTGAAATTTATTTGAAAATGTCAATCCTTATTAAATTTACTACCTACCTACCGACCGACCAACAATATCAGTTTTGTTGTTTTGGATTATTCCTTTTTTCTTTGCATATACGATTGAAGTAAATTTAGGATCAGAACTTTGATATATCTATGTATATATGTATGTATATGTAATATAAGGAAATATTGAGAACGACCCGGAACCTTGTCTGGCTAAACTAAACAGTTTAAACTTGTAAATCAAATATGTAGGTATAACTATAAAATATATTTTATTTTTACGCAAAAAAAAAAGAAGAAATTAATTAAGCGTTCAGACATTGTATCATAAATGGTACATATGTGTGACATCGACTACCAAAGTTACCAATTTAAGCTTCAGTTATAATTCTTGAAAACATTGTAGCAAGGCAAGGTTTAGAAACGAATGTGGGCTCTCATCACATCACATCACATACATGCATGTATGTATATAAACATATGTATGTATGTATGTATGTATTCGAAAAGTTTCATTGGGGAATACTGGATTGATGTACACTTGACTAACTTTATCTGATCTGCGACTTACCTTCTCAGAACACGTATTTCATTTTCCAGAGATTCTTCCTTTCCCTTGAGGGCTTTCTTGTCGATTATTTTAACAGCAAAATGATCGCCAGGAGTATCCTTGCTCTCTGCCAATCGCACTTCGGAAAAGGCGCCGCTAAGTTTGGAAAGACGATCACCATATTAAAAATTATCAACAATAATGCTGTGTATTACTCACGTCCCCAAAAGACCATGAAGATTGTACTTCTCCTCAATTGACACTTGCTTGTTTAACTCCTTCATATCCTTTGACTTGGCCTTCTTGCCGGAGTCCTTCTTGCCAAATAGTGGCATCACGTCGAAGGAATTAAGTTTTCTTTTTAATGTAACCGAACCGTCAATGTGTGCAAGCGTGCCTCATAGTTGTCGTCGCCTCATGAACAGATTTCGTCAGACTTGGCGTAAATTTCTAAAAGAATTTTCAATAAGACAAGCATCTTATCAGCAGAAGCGGCACGAATACATTCCTAAAACCATTAACGGTTGTTTTCGCTTCTGGACTCAAAAAAAGTCTCAACAGTACGCTCTGAGCCAAAGGTTACATTCAACTGATTGCGTTCTGGTGCTATACGCTATGCTAAACATTATGTGTATGCACTCCTATTCGATTCTTCGCAGTGCGATGTTAATCACAAGTAAATTAATATTGACTTGATCGCTTGAAGTATTAGGTAAGTAAAGAAATGCTGTAGTAGTTGATGGCCAAATTCATAAAAAATATATTGATCAGCTTCTGCAGCTGAGTCTCTTACAAAAATGTATTTAGTTTTAGATGCTCAATCTAAACTAAGTAATTAAGAAATCATATGTGTTAAATCCCTATAGCCTTTAAACCTTTTATATTGGTTGTATTTCCGTTTATAGGCAGAAGGAGAGAGGAAAGCGTACACTACGACGTACTCCACCTGGTATAAAAACGTTTTTCTTGGCACAAGAACTTGTTTTCTTTATTCTGGCTATAATGATTAAGCGATTAGAATTTTGGTACTTGTTAGATTTCAGAATTCGAAAGGAGACATGTAAACATTTGAAAAAAGTACATACATACATGTATGTATGTACAGCTGCGTCGGAAAAAATAGCACCGTGTCACTACTGTGTCTGTATTGAGAGATTTTGTATAAATAATGGTTTTATTTATCTGTTTCAATCTAACATAAAAACTTAAAGTTGCAATTCAACGTATCTGGAAGTAATGCTGAATTCGAATGAAAATAGTGGAAAAGAAAATGATTTATTCAGGAAAAAAATACTGCTAATTCAAAGTTAAAAATAATACAAAATACAAAAGTTTTCCAAATTCGTCATTAAAATACGTTACTTCAGTTGTGTTCAAAGGTTACAATTATATTTTGACTCATGGCCTGCGGTCTTGCTAATTTTTAAAGATTCTTTTAGGTCCTTTAATTCTATGGACGGCTAAACATATTTGAAAGTATTGCGCATCGTTTTATTTGAGCAACCGACGATTTGCCCTACCGTAGCATTGGTTTCTCCTTCTACAATTCATGTTTTGGTTCTTAAACTTTTTATACCCGTACCTGAAGAGTTAAGGGGTATATTAGATTTCTGGTAAATGTGGATGTGTGCAACGCAGAGAAGGAAACGTTTCCTACCCCATAAAGTATATATATTCTTGATCAGCTTCAATAGCCGAGTCGATATAGCCATGCCTGTCTGTAGAGCAACCATAATTTGTTTCCAGATTTATTGTATTTCGCAAACTGACGCTCCCATCTCTAGGAAGGTTCGTGCAAGCTTGTTTGGGAATGTTTTTGACTAAGCTTTGGTATTCCATAGTTCTATGATTTATTCAAAAAGTATATGTCTCATATCGATATAAACATCGAAACAATCTGATCTGAAATTTAGTACCAAGCCATTGCATAGAAACCAGGTTCTAAGCCACAGAGGTTCACAAAAATATTAAACTAATTATGTATATACTCTTCAAATGTTGCTACAATAAAACGTAATTGTAATTATTAACCAAATATATGGAATGTATTTTTCCGTACAATTATAAAAGTTAATACAAAAGTTAATGGAGGATGATCCTTTTGAATTTTGGGTTCAAAATTTTAATATTTTTCTTTAGCTATTTATATTGTTTATTAAGTTCAAACCGTATTTTTCTTGACCACCATACCAATACTTTGTTAAACAAAAAGAAATACTTTGTCCACATTTCAACGTCCGCTATTGTACGAGTACCTATGTAGGTACATGGTTGTACATATGTACATATTTATCCGAAAAGTTGCACACGCACCAAAATGCCTAAGTTTTTACTTAGTTTCATGCATATGATATGTTTACGCAAATAAGCATATGTATTAGAGCGAAACCCGTTGGATGTACGTATATACGCTCATATGTACACATGGACATGTACAATGTACATACGTATGTTAGCACAAACGTACTTAAATGTAGTCAATTATTACACATATTGCGACTTGAATTAGTTATACGTCCTTTGTAACATGTAATTTGACTGAAATTCCAAATACGTTGAATATTTATGAACATGCACACACACATATGTGAATTTATGTAAGTTATCGTACTTACAGGCTTCAACATTTACAAACTTGTGTGAATAAAATCGTGGCTTAAAAATGTTTATCACGCTCTAAATGATAATTTAGACACTATTTGAGAAATTCACTTTTATGCATTGAAGTCCGGATCGAATCGACGAGCTTCTGTAGATAAAACATGAACTGGTATAAGGTATTAATTACAGTTATTTGTTCTAATATTGATTTATTGATTGAATTCAGGCGCTGGCGCAGCGCAGCTGATGAAATGAATGAATGTATCGAATGTTTTTTCTACGATACGATATTATATGATATCTAAGAAATTTGCGTTTCGAGAAAGTGTGGTTTGAAATGTTGAGTCAGCATTAATAAAGTTCAGCATTTTTTTACGTACAAATATTATATTGTATCCGATACATTAATTAATATTTTATAAGACTGACTATTCAAAGAGTAGTTTTATTCCATTATTTACTTTAAATGTTTCAACAAAACAGTTCGCATTTCGAAATTTTAAACGACTCTATTTGACATTTTACGATTATTACATGCATTTAACAAGGTGTGAAAGGGCAAGGAGGTGGTGTGGTGTGCCAATCATGGGCGCCAAATTACAATCTTTAATTTACAATGTAGTTTACGTCCTTATATGTATACGGTTTGATATATTTTAAGGTATGTAAAGCTACATAATTATAACGGGATCAAATTTTTTAAAAATATATTTACTTAATCTATATATGTAAAACAAAGTCGTGTTAGTTCGACCACTTATAACTCGAGAACGGCTGGACTGATTTTCATAGTTTTTGATTTGTTGCATTTGTTTCCGTCCCGATTAGCAAAGTAACTATTAAAAACGAGAAGAAACGTTGGATACCGTTCCTTCAAAAGAATTACCACAAATCTAATATACCCCTTAACTCTTTTTTGAGTACGGGTATAAAAATGCAGGTTAATACCAAAAAAGCAACCGATGGTATTGGATTCCCAAGCTAGGCCCAAGCTAAATATAGAAAATTTATATTTTCCGGCGCGATTGCCTCCCGCAATTAGCGTTTGTTCTTTTATTTTATCGTTATTATATCTGAATCAGATCGGATCATAATTATAGCCAGAATGACGAAATTAATTTTCAGTTGCTTCCCCCGCCCCCTTCTGCAGAGAATCGCTACTCTATCTCTTTCTCGCTCGCACACTCTGCCGCGTTCAGTGCGCGAGCAACTCCTAGCGGAGGAGATGTAGAATCTAAATGGTACATGTATAATCTACATGTTAGATGTCAAATATACATTGTAGATGTAGATAACAAATGTAGCAAAAAAATGTAAAATGTACAATTTTTTTTTTTAATTCTAAAAAATTATAAGCTCAAAAATGTATATACTGACTGAGTACTGGGTATAAGTAGATTCGCGTCCCCAAAAGCGACTCACACGTTCCTTCTCGTTTTTTGGTACATCCGAGCCGCTTCTAAAAAAACTTAGCTTTATATTTGTGTTTAAAACATTGACAGAATTTAATAGAAGCAGTCACAAATGACCACGCTTCAGTGTTTTCAAAACAGATATCCATTCTAATATCTCCTCCTCGTCAACATGATTAGTTTGTGCAAGAATATATTTTGGTGCTGAATTACATTCACAACCATTCAATATTATTAATATTCATTTTAATTTTAAAAGTAAACAAATTTTCCGCCACATATCTATCTAAAAACAAAAACAACGTTTAATTTCAAAGTCAAAACTATTAAAAATTATAATAATAAAAATTATTAATAATTAACTCTTTTTCCTATAACAGGCAACCTTAAACCGCATGGTCCATCTGAGGGTTAATCAAACGCTCTATTGTTGTTTCACTCGCACTAATTTCCAGTACTGTTAACGGACTACTTTATTCCGACGAGACCGACCACCTCATATATTTGCATCATGAAGAGACGAATAAACATCGACTCGAATCGATGTCCGTAGCCAAATATCGATTACATCGATGTTTATCCAGCTCTTAAAATACAAGAATAAATAGAATTACAAATTGAAAAACAAGAAAACTAACTCTAATCTAATGTCTCGTCGCCGTATTAAACTCAAGTCTTTACCTTTCTTTCATTGTTGAACGTTGTCACGTCACTGTTGTCTATGGGCCAATATTTTACTTGAACGCGGACGACTGAAAATGTGTGTGTATACGAATGCATGTATGCATATGTATTGTATTTTATTCGCTTAACGAAGTCATGAAATGTAATAATAAATCGAATGTGTGTTAAGTTGAGTAGTTAATCAACTAAAGTTAAACGACTCAAGTGTTATGTTGTGCTGATTCAAAGCAAAATCTTATCAAAAACGTACAAAACAGAAAATCCGCAGTAGCGTCCTCCCAATTCTACAGCATACATACAATTATGTTTGTATGTATGCAGCTGCATCAGAAAATGCAGGTATCGGTATCAATGCATGTGCGCACACAAAAGTAAAATCGTACATATGTCCTGAAAAGGAAATTTAAAGTGCTGGGACGGGACTCTTAAGATGAAAGTGAATTAACGACCATCAAATTCTGATATTTAGCAACTTTTGTAAATTTCTCGCCTCCCAACAGCCTGCCATGGAACGTGAATGATTGTAATGTAATGCTGTCCGGACCATGCGATCGACATAATATTTTTGTATATGAAAGAAAGCGCAATAAAACAACTGAGCAAAACCTCGAAGATTCAAAATGCCATCAACGTACTGTAGTGTCAATAGACGAGATTGTAAAAGTGATTGCACCGGCAGCCGTAACACCATTTCTTCCATGAATAAATTGGCTTCCTTACAAACTCCATTTCACAAAATCATTACATTGGTGCAGTCTACACTCGTTCCTCAAATTTCAACGCCGATACCGAAATCAGTGCACAATGGATCTCGCTATTTTGCAAAAATGTCGTTATTATGTATAAGTTGGCTGATTGCATTTCAATGCAACTTAAGATTTACATACGCAGATCAAGGTATGATTTCCTTAGCCTTCCCAAATCCAATCTAATCGCTAAGTAACCAATTTTTGTAGTTGTTCTGTTGGACACGACCAGAGAAGCTACTCTGGAATGGACACGATATCCGTATGGTCCACAGGCCCAAACTCCCGGCGTACGTATTCATTTTTTTTATAGCAATTACATATAACATTTACATAACTTGGATAATATGAAATTGTAATACATATATTGGAATATATTTATGTACATACTATATGCGAGTGTGCTCTCATATTCTGGTTTTTTATATTTTTACTCCCCTGCAACACCTATCTTAGTGGGTAGAAGAATCATTTACAGACTTTGTTAAAGGCATTAACTGGAGGAGCTATGTTGTTTGCGATGTTGCATATCATAATGTCAACAACTGGCTGTGGTCGCCGTTTATTGATCGAGGACCGGCTAATCGACTTTATATTGAAATACAATTCACAATACGGGACTGTTCCCTGTTTCCAGGTAAGCCACAAGCTTAGAATATTTCCATCATCCTGTACCATACTTGTTCATACTTTTTTCAGGAAATGCTTTGTCGTGCAAAGAAACATTTAGTTTACTCTTCTACGAGTTTGATGCTGCAACTCGCGAGCCCCCGCCGTGGCAAACTGATAGCTACAGGCTTATTGCTCGCATTGCTGCTGGAGAGGGCCGCTTCAATCAGAACTCCGATGTGGATATCAATACAGAAGTGAAAAGCATAGCCGTGAACAAAAAGGGCGTTTACTTTGCCTTTAGAGATCAGGGTGCGTGCATAAGCGTCCTCGCAGTGAAGGTCTATTACATTACCTGTCCGGCCGTAACTGAAAACTTTGCGCACTTCAACGAGACGCCTACGGGAAAGGAAATAACTATTATCGAAAAACAGAACGGAACGTGCGTAGAAAACGCTGAACCCTATGAATCACCTACATACCTTTGCAAGGGTGATGGAAAATGGACGATTCTTACAGGCGGCTGCCGCTGCAAGGTCGGCTACGAACCAAACGATGTAAATAAAACATGTACAGGTCAGTATTCATATTGCATATTAGATATAAAACTCTCATAAATAATAAGTACTAGCAGACCCGCGCGCTTCGCTGCTTACTAAATGCATTTAATGTGTAGAAATTCATCGAAATTAAACAATGATAATTAAATGCAAAAAATATTCTTACACAAATTACAATTTTTTAGAAGTCAATTTTTCATACAAAGAGGTATACAAAAAAATCGATTCTGGTCTACAGAATGACAAAATGAAATGAAATAGGCGTTCAACACACAATTTGTAGACCAATTTTGAGATTTTTTTGATTAATTTTTAGTTCTTGAGGAACCTTTTTATAGAAAAGTACAAATTTGTTTGTGCAAACCATGCCACATTCTCTGGCTATCATTTAAAAGAAAACAGCATGAAATGGTGCACGCGTCGCGGCTAGAGCATTTTACACACATATTGATACAAGTACTCAAAAAAGAGTTAAGGGTTATATTCTAGTTGAGGTAACGATACGATAAAACAAAAAGCGCAGTATCGTAGAGTGACTATATTTATCAGATTATCAGAATCTGGATCAGATCGGATCATTATTATAGCCATAATGAAGAAATTAATTTGCGGTGGGTACCCCAACCAATGCGGACGCTACTTATTCTCTTTCTCGCTCTCACACACTCTGCCCTGTGCAGTGCGCAAAATGTAAAATGTAAAATTTTTATAAATTCCACATGTATCATAAGCTCACATATTTATATATTGAATGAGAACGGTTATAAAAGTAGAGTTGCAGCCACAGCAGTCCTTGTCGTTTCTATTCTAATTGTATGTGTACGTATGTGATGTTACTTATGTATGGATGTAATTGTTTGGGAATAAAGAGTATCGTCCAATTATGAGCAGTGGTAGAACTATTTATTTATATGCGTAACTATATTGCGTGTTTCCCTTTTTTTCAGAATGTCCCGTTAGCACATTTAAATCGCCTGAGGTTCGGAAATGTATGCCGTGCCCGCCCAACTCCAATTCCTCAAAAACGGGGTCACCCTTTTGCATGTGCTTGCCAGGATACTATAGACATCCCCGGGACGGTCGTCACATGCCTTGCTATAGTCCGCCAGCTGCACCTACAAACCTCACCTTGTTGTTTGTGGACCAAACTAGTGCAATAATATCATGGAGTGCTCCAGCTAGGAATGAATCGCAGCTAGTCGAAGGCCAGGGCCAGCTTTATAGCTACCGTAGCGATATTGTGTACAAGATACGCTGCAGTATGTGCAGCTCAAATGTAATGTTTAACCCGTCAACAGACACATTTAACGAAACAAAAATCACGCTTACTAATCTCGATCCCGTGACGACATACACGGTGCAGATTCACGCCACTAATGGCATATCATACCTCATTGACTTGAGTCTCCATTCAAACGAAACGTCAGCAAACAATGAAATTTTGTTTGCTAACTCGTCTACTGCAAGCAATCAGCTTGATTTAAATGAAATAACGACTGAACACGCGGAAATCATTTTTACAACTGAATCTGCTCTACTTTCAACCGTGTTCAATTTACGAATTTTGGCCATAACCAGCAAAGATGCCGATCTGGAATGGGACAAGCCTCTGCAGAACGATGCTCCTTTGGAGTTTTATGAAGTACGGTGGTTTCTTAAGCTCGAATTGGATTCCATTAATAAATCGGCCTTAAATACAAAGGACACGAAGGCACACATCGAAGGACTGCTGGAGAATACAGAATATGGATTTCAAGTTCGCTGTAAAACCATCAATGGCTACGGCTCTTATAGTAATATGATCTATGCGCAAACACTTCAGTCCGTAAGCTCGGGTAGGTTAAAAAATTCGAATCCATTATCAACGTTTATAATCAAACAACTGCCTCTATGCATGAAAATCACAGTTTATGACGATTCTGTCCAAATACGATTCATAGCTGGTGCGATTGTGACGGGCGTGCTTTTTCTGGTTATATTTATTGTTGCCACCGTCTACTTTATGCGATCTAAGCATCAAGATGAGCTCGATAAGAAGTCTACAAATCATTTGCCTTTACCGATGGACTACGCCAGTAATGAAGGTAAGTTTAACCCCATTAACCATGCATACTACATATGTATATGTACAAACATATATGTAATATATATTCTTTATTAGGATTATTAGCCGAGTCAATACAGCCATGTCCGTCTGCTTCAAACCCATACTCGTATATTTCGATCAAAAGATAAAACTAACTCAAATGAGTATTTGTAATTTGATTTGGCTTGTGGGTAATTTTTGTCCTCTAACTCCAGGTGTACAACTACTTGGGCTCGACAAAGATAAATCCTGTTTTGTATTTTCTGAATTAAGATAAAGGACAGAACAATAAGATTCAGATGACTATAGCATAAACATAGCTGACCCGGGACCAACTCAACTGAACTGAACTAAAATCTTTATTATTAGAGCGAAAAATAAATATTTATGAACTCGTGCTAGGATTGCTAACAAAGGCTGATAAGATCTGGTACTAAATGTAGATAAAGGCAGCGAGAAAACCAAAGTTTTCATGTCCCTTTGCGTGCTTTAGCACTGTAGGGTTTAAAATAGCTGACGAATCTCAATGGGATCGCAGGACCGACAACGATAATTTTTGACTACGATCAATCCAGAAATGCATTAGTGCACTGCACACTCTTCTTAATTTTCTTTATTGTTATTGATATCGATATTGTTAGTTTTTGAGCAAACTCACTCGCTTTCTTATTGCCAGAATCATGAATTTTGTAAAATGAAACCTTAAACATACATGTATTAATATCCGCCTCCTCTAATCCCTATTAAAACTGATCTCTCTTTAAAGGACTAATTGTGACATATAGTAAGTGATTTGACTCATAAATTAAACTAAGCCAAATAATACTCCCATATTTTCGAATAGTAAATATTTACCCTACACGGTAAAAAGACCATCTGATCTGTGTACTAGTCGTATGTTTTCGTATATGTATCAATGTTTCAAACTTTCATTTACTTTGCATTCGCACACGGACTCTTGCTGAAAATCGGAGCAATGCTACTATAGTTTTATAATCATTTGCAGAACAAATATTTTCATTGACTGAACATATATGTAATATTTTTTAAAATTTATTTTTAGTTAATTCAATGGATACTACTCCAATTGTCAAGACTCTTCATTCAAACGGTATATTTTTTGCATATATACATACATATGTCTTTGGGTTGTACTAATTCTGATTCAATGGTTCTTGGCCTAACTCGCATGTTTTCTGGTTCTGTTACACCAATAACAACTTCATCTTTAACCTACCATATGAGTATATGGGCTTTATAAATACACATTATTAATATATGAACACACATAGATACATAAAAAATTAGGACTATGCGCATGAGTTCTCTTTGGCCAACGATTTGCTTCCCCTTTGTTTTTCCAGTGACAACGCCCTTGTTTGGCAACAGTCGAAGCTACGTCGATCCTCATACATATGAGGATCCTAATCAGGCGATACGGGAGTTTGCTCGTGAAATAGATGCCAACTACATAACTATAGAAGCAATTATTGGTCAGTTTTTGTCACCTTTAACACTTTAGCTGTGGTTTCAGCTGTTACATTTTTGACTTTTATGTAGGAGGTGGAGAATTCGGTGATGTATGCCGTGGTCGTTTGAAGATACCTCCAAACTTTGTGCAGGACATTGATGTGGCAATAAAGACTTTGAAACCAGGTAAGAAATACCAAGCTAATTTAAACGAATTCGTTATGGAATGATGGAAGATCGATTTATAAATCTAAATGGATTATCTATTGTTTCCTAGGATCTTCGGAAAAGGCACGTTGTGATTTTTTGACTGAAGCTTCAATAATGGGACAGTTCGATCATCCGAATGTAATATATCTACAAGGAGTAGTTACCCGCTCAAATCCGGTTATGATAATAACTGAGTACATGGAAAATGGTAGCTTGGACACATTCCTGCGAGTTAATGACGGCAAATTCCAAACGCTTCAGCTGATTGTAATGCTCCGGGGCATAGCCAGTGGCATGTCCTACCTGAGTGACATGAATTATGTGCATAGAGACTTGGCGGCCCGAAATGTTCTCGTTAATGCCCAATTGATTTGCAAGATTGCGGACTTTGGTTTATCACGAGAAATCGAAAATGCAAGTGATGCGTACACAACACGTGTAAGTACAGCCAGTACATCAGTATAGTGCATAAGCCTGTAATTTCTAATGGAGGCTAAAATAATTTTGAATGCGATTTGATCGATTGAAATATTTCAGGGCGGTAAAATACCAGTACGTTGGACTGCTCCAGAAGCAATTGCATTTAGAAAGTTTACGTCCGCATCAGATGTTTGGTCTTACGGCGTAGTTTTATGGGAAGTCATGTCCTATGGTGAACGTCCGTACTGGAACTGGTCAAATCAGGTACACACCCCTAATGTGTTTATGTGCACGAAAGCAGCGTACTAACCTAGGTATTTATCGTTTACGTAGGACGTAATCAAGAGCATTGAAAAAGGCTATCGCCTACCGGCTCCAATGGACTGCCCAGAAGCACTTTATCAGTTGATGTTAGATTGCTGGCAAAAGCAGCGAACGCATCGTCCCACATTTGCCAGCATCGTTTCGACCCTTGACAACTTGGCGAGACAGCCGCAGTCATTGCTGACAACTCGTAACTCACCGGAAACAGACGGGGTTCATATTTTGGATACACAACGCGGACAGAACATATTCATAAGCACAGACTTGTGGTTAGAGAATATTAAAATGTCAAGATACTGTCAGCATTTTAAAGAGGCTAATTTAGTGAATGCTCAACAGGTGAGATAGATCTACATATCATACTATATACTCTGTTCATATGTATTGGCATATGTATAACCGTTATTACTGTTTTTTGAACCACCCTCCCCAGATCTCTAGGTTAACAGCTCAACAGCTTTCGGATATGGGGATAACTTTAGTAGGACATCAGAAAAAGATTTTACACCAAGCCCGACAACTGGACACAATAATCTAATTGATCCATTTTTATTTAGTAGTGTAAACCATAAAGATGTACATACAAATATTATACACACAGCATACATACATATATACAAGCAAACGACACGTGTGAGATACAAAACAAGAAAAACTCATACGTAATATAAGAACAAATTTCTCATTACGATAGCTAAGAATATATAATATATATATACATATATATATATATAGTTAAAAAGATTTCTTACATTTCGCCTACGCCATTTTTTACCTTATTCATGTCATGTCCATTAACAGAAGCATCATCTCTAATGCTACTAGTATCCCATACTAGTTGACTGCTATTTTTCACATAATGCGTTGTGCTATAAAACGGGAAGACTTAAGAAACTGATGCATTTTTATAAGTACACGAATCAAATAACAGTCAGTCAAGTGCACAATTGACATACATCTATTAACTACCTTTGCACTGAGGTTAATATGTTGCCGTAGCTGTGTCATTTGCAGTGTCAAATGTTCACCATATAAAGAGAATAGATTCCTTCGATCTGTGCATGCATTTGCATATTGGCAGACATCCAACGGAAAATTTGTCTCTTCTCCTGATGGTGTCGCTTATCTGGTAGTACTTCTGGCATATACATTTTTAGTTATGTATATAACAATCAATTCCCCCAATGCTAGACGATGTTAAGAACTATTAATGAGGCTGAATTAAATTCATTTCAACACATACCATACAGAAGCACAACATCTAAATGATGTATACATTTTTATAAAAGAAAGCTTTTGATTTTGTATGGTTATTCGGTATTGATATTTGGCTTTCTATCTACATACATACATACTTACACACATACATACATAAACAACTACCTTTATTAGAGTAGAAAACAAATTACGTTAATTATATATTGTAGATTTATTACAACAAACCAGTAAAAGTATACTTTTTGCAGTTCATGTATTTTATTTGTAGCCTGAATCAATTAAAAGAAAAAACCATGTTCGGAAGACAGTTAATCATAATAAAGAAACACCTCCAACGCCATTATGGCTTTTGTAAACTCTGTAATAATTGTTTTATTTAATTCATTTTTTATGATTGATATGGATAAGTTATGTGTCGGATTTGTCAATGTTTGGACACGAATGGAGCTAAATCCATATACATTTGGTTTTCAGATACGGTGAAGACTCTACATACTCTCGACTAAATTTTATATGTGTTCGCCGGGTATCATGCGCCACTGATTTTGCACGCGGTCCCAAAGCTCAACCAATCCCTTTGGTGCAGATTCGTACTTTATCAATCGTCGTCCCAAATATTCTAGATTCTTGATTCTTCTTCTTGATTCTAGATTCTTGAATCAAACGGTATCCGATCTAAGGCTATCTAGGCTTTAAGCCTAGTACTCAGATCCAAAAACTGATAGCTTTAAAATGTCATCTATTCTTCTAGCGGCCAGGGGTATGACCAGATGTGTGCTCTGCGTTCCGTACGCTTACACTGCTCAGACAGATGTTTGATTTTTGTTGGTTATTTATTGGCAAAGAAATGTGTTTCGCTATCAGCAGCAACAGATGCCGTCGCAAACATGTTTTGAAAAAAATACTTGTTTAATTTTCATAAAAATCAATAAATTTCGTGTCACGGTGTTTGTGGTTACACCCCTCTCAAACAGTAGGTCTATTTATTTTTGATCTTCGTATTACCATTAACTTTTAATGGCGATTTTAGTTTTTTTATCAAGTTGTGCTCTGATTTAGTTGTCAGTGTGTTTTGTGACAATGCTTTGATTTAGTTGTCAGTGTGTTTTGTGACATAATCTCGATTTAATATCTTTCCTTGCGTTTCTTTATTATTTTTTAATTTGGGTAATTTTTATTTTTTTATACACTGAACAATGCCAGCAAGACGCAGGGGGCCCATTTGCACCGTCAAACAAATAATGCAAGATTAATGCAACATAATAGAGCAGAAAGCACAGTCCAACAAGTCGAAGAAGATAACGAAAATGTGCGTGAGGACATATCGCACTTGCGTGAATCTCAATCACAAGAAGTACGAAATGAACAAAGAAAATTGGAGCGAAGACGAGGGCGTCGCCATATAATTGACAATATCAGAGAAAATGAACGCCACCAAGAACATTAAGTGCATTAACATCTGCTTCATTCCTTCGTATCGCATTCGCATACGAGGCCGATATTGAATATTCCGTACATCAGAAAGTGTGGATTGGTGCTATGAACAATGTCCCCATTGTCACGCGCTCAAGTATGAACATGAGTCAAGTGGTATGTGTTGCGCATCAGGAAAAGTAGAACTACCTGAAACACGGATCCAGATTCAAACATCTGAAGTCCATTCGCAAAATCCAACAGAAATAGTCAAAAAAACTGCGGAAAATGGTCAACAATCCAATGTCATACTTAAAATGAAAGGACAAGTGTGCCACAAAGAAGGCTCATTGATGCCAATGCCAAACGAAGCACATCAGTTTTTACAAATATACTTCAAGAGTGGTGAGGACCAAAATTGGGCAATCGCGTAGTTGCACGTTGCGGTTACCATAAACTCAATTCGGCAATATCCATGTAAAGCTGGATAAATTACTTAATCAGCACAATGAATTATTGAAATTATTAAAATCAGACATGCACAAATTGGAAAGTGACAATCACGCTATTGTCATCAATCCTGATAAAACACCAGATGATGAGCACGTACGTAGATTCAATGCCCCTGTGGTTGACGAAGTTGCTGGAATTATAGTTTGCGATCGCACAGCGACTCGAGAAATTGTGATTCAAAGAAGAAATAATAATCTTGAGTTTATCGCCGACAGACACAGATTATATGACGCACCCCAATATCCAATAATTTGTTGGAAGGGACAAGATGGATACTGTATTAATTCAAAAAAACGAGATCCCGCAACAGGAATCGAAACAAACAAACGCGGGCAGGATTCTACGATTTAGTGAGCCAACAATTGTCGACATGTACGCAAAGATATAGAGTGAGCGACTGAAATGAAATCAAAAGAAACTGAGTGCAGAAGAATATATTCACTTGAGAGAAGCTATCAATAAGGACGAAAGCGGTGAAATTGGTAGCTCCATAATTCATCATCATATTCACGTCATATGCAAGAATAGACACAGGATGCTATGTTTTGCTTACGGGAGTGCGAACGACTGTGTTTATTTATAATGTTTACATGTAATCCAAAGTGGCAGGAGATAACTTCTCTACTATTAACAGGACAAAACTCAATGCATCGTAATGACAGCACGTCTATTCGAACTAAAATTACTGTATTTAATGAGATTCATTACAAAATGCCATGTTTTCAGTCAAACAAATGGAAAAAGCGAGGATTACGTCATGTATGAGGCCTTGGAGTTCTTTTCGATCATAGACTGTGTTTTAATAGCCATATAGCTGCAACCGTAAACAAAGCTAAGGGTGTTCTAGCGTTTATAAAGCGTTGGTCCGTATGTCACCAAAACATTGTACGTCTCCTTGGTTCGTCCGATTCTGGAATATTGTTCTTGTGTGTGGAGTCCACAAAACAAGGAGCAACAGTCCATTTTCGAGTCGGTCCAAAAACAATTTTTAATTTTCGCCTTACGTAATTTTAACTGGGACTCGGATAGAATCTTGCCACCTTATCAATCGAGGCTACAACTTTTAGACCTCCCTTCATTGCGCCATCGCAGAATCTGTAACGGCGTTATGTTTGTACACAAGCTCCTAGTAGGGGTTGTTGACTCTGAAGCTCTTCTTGGCCAGCTTGACTTTTCTGTTCCCCTAAGACCTACCCGCACCTTTCGTCCGTTTCGTTTACCCTTCTGTAGGTCTAATTACGCTCAACACGATCCTTTTCATAAGATTCGAAATCTAATTATAATAATCTTTATCATACCCTATCCCCTGAATTATCCCTTAACATTATAGCCAGTAAGATATACCTGTTCTTACAATCCTCTAATTTTTAATTATTTCCTAAATCCCCTTTTGTTCTTCTCCTTTAATTTTAATCTTAATTTAAATAAATACATTTGTTGGGAGTATATAAACGAGACTATCTTATAGATATGAAGAAAATGATTCAAATTTAATACAAAAATAAATTTGAAATAGAGAAAAATAAATAGCTCTAGAAGTCTTGGGGGTTGGCGAACGAGCGAAGCAAGTGAGTAGGGGGCTTGCCCCCTAGTATATTATAATATCCATTTAATGGTCATTCATATAGCTGCCTTAATTAGATTCTATTTGTCTTCATAATTCAAATATTTCATTTGGATTTTTGTTCTCATTTTGAACACAATTGTTGCGCACCTGCTACGAAGACTATCGACTGTCGTTTATTATTTTATATATATCGGGTATCGGAAAATATAACTTTCATCAATATATATCAACGGCATCCATGGGCTATTACTCGTTATTGCTAAATGTTTTTGGGGGTGGTTAGCATAAGCATAAACCCTACCACACGGGCAATATAATATATATTGGGTCCATCAGAAGCTCATCATGTGGGTGCAAGTTTATCGCGTACACTTTTGGGATCAGGGCCTTGCCCAGGTGCTCCAATCTCCTGCTGTGCACTGCATAGAGTTTTAAGGGATCCGATGAAATGGCGAAATGGCGCCCCATAATAATATTCAAATTTCGAAGCTCACTGTCGTACAGTTTTTGAAGCTTTTCGGACGCCGAGTTGGCTAACTTTGGCGCATTTTCCAATTTACCCTTCCGGTCGTCTAGTGTATCCTTTCCATAAAAATAGTCCGTAACATCCGTTAGAATGTGTTTCGCGAGTCCCTTCTTGAAATGCTCTTTGTCCCATAGAATCGGGAACGCTTTTCAGGCTTCGGACATGCCAGTCAAGTTTACAGGGCAGTCGTCGGACACTATTTCCACGAGGTTGTTTGAATATCCCGTTTTTTTTTTATTACTTTTTTTCCTACAAGGTCCAGAGCCGAGTTGATTTTCCTCGCACCTACGCGGGACTCCTGTCTATCTGACACCTTTCAAAAGGCCGAAAATAGATGACTGTTGATGTATTACCAGAGCACAACAGAGGCAACTTGCCGCTCGAATGTATAAATAATGGAACATAGTGCCCTGCAAGTTGAATGCAGCTATTACAAGTACCTTCCATTTCGGTACGGGTATATAATAATCAGCCAAGCTGAGGGATATGTGTACATACCATATGGGACAGATGATACTCGTCTAATATTATTACAAACTTTTCATTTCGAAAATACTTATGTGAGGCCCGATACCAAATTGACTTTGCTGACTTTCACATCTGCTATGTGACTCGGGCTTTAAAGGTACTGGATCGTGTTTTTCAGATCGTTGGCGTTAAATTCCACTTGTTTAAATGATATGAAGAGATAAAACATGGGACAGACGGGGCGGCGGTGTGTCTATTGGTCCGGCCTGTTGGGAAATGCTAGTTCCTTCATCCGGCCAGGGCCCCGTCTGCGCCATTTAAAACTAAACACATAACTTAACTAAATTGCACTAGTAGCACAACACTCACCAAGTTTTATTCCTGTAATTCACCACCAAATCCAAACTCTTGCTCTTTACTGGAACGAAACGATCCTGATCGATCCAATCGATGTTTTAACCCAATAAATCGATTGCTCGATTACTTGAGTTATCAAGCGCTCTGCTGGTACTGAGCGGGCTGTTACTAGCCAAGAGAAATAACATGTGTAGCGTCATAACAGGATTTCATAAAAGATTTCACCGCAATCTTTCACCACAATCACCACACCTCTTTGCCTTGCCCATAGTGTCCGGTAGGTAGGTAAGTTGGTAAGAAAATGCATATTCTGCAAATGATGCTCAAATTAGTTGCCGGCATATCGTGGCGTTTCTAAATATTAAAATCATTCCATTTGGTTTGCATTTGTGCCCTTAGCTCACCTGGCAGCGCGTCTACATGTATTATGCCAGTACTTTGTTAGTAACTCTCTAGTAGCAGTAGTTCCTTATCTGTAGTTAAGTGGAGCTACAGCCCGACATATGAGCATTGTTACGTGTGTGTGTACGTCTGAGGACGCGCGGCAAATCGGCTTAAACTCTCACTTAAATGCCTAAACTAACTACGTACCGTAGAGTAACTACGTACCGTTAACTTAGTTCGTAACTATCTAGTAACAGTAGTTACTTTACCTGTAGTGTAGTTAAGTGATGCAACAGACTTAGCATCCCATTTTGAGCCAAATCGTAGTTGAACTACCGTACACGCATAAGTTGTTAGAGTGTGTACTAGTTAACTAGGACGGGACGCCGTTAACTAGTAGGTAGCAGGCTACTGAAGAATAAGCGACTACTGACCCGCCGACATATAGGGCGTGTGTGTGTGTGTGTGGACGCGACGTACCAAATAAGCTGTAATAATGAGTGGGAGGAGATACGTTAAGTCTTGGTTGGATGACTGGCGCCAAGCAGGGCCAACGCATCCGATGAGTGTGGCCCTTCTTTATGACATATTTATCGCTAGTAAAAACATCGATTCCCGAAAAAATATCGATGGTTTCACCAATCAAAGAATCGACACAGTGTCATGATACTAATTTTGCAAATTATTGTGTGTGAAAATAGTTTGCGGTGAAAAAAGCATATGCTTTGGTTGGCATTAACAATAAAAGTACGTACAGCAGTGACACTCGAAAATAAATGGGCTAATAGAAGCCAGAATACATACATATGTATGTCTGTATGTACATGTGCATGTTATGCATAACATTGTCATGAAAGATATAATGATATGTTATCAATTTAAAATAACGCCACATATCTGTGCACGTATCTACGCAATATATTTAATTATCATTTTGTGAAATGAAATGGTCATGAAATGAAAGAATATCTAGTGAATTTTTTTAGACATGTGTATGTGTGTGTGTGTATGTACATATATTTGTCTCGTTGCAGAATGAGTGTTGCCACGCTTTAAATATTTTACATAATGACGTTAGAGTTTGTAATTTGCTTAAGGATAAGCTTACTCCAAGTCTCTTAATAGCTACCGCCCATAAATATAATGCAAAATCTATTAATACATTTTTATGTATATACTCTCATGATTTTGTTACATGTGCACCACTTGAAAATTTCAAAGGCTTGGCTTTCTGGCCAGGTGGCAACATTGCAATCAGTTTTTTCACTCTCTTGTTTCTTTTTCCGTCCGCGTTGAACGTGCCCTGCAAATTCGCATTCAATTCACATCGAAATTGTAATTATATTTTGACAAGAACTTGTTTCCAGTTTTAAGTAATGTCACATATGCTTTTGTGCATCTTCGCCAGTTATTTAATTATCATTTTGTGAAATGTGAAAAGAAAATTTCAATCGCTTCGATATGTAAATATGTATGTTTCACTACATACACACACTTTCTGAATCGTATGTATGTATGTATGCATTCGTATGTAGAGAAAATCAACTTTTCGTTCGCATACGAAAAGAAATTATTGCAAAAATATTTAAGTGCAGAAGTATGTACATATATACATAAATAGAAATATGTGATTTTCGAAGTACAGCAGCATAAAGGGCAAAAAGTTTTTTGACGTAATTTTTGGTTCTTGGATCTCCATTTTGTACATTATTCCAGTTTTCGTTGGTATTTTTCATGCACACAAAACACGCGAATATATGTACATTCATACATACTCTAAGCATATACACATATACATATATTATATATTTATATTTATATATATGGATCAACATATATGCGCGAGTGTGTGTGTGTATGGATACACAGTTGATAGAAAAAAATATATTGTTTTGTTTGAATTTGCATAAAAAAGAGCAATATTTTGTGTGGTGTGGCTGCTGGTTAACCGCGAGTGCAAAAGAAGGAAACGTACAGAGTTAAAATAGGGTGATTGCGTCAATGACGACGCTCGACCAGAGTTGTCAAGTATGTTCCACACTTGGATGTGTATGTACGAACATGCATAAGTATGCGTGGTGTGGTTCACGTACCGACCTTATTTAATATTTTATATTTCCTTTTGTTACTTACCACGAAATCTTAACAAAAACCAAAATCAATGGGATAATATTAGTTTTCGTTTTTCTTTCAAATGTAATGTTAGTTGCCAGAAATGTCCCAAGTATCTGAGCGATACGACTGGTACATACAGCCGAGTTATGTTATACATATGTACATACGAGTAGAAATAAATTCAGTATTTTTTATAACAAAGCGAATAAATAAACTTAAATAAATAGTATGTATGTAATTGGCATGATAGTACTACATACATCTATAAATGGTTTACTAACCCATGTACTTCTTAACATTTATTCTACTTTTTATCTTCTCGCAGTACGCAGTGGCGGAAAGGCAACGAAACCATACGGAAACCGAGTTGAAATATACAATTCATAAAATAGAGCAAAGAAGACTCTTACTCCACTCCATAGAATACATACGAATTATTAACTATAGCGATTATTGCTTTTGATAATGACGTTGACGATCAAGTTGATGCTGCAATAGTTGGGAATGCAACATTTGGAGCTAAGGATCAGTTGGAGCACTTGAACACAATGCGCGAAGCGCTCTTTTCTCAGGATGGCTGGGGTTGCCAGCATGTCAACCAGGATACAAATTGGGAGGTACCAAGTTCTCCTGAGCCAACCAACAAGGATGCATCTGCACCGCCCATGTGGAAGCCGAGCGTCAACAACGGCACAGATCTCTGGGAGTCGAACTTGAGAAACGGCGGCCAGCCGCCAGCTCAACAAATTCCGAAGCCCTCTTGGGGTCACACGCCATCCTCCAACCTTGGCGGTACGTGGGGAGAGGACGATGACGGGGCGGATAGTAGTAGTGTCTGGACAGGAGGCTCAGTTAACAATACGGGATCTGGTGCAGCCGTTGGTGTAAATTCAAGTGGAGTCAACGTTGGCCCCGCCGTTGTTCCCTCCGCTGGTCCTCAGTGGGGTCAGGGTGTTGTTGGAGTTGGCGTTGGAGTTGGCGTTGGACTAGGATCAACTGGTAATAATAGTGGTTCTGGCACTAGTGGAACCTTGCCTGTGGTAACACCAGGATGTAAGCTTTGAAAATTACAACAGTGGCACTGTGCAACTAAATTCAAACATCCGAAAAGTTTCTAGGGAAATTCCTTACAAAAGCAACCCATTTCATTGCCCGGATCAAAAAAGGAGGCAGGCATCAGTAATTATTTCTTCCTGACAAAAATTTTTTTGGACCACAAACATTCTACTCGAATCATTTGATAGTCCCAAAATTTAAATATTTTCAACTCCATCCACCAAATTTGAGTAGATTTGAGTGTTCCATAATTCGGTGCAATTTCGTCGGCGTCTTGAACATTTTTAGAACAGGCCCGGGGCACCAATTTTGACCGCTTTGATACATAGTTGGGTTGGTGTTGCACAGTGTTGTCGAAGTACATTTAGATATCTTAAGACCAATTTTTATAATGTTTTATCGGTTCTCGTCTTGTGGGCTTGTTTTCCTTGCAGGTGGAAGCGGTTCAAGCAATATAGCTGGAGCGAGTGGAATTGGAGCTGGAGGTGGAAATAATGCCGGCAATACTGGCAACGGGTGGGGAGATCCTCGCGAAATACGGCCGCTGGCCGGAGGGGGCGGGGGACCTATGGACATTCGAAATGTCGATCATCGCGATGCATTACGCGCAGGCGGAAGTGCTGGAGCTCCGTCCGGGGATCCTCGTGACATTCGCATGATTGACCCACGCGATCCCATTCGTGGGGATCCCCGTGGAATATCTGGCAGACTCAATGGAACTTCAGAAATGTGGGGCCACCATCCGCAGATGTCCCACAACCAATTACAAAACATGAACAAAATGGTTGGGCAAGTTTCCGGGTCGAATGTTGGAGCGGCATCCGGTCCTGGAATTGGTCCCGGCGGTCCGGGTCCTGGTGGCGTCTCTGGTGCCGTATCAACCAATATTGCAAACCAATGGGGACCGACCCAAACGGTGGGAGTGGGCGGGGGCGGTACAAAGGACAAGATAAGTGGCTGGGAGGAGCCATCGCCACCTCCACAGCGCCGCAATATTCCAAACTACGACGACGGGACATCTCTGTGGGGGCAACAGTCCCGTGTTCCTGGCGTCGGCGGCGGCGGCGGTGGTGGAGGGCACTGGAAAGACATGACCGACTCTATTGGACGCAATCACCTGATCCGTGGACAAAATCAATCTGTTGGTATCGGTATAGCAGGCGTTGGCGTTGGAAACAGCAATGTTCCAGTTGGCGGCAATCCCAACAATCCCATGACCAGTGTTGTGGGACCACAGGCGCGTCTTTCATCCGTTAGCGGCGTGCAGCACAAGCCAGATGGAGGCACAATGTGGGTGCATACGAACAACGTAAGCGGCAGAAATACAGTTGCAGGCGTTACCGCTTGGGGAGACGAAAGTCATAACATTGGTGTAGGCGGTCCCAGCGGTGGATCTGTATCTGGCAGTAACTGGGTGGATGACAAATCAAGTGCAGGAATAGCACAAAATTCTTGGAGCGACACGTCGACCGTTGGTGTTGGCTGGGGCAGTAAGCAGAGTAAATTGCCATCAACAAGTGGCTCATCAGGCTGGAGCACGTCGTCGAGTGTCGGTGTTGGTGTTGTGGACAGTAGTGACCTCGGATCCGATTGGAGCGCCCACGGTGGCATAGTGGGCAAATCACAGCAGCAACAGCAAAAGCTGGCTGGGTTGAATGTGGGAATGGTAAATGTTCTCAACACGGAGATGATAAAGCAAAGCAAGCAGTACCGCATTCTGGTCGAAAACGGATTTAAGAAAGAAGACGTGGAACGTGCCCTAGTAAGTGCCAATATGAACATTGAGGAAGCGGCTGACATGCTCCGGGCCAATTCGTCTTTGGCCATGGATGGCTGGCGTCGGCACGAGGAGAATCTCGGCTCCTACTCCGATCACTCTAGTTCAACGAGCAGCGGTGGCTTTGCTGGGCGCTACCCAGTGGGCTCTGCACAACCTTCGATGTCATTCCCTCCTGTAAGTGATGAGGCGGATCAGGCGGTCGATGCCCTTCTAAGCAGGTGCACAATAACATTTTGAACATTTCTTTTTGTTTCCAACAGAATAATCTTATGAACAACATGGGCGGTGCTGCGGTGACAGGAAGCGGAAACAACAATCCCAACATGGCCGCCATGCAAGTACAAAAGTATTTGAGTCAGGGCCCGCATGGCGTTGCCGTTGGCCCTCAGTCCGTGGGCAACACCTCCTCGGTGTCAGTGGGATTCGGACAGGGTTCATCAAACGCAGCAGTGGCTGCAGCAGCCACCGTCAATATTGCAGCTAACACAAATAATCAACCGTCTGGTCAGCAAATACGCATGCTGGGGCAGCAGATTCAATTGGCCATCCACAGTGGTTTCATATCCAGTCAAATATTGACTCAACCGCTCACACAAACTACCTTAAACCTGTTGAATCAACTCCTTAGCAATATAAAGGTAATTTCTTTTTTGAGGTATTATACCCGTACTCAAAAACGAGTTAAGGGGTATATTAGATTTGTGGTAAAATTGAATGTGTGTAACGCAGAGAAGGAAACGTTTCCGACCCCATAAAGTATATATATTCTTGATCAGCATCAATAGCCGAGTCGATATAGCCATGTCTGCCTGTCTCGATGAGCGCCTAGATCTCAGAGACTATAAGAGCTAGGGCAACCAAATTTGGTTTCAAGACTCATGTGATATCACACTGCTACAAGTGTATTTCAAAATTTCGCCCAGCCCCCGTCCGCCTCCATAAAGGACGAAAATCTGTGGCAGGCACAATTTTAAAGATAATATAAAACTAAAAACGCAGTATCGTAGAGAATGCCCATATCTACCAGATTGTCTAATCAGATCGGATCATAATTGTAGCCAGAATGAAGAAATTAATTTTCTGTTGCTTCCCCCGCCCCCTTCCTTCCACACTCTGCCGCGTTAAGTGCGCGAGCAACCCCTAGCGGAGGAGATGTAGAATCTAAATGGTACATCTATAAAATACATGTTAGATGTAAAATATACATTGTATATGTAGATGTAGATAACAGATGTAGCAACAAAATTTAGCAGAATGTAAAATTTTTTTTTAAATTCTAAAATTCTAAAAAATCATATGCTCCAAAATGTGTATACTGACTGAGTACGGGTATAAGTAGAGTCGCGTCCCCAGAAGCGACTCTACGTTCCTTCTCGTTTTTTTTTTAAATCGCTTGCAAATGCCCTTTCTACCTAACTTAACCACCTTTATTTCTAATTCACCTTGTGCAGCATCTCCAGGCAGCTCAGCAATCTCTGGCTAGAGGCGGCAATGCCAATCCAATGGCAGTGAATGTTGCCATTGCTAAATATAAGCAACAAATCCAGAATCTACAAAACCAAATAAATGCACAACAAGCCGTTTATATAAAGCAGCAAAATTTACAACCGAATTCGCAACAACAGCAGCAGCAACAACAGCAACAGCAACCACAACATCCATCAGCACACCTGAACAACTCTGGCAATGACTATATGAGAGGTCACGATGCAATTAATAACATGCAAGGAAATTTTTCTGAGCTCAATCTTAACAAGGTAAAAAGCGGTCGACAACGATTGCGATGACTATATGGCTTAGATGGTACAACGTTTCACGTATCGATTGAATTTCAGCCAAGTGGATACCAAGGAGCATCCAATCAGCAGTCCCGTTTAAATCAGTGGAAGCTTCCAGTATTAGAAAAAGATATAAATGCTGATAGCACGGACTTTTCGCGGGCTCCAGGTGCGACTAAGCAAAATTTATCGAACAATTCAAACAATATGGGCTCTTTGGGCCTGCAAAATGATGGGTAAGTAAAAAAACATTGCAAAAAATTAAGCTTTCAATCATAAGTTCCGGTTAACTCAACTGTGATGTCACATTTTCACAAGTGTGTTTTGGACATGCCTCTTTCGGATGCAACAAGTGCGAAAATCTGTAGAAACGCAGCATCATAGAATATGTTCATTATTATTGCCGGAATGAAGAAAGCAATTTTTCTCCCTCTCCTATCGTCTTTCCTTGCGGATTGACCGAGGATTGTATTTTGTTGGTGAAAAGAGAGATATAACGTAATTTTTGGCATGGAAACAGTTGGAATATTCGTCATTAATGGAAAGGAGTATAGACGGAGTGCAAGAGTGAGCGTGAATACTAAGTTTGGGTAAATTTATAGTCCCGCTGAGAAGCATGAAAACTTCATGTTGAAGTATTTTAAGGAATTTAAGGAATTAAAAAAAAAGTAACACATTTTCCGATCATGTTGAGTTTAATTCTGATGCATCTTTTTACAATATATAAAGTATGGATATAATATATAAATATGTTATTGTTGTTATTTACATATTTTTTTAATTCATGCAATGAGCCCAACAAACCATGTACTGCTGCTCATTTCAGAAAGTGAGAGAAAGGGCGAAACTTAATGGTCATACGGAACAAAGATTTTTAAAACGTAAAAAATACAATATTATTTTAACATATTTATTTTTTTTTTTTGGAGCTCGTTAACGTATCTTATACCGTTTCATGTCCTTTTTATTTATAAGCTTAATACTAGCTATTTCCCAAAATTCAATTAACTTGTTGGCTATTATTATTTATTTTATTGTCCAACTTTTCAATACGTTAAAAAGTTACAGACAGCTCCCACTTTCATATAAAAAAAATGTGCAATGTTTGGTTAATTACAACAAGAAAAAATATACATAACATTTGTTTTAACGGGAAGGAACGTTGTGAGTCGCTTCTGTGGACGCTACTCTACTTTTATACCCGTTCTCAGTCAGTATATAAATTTGAGAGCTTATGATTTATGTGGAATCCATGTGGATGCAAACATCATCGTTTACCATAAATCTAATATCGATTAACTCTTCGAGTACGGCTATAAAAAGATGCATCAGAATTAAGGCCAACATGATCGGAAAATGTGATTTTTTTAATACCTTAGGATCCTTAAAATCTTCATGCTTCGCAGCGGAGGCTAGGAAGTGATTTTAGACACAGTGTTTTGAAGAAAGATTCTTAGAATTCTTCGTAGATTCCAATTCTGGGGGACGTTCTTTCCGAAAAATTGCCCCTCAACTAGTGAATAAATATAATTGGTATAAATCATAAGATTACATATACAAATTTATATGCAACGACTCTATTTAATGGTAGTGTTAAATAGTGAAATAAAACTTATCATTGTTATCCTAGTACATGGTCAACTGGACGTAATATTGGTGACGGTTGGCCAGATCCCTCATCTGATAACGAGAATAAAGACTGGTCAGTTGCACAGCCAACTACAGCAGCAACTGCTTACACCGACCTGGTGCAAGAGTTCGAGCCAGGCAAGCCGTGGAAGGTAACCTGTACAACCATGCAAAGTCGAAACATATCCAAGCAGAAGTTTATTTTTAAGGGTTCTCAGATCAAAAGCATAGAAGACGATCCCAGCATAACTCCCGGCAGCGTTGCTAGATCTCCATTGTCCATTAATCCGACGCCAAAAGATGCTGATATATTTGCCAATACTGGCAAAAACTCGCCGACTGATCTGCCGCCTTTAAGTTTGTCATCGTCAACGTGGAGTTTTAATCCTAATCAAAATTTTCCAAGGTGAATCCCAAAAATTATATATTTGCGATATACATACATAACTATTTATTATACATTATACAAGTTGGTCGGACAACAGTCAGCAGTGCGCATCCACCTCTGAGCTGTGGACAAGCCCCCTGAATAAAGCATCGTCTCGAGGACCCCCGCCTGGATTAACTACTAATGCCAATAAATCTGGCAACGGAGTAAGTGGCGCCACTTCAACATCATCTACGATCGCCGGCAGTGCTAATGGCTGGCTGCAGACGCGAAGTGGTGTCCCAACAACAAATACAACTTGGACTGGAGGCAATACATCGTGGAGCTCGAGTTGGTTGCTTCTGAAAAATCTTACAGCTCAGGTATGCTCTACAAAAGTTCTATAAAGATAATAGACAAGTGTTGTACTTGCCTGTCGTCAAATTGGTTCTGGCTAGTCGGTTATTCAGCATTGTCCTCGATTTTTCGGATTTAAAGTTTGGTTTTGTGCTCAAAGTGTTTATATCGTTTTATTTTATTTCCAGATTGACGGTCCTACCTTACGTACCCTGTGCATGCAGCATGGCCCTCTTGTCAGCTTTCACCTATACTTAAACCAAGGAATTGCCTTATGTAAATATACAACGCGGGAGGAGGCGAGCAAAGCGCAAATGGCTTTAAATAACTGTGTTCTCGGCAACACAACAATTTTTGCTGAATCTCCGAGTGAGAACGAGGTACAGAATATCTTACAACATTTGCCGCAAGTCCCATCCTCAACCAACTCTGCTATTGGAGGTAGCGCTGGCAGTAGCGTTGGTACAGCAACTGTTGCTGGGGGTAGCAGCTCGGTGTCTAGCCTATCTGGAAACAGTAGCAACGGAAATGGCAACGGAAACGGCGGCGGCAGCGGCAATAGCAGCGTCAGTGGCAGCAATGCAAGCACAAGTGTGGCAAATTCGAATCTACTTAGTACAAGTGGTGGGGCGGCTCCCAATTCTGGTGGTGCTGGCAGCTCCGTAACGGGTCCAGTCGGCGTTGGACCAGTCGGCAGCAGTACGGTGAACAGCAATTCCGTGAATGGCTCTGCAGGTTCCGGAAACAGTGCCGGCTCCAAGAATACCGTAAATAATATAACAATGAGTGGTGGCCAGTCCGGCGCATCTGGCTTAACTAATAGCAACAGCTCCACGTGGCGTCAGACTACTCAAAACCAACCTTTGTCCGGTCAAAGCAGGCCAACAGGCAGAGAAGCTGACTATGATTATATATCTCAATTTGTTTGTTCCATTGTTGATGATTAAAAATCGATGACTATCGGTCATTAACCATCGACTATCGCATTCTGTGACTCAAGACACACACACCCAAAAGCTTCAAATGATTCGATACTAAGTATGTATGGAAAGCAAGACCATGTTGTGAAGTATATAAAAAATGGATCGACTGATAGACGAATGGACTTAGAATTTTGTATGCCCGTAGATTTATTTTTCTTCATCGTTCATAGAGTTAAACTTGTATGTGTAAGTTACAATTTAATTAAGGAAAAACCCAAAAAACATGCTGTCAAAAAATGAAATACTTGAATCGTTTGAGTAACAAACATGAGCATACCTTCCTATTTGAGTGCAAATATTCAGACTCTTTAGCGCCCCTTGCTTACCGTGGGAAATGAATTGGGGAATTCTTAACAATATTTATACATTAAAATGCCTATATGCGTCTATATATATATATTTATATATATGTATGTATATATGTATACAAATATGTGTACATATGTGTTAAGTCTATGTCTCCGTGTGCTTGTCGATCATCCAGCGACCATTCATGAGTTTTTTGTATTTCAAAAAAGAAAAGAAAAAAATACCTGTGTTATATAAATTATAGGAAGTTATAATCTTATTACGGTTTTGCTTTCATTAAAGCATTCCCACCGAAATAATTCGGTTATACATTATTAGATCACAATAAAAATATCAATGAAGTTATTTAGAAAACCGCCTTTGAATATTGACCCATACGCAATTCGTGGCAATGAATTCTCCTATCAATATTCTAATGTATCAAATATTTTAATATATTTGTATTTTTGTTAGTATTAAGTGGATCGGTATTGGAGCTTCACTCGATTGGATGTTGATAACCGCTTAGGTAGGCATTAATTCGCACACATTTCAATAGCAGCATTTGCTATATTACATACATATGTATACCTTTTATACAAATTGGATAAATATTATATTGGTGATACAATTAAAAAAGAAACGGATGTCTATTGCTCGATCATTTTGTATTTATATCTATAAAGAAGAATCTGAGTCTTTTTCAAAATTTCAAAACGTAACAATTTATCAAAGTCAGCTAATGTAAAAATGTATACAAAAATTTTGAACTGTAATTATTGCATTCAATAGAGCGAAATCCCATTTCTACCTTCATGGACTGTTTATCGAAGATCGATGATCGAAGAATTAATATTTGTTTCAATTTGTTAACAAAACAACGGAAATGGATTTTAGTCACTGTTTTCCAGCCGAAACAATTTTAAAGTCTACGTTTGACCACGATGTCTAGGTCTGTCCATAATGAGAACCGTCTCTGAATCATTCTTTATACTCCTCCTACACACGTTACGTGCTTCTGAGACAAATAAATACGCGGGAGAAAAGCTGAGAAAAAGCTAAAATTTTATTGAAGGAAGTTAAAAATTGCGGTACCAAAGAACAGAGTTCAGTATGTTGTAGAGGTAAATATGTAAGTGTAAATATATGTATGTTTATGTGAGTATGTTTAGAGCTGGTAGGTTGGTAGTGGTATATCGTCACAGTAGAGTCTATTGTAGATGTTGAAAAAGTGAAAAATAAATAAATATTTAATAATAATATTATTATTACTACATACACACATACATACGTATGCATATTTCTGTATGTATAAATGCATGTGCAGCGTTCATCTGTTATCCGTGTACGAGTAGTTTTATCAAAGTCCTACAACTAATAAATGATAAATAATTAAATTGCTGTTACAGTTTAAATCCAATCTCAAAATAAATAGAATATACTATGCATTATATACATACATATGTACATACATATGTAACTTTTTAACAAAACCCAAGTGAGCATACATAAATGCATATGTACATATGCATGTGAAACATCAAGGAAACAAACCCACTAATAAGTAGTTAAAAAAGATATTATACAGGCGAAAACTTATCACATACATACCTAAAGCGAACTTGAAATTGTTTAAAATAAGTATTTGAAAATAAATATTTTAAATTCGGCTCCCGATTCATTCAATAACTGCCATCGAAATGACAGTCGCGATAACTTTTTAAAGTTTCAGTTTAGTTTTAGCAGATCAAAAGAGCACATTGCAGCACTCGTACACTGTGCCTAACGCCATAGAAATCGGTAAAAATCGAGCACCAGCTGGTGGGGTGGCCAAGTACACGTGGCTACTCGTATGCACTGCCCTACAGAATGCACTAATACGGCTTCGTCAGAATGAAATCAATGTATCTTAGAATGTAAAAATTCATTAGCAAATTCGAGCTAGTCTTGTGCAAAACTATCTGTCTGCGTTCTCATAATGTATTGGAGCGGTGCCGTGTTATGTACATTTTTGTTTGTTACTTACACCTCAGAGGCTCCCCCCGTAATAAGAGTCGGTAATAATCTTCAATGGTCGCAATTAGAGTTTCTGCTTTTACTTGCTATATATTTCCAAGGTGCACTTTTTCCAAAACATACGGGAAAAGACAACTCGGAACTGGCCTTTAGATATGCGGTTCATAGATTGAATCGGGACAAGAGCCTTCTGCCAGAAACTAAGATTGTCTACGATATTGAATACGTCAGTCGATTTGATTCGTTTGAGACAGTACAAAAAGGTATGTTCAGTAGGTACAATCCCAGTACCTAGGTAATTCAGTGTTTTTATCCGAATTACTATATTCGCAGTGTGCAGACTTGTGCAGGTTGGTGTTCAGGCTATTTTTAGTCCAACCGACTCTGTTTTGGCAACTCATATAAATTCAATATGTGACGCCCTGGATATTCCAGATATAGGTCGTTCCATCCACGACTTTTCCATTAACGTCCATCCATCCCAACAATACGTTAACAATGCATTTATCGATGTTATACGCTATCTAAATTGGACTAGATTCGGCATTTTGTATGAAAAAGATTATGGTAAGTTCGCTGTTTTGTATTCAAGATATACATATGGATGTATATACATTTACCTCAATTCTGGAAATATGGTTTGTAGACATTTCCTGTTGGCTTTATCTTGCTTCAAAAATCACATCGATGTTTGTTATTGTTATGTTACATCTAAACATACATAGATACATAGTACATAGTATGTATATATTATATTTGTATCTGCAGGAATTATTAATTTACACCAGCTTTCACGTTCCGTTCAAGCGGAGGTGCATATGCGAAAAGTTTCCCAAGCATCGTACCTGTCTGTGTTGAACGAGTTTAAGAACAAAGAGATACACAATATAATAATTGATATAAACTCGGACGGCATTACAGCGCTGTTAAAAAATGTGAGTGGGGGAGTTACACTCAGGTGTAACAAAGGTCGTCTAACATTAGTTGATTGGAAATTCTTTCATTCGGGTTGGCAGATTCTACAACAGCAGATGAATGAGTATAAATACCATTACTTTTTCACAAGCTTCGACCTGGAAACTTTTGATCTGGAAGACTTTAAGTATAATTTTGTGAACATAACATCGTTCCGACTGGTCGACATCGGTGATGTAGCTGTGAAGGAGATACTGAAGGATCTTGAGTTCTTTGGTGAGCAAATGTTCCAAGAATCCGATGCAAACTTATATTTACGAAAAGCGGTAACCATTGAGGTAGGTAACCATTAAAGTAACCATATGCGTACGAGAATATTACAACTAATTAGACATACACCAACCGTGTCCTAACCATGCCACGGTGCTTTGCAGACGGAGCCAGCCCTAATGTTTGATTCGGTTTATGTGTTCGCTATTGGACTGCAGACGTTGGAGCAGTCGCATACTTTGTATCTATCGAATTTGACCTGTGACGATGAAATTCCGTGGAATGGGGGCTTGAGCTTGATTAATTATATAAATGCGGTTCGTATAACACAGTAAAATGCTAGTACATAATCGAATATACATACATACTTATAGATACATATGTATGCATATATAATTCAGTAAAATGATCCTACAGGTTGAATGGAAAGGTCTGACTGGCCCTATTCAATTCAAAGAAGGACAGCGTGTTCAGTTCAAGTTGGACCTAATAAAACTGAAGCAGCACTCCATTGTGAAAGTTGGAGAGTGGACACCCCAGGGATATCTCAACATAACCGACCCATCAATGTTCTTTGACTCCGGCTCTATGAATGTCACACTGGTAGTAATAACGATACTGGTCTGTGAAAATTTTTTTTTTAATGTACATACTATACATATGATAATTTACTGATAAATCTATGTGTATGTATTTTCGATTTCAGGAAACACCATACGTAATGATGAATTATGGGAAAAATTTTACGGGAAATGAAAGATTTTTTGGCTTTTGTGTGGATATATTGGAAACGATTTCACACGAGGTTGGTTTTGATTACATCCTGGACTTAGTACCCGATAGAAAGTATGGTGCCAAGGATCCCGAGACCGGAGAATGGAATGGAATGGTTGCTCAGCTAATGAAATATGTTCGTTAAGACATGCAATTCCATAGCCTCCTTGTTCTCTATCCAACTAACAAATTTTAGAAGGCGGACCTAGCTGTCGGCTCAATGACAATTACTTATGCGAGGGAAAGCGTTATTGATTTCACAAAACCCTTTATGAACCTGGGAATCAGCATCTTATTTAAGGTATACGATTTCTTGTTTGTTCCTGATAAGTATTATCGATTTGATGAACTCAGAGTTATTGCAATTTGGCAGGTACCCGAATCAGAGCCTACCAGATTGTTCTCCTTTATGAATCCGCTGGCCATAGAAATCTGGATTTATGTTTTAATTGCGTATTTTCTAGTGTCAATTAGTATATATATTGTAGGAAAACTGTCCCCCATCGAATGGCACTGTATTCATCCGTGCGACTTGGATAACATTACAATTGGCAATCAGTTTACAATGTCTGACAGTCTCTGGTTCACCATCGGAACCCTTATGCAGCAGTCACCGGACATATATCCGAAGGCAACCTCAACACGTATAATTAGCAGCATTTGGGGATTTTTCTCCCTGATTATTGTCGCATCATATACGGCCAATCTGGCCGCTTTTTTAACTACCGAACGAATGATAAACCCCATTGAGAACGCCGACGATTTGGCAACTCAGACAGAAATTTCTTATGGCACATTGGAGAGTGGCTCGACCATGACATTTTTTCGGGTAGGCTAAGAGCATAAGACCGTTACACCAAGATAATTGTTTAAAAACTGCCCACATGAATAGGATTCCATGATTGAAACTTACAAGAAAATGTGGAGAAGCATGGATAACAAGAATCCATCGGCATTTACCACTACGTATGAAGACGGTATAAGGAGAGTCAATCAGGGAAATTACGCCTTTTTAATGGAGTCCACAATGCTCGATTATATTGTACAGCGCGACTGTAACTTGACTCAAATTGGGGGATTGCTGGACACAAAGGGTTTGTAAATTTCACTTTGCTATGTAGTGATCCGATTTGTTTTTCGGTTAATTATGGTTAATTTCGGTATTTTTTGTGCAAGGAATAATTCCTATATCTTCCTTGCATAAATAAAAAATAAAACAGCTAGAGAATTGCACTTAGAATTGCGAATATCCTCCTACTTGGATATTCTATTAGCACTTTTCTATTAGTAAACATTGGTTTTTTACATCGTTAAGGATATGGCATCGCCACACCTAAGGGTTCGCCCTGGCGAGACAAAATATCTTTGGCGATATTAGAGCTCCAGGAGAAGGGAGACATTCAAATGCTATACGACAAGTGGTGGAAAAACACGGATGAGACGTGTACCAGGAGGAGCACCAGCAAACAATCGAAGGCAAATGCATTAGGACTAGAAAGCATAGGTATATATGTATATGTATTTACTATATGTAGCATATGTAGCTTCTATAGGAACTATAAATACTATCAGGAATGTATTTGAATTTGTAGTTAGTTTTCTTATTATTCTTCATATTTCACAGGTGGTGTATTTGTGGTACTAATCGCTGGTATTATTGTCGCAGTAATTGTTGCGTTTTTTGAGTTCTGGTTAAATTTTCAATGCAATGAAAAAGCCAAGCCACTGCAGAAAAATATCTGCCGCACCGCTGAAGAGGGGATACTGCATAGTGATAGCGAATGCGTTTATATACCACCCAATCGCTCCTTCTGGATCGAAATGTTTGAGGAACTCCGCTACGCCTCGTGGTGTATGAACAAACCCAAAAAACCAGAGCTTACTCAGATATGCGGTGAATGTCGGTTTGACCATGGAGCGATTAATTAGTATTAACGCTTAAATAAAATGAGTTCACAGACTTCAATTTATTTATTATCTGTTTTAATATTAGAAACAATGCGAGTGAAGAGTATGCGTCATTTTGTTAAAACATATACTTTAAATACTTTACTTAAATAAAGCACATGTGCTTATGTAGGTGCGATTAATTTGTATAGGTATCGGTAAAGATTCGGAAAAATACCCTTTATTCGTTCCCTGTAATAACAACTGAGTATTATTACAACATACAGTTATACTCACGTATGTACGTACATCCCATTGTAGATATATTTTGTTATTCATTAATTCACAGCTCATTCGCATGATCCAGCTCATATTAAATGTGAGTCTAAGAAATCAAAATAAAGTCTTTCACTCCAAAGAACACGGTGGAAAAAGTATATAATCAAGTATGTAATCAAGTGCAAAAGTATAAAAACTACGACACACATTGCATTGCATCCATGGTAGACTGCATAGCATAGCATGGAAAATACTTTCATAAGTACCATTAACATTGCCCGCTATTGTACATAATGCAAATCTATTCTGGGTATTCGTATTCCCTTCTAAAAAATATTGTATCTAATACATCTCTCAGTTTGAAGCGTTCAAAGAATATTTGCACATACATATGAATTTATGTAGATGTACATAATTATAAAGTCATGACCATATCAGCTGAATCTATGTCCTGTCAATCTTAAACAGCACTGAGTTACCATTTATAGTTAAATCACCATCATTACCGATGCAGAGCAGAGCTCTAAATATCAGCAAAAATCCATGATAAATATCGATGATGATAAAAACAATAGGTGTGGGACTCGTAACGGCAAAACAACACCACTCCCGCTTAACAGTCGCAAAGCTAGTGACGATGATCAGCAACATATATATATCGACGATGTTTACAAGCCGTTCAAGCCGGAATATTTTTCTATTTTTTACACCAAATGGCTGCCCCTGTAGGGCATCATGAACCTCCGGAAAACCAATAAAATAAACCAATAATAATAAATTTAATGAGTCCGACAGATTCAGTACCGATTCTTTTGATACGGAGACAAGAAATTTCATAAAACGCATCAATCTACAATTATTGAAAAAAGCTGCGACAAATATGACCGCAGGAAGGGTGGGGGGAAGTAAGGACGACAGTGACTGTCTCCGTAACATGCAAATATATACCAATAAAAAGCAAATTTTAAATTTTCCAACCAAAAAAATGCATCTGGGGAGCACCAAGCCCCTGGGGTAGGGGCGCTCATTAATGGATTAAAATACTTAGTCAAGTCAAATAAAACTAACTGGGGGTTGAGATCTTGGCAATGAAATGGCTAATGCATTTTGAAAATAAACTTTCAGCGGATTGTACCCAGAGAATGGAACAGAAATCGAATATTATTATAAACGGAAACCGGAGCCGGAATAGGTATCGGCATTGTGGCCACGGCCACTGCCATGACTAATGATCATTATCAGCCCCTTTCGGTGCAGGGAATCGCACGGAATATCAGTACCAGTATGTTACTCTTACAGTCCTCAAATCAATGATCATTAAAATCCACCTCATCCGCCTTGGGATGTTCTCCTGTGTACAAGAACAGCTCGAACATACTTAATAAAAATATTAACACTAGGCGGACTTAGTCGGTGTTCTTATCATAGGAACGGGATCTGAAAATTTGTTCAATGGTTTGCAACGGTTTCGAATGTGCAGGTAAGTGTGTGGTATAGAATTTGCTGGGTTCTTCTCGGCGAGACATGTAAAACGTTTTGGATAGCCTCGAAAATGGTGTTTTGATTTGGCCCAGGTTGATCCGAGTCGACCACACTGCCAACTCATGATCACTTACTATTATCTCCCCTGCATATCATCAGAAAACTGCGTTCCTACGAATATGATATATTCTCTGGAAACTAACTATACCATGCTTGACAAGCCAAGCTCTGATGTGGGATGCGCGGAATTAATAATCAGACAGAATGTGTCAATTAAATCCTGCGACTATGCGATTATTATTCCTTGGCTATTCCTCCCCATATCTACAAATACATACTCGTATGCGCTAAAAATACTATTAATATAAATGTATTTTTCCCCCACACACTTTAATCTTTTTTAGGTTAGAAGGAAGGCAACATTTCCGACCGGATAGAGTACATACAGACATATTTTTCTTATGTCCGATGCGATATACATATGTACATATGTAGCTAACGTAACAATTTTAGCATCCGTCGACTCTTTGCAATCTTTGATGAACAAATTGGATCAAAGACATTATATCATATAGCTGCCATAGGAATGATCGGAATGGTCGAAAAATTAACTGATAATTATTGGTTGCCGAGGCAGCCGAGTTTATCTCTTTTGATTTTAATATAAATACAAAATTTTTAAGTGCACATGTATACATTCCCATACTAGCAGACGTCCGCTCAATACCCTGCGGTACCAGAAGTGAGCGATGACAAATGTCAACTACGCGTCATTCAGGATTTTTTCTCTGCCGCTGCTGCAGACGAGCAGAATAAGAAGACGACGTCGCGATCGACGCGTTCGTCAGACCAAACTCTGTTTTTTTCTTTGTTTCTTTCTGTTACGACGCGTGCCGTAACAGAATTCGGTTTTTCCGTCGGCGTCGACAACGTTGTTAGAATTGTGCGGTGAAAAGTGAGACGCAGATTTTGTTTATTTTGTGCAAAATTATTATCAGGTAAGTGCAGTGTTTCATTTAATTAAAAATAGTCTATTGTGCGTTGTAAAAAATGAAGAAAATGTGATATTGCGAAATTAAATGAGTTTGGGACAAAAATTTTCATTTCCAAAAACGAAAACAGAAAAAAAAACCACCCGAGTGGTTCTTGAGTGGTTCTTGCGAATCTTGAGTCGAACAGGGGTGTTTTGTTTTTAGCGCAAATGCACTGCTGATCTACTGTGAGCATTGTTAACAAATTGAAAAATATTTTAATTAATTCATCTTATTTTAAAGGCGATTCAGTTGAAGTGCCCGGAAGTGCACGACGGCCTTACGAACATGAGCAAATCAAAAAAAATAAAAAGGTTCTGCGGAAAAAAAACACACAGCACAAAAATGTGAATATGTATACATTTTTATAAGAAAACAATAAATAAAAGAAATTTAATATTTGAAAACATAATTTAACCATGTTTTTACTTAAATACATCACTTATTAGGGCCTTAATTTTCAAGGGAAATTCATCGCTTATTAAGGCCTTTCTTTTTAAGGGAAATTCATCGCTTATTCAGGCCTTACTTTAGTAGGAAAAGTCATCGCTTATTAAGGCCTTACTTTTTAAGGGAAATTCGTCGCTTATTGAGGCCTTACTTTCGGCTAATTCTCGCTTACTATGTCATCGATTATGCTCCTAGGACATCCCCGTGTTAAAGTAAACAGCCCATCGTATGGCAGGTCATCGCTTATGTCATCGAGCTGCATGACGTTGCCATCGATGTGTGGTTGCTTACACATCGCTTACCCGTACTGCAGGCGCCTTGAAAAGTAAGGCCTTAATAAGCGATGAATTTCCCTTGAAAAGTAAGGCCCTAATAAGTGATGTATTTAAGTAAAAAAATTTTATATTTGAGGAAAAAAGCATGGTTAAATTATGTTTTCAAATATTAAATTTCTTTTATTTATTGTTTTCTTATAAAAATGTATACATATTCACATTTTTGTGCTGTGTGTTCTTTTTTCCACAGAACTTTTTAGTTTTGTTTTTTATTTGCTCATGTTTGTAAGGCCGTCGTGCACTTCCGGGCACTTCAACTGAATCGCCTTTAAAATAAGATGAATTAATTAAAATATTTTTCAATTTGTTAACAATGCTCTCAGTAGATCAGCAGTGCATTTGCGCTAAAAACAAAACACCCCTGTTCGACTCAAGATTCGCAAGAACCACTCAAGAACCACTCGGGTGGTTTTTTTTTCTGTTTTCGTTTTTGGAAATGAAAATTTTTGTCCCAAACTCATTTAATTTCGAAATATCACATTTTCTTCATTTTTTACAACGCACAATAGACTATTTTTATACCCGTACTCAAAAAAGAGTTAAGGGGTATATTAGATTTGTGGTAAAAGTGGATGTGTGTAACATAGAGAAGGAAAATTTTCCGACCCCATAAAGTATATATATTCTTGATCAGCATCAATACCCAAGTCGATAGAGCCATGTCTGTCTGTCCGTCCGTCCGTCCGTCCGTCCGTCTGTCCGTCTGTCCGTCTTGTTTGACGCCTGGATCTCAGAGACTATAAAAGCTAGGGCAACCAAATTTGGTTTCCAGACTCATGTGATATCACACTGCTACAAGTGTATTTCAAAATTTCGCCCCGCCCCCTTCCGCCCCCACAAAGGACGAAAATCTGTGGCAGGCACATTTTTAAAGATACGATAAAACTAAAAACGCAGTATCGTAGAGAATGCCCATATCTCCCAGATTGCCGAATATGAATCAGATCGGATCATAATTATAGCCAGAATGAAGAAATTAATTTTCTGTTGGTTCCCCCGCCTCCTCCAGACAGAGACACACTACTCATTCTCTCTCTCGCTCGCACACTCTGCCGCGTTCAGTGCGCGAGCAACCCCTAGCGGAGGAGATGTAGAATCTAAATGGTACATGTATAATCTACATGTTAGATGTAAAATATACATTGTAGATGTAGATGTAGATAACAGATGTAGCAAAAAAATGTAAAATGTAAAATTTTTTTTTTCTTCTAAAATTCTAAAAAATCATATCTCAAAAATGTATTTACTGACTGAGTACGGGTATAAGTAGAGTCGCGTCCCCAGAAGCGACTCACACGTTCCTTCTCGTTAATTAAATGAAACACTGCACTTACCTGATAATAATTTTGCACAAAATAAACAAAATCTGCGTCTCACTTTTCACCGCACAATTCTAACAACGTTGTCGACGCCGATGGAAAAACCGAATTCTGTTACGGCACGCGTCGTAACAGAAAGAAACAAAGAAAAACGAGAAGGAACGTGTGAGTCGCTTCTGGGGACGCGACTCTACTTATACCCGTACTCAGTCAGTAAATACATTTTTGAGATATGATTTTTTAGAATTTTAGAAGAAAAAAAAAATTTTACATTTTACATTTTTTTGCTACATCTGTTATCTACATCTACATCTACAATGTATATTTTACATCTAACATGTAGATTATACATGTACCATTTAGATTCTACATCTCCTCCGCTAGGGGTTGCTCGCGCACTGAACGCGGCAGAGTGTGCGAGCGAGAGAGAGAATGAGTAGTGTGTCTCTGTCTGGAGGAGGCGGGGGAACCAACAGAAAATTAATTTCTTCATTCTGGCTATAATTATGATCCGATCTGATTCATATTCGGCAATCTGGGAGATATGGTCATTCTCTACGATACTGCGTTTTTAGTTTTATCGTATCTTTAAAATTGTGCCTGCCACAGATTTTCGTCCTTTGTGGGGGCGGAAGGGGGCGGGGCGAAATTTTGAAATACACTTGTAGCAGTGTGATATCACATGAGTCTTGAAACCAAATTTGGTTGCCCTAACTCTTATAGTCTCTGAGAACCAGGCGTCAAACAAGACGGACAGACGGACAGACTGACGGACATGGCTATATCGACTCGGCTATTGATGCTGATCAAGAATATATATACTTTATGGGGTCGGAAACGTTTCCTTCTCTGCGTTGCACACATCCACTTTTACCACAAATCTAATATACCCCTTAACTCTTTTTTGAGTACGGGTATAAAAAAGAGTTTGGTCTGACGGACGCGTCGATCGCGACGTCGACATCTTATTCTGCTCGTTTGCAGCAGCGGCAGAGAAAAAATCCTGAATGACGCGTAGTTGACATTTGTCATCGCTCACTTCTGGTACTGCAGGGTAGTGATAGAGACCAGAGCGATCCGGTGGCTGTGTCTGTGGTCGGTGGTCGCTGATACTCGCATGCCCCCAAATGGGTCAGTAAATGTAAATTGTCCTGCATTGGTTTGTAGGGGTTGCCGAGCGCTAGCACTGTGCAGCTTCGATTGCTGCACGCAGAGTCAGAGTAGCAACGGTGCTTCAAATTCTGTTGTACTGGGTAATCACCACCAATCACCACCCGTCATCCATCCATCTCCACCTCAGATAGTCAGTCAGTTGAATGCAGTGCTCGCAGATGCAGATCTAAACAAATATTTCTTAGGATGAAGTCCTTCCTGATCGCCAGCGAAATGTATGCCAATTGCGAAAGCGATGGTGATGGAGTGGGAGATAGAAGAAAGCACGAGGCAAGAGATGTGTAAAGACCTCGCCGCCTCTTCAGTGTCGAACACCCTAGCAAATGCCGCTTCGTCCAATCAGCAGCAGGTAATTATGTACTGACTGCAATGGGATCGGAATAAATTTTTGAAATTTAGACATACATATGTACATATTGTTTATTAAACAGTTCAAAGTGCTGGAATGGATAAAGTCCAAAGTTCATCTAGTTAGGATATCAGGATTAAGTCATCAATGGCACCGCAAAGAACATTTGCTCCGTGGCAGCGACAAATATCTCATCGACGGAACTCACAGATCCAGTCAAAGAGTTTTGGCAGTATGTAACCACCAATTACGCTTAAAATATTATTCCTGAAAGATGTGATAATCCCCCACCACCTGGTGCTAAAATTCAATTCTGTTTTGTTTAATGAACCGTTTCAGGCCTCGTGCACTGCAAATATCGCATGGCATGGAGGAGATTGGCAATATTCGTTGGGAATTGGCCGGAACCTAATTGCTCGTTTGGATCCTCTGCTATTTTTTTGTTTCATTTGGAAGGGAGTCAAGTTGACGGGAAAAGCGGTCTATTTTACAGCCCTGTCAACATATGTTTTGCTCACGGTTTTGTGAGTTCGTGGAATAACTTTACCAGGGTCTTTGGAAAGCATTAAATTCTATATTATTCCAAACTTTTCGAAACTGTCCCAATCTGAGGTATGTATACCATACTTCAGATTACCGATTTGTAGATGGTTTTTGCCATAGCATTTGCTACGAGCCGATTTTAATATAAAATGTCTCCAAGGTTTGGATTGATGCAGTGACGCAGATCTTCTTCTCCTACGGCTACGCCTTGGTACACTTGTCGCCTTAGGCAGCTACAATAAATTTACGAACAATGTATATAAGTGAGTGGAATACATGTATACAGAGTAAATAGGTGCCTATCAAAAAAGTATTTATTCTTACATCTTACAGCACGATTGGGTTTATGGAATATGAACAGCAGCGACCTGTGGCGGAGGTGGCAGCCGCAGGTTTGTCATCCTTTATACAACAGAAAGAACATTTCTTCGTACATTTTTTGTCATTGAACAATAATGAAATAAACATACTTGTGTGCTCTGAAACAGGTCCGGGCTTAGCTTTCCTAGTGTACCCGTTGGCAGTATGCAAGTAAGTTTTTGGATCAGGCTGTACCTCGTAGCCTCGTAGCTTTATTTAAAATACAATTTCGTTTAGGGCGTTTAGGGTTGGTTCACTGCGTTGTCCTCTATGCTGTATATACCAGTATACATGTTCTGGTTGTGGAAACGAACACCTGGCGACTTGTGCGAGGTAAAATTTTAAGAAAATTAAGAAATATCAAATATCAAAACTAAGTTTATCGACAGATCACTGTTTCACAATATCTATTTTCATAAGGAATGAATTGATTTTTATTCTGTATGCCTCTCAGGGTGAAGTTTTCATCTCTATTAGTGTAGGCCACCGCCACCTGCCTGATGTAGTAAGCTTAGCTTGCTTCCCACTTTTGGGAAAATCCTGGAGCGCTCCATCCTTTCCAACTTCAATCCTCTACTCAACCCGCAGCTCTACGAGCTGAAAAAAAAAGAGTTTCCTGTCCGATAGAAGCTTCCGAGTGGTCCAGAATGGAGTTGCATCCTCGGCGAATTCCATCCGGGCTAGTTTTCCACAAGGCAGCGCTATATATAAGGCATGACAAGCCAGAGACCTCAAAGTCCCTCCCATTGGTGATGTTATCAAGAGGCAGGCTAAGCCTGACGAGGCGGCCCGCGAGTACCAGTCACCGTCGTAGCCAGACTAGACGGCCCCCAGTGCATCTGCCTAACATGAGGATCTAGAAGGACCTGAACCGACGTAAAATATAGCTGTGTCACTGACCCACTGACACTGATGATTTATATAGAAATAAACGCTTCTGTGGACGCGACTGTACTTTTATAACCGTACTCAGTCAGTATATAAAGATGTGAGCTTATGCTCTATGTACAATTTTAAAAATGTCATCTCCACCTAAAATGTAGTTTCAATATCTACCATTTAGATTCTAAATCTCCTCCGCTAGGGGTTGCTGAACGACAGAGGCGAGCGAGAAAGAGAATGAGTAGCGTGGTCTCGTTAAATCTTAATCTTAAATCTTCGAGTAAGGGTATAAAAAAACAAAACTGTGTTTGTGGTTGAACTCCTCCCAAACGGCTCGACATATTCTTGTGAAATTTTGTATATTATGTAGTGTAGGTCTGGAAATAGCTCGTAAGGTATTTTTATACCCGTACTCAAAAAAGAGTTAAGGGGTATATTAGATTTGTGGTAAAAGTGGATGTGTGCAACGCAGAGAAGGAAACGTTTCCGACCCCATAAAGTATATATATTCTTGATCAGCATCAATAGCCGAGTCGATATAGCCATGTCCGTCAGTCTGTCCGTCTGTCCGTCTTGTTGAGCGCCTGGATCTCAGAGACTATAAGAGCTAGGGCAACCAAATTTGGTTTCAAGACTCATGTGATATCACACTGCTACAAGTGTATTTCAAAATTTCGCCCCGCCCCCTTCCGCCCCCACAAAAGACGAAAATCTGTGGCAGGCACAATTTTTAAGATACGATAAAACTAAAACTAACTATCGTAGAGAATGACCATATCTACCAGATTGCTGAATATGAATCAGATCGGATCATAATTATAGCCAGAATGAAGAAATTAATTTTCTGTTGGTTCCCCCGCCTCCTCCTGCAAGAGACACAGTACTCATTCTCTCTCTCGCTCGCACACTCTGCCGCGTTCAGTGCGCGAGCAACCCCTAGCGGTGGAGATGCAGAATATAAATGGTACATCTATAATCTACATGTTAGATGTAAAATATACATTGTAGATGTAGATGTAGATAACAGATGTAGCAAAAAAATGTAAAATGTAAAATTTTTTTTTTATTCTAAAATTTAAAAAATCATATCTCAAAAATGTATATACTGACTGAGTACGGGTATAAGTAGAGTCGCGTCCCCAGAAGCGACTCACACGTTCCTTCTCGTTAATCTTTAAATTACAACCCATTAACTTTTGATCGCGATTTTAGTGTTTTTGGATCAAGAAATGCATTGATTTATCTGTCAGAGTGTCTTGTGACATCTAGGTATGTATGTATATATGTATGTTTTTAAACAGTGTGAGGTGTCAACTTGGTTTTTTATGTTATAAAAGCGTTTTTTATGTTTTTGGGATTTTTGTTTTTTTGTGTGTTGTACAGTGAACAATGCCAGCAAGACGTAAGGGAGCCGAGTTCGACCGGGTATCAAACAAACGAGTCAAACAAGATGACGAAAATGTGGGTAAGGGCATGTCGCAGTTGCGCGAATTGAATTTTCCGCACATCAGAAAGTGTTGATTGGTGCCATGGACACAGGAAAAGTGCAACTACCTGAAACTGATACACCAGCAAAACCAATGAACAGCTGGCTCAGCGGGCTGTTTCAGAATCTAGCGTCCTTCTAAAGTCCATTCGCAAATTCAGTTCTTCGTCGTTCGAAGCAACAGAAAATGACAACAATAATGCGGAAAATGGTCAGCAGTTCCACATTTTAAATTAAAATCAAAGGACAAGTTTACCACAAAGTGGGGTCATTGCTGCCAATGGTAAGGACATAAAACGCAGACTCGTGCTTTTTAAAACGCGGTTTAAACTTAAGAATAGAGCAGTTGAAGAATTTAAAAAAACTGGTATTTTTTAGCCGTTATAGAGATAGCGCTTCTTTTATTAGATAACTTAAGTATCTTACATTTGGGTGTAAGCAACTTTTGCCATTCTGAAAAGTTGAGAAATGCAGATATAAAAAAGATCCATACTCTTTGTGATTTCAGCTTACCGTTTGCGAAATATTAAGCATTTAAATGCAAAAATTATGACGAAATGAAAAAAAAAATATCCTTGTTCCTTTGGTTTTTTTAGTTTTTAATTGCTTTTCAGAATGGCAAAGATACTCAAGTTAAGTGAAAAAAGCGCTACCTCTGAAAAATGTTTTAAAAAAAATATACCAGTTTTCAAATATTCTTCAAACAAATTTCTGCCATAAAAAAAACCATAATTCTTTGATACAATTTTAAGCTCCCAACCTATCAGAAAAAGTCGGTTTGGTTCGAAGCGGAAAAATGTTTTGTCGAGTAGAGTTATCAAACAGAGATTTTAAACTCATTAAACTTACTAAAAAACGAGAAGGAACGTGTGAGTCGCTTCTGGGGACGCGACTCTACTTATACCCGTACTCAGTCAGTATATACATTTTTGATGACCCCCCTCGGAGAACTACCATCTTGCCGCGATGAGGGGGCTTAGTAAGCGTAAGGAACCCAAGAGCTTTACCGGCGGTAGCGTAATGCTGCCAGAAGGGCCACCCAAGACGGGCAGGTCATGGGGGAGCGCCGAAGCTAAAAGTAGTTCACCCTGGCGGTAGGGATGAAACGCATCCGTTATGGGGGAATGTCCGATAACGAGAAAACAGTTAAGGTGCAGGGAGTCGGAGACCCAGTACCGGCGGTGATTGGGGGTGCGAGCGCAGGCCCCCCGGCGTCGATATCCTGTGACTGCAGGAAACCCGAGATGGCAGTGGAGTGCTTGGCTGCCAAATCGCGTAATGCCACAAGCAACAGAAGGATCCGCAGACAGAAAGGGACGATAGAGGATCTGGAACCGGGAACCACAGACGGAAGCTTCGTCTTCACTGGTCCCTCAGTGTCGGAGGCAGAGTTGGCTACCGCCTTCTCTCGACTCGGATACAACGAGGAGCCGCAGAAGGCGGAGCCACAAGTCACGGCTCCCAACATCCAGGTCGACTCGGGTCCACTACCTGTGACGGATGAGAAGACGGAGGCTGAGACCCTACGCAAACGGCTGTCGGGATACAGGGCATCGGCAAAATACCTCCGTGGTATTAGCCAAAGACCCCCCGATACGCTGACGGCGAGGGAAAGGAGCCACAAGAAGAAGCACGAGCAAAACGTGCGGAGGTACGAGCGGCTTAACGGAGTCGCTCCTACCAACGGAGACAAAGCCCCCCCCCCCAAGCGCACACGCGGCGGTGACTGAGGACCCCAAACCGTCGACTTCAGCGTCAGCATCAGCTGGCACGAAGACGAAGGTGGACCAACCCTCAAAGTCATCGTCTGCGAACGCGCGAGGGAGAAAGGGGAAAAAGTTGTCCGGGAAGCAGAGGGGGAAGACCACATCTCTGACGCAGAACACGGCGAGTGCCAAGACACCACCAACGCCCTCTGTACAGAAGGCACCGGTGGAACCGACTGGTCGAGAGCCAAGGTTCAAGCGACAGAGAACGGACGACTCCACAAAAGCTTCCGAGTCGAAGAAGGCGAAACCAGATGACATTCTGGCCAGCCTAGGATCGCCGGCCGAGCTGCAGGTAGCCATCATCGACCAAAGTCACCCAGAGGGGAAGATATCGGACGTCAATTGGCTGAAGGCAGAATCGGAGATCCTGACCGCCATGAAGGATGCCATTGTGCGCGCAGATAACCCGTTTGTCTGCGAGTTCAAGGGTATCAAGTGGTATAAGGGAGCCAAAGCAGTGGCCTGTGGCAATGCAGAAACTCTTGAGTTTCTCAAAACCACGGTCCAAGGTTTTGGTGAACTTTGGCCAGGAGCGGCACTCCGCGTGGTCTCGACGGATCAGATTCCCAGGAGAACGATCATGAAGGTATGGATTCCTCCCCCGATTAAGGCGGATGAGGACACACTCGTTCTGATCAAGGCACAGAACCGGATCCTGGAGACATCTGACTGGACCATCACAAGAGCGATAGCGCGAGACAAGGGGAACGGCAAGGAACTCTGGATCAGCATTGGTCAAGAAAGCCTGGCCAAACTCCTTGCAACGGACTGCCGCATATCCTTTGGTATGGGCACCCTGGCGGTAGCAGTACCGCGACACCCCAGGTCCGCTGAATAGCATGAAGGTGGTGCAGATTAATCTGCATCACTCAAGTGTACCATCGGCGGACCTGCTGCGGTTTATGGAGGAGAAGGCGGTGGACGTGGCCCTGGATCGTAAGTGAAAGGGTTCGGGGACTGAACGGTCGCGGATACCGCCTTCTCACGCCACACCCCGCGGGTAAGCCAAGAACCTGTATCGTGGTAAGGAACGAGCTTAATGTTCTGTTTTCTTCCAGGTACAGCACTCCGGACCTAACGGTGGCACTATGTGAGAGGGAGGACGGGAAAAACCTATACCTAGCCTCTGCATACCTGCCGTACGAAGAGGAAGACCCACCCTCGGAGGATGTCAGGGCCCTGATCCACCAAGCGCGGAGGGAGGGACTTGATATTGTCTTAGGCTGTGACGCGAATGCCCATCACTCCCTCTGGGGAAGTACGGGCACACAAATCTTGTTGTGTGCAACCGGGGAGACCACCCCACCTTCCGCAACAGGAACCGTGCAGAGGTTATAGATATAACACTGGCCTCGAATAGCGACTCCCTTACCATCGATGACTGGCACGTGTCCAGTGAGTGTTCCTTTTCGGACCACTACAGGATAGTGTACAGCATCAAATGGAACAAGGAGAGGCCCAAGGCCTACCGCAATCCCAAGCGGACAGACTGGAACCGCTTCTCCGCAACCGTACAGAAGGTGCTGCCTAACCCACCGGAAGGGGACATAATTCAAACGGAAGCACTAGAGAAAGCTACGCAGACCGTCACTAATGCTCTACAGATGGCGTTTCTCAAATCCTGCCCGATCAGCCGACCCCCAAAGTCCAATCACAACCCGTGGTGGACACGGGAGTTGAGCGAAGTCAGAAAGGAATCGAGGAAACTCTTCAATAAAGCAAAAGTGACAAACACACAGGAAAGTTGGGACGAGTATCGCCGCAGCTTCAATACCTACAAAAACACCTGTAGGAGGGCGAAAAGGGAATCATGGGCAGCCTTCTGCGATGGTACCACTGAGGCCTCAAGGCTTCGACGCGTACTGTCGAAGGCACCCACCACACCAGGCCTGCTCCGCAGCCAGGACGGTACCTTCGCAGAGAGCAGCCAAGAATCCCTGGAGCTCCTCATGAGTACTCACTTCCCGGGTTGCTCAGATGTCACCGGTGACGAATCCAACGCCACCAACGACACTGAGGATCATCCAGGAGAGGAAATCGAGGATCTCATACGAAATATAATGACACCAGACAAGATTATCTGGGCCATTAAATCATTCAGTCCCTACAAGTCACCGGGACCGGATGATATCCGACCAGCCATGCTGCAAGCAACTTGCCTGCACCTACTACCATGGCTGAAGAAAATATTCGAAGGATGCCTCCTAATTGGGTACGTCCCCCATGGGTGGAGGGAGGTGAGAGTGGTCTTCATCCCCAAGGCCGGGAAGATAAACCACATCTCCCCAAAGGACTACAGACCCATCAGTCTGTCGTCATTTTTGCTTAAAACGATGGAGCGACTAATGGATCTATATATAAGAACCAAGCTAGACAAACAAGTGTTCAGTGGAGCTCAGCACGCCTACCTCAAAGGTAGATCAGTTGAGACCGCACTACACGAAGTTGTTGGGCATATTGAAAAGAATCTAAGCCATAAGGAATATGCCTTGGCGGCCTTTCTAGATATAGAAGGGGCCTTCAACAACGTCAGGATCGAGTCAATAACGGCCGCACTGGCCAAGATTGGTACACACCCGACGGTAACCGGATGGCTAGACAGCGTTCTCAGGAGCAGAACGATAAGCGCCAATCTAGGCTCCTCCTCGTCAAGAAAGACGGTCACACGAGGTACTCCGCAAGGGGGAGTTATATCCCCTCTCCTGTGGAACCTGGTCCTCAACGACCTCCTTCTTCAGCTGGGGAGGAGCGGATATAAGGTTACGGCCTATGCAGACGATCTAGTAATACTGGTAACGGGTAAATTTCTGCCCACAATCAGTGACCTTCTAGAATCTGCACTGGGCACTACCGCCAGCTGGGCACGCCAGAACGGTTTGGGGGTCAATCCTCAAAAAACATAACTGGTGCTGTTCTCACGAAGATATAAGATACCGAGTTTCAAACTACCAGCAATCGGTGGAACGACACTCGAGCTATCGAGCGAAGCCAAGTATCTTGGTGTCATCCTTGACTCCAAACTCTCCTAGAAGAGAAACACGGAGGAAAGGAAGAAAAAGGCAATGGCAGCTTTCTACACCTGTAGGAAGACTTTTGGACGAACATGGGGCTTACAGCCGCACATCATCCATTGGATGTATACAGTGGTAATAAGACCCATCCTGACATACGGAGGCATGGTATGGTGGGAAGCGGTTAACACCAAATCCCACCTGGAGAACCTCCGTAGAGTCCAACGGACAGCATGCCTTGGGGTCACCGGATCTCTCAAATCCACCCCACAGGCAGCTCTGGACACCATGTTAGGCCTGGAACCGATAGACCTTCATCTTAAGTGCAAGGCTGAGACAAGTGCCGCTAGGCTATTAGCCGCGCAGTCCTTCAAGCCATCGCCTTATGGCCACGCCACTATACTCCGTATGGAAGATAGTGGAACGGCCAGGTGGAGTGACTACTGTGTCTCAGAGTTCTCATGGAAAAGAAACTTTAAAGGACACATACCGGATAGGGAGAAATGGAAGAGTAACACGGTCCTGGGGCAGAATGAGCTCTCCATTTTCACCGACGGGTCAAAGACGGCCGAAGGGACAGGAGCTGGAATCTTCTCCGAAGAACTAGCAACCAACTAAGACTACCAGACTGGTGCAGTGTATTCCAAGCGGAGATATATGCAGTATGGCAAGCGGCAAAGTTGGTATACACCTTGGAGATACCTCCGAGGAACATAGCAATCTGCGTTGACAGTCAAGCTGCCATCAAAGCCCTGGTATCCTGCAAGACCACAAGCAGACTCGTACGTGATACGGTGGACGCACTAAACCAGATCAGCGCGCACTCAATCACACTCACGTGGGTTCCGGGTCACACCGACATAGCGGGCAACGAGAGTGCGGACGAGTGTGCCAGAACTGGATCGGCCAAGCCAATGGCGGACGCAGTCAGCGACATAAGGAGACCACTACGAGACATCATCTCGCAGATGATGGGCCGAGCCAGAACGAGATCGGACAGGAGGTGGAACACCACACCCAACTGTGAGATCTCTCGCTCGCTCTGACCCCACTATGACCTTAAAGGCACCAAGACTCTCCTAAGCTTCAGGAAGAGTCGGGTGCGAACACTGACGGGAGTTATAACGGGGCACTGTGTCATCGGCCGCATGGCCACAAGGTACAGACTGCCCCACCATGACTTCTGCCGCAGCTGCAGGGACGAGGAGGAAATAGAGAGCATCCAGCACCTTCTCTGCAACTGTCCTGCACTCATGGGGAGGCGTCACCGAATACTCGGTGGCGCCTTCTACGAAGATCTGGACAGCCTGAACATGCCTCTAGAGAAACTGGTGCTCTTTATAGAGGCCTCGGGATGGTTCGCGAAACCTCCCTATGCACCGGACAATATCCCGTGACGAGTGTGGGCATCACAATGGGCAGACTTGCCTCCGAGTGACCTCGACTTCAGTCGAGCAGCCCTATAAACCTAACCTAACCTACATTTTTGAGATATGCTTTTTTAGAATTTTAGAAAAAAAAAAATTTTACATTTTACATTTTTTTGCTACATCTGTTATCTACATCTACATCTACAATGTATATTTTACATCTAACATGTAGATTATAGATGTACCATTTATATTCTACATCTCCTCCGCTAGGGGTTGCTCGCGCACTGAACGCGGCAGAGTGTGCGAGCGAGTGAGATATAGTAGCGTGTCTCTTGCAGGAGGAGGCGGGGGAACCAACAGAAAATTAATTTCTTCATTCTGGCTATAATTATGTTCCGATCTGATTCATATTCAGCAATCTGGTAGATATGGTCATTCTGTACGATACTGCGTTTTTAGTTTTATCGTATCTTCAAAATTGTGCCTGGGCGGAAGGGGGCGGGGCGAAATTTTGAAATACACTTGTAGCAGTGTGATATCACATGAGTCTTGAAACCAAATTTGGTTGCCCTAACTCTTATAGTCTCTGAGATCCAGGCGCTCAACAAGACGGACGGACGGACAGACGGACATGGCTATATCGACTCGGCTATTGATGCTGATCAAGAATATATATACTTAATGGGGTCGGAAACGTTTCCTTCTCTGCGTTGCACACATCCACTTTTACCACAAATCTAATATACCCCTTAACTCTTTTTTGAGTACGGGTATAAAAAAACCATAAAAAGTATGAGTATAGTTATGTGCAAGAAACACATATATACGTTTGGTATGCACCATTATACATACGTATGTATGTATGTACATACACCAATTTACATTGACTAGAAATATTTTGCAAGGGGGAAGAGAAGACGAATGTCAACATTTACAGACAAGAAAGTCCCATGAATGAAAAAATTTGAATGGAAATTTCTATAGCAGCATGATATAGCAGCAGCGAGGGCTGATCCAAATATACCGGCGCCATTCATGAGTTTAAAATAAATATGTACATTTGTACGTATGTATATTTTGTTTTTATTCCATGTGCATTTTCTTAACAACCACAATTGTACTTTCTATCTAAACACCTGCCCTGTCCTGAAAGATATGTACCTACTAGAGTTGGGTAAAGAGTGTTCACTTTAGTGAACAAGTTCAGTTGCTCAATTTTAAGTGAGTGAACAACTCACTCACTTTGCTCAGTTGCTCACTTGTTCACTCAGTTGTTCACTCAGTTGTTCACTTGTTCAGTTGTTCACTCAGTTGTTCACTTGTTCAGTTACTCACTCAGTTGTTCACTTGTTCAGTTGTTCACTCAGTTGTTCACTTGTTCAGTTACTCACTCAGTTGTTCAGTTGTTCACTTGTTCAGTTGTTCACTCACTTGTTCAGTTGTTCACTCACTTGTTCAGTTGTTCCCTGTTGACTCACTTGTTCAGTTGTTCCCTGTTCAGTGGTTCACTCAATTCAATGCTTTGTTTTTCCCAGTTAATTTTTGTGGTACATTCGAAATATATACATAAATATAGATGTACATATGTATGAATAAGTATGTTTAGCAAAACGCCCCCACCCAAATATTAAAGAATATCGGATAACAATACATAAAAGTAAGAATATTTTATTAGTGGCTGAGATTCAGAAGTGCTGTGCTAGATAAAAAATGTTTGTGATTAATTGATTGAACAAGTGAGTGAACAGGGAACAACTGAACAAGTGAGTGAACAACTGAACAACTGAGTGAGTAACTGAACAAGTGAACAACTGAGTGAGTAACTGAACAAGTGAACAACTGAACAACTGAGTGAACAACTGAACAAGTGAACAACTGAGTGAACAACTGAACATCTGAGTGAACAACTGAACAAGTGAACAACTGAACAAAAATTTAGTGAACATGTTCAGTTCACTCAGTGAAGTGAACAGCTCATTTTTGTTCACTCACTCATGAGCAACCCAACTCTAGTACCTAGAATCGCTGACTGATTAGAATTTAATATATAATATATATAATATACATAGGTGTGCATTAAACACGATTGAGATGATTGATACATACATACACATATGAATATATTAGACATTAAGCCGATGAATTCGAAAGTATAATTTTAGCATCCAATCCAATACTGCCGTTTTACCAGTCAGTCACTAGAATTATAAGTGAGTGTCATCTGCATCAGCTTCTGTAATAAGTATGGTATGTACTTATACGCTGACGAAAAGATGTAGGTTGGGGTATTCACTAAATGGAAAGCATATACATATATACACAAGTGTGTACACATGGATGTACCATACAAAACGTGCTCGTGTGCGTGTCTGAATCTCCAATCGCTTTTAAGAGTATCTGTGCTGCTGGTTCGTGTGGGTGTGTGAGTGAGTGGCAAGAGTCTGTTTATACTGTTGTTGAGTAAGCATTTGCTATCGTATTTTAGTCGACTAAGTATTTAGTCGTATTTTGACGCCCGAACCAGCCATAACCGTACAATCGAACAGGTTCCGCCGCCGCGACGTGCATTTGTTGATAAATGTGAAAGAGACAAAAATGTGTACAAACTTTTGATAAACACTGTGATCATTCATTTATTTACTTATAGTTAACGGAACAGTATTCTGTGTTGTTTTCTTGAATACATACATACATACATACATACATATGTACATCCGCCGTATCAACTCTTGAAACTGGAAGAAAACAGATGCTCTAGCAACGTATTCTACAGATGACGTGTGGAATGTGCGTTGTCGTATACATATGTACATGCCTACATATACAAACTATATGTGTGAATTTACACACTTAGAATTGATCAAATTGATGTCATTTTAAAATGAGGCTCACTGTGTCCACTGCGAAAGGATAGACGAACCACATTGGCGATATTACCATTACCAACAGCATAGTATTATTATCATACACAGAAACTTGATGGCCATGTGGAAGAAACATGATAATAGAGAGTAAACCAAATTTTCCGGCCAATTATCGAAAAGCACCGAAAAGGTGCAATCTGTATAAATGCGGTTCCGTTACAAGGGGTATAAAAAATGGCTTGGCCTGTAGGCAGATACACTTGTATCGCGATAAGCCGACCTGTTCTAGATGGATTCTTTGCCACTGTTATTATTGTCATACCACAAATATAATAGGTGCCAAACGGCCGGCAGATACTTTGACATCAGCGTCGAGTACAAATCAGATTCGATCCAAGCTTGCTATAGGGCTTACATTTGCCACTACATTTCTAAAGTATTCGTTGTACAATTTAACACAGGTATGCTTAGTCATTATATTCCTATTGCCATTCTTGATCCTGCAAGCCAATGGCCAAGCTATTTTTGGCCCAATGTCAAATTCAAATGTTAACGTTAACGACAATGCCCATACGCTGCAAGCTAGCGTGGAAATTGGCTATAACTACACGAGTATGCAATTACAAAGTTCAAACGGTAGAACCCAGAGCCGTCTAAACAATCAACAACTACAATCAACTGAAACTCAAACCAAAAGTAACAACATTAAAAGAAACATAAATATTATCTCCGCTCAACAAAATAGTAGTGGAGGAGGTGAGGGAGAGTCGTCGCTTACAGCAAGTTCAAATAAATATAGTCTGATTATTCTAAGCCACCCTGAGACCCAGTCGACCAACTCAAATATTTCAGCAATGGAAGTTGCGAATAAGTTGAAGAATAACAGTATTCCAATACAGGATATCCGTAAAATATACAAAAGAAATGCCGGCCAGGAAGCTGAGAGTCACAATAACACAAAAATTTATAACAAGTCGCCGAACGGGAACCGGATTGATGAATCTAAACTTAAGCGACTGGTAATGAATGGTCTTGGATTGAAGAAGCTACCAGATATGAGAAAGGTAGGAATATTTTAAATTTGCATACTACATATGTATGCAATATGTGTAAGAATGTATTGACTCGATGATCGTGCGAGTAAGCGAGTGAATCAACATGTATTCAAAAATCTATTTAATGGAATTTTTGTATTTACAGGTGAACATAAGCCAAGTAGAATACTCAAAAAAATACGTTGAATACTTAGACCGCCTTAGAACCAATCATGGAAGAGGGGTCAGCTATTTAAGTGACGAATCTGGAGCGTCGTTCCCTCGCACGGATTTACACATATTAAGCATTGTAACTAATAGTTTTAACGACATAAGTCAGAAACGATGGCGTCATAAGCGATCTGTCAAAAACCTGGGCGGATTAGGACAAACAAAGAGAAGAAAATCGAATGAAAACATCCAATTTAACCCAAGGGATAAGACCAATATTCTATTGCACTTTCCGCTGAAAAACGTAAATGATGCCAACTTTCACCATGATAAAATTGATGAGGCTAATATAAGGCTAATGCTACTCTATAGTTCAGCCCTTGCGACCAATCGACAATGGCAGGCAACCGCAACTGGCAAAAGAAAATTCAATCGGAATTTCGGTAATGATAATTCGATGAAGAACAAGAACAACAAGAATTGTAATGACGATGGAGATAGCGATGTCACTAACATTAACGCTGAGCAGCGTAACGAATCGAAGAGGCGAGGGCGGGTCCATAGCCGAAAATTGAATCTCAAAGTATATCAGCTTCTTTCTTCAAAAAGTCGAAGGTTGCTTGCGTCCCGGAAAATTGAGTTCGAAAATATGCATTACGAAGAAACCCGCACCCAGTGGCTAGAATTTGATGTGACTAAAGCTGTTCGCGGTTGGTTAAACAAAAGTCATGAAAATTTGGGTATAGAGATTCAATGCGATAGATGTAGGAGTATAGGAGCGCGCATATTAAGCGATGTCAGCCCGTCCGCTCCATTAATGTCTGCATCTGCCAAGTCAGCCGCTACGGACAGTGACCGGTTTCATCTAATGCCAGTCCTAAATATCATCGGTCACGGGGATATGCAAAGCCATCGTGAAGGTGACGTCGGAGTCGGAGTGCAACACTTAGTGCTGACTAATAATAGAAGCGACAATTATTTTCATCATCGTTCGGACCAAGATATGGGCTGGCGTAGGGAAAAGTGGAATAATAGTTGCTACAAAGTGCACCAGCGATGCTGTAGACATCAGTTAGATGTGGTCTTCAAGGAAATTAAGGGCTTTGAGTTCATATTACAACCCAAAATGTTTGATGCAGGCTATTGCCATGGCCGCTGTCCACCCCGACACAACCCTGCCCATCATCATGCTCTCTTGCAAAGTCTTATATGGCAACAAGATAACAGTCGAGCGCCTCGTCCATGCTGTGCCCCTTCAAAGCTCGAAGTACTAGAAATATTGCATGTGGACGAAGAGCACACCGATAAGCTAAAGATTTCAACGTGGAGTGACATGCAAGTTCTGGAATGTGCCTGTTCATAAATAAATTAAAATCTATGGAGACAAAACGTAAATTATCTATTTTTGTTTTTCGCAGCATTCAAATCCATTAAAAAACAAACCATTTATGGTAAAAGCTTAAAAAATGTTTCAACTTACATTCAAACACTGTCCAGAGTCATTGGTTTTCTCTTGCTTATGATAAGTGAGTTTAATCTATGCTTCCTGCAAGAAAATGGCATTCGAGTCATCCACTAAAATACTTGTGAATGTTCGACAATTTTGTCTTTTTATTTAGACAATTCGTTGACTCGAATGCCTTAGAATCGTAAACAGAAGGCTACTCCTGGTTGGTACATTACAACGCGAGCTGTAAAAACACTTACTGACAGCTAATTGTACAATTGTGTCTATGTACATTGGGCTGGGCCAAAATTTGAACAAAATTTTTCTTTGTTTTTTCAAGCAGACATTGTTACATTTTTTTTTTGTTAAATATACATTTTTCAAAAATGAATACAAATAATATTGAAACTTAGAAACTAGTTCATATTGATTTTTATTTACTGTCAATGAAGTAACGACGATTGGTGAAAATCAGGAAGTTCAGCTATGGTTTCAGCTATGGTTTATATTTTTAGTTAAACTGTTGGCAGAAACGTATGCTGGTTTTTTGCTGTCAATAATTGATTGATGACGATATGATTGGTTTCTATATAAGTGCAATAAATTTCACTACAGATTCCACCGACGTGGTGGAACAATTTTTTTTGAAAATTTATTTGCCAGATCTCGTCTAGGGGGCTTGAGGCAAATAACAACTTAATAGTTCTCATAATGAATTCTCGACAATGTGTATTTTTTTGCGAATCATTTTATAATCAAATACAAGTGATAAGGCCCTACCAATTACTTAAAAAATCAAATCCTTGCGGAATTTGCACTGCTTGGGATAGAAGTTTAGCATTTTCTTCTTGAAAGAGATCTTTGGATTCATTTTCATCAGACAAATCTGACGCGATACTATTTTTTGAGCCAAAATTGGACAAGAGATTTGATTTTTCATCTGTATTAAAGCTACATGTTCTGTCATCATAACTTCGCTGATTTAGTCGATCGTATTCGTGCATGGATGATACCCTCCGACTTGTATTATTAATTTCTTCTGCAACACTAAGATCAGTTGTTGGCCGGGCGTGCATTATTTCCTTTTCGACTTTTAAAAGCATAATTTGATTGCGCACATCTGTGGAAACCGGATCTGTATCAGTATTATCACTGAAGGCCGCTGGAATATTCATTTGTGATTTGGTTCGGTAGCTAAAAGGGAACGAATGCTCATCGCGGTAATCTCCTGTATTTTCATCGTGTAAAACTTTCAGACCCACGTTCTGATAAATAAAGGAGTGCAGGTTTTTACCGTTAAACGTATATATAACGTCGTTCATATGCCAGTGCCGGTGTTCGTTTTTAGAAATATTTTCTTTTGTTTGAGCTCCCAGCTTAGGACTGTCGATTTTATCTTTCTGTGAACATTCCTGTTTAGTCTTATTGATGTACTTAATATATATTTCAGGTTTGATAAAATGATTGTTGACAATATTTTCCTGCTCTGGCAAAGTTAACCCAAGCCAATCATCTGGGCTGTAAGCCGATTTCACCTGACTTATATCGCGGGAAATTTTTTCTGCCAGAGGACTTAGTTTAGAAAAATAAGACTGGATTCCTTGTAGCATAGACATATTTGAAATCTAAAAAACAGCAAAACATTTTTATTATTTTATTATTATTTAAATACTTTACATACATATGTATGTTTATTTCAATCAATATTTAAGAATGTATGTACATACATATGCATGTACTCATTCAGTCCCAAACGTATAGTATATGTATTCGCAGCAAGTAAAAAACTTTATTTGCATCCCCTTTGTCAGTTTTTGATGTACATACATAAATATGGCTTCAGTACAACTCCCCCATGCCAGTCCAATCCAGATACAAAAATAACACTGCACTTTAAACGCTCCTGTCCGATAAAATATAATGTACAGAAGATGTATCTATATAAAACGAGTACATTTCATGCATTAATTCTGCATTTCAAGTCATAAGCAACAATTTAGAGTCCACATTTTTAACGGCACGGAGCTATGCTGTTGATTTACTGAGTGCGATTTTGTACATGATAGGAGAATTGAGTCTGTCCTACATAGAAACATCCATACCTACATATGTCTGCCGACACGGCACTCTAACCAAATATGTACAAAAAATCCGGTAAAAAGACGAAAAAAAACCATAACATGTATAGAAGCTAGTGATGTTTGTGTATCGATAGTGTGTATCGAACTTGTAATACCACTATCTTGTCTTCTAAATATGGTAAACTATTTTGCGTTGATTTGGAACAAGGGAAACTCTCAAATAATGCAATCGCTGCCCGAGTTAGCTATCCACATATCGAAATAAAGCCCTCAGCACACTGAGCCCTTCCCGGGGGAACGGTGGTATTTTTGAAAGATGTAAAACACCGATTGACACTGGCACCATCAACAATCCATGGAAAAATAGATGATGCGCATAAAATAACAAAGATTATTGCGGAAAATATTGTTTATATAGACATGGACTGGACTAATGGACTGTGTGCTGTTGTTTTTTTCCCACAATACACTAAATTGGGCGTTTAACAGCGACATGAGAAAGTGAAACATATCGATGACAATAATTTGCAAAATCGGGAGCAACTAACAACAAAAACGGGCCGTTTTGGTTGAAAACGTGAAAGGTGAAGATGAAGGTGCTGCAAAATATGATGCTAAGGTTGCAAGATGACAGCTGCTATGACAAATATATAGAGTGAATTCGACAAGCAAAAAATGTGCCCGGGCAACATCTAAACCGAAATTTGATACTGTTAGTTATGATCGCACAATATTTGCCGTTTTCATGACGATGTCAGCGATGAGAAGCTGACCGCGGTCAACTCATGCGGGAAGTTCATTGCACGGAGCTGAAGGGCAAGAAACAATTACAGAGATTGAAATCATGAAATCATGATATCGTCTGCGTACACGTAGTGTGCGAGTATAACCAACAAGATTCCCATTTCATGACATGTCAATGCACAGTGGACATTTTACAACAGTTTGTCGGTGGTGCTGGAACAAAAAAAAAACAGAAAGGGGTAAAACAATAGCTCGTGAAAAATCCCCGAAAACATTCCAGTAATTGTAAGAATAAATCTCTGCTTATATTCCGCAACTAATTCCCGAAATAAACATAGTAGGCATGGGTCGGCCTCATAAATTATTATTGAGCGTGAGTGTCTTTACAGTCTTGAATCAAATTAAGGAAAATAATCGAGGGGAAACCAATAATGCATTTGCAAATACTGCGCGTAACGGTTGTAAAAATAAGTCAACGCATATTTCCGAAAAATTTATTATATAACCAGTTAGGGATACATTGCTATGTATATATTTTTATTTTCATATATATTTCTCATATAAAGTTAAGGTTCTCGGCATTTATGTCTTGGTTTGGTTACTAATCTGTAAAAAGAGTAAGCCGATTAAAGTCGATTTATGAAATGTACTTTTAAGATATTTTTTCTCGAACACAATACGGATAATTAATAATATATATATATATCTATATTTTTTTCTTTAAGGAGCAACTTACTTAATCTTATACTTTATATTTAAATATTTTATGTATATATATATATATATATATATTTATAGATATAATATAAGTATGTTAAATATATTTTTCTGTTTGTTCTGTTTAAATTATTGATTTATATATGTACCTTTCCCGTTTACATTTGTAAAATATTCGTTGTAAATATACTAACCGCCCTCTATAAGAAGTTTAATGTAAAACCTTATATACTGAGTAAAAAAATATTTTTTCGCAGTTTGGTATTTACGTACAAATTTATGTATGTTTAACCGTTCCAAAAAACTTGAAAATTAGCTTTAGTTTGGGCCTAAATCACAAAGAAATAATACGAAAAGGAACTATTCGAATTTGGGTATAATTAAATATAAAACATGGAAGACTATCTTGTAAAATTTTGCAAAACGAATTATCAAATTTAAAAAGAAAAAAATTCTCTCGTCTTAAATCGGTGGCAGTGGGTACTAAATCAGAATATTGAAAATAATGGGATTTAGAGTTTTTTCCTCTTACAAAACACAAGCAGGAGCTTACCTTTGATTACACTACCCGACACAATTTCGCCGCTTCGAACTAAACTAATATTTTTTTATAGATTTGTGGCTTTAAACATGCTTAGTAATAATTTTTTTTTCTATTACAGAACTTTTTTTTAAGAATTTTTGAAAATTGGAAACTTTTGAAAACTGATTATATTTTTTTCGCCTTTACCTTAATTGTAAAGTCTAAATTTCGTAAAAAAAATTCCGCACAAAAATCATAATTTTTACATGTAAAAGCGTAATATTTCCCAAACGGAAAGTTGAAATCACAAAGTCTTTGCGTCTTATTTATAGCTGCATCAATTAGCTTTTCAGAAAGGCAAAGTTCATTACAACCAAATGTAAGATAAGGTTTGGGATCAAAAGCACCGCTAGCTCTGAAAAAGCTTTAACCATAATTCTTAAAAAAAAATTAAAGCTTCCAATATATCGATAAAAGTAGGTTTGCTTCGAAGCGGAAAAAATAGTTCAGTTTTGTCGAGTAGTGTTACCGTACATACATTTCCACTTTCTCTACAGCACTCACACTATCTAATCAATTGATAATTATTAAGAGCACCAAGACCATAAGACCATCTAAGACCATAATTTTAACAGAGAGACCATTTTGTCGAAATTCTTAACATAATTGAAACATTCGACTAGCAGTTTTATTTGCAAGAGTAGCTTTGTATCGGTGTAACTCTGCTCACACTGTAAGTCATTCTCTAGTTGTGACAAACAAAGTAGTAAAATTTGAATAACAACATAAATATAGAATCTATATTCTAATTTTAAACAGTAACAAATACTTATCGCGAATTTAATCTGTTGATAACCCAAAGCCTCTAATGCGATAAAGTAAATATTTTCTAAAATATACTTTGGATTTGGCCCAATCATTGGTGTAGGGTGTAGGTTAAAAAATAAATACAACAATCAAACTATGTATTCCCCACTATAGTACTTTGACTCTATAGATAATTAATTCTGAAATACTGATCCTTCGTATTTATAGAAACGTACTGTACCTATGTCTTATAATTAGTATTATATATTACGAAGAATTTTATTTTAGGACTACGTAAAATCATAGAAACGTATGTATATATACTTTATATGTATATATATGCATGCGTTTTTTATGATTCATATAATAAATTAAATTGTACTATTTAAATGTGATGTATTTTTAATAATGCTAAATGTATGTTTTGCGCGTTCAATAAACTTTATTTAGTCTCACTCGTTTGTATCTTTGACCTTTCAAATTGTTTTTAAAATCAAATATAATAACTAAGAGAAAAACAGCCTCTATTAAGATAATGTGGACTAGATATACAAATGTATTGCTACAAACTTGGGTAATGTAATCTTAAAATGTTCATACTTCATGTATGTATAACAAAACTGTAGTTTTGAAACAGAACAGGAGTCAGGAAATGTGGCTAATTATCTCGTCTAGTATACTGCGCAATAGACACTGTATTATCAATATTAAATATGATTGACTATAAATATATAAGTCTTTTTATTCACATTAATCGTAAGCTTTATATAGGTAGTTGTCACATGTTGCTCATACATACAATATATCATATTTATAAATAAATATAATTTGTTATATGATATTTGTGTCTGACATTATCTATGTATGCATATGTGCTGGTCTTAATATTTATGCCTATTTATCAGTCAACTTATTTTGTATTACTTCCTTTCTGTAAACTAGTGTCGTACATTCAGTGTTTAGACACAAAGTTAATTTTGAAATTTCGTTTTTATAAATTTGTAATTCTTTAATGCGAGAATTACCATTATCGCTTCTTATTTGTGTCCTACATATGTATGTATGTATGAATGCATTTATTTATGTATGTCGTCTAAAAATGTTACTAGAATATGATAACCATAAAAATCTGGAGCTAATCACTTAAATCGTTTCGAAACACTGAAGCTTAAACGTTTGGTTTGTTAAAAGTATTTGATTTAAATTTGAAGCACATTATTCACTCCTACATATGTATGTATGTATGTATTTACCTATACATACATACAAACCTATTTGAAAATGGTTTCTTTTTAAAACTACATATATTGTAATATAAAAATATACCATTTCCTAAATCATATCATCTCACGCAACAATCAAATTAAAGCAACCCATCGCATCATAATATGTTGTTGTTTCTCTGACCTTATAATTTTTTTAAGAGAAAATACGGTATGAATAGCGAAAGCGTGAACAAAGCTTTCAATGAAATTTCAACTAGCCCGCTGCACAGAATTACAAGGGTTGAAAAGCAATCTGACATTCTAAGTAATGTTGTAGAAAACGAAAAAAAATGTAAATTCAATATTTGTTGTGTTAGTGGTAGCAACGTAGATAATAAATGGTAGAACATTTACCTTTCAACAACAAATAATCTGAATTTAAGGTGGAATTGCAGATCACACAACAATTCTGATCATTCTGATCATACATATGTATTTATGTTTGATCAATCTTTCTGTGGCAGCTACAAAAAATTTATGTTCTCAGAATGACTTTGTTTTCGACAAGTGATCGAATCTTCGAGGATGAACCCTGCAGATGATAGATATTCGAAATGTACACATTTTATGTGAACGTAGCGTCGCAAGCTGCTGCCAAAAAATCAGAACGTGTACATATGTATATGTATATTAAAAAGCAACGAATATTACTTTGAACGATTTCGTTATAAGTAACTTTAAGTTAAATTAATTATCAATTGTTTTAAAATATATTCGAATAATTTTGTGAATTAATTTGGATTGTACCTCATATCGGTCAACGAACAGAAACCTTGTTTATTTAGGGCTATATTTAACCTAAAATGCGCATCGCGTGATAAACAATTGAGTTGCAAATCGGGCATGCTGCTTCCATGGAAACGCAGATTTGATTGGCACAGTCCATGCAGAACATATTGTGGCCGCATGGAACCAACGCTGTGGTTACTTCATTTTCGTTGCACACAAAGCACTCGCGCTGCATAGATAATTTGTCCGCGCTGGAATTGGGTTGGAATTGAACCGACGCTGCTCTCTGCTGACTGGTACATGACGATTCTCTTATGTGGCGAGAAATATTTTGGTTTACTGAGTGCTCTCCAAGACCCAAAAGAGAGTCCGTCGGACTTATTGAGGTTGTGGGCGAGCAATGGGCGGTGGGTATAGTGTTCGCTGGAAGATTCCAAATGCTCGGCGAGTCCCCAATGCCTTCATCCACATCAATCGAGTCGCTTATATTTTTCCATATATTCAATAGTTCTGGAGGAGTGTTGGCGCTATTGTTTGTGCTCTTTGTCGAAGCGGTTGAGGACGCTGATGAACATGATCTGGTTAGTATATTTGATCCAGCGGTGGAATTCATAGACGCGGATGTCGGTGGACAGAATGACAAGGTTTTGTTCGTGATACGGTATACATTAGTAACTTTTGCTGGTGGCATTTGAGCTTCACTGGCTGAAAAATGGTTATCCGATGTGGCTGAAGCCAATACAATCGGTGGCATGTCCATGTCAGCTAATTCCGACTTCTGATAACCGTTCCTTAAATGATGATCCGGCATTAGTTTCACATTATTCATGCTGAGACTATCCACAGTGCCACCAACCATCTTTAGTGTATTATCGCCGTAGTCCAGAGCAGGTGAGATAACACTTTTGTAGATGGATGACAGTATTTCCGAGTTTAGATCATCGTTCAGAATCTGTGTTAATGAATTTATTGTTGGCTGTGTCCCAAACTCCTGCGTTTCGAGCGATTCACATCCTTGCCCAGCACCGCCAGTGCCAGCACCAGTACCATTTCCAGACCCGGATCCAGTTCGAAGGGCAATGTGTGCTTCAATTTGCTTTCGGGCCGTGTCTACGTTGTCTGGCAAACCAGTCACCTCAAAAATAGGCTCCTTCTCGCGCGATGGCGTCACAATATATGTTTGTGTCTCCTGTTGGATGTGTTTAATTGTTGCACCTTTGGGTCCAACCACAAGACCCACAACCCGATAAGGTACACGTACCTGTATGGTAATCTGGCCGGGCAAACATGGGGGTCCAGACTGCATTCGCGATACAGGACCTGCACTGCCACTCGATCCCGATGAGCCCGAGTCGTTCATATTTCCCGTCAATCCGCTATTGTGACCCTCAATCGAAGGTTTTCGAGACGCTCGTATCAAGCTAAAGTGATCTGCTGCAGAAAGTATTTCTCGTTTTGCCTTGTTTACGTCTTCCTTGCGACCAGTAACTACAAATACCGGCTCCTCTCCGCGAACTGGAGTCTTGATGTATGTATTTGTTTTAGCCCTTAAAGCCTTGATCTTGCACCCTAAATATGGAGAAACGGTAATTATCAAACAAAATACAATCTGATGATGCTAATCTCATAAGAAATTCAACATTGCGCCGTCCTACTGTCTGTTTCTACACCATATTTTTAAGCACAACAACGATTAGACATACATAGGCAGATAATAAAGATCCTTGCATATCACTACAGTTGCAGCCAAATAAACATTAAAATAGAATCATTAAGCTGCTCATTGAACGGAACTAACTCGTATCATATTCATTAAATTATGGCCGACCTAAAGGGCGACATTAAAAAATGCTGACACTGGTGGAAAAAATAACTTTTACAATTGAATGGCATGGAGTACATATGTATGTATCGAACATTGCAGGTACGAGTCCCACTAAGTGGTGCGATGGTGCTTTTTTGTCGCTAAGCCGTTCCACACCGGAAGAGGGAAGAGTCACCTAAGACGGGCCTGACATATTTTTAAGTATCAGTAAAGAAGTAAGCTTCAGTCGAAGATCGAGCGTCAGCTAGTTGAGATGTGGTTTTGCCATTCGAATATAAACATTAACTCACATTTTGGCCTGTGTGCCGATCTGTCAATGTTTTACAACATGCATATATACATATATCCAGATAATATGGCTATCAAAATTCACACAGTATTCACACACACATATTTTATGTCTACGGAATATTTATTTACATTTAAAGGCAACTTACCCTGCCGACCCACTATTTCGGCGACATGTTCTGAGCTCGGAACTGGTACACATTCGGTCATATTTTGAGACTTCTTTGATCGGTCTTCAACGCCAACGGTAGCGGCAGTGGGTAATAAAAGACCAGAACCAGATACTCCAGATAAAGGCAGGGTGTTGTCCGTTTTAGAGAAAACGGCAGGCACCACATTGATGGAGCCTATTTCAAAGTCATTGTGTATCGTGACGGGTAGTGCAGGTTGGCCATAGCAGTGTTGATTGTCATTTAGCCCGACCAACGATAGTTCCAACGCCAATTGCAATGTTCGCGGATCGTCGGTTAGTGGCATCGACGACGCATGAACTTTTGGCTGTTCGATCATTTGATGATGCACAGGATTATTCTTAAGAATCGAGTCCGGCATACTATCGTTCAACATCTTTGGTGCTACTTGCGCCGACATTCTAATGGTTGAGGGGTCTTTACTTTGAAATAAGACTAAATCGGTAGGGCCAATTTATAATATCGGGCAGCTGCTAATGTTCCCTCCTAGTACAATACCACTTTCCTTTCACACGATGATGTGGAGCTCGATGCAGATGCCGATGCTGATGACGAACTTGAAGATGGTGATATGGAAATCGAAGCAGAACCGGAACTCACGCCACTGAATTCATTCAAATCCGTGCTTATATGGGTTCCAGACATATCATTATGCTCTAAAATTATATCTCGTTTTTACTGCTACACAAATTTACCAATGTATTGTGCTCAAATATAGTGCATTTTCACTAGCATTTGCATTTGAGTCGTTTTGTTTTTCCTTTCCTGATTTTCTGCAATATACAAAAAGACCGAAAATGCATTTGGTATACACACAAAGGCATTTTTATGGAAGGGATAGGTGTACTTCATGGGTGTATTGGATGCCTCCACATCATACATATGTACACATGTATATGCATATATGTACATATATACGGATGTATGTATGTATTCTTTCATGACTCCGTGTGCGTACTTACATTTAGGATAACTACATAGTTTAAGTCAACAGTTAGTATTAGTTAAACATTTTTCAAATTCCTTTCTTAATAAGTAGCCAGTTCATCTCTGTTATAGCCGCGCTGCTGCAACCGACGTACCAAGTACCGCACCGCTCATAACCAACCCCTAACTTACGGCAACTTTTGTGTCACTCACCCCTTGTAACTGCTCCTCTCTTACTCTTACTGCCCCTCTCAGCACACCCACAACACATACATACAGTTTCCATCTCACATCGCACATCGGGTATGGGACTCAATGCTATCTCACAGCCGACTGTTTGGTCTTTTGGTAGCACTTTAAAATTCAACCACACGCAACTCAATTCATTCATTACATTCGTCAATTCAGTTGTACAACATACATTACATCCCACTCAGTGGGAGTGGGTGGCTGTATGTACGTATCGACATACACACAAATATACACTACACTACACTAGAAAATGTATATTGCTAGGTACACATTCCGGCAGGGCAGTATCCGTATCCTGACACGCCTTTCCTTTCGTAAATCGGCCATTACGATCAATAAGATAAGACAAAACACATCAGGGTTCAGGGATCAAAATTATGTGATCGGGTTTTTGTTGAATGAATACAAACTTAGGCTTTCTAATAAAACAATTTTTGTTATTGTTGACTTAGCACATTTTACTTACCGGCACCAGTGTGACCGCGGATTTATCAATAAAATATACCGCCTGACCCACAGAAATATACCCAAATATACCATGCCATTATCAAAATATACCGTAAGTATACTGACGCACACGACACGACGTTGATATTCCTCGATTTTGATATTCCGTTTAATACCTAGTTGGCGCCCTTTCAGCCCTAAACCACTAACCATACAGTATATAGATGTGCCAGTTCATACAACGAACGTGTCGCATCTGAGTTTTCTTTCCCAGCTCCCAGCTTTCTGCATGCTTTCTCACTGTATGGCAGAGGGATTCGGGTCGGGAGCTGGGACGTCCCGCATTTTTTCGACATGTTCGATTCATGATGAGATGCGAAAGCAAGCTGAGAATTGCAAATGTATATGTGTAGACAGGCACGAAAAAATATTTATCAATTCTTATTTTCCGAAAGCGTTTTGAGTTTATTTTGAGTTTCGTTTCCAGGTTACGTAAATGTATTCACACATACTATACTATGCTTGTGTGGGTTCTAAAATTGTTTGCCGCTTGAATTGGTTTTTCGTTTTGTTTTGAGGGCTGATGTAGCGACCTGAGCTGACCTGCCGCAACATAAATGAGGAATGGGCAGAGTAAGTGGGGGTGGGAAATAAATACAATGTATAAAAATAAAATATGTTAATTTTTTATTTTAAAGATACGATACGATACAATATTAAAGATACGATGAAACTAAAAACGCAGTATCGTAGAGAATGCCCATATCTACCAGATTGCCGAATTTGAATCAAATCATAAAATAGCCAGAATGAAGAAATTAATTTTCTGTTGGTTCCCCCGCCTCCACCAGCCAGAGACACGCTACTATATCTCTTTCTCGCTCGCACACTCTGCCGCGTTCAGTGCGCGAGCAACCCCTAGCGGAGGAGATGTAGAATCTAAATGGTACATGTATAATCGACATGTTAGATGTAAAATATACATTGTAGATGTAGATGTAGATAACAGATGTAGCAAAAAAATGTAATATGTAAAATTTTTTTTTTTTCTAAAATTTTAAAAAATCATATCTCAAAAATGTATAAGTAGAGTCGCGTCCCCCTTCTCGTTATTTCATTGTTTATATAAAAAGGTTCAAACAAAAACGGGCAAAGCATAAAACGTAAATGTTGACTAATTGTGACGCCAAGTGTTGCTGGTCAACCAATTTTCTTCTATGCGTATGTACTTTTGTGTACCTTATTTCTTTTTATTGATGTTGTAACAAACCATGGTTCTACCCATGGCTCGTTACAAACGACGGAGTGGCGACGCGTCCAAGATGACCGGGAACAAAAATCAAACTAATCTACACAGAGCTGACGAACCATGGCTCTACCCACGGTTCTCCACAAATCGCGGTGTGTCAGCACCACCGGGAAATAAAATAGTCTTAAGCAACGCACGCAATTACTAAAATTAAGAACTTTCGATCAACAACTCTACCCATTCTGCACATTTCGCAATCGACGACCTAGATAAGAAATATCACTTGCGTTATTTCACAATAAGTCAAGCCAGCGTAAAATTACCGACCTTCCGGCCCAAACTCAGCTTCCGCGATGCCGAGTTAGCAAAACGCATCCGAAATCCCATTTCCCAACTGCAGCCCGCACCTACTACGATGCAGTCTCAGCAAAACCTTTTCCTGAACACTACTAGCAAATTGTCAACGAAGCACCACGCTTCGACCCACTCACTAGCCCCACAATTATTGTCATAAAATAATCATAAGTTAGCAATAATTATTTCCGGGTCAGACGCGATCACCAGATGCATAAAAGGGCCAAGTTCGGCCGAAAAAGCAGGCAGTCCACCAGCCCCAACACAAGACACTGCACTAGACAGTCCCTCAGCTCAAGACAACACAAGACCCAGTCCACCGGCTCCGAGGCCAAGTAACCAGATCCGCGAGTTAAGTCATTGTAAACAAACAAAAAATTAAATAATAAAAGAACAACGCCAACAAAAACAACCAACCACGATTTCTCAGTCTGTCCAAGGTTCTCTACAAGGAAAATTTGTAGATTGCTGGTACACTCTCAGGTTCGGAGCGGCCTTGTCTGACTGAAAGAGAGGTAGGTGATAGGGGGAAGCGGGGTGTTGCTGACGAAAATACTTTGAGAAATCGTGGTTGGTTGTTTTTGTTGGCGTTTTGTTCCCGGTCATCTTGGACGCGTCGCCACTCCGTCGTTTGTAACGAGCCATGGGTAGAACCATGGTTCGTTACAATGTTAAATGTTTTGCTCCAAGCTCCATTGAAACATTATTTATGATTTTATCCTAGATTGACATGTTTAACATGACACATGACATTAATGCACATGTTTGGGTTTTATATATACATTTATCCCGGTTCTGATACCTATTATTGGAAGTTGCCAAAGTTGCACAACAATGCTGCTACTTTATTTCCCAATGCTGCTGAATTTTTCCCATACAAATCAAATGTATCTTACGGGAATACGGGATACTTTTAGCCTGGAGAATGTCAACAGCTACAAGCTGGAGAGATTCGGAGAATTTATAGCGTTAATAATAACGATGAAGAAGATTCAACCGCGTTTTCAACTTTCAGCCAATCAAATCGTTCGAAATTTTCTGTAAACATTCTGGGCGCGCGATTCATTGTTACTACGCGTTCCCGTTAAGTACATGTTGCTCACACCACGAGAATGAGGGGAAAGTCACCACAAAACGCTCTCTTCACCACTGAAAAGAGAGCAAATTTTGAAAACCCACCACGAATTGAGAGCGAATTTTGAAAAAGCGCCACGATTTGAGAGCGAATAATATCGATATTTTTGTACGATAAATTGAGTTTGGCGGTCATTTAATAATTTAATTTTGTAACATATTTTTACAAATCCTTCTGCGCTTCCCTCACTTTACTTATTTTTTAAGAAATTTTGACTTTAAAAACTCAGGAAAAGTCGAAAAAAAATTATATCCTGTGTCCTCTATTTTTTTGTGTATAGGTGCATTTATTTGGCGTCGTTTAAGGTATCGCTCATTAAAATCTATGGAGAGACTTTGGAGCTAAAATTCGTTAACCAAACCTAAAAAATGAACAAAAAATACCTTTTTGAAGGCTGCAGGCCCAACTGCCAATTCTCTCCTTCAGTGCTGACCGGCTTTTAATTTAACCTCACACTTTCTGTGGCACGGCACAGACTGCCTTTATATTTATTTTATTTATAAATAAATAAATAAATATGTTGTTATATGATATGTGAGAGCCACATGTTTTGCGATTGTTGCGTCGAGCGAAAGCCGAAGTCAATCGCTTTACACATTGCTTCTCCCAGAGGGCTGGAAACTCGATTTTACATTTTTACATTTTGTTTCGCGCGCTATGTATAATCTACATGGCTGCTGCTCCATCGCCTAATCGGGACTTGTTTTCAAGATCAGTAATGTTTTACTTATAACACAAAAGGAAAAACACAAAACAATGGATTCTTATATCAATATTTTATTGTATGATAATTATTTAATTAATAATTTGGTACTTGGTACACTTTCCCAAATGGCTTCGGAGACTATCAGGTTTGGTTGCGCAAAAGCCGCATTTAAGGCACGCAAGCCATCTTGGAACATCCAAAATACAGCCGTTATAATGCTCCCATGATTTCTTTATTGTCAGCATTCGGAGCTGTTTCCCACAGCCTCCACACTGTCCGGGAAGCTTTTTGGCATCGACAAAGCCTAGCGGCACAATGAATCCAGGTATTCGCCTGTAAGGTATTGCTGGGGGACGCTGCTGGTTTTTTTCGGCTGCGAGGATGTTAAACACTTAGTAAATATTAAAAAACTCGGTTTTAAGATTAGCATACCATTGACAGGCGTCAGATGTTCGTCTGGTAGTTTTGCTTCTTCGTTTTGCGCTTGTGTTGTTTCGCATTTGGCTGTATTATGAAATGTAATCTTATGAACTATATATGCGACAAAAATGCTTACAATAGGTATAACCGGGTGGCACTGATTGATTGGTTGGCAAACTTTTAGAATACAAAATAATGTCCTGTATGCGTAGCCTACGAAATCTATAGCTCTACAACTACAGACCGATTTTATTTAGAAAGAAAAACACATTACTTACATACATATGTATGTATGGATGTACAATTATAAAGCTTACGATTTTTGCTCCATGTTTTCGTTGGGAAAACCTGTTTTTTGAGCCGCAGCCGCACCTAAAATCTGGCGCAGTTTTCGAAAGGCGTGTGTGCTATACGATATACATAGTCCATTTTACGACGAGAATGGCGAACAAATTCTCTTATAGGGACACAGCATTGAATTGAACGAGTTGTATAACCGCATAGTGCGCTAAATGAGTTTGGCGTAATTTTCATAAGTATATTAAGACATAGAAAAATAAATAGTTCACTTGATTTGTTTTGTCGAGTGTGACTGGAACCTCGGAAACGTCATTTTCATAATATACCGTAAATATACAGAGAAAAATTTATGTTTTCCTGCTACTTTAACGGCCCTAGATCCGATCCATGGGCTATTACGTGTTATTGCAAAGTTTTTAGCATTATCTCGTAAACTTTTGGTATAAGGGCCCTGCTCAAGTGCTCCAGTCTCCTGCTGTGCACTACATAGAGTATGCGATGACCCTTTGAAATGGCCCTCTATAATTAAATTGTATACACAATTCCTTACTAATTCTTGTCCTGTCCATATTAACGTTCAATTTAGTCGCCAATTCACAACATGGAGCAAAGAAATCGATTATACAATAATACGATTTGAATTATACATATGGTGGAGAACGTCCTTAATAAATGCATCTCGTGTCACATTCGTCTAAAAAAACACATAATCTGATACACATATTGGCGTTTTAAAAAAAAGTCATTTGGTTTTATTAAATGTTTAAGGTTATATAAGCAACTAATCTTTGTTTATTTTAGAAAAACAAAAAACCCTCTGTAAAGGATCTAACAATTAAAATATTGTATTGAAAAACATATGTATAATAATTTCTAATGTCAGCTTCAATGAAAGCTTGTGCATGTATGGGATTTCTATAGTAAATAGCTAGATATCATAGGAACGATCGATCAAAAAAGAAGACTGTGGGAACAAAGTACTTTGGCTGTAAGAATTTAGAAAACCCAGGATCTACATTTCAAGCCATACAAACTGTATTTTTAAGTTTTAGCTTGTTAAAACTCGATACATGGACGAAATCTGATTAAGATTAATAATACAAAATATTCAACTGAATACAAATTAATTAAATACTTTGTAGGGCATTATTGTAAATCTGCAGTTGCATGAAAAATGGCAGTAAATATATACATAACACAGAACTCGGCAATGTTTCAAATAAGAATAGTAAAATCTAGATTTGTTTTTAAAATTCGCATTTAAAGTTATTGCCGTTGTAGCTTTAAGGTAAAATACATTTGTTTGACTCCGCGAGCAATCCTGAAGAGAACAACATTAAACGACCACATTAGAAGATGTATTATAATAAAGTTTCCGCCCAATATCGTTTGAAACCCATCATTTCAAAAACACATTACACAAAAAAAGATCTTTCCGACTTTTTTCATGTCACACTCGTATTCGTATAAGCTGTGTAGAGTTCAGTTAATACATATATGCATGGTATATGGTGAAACTAATATTGTAGGTGCTACTGCTGTTGCTGATGATGGCGCCGTTCACGAGCTCGTTCAATGTGTCGTTTACGTTCCTCCTTTGTCCAGTAACGTCCGATTTTGACTTCCGACACTGTATCATCCTCTGTCGTAGTAAACTCATTACTGCGCGTATTTTTTCGAATAGCAACGTGCGCCCGGTTACGTACTGGCCGCTTAACAATGTATCGTGTTCCATCCGGACGACGCTTCACTTTCCAAACCATGGGTATCTCCTCACCATTTTCACTTATCAAGATTGAGCTCTGTTTTGAGCTGGAAGCAATGTGGCTTTTATTTGCGACCTATTTGAAATACAAGATTTTTGGAATGTAGATATGACTGCGACTAAGGTTGCTAGATCAATTACACAAAAAAAGATCTTTCCGACTTTTTTCATGTCACACTAGTATTCATATAAGCTGTGTAGTGTTCAGTTAATACATATATGCATGGTATATGGTGAAACTAAACTAAAGCTGTGATCTACAAAGTAAAGCACGCATTTTCCCAATTGAATGGCACCTCTTCTTACCTCTTGACTACTAACAAAGTGATAGCGGCTCAAATTTGGTGCATTAAATTGGGGACAATGACTTTGCAACTCCTCAGCTGGCTTTATTCGCATTAATTTGAGATCAGTCTTGTGCTGATGGTTTTCCTCCTCGTTGCATGCTTTGGGCGGGCTTTCTGAAATATGTGAAATTTTACAAATATAATTAAAACCTTCAAGAGCTCATAAATGAAGCAAGTTCAATTCCTACCACCGAGATACGTCGAGGGAAAATTGGAAGAGCAAAGACCGATGCGGCCAGACCTACCAAATGGTAACATCAACATACTGCTCGCAGTAGTGGTTACAATCGCTTCCTTTGGTGAGAGAATGGGTGGGTTCTGGTTCTCAACCATTTTGCTAATTTGGTTTGCACTAATTGGCACTTCGTCACCAGCATTTGAAATCTGATTTTGATGGGGCGAAGCGCTATTTGACCCACCAGTGTTGTAGGCACTCGATGAGTTGTCAATTTCATCGCCCAGCATAGCGTTGCCTCCGATGTCGACGTTGTTGAGTCCACATGCACTGTGCGCGGCTCCACTGCTGCTTGATCGACTTGTATTTGTTAAAGTACTGCGGAGTGTAAACACACGACTGCACGCAGGCTGTTGTGTAGATTTCAGGACAGCGGGACGACCTACTAGACTGTGCATTGTCCTTGGACTGGAACTGCCGTGTCCGTGGCACTGTGACTTAAGGCCCAGCCATTGGGCAACACGTTGAGTTTGCTGCTGCATTTTCGTTTCCATGGCTTCAGTTTCTATTCCACCTATGCCTGTGGCTGTTGCTGATGAGCAGGAGCCCATCGCCGTCATGTAGTTGGAGCTTTGATACGGGGAACAGTATAGCGGTTCTGATTCCGAATCTTCAGGAATGGTCTCATAAATATGCTCGCTTTCATCATACTCATAAGGGTGATGAGACTGACTGCTTTTGTTCATGAATTGATTTAACGTTTTTATATGGCTCAAGTTTTCGTCTGTGCGAAACTTTGTTTTGCTGCACGATTTTTCAGATGTCTCCGGAATGACTTTTGGCACATATGTTCTAACGTTAACGTTCGGATCGGAATTCTGTTGGGTTGTTGGAGACGAATTTTTGGTGGTGTTGCTGACCGCTTCATTGGTTGTTACACTAAGAGTCTTTATGGTCTGTACTTGGCTCAGCAAGACCTTGTCCAATTTATCGACCACATTTGTGTAATCATCGCGAAGAAAGCTATTAGCGTATTCAAAGTGACTCTCAATGTCTTCGTCATCGTCGTCTTCCTTTCAAAAAAATTTTTAAAGATTTTAGAGAAACAGTTAAAAAAAAAGCATGGCTACATTTGCATTAAACACACAAAAGCTGCAATAGTTCTGTGTAGGAAGAGATCATACATAAGTATGTATGTACTTTGCGATGCATTTATGTATGCTACATATGTATACTTTTATTACTACATATCATCATGTACATATATGTATATATTTTATTGTCCAAACTATTTTCATTAAACAGTTATGCAATCATTTGTGGTCACGAAGAAAAAATATACTTTTACACTTACTGGATATAGAAGGCGACTAACAAGAAGCGTCACTGCAAAGGTACTTCCTGCAATCTGAGCTTCAACTTCTTCCTTGCTTTTAACGTCCATGCCATTAATGCGCAGAATTTGATCACCCCGCCTAAGGCGTCCATCGCGTTGAGCTATACCTTCTGGCTCAATATCACTAATAAATACATCTTCGCAGACATCAGCATCAGCCTCAGCCTCGTCAGATATTACGTCCCCTCGGCTAATGTCGATATTTGAAGCCTGATATCCATTGCAGCAAACATTAATACCTAACTTTTCAGTGGTTGAATCGTCAATCGTCTTAACTAAAGTTATTTCCTGTAAGGTAAAACCATACTTATGTACATATGAGACTATTCATGTTTTAATCTTGTCAAAATACCTCAATATCAATTTCCGGCTCCAGACATTGTTCAAACAAATGATGTTCTTGCTCAATGAAGTGATCGGCTATCGTGCGTACTATATCCTGTTCCTTAAGGTTTTCAGCTGAAGTTTGAGTTTCCTTCGACACTGAAACGGCCGAGAAAACTTCCACAGGCGGAACTGCAGGCTCTTCGTTATTTAATGCACGAAGTGTTAAAATAATTTGATTGTCGTTCTTTGAGTTTTCTTGCGACACTGGTGCTAGTGGAGGGCAGGGGCTGGCAGTCAACAACGAAGTGGACTTTACTTTTTGTGAGGCACTGGTTGTCGGTGATGTATTTAACTTTTCAACTGTTGCCAATTCGCTTTGATCAAATGCCAATATGCTATCAACTTTGTTTTCCAAGCGAGTTTCTATATTAATTTCTATGTCTAAGGCATTTTGCTTCTGCCGGCACAATTCGACTACTATGGTTTCTTTAGTTTGAAGGAACATTTGAACCGCTTCATATCTTGGCAAATGACTAATATCATTTCCATTTATCTGGAAAAAGTATTTTACATTTTCTTCAATTAGTTCTTTCATACAATATATGTATATCAATGCAATACATACATCGTGTACAAATGTAAATATGCATGTGTTTATAGTTTAAATGCTCTTACGTACCTTTAACACAACATACTCATATTCCAGTTCGAAAATGCAATTATTCATATTGCTGATTTACTGTGAAATTACATTATTTGTATTTTATTATTTTTAATTTGTATACATATTTTTTCGAGAAGAATCAAGTGTGGCCATATTGTTTGCAATACAATATGGGGACTCGCAGAACGGTGTTACAGTTGCTTTTATCGATTTGTTTGTAATAGGTACTCGAAGACTTAAGGTTTAGGCAGGCTATCATGTATACCAAAAATTTTCGATTTACATTCCAAAACGGAAAGTTATATGCTCCCGAATTCACAAAACGCAAAACTTTTCCGTCTTCAAAACGACAACATATTCCACGCCGAAATGAAAAGTAAACGGCTTTTAATACAACAAAACGAATCTTAATTTCAAAAGGAAAAATATAGTATAACTTACTGATGTATTGACATGACAACATTACCAGTGCAATTGAGCTTGTGCCCTTTTTATAAATATTTTTTTAAACTAACCTCAAAATTATATCTGGAAATATTTGTCTGTGCAACAACAAATAGTGAATTCGTCCGAGCAGCTGTCGCAGACCGATTTGCTTTTCGATAAATCTCTGTTAAAAATAACAGAGGCCTTTTGATATGAGCTGGCTATAGTGTGCTGTACAGCAGCAGTAAACTTTGCGTTAACAGTACAGGAGTAAATAAATCACACTTTTTTTTTTTCAAAAACCAAAGAGGGAGCGCTTAAAAGCCAGCCGCTCTCTCGTAAGCGTCATGCGGTTTATAGATCCGACCTTAATGTAACGTTTTCTTACAGCGCTGCCGAAATATACCATTATACTTACATATATATGTATATTCCTTATGTGATTTCTTTTAATATAGAATATAAATATGTAATAATGTAGAAAACATGTAAATAAATGGAAACAGATACAACTTTTTTAAATTCTATGGTGGTCATATGGTGTAAAGGCGATAAATGGGGTGCATCGGGTCCGATATGCTTATATATAATTACGTCATAATTACAATAAAAAAAGCTTACATGCATACGAGAACTATCCCGAATGAATACCAGGTAAAAAAGTAGAGCCTCGGCCTTGCCGTGAATCACAACGTCCCCTTTAGTTTGACAGTAAATTTTAAATTATATATTTCAAAAATTCTTTTATGTTGGGTTGTAATCCACTTCAGATAAAGACTGAGTGACCAGGTATAAACCTTATAACAGCGTGGAAAAATCTATGAACGTTAAACTCGAGTTAAGCCATTCCTCCTCTCACTCTTTTCATTGGTCTGCGATAAAATTATTCAATAAGAAGCTGTTGAAGATTTATTTAATTTTGTATTCGTAATGTATTTGTAATTCATACAATAATTTTAAAATAAAAAACATTCATGCGCTTTTGGTCATCAGCGTCTGAATAATAAATACCATTTTTCATTGCTCAGTTGTTTTTATAAACTTCAATTTAACATATGTGTGAATATGTATGTATATGGATGTCAAATTCGAGTATTGTAGCCTTTAAATACACATACATATGTATGCAAATGTTAAAACCCAATCATCAAAATTCATAGCTTAATAAACATACTTTTAATTGTATTTTATTTTGATACCTGTTAATATATCCGCCAGTATCCGATTTATGATCGACGTCAATAGGAGGGCTGGGCTGGCTACATAACTATTAGCGGAATAGAATATCAAGGCCTTGGGTTAGACCATCTCCCACATAGTAAATTAAGCAGCTTGCAAGTATGTACATAAAATTATATTTTTTTTATTCTAGATGATTGGTATAAAAATCGAGATAAAAATTCGACTTGATGGCTAGGAACAGCTGCATCCCTCTACAGACATATTTGGTATAACACTTAAAACCAGGTTATGGTTATCGTCAAAATATAACAAGCTTAAGGAACTCATTTTTGTTGGCGAACAGCAGGGCGTGGCCGACGTCGTTAAGGCGGCCAGATGAGTGTGGGGATACTGCTCGAGGTATCCAACTCTACAGTCGCCACTGCAAAAGTATGCATCAAATGACGTAGGTGCAACAACGAAATGCCATCCAAAACTTGTGAAGTTCACCTTGAGAGGATATCGACAGCATCGCATATCGTGATCACTTTCAGTACAGTCCATATAAACGCTTCGTTTTCGTCGATGCTTTTTTTGTGATCCAATTTCTATGTGAACCGTCTGAAATAAAGGCAATAAATTTACCAATTACCATGAGAGAATTGCGATGTGTGGAGGACGCATACTAATGGATTATTCGATGTGTTATCGGTAGTCACAACTAAAGGCTTCATCCAGGATTCTACACCTTTTATAAGAATTTCATGAGATTTATTCGACCCGCGATCACCGAATACAGGTTTAAGGTCAACGTTGACCCACTGTCCTTGTCCAGATGGAATTTTTTGTCGAAATTCAAACATTTTGGCCTTGTGAGTAAAGCTTGTGTTATTTGCACGGCGCACTGCCCGATGAATAGCTACAACAATATCTTTACTTTGTTGATTTTCAATCTCCTCAATGAGTTCCGGCTGATTAGTGCTTATCCAGTCCCAACCACGCAGATATAAATGCAGTGTAGCGTACGATATGTCCGAGTAACTATTGTCGAATTTAAACCGAAGAACGTCTGTTTTACGGTTGTGTCGAACATGTGATTGAAGTTCTAAATGGACGAAATTTAAATTAATATAATGGAATTTGAGAAATTGAAAGGTTGTATAAAATAGAGTTAACTAATCTTAAATTATTTATAGTATTAGGACGGGGAACCAGACCGCGCATCTCTCCCAAGTTTGTTTGAAATTGTCATGAGAGATCGAGAAAACATAGGAAGAAGACGAGAAGGATTGTTGTGAGTAGCTTCCGTGGACGCGACTCTACTTATGATTTATGTATCATCTGTCATCTACATCTGCATCAAAATGTTGATTCTACATCTAAAATATAGATTCAACATCTAAAATTAATTTCTTCATTCAGGCTATACTAATGATCAGTTCTGTAACAGATAGACCCGGCAATCTGATAGATATGGGCATTCTCTACGATACTGCAATTTTAGTTTTCTTGTATCTTCAAATTGTGGCTGCCACAGTTTTTCGTTCTTTGTGGGTATGATATCACATAAGTCTAGAAACAAAATTTGGCCGCTCTAGCTTTTATACTCCCATATCGAATTACCATCCGGGCGTTATATTTAGCTTACACCACTCTGAGATCTAGGCAGTCACTAAGACGGACGGAAATGGATATACCGGCTCGACTATTGAGGCTAATCAAGAATGTATATACTTTATGGGGTCGGAAACGCTTCTTTCTGGCATATGGTCAAATATATACATACAAGTACATCCGCACGAACTGAAAATAAAACTATGCTCTTTGAGTTCGGGTTATAAATACACTCTAGCTGTAATAGATGAATGTTTTGTACTTACGTTCAGGAAACACGTAAATGCTGCTTATGTGTGAAAGAATACTCTCGTATTCATCATCATCATTATTATCCATAAGAAAATCTTTTTTTGTATTTTGATATTCCTGGATTCCAATTTCGGTGTTATAAATCAACTTAAACTCATTTAAAGCATTAGCATCATCCCCTTGCATTTGAGAAGAAATATTCATGTCGGATTCATCAGCCACTAAACCGCTACTTTTATTGGTATTTTGCTCATCTTTCTTAGGGACAAATGGTGATTCTGATAGCGGTTCTCCTGCGGATTCCCTACGGCGCCAAATTGTATTTGTTACAGATGCATTATAACCTTTATAGAAATCCTCTAATATATTTTGTGGCACTGAGATAGGTTTGGTTATATTTGGTAGTTTTTTTAGATTTAACCGCATGAGTATGTGCATCTTAATCGACTCCAAGCTATCCTGCTTTGCTTTCTCGCGCAATTGGCGTTGTAAAATACTATCAATGTTGATCAATGTATTTCGATTCATAGATACGCCTTGAACGCTCGAGAAGGGCCCCGATCTAGATGTTGTTGGAAAAGTCGAACTTTTACTATTCCGTTTGGTTTGTATTTTTATTGGGTTTAAAGGCGGATCAGGATCCTCTTGATAATGATCCTCTAGATTTTTCTGTATAATTGTTGCTGACGCGTTCTCGCTTGAAAGTATGTTAGATTTAGTATTAGTTCTGTTACTCAATAAAATGATTTCAGGTCTAACACTGACACTTGATGAATTGCTTGAGCTTTCTACTAACTCTTGCTCAATGTTGGCACTGTGTGCAGTTGCTAGGACTAAAAGCATGGATAGTACAGCTATGGCCACACATCGGTACATGACAAAGGGACATCTCGAATGTACACTTATAATCTGTGGCTTTGTAATACTTGTCCTCGATTTGCAACTGCACAAAACTCTTTGGGGAACTATATCGGGGAAATCTATGCTATTGGAATCCGACTGTACGTGCACAACTGCAACTGCTATTTTTGCATTTTCAAAAAGCCTTTTAACACCACCACCCATAGGGTACTCATAATATTGACTCTTAGTCCTGTGTTCATTCCCAATACGGTACCCATAGGTCAGCATGATTTTTAGCAAACAGTTGTCGGGTTGAGTGCTGAAAAGATTCAGAATTATATTATTATAAGAAATAAGTTTTTGCGGTAGCCCTAACTATAACAAAAGAGTAAGAGAGCTGGTTTCACATAAGAGTAAACTCTACTCAAAGCTATCGGATTGGATTGTTATATTATTAGGGAAACGAGAATGCGGCCCTTGCGTGTTCTCGGACATGTTCATCGAAAAACAATGTCTAAATATAGAATGCTATTACTTGGGTGTTTATGCATTGATTCTAATGGACGAGGTATAAAATTGAGGCGTATCAATCAGTCCTATTAAATTGCATTTACAAATTTGCTGGGGCCTTTACAGTCAAAAGTTGTTTAAAAATTTCGATGAAAAATTTCTCGATACAATCAGTAAAAAATACCACAGCCTGGTCGTTTATTCATTGATTAAAATAAACGATACTTGAACGATTATTTAAAAATTATACTCTATCTACCTTTTTTGTTAATTTTGGTCTTTAAATTTTAAATATATCCACCAGAATAGTCTTTGCCAAAACCTTAACACCATGTCATAAAGGGAAATATAGGGATCGGCAAAAATGTTTCCAGCTGTTCCGACCTCATTAAGATTAATTTATGTATACATACATATGTACAATGTACATACATATTAAAATTCTGATCATACGAATCAATTAATCTAAAATTATATCGAAAGATTCAGATTGCATGACAAGGGACCACCCTAATGTCGGTACAAATACTGTACTCGGTACATTCATTTGTATTTTATGCACATACGAGGGCTGTGCAATAAGTCTGTGAACTTTTGAATGTCCCGCCTCTTAATCAACACTGCTTCTGTCTATTAGCGGTTTTCTGCCAAAATTTAAGAAGCTGCAGAATTTTGTTTGTGCTTTACAGCCATTGATAGAAGGCAAAATGGAAACAAGTGTGCTCGTGCGGAAAAAACCACCACTGAAATCAAGGCTTAGCTTGATAAATACTATGGTATGGGAACTCTGCATCATCAAACTCAATGGTAAAAAATTGGTTTGCTGAATTTCGACCTGGCCGTACAAGCACAACCGATCCCAACCATCCCGGACGGCCCAGCTAAGGTTGCTACCCGAAACAATTGATGAAAAATTCACGATATGGCTTTGGCCAATCGGAATTGAATTGAATTCCTACCTCACCCGCCCAAACCTGAAGAAACGACCCGACGAAAAGAGATTTCATTCCAACGAGATTCGTGAAGTAATCCCACAAACAAATTCCTATTTTGAGAACTTTGACAAATCTTTTTTTTTTTAGTGATACAAAAATTGGAGAAACGTTTGATAAAGCGTATGGCTAAAAGAAGACTGTGTTTAAAAAAAATTATGGTTTATCCAATAACCTGTTTCGTTAAAAAATCCACGGACTTATTGAACATCCCTCGTACATATATAACAAAATTCATACATACATATGTCTGTTCTGTGCATAAACGATTCACATGAATCTCACTCTCAGCTCTTGATCACTCTATTGTATTCAATTAAACCATTTATAAACATATTAAATTTTTGTGCTCTTGAACTTCGGTTCATCTGAAGCTGAAAGTGCAGTGTTCGTCGTGTTTACAGTCATAAAAAATCAGATTTAATATATGTACATATGTACGTATGCTCACACGTACATATGTATACATATGCACATTTGGATTATTGAGCCACAAGAGTACTTCTCTGAGATAACAAACATTTAAATGTAGCTATGTACATACGTACATATGTATACAAACTGTGTGTATTTATAAACATACATATGCGCACGCGAATTCTATTTTGAACACTTGGAATTATATGATGTGATGTTTTACATGTATTGGATAAATACATGGACTAAAGTTGTGCACATAGTTCAGTTGTTGTTGTTTCACTTTTCACTTCGTTTTGCTTGCAATTGAAAGTGCAAGGGCTGTGAATCTTCGCATAGCATATTAATCCAAAGCACTACAGATCGGCACACGTATTTTTCGGTTGGGTTGGTATTTCATTCGAATGTTGCGCAAAAAAACCAAATGTTGAGCAACTTTCTGAAAATTGGTTGCTACATTTTGCTACATGGAGGCTTCTTACACATAGAGTGACCATAGTATTTTATTGGATAGTCCTTAAATTTGGTCAAACTTGTCGAAATGGCGCTCCATAATTAAATTGAAGTTTCGAAGCTAGTCCTTTCTTAAAGTGCTTTTTATGCCATTGAATTGGGAACATTTGCCACTAGGTTATTGGAAAAACCCTTTCTTTATAACTTTTTTTTAACAAGGTCTAGAGCCGAATTTATTTTTCTTGCACCTAGGCGGGACTCCTTTGTAACTCGCACCTGTTAAAAGGATCGTCAAAAGATGACGATTAATGCCACACCAGACCAGATTGGAGGCAAACTTACCACACGAATGTATAAATAGTGAAAAATATTGCCTTGAAAGTTGAATGCAGCTATTAAAGGACTTTCGATTCCGGTACGGGTAGATATGTCCGCAAATATAATAAATACAAATATTAATTATAATCTCCCAAAGCTGAATGAGACACATACCATATGGGAAAGATGATACTCAACTAGGCGCGATACCAAATTAAGTTTACCAATTTTCACATATGCTATGTGACTAGGGCTCTTTAAATCGCGTTATTTATATCGTCGGCGCCAAATCAGCACCCTTTATTGGACTGTTTATATTAAACAAGTTTTGACGTTTTTTATTCCATAGGAGCCATAGGAAACGGCAGTGTGCTCCGTTATAAACTCTTTTGCATAAACTTTTTTGCGACATTTTAAAAAAAATTGGATTTTGGAAGTCCAGTTTGGGTTCTTTCAGTGAAACCAGAGTTTAAAACTTTAAACTGCATGTTTCCCATACATTAAGTGATTGGCCTCAGGCCTGCCAAGATTAACGACCCCAAAACTTTGTGGCTCTTTACCGGTCAGAATGCAGTCAACACCCAAGCTAGGTTTCTTCTCGGCGAAAGGGTGACTGGCCTTCAACTCGGGCAGAGCAGAGGTTAATACAAGGTTAGCCTAGCTCTGGATAGATTGTAAGTTAATTTTAAATTTTGATGATTTTTAATTTCTACACAGCGCGCGCTGTCAAAGTCAACTTATTATGTACCACACGTGTAAACTGAAAAGGAATGGTATTGAAACGATGCACAGTGGTCGATTCTGCCAATCTGGCAGGCAATAATTAACTTAATTAACAATAATTAACTCAAAAAATAAATGAGTAATATTTTTAAAAATATTTTTGTATTTTGGAATATAAATCAGCGGAGTATTTAAATAAATTTAAAATTTTTATTTTTTAACTTAAAAACTTTAAAAAAAAAAAAATTTTTTTTTAAATATTTTTTCTTATTTCAAAATATTTTAAAATGTTTTTATAAACACTTTATATTAATACAAAAAAGGTATAGGTCAAAAATAAAAAATTTGCTTTGTTGTTTTAAGTATTTTAAATTTCTGCGGTACACTTCACTCAGAAGCAAAATTACTTAAATTTTTTTTTATTCGCTAACAATCATTTTCTTTTAGTTCGTTTTTATCAATTATCAATTAATTGAGTGAAAACATGGAGCCAACTTGCTTTAGCTTTTCTTTCTTACTCAGTTTCCATGCGCCATATCGCAAAAAGCGCGTTTTTCGAAACTGACATTTGTCCTATAAAATCAAATAAATTAACGTGTTGCACGTAGTTGCAATTTGTTTTAACACAGAATATTCAAAAAAAGACTGGTTTCATAAATAAAAAAAGATTGAAGACGGAGGGGACGGCTGTCAAAAGATCTATTCCATGCAAGTGTCGGGTATGATATTAATAGCACACTAAAGGAAATGTTAAGTTTTACAACGATTTACCACTAATGCATGTAAGCACAGGACCAACACATATATTTTTTATTAAATACTTACTAACTATGATCAAAATGGATGGAAATTTTAATACAATTCACAAAACATTAATATTTATTTTGCTTTACAAAAAGCCATAAAAAGGGTCTAAAATTTACATAGGTATGGACATAAAAGTTTTTTGCGATTCAACCGCGTGCAGGTACTGGACTATCGATATGAAAAATATATAAATATAGCAATAAATATCAGTGGGATGTTTACTTTCCAAAAAGTAAAAAAAATTAACAAGATTCGACATTTTAATTTTTGATTTATTGCCTGCCAGATAGGCAGAATCGACCACTGTGCGATGGTGTAGGTATATCAAACTATAGTTTACCAACGGACCAAAACGGTCTGTTTTCAACCGAGAATTTTTAGGACTATCCAATAAAATATTATGGTCACTCTATGTGTAGAAGCCACCATGTAGCAAAATGTAGCAACCAATTTTCAGAAAGTTGCTCAACATTTGGTTTTTTTGCGCAACATTCGAATGAAATACCAACCCAACCGAAAAATACGTGTGCCGATCTGTAGTGCTTTGGATTAATATGCTATGCGAAGATTCACAGCCCTTGCACTTTCAATTGCAAGCAAAACGAAGTGAAAAGTGAAACAACAACAACTGAACTATGTGCACAACTTTAGTCCATGCATTTATCCAATACATGTAAAACATCACATCATATGATTCCAAGTGTTCAAAATAGAATTCGCGTGCGCATATGTATGTTTATAAATACACACAGTTTGTATACATATGTATGTGTATAACGCATAATTTCGTCTTTTTCATTTAACCGAGAAGCATTCACATCATTATGTTGCATTTGAAACACATCCAATCACTGCCTTTATTCATGTGAGCATTGAATTTTTAGATCAGCGTAGGAGAATATGTTCCTACCGAAGGTACCCAACGATTGTCAATGCCTTTGTTCGGTCTCCCAGCCGAGCATTATTTAGTATTTTTAGTCATTGGTGCAGCCTTAAAGTAATTCCTGTTATTTGGTCGTTATTTGCACTGCCCACTGTACCTAATTGTAATCAACATGTACCTACACCCGCCTCCTCACTTTAATTGCCGTTTCAACCGTTCGTTCGTCTCTTCGTTTCGCACCTTTCTTTCTATCGCCTTTCGCTCTCAATTTCGTAGCATCGCGTAGGGAACGGGCAATTCGGTCCGTCTGCCCTAACATGCCTTCGCAATGGGCATGATCCAGCACTTGCATGCCTTTGCAATCTCTCGCACTTTTCTCTCGTCGCATATATAAACACGAATCGCCGTCTATATATGCATCTAGCTTTCTTCTTTGTTTCGCCTTCGCTATCGCTCTCTTCATCTATCTTTCTCTTGCTTGCATTAGGGCACGGGCAATTTGGTCTTGACGTAGCACTCGCACTTGACACATCGGCGCCTAATCGACAAGGCATATTACCATTAAACAAACATATATGTACATTACATATATATGTAAAATGAAGGTGATACATTGGCTATCCTCCTCTAAACAGTCTTCGTTATTGATTTTTATTGTGAATGGTTGTCCACCATACTTGGATATCCATCTACGTTTGTGATCGTCTCATTGAAGAAATTTTGTGGAAAACGCTTTGTAAAATTTCCATCTTTCCTGCAAGGCGATAAGCGATGCTGATTAAGAATTTGTCCATCTCGCCAACTATGCGCCCCCCAATGGCAGATACAAAATTTCATCCCCAAAACCGGACGAGCTAGAGTATTTCATACATTTAAAGATTGCAATTGTATCCGCGTCCCTTTATATCCTTTTCCCCCAATCCCCAATCGAAGATTAGATTGAACAAGACGATTAGATTAGGTCTTTGAACCTCTTCGCGACACGCTGGAACTTTTTGTAGAACATAGCAATTCTTCATTTGCTTGGGTGACGTCCGTTTTGTCGGTCACCCAGCTCCCTGGATGTCTCTGGACGTATATAACCACCGTATGAAGCTTGACAGCTTGATTTCGAACTCCAGACCAACCGATACGATGGCCATGGCTGCCACATATGTATATGCCGTACTTCCTCAGCTGGTATTCGAAGTCGCTCAGCAGAGTCTCCACACAGCTCTCCTTGTTGGGATCGCGCAAGGCCAGCAGTCCCTTCGCAAATTTCCAATGCGTCTAGCAGTCCGTAAAACTGCCGAATGTGTGCATGTATGGTGGGGACGACCTGAAGGGTTCCCCTTGCAATGGATAAATCAATAAACTCTCCTTTGGTTTGGTTTGGGGGAGTAACTGCAAAAGAAAAGCAAAACTGCTGTAGATGGAACTGCTCCAATGGAAAGGGTTAAGCTAATAAGATCTAGTAGCATCGCGTTCTTCAATTCCGCCGTGTCGGACTACCCTGAGCTTGTGCGAGACCTCGTTGCCTTTAATGAGAACACACGTCAGTCGCACAACGCGCGGGAGTGGCGTTTGCGAGCAGGGAACGTGTGCATGAAGTCATGGTTGGGATGGTGGCCAGTGCCATGATGGCATTCGTCATATCCTTAATTTTACATTTACATACAATTTTTAGCACTATTCTCAGAACAGAACAGAACAGAACAGGCTTAAGGAGTAAAGGAGTATTACTTTATTTACGCGCGAAAAATTTTCTGTTCAATCGCCGTCGTGAGCTTTCTTGGGCTTGACAAAAAAATACCAGAGTTAATTTTATTTTGAGGCTTGAACTCGGTATTTTGTACTCTTTCCCACATGCCCAAAAAAATCCCAGAGTTCATTTTAAGCATGGTATTTTGTGGTTTTAAATTGGTATGTAATTGACGGACCAACAGTAATTGAAAATCGCGAAGATGGCTGCCCTCGTCGGGTATATTATAAATTATTAATTAATTAAACTATACCAAATTGAGCTTATGGTAACCGACGATTTATGTCCTCACCACCCATATGGTATATTTTTGTAAACTCAGGAAGTTATTTGAATCTGGATACGTGCCGTGGTTCCGGTGTCTAAATTTCATGTAGTTGCACTTTTTCTGATGCGTAACACACATCTTTTTACCCATGTTTATATTTGAGCGCGTGACAATGGAAACATTCTTTGTCCACAGCACCAATCAACACTTTCTGATGTACGGAATATTCAATATCTGGGTTGTATGCGAATGCGAGACGAAGGATCGAAGCGGATGTAAGTGCTCTATGTACTTGCTCGCGTTGTCGGCCTGATTATGTAGCGGCGCCCAAGATATTAAATCGACGTTACGTGACAAAACGCACTGACAGATAAGATCCAAAAACATTAAAATCGCGACTAAAAGGTAAAAGGTGGTAATAAAAATATCAAAAATACCTTCAAACCTATGGGACATACAATATACGACAAAAATTTCATGAGAATCGGTCGAGCCGTTTGGGCGGAGACACTAACCATACAGTATATAGATGCGCCAGTTCATACAACGTGTCGCATCTGAGTTTTCTGTCCCAGCTTCCAGGGCCTTCGGCTCTGTGAGGCAGAGGGATTCGGGTCGGGAGCCAGGCCCATGATGCAATTATATAAGGTGGTCTCGTCGGCTGCCGAATCGTTCGGGTTTCAGGACCTTAACGTTCAGTGCGCGCTCGCTTGTTGTGGTGAAACGTTGGGTGCGGACAAAAATGACGTATTATAGTTTTTGCTGCAAGCACGTGCAAAGAACAGTTAAGCAAAAACAAAAAATGTTAAACAAAAATTGTTAATGGCTCCGAAACAGTTAAAATTAATTTAGATATATAAACGTTTTATGTTAAGATTGGAATTTATTTTTAGAATTAAGAGCCTTAACAAAGGAATATGTATCCAAAAACAACAATAAACGTTTAGTTTCAAATTCAAAATGATTAAGAATTAATTGAATTGAATTGAATTAATTGTCATTCATATAATACTGCATTAACTAATTTCTATTTTTCTTCATTATTAATATATTTCATTTGGTTTTTTGTTCTCTTATTGCAATGTTTGCTTCGTGTTTGCTGGCAAAAGATATCAAATTGATATCTTTTTCGATGTGGGTCGAAACATACCAAAAAAACAAGCAAATACTTCTGATACTTTTCCAGTACCGACCTTTTTGTTTTTCGATCTGAGTACTGCCACTAACCATACAGTAACCATACATTCCCACCCCCACCCACTCTGCCCATTCCTCATTTATGTTGCGGCAGGTCAGCTCAGGTCGCTACATCAGCCCTCAAAACAAAACGAAAAACCAATTCAAGCGGCAAACAATTTTAGAACCCACACAAGCATAGTATAGTATGTGTGAATACATTTACATAACCTGGAAACGAAACTCAAAATAAACTCAAAACGCTTTCGGAAAATAAGAATTGATAAATATTTTTTCGTGCCTGTCTACACACATACATTTGCAATTCTCGGCTTGCTTTCGCATCTCATCATGAATCGAACATGTCGAAAAAATGCGGGACGTCCCAGCTCCCGACCCGAATGGCCTGCCTCCCGACCCGAATCCCTCTGCCATACAGAGAGCTGTATGGCAGAAAGCTGGGAGCTGGGACAGAAAACTCAGATGCGACACGTTCGTTGTATGAACTGGCACATCTATATACTGTATGGTTAGTGGTTTAGGGCTGAAAGGGCGCCAACTAGATATTAAACGGAATATCAAAATCGAGGAATATCAACGTCGTGTCGTGTCCGTCAGTATACTTACGGTATATTTTGATAATGGCATGGTATATTTGGGTATATTTCTAAGGGTAGGGTCGAAGGTATATTTTTAATTCCGCGGTGGTCACACTGCTGACTTGGAAAAACGCCGGTAAGAATTTTCAAAAAAATAAAGAGAAGAAGGGAGAGCATGAGCAAAACAACTCCAATTAAATTCATTAAATTAAACGAAAAAAGGACCCGTTTATGTTCCCCGCGAATTTAAAAAGTGGATTTAAACGATTATAGAAGTTTTGCGGCAATAATTTATTAAAAGCTTTCGCGTGGAATTGATGCAATGTGCAAATTTCTGAAGAGAACGTCTCGTCCAGGCAAGATAATGTCGATCATCTTGCTAAGTAGCAGAACTAGCATGACCGAACACGTGGTCAAGTAGAACATGCACATCAATCGAAACAATACGGTCAAGCTTGTGAGCTTGTCGCAACACAAGGACAGCAAGATAATGCGAGAAGCATAGTCTCCGGCAAGCAAAGACAAAGGCCAGTCAAGCCAAGTCAAGTCAGTTATGATTCGAAGCTGAAGTGTAAGTCCGGGCAATGCCTAGTTCCAGTCACTTAATGATACTTTTTTTAACATTAGGTGCTAGCTGTCGGTTAATAAATGAGCCTTCTGCCCAAAATAGCGTTACCAATGATTTGGATGTGGCGGACGCTCTGCCGGTAGCCAGAAGTCCAATTGATCTGTCGGCACCGCTAGAGGAAGAGGTGGAGTCTCGTGCCAAGCCAGTTTCGGATGTCCTTTCGCAGTCCACGCGTTCGAATTTCGTTGACCATTATGCAGAAATCCCAAATCCTGATACATCACGACGCAAAATCGCCATTGACAAAACAAACGAGAAGGAACGTGTGAGTCGCTTCTGGGGACGCAACTCTAATTTTACCCGTACTCAGTCAGTTTTTGAGCTTATGATTTTTAAGAATTTTAGAAAAAAATTTTACATATTTTTTTCTACATCTGTTATCTGCATCAACAATGTATTCTACATCTAACATGAAGATTCTAAATGTACCATTTATATTCTACATCTGCGCCGCTAGAGGTTGCTCGCACTGAACGCGGCAGAGTGTGCGAGAGAGAAAGAGAATGAGTTTTGTGAAGGTTCTTGCAGGAAGAGCCGGGGGAAGAAAATGAAATTTCATTCTGGCTATAATTATAATCCGATCTGATTCAGATTCGGCAATCTGGTAGATATGGTCATTTTTTACGATACTGAGTTTTCAGTTTTATCGTATCTTTAAAATTGTACCTGCCACAGATTTTTGTCCTTTGTGTGGTCGGAAGGGGGCGGGGCGAAGTTTTAAAATACGTTCAAAGCAGTGTGATATCACATGAGTCTGGAAACAAAATTTGGTTGCTCTAGCTCTTATAGTCTCTGGGATCCAGGCGCTTAACAAGACGGAGGGACGGATGGACGGACAGACGGACATGGCTAGATCGACTCGGCTGTTGATGCTGATCAAGAATATATATACTTTATGGGGTTGTAAACGGGTATAAAAAACATTATGGCCACTGTGCAGAAATCCCTGTACTCAAATGCAATTTGTGTTATAAAGATATCTCCATTAGTTTGAAACGGCCGATTGTCCCACTCTGCGACAGATGGCGCTTTTTTCTTCTTTTTTTTACATTGGCGCTGCCGTACTCGATGAAATGCTGCCCTGGAAACGTTTAGCGCTGCCAGATATGCAGCTCTCTTCGGCGTTGCCGTATCTCGATTGCTGCTGAAAGTATTTCGAATTCTTTAAATTCGAATATTATGCCATTTATTTGAAGATAAACCGCAAAACTTCAAGCCAAAATTGAAACTTAAAATAAAATTGAATATAAAATACAATACGATGCTTATATGGAAAAGCATAGGCCTATATTCTACTAAGCTATGGTATTTTATCCGGAGTGATGATTTTTCGGAAAGGACGCTTGATTGTTCGTCTTCCCAATCCTTGGATGCTCATCTTGGCAAGAAGCTTGCTTAAATGCATAGCCTGAAGGAGCCCCTCTAGAAACAATAATTATGTTTCCATGTGGAACTCCACCCCCTGTTCGCTTCATGCTTTATGTTTTTTTATTTATATCCTTTCGCTGCTCTTCATGTCGGTCCAGCTCCGAGCTAAACTGCAGGCTCAACTTTGGCTTGCTCTCTCCTTTGCTCCTTTGCTCTCCTTTCACTGCTCATCTGTGAACTCCGTTTCGTTGCAATCGGCTCCAACAAACTTCCCTGCAGCGGCGGCTCCAGCTCCTCCTCCGCTTCTTGCTCAGCACTGTATTTGTGATCTTTTCCATTTTTTGATTGAATTACACCCCTGAACAAAATTAAACTTTTTGTTTACGCTTCGAAACAAACCGACTTTTTCTGATATTCGGCTTTACAATTTCATTAAGATTTCTTTATTTCTGTGGGGTATTTGTGGAATCAATATTATATCTTGTACATATGTATGTTTTGTGTATATGTGCATTAATTAAGCGTCGCTTATGGTATATCGAAGCTTACGCTTCGACTATAAATATATGCAAACACAGGTCGTCCGTGCTTGTGTTCAATGCTTGCTCCTTTCAATGCTGTTGTGTGGTTGCGGGTGTGATTTTGGTCTGCGGTTTGTCAAGTGGCTCACTCTCACCTCACCCCGTAGAGGACAGAACCACTTGATGATTACCGTACGCACATAAATGGAGTTTGACTTTAGTTTGAGAGTTGTACGTATGTATGTATGTATGTACGTATTTACCCTGTGCTGCCCACACTCCATTCGGTGCCCAGTGCTTTTATTGCTCCTTTTGGCCATAATTAGTTACATAGTTACATATACTTATGTACCTGGAAAAGTTTCGTTTGGGGTGAGGTTCAGGTTTAGGTTTATCGGGTGTTTGTCCTATATCGACGAGTATACGCACGGGTAGTAAGCCAAATCTGAACCCAATTAGATACCAATGTTTGGCCAACAAAGTCTGGATTTGTAATCCAGGGATAGGGTCTGGGTCTGGTCTGGGTTTAGGTATTGTTTGTAATTAAGAGTCGACAGACCTGAAAACGAACACGCATACAAATACAACTACATATGAATTCAATCGCGTAGAGCTCTGCTGCATATCCTTGCAACTTCTTTGTTATTCGTTCGTTGTTTTGGGCAGATCGAACATTTTGATCTTCGCCTGGCCTGGCACAGCGTGTGGCACAGCAAAGTCAGCGTGTCTCCGCCTAAGGAAACTTTCAAACTCAACTCTCTTGATCACCATCTCAGTAGTGCTCGCGATGGCAATGGCAATGCCAATGGTAATGGGCAATGCAACCCCCAGCGTTGAGCGTTGAGCGGAGACGTAGACGGAGACGTCGCGTCGTCTGAGAGCTGCTATCGATTCTCGTGTGAAAACATGCAATTATGGTTTTATTTGTACTATTTTTCATGAGTTTGCATGTACACGCGTTTTTTGTGAAATGCCTGATTATGTCAGGCAACGATCAGTCTTGGCTGCTTGGAGGTTCAACTGTTTGACGGGTTGTGCATTTCTATATTGTGTGCATATGTACATAGTAAATATGTATGTACATATGTAGATGATAATCGCAAAGTAAATAGCTGAAGCTTCGATCATTTTCGACATATAAATTAATCAGAGCCCAGCGCACAGGCTAAGAAATATGATTTTAACAGCAGCGGCGCACCGTCTGGGATCCCATCCAGGCACCCCAGGCACAATGAAATGAGTGATCCAGAACGGTGTTTCGTTTCCGTACTTCACATTCCGTATAGCATTTAGCTCAGTTACAGAAGATGGTTAAATGAGTGAGGAGAAATGTAGCTTTTCTATTTATTCCACTCAGTTGGCCTCTTAAATATGAAGCTTACTCATTCAATTCCCATTCATACATACATATCTACCCCACCACACCAGATCCCAGATCCCAAACCCCTTTTTGCACAGTATTTGCCTGTCCAGTGTGTTGCCTATCCCATCCAGCCCACTTTCAGGAATTTTCGAGCATTATGCCTTGCCACTTGTTTGCATGCTGCTTGTTGTTCTTATTACTGTTAAAGTTTGCGCCCTTATGAGCTCGACAGAGCGGAGAGATAGATTGCGGGGTCACGAGTGAGAGAGGGAGAGGGAGTGGGACTGGGAGTGGGATGGTAGTGGGAGAGGGAGGGTGAGGGTGAGCGGAGTGGTGGCACTGTAAAATTTGATTCTAATCCGCTGATAATATTTTCAGACTTTCAGAATTTTGATATTTCGCTCGGTTGAATTTAATGCGATTTAATCATGCCTTCTGTATAGAGGGTGTATGTGTATTTGAGTGCGACAGTGCGACCGGGCGACAGGGTAACGAAATAATATTTGGACATGTTAAATGCTCTTCTCGGAGAGCTGGGGTGTGGTGGAGAAAAAGCTTCTCTCCAGCTTCGTATCTATATGTTGGGCGATATCATATATACATGTACACGTGTACATATGGATATATACATAGTAGGGATCCAATGTGTGCGATTAGAACATAAAAATACTTAGTTACAGCCATACAGCTGGAAAGGCTGGTTAGCATAAATCTCCGAGCGAACTGCAATGAAAGTCTTTGCATCCGAGCGTACATACTCGGGTGTATATCTGGTGATCGCGTCTAGATTATAGTATGTCGATTCTGACTGATCCCGACAATAAATAATTTACAATATTGGGTGCTCTGTGGGATAAGTTTGACAATTATCGTGCCAATATTTATGAATTTGCCAATTTGAGTAGCGTCAGGCAACATGGCCAATCTTTTTCTTGCTAGATAGGGATCAATTTTCAGGCGGGTATAACAGAGCGAGCGTAGCACAAATTTTGTGATTCAGTGCTTCATTACTGAGCTCTTTTAGTCTCCGATAACTTAGCGTTCAGCGGGAGAGACCAGACAGACGGACAGGGCTACGATATACATACATAGGATTGTATATGCATATTAACTCGGCTATCGATGCTGATGAAGAATACATGTAATGTAATGTTGCATGTTGCATACATTTCAACGAATCTAATCGGTGAATCCCTACTATAACTCTCTGAGTTGCCCGGTATGGAAAGGCACTCATAATTGTTGGGGATAGGATTAGAATCTAAACTTATCGAGACACGGATATTGCGAACATGAACGGTTAGGTGCCCATATGACATGTACATATATGTGTGTATATGTATAATATGTATGTACATATGTATATGATATGTAACAGCCATCTCTTCTGGGAGGGTTCTGGCAGCATCTACATCCATCCGCCTGTGAGAATAGCCTCGATTGGCCTCAGATACTCAAGTACTGTCAAGTACTTGATAGGACGTGTTTTGTTGTGCGTTGTGATTCCTTCCTCTACTATTGTAGATCAATATCCAATACTAGACTTACATGGATATACATAGTCTTCGCGAGGTGTTATTTTCAAAGCCAAAAAGCAATAATTAAAATTGATGAATTCATTAAAATGCATGCACATACATAGTATGTACGTATGTATGGGTACATTTGTATGTATTTATGAGAGATTATTAAACGAGTGCGACTAGTCGTCGCACAAGTTGTTTAGCCTGAATGTTGCCCTGAGTGGTTGGCTGTAAGGTTTTCAAAATGAGTCTTTAAGCGGGCCGGATAAACCCCATGTTCAATCCTTTGAAAGCAGCATGGTTCCTTTTAATTACGTATAAATCCTCGACTGGCAAACTGCAGCCCTATGCATCCTGACCTTCCCATTTACCCCCTCTCAGTCTTCTACAACGCTTTTCTTTTGTGCGTTGGCCACACTGGGGTTGGTGTGTTGGTGTTGGTCTCCTGTTAAGTGATAGTCGTCGTCAGGCTGTTGGCAACGTGTGGGAGGTGCGGCCGCGGGATGCTCATAATAATTGAAGCATATTCACAGTGGTTGCCTCTTCCAGAGATGGGCGTGCGGACTGAAAGCTGCACATCACATCACGTCTCCCTCGCTCGCACACAAAAATATGTACAAACCACACCCACGTACACACACCCACACCGACATACACATACACATACACATACTCACACTCACACTCACGTTCCGTTCCCCCGTTGCTTCGAACCCGCATGCTTCACGTTGTTTGTATTTGGTTGGATGGTCAAATGCTTGGCTGGACATAGCTGATTCTGGCTCCTGCTCCTGCTCTGGGCCTGGGTCTGAGCCCGGGCCTGGCGCTGCTTTAATTGTTTAATGGCTCGTTACTTGAATTCCCAGTGGGGGGGACCAATGGTGCGACGGTGCTAACTGGGATTTTCAAGTGCGATAATTGTAGCGTTTTATTATGGATTAAGCAAATTTTCTGTAAATTATATCTCACGGAAAACGAGTATGTGGGAAAGGGGAATGGGATGGAAGGGGGTAATTTGAATATTACAGAAAATCGACATTTGGACAATTTCTTCCAGCGATGTTAGAATAATTTATTTTTACTCACACCCAAAAGTTAATGCATGCATACATACATATGTACATACATACATATATCTACCACCACATATCTACGATTGCGAGTAGGGTGGAGTGCAGCAGGTGCCTTATGTTTCCATGAGTCTCGCAGCTACTTCGAGTACATGGCTAGAACAGATTCAACAAGCGGCAGTTCAAGACTTTTTCGTAGCTTAGCTAGGTCTGATTCAATTCGAACTGAATATTTAATAGTCATATTGTTAAACCGTTGGGAACATTTTCAAATTCACATAAATAATACAGTTTAAATAATATTGATCCATTCATGTATTCAGTGGAAAATACTGCAATAAGCCGATATTTTTAAGTACTCTGTTCACACGTGCATACATGCATAAATATGTGTACATATGTATGCACAATCTCGGATACTGTTAAAGTCGTAGACATTGTTAATTCATCTCTAACGTGAGCCATTCTCCATTCTGGACTCGGTGTCGTGCATCCAGGCCAGTGTGTGTGCCGGCAACAGTTGCGTTGCTCTGGTGCTTTGTAGAAAAGGAAAAAAAATAATAAAAAAATAGCGTCGTTCCGCTTATCGCCTGTACGCAAGACTTCACACGGAGAAGAAAAGGAGTGGAAAATGGGGCGTCTTGCTTGTGATATCAGTAAGGCGCACGCTGCCACAACCGAAAGCCGTCGAGGCATACGGAAAACAAAACGGAAAGTGACAAGAGCTGGGCCAGGCCATTCAATCACCCCTGCAAGGCAGTCAATGTGCGAATACCAAAGCAGGAAACTCTTTAAATATTGATTCCAGCATACGAGTAATTGGTCAAGGAAAGCTCCTTTAAGCTTCCGACAATACAATCAGAATTTCTGATACAAATGATATGTATAGGTACATATTTTCTTCATTTAAGATATTCCACACTAGATGGTCATCCTTCGTCAAAACAAGGATGACCATCCAGGGTTAAGAAAAATTATGTTATTACCTATGTATATTCAAATCTTATTAAGTACGCATCGATTGTGTCAATTGTTGATCAATTGACTGATCAAAACGATGTCTTGAAAATGATAAATTTCAGCGTGTACCCACACCATTTTTGAGTGCTCACCATTGAGTGGATCTACTACCAGTGGATCACTAGTGACATAAGTTTTAAGCCAGATTTAAGTTTTATCTTACCACTGAAAATAACACCAAAACTTCATCAAAACCAAGCTCCTTTTTAAGCAGTTTCCTTGAACAAATGTGTCTTGTATTTCTTTATTATCATGTGCTAAAAATGAATATTGATATACACCACACCCCCTGACTGTTTGGCATCGAGCCCATAAATTACCTGTGATTTCTGGCCAACGCTAGTAGCTGGGAAGTACGAGTTCGTACATTTGTATGTACATATGTATGTACATATGTATACATACATACATACATGCATGTATACATATACAAAGTGACGAAAACTAAGCTAGTGGAAAACGCGTGCGAAAGTGACAAAGTGATCATGATCCTTGAGACAAGGATTATATGTAAATACATACATACATAAACACATACATACATATGTACACAAGCAAATGGAAATGTTCTACATGTGCCAAGACGGAGTAGGGCTGCTCCGTGCTCATCGCTGCATGAGCGTGTGCCTCCTTCCATCTCCATTGGCTGTGCATCTGTACGTACTACGTACGAACAGTATCTGCTGAGATTAGTATTAAGATCTCACTTATTAATATTGGTTCAAGCTGCGGGGAGGCGGACTTGGACTCCCATACTCACCGATAGAATTAGAAGCAGAAACAGTGCTCAAGCGCTGAGGCAGAGCGGAAAACTTTTCAGTGCACGAGGATGTACCGTGTCGCCGGCACGTGGCACGTCGCAATTGCCCGAATGCCGAACGCGGAGCCCCAGGACTGGAGTTAGACTGAACTTAATGTGCAGATTGCGGAGCTTCCTGCCGGGGGATTTACTACCAGGCGCTCCCATGCAACACAATAAGAACTTTCGCAACTTCCACCCCTGCACCGCACACATTTTTTGATCTAATCTGCGTATATTAAAATCCCAAATATTGTAAAAGCCATCTGGCCGGGATCGGACTTTACACTAACAGTCAAAAGTGGACCAGTAATAGCCGATATGATAGGATACTCTTACTCTCTTTAATCACTTTTACCCGATCGGTTTTCAAGCCGTTCAATCATTGCCACAATCATGGCAGGTTACAATCTCCATGCCTACGATTATCAATATAATAATCAATAAGATTCACTGTACACAATTTGAAATATACAACAAAATTATATGGGAATATGCATACAGGTACTGTAATTTAGTATTTCCCCGAAAACCACATCGTATATCGTATATCGAATAGAGAAGAGAGTAGCCCCAAGATATTGATATATGTATAAATAATGGGAAATAATTATAATAGTACTTACATCTGTACATCTTACTTACTTATCTATTAAGGTACATATATATGTACATATGTACATATTTATTGTACATATTGAATGTTTTGTCTGACCCTAACGGGGTCATATTTGTCTAATTTGGGCTTGTTATGGCATTATTTTGTACTGATTTTGTGTGTGCTCTCGAGGAAGAGCTTTGCAGACATTCCACGCATATTTTCGAAATGAGTACACTTTCATCATATCATGCCATTTCAGGGAGCGCGACTGGCCGTCCCTTTCTAGCCAACAGCAACTGGCCGAGCGCGAAAACGGGACCAACGATTATTAAATTCCAGCCTCCCCACATGAGGCTGGGCCGCAGTGGGTGTGACCATGTTCAGCCTTGTCGACATTTTGCAAAACAACCGCACGCCCACCCACGCCCACGCCCCTTGAAGACTGCGTGTGCCTGAGCCCGAGCCCGAGCTTGCTGTGGCTGTGGCTGTATGTATATAGCTGTATGTTGCTGTAGCGGAAACGTGCGGGTAGTTAACGGAAGAGTGTAGCGGTTATTGTATCGGAATGAAACAATTCGATTGGGCGCTGCCACTGCCACAGCCACCGCCACTGCCACTGGCAGCATACTTTCCTGTTTGTTCGGAATATTCAAATTCTGTCAGATGTGTGTGTGTGTGGGTATGTGGGGTGGGCTGGTGGTTGACAGAAATATACATACATATGAACATACAAATGTATGTAAGTAGTGCGAAACATGAAAAGTTAAAGGATCAAATATTGGGAGCCGTGGGCTAAAGTTTTCCCTTCAATTTTACATCAGTTACATATCCCTGCATCACTTGATGCGATGCCATCACACGGAGTGCATACTGCACACGGACTGCTCTGATGAGTACGGATGAGTACAGTGGAGCAGAGGGAGGAGGCGAGCATTAAAGTCAAGAAACTGTTTCATCATTTCAAAGCAAATTCGTGGAAGTGCAGGCACATAGTCGCACTCGTGTGTACGGGCATACACATTACATTTTCATTTATTCGACTGCAGTGTGAGTGTTATTCGTATTCAGTATTTGGCATTCAGCGTTCAGCATTCAGTTCAACCCCCGTGCTTGCTCTACTCCTCACACAGCTGCTCGCGCTAGGCCTGCCAGAGCGGGACAGCTCGTGTGTGCCATGGCGAGCCAACCACATTGAATGTGGCAAGTGGTGCATGCCACATTCCACCAATCAGAAGAGCCTTCCTCCGCCAGCACGAATTAGCACAGCAGAAACACTGCAGACAAGCAGTGGCATTCATTCTTTTTGTGACCCGCGTACCAAAGGTAACCATAGAGCAGCGGTCGGTCCGGTCGCTCGTTAGATGCTGCGGTTTGAATCGTACCGGTAATAAGAGCGAGCCTACTCCAATCGTCATAGCGCTAACTCAACGTCGGTATAGGATTTGAAATCGGAATCGGAATCGGTACTGCTACTGCTACTGCTACGGCTGCTGCAAGTGGCAGCAACCAAGATTCACAAACAATGTTCATATGCAGCACTTGCAATAATTAACAAATAAATATCCTGCGCATTGTGTGAAGTGAGAATGTGAAACATGGGCTGTGCTGATGGCAATGTGTGGAATTGAAAGCGGCAAATGCATCCCATCCCATACGAAATGAACAAGTGAATTAAAACAAAGGCGGATGCTCAGCTCAGTTTATGTTTGTGCAGTTCGAGTCCCCGTGACATCGCCAACCGATTCGGTCCCTTCCCTTCGATTCACAATTCACATCTGCACAGATTCTTCAGCCTTAGTCTGTTTCCCGCGGTGTTGACGCAGCGTGAGCGTAGCGTGCAGTCAAACGCTCCAAACTGCGGTCCTCTGTTTCTGTGTAGGCATTTTAAAAGTGAGCATTGTGTAAATGCGTACATGTGTGCCTATGTGTGTATGTACATGAAGGCAGTCCTACCGTAGCTGAATCAATTCGCACATCCAGTGGAGCCAATAAACCTTACATACATCTACATCTACATATCCAGAATCAATTATGTTTACGTTGCAACCGACTCCGACGGCCATAAGTAGTGTAGTGCCCCCATGGTCTGCGGGCACGCTCATCGAGCGCCTACCATCTCTCGAGGAGATGGCGCACAAGGGTAAGCATTAGCATTATTGCTAATTATCTCCTGTCCTCCAGCTTCTTGGTCCGAATAAAAGAAACTCGTTTAATGGCTATCATACCCTGATGCCTGATTAAAATAAGTTTGTCAGTCAGTACCGTGTGTAAGTGATTCCTTCCGATTAATGTGTTATTTAATTATCGCTATGGTCTTACACATAGAAGATAAGGCTCGAGAACGTACTATGCATGTGCCCCCCACTCCACCACCACCCTACATCTCATGCAACTAACATCTGACTAACTTACCTGAACCCTACCCGGCTAATAGTAACTTGTTGATGTGATTATTTTTCGTTTGCTCTGCTCTTCTTTTATAGACAATGTGATCGCGATGAGAAATCTGCCCTGTTTGGGTACCGCCAGTGGCGGTGGATTGGGCATTGGTGGAAAATCTGCGACTACGATGGCTACCGCGATGGAAGGCGTGGACGCGGCCACAGTGTCGCAACCCCACTCGACTTCGTCGTATTTTACCACAACTTACTACCACTTAACTGATGATGAATGTATGTTTCCGGCTGCGGCTCTAACTCCAACTCCATACCCGTACACCATTTCCACGTAGCCCCCATCGCGTACCATCCATCCAATGCGAGTTCACACTCCCCATTACACTTCCCTCTCAATTATTTAAATTTATACAGGTGCAGGAGGAGCAGGGCAGGAGTAGAAGAAGGCGTTAGCCGAGCACTGGATCTGCTGGCTGACTTTGTCCCGTGGACTCTTATCGCGCATTCATACATACATATGTATGTACATACGAGTATGTACGACTCAATGCGGGATATGTGGGATGTCTCTTGTGAGATCTCTTTGAGACACCGATACAGGCACCGATATGCAGATGCCGAAACACTGGCAGATCTATAGAACATATGTATGCACATAGTTCAAGCTCGATACGCAGAAACTGCAGCGGACTCTGTTCCATGTAAACAAATTCTAAACTCTACGGACTCAGTCCGTAATAAATAGGAAAAGGAATCAGAAATGGCAACGATAACAATAATTGAGACATTTCTACACATACACATACATATGTAAATATGTATACAGATATATGTATGTATGTGGATATAGGGATTACTTATAACTCTATAAATGGCATGACAAAATGCCAAATTTGGTGTGAAAATTCCAAATGTCCCATGTCCCATGTCCATGAACATTGCTCAATTGAAACACACTACGGTACGGTCATTGTTCCGGAGGTGACTTGCAATCGGGCAGGGCACATGCTGCCAATTACAGACCACAATGGGGAGAGCGAGAGCTGATCAAAGTGAATAGTCAGGAGCGCGATGAGGATCTATATCGGATTTTGAGACGATGACGAGCGCACAGCAATACATTCTCACAATAAACATAACTTACAAGTAGCTGAGCTGCATTCATCAGTGATGTGATGGCGATGGCGATGTCCGTCCTGCTGGATTGGATCCTGTCCCATCCCTCTATCCCGCCGAGCTGTTAAGTACTCTCCGTTCGGTCTCCGCTATTGTTGTGTTGTGAATCAATACAATCATTTTCCACCTTTAATGATCTTGAAGTGTGTATTCGTGTTCGACGACCGTTTCGTGTCATGTCGTTACAAATGAAAACAATTATTGATGTTGAAAGCCGAAGTCGAATAAAAACAAACAAAAGCCTTGGCATTTTGTTCTACTCATGTCGGACACATACTCATACTCATATTCACACACACACACACGTGCACGTACATAGTACCAAATGAGCCTCTTTAGCGGCTGTCGGTACCAGCGCTGCTGATCCATTATTGTATACCGTACCGAAACTCTGCCACTGTCCGGATTCGGGTCCGTATCCCAGATCCTTCTGCTGCTGCTGCTGAGCTGCTGCTCCTGGCCCTGTCCATTCTTTTGCGACAAGGGGAAGTCTCCCTAATCGGCCGAGTACCCTAGAGAGTCCTGGAGTCCTGCAAAGCAAACTATTGGTCTGGTCTGGGCTGGTCTGGCATTGTTTTGTTTGCCAACTGATTTGTGTTGCAATTACATTGTTAATCCCATTGGAAAGATTTTCTCGGTTATTGTGTAGCTCGTCACTTTGGTAATTCATATTGTTAACATTCATCTAAGTGTGTATGTGTCTACATAAGCATGCATGTATGTACACTCATGACATACCAGCGCACGTACTCTGACGGCTGATCTGATGCTGAGGGCTGAGGGTCAGCTGAGGTTTCCAATTGTTGGATCAAATTTGCATAGTACATACTTATGCACATTGCACATACATATTTACAAATTATTCTACTCGATGTCCAAAATTAACCTTAAGTTTTTCGTTTTTAAGTGACAGCCGACAGCTGATAAAGCAGATCCCCCGTGTGCACTTAAGCCGCTTACAATTTTCCCACGAATCCACTCTAATCTTCGATGTGGGGACGTCTTGGATACTCGGTATTCAGTAGTCGGTAGTCGGTGTCGGTTGGGTATATTGCTCCACAGGGTTAAGTAAATGACCCACAGCCAAACACAGTGGGTCTGTGTGGGGGAAGGGAACTGGAGGGGGGGATTGTAACAACTAAACCGAATGAAGAGTTTCTCGAAGACATTCGATTGAAGATCGATACGGTCGGTGGGGCTTACGGCTATCTATCAAAAGTAAATATATGTGCAATGTACATATGTATCTGTAGGTAAAAGAAATAAGAAAGGCTCTGGGATTTGGATTAGCCCCTTGTCAGTTGTTAGCCCAGCCTGCTGTCCTGACTCGGCCTCGACCAGCTAAGAGTGTGCATGCATTTACTGCTTGGCTGGTTTCGATTCTTTCCTTACCAATAAAGTAGTAAATTGATACGCAGATTTAGGGATTTTCTATCAATCAGTACTCGGAAATTTGTTTGGAACCCATTCTTATGCTTGGCTTGAAGCCCGAGTGGGACCTTTTTTGGCCTTTTGATTTTTGCTTTGTTGCCTTGTTGCTTTGTAGCTTATTTGTTTTTTTGTTTTTTTTGCTGCATGCATATTCTTGTCTTGGCTCAAGACTCAGCAAAGGGTTGTCCTCGTTCAAAATGAATTGTCAAAACTTAAGAATCGAGGACATCGAATACAAATTGAGATGCTAAAAACCGATATAGCGGCACAAAAAGTTCCTGAAGTGCTTTTGGTATCGAAGCGGACCGAATTCAGGTCGACGCGACGTCCGAGTGTGTTGTCGTTTTCTAAAGCGTGCCAAACCGAATTATCCGCCTCATTGCCATATTATTTGGCTCATACTTTACACATATCCATATACATATATGTACATATACATATACATATACATATCCATATGCATACAAGCGGACATCACATCGTATCCGCGTCTAGCCATCGGCTGAAAGGGAAGAAAAGTTCCATTCGCAGGTCGCGGAGGCATTAGAAGAAGCTCCTGCCGATCCATATACATATGTACATATGTATGTATGTAAGTTTTGTATATATGTATGTATATATGTACTTATATATGTGTGCATATATGTTTATGCAGGGCCACCCTGTACTAAACAACTAACTCTCCAATCCAATCAAATCAAATACCAATGTGAAGTTTAGACTGAAACTTTTAATTCGCAATATTACCTTAGCCGACATCTCAAAACGAATTTTGATAGCTGTCAATTGGCTGGCTTCTCGTTAGCTGGATCTGGAACATCTTCGTTTCCCGGTCAGCATCCGTGTCACCTGAAAATTAGGAAATTCCTACTTTGTCGTCTCCTTGCAAACTCTGAACAGACGATTCGTTTGCTTTCAGCGCCTAAAAACATTGAATTCATAACTCAGATCGCTTTACAAAAGTCCGACATGATTTGCTACGTATGTAAATATGTGATACGTATATGATAAAGTGGACCGTTTTATCCCAAATACTTTTCCTGCTTGCGATCGATCGTGAAGTTTAGTTAAAGCACATATTATTAATTGATATGGGAGCACCTGGAACCACATCTCAGACGAAGAATAGAAGCCTGATTGATACTACCCTACCGATCGGATCGTCCCATTGCCACCGAACGATCCTGTTGCAAACGGCAGAAAAACTTCTGATAAAATATAGGCTAGCTGCTCCAAATAATATTACCCGTTTCCACGGTACTCCATGGTATACTCGTACAAATAGAGACACCTGGCTCACATGGTCTGGTCTGTGATGGTCTGCTGCGTGGCGTGGTGTGCGATCCTCACCCGCGGGTTGAGTTATTTCCCCCGCGAGTGTTTCCCGAAGTACATCCATTTGTATGCATCTCCTTTTATTTTTGCAGGTCACAGTGGAGTAAACCAGCTGGGCGGTGTTTTTGTCGGTGGACGCCCATTGCCTGATTCAACGCGCCAGAAAATTGTTGAGCTTGCGCATTCCGGGGCTCGGCCATGTGATATATCTCGGATTCTACAAGTTTCTAATGGATGCGTTAGCAAAATTTTAGGCAGGTAGGTGATATACAAAACTCGAATGATTTTTCTTCATGGCACTCCCGCTAATGCGCGTACTACCAAATAAATATCGTGGATAAAAAACGTGTATAGTATAGATTTCTATTCCCAATGGAATATCCGTAGCGATGGTCTATTAAGTCGTTTCCCGTTAACTCCACACCCATCATCCAAGGCTAACAATTAAGAATCCAGCCATCGCCATCCAGAAGTGGAGATGCTTGGCTTGCATAGTTTCCACATTTTGTTTTAGGGCTGCTCAAGCTAGATCCAATAGATCGAATATTATAGATTATGGATTACGGATTAGGGGATAAGCATTCCGATTGTTTTATTTCAGATACTATGAGACTGGAAGCATTCGACCTCGCGCCATCGGGGGATCCAAGCCACGGGTTGCTACGGCTGAAGTCGTTAGCAAAATTTCGCAATACAAACGCGAGTGCCCGAGCATTTTCGCCTGGGAAATTCGAGATAGATTACTGCAGGAGAACGTCTGCACCAACGACAATATTCCAAGCGTAAGTTAACTAAATTGATACTTACTATATGTACATGCGAGTAGATGCTACAGCAACTCGAACGCTCCAACATTGCATTACTCACTCAGATTTAGGCTTCAATTAGTTAGGCTTTATGTACGTACTATATATGTATATGAAAATTTGTATCACTTGGATTTCTCTTTGTTTCCGATTTCCGACGCCATTTGCTCTGCTCTGGCATTACCATTTTCGATTCGTATTTTTTTTATTGTTTATTAAGTATGCCAAAAAAAAGAAGAAAGAAAGGCAAAATGAATTGTGACAGCGATGCCGATGGCCGATGCCGAGGCTGATGCTGATGGCCTGATGTCCTGCCTGCCTGCCTGCCTGCCTGCCTGCCAGCCTGCCAGCCTTGCCCGCCTGCCTGCCTGTCTTGTACTTTTCCCCATTGACAGTTGTGTGGAAAATGTGCTCATTCAAATGGAAGGGAAAATCTTTTATGCACATTAAACGACAAAAAGGGAAATCAGTGCTAGAAAAATGTACGAAAAAATACAATATTAAATAAATACGGCCCGCCGCCACCACAAACCGTTAAGCGTTGAAATTCACGCGCCAGTGCGAGGGGGAATCGGAATCGGAATCACGTTGCTGAATCACGTCCTCTGTGGCTCTGTGTTCGGTGTTCGGTGTTCAGAATGTTCAGAATCGGGGCGAGAAACGGTTGGCTTGGCCGATTGGCCAAATACGAGTTCGGATCCGAATAGCAAAATCGTCGAGGGGTGAAAACGCAAGCAGTTTCGCTTGGACACGGAACGGAATGGCTGAAAGGTCCTTGCCACTTCTCTATATCCCCCCCACTAACAACCGATGAGCGTTAAATTTTCCATTTCCGTGCTGCACTGCACTTGTTGTCGTAAGAAATGACTGCTGGAGATTACTTGCCTTTAAGTGAGGCTATTTATGGTTGCATCAGAACGATCGATCTGTACATCAAAAAGCGCCAAAGTAGCAAAGTGGTTATGGTGCCTATATGTACATACATACATATGTATATATGTACATACATACATATGTACACACATAGGTGCAGAATATGTACATATGTACATACATATGTACTGGTACGTACGGATTCGGGGACGGTGCTCATTTTATTTTAAAAATAAGTTTTTATGCGAGCGTTGTACCCCCTGAAAGGACATTCTGCCTAATTTTTCCACTCAACTGCACTTTCCCCTGTTGTTCTTTCTCACTCGCTCGTTCATTTATATGTTTGCTCGTTTGTTCTTTCGTTTCTTTCGTACTTTGCCTTTCCTTTTGAATTCGTTTGAAAAGCGTTGTCAAGCGCAGGCACAGCCTTAAAATAATAAGGACGAAAAAATATTCCCAAACCCCCAGCCAAACGTCAGCTGCTGCTGCTGCTTCTGCTGCCCACTGAAAAAGGTAAAGTTAAAGCTTTTTCTGCTGCTGCTGCTGTTGCTGCTTTAGCTGCTTTGACTCCCTAGAGTTCTTCGAGTCGTAATCTGACTCTAACCCAAAAGGTACATGTTTGTACATTCATACATATGTATGTACTCGGCATATAAGCGGTATATTATGTACACACACATGTATGTACAGGGTACACAGATGTTGATGTAATGCAAGCCATTTCAATATATTTTTTAATTACTTTTTGCTTGCCCAATATATGAGTACTCCCAAGCCAAAGCAAATAATTTAATTTATTCGTTTATTTATTACTTCAGGTTTCGTCGATAAATCGAGTATTGAGAAACTTGGCGGCACAAAAGGAGCAACAAAATACCGGAACGAGTAGTTCAAGTACAAACACTAGCACCAGCGCCAATCCTACAGTCAATAGTAGTGGTGGCAGCGGCCCGAGTGGCCCGAGCGGCCAGAGTGGACCCAGAGCCACACTCAGCTCGGCAGGCGATCTGATGCAAACAGCCACGCCTCTGAACTCTTCCGAAAGCGGAGGAGCGAGCAACTCTGGCGAGGGCAGCGAACAGGAGTCCATTTATGAAAAGCTCCGACTCCTCAATACTCAGCATGCAGCTGGATCGCTGGATCCTGCCATAGCCATATCCCCACCGAACCATTTTGGACCCCATCCCCATTCCAGCCATCCCCAGCTGCTGCATAGCCAACAGCACCAGCAGGCGTCGCAGCTACAACAGGCTAGCTGGCCTCCACGCCATTACTCAACCGGATCTTGGTACACCTCCCCTCTGAACGGCAGTGAAATACCGATCCCAGCTTCATCCGGATCCGGTATGACTTCGGTGGCTGCATCTGCATATACCCCAGGCCCAACGACATCTCAGCCCCTGAGTCCGCCCAATTTATCCGGCGGTGGGAACCACCTGAGCAACTGCCCCATGAGCACGGACGACATTCTTCTAAAAAAAGGTGAGCTTTACTTAATGTAAACATGGACGTAAATAACTCATCAAGATGTGATTTGCTGCCACAGTCTTCATTTCCTCATTTCTTCATTGTTTTCAAACACGATCACCGAGCAACATATTTTGCGCTCTACTGTAATATCAATTAGGTTTACATATCTCCTCTCTGATAAAAACGGGCTTACCCTCAAGTTCCTTTAGTTGGAGCTGGAGTTGCCCCAAAGAAACATCATGTGGTCCGAGGAAAGCCAAATTGTTTTTTTTTTCGGGGTCGATCTTATGTGAGCCGACGCCTAATTCAGAATACAGCCCCTGACTAACATAAGAACCCAAGAAACACTCAGGGGTAAGCAGCATTGCACGGGCATGCTTTTCGCATTGTGGAGCTGGCCCAATACATGGCACAAATAGATGATGGATCAACATGTCTATGTCAATATATTAGAACATAATGATGCTGCTGGTTTCCTACGCAGTTGTTTTGTGTCTGCCCTTGCCCACAAAAATCCACAACAGCCAGCTGGGAAGCTCGAAAGCGGTGCGAGAACAGTGCCAGTGCATTTAATGTAATATATTGGGCGGCTTAGCCCCCAGATATGAGATCCATTGAAAACCTTTGCGCTAAAGCTAAAAAATATGTTTCTAATACGAAGCCAAACCAAAGAACAATATTGATCATTGGGGTATCATGCATTATTCGTGGAGCAATATCTCCCAGGAACGATGCGAAAATGGGCGAACTTTAATGCCGAGACACTGAGCTTCTATTGTGACTGTAATTTGTATTTTTGTTTGCTATCAGTGCTGTTTTGGTTGCCGTCTTAATGCCTGGATAGTTAGTTTTCTTTTCAAATAATTTCGTTTGAAGGCTGCAGTACATACCAGTAGAATAGTAGAATAATATATGCACACATGGATAGTTGACGGAGTCGGAAACGATTTATTCTGTGTGGTTCATGTATACTGGCACTGTACAGTGTACACTTGTACTTGGATGGAATATACCATACCATTATCGAAGCAGACAAAGAACGGGCAAATTTAATTTAACTGAATATGCGCACGGATGAGCTAAAATAACGACCGATTGCACTGGGCAGACATTTACATATTTGCTTTCGCAGATATGCGATGCTTCATACGAGTGCGAGTGCGAGCCCCTGTTTTACTTCCGCGCCGTGATTGCCTGTTCGAGTAGTCCACAGCTCGACAATTGACAATGTCTTAGCCGTGTCGCGTCGTGCGTAAATACTGCAGACACGTGACAGACAATTTTTTCTGTCCAAGTGCATGTGGAAACACGCTCACGCTCTGCCATCAGTGCAGCTCCATATATTCATCGGTTCAGTTCAAATTATTTCGTAAATTGTCCATTTACATTTGATTGTATGATTTTCTATGATCTTTTGCAGAGATTTATTTATAGATGTGATGTGTTGTGTGGTGTGGTATGTTGTGTGTTATGTGCTGTGTATTGTGTAACAAGAATGGAGTTCCATCTTCAGTCAGTCACTATCCACTGACGCACCGATCGTTCCTTTAACTTAGACTTTAAATTTAACAGGGATTGCTCTGAGGACTTTGGGGACTAAACGTTGGTGTTTTGATTATGCTTTGGAGAGATCATGTTGGTTGTCAGCTTTGCTCTGTTTGCACTGCTTGCACTGAGTCTTCTCTCCTAAGAAGAGGCAGAAAGTAGTGTAACAAAACTTTCACATTTGTGTCACTGATTATTTGGCTACGTGTGGATTGAGGAATTGGAAATATGGAGACGAGACTTTATTTAGACACGAATTATTGTGCTGTTCCAAACCACTCCGAAACCACTTCGTTACACTGAACTACGAATCATATCTGAGTAAATTTAAATTTTAAAACCATTGATGTCTCTCAATGCCCAACATTTATCAGGGATTCGCATCAACATATTGCGTCAACTTTCGCCGAAATCTTAGTTTGAATTGATCGCCGCGAAAACCACATCTGTTTTTTTCCCGTGCGTATGCCTTGGTTTCTTGCAAAAATCTCGATAACGAATAGTTCCTCAAAGTCGACCTTAGCACCAGTTATAGGACTGATAAAGGGGTGCGTTATGATGGAAAAATAATCCGTGTAATTTTGACTTTTCTACCACATACATACATATGTACATGCATATATACGAGAATATATGTACATATCTATGTAGCCACCAAATTAAACTTTTGTCTGTGTTCTCTTACGAAACACAGTAAGATTTCCGAGAAATAGTTCTCCAAATACTTTGGTGATTTTGGTATATCATTTCAGTGGATTGGATAGGGTAGACTCTAAAAGAAATATTTGGAGCGCATAAACTATTGCAACGGCAAAACCAACGTGCCCCAGACATATTTGGGAGTCAATGGGATTTATAGACTTATGGAAGCGCGAACTGCTAAACCAAGCCCTCAGATTCCTATCCGAAGGCTCGCCGCTAGTATGAATAGTTCGAATTTTTCCCATACTTTGACTATACGAGTGCGTTGACCGAGAATATTTTCAAACTACTTTGCCAATACGAGTAGAATGAATCCAGTTTTGATAACAAAACAAAAGCTTGATGCAGAGCACGGGGACGGGGACGAGGACCAACCGCAGACATTGAGTGTGTCAAAACTGTAACTGTATCGTGAGCTACTCCACCTTCGGCTCCTCCCCAACCCAACCCAACCCCCTCAAGTTGCAGAGCAAGAATAATCCGTAGCTATCGGGCAACCGCTGACGTTGCCGCTGCCGTGCTTGACAGGTTTACCCTTAACCGTGTAGTTTGCTTTAATGCGATTTACAGACTCATTTTACAGGCGATGACACTTCATTAAACGGGAAACCGTGAGGGTGGCTGTGGTTGGAGATGGGAGATGGAGATGGGTTCAGGGTCGTGATTGGGATGGGATCGGGTGGGGTGGGTGCTGTGCTGTGCTGTGCTGGTTGGTGCTAAGGTGATACTGTTGCTGTTCCTGATGATGGGGTGCATAAATAGAAAACAGAAAATACATATTTATAAAATCGTATTTGAAGTCCTCATACTAGAGCTCTTGCCTTATCAAGTTTTGTCTTTAATGTATTTAGCTGTTTGAGTGTCACTTCGTTGTCCTCAAACTCAAACTCAAACTCCAACTCCACCTCCGACTCTAACTCATCCGCTTCCCACACCAGTCTCGGTCTCCATCCCCTTTGCTGCCTTTCCTTTCCTTTCCTTTCCCTTCTCTTCTCCACCGTCGTAGCCGTCGCAGTGTTTGAATCCCGTGTTGCCCGACATCTACCGTCGTCTGGTCTGTCATTGTTGCTCTGTTGCTGCCTGTCAGAACATTGCAACTTTATAGGCAAGTGACGTGTGCTCTGGAGTGATCCAGAACAGGCCTGGCCCTCGGCTGGCCTGACCCCGACCCTATCCAGCGGCAAGTCTGTAGGCTATCAGCATCTATTTGCACTGTCACATCCAGTAACATTAAGCGCCAATTGCACACAAATACATACATACATACAAGCTTACTAACATACATATACCCTTAGACCTTTTTGCATCGAACTGGCCGCATAGAATGTGACAAGCCGAGAGACCTACAAATGTTAGCGGCCTCTTTGATGTGACCACTAATGCGACCACGGCTCGAAATAGAACAGCTCCACACGACATTTGTATCCGTGTTTATGTACGCTGGCAAAGGGTATGGGTATTCGGATTTTGACTAGACTCTTGCGACGCCTACAGAATCATATTAGAATTCATAGACTGTATACACATATGTACATGTGTAGCGTGCATACATGTACACACATATATGTAAATATGCTTCTGAACCTTAACGCACCAATATTCAAATACTAGGGGCAAGATTTAGCAAACATTTAGCTGCGCCTACGCTGCCTCTCTTTCGTCTTTAGCATCCATAGAATCTAGCTGCTCTCTCGCGCTCTCTCTCTATCGCTCTCTTTCGTTCTCTCACCTGCGCTAGTGCACGGGCAATTAATTAGTCTGGAGCTGATCTTCAGCTAATATCGCTACAATCGCTCCTACTCGTTTCTGTAGTCATTATCTGGCACCTTCGCAACCAAATGGTTCAACCATTCGCGCATTATATCTTCGCATACGACATTAAATACATCAGCTATGTCGCACCCGCTCCACTTCCCAATTAAACTTGACTTCAACCGCTAGTGCAAAAGTTCGCTCGCTTAACATTTAAAGTTGGAAACAATTTTGAAAACATACGAGGATGGATAGGAATAGTGTTTGCATCCGTTGGCAGTTCGGCGTAAATTGTAATGAAATATGGTTAGTAGTCACAAAATATGGCAGGACGGGATGGCAACATGTACATACTCGTATACTCGGATGTATATACATATGTATGTGTGTATACGCACTTATCGCTTCTTTACACTCCGATGCCCATCTGCAACAAGAAGGCCACGGCCACAGTCCCACCCCACCACTGCATTATACTCGTAACTTTTTGATTTTTGTGCCCAGTGTGCACAGTGAATGCCTGTCCGTCGCGTCAGTTCTTTGGTTCGTTGGTCCGTTGGTACATCGGTACATCGAATTGTTTACCTTTTCTGCAACTAATCGCAGATGCAGAGCCAACTGCTTTGTACCGTATCAGAGTATCGTTCATTTTAGTTTTTTTTTTAGTCGATATTCCAGACAATAAAAGATCAAAAATGGAATAAGTAAGTTCACATTATGCGATAACTCTTCCGCCATTTAACTAGGGCTACTCAGGTACTACTATCAATTATTTTTGGCATAGCAAAGCTCTTGCCATCCGGTTGTACAGTTCAAAAGGCACCTTTTCCCAGTTCATTTGGAATTGGAATCAGTTGAAATTGAATGACTAAATTAAATACTCTATTGTCGTCCATTCCACCAATTTTATACTTCCCGTACCCCATTTCGTGGATGACCACGCAGGGTGTTGGCTATGGCAATTCCAATCAATCAGGTGTTTTGGATCAGAGCCCTGTGGCGAGTCCATACATGGAGCTATATGGAGTTGTAGGGAATTATTGCTGCGAAGAACTGAATCTCTTCTATAGCAATGTAGGCTGTAGCAATTTAAGATATACTATAGCTGAAAATCCACGTCGAATAAACTTACTACTGGCTTTCTGCAGAAATTGACGGACATCAGTCGGATGAAACGGGTTCCGGTGAAGGGGAAAACTCCAATGGCGGCGCCTCCAACATAGGAAACAGCGAGGACGATCAGGCTCGCCTAATACTCAAACGGAAGCTGCAACGTAACCGCACCTCCTTCACAAATGAGCAGATAGATAGCCTGGAAAAGGGTAAGCGCACGTTCCAATTCTACCAATTCTAAATGTGAGCAACAATTCTATCCATAAAAATATCTAAGAACGGACTACAGGTCGTGTGATTTTCTTTGCCATGTTTTTAAATACATATGTATGTACATGCATATATTAGTAATGATAATAATGAAACTGATTTCGCGGTATTGTCGGTCTTATATATAGAATGTATATATAGAATATAGAATATAGGTGAGCACACAGCTAATTTATTTTTGTTATTTCTCAGAGTTTGAACGCACACATTATCCGGATGTGTTTGCTAGGGAACGATTGGCTGGTAAGATTGGCTTGCCGGAGGCAAGAATTCAGGTTTGGTTTTCGAATCGTCGCGCCAAGTGGCGCCGCGAGGAGAAGTTACGAAATCAGCGAAGGACGCCAAATTCGACGGGAACAAGTGGAACTTCGTCTTCAACTTCAGCCAATGCGTCTTTAACCGATAGTCCCAATAGTCTGGGGACTTGCTCCTCGTTGCTTGCGGGCAATTGTCCCTCGGGAAGTAAGTACACAGTGCGGTGCCGATACGAGTTCCACATTGATCAACAATCAATCTTCTTTATCCAGACACAATCAACGGGCTAGCGTCGCCCAGCTCGTTGTCGGCGTCGGCCGTGGGTGGGGTTGAAACCACTGATAGTCCTACTCCAACGTTGCATCTAAGGTCCGGTGTCAACTCGGACAGTGCTGGTGGGCGACCACAAGACGATGGTAGCGACGCTTGCTCACCTGGGCAACATAGCTCCCATCATCACCTTGCCCATGCCCATGCACATTCGCATTCGCATCCGCATTCGCATTCGCATCCGCACACTCACTCGCATGCTCTTGTTCCTGCCATTTCGCCACGCCTAAATTTCAACAGTGGCAGCTTCAGCAGCTCTATGAGTGCGATGTACTCGAATATGCACCATCCAGCATTGTCGATGGGAGATAGTTACGGGTAAGAGTACATTTAATGCTGTTCTTGATAGCTCATAGGGCGAGGCGCATACATCCATTTTATGCCCTGCCCTGCTTACAATATATTCGTGATGAGAATCAACAGAGAGAACGATCCACTGATGCATCGAAGAGCTGCCAAGAGACTTGTCTGACATGCACGCAGATGGCAGATGGCAGATCTAGATCTATTGAATCTACAAGCTACATGGACTGTGATGTCCTTCAGGCAGTCGGCTAGTTTAGTTATCCAACCTTCATGTCATATTACTTTTTAGGATATTTTTAGCCTTCGGTAACTTTCATTTTGGCTCTTCTTTTGCAGTTCCATTACACCAATGCCAAGCTTTAGCCATTCATCGGTGGGACCTTTGGCCCCTCCGTCGCCCTTGTCCCAGCAACGCGACCTCACGCCACCCTCGCTGTACCCGTGCCACATGACTCTGCGCCCACCGCCGATAGCGGGCCCACATCATCACCTAGCTCCGAATGACGGGGGAAGCAGTGGGGGGCCTGGCATGGGTAATGTACATTCGACGAATGTGGGAGCCAGCAACAATGGAACCGGATACGAGGCACTCTCCACATATGGCTTGGCACCACCGCCGCTTCCGTCTGGTGGAGCGGCTGACGGCAATTCGTCAGCGACCGCCAATATCGCCGTTTCTTCTCATCAAATTATGGAACCTCGCCAATCGCCCTGTAGTCCGCAGCATTTGGGAGGTGCTAGTCACAGTTCTGGATTTGCCACTGATGCCATTTCGAGCGCTGTTCCTTCGTACGCGCACATGAGCTATAACTACGCGACGGCTGCCAACAACGTGCCGCCCTCTGGCGGGGGCAACCCAGTACCTGGTCTCAATTCACATGGAGCCAGTGGAAAGCAACAGTTTTTTGCCTCTTGTTTCTATTCACCTTGGGTCTAGACTCTGGAGCCAGAACCTTTCAGGGCGATTTAGAAAGAGACAAAGACAAATACATAGATTATTTGATTAACTTTAAAGGCTCCCTAAAAATAAATCGAATTTACATATCTCTAACAAATTTATGGAGGTTGTAGAAAAATGTATTTATTACATAGTTCCGGCCAACTTATACGCGTAGAATAATTGGTGTGATTAAATGATCTAATTTTGACAAATGAATATCAACTCTGTTTTCACTACTTGTTCTCCCAATAAGCATATATATTTATACAAGGGAGCAAGCAGTCCAAAATCCAACATTTAGCCTGTATCAACCATATTTTGTAGTATAGTACTTTAAGAATACTCGTAAGCTGAACACTTGACTGTTTTCCTGCTGCTCAAAGACCCGTTTGGCGACTAGTGCTCAGAGACTGATGATATCGACCAGATAAACAATGAAGAAAACTATTTCCCATTGCTGACTCGCTTCTGTCACGCTCTCTATATTTATACATATTTATATTTATATTTCTATTTGCCTGCCTTTATTTTTGTATCCTCTTGCAGTGGCGCCCCTGACTGAGTGAGCGGGGTATAATAGAAAGCAATAATATGTGTAATTGCTAATGTTTATATTATGCGAAAAGAGGATAGACGGAGTAAAGGAATCAATATATGTACTTCTTAATTCAACTCAATCATGAGATTACATCTATGTATATTTAGGTGCATATGTACATACATACGTATATGCATTTATAACCACTGTGTCCTGGGTCGACTTCCAACATCCGACTTAAATTTCAATAAGTTAAGGGCTTCCATAGAAAGTTGAAATAATTAACTTAATGTTCGCATATTATGAAATATTCAATACTGTGTATATGTATAATAATGTGTAAAATGCTTATGTACATTTTTACCGTATTTTATGGTTAGATATTCTCTGAAAAGTTGATCCACATTCAGTTTCACGCTTTTACGTATAGCAGACTTTTTTCCATAATTGATTAACAACAGTTGCCATTATTGAAACTCTCCCCTTCTTCCTTCTGTTTTGATAAGCTCTGTTTTGCCTTTTTACACATGCAATGATTTCCAAATATTTATTTAATATATTTTTGTTATGGCCGGAACCCCTGAGAAGTGCGAGAAAATTCTTCCGCTGTACGAATATTGACTTTTCAATTGCGCAATTACTGCATCCAATCTAAGTTCATTTGTTTAGCATAAGAGCCCTTGCTTAAGTCAAGTTTAGCAAACATTTTAATGAAGTTTCTTTCTGTGAGCTGTGTAGCGAAGGAAATTTTTCACATTGGGGCGAGCCATTTAGGCAATTGAAAAGGCTCTTGCTTAATAACACTGCTTCAAAGTGGTTGCTAAGAGAACGTCATTGAGTGTGCAGGGTAAATATTTTCAAATATAATTTGATTCGTGCTCTCTTTTACCCTTGCCTCACCATCGATTGCACGGCGGACGGCGGACGGCGGACGGCGGAGAGTGCGCTTCAATCGTTGGTTGCGAATGAGTGGACTGTATTAATCTTTATGTATTTTGATTTTATTCATATGTAATATTAGTGGTTTAAGTGTTATTTGTACAGCGGGTTATATACAAAGCGGGGGCGACAATAGCGGGGCGGTACTGAACACCCGTGCGTGTGCTCTCCAATATAATTTTGTACTGACTCAACTCCACAAATGAAGTCGAGCACAAAAGGGCATTAGAAGATCACGCGATGAGACACTCCAATACCAAGACGGTGCACATCGATGTCTTCGTTTGCAGCTGCGCCTTTGTGCTTTGTACGTGTGAGAACGTTACAGTTAAGTTAAGTTTTTGGACATAAGGAATAAGAACAGCGGGCAACACAATAGCGAGCATATGATTAGGGCAACTATTATATGAATGAATATTGACCTAAAACTAAGCGATTAATTTCTCAACATACCTGCCCCCCTGAACGAATGTTCAGTTAAAGGGAAGCACAGCAATTTTGGTGATAGGTCTCTTGTACACTCCTCGGGCAGTTTTTACGGTGACCACTCGAACTCTCTCGTCTTGACAAGGATGAACTTCGATGATTCGGCCAAGCAGCCACTTGCTAGGAGGTTGATTCGGCTCCTTCACCAAGCGTATCCACTGTTATGTTGTTGGTCTCCTGCTGCCATTTGGTGAACCCTTCCAGAACCCTTGAATCTTGGCTTGCAGTTGTCTCCAACGCTGCAGTTGAAATGGTTGAATATTCTTTGAAAGTTAATGCACTGCTACCAATTACTCGACGAAGGTGAAGCTTAATTGATCGTACGCCAGTCTCCCAAATACCTCCAAAATGCGGGGCAGACTGCGGAATGAAGTGCCAGTTGATTTCCTGACTCGTCAGAAGACTTGCAATGTCCTCGTCTTGACTTTGAGATACAGCCATCCGTTGCATTTCCATTAGTTTCCGTCTGGCTCCGTAGAATGTTGTGCCATTGTCTGAGTATAATTCGGATATAGGGCCACGTCGAGACCAGAATCGTTTGAAAGCTGCGAAAAATCCTGGAGTCGTCAAATCACTGACGAGTTCGATATCAATTGCTTTGGTGGACAGACAAACCAAGATAACAAACCAAGCTTCGCCAAACTTCGGTGTCCGAACTACCGATGTCTTGATAGTAACTGGTCCAGCGTAATCCAATCCAGAATGGAGAAAACAGCGGGTGGGTTGAACCCGAAAGCGGGAAGATCAGCCATGAGTTGTGCGCTCGTACTTTTGCGCTGGAGGAAACCAATCTTGCAGTTGAATACGATTTTCCGGACTATGTTGCGGGCACTGAGAATCCAATACTTCTGTCTCAAAGTGTGGAACATAAATTCAACTCCAGCGTGTAGCGATGTGACGTGCTGGTGTCTAGCTAATAAAACAGCGACTGGTGATTGTATGGGATGTTTTGCATCGTAAGTTACCATTGAATTGTCAATGCGTCCTCCTATGCGCATTGTTCCATGGTCGTCAATAAATGGAGTGTAGCGAATCAGTTTGGATTTGTGAGAAAGTGGTCGTCCAGTGCTTAGCTGCTTGTACTCCACTTGGAAGAACTCCATCTGAACGTGTTTGATTATCCTAGAGCGTGCATATTGAAGCTCCCATGACGATAAAAACGATGACAGACGAAAGCAGTAGCTTATTGTCCGCAAGAGATGTGACCAGGAGGAAGCCTTGTTAATCATACATTGAAGATCATTTCCTCCATCGGATATGTGTAGATTAACTTGAGGCTTGACCTTAACTTCCATGTGCGCAGCCTCCTCAGTCGACAGTGCAAACTTTGCCTTAGAAGGTGGCCAAGTGAGCCGTGATTGTGAAAGCCACGGTGGTCCATTCCACCACAGTTGATGTTCTACAAGATCCCTCGGTAAAAGTCAGCGTGTTGCACAGTCCGCGGGATTGTCCCCAGTGTGAATGTGTTGCCAGCAACTACGTGGACAAGCATCCAGAATCTCAGCAGTCCTATTGCAAACATAAGTGTTCCAAGTCCGAGGGGGTGATGAGAGCCAATGCAGTACAACTTCTGAGTCAGACCAACATGAGGTACTGTAAATAGGAATAGTTAGTGCTTGCTTAACCAGAGACATAAATTTTGAAAGAAGATGGGCTGAATTCAATTCGAGCTCCGTTTCTTGAAGTAGTGAGGATAGATAGTGAGATATGCCACACGTTTCCAATAAATGAACTTCTGCTACAAACTGTTGCCCACGTGACCATAACTGCGGCGGTAGTGGCTCGATCCATTCGACCGAGCTCATCCAACTATCTTGAAAGAGAACCTTTAGAAATGCAGTGGTGGGGGCAAGCAAACCCAGGGGATCGTAGATCCTTGGCAAGCTCCGACAGCAAAATCCGTTTTGTCAGAGCAGCTGTGGCGTCGGGAATGGTCAGCTTGAAGGAAAGATTGTCAGCAGCCGGGTCCCAGCGTATTCCAAGAACCTTCACATATTGAGCTGGGCTCTCTTCTTCTAGAGCTTCAAGGGGAAACTCACAAATGTCCTTTGGCAAAAATTGTAGTAGTGGCCAACAGTTTGAACTCCATTTTCGAAGTTTAAATTGAGCTCGGCTCAATAACAAAATCAATTCATCCTTGAGTGCAATGAGTTCGTTGATATCATCGCAGCCCGTAGGAATATCATCCACGTACGCGTCCCTTACCAGCACCGCAGCAGCATTCGGATACAACTCGGCATAATCTTGAGCGATTTTCTTGAAAACTCTAACAGCCAAAACGGTGAAGAAGCTAAACCATAAGTCACGGTCAGCAGTCGGTAATGATCAAGTGTAGCAGTCTCCTCCTTTCGCCAGACGATACGTGATCCTCCAGATCCTCGTGAGCGTGATGAGCTAGTGCGTGGGTGTGATCATCAATACCGAGATGGTAGCTGCCTGTAATGACCCAACCCAAAATTAGTATGAAGTGCAATAGGATATGCGAAACCAAACTCTTTGCGTTCTCCAGTGTATATGTTCCAAAGTTGATCAGCTCCTAAAATCAGGTCGATTTCGCCTGGTGTCCCAAATGTAGGGTCTTCTAAGGGTAGATCACAAATCTTTTCCCACATCGGGGTGTTCGACTCAATCCTCTGTGCTGGAATCGAGGATGTTAAAGTACTCATAATCAGACCTGTCACCACCACTGATACTGTGCTTGTGCGCGAGAGCAGCGTGAACGTGGCGCGACCTTGAGTAACCCCAGCCGGGCTTGCACCTAGACCACCGACTGGTATACGAGCATGCGTGCGCGACAACCCTGTCCGTTGAATAAACGACTCGGAGACCATCGTTATCGTCAAACCAGTATCCATCAATATCCTGCAGGTTGTCCCGTTGCCCAGGAGTCGACTATAGTGGCTAAAATTGTTGGCAATATAGCTTGACTAGTGGCCAATACTCCTCTCTCCAATGTATGATGGCTGACCACGGCAGGATCAGCCTCAGCAGCATGCATGGGCGAGCGCAAGTTTGTGTCAGCGGATGTATTGACAGCAAAACTCGGGGTGGTGCGGATCTCTTCTGGATGGACAAGAGTGTGGTGCCTCGACTTGCACAGACGGCACGTATTTGTGGAATTACAATCCTTTACTTGATGAGATCGACTTTAGGCAGTTGAAGGACAAATTACCCTCCATTGCAAACGAGCGACGCTCCACAACGTTCATAGTTTTAAATTGAATGCACACAACAGACGTAGTTGGCAAGTCCACATGATGAGAAACTGCAGGACGTTTGGGAGAATCATGAACTACTGTTAGATCTTGACAGGACTCAAGCGCATCGAACCGGGCGAAGAGAAAGACGAGAAAGGTCATTTATGGTCACATTTTCCTTGCACGATTCACTGGACGTAGCCCAAGCTTCCTTGCATTCAGGGTCTAGTTTTGCGAGCAAGATATGGATACGCCATACATCGCGGCTGTCGAATTTCAGCGCGTATAGACCACGTATACTCTCGTCCGCGGTGTCGACTATGTTACGCAACTCGATTATGTTTGAACTTTTTGCAGTTGGCAGCGAAAGAAAGTTTTGAATGAACGACCGCACAATCAGTGATTTTTTATTATAACGATTTTTTAGCCTCTCCCATGCGTCCTGGTAGTTATCGTCAGTAATGGGAATATGTTTAATCAGAGAGAAAGCTTCACCATCTAGATACGACTTTAAATAATGGAACTTTTGACATTTGGAAAGACTACTCTTCTTGTCGACTGAGCCTAAGAACAGATCACTAAACTGACACCAATCTTCGTATCTTCCATAAAATGTAGGAAGGCGTATTTTCTCGAACTGCAGCTCAGCGGGTCGCGCTGAGTCCCGAATCGTCTCCAAAAGCTGTGTTTGTCCCTCAAATAGGCGTTCCACAGTACTAGATAGCAGTTGATTTGACGAGTCGTGTCCATTATCGTGACTGCTCCGCTCACTTATGGCTCCAGTGAGAACGGCATGGGCGCTATGAAACTTTTCCTCATATTCGACGATATCCAAATTCGTATCCACAAATCCGTCTTCCTCATTATATTGAACTAGGTCCTCAAAAAGCTCCATAAAGCGGTTGAAGCCATTCGGTTCAACTTGTGTTCTAATCTTTGCACAGACGTGGACGACTGTACAAACTCCTGAGCCTCCGTAGATACGCGAGTTAGTTGGGATTTGCACGCACCACGCTGCTGAATTATGCGATGTACGTGAGTCTTCATGACGACCAGCAATATCACTCAACATAAGACGGTGCACATCGATGTCTTCGTTTGCAGCTGCGCGTTTGTGGTATACGTGTGAGAACGTTACAGTTAAGTTAAGTTTTTGGACATAAGGAATAAGAACAGTGGGCAAAACAATAGGGAGCATATGATTAGGGCATATTGACCTAAAACTAAGCGATTAATTTCTCAACCATCGTACTTACGGTCCATCAAAATTATAAATAACTTAAAAAAAAAGGAATTTTGCATGTGTATTCGGCAATACTCGCGGAGATCAGAGTGTACGGAGTAGAAGCGTACATTTGATGGGAATTTCTAATTCGATCCCGGCGCCAGAAATCGAAGTGCAAGTTAATTAAAGCATAAAGTAACTGAGAGGCGACTAGAAGTACTCGTGTGGAAAAGATATGTTAGACAGATAGTCGCACAGTACAGACTGGGAGGTCCGCAATACCATCCCCAAGGATATGTCTTACATTCACTTATAGATAGTTTGTTTATACGAAATACTAAAGCCAATTACTCACCAAATCATTTGGGGAAAGCTAACATAAGTGCTGTGATGTATTTTGCTTGCTGGGAGGGTGATGCTATTCACAGACGCTCAAAATAGAACCTGTGAAACGGTTAGTCGTCTAAAGATAGCACATTTTAATGTCATAAATTTGAAAAAGTATTTCTATAATTGTTCCCCTTCTAGTATTTGTTTCTAAATCTAAATCCATTCGATGATTTAGTTGTATCGAGCGGTAAGTACTTGTGACATTTGTATGCATACCACCCAATGGGTATGTGGTATGTGGGCATATGTGCCATTTCGTACATGATAATTACGAATACTAGCAAACACACTGAGAGATGCTTTGACATGCGCAGGCACATTACATACACACACACAAATACATATGTGTACATGAAATAGATTTTATTTTCTATTTTCTGCTGGTTGAAAGCCGAACAAATTCCACAAGGAGAACTCTTCAAACAATATGAAATAAATGAAACAAGAAAGCAAAGCAAAGCAAAGCCCCTTGCGTACCGACCTGTAAACACCCTCGAATTTTTAATTTCCTATTCACACTACTCTTGCTCCATTCTTTTTCTGGTTCTGCAGCACAGTGTAAAACCCCTGAAATTCGCCAGTTCGAATGTACTCAGCTCCTGGTCAAGTATTCGTATGCATATGCACATCCAATTTATGGATTCGAAGATTCATTTCCGAGGGGGAATGCCTTCATACTTACGAGTCGAGTCTTTGGCCACAGCTATTGGCGCCTGCGCTCTGCACCCACTGCCACTGCTGGCTGGCGGATCCGGCGTATATGTCCGATGCAGATCAAGAGCACAAATTATTCGGAGCAGATAGTAATAGACTAACGCCCGTGGAGTTCGCTTCGTTTCCTCAGAAGGAATAAATTCGTGCTGTGCTCGCACTGTGTTATCTGTAGTCTAGTTGTACGTACCTACATACCTACATACATACATCGATACATCGATACACTGCTATAAAAACCTTTATTTGATTTGTATGCTTTCATTGATACTGTATGTACCGTACTGTATGTACTGTGTGCATGTGCATGCGATACATATGTAGTGTAGGTTCGTAGCAATTAATTTTTTGTTCCTTCAACCGAACGATAAGTCTGTCTGTTATGTTCGGTAGCATAACAGCCAGCCCATGCATATGTACTTATATACACATGAACATATGTATGTACATACATACATACATAAACATGTATCTAATATTTAAATATAGTGCGCGAGTTTTCGGTAAAACTTGGTTGCGTTGCGTTATTTAAAGGACGATTGCTCATTTCAAAAATATCAAAATATATGTGCATGGATATCTGCGTATGTATGTACATGCATACATATGTATGTATGCATATAGCGAATGGATATGGATATCTCAATAGTGTATATAAATAATACATTAGTGAACATACAGCCAAACTATGACTACTTATTGGAGAAGTTACCTGAAAATTAAACGAAAAAAAGATCGCAGGTCGCCTGACCTGTTAGTGTGTTGGCCAGTGCATACCGAAACCCGCATAGATATACACATGTACATCCATGCATACAACTATAATTTATCTATTCATGTGTGTGTGTGTGTGTGTGTGTGTGTATTCTTAATTCCAATTATACATATCTACGTGAATGCATACATACATATGTACATGTACATATTTGTATGCATGATAAGTTTAAAGCAGTGTATGTTGGTGGCATTGTGTAACGGTGTGTTGTCGATCTTAAAAATAGACCAAAGGAAAAAATCCAATTCAAAATGTGAAGAAAAATAAGAATCAAATCAGTTCATACTCCTGCCTATTGCATGCATATGCATGTACATACACACGTATGTGCATGCATACATATGTCCATATGTACATAAGCTCTCAATGGCAATGAAAAGAATTTCAAAAGAAGCCACAGAGAGCGAAAACTATAAACTAAAACCAAACCAAAGCAATCCAATCCAATCCAATTGGCATACACAATTAGACTGGTGTGTCTTCGAATATATCATCATTTAAACAATTCAAATAGTTTCGTTCCTGCATTCTTATGTATATTTTCTTGTGTGTTGTGTGTGTGTGTGTGTGTGTGGTGAACACTTGCCCATATAATATACATATATTATATATATACACTCGAAATAGATAGATATAAACTATGAATATGTATGTACACACAGCCGGTGACTGCGAATGACTAAAAATAAACATGCAATACATGGATTTTCGTTTGTTCGGTCAAATATTTTCCATTAACAACATTTATGCTGACTGAGTGAAAGGCGATCGAATTTCCATTTTCCAAAATATGGTGAGACGTGCGCAACAGAATAACGCAACGTTTCGTTTGCCTGGCGAAATACACCTATATGTACATGTATGCGTGTAAATATGTATGTGTGTAAATATGTATGTACGAAGAGCAGCGAAGCTGCACAGAATTCTCATTCTCGCTATATGCACCAAACAGACTTACATGTATTTTTACATACCCGTACCCATACCCATACCCATACCCATACCTGTACATATATGTATGTATGTACACATGTATGTTAAACCCTCGTTCCAATCCTTCAAAGTATCTGAATGTCCATTCTTTTTCAAACATCATTAACCGACTGAATCCTTAAATCTAATAGGCACCAAGCTACATACATATATGCATACATACATACATGCAGATGTAGAAATCAGCAGCTATCTGGCTATGTCCCTTTGCTTGCAAAGTCAATAAGAAAAATATTAGAACAAAAAAATATATGTACATATGTATGTATATACATATGTACATATATTTTGTACTTTCTCTGTTATTCTGATTCGTCAGGGATCAGTACATGATATTCGTAATCGTAACCTTTGATAACTGGAGGGAGTACCGCCATATTGCACTAGCCACTATAATTGTGGCCAGCGGCTAAAGTGGCTAAATGGTTTACGTGCGCCTCCATTTTGGTGGCTCTGCGAGACCAAAGTGTTCTTGCGGGCGGAATGTCGAAATAAAACAAATAAAAATAAAAAATATTTAATTTTGGCTTAATATTGCGAGTACATTTAGTACACATAATTTAGTATATTTATGCTGATGAGTTTATTTTGTGTTAATTTCTATAGAGCCTAAGAGCCAAAGCCGTTGAAGACGAAGCATAACGAAAACCCTCAGCATGGGGGTGGCTGAAGACTTCGCTCCCAGCTTTGTCAAAAAGCCACAGCTGCATCAGGAAGATGATGGCAATCGATTGATATTTGAGTGCCAGTTATTGTCATCTCCGAAGCCGGACATTGATTGGTTTCGCAGTGACAACAAATTAGTGGAGGATGGCCGGACCAAATTCAAAATTCAACCCGTCGGAGAAAATAAATTTACGGTAGTATTAGAGCTCGACGATGTAGTAGAAACCGATGCGGGTCTTTACAAAGTCAAGGCCAAGAACAAGTCGGGCGAAGTATCTGCTTCAATTAACTTAAATTTCACACGTAAGTAGAACTCTCGATAATAAGTATTCACACCACATCATAGAAACAGAACGATGCAGAGATACATATGTACATTGTACATGAAGCAAACCAAAACAGTTTCCAGTCAGAGTGGAGATTACCTGTAAGGATTCGTAAAGGAGCACACATCTGTACATACATGCCTATGCATTTACATATACATATACATACATATGTATGTACTCGTAGTCAGTCAAGTCATGGCAACAGGCCAAATAAATACAAATGTGTCCACAAGGAGGGACTTTTTAATTTGGAATATTGTTGAATATTTGTTGAATAATTAACTTTTTTTTTGTTTTCTGGCGGTCCTACACTATTTAGCTGCCGACGAACCCAAAGAAAAGTAAGCCAACCCTCATGCGTTAGCAATAGTCCGCCTTTGCTGCCTAATAATAATAAATTGTTGCTACGCTTACGCCGCCTCCTCAGACGCTTTAATACCAAACCAAAGTCCCTTCAGAGTTCAAGTAACACGGGTTTCAGTCACGGGCTTAGTTCAGTTTAACCCGAATCATAGCAACAAACCCCTCGCTGGCTATACGACTTACAAATGACTTAAGTCTGTTATGATAAATACAATGCCAAAAGATTTACGTTGATCCTCCCGCACGAATACTCGTACTTGAATATATTTTCATTGAATGATGTTTGACTGGGATTCAAGCTGCACATTTTGAGTGCCAATGATTTTACAAACATACATTTTATGTACTATATAGTATGCACATGTATGGGAAATAGATCCATACCATAAATAGACAACGACCACTGACATCGAACACCTGACACCAAGTACAAAGTGCCTCGGAAAAATGTATCCCTTTCTGTACCTCGCCTTCGGCATTAATCGAATTGATGAATCCCAATGGTAAGTTATGATCGAGGTGCAGAAAGCGGCTGCCCGAGGCATTTTCAAGAATGGTTTACATTTTCGAGAGATCTTTTGCATGACAGAATGCCTAAAGTGATGAAATTCTTCTTTATTTTTTTTTCGTTTCTACAATGCTCAATATACTAATTGAATTGGGGGGTTTCGTTCGGTCTATTTAACAAGTGGGTAAGTTTTCACTACTTGAAAACGAAGGGTGAGTACAAAACCAGCCACAGATCCAATGTCGGCACATCTGTGACTAAAGGGGAGCTATGCTATACAGTGGTGTATGCGTGATGTCCAGCGTGGAACCTTTTCAGATCATATGCATTTCCATTTCCATTTCCATAGATATATTATCCATAGTAATGTTAATTACTAATCTGCTCGATACCTCCGTCGGTCCCGCATGTTCTTCCCATCTCCATCTCATTGTTCTCATTGTTCGCTCTCTTGCATAATTTGTATGTTATCGCATAAGTCTTACAAACGTAATTAAATGGAACATTTGCTTACCCTGCAGACAAATCGACGGTTTCGCGCCGACATTCGCGAAAAAACCCGCAATACGACAGGAAGAAGATGGCAAACGTCTCCTATTTGAATGCCGCGTTAACGCAGATCCCTTGCCAAACATTACTTGGTTCCACAATGGAGCAGAAGTCAAGGAATCGCCGCGGCACAAGGTATGGCATGATCGTTTAATAACTACTTGGGAGCAAAGCCTCACCGGATAGATAGCAAAACCCCACATGCATTGCCTTTTCTCCACCTATCCAGCTCACCATTGACAAGGACGTCCACTCATATTTTGCAACACTTGAGATACAAAATGTTACAGTTGAGGATGCTGGCAAATACAAAGTGAATGCAAAAAACGAATTGGGCGAAAGCAATGCAACGATAAGCCTCAACTTCGATAGTAAGTGATCGTTATACTAGTATGATCCTAAGCCACGTCCCAGTGAACGTGACATGTACTCATGTCTCATATCTCATGTATTATGTCTCATCTATACTCCATTCAATTTTTTCACACTAATAAGAACGGAACGAAACGGAACGGAACGGGTACTCCTCTGCCATGAGTAATGCGCTTTTTTACTGCCGCGTTACTTAATTTCTACATATGTACATATACACATACATATGTATGTATGTATATATATATGTACGTGCAGTGTGGTATCGTTTCATACAAGTTTACGGTATCTTATTCGTCTATACATCTATTTATAGATATACATATAATAATGTGTTCATATATTAATGTGCAATTGTATATGGCAATAATACTTGTAATCGTTCTGAGCTCGCTTTGCTAATTATTTGGTAATTTGATAGCCATTCAAATTATTACTTCCTGAGCTTTCTGGGACATCAAATGGGTTTTGTTACTGAGTTTGGTTCGAGCTGCAGCTACTTACTTTACTACTAATCGACTTAGAGTGCCTATCTATTATTTTAATACCATTTTTTGGATCGGTATTTTCCTGTGTATACATACACATGTATGTATGTATTTAACAACAACAAAAATAAGTGATTCCTTGGTTGATTGCTCGGAAATTCCCTTGGGAACGTATCGTATGGCATGGCCGAGCCCGCACCACAGACATTACCCTGCATAATGGAAAACCAGTGAAAGTTTGGACAAAGGAGAAGATATCCTTCTGGATATTCGAATGATGAATTTAGTAATAAGTTAACACCAGACCAGACCCTGACCAGGCCCTGCACTGACCTGTAGAGTACTCGTTTTTATTGGATCTTGGCCTACTTATCATATGTAAAAGAAAATAAAATAAAAATTATGTAACACGGAAACTTTAACTTCATAGGCGACGAAGCACCCGTGCCCGCAAGTGACGAAGGCATAAAGCCAACCTTTACTGAACGACCTGTAATACGTCAGAGCGAAGATGGGGGAAATGTAACGTTTGAGTGTAGATGTGTTGGAGATCCCACGCCTACAGTGACATGGTACGGATACAAATGAATATTATACATGCACACATGCACACACACACACGCCAACAGGGATAAGTAAACAAAACTATGGAGCTATGGAACCGATGGAACCAATGGAAACAAACTCCATTTGAAGTCCATGTTATACTATCCATGGTTGTGTTGTAGATGATCATAAAACAATTGCAACTGAATTAAATAGTTAATTATATCAGAATACTTTGTTTAAATTCAAACATTTTCTTCATGTGCACAAAGGTCCCACGGAGAAACTGTGCTGAGTGAGGGCAAACGCTACAAAATGTCATTAACCATGGATCAGAAACTTTACCATATGGCATGTCTTGAGATAAGTAGTGTTGTCTCCTCAGACCAAGGTGAATATCGAGCGCAGGCGAAGAATAAACACGGCCTTGGCGTCGCTACAATAAATTTAAATTTTGAAAGCGGCTCAAAAAAGTAAGCCTCAACAATTGTAGATAAGCAAATGTATCGTTCGATAGTTCTACTACTACTTCTAACTCTATGCAGAATCCCTGATGGCAAGTCGCCACGTTTCCCAAAAAAGCCAACGATCCGCCAAGAGGAGGACATACTCATCATGGAATGCATATTGGAAGCACATCCAGTTCCGGACATTATTTGGTATTGTTCCGATAAGGAAATCTCTGACAACAAAAGAACCAAAATGACCCGCAAGGCCATAACCAAAGACAGTTACATTCTTACTCTGGAGATCCAGAATCCCACAAAAGAGGATGGAGGCAACTATCGCTGTAACGCCATAAATATGTATGGAGAAAGCAATGCAAACATAGCGCTTAACTTCCAAGGTACTACTTATTCGTATTACATCTCCTTAAGTACTTACTTCCTACAGTTACAATTACAATTACAATATATACAACATCCTTGTACAAGCATAATGCCAAATTGTATGTACTTTGCCATAGTGTAACCCGAACAGAAAAGAAAAGAAATGAAAAGGAAAAATTCAAGAATGAAATTCCCATGTACCACGAATTAATAATATTGTGTAATGTTTTTATCATTGTGAACTCACGCATTCCGCCCCAGAACCTAATTAAACGTCAAGCCAACATCTTCTAGAAATCCAACAGTCCACCCATGCCCCATGCCAAAGCTTTTTCTGTCATGCAAGCTAATTAATAATCGTATCTTTCATCAATTTTGCACAGTATAAACTTAAGTTCGATGCCCAATATTGCGTCCAGTCCTCATTTACTGTATTGCTTATTGCCTGCAAAATACTTAAACTTGTTGTTCCCCTGGGTCTGAGTATGATGAGAGTCGCCCAACCAAAGACAATATAATAATAAGATGCGTAGCGCTCATAAATTTCAATTGCCATATGCAAGCAATTTTTCGAGAAGCGACGAAATTCGCGCCATCTCTCTCGCACAAATTTGAGAGCGTAAAAATCTAAAAATAGAATATTATGTATTTATTATATATCTTAAATAAGTGCAGGAGGTCGCAAAATGAGTACACCAACACCAATTTCGGTAAATAAATTTCAGGCAGATCAGAAATTTTGACAAAACCGGGCTTCACGAAAATTTTCTATTGACACAACGCACGTAATACCCTACTATCTGTCTGCTTACATATATGCAAATGTTTTCCCCTATATGATAGCATCCGCATCCGTATCGAGCACAGACTGGTGCTCTTGTCCTTATGTATGTACAAGCAGTATATGTACATATGTATTTGATTAATGTATTTTCTATTAAAAGTCTTGTGAGTACAATTTATCCCCCTAATTTGCCCCACGGCTATCACGGAAAGACAAAAAAACAACAAACCCCAACTTCGCAGCTTGATGTTCACTAAAATTCACATGTGCTCTCTCCATATCCACATATGAATTCACCCATGTGGCTAAAGGCGTACGCGTACACCTTAAGGCGAACAATTTGTGATGATTTAATGTCGCTCCTTTAATTTAGGTGCAAGCGATGCCAACGGGTTCGCGCCATCTTTCATTGAGAAGCCGAGAATAATACCGAATGAGTCGGGCACTTTGATAACCATGAAGTGCAAGTGCAAGGCCAAGCCAGAGCCCACTGTCACGTGGTATAGGGGCCAGGATTTGGTGGAGAAGAGCAAAAAGATCAAAATAAATACTACTGTAATTTCGGAGGACACTTACGAATTGACGTTGGAAATAAAGGTTCAAGTCTACAGCTGGCGAATCGAGGCTGGTTTCAATACACTTTTAAATCTTTTCAATTTTTTCACCTGCGTATAGGATCCCGGGGCAAACGACGGTGGAACTTATAGATGCAACGTTAAAAACGAATATGGAGAATCAAACGCCAATCTCAACCTGAATATTGAAGCTGAACCCGAGCCCGAGGGTGAGGGGCCCACGTTCATCGAAAAGCCTCGCATTATATCCGAAAACAATGGCAAGCTTGTGATTATGGAGTGCAAGGTGAAGGCCGATCCAAAGCCAGACATTGTCTGGTTCCGCAATGGCGAGGTGATAAAGGAGAGCAACAAAATAAAAATGTCAATGGAACAGCGTGGGGACCAGTACTACATCAAACTGGAATTGGTGGATCCCCAACTAGAGGACTCCGGCCTGTACAAGTGCAACATAAAGAACACGCTGGGCGAGTTGAATGCGAACCTGACCCTCAACATAGAAAGTAGGTAGATGTACAATAACAATTACAATTGCAATTTCAATTACCAATGGTAATTAACTGTATTGCATTGCATATTGTATTATTTCAAACATATATACATATGTACAAACAGACTTAGGTCTGTGGCATACTCGCTATTTATATTCCCCACCACCTTGTATTCTTCTCTTCGCAGTTGTTCCCGTTATCAAAGACAAGCCCAAGATTATCAAGATCATCAAGAAACGAACTGTGGTGATCGAGTGTATAGTGGCATCGAAATTCGAGCCAAAATGTACCTGGTACAAGGAAACAAACACCGTAGTGGAGAGCAAGCGCCACGTTTATCTGGTGGAGCAAACCAAAGATGGCGAATTTGCGGTCAAACTGGAAATCAACGAGGTGGAGGAAAGTGATAAGGGCGCTTACAAGCTGGTAGCCAGCAACGAGAAGGGCGAGGCTGTGTCTCAGATAGTCAACCTGATTGACATTCCCGAAGAGGAGCGTAAGCCGACCAAGCCGGAAATTGCAAGAAAGCTCGTCGACCAGAAGGTCACCGAGTCGAGAACCTTTGAACTGCTGATCACCCTGGCACAGTCCGACCGCAAGTGCAAATTGGAATGGTACAAGGGGAGTACGTTAGTGAGAGAAACCAAGGACATAACCACCACATTTGATGGCACCACCGCGCGGCTGACATTCAGCAGCGCCAGGTCAGAGCACACTTCAAATTACAAAGTCGTTGTGACTAACGAAATCGGCAAGGATGAGTCATCATGTAAAATCACTGTGGAGAAAAAAGACAAAAAGAAAGATGAATTGGAAAAGGCGAAGGACAAGGAGAAGGAAAAAGAAAAGGAAAAGGAGAAGGAGAAAAATGAAACCGATAAAAAACAAAAGGTAATTGAGAGTAAAAAACAATCTGAAAATGTACCAGCTATAATAGTAGAAGAGGATCAGTTGACAAACTTGGGATCACAACAGGCGGAGAAAGTAACACGAAAACAAGAAAATGTCAAAGGCGAGGTTGTACTAGTTGAGGTCGAGGTCGAGGTCGCACTAGAGCAGCTACAGCTAGAGCAGCTAGATATCAAACAGCAGAAGTCCACCATTGAGCAGGTCAAGCGAAAGAGTTTCTCCCATAGCCAAGAGAACTACGAAGTACATCAGCATTCTGAAATGAGCATACAAGCAGAACGCACACAGCGCCAAGCCTCATCATCCCAGATGCTCGCTTCGAAGGACACGGTTAGTAAATGCTTCACTTCCACTCAACTCCACTCCACTCTACCGTTTTCCGTTTTCAACGCCCACATGCGCCATTACTGAGTTGCGTTTTGAGTACGATATTCACATTCCGATGTTGATTATAACCGCCAAAAGCCATTGGCTCAATCAGCATCGTTGCCACTTCAATCATTGCACTATAAGACTCTAAAACCGAATGGACCTATTTTTGGTGCGTTTGGATAACGAAACACGAAATACTCAAATTGTTGTTTAGCTTAAATTATTTTGCTTGTATGCTTGTACACTCGTGCCCATCCGTCTCGAGGCTACATATCCGTATCTGGCTGACTGTATTTTATAATTATAGCTGTCGCGGCATTAATAATTTATAATTTACTGTATCAGGATCAAGAGTATACATATGTGTGTCTGTACTTACATATGTAATGAGCTATAAACGCACCTATATGTACGTATGCACGTATGTACATGCATATTTATGTGCAGATTGCTTGGAGGGGAGATCCGTTGCTGCCATTACCATTGCCATTGTGCGTCCAAGCACCTCCTAACAATATGTAATACTCGCACAGCACGTACATAGTTGTGTTTCTCTTGTTCCAAACGCATCAAAATAGTGCTAAATATGGAAGATATAAATCGGGGTCAATCCTTAACACAAACAAATGTTACAAAACATGCACACGCAGACATTTTATTTTGTTGATGATGATGGGATGGAACTGGGACTGGAACTGGAACTCGTGTCTCTGTTGCCGGGAACCAGCCCTTGGAAGTGAAAAGTTTAACTTTATTTTTTAACGCAGTCAGGCGTGACATTATACCAAATACCGAAAGCAACCAGGAGAAATGTGGCGCACGTTGCATTGGACAATTCTCAGCCGAAGGATGCTAAGGACATATTTGGGGTAACATTAAAGCCCGTCAGCCAGTCTCCAATCAATGAGGTTCGCCATAGTTTCTGCATAACTGAGCCAGATGTTGCTCAACATCTGCGCTGCCACTTCTACTGCTATATCTACTATACTGTATACTGTATTTCTGCATACTCGTACTTCTTTTCCAGTATCTCTGATCTCTCCTATTCCATCCTATTCTGACTATGAACTGAACTATTATTCCGGAAGAGCTTCTCGCAGCTCTCCACTCTACTCCACACTGCTATTGATTCTATTTTTTCCGCCTAGCGACACTCTCTTCACCGTGTATAGCTATAAGAACTTATGCAACCTTTGATGCACACATTATTTGAGAATGTAGCATGTTTCTCCAGTGATCTTTCTCTCCTCTGACTTGTGACCAGACAACGTTTCTCTGAACTTTCAAACTCCCCTTGAGACCTAGGTATACCTTAGGTATAAGTACATGTAACATGTTTGTATTTAATCAATTTCGTTTATGTTAATTTGTGTCCCTGGGTTTCCTTTCTTGTCATTAACAATGCGATTTCAATACACACAAACACATACTACACATACTAAAATGAAGGAAGAGGAACAAAAGGTTGCTGAAGAAAAAGATGAAAAGGAAAAGCAAAAGGAACAGCTTCAAAAGGTTGTTGAGGCTGACAAAAATAAAATTACAGATGCAGAGAAAAAGGATGAAAATGATCCCGAAGAACCTGTGGAATCTGTAGAAATAGAACACTTTAAAGAAGATCCATTAGAGGAGCCACCAACGAAAATAGAAGACCGTGAAGCCGTGAAGAAAACGGAAAAAGTGCAACCGAGTGCAGCTAAGGCTGAGCCGGCAAAGAAACCCGATAATGTAAAAACAGACGAAACCCAAGCGAAGTCGCTCGCTGAGAAACAAAAACGAAAGAAGCCGAAAGAAGCCGATCTCGGTGAAATGAAAAATGGTACTCCGCCGGAAAAGCCTGACCCAAGCGCCATAGATGAGAAACCCGTAGTGGAGGAACAGCAAAAGAAGAGCGCCGGAGAAAAAGGAAAAGCCAAGAAACCTCAATCCGAACCACCAAAAGCAAAGGGGAGAAAAGAGGAACCCATTTCGACCCCTGATCCTATTCCTGAGAGTGACAGCGAAGAGGTAATGTTGAACAGCTTCCGTTTTCGCTCCCCCGGGCACTTGCGCATTTCTAGACAATTTTAGGCCAGCCCGAAAGCGCCATCTTCCATTGAAACACAACACAACACCACACAACAAATTTAAACAGAACAGCCCAAGCTTTGTGTGCACACTCGTATTTGTATGTGTATGAGTGTGTATGTGTATGCATGTAAATCTATTGTGCTAGTTGCTTGTCTTTATTTTTGCATACAAAATCTAAACAAACTGAAAATGCCTCTCATGCCTCTACATATCTTTTACCCACAGCAACAGTCAACGGAACAGATCGCCCTCAAGAAGGTGGAGCGAAAGGTATGGAAGGCCATGTCCCTTTAGTCTAATTCTCTCTTTTAGAACTAAGTAATACTATGTACTATGCGTAGATGTGTATATAGGAATCAAGACATTAATATTCACTTATGTATTTGATTTGTCTTCTCTTGCATGTTATATGTGCAATGCAACATTTACAATGTGCCGCAATGTTCAATGTACCACAATGTATGTGATTGATGTTGATGTTGATCAGGCAAGTGTTGTATCCATCAAGGAGGAGGCCACATCCGAGGTACGTCGCCAATCGATAATCAAAACTCATGAGGAAACCTCGGTGGAAGACACCAAAGTGTCTTCGCGGAGATCTTCCCTGGCGGTAGGTTGCACTTAATCAAGCATTTTCTTTGCGAACTATCTGTTATATTTTCCCCGCCCGTTTCTTGTTTCCGTGTTTTATTGGTAACTCAAAGGTGGAAGAGTCTCGGACGGAATCCAGGCGCTCATCGGTAATTGACAAGAAGGCCCTAGAGGTAAGTACTCGGGTATATAGATATATACTCACGTACAGAAATAGTTGAAGATCTCAAAACCAGGGATGCGGCCTAGCGTACGAAAATCCAGCTAGAGTATATCCCTAGCCTAATCCCTACACATACTTACACCTATAAGAAAATACATATATTCCCTGCAGCAGACTGACAGTAAAAAACTAGACGCTAACAAAAATCCACAAGCTTTAAAGGAAGAGATTCCCAAACTGAAACCAGCAGAAAAACGAAAGGTGACCCCAAAGGTGAGCGACGTCGAGCACTCGAGTACTCTATATAAGCTACTCACCGACTTAAAAATAGTTACATACTGTTTCTACTCTACTCTACTCCACTCTACTCTACTCTACTCTATTCTATTCTTTGCATCTGTGTGCCATCCATCCATCTAATCTGAAGCCATTTTCTTTTCAATAAGAATGTTTTGTGTGCAAATATTAACCAATCAATTTATTTTTGACAGCTTGAAAGTGTGCTACATTTTTTTCTCTCCAACTAATTGCTTGTGTATGTGTGCACACATAGATACATATGTATATATTTGCATACGTATGTATTTGCGAAGTTTTGCGGCCATTAGAGAAGAAGTATTAAACTGCAGCTTGTTAAGTTTATTGTTATTCTGCCGTCAGATTTTCCCGGGCGAACCAACCAGAGAATAAGTGCTACTAATATATACGCTCTCCTCTGATTTTATGTGGAGATTTATTTGACGCGGAATCCAACTGTTTTAGGTTGCTAGCTCTTTTTTTTGCAAGCTAGAAACTTTGTGAATGACTGATGCTCCATCAGATCACTTTGGTGTGAATTTCTCAATCTGTGCTGCTTCTTAACTGCCTATGAACTGCGCTATTTAATTCCTATCTCAACTGATTTACCGAAAAGTATGTACTGCATACGAGTATGTCCGAGTATATTCTATCCACGGATCCTAACTGTCAATAATCAGCGCCTTGAATTCCCGTATTTCCTCCTCTAATTAATGTTTCGTCCAATGTCTTGTATTATTTCTTTTGCTGTGTGCTCATCTTGGTGTTCCGGTTAGACTATTGAGGAGCAAAAGCTGGCTGAAGTGCTGCCAAAGCTGCGCAAAGCATCCATTGCACAGCCAAAGGAGGAACAGAAACCGGAGGCGGCAAAGCCGAAAGCCAAGGCCAAGCCAAAAGCCAAGAAAAGTTACGCAGAACTACCAGATATTCCAGATTACGAGCGTCCAGTGCTAGAGAAGTACGAAAAATCCGATTTCAGCCCATCGGACTTTGCCCGGGAGTTGGATATTCCAAACAAAATGGAAAAGCCCGTATTGGAAACGGCCAAGAAGGAAGCAGAGCTACCCGCTCAGAAGAATGGCATGCCAAAGGTAACACCAATCTTAAGATTTACATATATGTATATATAGTATATAGTACGTGCGTATGTCGTGTTTCTCGATGTTAAATACCCGTTTCATTGTTAAATGTGTCGTCCATGCGTACAGAAGGCGGAAGTTGTAGAGAGCCCTGCGGAAGAGCCGAAGCGTCTCAAAATTGGCAAAGGTAAACTGCCCGATGACGAGGATAGTCGGGATGGGGCAACGCTCAAACCGGTCATAATCGAACCAGAGGTAAGACTCGTTGTACATTAAGCACATGCTGGACCCACGCATGTACGACATTCCACATGTGTGCATATTTACATGGGAACTAATTTCGCAACCCTGCAACTTGTTTTTGTTACCATATCCCCCAAACCACAACCCCAACCCCAACCACCTCTCCACACCACTCCACTCCACTCGGGTCCCACCACTACAGAAGGAAAAACAAAAGGCTGCAAGTGAAAAACTTCCGGAGGTAAGTTGCATTAAATGCATTAAATATGTAGATCTCCACCCACCGAAACTACTTATGTACACACATACATACATACATACATATTTATGTATGCGGACAGGCGTGTATCTACGGAATACCCCAAAACTATCTTAAAATACTAAACAAAAATACTGCAGCCTGGAATCTTCATGCTTCTTAGGATTCTGGCGGACGCTTCTTGCGAACAAAAGTTGACCCGCTCCAGTGCATTGCAATGCACACTCTATGTATGTATGTATGTATGTATGTGTGTGTTTGATGTATTATTGTAATTGGAGATTGTACGTAAATGTACATACATACATATGTATGTATGCACGCATGTACAAGGTAGGACAAGGCGACGCCCCAACACACTAATTCCAAATGACAAAAACCACTATTAAATGGGAATACACATATGTACTAGCAGGCCGTCGGTAGACCATCTGTGATAGATATTATAAAGCAGCGACGTCGATCCTCTATCAGAACCATGATGACCAAGGAACCAATTCAGAACGAATCATTCCTTGGCGTGGTCTTGAAACCAGTAATAAAGGAAGCTGACGAGCAAGCTGCCCCGCAGCAAGCCAAACAATTAACCAAGGTAACAATGTGGCGCACCTGTCCATGTCGCTGCATGGGCCCAAAACCAGTGCGCGCGCTCCCGCTGTCGCTCTCCTGTTATTCTTCTACTTTCCGCTGATTTTCACCTGATTCTTCGACTTTGAAACTGTTGGTTTTTCACGTTCAGTTATCTGTTATCTGTTGACTCAGACCAGACCAGATCAGACCAGATCAGATCAACTGAGCTGCCGAAGATCTTTTTTATTCCTCTGTATTTCACTCTGACCTTTTATACTTCTCTTTCGCTCGCTCGCTATCCTCTTATCTGTTATTATCTATCTCTCTCTTTCTCTCTCTCTCTCTCTCTCTGTCTCTGTCTCTCTCTTTATATCGCGCACTCCTACTTATACGTACACTCCTCCTTATATAATACCTTAATACCTTAATACCTCCTCCATTTTGTTAATTTTGTTCATTTTATTCATTTTGATAATTTTGTTAACGGTCAAAGGCTAATGCAATGGAGCAGTTTAGTCCCACAAAAGCATCCAAGGCTAAAATATCCGAATTAAAAAAGCCCGAAGCTCTAGCCGTTTTGGATGACTATGAGCGTCCCAGCCTAGAAAAATATGAACCTGTTGAAATTGATAAAACTAAATCAGAGAAACCCACACCAGCCATTATCACCCCGGACATTAGGCCTCCAGAAGTACAATTGCCATTGGAGCCCCCCGAGGTAAGCATGGAAACGTCAGCTATGAAAATCGCATCAATTACCATAAATATAACCACTCGAATGGACTATACATAAGTCCATATCTTTGTACATGTGCTGTGTTTGCTTGTTATCTTTCCTTGTATGATATTTGATTTGTGTTTGTTGAGTTCAGTTAAAAGTGACTGTGTTCATTTGCTTGTGCATATATACTATGCACATACACACGCATATAAAGCAGAGTATTAAGGATGGATAGTAGCCGAACGGCTGCCAACGGAAGTGTTCCGCTGGGTGAAGTATCACAACGAATGGGCAGGGGGCTTAAAACGAAGGAAAATATGAACATGCCTACATATTTGCATATTAAATATATAGATATATATATATAGTATGTTATGCTATTATGCATGTATAAATATACCTTATACATATTTATATATTTAATGTGTTGCGGAATCTTTTGTCAAAAGAGTGAGCATATTTAATTTAATCTGTTCAATGTCTGTCTCCGCTTGTCGCTCTTGCCAAACGGTTCAAATATTTGAAATTGTCACGCTTTTAATTTTTGAATTTTGAGTGATTCAAGACAAGTGCCAAGGCTGAAAGGTTAACTCAATACACAATGCTCTCCATTGGTTGGCTTCTGTGATCAAATTCTTGTCTTCCCAAAGAACAAACTCGTCGCAAACAATCGAAAATGGCGTCCTTCAACTTAACGATAACTGCGGTAAACTAATGATTTCTCCAACCAACTCAGCTAATCTGTGGTTCCCGCCAAGTGTAATAATCAAAACTATTTTCTAAGCAATGCCATCTACGCAAAGAATACATACTATGTGCCATTTACTATGCAATATATTCATTTACTTTGTCCATCATTTGAAATAGGAGGAAAGGCCAAAAGTGTCCAGAATGCAGCCACCAGCACCTGGTGATCCACCAAAGATCGAGGTGATACGGGAGAAGCGGCCATCCCTAGCACCAGAGCCACCAAGTCGACGCGGCTCTCTTATCCCTCCAGCCGATACGGGTCGCCGACCATCACTAATCATCAATGATGAGGTAAATTTCGCGTCCGCATATACGTATCGTATCGTATATATACATACTATATACACATAAATGCATCTCCAATGGTCACATCCATCAACTCACCTTTCACTATACTACGTATCGATATAGATATCGACATGATCGATGGTCGCATCGATACGTGAAGTATACTATCTTTTTCAAGGCTACTAGTAGGCACAAGAACAAGCACAAGCACACGCACCCTGAGAAACAATTAAATGTCAATTAAAATTAATTCATTCCAATTAAATAGAGCTTTATCTATAGATATGTTAGACATATAGATGCTTACATATGTATGTATGTTTGCTTATAATTTTATAAATCCAGGCCTGTCTGTTTTTCCATCTGCTGTATATATACATGAATATACGTAGTAAGTACGAGTATTATCGCTGAGTGAGGAACGTTGTACCAGAAATGTATACATAGTGCCCGTACGCTTATCAAATCAAATCAAATCAACATGAATTTAAAGAGCTGTTTTAAGGGCTGGACTTCATCTAGTATTTGCATAATTCCATTTGGGTTCACAAGCCGAACTGCTCAAGGGTTCTGTGTACAATGTTAGGGACTCCGAAACCAAACGCCCAGGTGCCTGAGAGCTTCCTGTTCTGTTCTAATCTTGTGTGTATTTATGATTTATGTATTGAATGTATGCAGCTTTGGCTGTTGAGTGTACAACTCGTAAGTATGCAATGGGAAACCTACAGATGTACATTGCTTCTCGATTAACTGTTCTTAACTTTGTGGAAATGTATGACCGCCCTCCGAATAATGATTAGTGATTAGTGATCAGTGATCAGTGATCAATTGAAAGTTGCTAATTTATATATGTATTTCCTGTGTTCCCTTCTATGTATCTACCAATACCAAACATGCAAACTGTCCTCAAAACTAAACACCAATCAACCCGCAATGAACCTGTAAACCAAAAAACTCCATTAAATAACAAACCAACACGCAAATGTTCTTCAACAAAATCAACAATCAAAACCAACAAACAAACAAACCAACCAACAAACCAACAAACAACCAACGCATCGCATACCCTTTTTGCACTCAACAACAACACTCGTACACACATACTACACCGCCAATCCCCCCTCAACACTCAACACTCAATCAACAAACAAATATGAAAAACCGCAGAAGAAACTCCGGCCCGGAGAAGTATTGGACGCACGGGTAAGACCTCCGACAATTTTCCCAATTTCTTAACACAATAAGCCATGTTAGCAGCCAGCTGCTACATCGAAAGCGATGTCACAGCCAAGTTCCATTGGGAACTATCCAATATCCCATTTGTAGTGCCGAAATAGAAATAGCAAATAGCTCATACGCACAGCTGCGAAGGGTATACGAAGGGGTATCTTTAAGTATATAACCCAGTAGCTTTTGCAGACTAAAGTTGGGCCATGGGCCAGTGGTCAGTGGCCAGTTTCGGGGTAAACGCGTTCTACATCAGCATCGACCCTAGAGAATGGTTCTGACCATGGCCATGACCATGACGCATGGAACAAACAGCAAGCCGAAGCCGAATTAAACCACATCGCAGGTTCATACAGGACTGTTTTCAGTTTCGAGATTTCGCATAATAAATATGTGTGTGTCGAAGCGATGAAACTCACGTTTCCGAACTGGCCAGTGGCCATGAAACATTCTCTATGCACATGCATACACACGTACCTATGGCTGTGTGTACCCGTATATTCGCTTTCAGATTAAAATAATAATTCTGCTTTGATATTCTGTGCCTACACGGGATGGCCTTCCAACACGTCTAATTTTATCGTATCGTATTCTCCCTCGCTGTGTCCCAAGCAATAAAAAATGTTTAAAAAGACTCAAGCGAATAAACTTGCATAGATTAAAAATAGAACATATGTATATCCCTAGATGTGGCAAACATATGTATCCTCCTATTAATATAGTACAGTAAAGATCCTGCAAAACGAATCCCATATCATGAAAATGAAATATCAAGAAACATACCTCCATATGTATGTACGTATGTACAGATATGGGTATGGGCTATAATTATTTAATTATGAGTCGCTTATGTTCGATGTCCGAGTGGCCACTGTATGTACATATAAATTAAAATTAAAATTCTGCCCACTATGAATTATATATTCTATATATGTTTTCATGTATGTACATACATATGTACATATGTATGCATGAGGCGGTGGCACTCATATTTTCGAGCGTATGAGCTGGCTGTTTCCATTGAACGATGCAACCCCAAAGGTACTTTGTGGGCCATGCTATGATGAATGTACAGTACATATATAAGTTCCGTACAGTTCGGATTCATAGCGGTATATGCAACTGAAGTATATTGTTCAATTAATAGTGTCGTCGCGAGTGAAAAGGCAGCGGCATAGATCCAGCAGACAAGTTCGTTTGAAATGACGCATTGATAAGTATTAGAGGTGCACTTAAATTTGTATTGTCAAGCTCGTCAATTTTATATTTCCGTAAAGATTTCCACAATCTAAATAATAGATATTTAAGAGATGTAGAGACGTAAGCGATGTAAGAGATACAAGAGATGTAAGTGGGAACTGAAAGTCCCCCAAATGCAGTCTACTATGAGGGGTGTAAAACATCCTAAGACATCCATCCCATCCCTAATATATCCCTAAAACTATCCATCATTCCACTGAATTTTATAACACACGCACACACACATATATAAATATATATATATATATAAATACATACAAACTCGTAGCAGACCAGTCGAATCGATTCAATGATAGATATTATGTAGTATGTCCATATGTACATACGTATGTATGTTGTTTAGCATTATAATACAATTCAAACGTACTCGTAATATTACAGTTGTTGAGGCCAGGCGAGGTCGGTGAAGGACAGGTGAGACTTAGCTGCGCTTTATTTTTCCATAAGTAGTCTTGGTCGCATTCCATTTTAACATTTGGTGAACTGCATTCCACCTCAACACAGCACACACATACACACTTCATAATATTCTCTATATGGCGTAATTTAAAAAAAGATAAAAATAAATTTAAAAAAAACACTTCATAACTCAAAGAAACTCACACATACACATGCACACGCACAAACTGACACACACACACAAACAGCGTAGTTTTGTTAAAAAAGTTCACTGGATACTCGAATAAACTTACTTCAATTCCATGAGATCCAACCATACATACATACATACATACATCCATGCATGCATACATGCAAATGATTAGTATTTTATACACACGCACTCCACGCACCCACAAGCTGCACCTGTACGAACAGCTGTGTGGGTGGGAACGGGAGCTTCGAGTACTTTTTACCCTTAAGCATAGCCAGACCAGCCCCCAGACCAGACCAGACCATGCCAGACACCCAGTCGGTACTGACTTCCGGGCACACTTGGAACCAATGCCAAGCTCCAGATCTGTCGTCTGAATAACTAATTGCACCCACCATGATATTGACATTAACAGTAGTCGATTTTAGTTGATCCTCTCCAGTCTGTGTCTGGGAGCAGAGTTCAGTGCATGCGACCTACTACTGCATTGCTACTGATTCTATGATGCGACTGAAGTGCTGTAAGTCTATTGTAAGTCCCCAACCACGTCCCCCTTTTCTAGGTGAAAAGTATGTCCTCGAAAATATGTCCATTACATCCGTTAGATTTGACACGTACCAGGGGATAATATAATAAATACACATATATGTGTATTCATATGCGTATGTATTTTTGAGACGAGAACACACATATCGTGTTGTGTTATGTGTTATGAGTGAAGTGTGCAGTGAAATATTTATCAACGATTAAATGTTATCATCTTTTTGTTTTTTTTTCGTTTAATGTCTTTGTCTTTAATTCAACACATTTTTTTTTCTCGATCGTGTTAGCAAAAGCAACAGCGACCCGGCGAAATGGGGGACACCAAACAGGTCTTAAAATTGTGGTCAAATGATCGCACATACATATATTCTTTTATTGTGTGTTCGCTTGCTTTCCGTTGGCCATTGACCTGAATGACAGTTTTAACGTTTGTACATATCTGTACGTAGAAGGACGTATATATGCTGCACTCCGCACTCGAACCTTGTAAATACCCATAGTTTCAAATTCAAGCGCAAGCCGACATGGGCTGGGCTAGTCGAACGGCCATCAAAACACACAGTTCATCGCAGTCCTGTAGCTAGAGTGACTTGGGAGAGTCTCCTCCTGTTCGACTTGGCCTTTTAAAGTTCCATTGGAGTGTGTACTTTGTACTAATGGTCGTGGTCGTGGGCTCTGTCTGTGTGCTCTTGAACTGGACTGTGATGTTCTTCCGAAAACAACAGATGTACATATCTACTTTAAAAGGAAAGGGCAGAAAGGGTAGCAAAAGAACACTTTACCAGTATTTATCAGTATCAGTACATGGAATGTACGAGGCAATGCCAGTTGCAAGCTCAGCATTGTTGCTGAGATCTGTGAGATATCTGTGTATAGTAGTGGGGCCTACTGCAGGCTGGTAGCCTGCTCTGCCGTTGAACGGGCTGAAGATCCACACACCATGTACATAGGTCACATAGGTCATCACTTCTTATTGGGCTATCCACATGTCATAAATGCCGGTTATTTGGCTACTTATTTAATTAAAATTATATAACTCTGTGCATTACGTTGCAAGTTACAATTGCGTATTTTGTCTAATATTTGGCTAATATTTGATACCTTGATATACCTGCATAAAATAGCTTAAAGTCAGTGCAAGCATCAAGTATGTATGTAATTCCATTTTGCATTTTTCATTTACCATATACCATATTCCATATACCATATACCATATATAATGTATGTACGTAGTTAACCCAAATTCGAGTTTTATTCCTTGTTAATGTAGAATCATTCCGTATGTAGTTTGCAGAATGATTGTAGAGTGTAGATTGTAGATTAATGTTACTTTGGCAGTTGGTATACCCATCCTTGCCCTGTCCCGCAGTATGCATTTTGATTTTGACTTTATGTACATTGTTATAATCGGAACTTTGACAACAGAAATTACATCCACCACACGTATTATATTTCATGCTATGGACACTTTTAAGTTGGACGTGACTTGACGTCTTGAATGTTACCTAGATTTGGTTCTAACACCGTCGAATTGTTAATCTAACAACTGACTCTCTCATTTATATGTACATACTCGTATGTCTTCGTCTACTGTCCAAATGTTTCCCCAAATGCTTGTGGCTAACAGCGGAGACGACCCTCGATCGATGTTCGCCGTCCCAGCGTCCAAGATCTAGAAGATCTTATTAACAAGCCATCCACACCACTGCGCGATGTCGGCGATGGCGGTCCTCCCTCTATTGTTGACGTCCAAGAGTCATACTCTGTGGTCGAAGGTGAGTACTGATTCAGCTTAAAGGCAGACTATATCTATCTATATCCAGCCCTCTTAACTTGTCTACTTGTGTACCTGTCTATTGTGTACTGTACTGCGACGCTGAACTGAATCTGACTAACCGTTTGTATCTGTTTGTTTTGTGTCCATCTGTTTTATTTTATAGACTCGACCGCATACCTCACGGTGGGCGTCGAGGGCAGTCCGGCACCCACATTCAAATTTTACAAAGGTGTCACTGAAATCCTTGAGGGCGGTCGGTACAAGTTTCTCACGGATGGGCAAACAAACACAATCACTTTGTGTATGCGTAAGTGCAAGCCCAACGACGAGAGCAAGTACAGGGTTGTGGTGTCCAATATCCATGGAGAAGATTCGGCCGAGATGCAGCTATATGTGTCCGATTCAAGTGGCATGGACTTCCGCGCCATGCTCAAAAAACGTCGTTATCAAAAATGGGACAAAGATGAACAGGACCCCAATTGGGGCGATCTCAAAGAGACCGAAAAACCATTGCCAGCCCTTAAAAAAGTTGAAAGGGTAAGGAGCGAGCGGACTGTATAACTGTATTAATACAATACAAATACATGTGCATGTGCATATGCATATGCATACAATACATACATATGGCACTAGCAATGAATGACTGAATGAATGAATGAATAATTGAATGAATTTCGTCCCGAGTTGGCACCTTGATTGAGCACAGCCAAATGAGCCAAGCTCTCCGAAAGATGTAGAATTTCGAACGAGTTTCTTCGTACTCGTGCTGCACAGAACGGAACTGAATCTTTGTGCCAGCTCGGGGCTTTGCGATTGCGCCAGCCTAGCTTGAGTTGAATTTACTAAACCCCAGTGAACCGAATGAACATCGACTTGCTCCAGTTCCAATTATTACGCAATCACATATGTAACTCCTGTATGTATGTACATATGTACATATGTATGTATGCCCCATTCCAAGGGTGCAATGTCTTGTATGTGTGCCATGTGCCATGTAACATGTGCTATACTCGTATATGTACATTTGAAGGTTAATAAGACTACATAATATGTATGTACCATCTGATTATTACAACTGCAATATAGGGGCCAGGATCACGTAGGCCATCGTTAGCTGAGCTGATCCCCGATTGGCCGACGCTGCATCCGTTTCGACGAGAGGAGGTGCGCCTGTCACTATTCTAGTTCTAATACCCGAAATAAACTGTTATTGTGATTATAACCACTCATATTACCTAACGTTGCAGAGGTGAGACAACCGATTGTTGGTTTTTGAAGACTTTTTTGGAGCGCAGTCCGTTCTACTCTACAAATCAACGCATTTCCCTGCTCACCCTGCCTATGCGTATGTGTACATGTGTGCACAGTGCGTACACAATCGTACACTCGTATGTGAATTTTATGTCTTTTTACCGATGTGTTCGGCAGAACAGAAGCCCCCCATGCGGCTGTGACAAGTTTTTTTTGCAAACAATTAGCAACGCAACAATTTTTTGAAATACATACACATCTGTATGTAAGAGCTTTCCAATATAAATACGTGTGTTTCGGCAGTAGCCATTTGTATTTTGCTTCGCTGGATATGTCATGTGTAGTTGCATATGTGTCCTGGCTGCAAATATTCTACAGCTTGCAGCAGACATACTACACCTACTAAGCATACACACACAAAGATATAACAAGACCAACTGACAGAGGGACCAATCTAACTACAAATTCGATATACGATAAGTATCAATAAATCATCCCTACTAAGCCTACTTGGTAGGAAGAGGTGACAAAATGTTGAACAACTCTGCCAAGTACATGTACATGAACCCGACTAAATGCATAATGCGCTTAAATATTACATCCAATCAATAGGTACCACACCACCTACTGTGCTACGAATAGGGCCAAACCATTCTTTCATTTTGGCCAGTTGAATATCCGATTGATTGTACAGTGAGAAGATTGATCAATTATACATTTTTCTTGTAAATATATTTTTTTGTTTTCGGAATTCTAGATGGTAAAAATCATCAGCTAGTAAAAATCAAGCCGTGGGTTTTTTTTGCAATGATTTAATTTTGTAATTTCTGTAATTTTCGTACGTACAATACATATTTATGTATGTACTTGCGTATATTTACCTATTGATTGGGCAGGCTAATACTTATCCTTGTGCAGTGTGTTGGGTTGGTATCCGTGTACTTATACGCATACGTAAACGTATGCGTATTGTTGCATGCAATGCGGTATCATAATACCGGTATCATAATACTGAAATAGCTAATCAGATGCTTATGCTCTTATGACTGATAAAACAGAAATATTTTGTTTTTGTTTTTTGAGCATTTGATTTGGCGTAAGCATGACTTGGATATAAGCTAACAAATCAAAATAATGCCACAGATAAGGACACATATGTACATGCATACATGCAGACATGCATACATGTGTGTGTTTGTGTGTGTGTGTGCTGTGTGTGTACATTATTTGCATTAATCCAATAAACAATAAATGGAAAACAACAAAAGAGCGCTTAGTAATCGTATATCAAATTTACCAAACTTTACCCATTTTTGACAACACAAACCTCGCGATGTATGAGCACAGAAGGTGGAGTCGTTCCTTAGTCCATTGATTGACCAGTTTGCAAAGGAGGGAAAGGATAAAAAGGTTGTGTTTGAGGCCAGGTTCAGCAAACCCAACTGCAAGCCGAAGTGGCTGTTCCGCAAGGATGTAAGTATGACAACGACCACGCCTGTCCAAGCTGCAGCATTGCAACACTGCAATAAACTGCCATAAAATGCAATGACTCCAATTGTTACCCCAAATTGTAGGAGGTGTTTACGGGCAGCAAGTTTAAGTTCAAGCAGGAAAATGACACGTACCAGCTGATAATCACGCAGCCAAAAGTGGAAGACACTGGAAAGTACACGATCGAAATTGGCGGTGTTTCCAGCACGGCTTTCTTGAATGTCGAAGAGGCCGATCCCACATACACGTTCACGAAGCCCCTCAAGAAGAAACAAGAGGGCTTCACACAGCATGAAACCACTCTGGAGTGTTCGGTCAGCAGCAGCATGGCCAATGTGCATTGGTTCAAGGACAACACGAAGATCGAGTCGGATGATCCTCGCTTCCTAATATCCAAGGACATAAACGGCAACCTCAAGTTTATCATCAAAGACTCGCTACTGGAGGACTCTGGCCAATACCGGTGCCAGTTGGACAAGCAGCCCGACAAGACTGAGTGCACTCTGAAGGTCGTCGAGTACCCCTACAAGTTTGTCAAGGTTTTGAAATCTCAGCAGTGCATCGAGAAGGACACCGTGACACTGGCCTGTGAAATCGACGATGCTCAAGGGGACGTCCAGTGGTTCCGCAACGATGAGGAAATAAAGCCCGACAAGCGCATGCAAATAGTAAAGGACGGCCGGAAGCGCAAGTTAGTCATCAAGGACTGCAAAGTCACTGATGCCGGCCAATTCAAATGTACTACGAATGCGGACAAGACCGAGGCGGAAATCATTATTAATTGTAGGTTCACTTGTGTGCGACAATGACTATATGTATACGTACTCGTATCTGTGCGGCCATGCTTACTGTGTTGCCGTTTTCTATTCCAGACCAAAATCGTTTCAATAAGAAACTTAAGGACACAGATGCCGTGGAAAGGGAGAAGCTAGTTCTCGATGTGGAGCTGCAGGACCAGACGGCGCCCTGCGACTGGAAATTCAACGGGGAACCAATAGTACCCAGCGAACACATTGAGATCAAGAATTTAGGTGGCGGCAAGCATCAGCTCATTTTTAATGGCCTGGACCTGTCCGATGAGGGCGAAATCACCTGCGAATCTGGACAACTCACTTCCAAGTGCAAGCTGTCGGTGCGAAAGGGAGAGAGCAGACCAAACATTGATTGCCCGGATGAGTTTGCCGGACCCATTAGTGCCCCTGTAGTCGTAGAAGTACCATTCAAAGGTAGGCTGGCATACCCTGTCCGCTCTGATGTGACGCTTACGAGTATATATTTCATTTGGATCGAATCGATCCGTTCTAGTAGAACCACCGCCTTTGTGCATAGATCCGTATATATATCCGTCCAGTCTCTACGGCATAGCGCCTCGAAGAGGCTATAAATATTCTGTGTGAATATGCATCATCCGGATGAGGAGCTGTCCGTTTGTCTGTTTTCATACCATTAATTGGTCAACTAGCATATCACAACGAGCGTGTTCCTTACTGGTCCTCTTCTTTTGTTTTGTTTTGTGTGTTAATTGCTTAAGCCAGAACTGAACTCTAAAACAACTTGTATCTTATTATTTTTCCACTCGCCACAATGTAGTCAGCGGTACAAAACAATCCCCAGTTGAGGCAAAATTGTTTAAGGACGGCAAGCCCTTGCCGGTAAAGGATGTGGAAGTCGCTGTGACCGATGACAAAGTCACGTTCAAAATTAAGAAGCCTTCCAGGGACCTGTCAGGGCCGTACCAAATTAAGATTTCCAATGGTCAAGGTGAAGACACGAAGGACGTGCAAATCACCTGCCAGGACGTGCCGCAGCCACCGCTGAATGTCGATGTTACTGATGTGTATCAGACGTCGTGTGTTGTAAACTTCTCGCCACCCGAAGATGATGGGGGAACTCCAATATCCAAATATGTGATCGAACGGCAAGACTTGAGTAAGAAGCAAGGTTGGGAGCCTGTCGCTGAAGTGTTACCTGGTGAACCGTGCAAAAAGAAAATTGATGACTTGGTTCCAAAGAAGCAGTACAGATTCCGGATTCGTGCTGTAAACAAGATTGGCCCATCAGACCCAGCCACATTTAAGAACACCGTACTCGCCAAGGATCCATGGGACGAGCCTGGGAAGCCCAAGGCGGTTGATCTCACCGACTGGGATAGGGATCATGCTGATCTCAAGTGGGAGGCACCAGACAGCGATGGTGGCGACCCCATCACTGCGTACATTGTCGAGTATAAGGAAAAGTTCTCAAACGATTGGGTTGCCGGCAAGGAGGTAGACGGCGATGCCAGAGCCGCAACCGTAGATGGCCTCAAGGAGGGTCAACAGTACGAATTCCGAGTCCGTGCTGTTAATCGGGCAGGACCTGGTGAGCCCAGCGACAAGACTAAATCCATAATTGCCAAGTGCCGTTTCGTCAAGCCGTTCCTGGTGGGGGATGGTCTCAAGAACATAACTGTGAAGAAAGGGCAAACCGTTCGCTTTGACATCAAGTACGATGGTGAGCCGGAGCCCACAGCGAGCTGGCTAAAGGAAACTGACAGCCTCAAGTTCGACAATCAGCGAATTTGCCTTGAGCAGCTGGAAAGAAACTCCTCAATTACCATCAAGAAGTCCGTGCGCAAGGATACAGGAAAATACAAACTGGTGCTGACAAACAGCTCCGGCACTATTGAGTCCGAGGCCCAAGTTATAGTTCTGGACCGACCACTGGCCCCGGGAGGTCCCTTCGAGCCGGATGAGGTTAGGGCTAACCGTATCAAAATGAAATGGAAGCGTCCCCAAGACGACGGTGGCTGTGAGATCACGGGCTATGCATTGGAACGGATGGACGAAGAGACAGGACGCTGGATACCTGCTGGCGAAGTGGGGCCAGACGAGACCTCCTTTGATTTCAAGGGACTCACTCCCAACAAGAAATATAAATTCCGCGTCAAAGCCATTAATAAGGAAGGCGAGTCAGAGCCCCTCGAGACAAGTGACGCGATCGAGGCCAAGAATCCCTACGACCCGCCGAGTCCTCCCAGCCAGCCGGTTATCGATGACTACGACAACAAGAGCGTATTGCTCAAATGGAAGAGACCACCATCTGATGGTGGCCGACCCATCACTCACTATGTCGTCGAAATCAAAGACAAGTTCTCACCCACATGGAGCGAGGTGGCGAAAACAGAGGACTCCACTCCGGAATGCCAGGTGGAGGGCCTCAAGGAGAAAATGGTCTACCAGTTCAGAGTTCGTGCAGTGAACAAGGCTGGTCCCTCCGAGCCATCGCAGCCCACTGACAATCACCTTTGCAAGCACAGAAACCGTAAGTCATGCCATTCCGTCCGTACTCCTTAGATCCCCTGAAGCACATTCTGATCCCAACTTCCAGCTTTGGCTTAACATTTAGCAAGCAGAAACATATTTACACTGTACCACATGCGATGTGCAAATGTATATATTAACTTATTTTGCTTCCAGCTCACACAATTACATGCCATACATTCCCGACCCGATTTAAGCATCGTAATCATAATCTAATTCAAGCGAATTGTCCATTTAGCTTTTGCCAAATTAGGGCGTGAGTAAGCGAGAACTAAAATTCACAGAAACAGAGTAAGCTCGAGGCAGGGTCGAGGCAGCTGACCCCTTCCCCATGATCCCCCTTGGGTAGGGTAGGTTATGCCTTGGAGACATCCCACATGCAGTTTTTGTTGTATGATTTGGGCACTTCTAGGACAATTTCAGACTAATAGTTAGTGAGTGGGCTACTCAGTAGCTAGCGCTACCGGCAAAGCTCCCGTTGAACATTGTACATTTCCCGCACTGGAAGATCACGCAGATCATAGCAATCAATCGCACAACAAAACGCACCAGCTTTACTGACAACGCTTTAACTGCAATGCCTCACATGCTTTAACTGCAATGCCTCATAGTACGAGTGTGTAAGCATCCCTCTAATGTTGAGCAGTGGAAATGAAACTAATGCTCGCTGCGAACGTATCTGTATCTCCGTTCAACTATAGTCAAGCCGAAGATTGATAGGTCTACGTTCAAGCGCGTAACTGTCAAGAGTGGGCGCACCCACAAGTGGGCAGTGGACGTCAGTGGAGAGCCGGTGCCCGAGCTGCACTGGAGCTGGAGGGACGATATACCGCTGACTAATGGGGATCGGATCAAGATAGAAAATGCCGACTATCACACAGACTTCGTCATCAGCAATGCACTGCGCAAGGACAGTGGCTTCTACACTCTGAAAGCAGAAAATCGCAATGGCGTGGACCGCGAGACCGTTGAATTGGTTGTGCTAGGAAAGCCGAGCTCTCCGAAGGGACCTCTTGCCGTTAGTGACGTGACAGCAACGGGCTGCACACTGCAGTGGAAGAAGCCCGAGGACGATGGTGGAGTTCCCATCAAGGAGTACGTGGTGGAGAAAATGGACACAGCCACGGGCAAATGGGTCCGGGTTGGGCGATCGCCAGGTGAAAAAGAGCCCCCCAGCTTCGATGTAACTGGGCTGAATCCCGGATCAGAGTATATGTTCCGCGTGTCTGCCATCAACGAAGAAGGTGAATCCGAGCCGCTGACCACTTTGGTCGGCGTCGTGGCAAAAGATCCCTTCGACGAGCCCAACAAGCCGGGCACTCCTGTGGTTACCGACTATGACAATCAGAGTGTAAGCCTCAAGTGGACTCCACCGAACAATGATGGGGGTGCCCCAATCCAGAAATACATAATTGAAAAGAAAGATAAAAATAAGCCCGAGTGGGAGAAGGCTCTGGAAATACCAGGGGACCAATTGGAAGCTACAGTCGCTGGTCTCCAGGAGTATGGAGAATATCAGTTCCGTATTGTGGCTGTTAACAAAGCCGGACCTTCCCCACCATCAGACGCCAGTGTGCCGCAGATTGTGAAGTATAAGAAATGTAAGTCAATGTATCACCCAGTGACGGCTATGAATAATCCATTTGTTCTTTGTTCTTTTTTCCAGTGAAACCGCGCATCGATCGAACCAACCTGAAGCCACTGCTGGTTCGTGCGGGCAAACCCATCAAGTATGATGTCAATGTTCGCGGTGAACCTGCGCCAACAATAACATGGTACCAAAATGACACTGAGCTCAAGCCAACGGAACTGCCCAGCAATAGCGAAATTAAAAACATACCCTACAACACGAAAATTTCCATTATTGACACACTCAGAAAGCATACTGGCATCTATAAGATCCGTGCCGTCAATGAGCACGGCGAGGATGAGGCCACTGTTGAAGTGAACATTCTTGGTCCGCCGGGCAAGCCAAAGGGCCCATTAGACGTGAAGGACGTCACTAAAGACAGTTGCAAGCTCAAATGGAAGAAGCCTGAGGATGATGGTGGCAAGCCCATCACGGCCTACCAAGTGGAAAAGTTCGATAAGAAGCAAGGCCGTTGGGTACCTGTGGGTCGAACCTCTGGCAATGATACCGAATTTGATGTCAAGGGTCTTCAAGAAGGCCATGAGTATCAGTTTCGGGTCAAGGCCATTAATGAGGAAGGGGAATCGGAGCCCCTGGAGACCGATGGTAGCATTTTGGCAAAGAACCCATACGATGCTGCCAGCAAGCCAGGTACCCCCAAAATCGATGACTACAACGAGCACATGGTCAAGTTGAAGTGGGAGCCCCCCAAAGATGATGGCGGTGCTCCGATTGTTGGCTACGTCATCGAAAAGAAAGATAAGTTCTCCCCCATTTGGGATGAAGTACTCACCACCAATGTAAGTAATATGACTGGAACTAAAACCAGAGCCATAGCAATATGTATCCCATTAAGCTAATTATAATTGATGCCATTCTAATGATTTCATGATTCCTTTGTGGATTCTTTAAGACACCCGCACCTGAAGCAACCGTCGAAGGCCTCACCGAAGGCAATGTGTATCAGTTCCGTGTTCGAGCGATCAACAAAGCTGGTCCCAGCGAGCCCAGCGAGGCAACAGAACCCCATTTGGCCAAGCCAAGGAACCGTAAGACTGCTTTTTACAGCTGCGACCAAACTTGGAAAACTAACTCTGTTGCACAGCTTTAAAATATTTGTCCCTCGACTGCGCTAATGTTAAGCCAAAGGCACATAATGTGTTGTCTTCGCACAAACAGCTTTATTTTATTCATTGATAGACATTCATTTATATATTATATTCATTTGTAATGTGTAATTTCTAGTCAAGCCATCCATTAACCGCGAGAAAATGAAGCCCATCAAGGTTCGAGCGGGCCAAGCAGTTAAGTTCGATGTGGATGTCAAGGGGGAGCCAGCACCTGCTCTAACATGGATCTTCAAGGAGAAGGACTTGACTCCCAGCGGTCAAGTGCGGCTGGACAACGAAGACTATAATACTAAACTCACCCTATTGGATACATCTCGTAAAGAGAGCGGCGTGTATAAGCTGCGAGCTGAGAACATAAACGGCGTCGACGAGGCTGAGGTGGAGGTAATAGTCCTGGACAAGCCCTCTAGGCCCGAAGGCCCCTTGGAGGTCTCAGACATTCATAAGGAAGGCTGCAAACTTAAATGGAAGAAGCCCAAAGACGACGGGGGCGTACCCATTACAGGCTATGTGGTGGAAAAGATGGATACCGCAACGGGCAAATGGGTGCCGGCTGGATCGGTGGATCCTGAGAAGACAGATATTGACATCAAGGGCTTAGATCCAAACCACCGATATCAGTTCAGAGTGAAGGCAGTAAATGAAGAGGGCGAGTCTGAACCTCTTGAAACTGACTCGGCTATTACTGCAAAGAATCCATACGATGTGTCAGCCCCACCTGGACTACCCGAGCTCGAGGACTGGGATGAGCATCATGTTAAGCTAAAATGGGAGCGCCCAATTCGAGATGGGGGCTCTCCCATTACTGGCTACATAGTGGAAGTTATGGACAAGGACTCTGGAGAGTTTGTTAAAGCCCTCGAAACAGATGGTCCGATTTGCAAGGGCGTCGTTAAGAAATTGGAAGAGGGGCAGCAGTACAAATTCCGTGTTCGTGCCGTCAACAAAGCCGGCCCATCCGATCCATCCGAGCAAACCAATTGGCATACAGCTAAACCCCGATTCTGTAAGTTCCTTCAGTCTCAAAATAGCAGTCTCTCACGCGTATGCACTGTGGAGTGTAATCCATATATAATCTAATCTAATCTCTAATTCTCTATATTTGCGAAACAGTGAAACCGCACATTGACCGCACAAATCTGAAACCTGTAATTGTGAAGGCAGGCCTATCGATCAGCTTGGACATCAACGTAAAGGGAGAGCCCGCGCCGAAGGTGGAGTGGCTCTTCAATGGAGCTCCGTTGGTCAGCGACGAGGAGGGCGTCAAGATTGATAACATTGACTACAACACCAAGTTCTTTGTGATGCGCGCCAAGCGACCACAAAGCGGAAAGTACACAGTTAAAGCTTCCAACGAGGTCGGCGAGGATGAAGCTGAGCTGGAGGTGACGGTGCTGGGCAAGCCAGGAAAGCCGAAGGGTCCCTTGCAAGTCAACGATATAACCAAGCACAGTTGCAAGCTCAAATGGGAGAAGCCGGAGGATGACGGCGGTGCGCCGATTGACTACTATGAGATAGAAAAGCTTGATCCGCACACTGGCCAGTGGCTACCCTGCGGAAAGAGCACAGAGCCCGAGGCGAAGGTGATTGGCCTTCACGAAGGAAAGCCATACAAGTTCCGCGTTAGGGCTGTCAATAAGGAGGGAGAGTCTGAGGACTTGGAAACGGAAAAGCCGATTATTGCCAAGAATCCGTTCGACGAGCCAGACAAGCCTGGCAGACCAGAGCCTACTAACTGGGACAAAGATTTTGTGGACTTGGCTTGGGACGCGCCCAAGAGCGACGGCGGCGCGCCAATCCAGAAATACATCATTCAAATGCGTGACAAGTCAGGACGGGCATGGGTAGATGCCGGCACGGTTCCTGGTGACAAGACAAAGGGCACAGTGACGGGCGTTGAAGAGGGCCACGAGTACGAGTTTCGCATTGTGGCAGTCAACAGGGCGGGACCGAGCGACCCCAGTGATGTATCCAAATCCGTGGTGGCCAAGCCGCGGTTCCTGAAGCCGCATATCGATCGAAAGAACCTGCAAAAGAAAATCATGCGCAGCGGACAAATGTTGCACATGGACGCGGCAGTGAAGGCAGAGCCCCCCGCCAAAATTACATGGACATACAATGGAGCGGAAGTCAAATCTGGCGACATAATCAAAATCGAAAACGAGGAATACAAGACCACCTTTATTATGCCAAAGGTGAGGCGGGCTGATCGCGGAACGTACATTGTGTCAGCCAAAAACGATTCGGGAACCGACACAGTTGAAGTGGAGCTGGAGGTGCTGTGCAAGCCCAGCAAGCCGAAGGGTCCTTTAGCCATCTCCGACGTAACTGCCGAGAGCGTTCATCTGAAATGGGACAAGCCCGAAGATGATGGAGGGGAGCCCATTGAGCATTATGTTGTTGAACGCATGGACACGGAGACAGGCCGATGGGTGCCAGTGCTAACAACAAAATCGCCAGAAGCCGACGTCACAGGCCTCACAGAAGGCAAGGAGTACCTTTTCCGCGTGAAAGCTGTCAATAGTGAAGGGGAGTCAGAGCCCCTAGTAACAGACACACCGACCACAGCTAAAAATCCATTTGACGCAGCTGACACCCCCGGCAAGCCTCAGATCGCCGACTGGTCTTCCAACCATTGCGATCTTAAGTGGAGGGCACCAGACGATGATGGCGGGGCCCCAGTCACTGGCTACATTGTAGAAAAGAAGGACAACAATACAGGCAAGTGGCAAAAGGTGCTGGAAACAAATACCCCCGACTGCAAGGCACGCGTCAATGACCTCATCGAAGGCAACAAATACCAATTCAGAGTTAAAGCCGTCAACAAGGCAGGCCAAAGCAAACCTTCTGAGCCGTCGGACCAAATGACCGCAAAGGATCGATTTGCTCCACCCAAAATTGACAGAACCAATATCAAGGACATCACCATTAAAGCAGGCCAACACATTCGGTACGACATCAAGATTTCCGGAGAGCCACCAGCGACCAAGACCTGGTTCCATAATAAGGCTCGCCTGGAGAACGACGACAGCGACTACAATATTGACATGGAGTCGTATCGGACCAAGCTGGCTGTGCCGTTTGCCAAGCGATTACATACGGGAAAATACACAATTAAGGCCGAGAACGAGTCTGGCCACGACGAAGCTTCATTTGAGGTCACTGTGCTGGACAAGCCGGGTGCTCCAGAGGGGCCACTGCGCGTGACTGATGTCCACAAGGAGGGCTGCAAACTGAAGTGGAATGCTCCGCTTGATGATGGTGGTCTGCCCATAGAGCACTATGTGGTGGAGAAAATGGACGTGGAGACTGGACGCTGGATGCCATCTGGTCGCTTCAAGGAGCCCTTCGCTGAGCTGAACAATTTGGAGCCTGGACACGAGTACAAGTTCCGGGTGCTAGCTGTAAATACTGAGGGCGAGTCCGAGCCACTGCTTGGGGAGCAATCTATTATTGCGAAGAATCCATTTGATGAGCCTGGCAAGCCCGGTACTCCGGAGGCAGTGGACTGGGATAAGGATCATGTAGACTTGGTATGGCGCCCACCGCTCAACGATGGTGGCTCACCCGTCACCAGCTACGTCGTTGAAAAACGCGAAAAGGGCACCGACAAGTGGATCAAGGGAGCTGAGGTAACTGCTCCAGCCTTCGGGGACGAATGCAAGGCGACAGTGCCCAACCTCAATGAAAACTGCGAGTATGAGTTCCGAGTCAAAGCCGTCAATGCGGCCGGGCCCGGTGAACCGTCTGACACCAGCAAGACCATCATCACAAAGCCAAGAAAATGTAAGTAGTTTCTCATTCATAAGCCGCTCAATTACTTTAACATTTCAATGCTTTGGATTTCTATGTCCTATGTCTCAATGTTAAACAGTGGCACCCAAGATTGACGGTAGAAACATTCGGACTTACAACGTCAAGGCTGGTGAGCCCATCTTTTTGGACATTAATGTGTCCGGAGAACCGGCTCCTGAGGTTACTTGGACTCAAAACAACAAGTCTGTGCAGTCGACAACAGCTAGCCGTATAGAGAATGTGCCGTACAACACCAAATACATCAACAACAACCCAGAACGAAAGGATACCGGCCTCTATAAGATTAGTGCTCACAACCTTTATGGGCAGGACCAGGTGGAGTTCCAAATAAATATTATAAGTAAGTTCTTGCAGGGAGTTCCATGATCGGTCTGCGATCGACCAAAAAATGATTTGTACTAAACATGATTTGTCTTTGAACATTAGCTAAGCCTGGCAAGCCCGAAGGCCCCTTGGAAGTATCAGATATACACAAGGATGGCTGTAAACTAAAATGGAAGAAGCCAAAGGATGACGGGGGCGAGCCAATTGAGAGCTATTTAGTTGAAAAGTTCGATCCAGACACGGGCATTTGGCTGCCTGTGGGCAAGTCTGATGTGCCAGAGTTTACAGTCGATGGTCTGGTGCCTGGCCACGAGTATAAGTTCCGAGTAAAGGCCGTTAATAAGGAGGGAGAGTCTGAACCGCTTGAGACTTTGGGCTCGATTATTGCTAAAGATCCATTCAGTAAGTACTAAAACGCACCCTCTTCCTAATGCAATTAATTTGAAAAACCAAAACAAAAAAACAATTGTCCCCCAGCTGCACCATCGAAGCCAGGAGCACCAGAACCCACCGACTGGACTGCGAACAAAGTGGATCTTGCTTGGCCGGAGCCAGCCAGTGACGGAGGATCGCCCATTACTGGGTATATAGTTGAGGTGAAGGACAAGTACAGTCCGTTGTGGGAAAAGGCGCTGGAAACAGACTCTCCAGCCCCATTGGCCACTGTGAACGGACTCATCGAAGGAAACGAGTACCAGTTCCGAGTTATTGCTCTGAACAAAGGTGGCCAGTCGGAGCCGTCTGATGCAAGCAAAACGTTCATTGCCAAGCCCCGCTATCTTGCTCCCAAGATAGATCGCAGAAATCTGCGCGATGTAGTCATATCAGCTGGAACAGCTCTCAAATTAGATGCGAACATTATCGGCGAACCCGCTCCCAAGGTCGAGTGGAAGTTTTCAAACTATCCATTGCATTCTGGGAAGAATGCCACTATCGAGTCGCCCGACTACTACACCAAGCTGGTTATCCGACCAACTGAACGGGCTGATTCGGGAGAATACTTGGTCACTGCGACGAACAGCTCTGGCAAGGATAGTGTGCTCATAAATGTTGTCATCACTGACAAGCCCACTCCGCCAAATGGACCTCTTCAAATTTCCGATGTACACAAGGAAGGATGCCACCTCAAATGGAAGCGCCCAAGCGATGATGGCGGCACTCCAATAGAGTACTTCCAGATTGACAAGTTGGATCCTGAAACTGGTTGCTGGATTCCTTGCAGTCGCTCAACTGAGCCACAAGCGGATGTTACTGGCCTCACGCCTGGCAACGAGTACAAGTTCCGAGTGTCTGCTGTTAACTCAGAGGGAGAGTCGCAGCCGCTGGTTGGAGAGGAATCGATTATTGCCAAGAATCCATTCGACGAGCCTGGCAAGCCGGAGAACTTGAGGGCCACCGACTGGGACAAAGACCACATTGACTTGGCCTGGACTCCACCGCTTTCTGATGGCGGATCACCCATCACCGGGTACTTAATCGAGAAGAAAGATAAATACGGACAATGGGAGAAAACCCTGGAAGTACCAGCAGACCAATGCAAGGCCACTGTTCCTGACCTCATCGAAGGCCAAGCCTACGAGTTCAGAGTTAGCGCTGTTAATGCTGCAGGCCCTGGAGACCCCTCAGACGCCACACCCCCCATAGTTGCAAAGTCACGGAACAAGCCACCCGTCATTGACCGATCGAACCTTATTGAAGTGCGTATTAAGGCTGGACAGGCATTCACATTTGACTGCAAGGTCTCTGGAGAGCCAGCACCCAAGACCAAATGGCTGCTCAAGAAAAAGGAAGTCATCACGAAGGAAAACGTTAAGGTATCCCATGTTGACTACAACACCAAGCTGAAAGTCACCAGTGCCACACGGTCCGACTCGGGTCTGTATACCGTATATGCGGAGAATGTAAACGGTGAGGACAGTGCTGACGTTAAGGTGACTGTGATCGACAAGCCGTCGCCGCCCAATGGTCCCCTTAAAGTTGATGATGTTCATGCGGAAGGTTGCACACTGCATTGGAATCCGCCTGATGACGATGGTGGCCAGCCAATAGACAGCTACCTGGTAGAAAAACTCGATGAAGTGACTGGACGTTGGGTGCCAGCCGGAGAGACGGACGGGCCAAGCACCAGCTTCAAAGTCAAGGGCCTAACACCAGGACATAAGTATAAGTTCCGAGTACGGGCCAAAAATCGTCAAGGAACCTCAGATCCGCTCACAACACCTCATGCAACTGAAGCCAAGAACCCCTACGATGAACCTACAAAGCCTGGCACACCCACAATCAAGGACTTCGACAAGGATTTCGTTGATTTGGAATGGGCTCGACCAGAAAGCGATGGCGGCTCTCCCATCAGTGGGTACATCATCGAAAAGCGTGACAAGTATTCACCCGATTGGGAGAAGTGTGCGGAGGTCAACGGCGACGTGCCCAACGGTCACGTTCCCGACTTAATTGAGGGCGTTAAATACGAGTTCCGTGTCAGGGCTGTCAACAAAGCAGGCCCAGGCGTTCCGAGCGATGCCACCGAGCCACATGTGGCGCGCCCCAAGAACCTCGCACCGAAGATAGATCGCAACTTTATGTCAGATATCAAGATCAAGGCTGGAAATGTGTTCGAATTCGATGTACCAGTCGTTGGTGAGCCGATTCCCAACAAAGAATGGACTCATGAAGACAGCATGGTCATAAACACAGACAGAGTAAAGATATCGAACAATGACGAGCGCACAAAGCTGCGTATTCTGGATGCCAAGCGAGCCGACTCCGGTGCCTACACATTAGTGGCACGGAATGCGAATGGCGTTGATAGGCACACCGTTAAAGTCACCGTATTGGACGTGCCTGGTACGCCCGATGGTCCGTTGCGTCCTGACGAAGTTACCAAAAACTCAATAGGCTTACGCTGGAGGCCCCCCAAGGACGACGGTGGCTCTGAGATAACGCATTATATTGTTGAGAAAATGGACAACGAGGCAATGCGGTGGGTACCAGTCGGAGAATGCGCAGGCACTGAAATCAGAGCCGATAATCTGATCGAAAATCATGACTACAGCTTTAGGGTCCGTGCTGTTAATAAGCAGGGCCAATCGCAACCATTGGGAACCATCCAGCCGATAACAGCTAAGGATCCATACTCACATCCAGATAAGCCCGGGCAGCCGCAGGCTGTAGATTGGGGCAAAGACTTTGTCGACCTGGAGTGGGCTGCACCAAAGCGGGACGGCGGATCACCTATTATATCGTACACTGTGGAAAAAAGACCCAAGTTTGGCCAGTGGGAGCGTGCTGTGGTGGTTCCTGGTGATGAGCGGAAGGCCCATATACCCGACTTGACGGATGGTGGGGAATACGAGTTCCGCGTTATTGCAGTTAACCGTGGTGGTCCGAGCGATCCATCCGATCCTTCCAGCACGATAACTTGCAAGCCCCGCTTCTTGGCCCCACACTTCGACAGGTCCCTTTTGAATGACATCACAGTCCATGCTGGAAAACGTTTGGGCTGGACTCTGCCCATAGAAGCCTCGCCGAAGCCATCTATTCAGTGGTTGTATAACGGCAAGGAAATCGGTCCGAAATCACGTGGCGAGTCGAATCTCTTCCAAAACGAACTCACTTTTGAAATTCCTTCGGCCCTGCGAAGTGACGAAGGACGCTACACACTAATACTGAAGAACGAGCACGGCTCATTTGATGCATCGGCGCACGCCACTGTTTTGGATAGGCCGTCGCCCCCCACGGGACCTCTGGATATTTCAAAGATAAGCCGGGATGGCTGCCATTTGGGCTGGCATGTTCCAGACGACGATGGCGGATCACCGATATTGCATTATATTATTGAAAAAATGGACCTGTCTCGCGGTACTTGGTCTGATGCCGGCATGAGCACACATCCGGTCCATGACCTAACTCGACTTGTTCACCGTAAGGAGTATTTGTTCCGCGTGAAGGCAGTTAACGCAATCGGCGAGTCAGAGCCACTGGAGGCTTCCAAGAGTATTGTTGCCAAGAACGAATTTGATGAGCCCGATGCGCCTGGTAAGCCAAATATTACTGATTGGGATCGGGACCACGTCGATTTGCAATGGGCTGCGCCAAAGGCAGATGGCGGAGCACCTCTGACGGAATACATTATACAGAAGAAGGAAAAGGGCAGTCCCTACTGGACGAACGTTCTGCACGTTCCGCCAAACAAAAATACCGCCACTGTACCCGAGTTGACTGAGGGACAAGAGTATGAGTTCAGGGTGATTGCTGTTAATCAAGCCGGACAATCGGAGCCCTCGGAGCCGTCCGACATGATTATGGCAAAGCCTCGCTACTTGCCACCGAAAATAATAACACCACTCCACGAGGTGCGCATTAAAGCTGGGCTCATATTCCATGTGGACATCGATTTCATTGGCGAACCAGCTCCAGAGGCAATTTGGACACTTAACAACAATCCACTGAAGTCCAATGACCGATCGACAATCACATCGATCGGCCACCACACTGTTGTGCATACCGTTAATTGTAAGCGCTCAGACTCGGGAGTCTACCATTTACTCCTGCGTAATGATTCCGGCATCGATGAAGGAAGCTTTGAACTTATTGTGCTGGACCGTCCCGGACCGCCGGACGGTCCGATGGAGTACGAGGAAATAACGGCAAATTCGGTAACCATATCGTGGAAGCCGCCAAAGGACAACGGCGGCTCTGAGATATCGGCATATGTTATAGAGAAACGAGACCTAACCCATGGTGGCGGCTGGGTGCCAGCTGTTAATTATGTAAATGCAAAATACAACCATGCAGTTGTGCCCAGACTATTGGAGGGTACCAAGTACGAGTTCAGGGTGATGGCTGAGAACCTTCAGGGACGGTCTGATCCATTGAACTGCGAGCAGCCCGTCGTGGCTAAGAACCAGTACACAGTGCCAGGCGTGCCTGGCAAGCCGGAGCTTGCCGACAGCGACAAAGATCACATTTCGATCAAATGGAAGCAGCCAATCAGCAATGGGGGATCTCCCATACTGGGCTACGACATTGAGCGACGAGACGTTAACACAGGCCGATGGATTAAAATAAATGGCGAGCCAGTGCCGACCACCGAATACAATGACGATAGAGTCACGCCAAACCACCAATATCAATATAGAATATCGGCCGTTAATGCGGCTGGCAACAGCAAGCTCTCAGAGCCATCAGCCACCTTCGATGCCCGCCCGATGAGGGAGAAGCCGAGGTTGCATCTGGACGGATTGGTAGGCAGACGGGTTAAGGTGCGCGCTGGCGAGCCTGTTAATATAAATATACCAATATCCGGCGCTCCAACGCCTACCATTGAATGGAAGCGCAGTGACATTAAAATACCCGAGGGCAAACGAGTCTCCTACGAGACGAATTCTGAGCGCACCATTTTTCGCATTGACGATTCAAACCGTCAAGATGCAGGCAAATATACAGTGACAGCAGCCAATGAGTTCGGAAAGGATTCGGCAGACATTGAGATTATTGTCGTGGACAAGCCTGCGCCCCCAGAGGGACCGTTGAGCTACACAGAGATATCACCGGATCACATCAGCCTGCAGTGGAACCCCCCGAAGGACGACGGTGGCAGTGAAATAACTGGATATGTTATCGAATTCACTGAGTTCGGCGTTGACGACTGGAAGCCGGTGCCAGGCTATTGCCCCAAGCCGAGCTATACCGTGAAGGGACTCACCGAAGGCAAGAAATACGTGTTCCGTGTTAGAGCTGAAAATATTTATGGTGTATCCGACGCACTCGACGGAAAGCCTGTCATAGCAAAGTCTCCATTTGACCCACCAGGCGCACCATCGCAACCAACCATTGCAGCCTATTCACCAAACTCGGCCAGCTTGGAATGGCATCCCCCAGACTACTGTGGCGGCAAGCCAATAACAGGATATGTTGTCGAGCGCAGAGAGCGCGGTGGTGAATGGATAAAATGTAATAATTACCCAACACCAAACACCAGCTATACAGTGCCAGACCTGCGGGAAGGAGCTCGTTACGAATTCCGGGTGACCGCGGTAAATGAAGCAGGTCCTGGTCAGCCATCCAAGCCATCCGATTGCATGACGGCCGAGCTTCAGCGCTATCGCCCAGATGCACCTGAGCCACCAAAGCCAGACCGCATTACCAGGGACAGTGTCACGTTGTCTTGGAGGCCACCGCGCAACGATGGAAAGTCAAGAATTAAGGGATATTACGTTGAAGTGCGACCAAAGAACTCAAAGGACTGGGTCCCAGTCAACGACACAGCCATAAACTCCACCGTATACACAGTGCCAAATCTGAAGGAAGGGGAGGAATACTCGTTCCGCATTATTGCTGAGAACGATGTTGGTCGTTCGAATCCATCCAAGCCTTCCCAGCCAATTACAATCGAAGAACAGCCGAACAAGCCATGCATGGACTTGGGAGGAGTGCGCGATATAATTTGCAGAGCCGGAGATGATTTCAGCATTCATGTGCCGTATGTAGCTTTCCCCAAGCCCACTGCCTTTTGGTATTCTAACGATAGCGTCGTGGATGACGACAATCGTGTGCACCAGCATCTGACTGACGATGCAGCGTCCTTTGTGGTGAAAAACTCAAAGCGCTCTGACTCGGGCCAGTACCGACTTCAATTGAAAAATCCGTCCGGCTTTGATACGGCCACCTGTAATGTAAGGGTTCTGGATAGGCCGAGCCCGCCAATCAACCTGCGCGCAGACGAGTTTGCAGGAGACGCACTTACGTTGTACTGGAATCCACCCAAGGACGATGGCGGCTCACCCGTGCAGAACTATATTATTGAGAAAAAGGAAGCTCGCTCCTCTACATGGACCAAAGTTAGCAGCTTCTGCACAGTTCCATTTGTTCGTGTGAGAAACCTAACCATTAACAAGGAGTACGATTTCCGCGTAATAGCCGAGAATAAGTATGGACAGTCTGATCCAGCCAGTACCTCAGAGCCCATACGGGCCAGGCATCCGTTTGATGTTCCAAACGCTCCTGGAATACCACGTGGCATCGATTCAACAGAGGACAGCATTACGATCGCGTGGGCGAAACCAAAACACGATGGAGGTTCTCCCATCACTGGATACGTCATTGAGAAACGTCTGTTGAGCGAGGAAAAGTGGACCAAGGCGGTTCACGCGCTGTGTCCAGATCTAACCTGCAAGATACCCAACTTGATTGAAAATGCAGAATATGAGTTTAGGGTGGCTGCTGTCAATGCAGCCGGGCAATCTGTCTTCAGTGCTTCCAGCGACCTCATCTACTGCCGCCGACCACCACACGCTCCCAAGATCACGTCTGACTTATCGATTCGCGATATGACGGTTATTGCAGGAGAAGAGTTCCACATCACTGTACCGTATCATGCCAACCCCCGGCCAACACCATCGTGGAACATAAATGGTGTCGATGTAATGCCGGACGAACGAATTCGATTTGACACCGATGACTATACCTCAGTGTACTACAATAAATCGGCGAAGCGATCAGAGACCGGCTCGTATACAATTACCCTGAATAACACGAAAGGTTCCGATACCGCCACATGCCATGTCACAGTCGTAGATAGACCAGGACCACCTCAAGGCCCGTTGAATGCCTACGATATTACTCCGGACACATGTACCCTGGCATGGAAAACACCACTTGACGATGGTGGCTCACCAATCACGAACTATGTGGTTGAGAAACTGGACGCCAGTGGTACATGGGTGAAGGTGAGCAGTTTCGTACGCAATACGCACTACGATGTCATGGGTCTTGAACCGCATCACAAGTATGACTTCCGTGTCAGAGCAGAAAACCAATATGGTTTGTCTGATCCACTCGACATGCCCAATTCCATTGTGGCCAAGCACCAATTTACAGTACCGGACGAGCCTGGACAGCCCAAGGTGATCGACTGGGATTCTGGAAATGTCACACTGATCTGGACTCGTCCAGCCAGCGATGGTGGTTCCCGTATTCAAGGATATCAGATTGAATACCGGGACATCCTCAATGACTCCTCCTGGAATACATACGAGTATCTGATTAAGGACTCCAAATATCAATTGTATAACCTTACCAATGGCAGCGAGTATGAGTTCCGCATCCGGGCCAAGAATGCTGCTGGTCTGAGCAAGCCTTCCCCGCCGTCGCTGAGGTTCAAGCTCAAGGGAAAATTCAATGTTCCATCGCCACCAGGAACCCCACAAGTCACTAGAGTCGGTAAGAACTATGTCGACCTGAAGTGGGAGAAGCCCGTAAGTGACGGCGGCTCCCGCATTACCGGATATATCATTGAACGAAGGGACATTGGTGGCGCCGTGTGGGTAAAGTGCAATGACTACAATGTCCTAGACACCGAGTACACGGTCATTAACTTAATTGAGATGGGCGACTATGAGTTCCGCATCTTTGCTGTGAACGCCGCCGGTCGCTCGGACTCGAGTTTGTGCACAATGCCAATCAGAGTGTGTGAAGTCTTGGGTGGCGAAAAGCCGGACTGGATCACACGATTGCAGGACAGAATCGCTCCGTGTGGAAAAGACTATACACTGCAGTGTGCCGCTTCTGGCAAGCCCACTCCCGCGGCCAGATGGCTGCGAAATGGCAAGGAAATTCAGATGGGCGGCGGCCGGATCACATGCGATAGCAAGGACGGTGTGTTCCGCCTGCATATATCCAATGTGCAAGCCGGAGACGATGGCGACTATACATGTGAAGCGATCAATTCACTTGGATTTGTTCACACATCAGGCTACCTGAAAATCGGATCTCCCCCAATCATCAACAGGTGTCCCAGCGAGCTGTACCTGCCAGAAGGAGACAATACGAAAATAAAGGTCTACTATTCTGGAGATCAGCCGTTAGCTGTGAAGATAACAAGGAACAACGAAGTTATTTCAGACAACTTAGATGAATCACACTTCAAGTTTACCCTGTTCGACGATTACGTTGCGATCTTCATTCGCGATATTGTGAAGAGCGACGCAGGCCTATACCAAATTGAATTCTCCAACGATTCCGGAAGTGCAACCGGACAGTTTGATGTACGCATCACTGGCCTGCCGTCGGCTCCCACAGGTCCAATGGGGGTGTCCCACATCAACAAACACTCGTGCACTCTGGCCTGGCGAGCGCCCTCCTACGATGGTGGTCTGAGAGTGACTCATTATGTGGTCGAGAGGAAGGATGTGGCCTCCCCGCATTGGATAACAGTGTCCAGCAGCTGCAAAGACACGTCCTTTAATGTGCAGGGCTTGATTGAAAACCAAGAGTACATATTCCGCGTGATGGCTGTAAACGAGAACGGCATGGGTCCACCACTGGAAGGACTTAATCCCATCCGCGCAAAGGCCCCAATTGATCCTCCCTCGCCACCAGGTATTCCTCAAATCACTGAGATTGGAGGTGATTTTGTGCATTTGGAATGGAGCAAACCGGACTCGGATGGCGGTTCTCACATTCAAGGCTACTTGGTCGATAAACGAGAAGTTGGCAGCGACACATGGCAGCGTGTGAACGCAATCATCTGTGCTGCCAACCAAATAAACTGCCCCAATCTGATTGAAGGTCGTCAATATGAATTCCGAGTTTTCGCTCAGAATGTGGCAGGCCTATCGAAAGAATCGACCGCCTCCCAGGCTGTTAAAATAATTGATCCCAAGGCGGCTTCGCCTCCTTTGATTGTGAAACCGCTACGCGATGCCAATTGTATTCAAAACCACAATGCCCAATTCACATGCACGATAAGTGGCGTACCAAGACCGACCATAACCTGGTATAAGGGGGCCCGCGAGATAACCACTGGGGCCCGCTATCACATCTACTCAGAGGGTGACGATCATTACCTTCATATTAACGACATATTCGGAGAAGACGCTGATGAGTACGTCTGTCGTGCCGTCAACAAAGCCGGAGCAAAGTCAACTCGGGCCGCACTGGCAATTATGAGTAAGTATGAGAGTCCAATTCGAAGTTCATTCTCTGTTCAACGTACTCGTATACTCTTATTAAAACCACAATTATTCTTTTGCAGCTGCTCCGAAATTGAATGTTCCACCACGATTCAGGGACACTGCCTACTTCGATAAGGGCGAGAATGTTGTAATTAAAATACCATTCACTGGCTTCCCGAAGCCTCGCATTCATTGGGTGAGGGAAGGAGAGAACATTGAGTCTGGTGGTCATTACCATGTCGAGGTCAAGGAGAGGCACGCCGTTCTGACAATACGGGATGGATCACGACTGGACTCGGGACCATATAGGATTACAGCTGAAAATGAGCTTGGCTCAGATACTGCAATCATTCAAGTGCAAATCAGCGATCGTCCGGATCCTCCGCGCTTCCCGCTAATCGAAAGCATTGGCACAGACTCCCTGTCTCTCAGCTGGAAATCGCCTGTCTGGGATGGAGGTAGTGATATAACAAACTATTTCGTTGAGCGCCGTGAGCATCCGCTATCTTCGTGGATACGGGTAGGAAATACCCGCTTCACTTCAATGGCAGTCACGGGACTAACGCCTGGAAAAGAGTACGACTTCCGCATTTTTGCGGATAACGTCTATGGACGTTCTGAGCCATCAGACATTAGCAATTTGATTAAGACGAAGGAAGCTTTCAAAAAGAAAACGACAGAGCGCAAATGGGAGCTCGACGAGAATGGCAAGAAGATACGTGGCAAACCTGATGGCCCAATCAAGGATTATGACTCATACGTCTTTGATATTTACTCGAAATTCGTTCCACAACCAGTTGAAATTTCGCAGCAAAGTGTATACGATAAGTATGATATTCTCGAGGAAATTGGAACAGGGGCTTTCGGTGTGGTGCATCGATGCCGGGAACGTAGCACAGGGAACACTTTTGCGGCCAAATTCATTCCCGTGTCGCATGCTGTTGAGAAGGACCTTATTCGGAGGGAAATAGATATTATGAACCAGTTGCACCATCAAAAACTCATCAACCTACACGATGCATTCGAGGATGACGACGAAATGGTTCTTATATTGGAGTTGTAAGTAATCTAGTGCTGATTCACCTTCTACATACTGTAATTATATCTTTTAATAGCTTATCTGGGGGCGAGCTTTTCGAGCGCATTACAGCTGAGGGCTATGTGATGACAGAAGCCGAGGTTATTAACTACATGAGACAGATTTGCGAAGGCATCAGGCACATGCACGAGAAGAACATTATACACTTGGACATCAAGCCTGAGAATATTATGTGCCAGACCCGCTCTAGCACAAATGTGAAGCTAATTGACTTCGGCTTGGCCACCCGATTGGATCCGAACGAAGTCGTTAAAATCACAACAGGAACCGCTGAGTTCGCTGCTCCGGAAATAGTTAACAGAGAGCCTGTTGGTTTCTATACGGACATGTGGGCTACCGGAGTCTTGACCTATGTTCTGTAAGTATCATTATACGAATATAATATTATAGACGGATTAAATATTTATTCCATTCAGATTGAGTGGACTCTCACCATTCGCTGGAGACAACGATGTTCAAACACTTAAGAACGTGAAGGCCTGCGACTGGGACTTCGATGTTGAATCTTTCAGACACATATCTGAAGAAGGAAAAGACTTCATACGGAAGTTGCTTTTAGCTAACAAGGAAAAGCGAATGACGGCACACGAATGTCTTTTGCATCCTTGGCTCACTGGAGATCACAGCGGTTTGACGCAAAAGATTGCGCGCGATCGTTACCTAGCCTACCGCGAAAAGCTGAGGAAAAAATACGAAGACTTTGAAAAATATTTGTTGCCCATGGGCCGTCTATCAGAATATTCTTCTCTGAGAAAATTGCTAATGGAGAAATATAAAATTCACGATGCCGTTTTCGATCGGCGACAAGCAGCGCCGCGATTCGTCATTCGTCCGTCTTCTCAGTTTTGCTATGAGGGCCAAAGTGTAAAGTTCTACTGCCGATGCATTGCCACTGCCACACCCACACTCACCTGGTCACACAACAACATCGAGCTGCGGCAGAGCGTGAAATTTATGAAACGCTACGTTGGGGACGACTACTATTTCATTATCAACCGTGTGAAGTTAGATGACAGGGGAGAGTACATAGTACGTGCTGAGAACCACTATGGATCTAGGGAAGAGGTCGTTTTCCTGAATGTCCAACCACTGCCAAAAGAACAGCCCAGGTATCGAACGGAATCGACTCCGGTTCGCAGGCGTGAACCATTACCTTACACATTCTGGCAGGAGGAGTCCGAGTCGGCACCCAGTTTCACATTCCTTTTGCGGCCACGCGTCATGCAGGCCCGCGATACATGCAAGCTGCTTTGTTGTCTGAGTGGCAAGCCAGTACCAACCGTCAAGTGGTACAAGGACGGTCGCGAGCTTAGCAAATACGAATATGCAATGACCCACTCTGATGGAGTTGTCACCATGGAGATAATTGACTGCAAACCCTCCGATTCTGGCAAATACACCTGCAAAGCATCCAATTGCCATGGAACAGATGAAACCGAGTGCGTCGTTATCGTTGAAGGTAAATAAGTTCTCTAAGTCGAATCTCAAACATCTCGTACAGCAAGAATCTCATGGAGACATTACAACTTCTCAAAATACAAAATTAGAAATTAGTGAAAATTAGTACCCTTCTTACGAGTATAGTACATTGGAGCATTAGATCGCAGGGCCGAATCTCCAAATGCCCCTTGCAGATTTTGCGAATAACGCGTATACCTAGCACAGTACTATGAGACATATATAAAAGGAAATTTAATTGAATATATTTTCCTTTATATAAAGATCACAAAAATGCTCCGAAACCGTGCAGGAATCTGTTTAGTGTTGGTGGACCATGAGGTTATTAATCTTATTATATGTATTTAAATTTGACCATATTAAATTCCCTTTTGCCACCATTGTTTCTGGCTAGTATTCAATCTCAATAATTTGAATGTTGAAATACATGTGTACGTTGTGTACGGATCTGCGGTGAAAAACCATCTGCAAGGGTGTAAGCGTTTAGATATCTTTATGGATATCTAGTCCCGACTTATGTACTTACATATAGTATGAATAATGTTCACAACTTACATTTTCAAAGTATTTTATTTTTTTTAATGGTGGGCTTTGTTGATTTATGCGCGCATATATTGTTACCAAAATTTGCCTTCTACTGTATTTTCTAATTTGAATCTTCTCAGGAGAATGGGTTACGCCTGAGCAGGCAGAGCTTGCCCACAATTTCCTTTACTCAGGAGGTAATTTATGATCAACTGAACTGAATATATACGTTTTTCCCTCAGCATGCATTTAATACTTACATATGTATCTTTTACATAGACCCAATACAAAAGCAGTTTATTCTTTTATGTGGTATAATACTCAATGAATGATAGTCTCTACTCTCTTTAAACATATTTACGTATATACACATACATACATGGTATGTACATAGATGTCCAGACTTGACTTAATCTATGCTACTTACACAAAACACTAGTTAGCACCGTATTTAATTTGTAGTTCACTCGCAACCAGACATGTAGAAAGCTCTTGGCATTAAAATTATACAATGTGTCTTACATATATTGCTGTGATGCTGGTAAAGGTTGAGCTATTTCCCTTTCTGGTATTTTGAGCCACAACGGGAAATCCAGCTAAAGAGACTTTGTTCGATATATATTTGTAAAAAAATGGAAAAAATATCTAAAGTTTTTCAAATAATTAATCCAGAGAAAATAAATTAAAATCGATTTTAAATATGTTTAGTAAAAGTGAAAACCCTAACAGGTTTACGATATTTAAAGAGTTATCTTGACACTAAATCCTTCCTTTACCCAACATAAACTGAACCTTATCCCATAATGTATTTACTCAAGCACCAACGATATCTCCAAGTGTTCGTATTCGTATTTTTAGTGACAAAAACTTAACTTAGCCGTAAAGTTCTTATGTAATAATGAGCGCTAGATCTAATTTTACCGTATCCAACTGATCCCCCCCTACCCAGAGTTCATAATGTTACATCATTACGTTGATTTCAACTCAATATTTCTGTATTAATATTTATTTTCATTTGCTTAATTTTATAACGTTCCCAACAGATCGCAAGTATATAGAGCAGCCGATTAAGCCTGCCCCACCCCCAATTATAACTTCCCGCCAGTTTACTTCAACACATAGAAAGTCGGAAACTAAAGTAAGTATTCCGATGGTCCACTAAAGCCATATTTTCATAACAATATATATATGCACCAGAATATATCAATTATATCAATATCAATTACAGGCTGACAGCACAACCACAACAAGCTCAACTAGTTCCTCAACCACACAGAATAGCATTTCAGGCAAAAAGAAATATGCGGCCAATAGCCTTCAGGCTCCCGGTAGCCCCTCCAGGTCACGTAGCGCCACCAAAGAGTTAATACGTACGTTTCAAATACATATCAAATAAATATTGTGGGCTGACTCATATTAATTTCAATCACAACTGTTAATTAGTTCCGCCCGATGATTCCTTGATGTGCAAGCCTGAGTTTACGAAGCCGCTTCACGACTTAACTATTCGTGACGGTGAACAATTGGTGTTGACTTGCCACGTGAAAGGTGACCCAGAGCCCCAGATCACGTGGTCCAAAAACGGAAAGTCCATTTCCTCGTCTGACATTATGGACTTGAAATACAAAAACGGCGTTGCAACTCTAACTATCAATGAAGTTTTTCCTGAAGACGAGGGAGTTTTTATTTGCACGGCTACAAACTCGATTAGCGCAGTGGAAACCAAATGCAAGCTAACCGTTAAACGTATGTAAATTCAGTACCTAACTCTGCTGTCTGGTTTTCGTTTTCTCTTACACAAAAATTAAATAAAAATATTCTGGTTTCGGTATAATTCTAGCGCTAGATAAGAACTCTAAACGTCATGTGGTTGGCAGCGACAAACCACCAAAAATAGTTAGTCACTTAGAATCGCGGTTTGTCAAGGATGGTGATGCAGTAACATTGGCCTGTCGTATTATTGGAGCCGAACATTTCGATGTGGTCTGGCTGCACAACAACAAGGAGATCAAGCCCAGCAAGGACTTCCAATACACTAATGAGGCCAACATATACCGACTGCAAATTGCCGAGATTTTCCCCGAAGACGGCGGAACGTACACTTGTGAGGCATTCAATGATGCTGGTGAATCGTTCAGCACCTGTACAATCAATGTCAACGTACCTGGGGATGAAGCGAAGCAACCGTCCTTTGTAAAGTTCCCCATTTCAGTTTCGGTGACTGAGGGCGAGAATGCCACCTTCGAATGCGAACTGGACTCTACGATTCTAAATCTGGTTTGGCTTAAGGATGGCAAACCCATTGACGAGACCCGTACTCGATACTCATTTACGAAAGACGACAACCGATATGCCTTCACAGTAAGCGGATGTAACTTGGACGATGTTGGCCAATACCAGGCTAAGGCTGTCGCCAAAAAGAGTGAAAGCATATGTGCATTTTCGGTGAACGTTCACAGCACCGAAGGCTAAAGAGATATGATCCATTCAAATAACTGTATAATATCTACATGCATACATATTCACAGCCACATACTTGCATAAATGCCACTGCAAGTACGAACGAGTATATAGCAGTATATATTATGAATGTGCGTTCACAGAAATTATTAGACTGCTCATATAAATCCGCTTTCATTATTCATACGAGGACATATATAAATATATATATATTTGTGTACAACTATGTTTATCTAATCTATGCATATGTAGTATGTTATACACTTGCATTTCATCCATCTCATCTCATCAGTACTCCGGCAATATCACACTAGCTGTACTTGAATTGTGCTCTTACGTACAAACCATAACTCTCACATTAGATATTGATATTATATTGTAAATCGAACCAATATTGTCTACACATAAACTTAAGCAAAATTTAAAATAATTTAATATTTTCACATTTCTATGACTTAAAAACTTAATATGACTCAATGATGACCATGAACTCATATAAACTGAACGGCAAAATAGCAAACACAGGGCCTCGCTAGTTGAGTGACTTTTGGGCATCCTCAATAAACATCTAAAACTCAAATAGTCACTGAAATAGTTGAGGCTTTTGTCTGCAGCCACAGATCTGCACTAGCATAACACACAACACAAAAAAAAAATGCGGACGGTTATAGACACAAAAATAACATAACAATTGGTAAATGAAAATAAAAGTCAGAATATTTAAATATTTGAGTTTTTTTTGTATATATTTGGACATTTTCAGGTCTGCTAACGAATGAAATTTTGTGTAAATATCAAAGGCATCTATCATGGAAGGTGATGAGATGTACGAAACAGACGACAGACGAAAACAATTATCCAGGAATCTGCACTAAAAATCATTTTTTCCTGGAAGTCCCAATTTGAAAAGCTCACATAAAATGGTTCCCTTCGACCGCTTTGAAAAGGATTCGTTTCTCCTTATTAAAAAATAGGATCCAAACTGATTTATTTTCAAACGTTTGTTGTATCTCTCCACTTGTGTTTCATTGTTAATCTGTTGATTTTATTGTTATATTGAACTCAGTCCAGCAGGAGAAAACGCTGCCGTTTGGCTGTTACAACATTCAGTACGAATATAAAAATGACAACCTCATTCACTTTAGAGTACAGCTAATTTATTTACAGGTAATTTACATTTGATTTGATACTTATCGTTAAATATTTACTTAAATATTTGAAAATATAAACATGTAAATTAATTTTTAACAATTGAATTTAACAGAAATCCACATGATTAGCGAAAGTAATATTTCTGTCCATATGCTTAAATAATGTATATTTTGTTTAATCATAAAAAGTATAAATTCAATTAACAAAAATAGCTTTGATTGGATCTTAACATATTTTAAAGAATACACAACATCAGCTTTAAATATAATTGGCCAATTTTACTTTAGTGTTCTCCGTAGTTTCCCGTTAATGAAATGTGTAAGTTATTCAAGCACAACATATGGCAGAACTATTAAGGGCTCATTATTATATGATTGCAATTGAAGAACTTGGTGCCATTCTTTGAATTGCTGAATTCGGGTACAGTTCAATTCAGCGGATAACGCAACGTCCTTCAGGGGGGCTGGTCGAATACCAGTTTGGTACTCGGCGCACGGTAAGGTCATAGGGGGCTTTAATTCAGAATTTTTTATATTCTGTGAAATACAATTGCCGAATTTTTTGACTAAGACCTTTGGAGAAGTATTACTAATGACGTTTTTATAAATGGTATCATTCAGTATGGGGCTAGCAGCTAGACTATGTTTAATTACATCTAAATTGTTATTATTATAGCATAGATTATTAACATCATCACAATTCTCATTTTGTAGAGACGCCAGCGATACAGTGGATTGAGGTTCGGGTGCGTCGACACTGCCCGAGACCGCCATCAACGTCGGGTCGTTCAATAACTGATTCTCAACACATATCGAATTAAATGATGTCAGCAAACCATTGTTATACACTTCCTTAAGAGTGTCAACTTCGACATTTTCAGCAACTTCATCGAATACTTCATGATTCTCGCTCTCGCTATCGTTAACATCATTGCTTGACGACGTTAAATAAGGATCCTCTTTAATTTTAATTTCAAGTGGATCTTCAGATACCGTTCTCTCGGCACTCGTATCAGTCTCAATATTTAATTTGTATTTTTCAAAAGTAGTAACTTTTTTTTTAGCTTCTGCTCCAGCCTCCTCTGAGGAAAACCCGTCCAGGTCGCTTTCGTCATCATCATAGCTTGAACTGCTACTACTACTGTAGTTAAAAATTCTCTGATTTCTACCTGCAGTATTCTGATTGCATAATTCATGATTGAAAAAAAGCATATTATGAAGCTTTATGTCGTTCACGGAATCCGGATCTTGTTTGGGTTCGCAAGTAAATAAATGGTTTAGCTCTAAGTCGATAGATTTCAATTGTAAACCCGATTTTCTACGACATCGACGATAACGACGTCGACGACGGTGAGGGCGTCGACTGAACTTTTTGGACACTAACAATCTATTACTATAATCATCTGGATACAGGGGGGCACTCAAAGTATTTGATTTGGGCAAATTAGACAGAATAGGGTCGGAAAATGAATTTTTCTCGAATGAATTAATAGGCGAAGTAGCTGACATTGAGTTAGCTGGAGAATTGATTTTACTTGGTGTTTTCTTTATTGTCATCACAATGTGGTTGTTGCTGGCGCCACCGCCATACATGGGTCGTTGAACAACGGCATATTCCTCCTCATTATTATTTTCATAGTCGTTCTCGTTATCGTTCTCTACGCCGGTTTCGGTTTCACTTTCACTTGAACTGCTGTTATTGCTACTACTAAGGTTCGAAATTGTTCCATTTAAAGAAATCTTAATGCGCTTAATGGGTGGATTTTCTTTAAAATTTCTCTTTATATTTTCCCCGTGACGTTTTCTACTGTTTTCCTCTTCTACAGATTCTACAGATTGGACTCTATAACGCTGAGATCTCTGATTTCTCAGCTTTTCATTAATTGAATCCTGTGTTTTTTTCAAACTGAAGTTGCTGGAGTGGCTGGAGTTGCTACAGCTGCTGCTACTACTGCTACTAAGGCGACTGTTATCCTGATTCTCATATTCACTGCCTTTATCGCTTGGCTCAGCTTCCTCAAAAGGTAATTCGTTATTGGCCAGCTTTAGTAAGTTGTAACTAAGAGTTGGGTCGCTCTTGGTCTCTAAATTGACTTGAATTTGCACATTGTTTTCGGCAGAAACTGATACATCAACATCCACTTTCAGTGGACTGGCACCATTATAATCTATTTGCATGCTCTCCGGATCAAGGTCAGGACGTTCTATTGTACATGGAATCAATGTAACTGGAGGCGGCGGTGATTGTAATTTTTTTTTTTTAATGCTGCTTCTTGCGAGACGACACGTTGGCAAACACTTTGCCACTCCAAGAAACGCTGGCATGTTAGATTTGAAGGGTCTGGTCTTAAAAGATCTTGTAAATGTAATAGAACTCAGATCCTTTCTAATTCGGTCGTATGTAAGGGAGCCATATTTCGGAACCACGTCAGCTCCATCCGTGACTGTGTAGGACCCCAGAGTACTGAGAAAGTCGGTTATTGTAGATTCTGAGACAATAGATGAGTCGATGCTATCCCAATTGCCGTTTATATTTGGTATGTAATAGTTGTGTAACGCATTTATATGAAATTTATTCACTTGGTTGGTTTGCACATGAAACCTTTTCTTTGCAACGCAATCGGGATCCTCGTGACAGGTGAAAACAGGAATAGCGACATTAAGTTCTTCACTGTTTTCGCCCTTCTGGTTATGACTGTTGACTCGATTTTGTACTGCATCGGCATTGACACTAGCAACATCAAGTGAAGCAATATTCGTTGGTAAATGGGCAAGGGAGTTGTTGATATCTGAGTTTTCTTTGGTCTCTTCCAGTTTAGTTGGCGGCATCCGAATATCGTTAATTATTGATTGCAAAGGGTCTTCGCCCTCATCAAAATCCAAGTCAAATATGGACTTAACTGGTTTTTGTGGAGTGTCCATAGAAATGTCATTGTCACTCAATCGTTCAAGTTTTGGCAATTGCTCTTCTTGGTTTTTATGACGAGAAACGTTATCATTATTTGAATCGCTCTTCTGATCGCCCGCACCATTGTTCGAACTTAAACTGATTGCCTCGCCCAAGGGGTTACATATTTCTTCTATAACTAGGCAGGTGCACGGTACAATCTGAGCTCGGTATAACTTCTCCACTTCATAGACACTCAAAGGGCCTTTTATGCTGTGAACAAGATGCATTAATTGTGTGGTTACATCGCTAAAGTTCTCAGACTTTGAAGTGCGCATCGTTTTTTTTGCCGGAGACAAAGTCTGGAAAGAGTTGCTATTGCTGTCCAATGAAGTGCATTCCTTAATTTCCTGCGACTTGTTGCTATCTTGAGATGGCTCTGAAGTGATGGTATCACTATCCGTATTAGCGGCATCTGCAAAACATAACTTGTCTTATAATCTTTCTCTGAATGTGGTTTGTGTTTACATGTGCTGGCCATTCTGTGTTAATGAGTACGTTCAACATAACTGTACAGCTATTAACCGACAGCTATTTATTGATTAAACATTTCTTTGATTTGACAGGAAAGGGAGTTAAGCAAATACTTGCTAATTCATTAGCTGGCTGGTTGATTTTATTTCTGGGAGGATCTGAGACCTAAAGTTAATCTAACTTTATGCACGGCTCTGAAGAGCAATGCATGCATCTGAAGTCTAGACCCAGATACTGACAGCGACTGGGAACTCACCTTCATTTTTATTTAAAAATTTGTCAGCACCCATTAGGGTAACATTTCCTGAATAAGTTTCCATGATTTGTGGCGAGTGGATCGACGTGTCTAGGAATATACATAGATAGAATATGATGCAAGTTCTAATATAAATAGGACACTAACCAGAACAAGATGAGGTTGGTCTTGGCATTATAGCACGGGTTGTCAGATCTCGAGATAGGGAGGAATTTGAGATATTACTTGTGGACGACTGCACGGCAGTGATTAATTTCCGGCTCTGAATTTCACTGAATAGTTCTTTGGTGGTCTTTACCTTTTTGACACTAGAGCCAACGCCAAAAAAAATTTGCTGCGAGAGGCTAGACGATTCTTTGGCAATTACAGCGTCCACACCTTTTGAACCTTTTTTCCGACCACGTTTTTTAGGAACTTGAGACTTTGATGAACTTTCCAAATATTCTGTCCTACTATTTGACTCGTGGCCTAACCCAATCGAAGGCATTGGCATTTGTATGGATGTTGTATTTTGGTGCCTAATGGAATCATCGACCTTATTTAATTTACTGTGTTCTTCGACAGCCGGAGGAGAGAGCCGACTGCATGACGTACTCGAGTCGTTTGTAATTGAATCCTCAAATATTGGTCTCTCAGATTCATTTTGTCGGAATACGATATTCTGTCCAATCGGCAGAGCGGAATTGTCCTGATTTGCATTATCCAATTGGTTGACTGGCTTAAACCTGCCGGTGAATGTCAGCTCTGATGCATTTGTTCGAAATTTATGCTGCGAGTTCAATATAGCGACATCCCCAGATAAGATTGAACTCATAGAGCTATTGGACAGAGAAAAAATTTCTACAAGAAAATAAAAGATTAATACAAAACTAAGTTAGTGGCATTCAAATATCAATTATATCTAGGCTGTACAAGTTTCAAAGGCTTTGTTGAACAAAAAATAATGGCGTTTCTCATACCAGAGTCTGTTGCCGGAGCTGTTTGCGACTGGCTTTCCTTTACTTTCCCGCTGTATCTGGAGTGTTGTCCGATCAATTCGTTGTGGGCCAATAACGAAGTCTTAGACCTATCCCTCTCTTTATGCTTTTTATCCTTTTTAAACTTTTTTGGACGGGGGCAGGGAGCAGGCGATATTGTAAGCGGTGCTGACGCAGCTACTGTTGATTTTCCCCGTATTGTACTTGCACTCTCATTGTCGTTGTCGTCAGAATCGGATACTATATCGATCACAATTGATGCTTCACTTTTTTTATCATTTCCGACATCGGATGAGATTGATACAGAATTCAGTGACTGCTCATTTATAAACGGGAGCGGCAGTCCAAGAGACCTAGTTTGGAATTGCTGCGGTTGCGGCTGCTTCTGAGCTTGCATTGACATGCTAGAGTTGCTTTCTTCGCGTTCACATTTGCTTATATTATTAATAAGGTTTGAGAAGTTTGAATGCTGCTGGGAAGGCAGGGCTGTTGGAGGCGGTTCAGAGTCGATATTTGAATGCAGATCTGAAATCGTTCGATGTGACGGTACTGAAGGTGAAACGGGCAGATGAGCAACTGATTCGGTTATGTTGGTTTCTGCCGTTGCCGCTGTATACTTGTAAAAATGTGCTGATGCCGGAGTCGGCAGAGATGTGGTCTGACTGTGATGGTGCTGAGAATCATTAGCAGTTTGCTGAATCCCAACCATTTCTCGCCACATCTTCAGTAGGGACTTCGCACGTCGGGCAAGATGTTCATCTTTGGTTCTCCGTCTAAGTTGGTTTATATACTTTGCCAATCTGGTGGCCTCCAGTTGCTCCTTAGTGATCGTTGTGCCTTCCAGAGCACATATGACAGAGAGAACAGCATCCATATTGACGACCTGTAATTATTGTTCTATATGCAATCATATATTTAATGGCAAACAAGAAGTAATCTTACATCGTAGTTCTGATCAAGAGCCTGTGAGAGGTGAGAGGTAAGTTGCTGGATTTGGTTTTGGTTCATTTATAGATCCCGGATAATCAAGCCTGCCTGATCCAGAGCGAAGGAACGGCAATTATTTAGATATCTGACCCACGCGCGTAGTTAAAACACACTTAACTTGAGCTATCATTAATTTGCAAAGAAAAATGCATATTCAATTAATAGTTTTGCAAAAAGATATTTTAAGCTCTTTAAAGCTTCACTGCATGTCTCTCATAAGGTATATGTACATATGTATGTGAAAACTTCTACTACGTGGAGTCGAGGATTTCGTTTTTAATATCAACAGACAGAAAATATAATTTGTCGTACCATATGCACAACTACATATACAACATCAAATAAGATATGACATTAAAATTATATATATATACATATGCATGTGTACACATGTATGGCTGTAAAATGCACAAGGGTACACGCGAACGCATGCTTTTTGCCCCATTCTTACATATTAATATTATGTGATTGAAGCATTAAGTCACGGGTATCTTTAGGCACACTTGTTGAGTACTAAACTGTTTTTATCCGTCACAAAATAAAATAAATTAATAATAACTAATTTTCAATTCCTCCGATACCAGCACAATTCGCCATTTTCTTTGACAGCGTAGATGAGAGCTCATCGATAGTGTAACATCGATATTTTAAAATGTTTGACATTGAAAACCATTTTTTGAATGATTGGACCATGGAATAGGAACAAAAACCCACAATCTAACAACTAAATCTATTGAATGATTTTAAATTCCAAAGGGGTGGCAGTGGTGGGAAGAAATGAAGCAAAATATTACTTAATCAGGCGTGCCACAGAAATCACTAGTCAAATGGGACACCGCGCAGAGGATTTTCGCTAAAGAATTTCCGCACTGCCACAGAATTCCGAGCGATTTCATTTTTCTTAGCATCGTCACAACCCAATTTCGAAATAAGGCTAGGGCTGACACCTTTCAAGATTCAATTCGAATAGGGTTCATTTTGCAGTTTTATTGATTTTATCATATCAAAACAATTGTTTTTTATTTTTTTCTTTTATGATATAAAATAATTGATGTTTCAAAGCTGTACTTTTATAATTTCAAAGCAAAAAATATCCTATGTCGTGCGAGTCAAACAAAACAATGTACTCGGCAGCTCTAGCAGTTGTCTGGCAACTCTCCGTGCATGGCAGCAATCAGCTGTTCAAAAAAACAGACATCTGCATTTTACGGTGAACTTAATTAAAATGCTTTTACCGAGACTGTTGGCCATCGAATATCTGAGGAGGCAACATATTAGAATACAAACCTTGCAGCGCAGGCTTCTCAGATGCGCATCGGACTCGTTTTCGAGTTAAGACGATACGTATGTGGCTTTTGTGATTGTCTTCACAAACTACTGCTAATTTAGTTCATTAAAATTACCAGTTTTTGGTATAATGATCGCTATGCTTCTATTTTTGCGCCCATGGGTCGAACATAAATTTTGACATAAATGCAATGGCAATAATAAATAAAATAGAATAAATAAAAATAAAATAATAATTATAAATTGGTTGTTAGTTCTGTTTTGCCATTTTGAAGCGATGCCACCTGGTAGAACTACAAATGACTACAAATGCTTTCACAATTTATACAAAAAGTATGCACATGTTAGACGAAAAGGAATTTTTACTGCAATGAGCTATTTTTTGTAATGCTTAATTAAAAAAAAACAATGCTTTCAATATAATTAAAATCAAATATATTGCTCCGAATTCGACTTAAAAGGTGGCATTACTGTATTAACTTCGAAAGTCCGAATCGCCCTAGGTGGCCACCTCGGTCTGTAGCGGATTGAGAGCGGAATCGTTAAGTGAAAATTCATTCAGCGGATTGAATAGTGATTTACTAAAATGCTTATTTTATTAACTTAACATGTATAATGTTAAATTATTTAGATAAGGGTTAACCACCAATTGAAGAACCTTTATGGGAAAGTAAGATTCGAATCGTTTTAGGTGTGTTTTATGGGTGTATTTAATCAAATCGCCGGATAAATTGTGAGCGATTTTGATTCCGCTGAAAAATCGGTGTGTGGAACGGCGGAATGGAATTGAGGTGATTTTCCATCGGAAGTGATTTCTGTGGCCCCCCTGATTACTTAATAACTATTTTGTCCATAGTCGGGCCGTACCACAATACTTCGCAGCTTAATAACAAAGAAGGGGAATAATCGTATGTATTAAAAAAACTTTATTGTAGGTACATTTAACAAAATTACAATCTCTTTCTTGACTTATTCACTTCACTTTTGCCTTACTTTTCGCAAATTACACCACCAGGCTAAATTTAACTTTTTATTTTCGTTTACAACTAAGCCGACTTTTACTGATAGATTTAAGCGTTTAAATCTTATTATTATCTTCTGCAATAACATTTTTTTGTTGAAAAAACTGGGGAAACAAAAATTTGAGGCAAGCACCATGTACACGCTCGCACATACACACACACGCATGCCCACGACATATACACACATGTGCACATATATGAAGCAGTGTGGGAAGAAAGTAGCAAGACACAAGACTGTCCACCGTCCACTATATCACAAGCTCAAGACTAGCCGGCGACAAACGACGACCCAAAAAGCGAAATGGCGACGCGACCCGGAACTCGACTCGAAGAAAAGAAGAGCCAAGCTATCAGACGACCGAAAGCAAACGCTGCCAGAGATCAACTATATTTGGCGATCGATCTACTCTACTCAGTCGGGCCCGACTCTAATCCAAACTGGCGCAGCATCAGCAGCCAAAAAAAAAAAAAAAAAAACTGCTCGTGAGCCGAGGGCAATAGGACAGCCGAAAAAGAGAGAGGATGTAGTAGGTTCACTCATACCGGTCGGTCAGTGGGTCAGTCGGCGCTTAAAAGTATGCTACAATAAATGGCTATAGCATGTTTAATTGGCTGCGCCTACCTACCAGACTGATGCACCCCACTTACCCCCCAAATTGGACAGTGGACACTCGTCGTCTCCGTCTCTGTCAATAGAGCCTCTGTTCCTTTACTTTCCCTGCCTCTGGTTTTTGCCTGTGTGAAATGGCAGCAACAATTCGCATTTTAATACAATACGAATAATCAAAGTGACATGACAGCAACCAGAAACATTTTTTTTTTTTCATTTGCATTTGTGAATTTTATGCGAGAGAGAGACTACAGCCCTACTTGTTAAGAAATATCCATTCGATTATTCTACCAATTAATAGCCTTTTCACACTGGGGACCATCCACCATCCACCATCCATTTCTGGGATGGTCCGTAAGGTTTTGCCGTTCCGAAAATTTCCCAGCTATTCCACCAACCATCTGGGATGTTCCTAATTCGCACGTTTCTGTGCGGTATTTTTTCGATAATTGTCAAATACAACCATAAATTTTTGACATTCAGAACAAATTTTCCTTAAAAAACGCCTCGTTGTTTTCGGGTACATCTTTCTCCTAAAATTTCCCAAACCACTCCTCAAAAATGAAAGAATATATAATTGTTTAAATACTGATTGCATTTAGTGAAAGCAGTCACAAATGTCCACGCTTCAGTGTTTTCAAAACAAATATCCATTCCAATAAATTCTCCTCGTCAATGTTGACCACATTATTATCATCATCCATGTCACGCAATATGATTCGATTGGGTAAGAATATATTTTGGTGCTGAATCAAATTCACAACTATTGCAATATTATTAATATTTATTTCAAATTATAAAAGAAACAAATTTTCCACCGCACCAAATTGTGTGCATCAGCTATTTTTCATGGATGGCGGATGGTGCCAGTGGGAATCGGAGTTTCACATCTGTCAAAAACTCCCACCGTTCCTCATATATGTGCTGTGTGGGAAAAGGCTATTAGTAAGTTAAATTGTCTATGTGAATTTGTGAATGTATGTATATAAAATGTGTATATACGGTTCCATATATGTATATTATATTATTTAGTATATACAACTAAAAATCTGCTTTTTAATCTCTGTAATCATTTAAATATGAAAATTTTAAATTATTGTATTTAACTGAAAACATCGATATTTGACAAAACACTCAAATATCGATGTTTAATAATTTCTAATGTACATCCCTACCAATTTTAAAACGGTAAAAATAGTAAACATACAAATAAATGAAGTCACTTCGTGTTCGTCTGTCGACGTTAAATCATCGAAAATAAAAATCGAACTGAAGTACCTGGTCAATGCGGACTCATCGTCGTGCGACCATACAATTTCGCGGCAGCGATTAAATACCAAAAAAAAAAAAAATAAATAAATGGAGTCTGCAGTATTTAAAAGATCGAATTCATCAATTTCCTGGGCAGAGATGAGGGCGAGATCGTCTCGGTGGCCCAACGAAGGTGGTATCCTTCAAAAAATAATGAAGTGCAGTAAGTATAAATAAATATAAAGCTATATTATATATATGGAATATATATATATGGATGGAATTATAAACAAATTTGGTTATTTGGATATTTTGAAGTAGAATGTGAAGCAAAGTGCAGAGAATTTTGGTATCGCGACACTTAAGCTAAATAATCGCGCGAATTTCTTGTCGGTGTGCTTATAATTAAATAAATCGCGCGTGTTTCTCGTCTGTCCGCGCATAAATATATGCGTACATAGTTATTTCGTTCAAATTTATTGTCTGTGGGTATAAACATATATGTACATAGTGACGGGCCCTACCAATTGAAAAATCGCGCGAGTTTCCCGTCTGTCTGCGTATAAATATATGCGTACATAGATATTTCGTTCAAATTTTAGTCTTCAATTTGTAGGGTCCGTCACTATGTACATATATGTTTATACCCACAGACAAGAAATTTGAACGAAATAACTATGTACACATATATTAATGTTTGATATTTTATTTTTAAAAGAACTCACCAAGATCATCATTAAACTCCCGGCATTTTATTTGTAAAATTTTTCGCTATCTGAAAAATTTTTTTTTCGTTGCATTGTGTGAATCAGAGTTGGTTCAAATAATGTTGGTATTATTATTTTCCAGCATCGATAAAATAATCTTAAACTCGATATTTTATTATGATTAGGCATAGTCGCTTTAAAGATTTGGGGATTTAAAAATTTTCACGGAACTATTATTTTTGTTCAAGGTGTAGTTTTTTTTAAAGAATTTATTTATTTCGTTCAAATTTCTTGTCTGTGGGTATAAACATATATGTACATAGTGACGGGCCCTACAATTAAAAAAATCGCGCGTGTTTCTCGTCTGTCCGCTCATAAATATATGCGTACATAGTTATTTCGTTCAAATTTATTGTCTGTGGGTAACAGCTACAATGTGTTTGGGCCTACAGTTATTAGCTTTTCAGAATTGCAAAGTTCAATACATTCAGATGTAAGGTACTTTAGTTATGTAAAAAAAAGAAGCACTACCTCTGAAAAAAAACGAGAAAAAAATACCAGATTTGAAAAAATGTCTTTAAATAAAACGAGAAGGAACGTGTGAGTCGCTTCTGGGGACGCGACTCTACTTATACCCGTACTCAGTCAGTATATACATTTTTGAGATATGATTTTTTAGAATTTTAGAAAAAAAAAAAATTTTACATTTTACATATTTTTGCTACATCTGTTATCTACATCTACATCTACAATGTATATTTTACATCTAACATGTAGATTATAGATGTACCATTTATATTCTGCATCTCCACCGCTAGGGGTTGCTCGCGCACTGAACGCGGCAGAGTGTGCGAGCGAGAAAGAGATAGAGTAGTGTGTCTCTGGCTGGAGGAGGCGGGGGAACCAACAGAAAATTAATTTCTTCATTCTGGCTATAATTATTATCCGATCTGATTCATATTCAGCAATCTGGTAGATATGGTCATTCTGTACGATACTGCGTTTTTAGTTTTATCGTATCTTCAAAATTGTGCCTGCCACAGATTTTCGTCCTTTGTGGGGGCGGAAGGGGGTGGGGCGAAATTTTGAAATACACTTGTAGCAGTGTGATATCACATGAGTCTTGAAACGAAATTTGGTTACCCTAACTCTTATAGTCTCTGAGATCCAGGCGCTCAACAAGACGGACAGACGGCCAGACGGACAGACGGACGGACAGACGGACATGGCTATATCGACTCGGCTATTGATGCTGATCAAGAATATATATACTTTATGGGGTCGGAAACGTTTCCTTCTCTGCGTTGCACACATCCACTTTTACCACAAATCTAATATACCCCTTAACTCTTTTTTGAGTACGGGTATAAAAACTGTGACAGGAATGTTTCGTTTGTGTATTTCTCGAGTGTGTATCCAGCAACGCTAGCGGAATCCACAGATTTATATCGATAGTTGCCTATCGGGACCGTGTGTGGACTGAGAGAACAGCTGATACCCAGCTCAGGAACAATATATGCCGCCACCAACACAATCACTTCATCATCAGAGTGCATTTTTTTCCTTTTTTAATTTTAGCAGAATTTTACAGTGGCCTCTGTTTACAAAACACAGCTGATTCATCAACCCTCTTTTAGCTATGTTCCACACCCTCACGGAATAACTAGCAAATTCATGGCAGGAATTTTCCGTGGTGCTGGAGACAGGCCTTTAAAAATTTCTTCTGCTAGACATGCGGCCCAAAGGCTTAACTCAATTGGAAGTTGAACGTATTTGCCGATTTGAGTGGGATGATTACGGAGAAAATGAAGAGGATAACGACTCTCTTGATACATAGGAAAATTTTATAGAAAACACAATGCAAGATGTTGTTGCCAAAGGAAACACTATGGAAGATGCATTGCTGAAGAGAAATGAGGGCGAAGACAATGATCGAAGACTTAGTGATGAAACGGTGCAGCAAATTTTCGAAAAAGTAAATCAAGACAATTTCAGGTGGAGAAAGAATCTTTCAAATGGAAAAGCAAACAATTCATGGCAAAGGTCCAGCAATGGTTCAGTGACCATGGAACCAATATCATACTTTTCAAGTACTTTGATGACGAAATTCTTCAAAAAATCTGTACTTATTTGAGCCAAGGGGCGTCGTAAAATTCCCAGGCCGAGAATCCCAAGAAAAGTCCAAGTCAGAATCCAAAAGAAAGCCGGGGTCGTCAGTGTTCAATCAATTTATTGGTATATATGGGTTTGTACAAGGAGTACACGCGTGCGAAGGTAACCCGTGACGCTTAGGATGAAGGAAACGAATGTGTTGAAGTTACGCTCAAGCTGCTGGGAGCGAGAGCGGGAGCGTGATCGTGGGCGGGAGCGTGCCCGTGGTGAATTTAAGAATGAAGAGAGCGTCGCCGGGGGGAAAAATGCTCTTAAGTATGAGGGCGAAAGCGAGGGCAGCCGCTTGCGTAGCTGGAGTGCTAACACTGAGATGTGGCTGGAATGCCCACAGAGCGGTTGCCCCGCCAGCGCCGTCCCCACTCTGAAAATTCTCCCCCCCTTGCAGGATTGCAAAGAGTTTTTAAGTCTGCGTGCACGCACCAGACACAATCCACCCAAACACCGTGCTTTGGGCCACGGGGAGGCCGTCTTCGCGGGCGAGGAAGCCCGGCTGGATGACCTTCGGATATACATCTGCTCCCAAGACGAGCGAAATGGTCGCCGGCTTGTGGAACTCCGTATTGGCCAGTTTCAGATCATCGAAGCGAGCCCGGACAGTGTCACTCAGTGGACGGATCGGGGTGCGGACGCGGAGACGGGGCTCGATTTTGAAGACGGCCTCCCACTGGAGTCCTTCCGTCTTAGCCCGAATTATGGCGGTGCACACTCTCTCATCCCCGATGCAGGTGGTTGGCAGCTTCAATTCCTGAGCCACATCGGCGTCTATGCAGCTGACCGGCGTACAGGGATCGATGAGGGCGACCATGCTGTGCGTCCTCTGTTGCACCGCGAGGACCACCCGTGCCGTCGGAAGGACGTTAATGCTCCGGTGCTGGAGCAAGGAGTGCACTGTCGGGGCCGGATCCCCGAGGACAGGGCGGCTGACCGGACGACGAGGGCGTCGCTCTGCGCGGGAGGTTGTAGGTGGAGACGTCGATGCCGAAGAGGAGCCGACGGGGCGCCGCGGTCCTGGAAGGTGGAGCAGGGTGTGGTGGTCCTTAGCGCACGTCTTGCACTTGTCTCCACTGCGGCAGTCCTTGCCCGAGTGGGCGTGAGCCAGGCAGTTTGAGCAGTATTTGTGCAACAACACTGCTCGTAGCCTCTTCTCGCCGCTCATGCGCAGGAATGTTCGGCAACTCTTCAACGGGTGGACTCCTGGGCACACTCGGCACTTGAACGAGGCACTCCTACCTCGTGCCGGTGTGCTATCGGCTTTGCGGCTTGCCCGGGACTGCGCGGAATGTTTAGGTGCCATGGCTATACTCCGGAAGATGACTGTGATGGAAGAAAAGAGTCAAGGAAGGATTAGTACAGTGTTGGCACGGATTGTCAACGATTCGAAAAGGGAGCTTTCGGAACTGCTTAGGAACTACGGATACTATTGCTGGATTAAGCGGATTCTTAGGGATCGGAGCCTACGCGAGGGTAGGTGGAAGGGACTTCCGAATCCATAGGCAGCAGAACCACCTTCGTGATCGGTCGCTTGATAAGGCCGCGGGCGGTGAGTAAGTCTACCACGCGAACCTTTTCATCGGGTCCCGGATACGTGCTCTGAACACGGCCGAGACGCCATTCGTGAGAGGGGATGTTTTCTCCTTGTCACTCGAGACTCCAACCTCGAGGTCTCTTGTCGGATGCTGCCATTTGTTGCGCTTGTGCAACTCTCGTAGGTACTCTGTCTTCCAGCGCGAACAAAATTGCTGATTGAGAGCCTTGAGGTGTTGCCAGCGGTTTAGGATGGAGGAGGTGCTCGCCTGAATTTCGGGCTCTGCCACGGATAGTAGCGGCCCACCAATCAGAAAATGACCAGGGCTCAAAGCCAACGGGTCCGTTGGGTCCTCAGACATTGGAGCGATTGGTCGCGAGTTAAGGCATGCCTCAATCTTGGAGAGAAAGGTCGCGAACTCCTCTAATGTGTATTTGGAAGTACACATCGACCGTTGGAAAAGAGCCTTGAAGCTCTTCACACCCGCTTCCCATAAGCCCCCCATATGTGGAGGGATGAATCGCCACGTTAGCCCCTGCTGGCTGTACACCGCGGAGGTTCGAGTGCGGAGGGCCTCGGAAGGTCCACAGCCAGAGAGCGGGATGCGCCGACAAAATTCCTCCCGTTGTCGGAGTGGACTTCGTGGGGACAGCCTCGTCTCGCGACGAACCGGGCGAAGGCGGCTAGGAAAGTGTCGGTGGACAAGTCGGACGTAGCCTCCAAATGGATGGCCTTCGTGGTAAAACAAACGAAAACGCACACATACCCCTTGGAGATGCGACAGGCGCGTCCTGTGAAACTTTTCACGTCGAACGGCCCGGCGAAGTCGACTCCGGTGTATGTGAACGGCCGCGAAAATGTAACTCGTGAGGAAGGAAGGTCGCCCATTAATTGGGTTTGGAGTCGCTTGCGATGGATGACGCAGACCTTACAGGAGTGGATTACTGCCCTCACGACGTGACGTAGTCGAGGGATCCAGTATGTTGCCCGGAGAAGGTGGATGACCAGCTGGTTCCCACCATGTAGGGATACGTGATGGGTGAATCGAACCAGCAGGCGAACCAGGAGGCATGCGGGTGGCAACAGGATTGGATGCCGCTCGTTGTAGGTCATAGATGTCGAGGCTCGGACCCGGCCACATGCCCGCATGACTCCGTTCTGGTCCAGGAACGGATTGAGGTTCTGAAGAGAGCTCGTAGTCGGAAGTGGCTGCTTGTTTACAAGACAGCGATGCTCCGCCGTATAATGGAAGCGTTGGGTCGTGATGGTGACAGCTTGGAGAGCTGCAGCGACCTCTTTATTGTCTAGCTCTGTGGATACGTGGACTGGCGTTGCTTGCCCTCTGACGCGCTGGCCGAACCGCCGAACGTAGACGATCACGCGCAGAGCGTGATCTGTACCTTGGCCATCGGACAGACGTGTAACCACCGCGGAATGCGGATCCCTTGGATGGCCGGAAAGCTTTTCAGGAATGTCTCCCAGGCTTGAGACAGATCGTTAGGAAGGACGTCATCCCATCCTAACTCTCTCAACCAAATCTGCTGCATAAATATTTTCGCTTGGACGACGAAGGGGGCAAGCCATCCCGCTGGATCAAAGAGCTGCGCGATCTGGGACAGCACATTGCGCTTCGTGCAGGATTTTCGCTCGTTTAAGGCGGTAGGCGAAAAGAAGAACTCGTCGGCACTGGCTTGCCATCGGATTCCCAACGTCTTAGCGATGCTACTCTCTTCCAGCTCTAGGAAGTCAGCGCGGAGTAAGTGGTCGACTGGAATGTCGCGCAGGACGCCCTTATGGTTAGCTGTCCACTTTCGGAGCGAAAACCCTGCAGAGTCGAGTGCTTCGCGTAGTTCAGCAATGGCGGAAATTGCCTGAGACTGAGAGTGAGCACCAGGGAGCACGTCGTCCACGTACTTGTCGCTCTCCAGGATGACGCTTGCCATCGGCAACTGTGGACGCACCTCTTGTGCGAGTTGCTTGAGGACGCGGAGGGCGAGGTACGGTGCGCAGTTGACTCCGAAAGTGACAGTGGTGAGCTCGTAGTCACACACGTCCCCGTTACGGTCGCGAAACAGTATTCGCTGATAGGGCGTGTGTTGGGAAGCCACTTGGATTTGCCGATACATCTTGTTGATGTCGGCATTGAAAACGTAGCGAAAGACGCGCCACCTCAGGATTTGCATGGTCAAGTCAGACTGAAGGACTGGCCCAGCATGCAACGTGTCGTTGAGGCTTTTCCCGTTGGAAGACGGGCTGGAGGCGTTGAAGACTACGCGCAATTTGGTTGTGGTGCTGTCGGGTTTAAACACGGCGTGATGTGGCAGGAAGAAATGGCCGGAATCATGACTAGGTGTAACCGCTGTCATGTGGCCGAGCTCTAAATATTCCTGAATGACGGAGTCGTACTGCTTCTTGAGCGGCAAGTTCCGCTGCAGCCGCTGCTCGTTTCTAAGGAACTGGGCCTGGGCCGCGCTTCTGGAGTGGCCTAGCTCGACTTTTTCTGGACACTTGAAAGGGAGAGTAACAACGTATCTCCCATCGGGGGTTCGTTTAGTGGTCTGGAGGAAGTTTTCCTCGCACACTGAATCGGACTCGCTCGTCGGTCTCCCCGGAAGGTCCTCCACCTCCCAGAATTTGGTGAGAAGCTTTTCGAGTCGGACATCCGAATTAAACGAGAGCTTCGTGGTGAAGGCGGAAACCGTCCGAGCCGAGTCAGCTGATACCGGACCGGATAGGACCCATCCGAAGATGGTCTCTTGTCCCAGCAGCGAGCCACAAATGGCAGACTGGAAGCCGCTCAACAGGATAGAAGGAAGGATGTCAGCGCCTAGAAGCACATCAATCTGCGAGCTTCGGTGGAAGGAAGGGTCTGCCAATTGGAGGTTTGGAAGGTTATCCAAGAAGTGCTGCGGTATCGGATATGAAGGAAGGTTGCCTGCTAATTGAGGCAGAACATATGCCGTGGTCTCGATCTTGAGGCCCGGCCTGGAGGCGGCCCCCATCATGAAGTGGCAACGCTTTTGCGCCTTAGCCGCTACGGTTTGGTTTAAACCCGCGACTTGAGCCTGGATAGCTTCAAACGGTGGCTTAATGATGTTAAAGAGGCGTTCAGTGATGAACGTCGCTTCGGAGCCTGAGTCGATCAGAGCGCGGGCACGGAAATTGGTCTTCAGGTGGCAAATATTAATGAGTGCTGTGCCCAGAAGAACGGTACTTGTGCTGGAGGAGAAATAGCTCTGTACGTTGGGCTGAGAATTGCACGAGCTGGGGGTTTGGGCGGATGTCGAAGCCGCCATGTTGGACGGAGGCGCGGAACGATGCAGAAGCGTGTGATGCCTGGCTCCACAAGTGGAACAATTGTGGCTGCTTGAGCAGTCGCGAAGCTGATGGCCTCTTGCGAAGCAATTTAGGCACAGCTGTTTTGTCTTGATGCAATTGGAACGTGCATCAGCGGACATGTTGAGAAAGCGCGGACATAGTCGGATCGGGTGATTCTCCTTGGAACAGAGATCACACGTCCTCTTCTTCGGACTCACTTGGTTCTTGAAAGAAAGAACCTTGTTCGGCACCGAACTGCCGTGCGACCGGAATGGATTGGATCGGTTGCAAGAAGTGGATGGATTCTGGCCGCCTTGGGAGGGTGGCGGATTCGTAGCCACTCGGGAAGTGGAAGGGTCGCTCTCAATAGCTTCGAGCGTCAAATAGCGCTGAGTGAGGAAGAAGTCGATTTTCTTCCAGGGCGGCACTTCCTTCTTGTCCGTCACGGACGCTTCCCATAAGGCGCGGCTTAGCTTCGGCAATTTTGAAGCGCAGATAGTTACAAGCAGACTATCCCAATTGTCCGTGCAAACGTTGGAGACCGCTAGCGCATTTAGGGACTCCCTGCATCGTACTTTGAAGTTCCTTCAAAGCACGACTGCATTCGGAAGTTACGCGGGGCAAGAAGAGGTGAATGTTAATTTGGTTGGTCACCAGAAGCCGATTGTTCTCATATCGGCTGCGGAGAGCCAACCAGGCGGACTCGAAACCGTCATTCGTGAGGGGGGACTTTTCTACAATGGCCTTTGGGTCGCCCCTGGTCTTCTCGGTGAGGTAGTATAACTTCTCTACCGGAGATAATTTTGGATTGTTTATCACGACCGCGGTGAACAGATCCCGGAATGTGGGCCAGCGGACGTAGTCCCCTTGAGAAAACCTCAATATTGACGGGAGGCAGTCGACAGCCGCCCTGTTGGACTGGCTGTGCGGGAGGAAGGACTGCGGAGGGGGCCAGCTGGGCATTGAGGTCGCTGAGACACTGCTCAAATACCCCATAGCATTCGCCATATGTTTCCCGGATGTCCGCTTGGATTTCTGGATCCTCGTCAGCCATCACCGCGGAACAGGCCTTGTATTCGGCCTCGACGTCCGTCCACATCCTGAGGATTTGGCCTCGGCGGACCTCGGACAGAGGGGCGGATGGGGCGGAAGTGATACGCTCTGCCAGGTGGGATAGTCGGCCAATGGCGGCTACCAAGTTGGTCCGAGCGGCAGAGGTGGCGGATTGAGCCATTGTGGTGAAGTGGCGAGAGCTGACGGGACTAGTGATGCAGCCCTTCGGATCCTGTTTAGTCACCGATGGAACCTTAAGGGTCACCGGAGACGGAAATAGGACCGATTTGGTCCTTGTAGCAGGGCTGCTACTGGCTGCTCTCGGAGTGAGGGATGCCTTGATTGGCTGTGTCGGAGTAGTTCCGGAGGCGGACGAGGTGCGTAGCCGGTTGGACGAGGTCACAGGCAAAAGTTGTTTGCCGTCCTTGTGACCTGTTGGCATAATTTAAAAGGACCCACGCAAGAAAAAATCGTTTTTTTTTAAGTCTGTGAGGGACTGCAGACTGGTCTGAGTAGAGTTGACTCGGAACCGTCAGGAAACACCCGTAACCCAAACACGGACTATCAGACAAAAGGCCTCAAGCTAGCTGGAATGCAATAATCGGAACGACTCGGATTGTTTGAGATCACCTGTAGGTGAGAAATCTCAAACAATGAGTGACCCTATATTGAGCCGAGCTGAGGAGAGGAACGGTCACACTGGAGTAGCAATATTTGGAAATATTGACTGTGCGATGCTCCTCCGTTTACCCCTTGACGCAGTCGTGAGCGGAACTCGGTTACTATCGGATGGAAGGAAGCAATGGAAGCAGGCACGGACACCTCACAGAAACGGAACAACAAAAATTTCTTTATCAAAACAAAAAAAATATTTTTTTGTTTGTGAACCAAAAAAAAAGACTTGGAGGTTTTTCTTGGACGTGGTCGGAGTATTTAATTATTTAAATAATTTATTTATTTTTTTTTTCTATTCGGATGAACACCGGGTTCGGATGCCGATAGTTTTTGGGCCACCTCTCACTCTCGGAACAAAAACATATCAAAACACGCAACACAATTTGCCAATTTGTAAGGTAAATTGCCAAATAATTACGGAAAATGCGCCGTGCCTTGGTCGCGAGTAATTAATTTGGACTCTGGAGAATGTAGGAGAAATTGGAGACCTTGCGAAAAGTGGCTGGAGGGCACGAATTTCACTTAATCGCGGATTTTCAAATATGGCACTTGCGCGGAGTGGTGGAATGCGGTATTTAATTGTTTGGTATTTTTGTTGAATGTGTGTATGTATGTATATAGTTGGGAGCCAACTATGCAAATAAATGTAATAAATAAATAAATAAAATAAATAATAAATTTAATTAAGAAAACACAGGTAGCTGGATGGATACTTTTATTGCTGCTGTAATGTGTATATGTTGGTATGTGTGTGTGTTCACTTGCACTTGGAGTGTGCCAGTGTATATTGTATTAGGGTAGGGCGCGGACGGAATGCTCTTGGAGACCTGTATATTAATGTAGGTGTGTGTGAATTCACTTGCACTTGGATCGTGCCAATATATATATTATTGGGGTAGGCCGCGAATGGAACGCACTGAAGAAATATTAGTGTATGTGTGTGTGAATTCACTTGCACTTGGATCGTGCCAATATATATATTATTGGGGTAGGGCGCGGATGGAACACACTAGAAAAATATTAATGTATGTGTGCGTGTATGTACGCAAGCCGCTCTCATGGGCTGGAATGTGCGTACATACATAGGCGCGGAATACACTTTTATTTAATATATTGTATTAAATAATTAGTTATTTTGGTAAATAATTTGTCCGCGAGTTATGGACGGACACAAGAAACCGACGAAAAACTACCGTATTACTGGTAATTCTAAGTGAAGTACCGGAGAACGGCCGGAATTGCCGATAATATGGCGGTGGCGAAGTTGGAAGCACTACGGATAACGGAGATGGCGAGAGTACATATACAAGACTATATATATGTACTTCGGTCGCGGCACTTTGAACTCGCGGAATTTTCTCTGGAGCACAAACCGCGAAATGGAGGCGGTTTATGGTAAAGAAGGCAAGCGTACTTATCTTGTGATTTCCTGGTGAAGGCGATGCCGTGCTCGAAGGCTGGAGAAGCTTTTGGGGAAGCAGTAAATCCGGCTCGAAGGACCAATATTTGAGCCAAGGGGCGTCGTAAAATTCCCAGGCCGAGAATCCCAAGAAAAGTCCAAGTCAGAATCCAAAAGAAAGCCGGGGTCGTCAGTGTTCAATCAATTTATTGGTATATATGGGTTTGTACAAGGAGTACACGCGTGCGAAGGTAACCCGTGTCGCTTAGGATGAAGGAAACGAATGTGTTGAAGTTACGCTCAAGCTGCTGGGGGCTGCTGGGAGCGAGAGCGGGAGCGTGATCGTGGGCGGGAGCGTGCCCGTGGTGAATTTAAGAATGAAGAGAGCGTCGCGGGGGGGAAAAATGCTCTTAAGTATGAGGGCGAAAGCGAGGGCAGCCGCTTGCGTAGCTGGAGTGCTAACACTGAGATGTGGCTGGAATGCCCACAGAGCGGTTGCCCCGCCAGCGCCGCCCCCACTCTGAACAGTACTGAAACCAATTCATATGCGTTGCATAACGGTGGAGCGGAGCTTAAGGTCACTGTAGTCGAAATCAAACGTTTTGATTGGAGTTTTGATGGACTTAGCTGTAGTCTAAATACCTATATTGCGAATGGCATGGGCATCAAAATTCAGACTAGTTGCAGTAGCCGATTCAATGACATGAAATAGATTTGAGAAAATCAAAACATTTTTTCATTTAAATGACAACTCCAAACGTGTGATTATAAAGTCCGTCCGTTACTGTCGAAAATGAAGGATGTATGCAACGGACTTGAGCAAGAGGAGTATCAAAGCGTAGATGAGCAAATTATATCGTTTAAAGGTATGTTGTTATATCTAATTATCAAATATCAAATCAACATCTTTATTCTGCAGGTCAACATAGCTTGAAGCAATATCTTCCAAAAAAGCCACAAAAATGGGGCTTTAAAATGCTTTCAAGGGCTGGCGTATCTGGTGTAATCTACGATTTCTGTCTTTGTATTGGTGAAGGAACTTGCGATTCCTTTGGACATGGAATGTCCTCGGACATTGTCCTTCATTTGGCTTCCCGTGTTCCCGAAAAGCAAAACTTCAAGTTATTTTTTGATAACTGGTTCACTTTAGTAAGTTTAATGATTGCTCTAAAAGATGGTGCAGAAAGGAGATGCAAAATATACAAATTAAGCGCCCGGCTATTGTAGATTGCTACAATAAGCACTTGGGCGGAGTTGATCTGTCGGACATGCTACTGGAGCTTTATAAAATCAATCATTGTTCCAATAAGTGGTATATGCGCATCGTGTTTTGGTGTATAAATATGGCAGTGGTCAATAGTTGGCTACAATACCGACGAGATTTGGCTTTCACCAAAGAAAATAGCACACACATGGCTCTAATAAACTTTCATTTAGATATTGCCAATGAACTTTTTCAATGCAAGAAAGAAATTCCCCAACATCACCAGCTCCAGCTCTATCGTCTCCACCTATATCAGACTCATCAACTCCTACATGTTAAAGGATTTATGTTCAGGAACCTTCTAAAGCAATTAGATATGACCAGATCAAACATTGGATTCAATGGGGCTCAAAAGGTAGATGCAGACTATGCAAAACAGGATTTCCTCGCTCCAAATGTTCCAAATGTGACGTCTACCTTTGCTCAAATACCCAAAAAAAATAACTTGGACTTTTACTTTTACCATACTTAAGCTTCAGTAAAAGTAGAATAACGTTAAGTCTGCGGATAAAATCTGAACATTGAGAAAATGAAAATGAAAGTTTCCAAGAAAATAAATAATCTAAGAATTTGAATAAATGAAAATAAAAAATAAATAAATGGCTTCGATCTATTAAATTTATCTTTAGAAACAACGTATGCTAAACGTTGCGTATACTTAATAAAAACTTTATAAAAATATACCATTCAGGTCCAATGTTGCCTATGGGCAACATTTCGCTAAGAACAAACCAGGATACGTAGGACTTTGAAATTTATTTTGGTTATTATTTGTGGTCATATTAATAATAAAATGGCCTCAAATATTTTTTTAACCCACCCACTTTAATTCGGCCCTAAAGGGCCAAAGACAATATACGTACTTATATTGTCTTTGCTAATACTAACATACTGTTCCAGTAATTAGTACTATTTCTTAGCTATCTTTGCATGTTTAGCTCTTTGAGTTGTGTTGAGCTCTAATTTTCCTCGAATTTTAGTCTAACACCTATATTTCCTGCATGCTTGTGATCGGTTCGGTAACACGCGTCGCGCGTCATGCGGCTGCGGCCCTCGGTCGGTTGGGCGGGAGAAGGTGCTGCGTTTCTGCCTGGGTTCCGCGCGTAACACGCTTCGGCTTCGCATGGGCCACTCCACTTGGGCCACTCATTGCATATCAACGACCAGACATAAAAAAGGATTACCTAATAAATTTATATACTGACTGAGTACGGGTATAAGAGTAGAGTCGCGTCCACAGAAGCGACTCACACGTTTCTTCTCGTTTTTTTTTTTGTATCATTTATTATAGGGTAACAGTAAAATTGAAGAAAATATTATAAAGTATTTATGGGTGAAAAGGGGTGCCAGAATAACTTGCGGGACTGCCGCGAAGCTTTGCTTCGCAGGGGACTTAGACCGCACCTTCTATGCCGTTGCGCAGCCGCACCAGCTCTCTCAGCTTCCGCATGACCTCTGGTGCGAACTCAGATACCCGAGTCTCCACCTATGTCCAACCGATGCTCTGCGAACCTTGGGCAGGTGTCGAGTATGTGCTCCGCGGTCTCCTCAACGCCGCACATCGGGCACATTGGGCTTGCGTACATCATGACAGACTTTCGTACTGACTGAAGCAGGCGTCTGCGGCCTTGTTTGGGTCCCCTCGTGTTCAGCATCATTTGTGACAGTACCTTGCCTATAGGTTAGTATCGGGCTCAAATAATTATTAATTATTAATTTTTTTGTTGTTGATATTTACTGGTTACTGATTAAATAGAGCGGGGCTAAGCTATTTTTTTCTCGGTTTCTGAGGTTCCAGTCACACTCGACAAAACAATCAAGTGAAATATTTATTTTTCCATATATGTACATTTGAAAATGACCGCCAAACTCATTTAGCGCACAAAAATATCGATATTATTCGCTCTCAAATCGTAGTGGTTTTTCAAAATTCGACCTCAATTCGTGGTGGGTTTTTAAAATTTTCTCTTTTTTCAGTGGTGAAGAGAGCGTTCTTGTGGTGACTTTCCCCTCATTTTCGTGGTGTGAGAAACATGTTCTTAACGGCAACGCGTAGCAACAATGAATCTCGCGCCCAGAAAGTTTACAGAAAATTTCGAACGATTTGATTGGCTGAAAGTCGAAAACGCGTAAGGTAAACCGTTACTTTTGTAACGGATTTTATATCGAAAAGTATTTTTTGGATACAAAAATAAAATATTTATTATTGATGATAGGCCGTCTGCCTAAGTGGAGGCAAGTCGGGTCTGGCGTGTATTTATATCGCCAAATGAATCTGGCGGACTCCCAGGATAAATATAAATGTACGATTCTCAAATTTAACAAGATCCCACTTCAATACCTAACTAGCTCTGATCACATAAATATACATTTTTCTAAAATCAGGAACGCTAGAATGGGCATGGTTTGGCTCATTTTTTAACCAAACAATTGTTTATCAAATACATGTAAAACCTAATCAAGCTTAAAATAATAGTAAAAATAGTTCGTGGAGGGAGGAAATTCACCGAATCTTTCCAGCTTGTAGCTGTTGACATTCTCCAGGCTAAAAGTATCCTATCTAGGGCCAATTTTGACGCACGCGACATTTTCCGACGGGTTGACTTGAAATGAAAATAATTCCCTTTTACCAATAAATACTGAAACTGTACCTAAATTTCAACCTTTTTCATTGGTTGGTGCTGATTTTTTTGAACGTAGATTCATTGTTGCGACGTTCCCGTATGATACACTTGATTTGTATGGGAAAAATTTCAGCAACATGGGAAATGAAGTAGCAGCATTGTTGTGCAACTTTGGCACGGAATGAGCAACAAGTCTGAATACCTAGGGAAAATGGATATTTTGGACTTGAGATATTGTTTGTAATTTCAGGCTCCAATTAATGCCGAAACTAGTCAGTCTCTTTTTTAAAGACATCAACGAAATTTTGTAGCTCACGGGTACCAATAATAGGTATCAGAACCGGGATAAATGTATATATATATATATCTAAAACAAAACATATGCATTAATAGGTAATAAACATGTCAATCTAGGATAAAATCATAAATAATATTTCAATGGAGCTTGGAACAACAAAATTAGCATCAATTAAAAGAAATAAGGTATACAAAAGTACATACGCATAAAATAAACTTGGTTGACCAGCAACACTGACGTCACATTTAGTCAACATTTGCGTTTTATGCTTTGGCCGCTTTTGTTTGAACCTTAATACTAGCCAATCCTAAACAAAATTCATTGAGGAATTGGATAAAATTATTTTTTTAGGGCTGAGAGGGCCATCTACTTTCCAGGTGAGCACGCGGTGTCAGCAAACGCTTGTAATAATTTCGGGTATTTTTTGCAGGTAGTTTTCCCGATTTTAGATATATTTTGCAGAGGAGCTGTTTGGCGCGTCCGCACTCGAAAAATTCGCAGCTTTATTATAAACGAATTGCAATTCGGTGAAATCGATCAAATACATCTGCAAGTACGTGAATAAAAACAATAAAAACGTGGTAGTTTTTGGTGTTCAAGCTGAAAATGGTGAGAGGAATGCAGTACGAGTTGTCGATGAAGATACATAAGCAGCAATGAGGCTGCACGTCAAATTTTTTCATTTACCATGCAAGAACGCAATCCAGATGTGGTTCACTTAGAAGTCCATTTGGAGAATGGCCAACGTGTCTATTTCACAGGCGCATATGTGCGAGAAAGACTCTTCAATCCACCAGCTTTACCTTATACCAGGAAGACGCTTTCGCCAGAGCATTGATGTATTCAGAAGTGCTCACTTATATCATGTGGAATGTAACAAAAAATCATTCATACGACTCAAACGAGGGGAGCCCGTCGAAGGAAAACCTGAAAATTTCAAAGAAAATACGATTTTAATATTCAAATCAATTATAGGAATCAGTGAACGAGCTATCCTTACCACCAAGAATAAAGACGTCTATCAACTTAATATGTTAACCAATCCAGCATAGACACTGCCGAAATAACATATTAGTCAATAGGGACAGTTGTGGAGGCTAATGAAGCAGTTAATTAAGCAACGGAATTTTTTAATTCACTTGGCCTGCGTGGAATGCCACCATACATAATGAAATTGGAAACAGGTGTGCCAATTATCATGATCCAGAATATTAATCAGTCAAAACTCTGTAACGGTACGCGACGTACCGTGGTGAAAGCAACGATCTTAACTGTACCTTTCAAGGTAAATTTTTACTAAAGATGTCTTCATTCCTAGGCTTCCTATGATCCCGACTGAACCGCATTTTAATTGAAAAGATTGCAATTTCCCATTCGTTTTGCATTCGCCATAGGGACGTCAGATAATATTTAGACTATATTCATTCAGAAAAGCCAACAAAATTCAGGAGCGATATGAAAGCACGACCGGAGTAAGCAAAAGCAATCGCAATAGTCTGCACGATGGGCAAGACGCAAGATGGCACACGTCGGCAAGAATCAAGAATCCCGGCAAGATCATATGTAAATATCTTAAGGCGCTCACTGATTTCGATCTCTATGCAGCTTATTTGCATTGACCTTTGTGCGTCTTTATTTAACTGTCTTTATCTGTTATATCTTTATCAATTTTATTTTCAGGTGCCCTCTTCTTAGCTCCAACAAGCTGTTTAAGCCGGTTCCGTTTGGAAGGATGCCAATAAACCCAAACCGGTAGCCGACTACCTAGCACCGTGGTTGGTGGCCACTCGGCTGAGACCATTGACCCGGGATCAAACTCTACGTGCGATCTGATCAGAATTGCTGGTTGGGGCAGATCTCTCATTGATGGGATCGTAATGGGCAAATACGTTTGCTAAGTATGATTGGCTTCGGTACACCTGTTACTAGCCTGAGAGCATAAGCGCGATCTCCACTATTGCAATACAATAAAAATCTCCGGAGCTGTACTTTTAGCCGTATGCCAGTAATGGATGCGATTTGACTTTGGCCAGGGCGAAGCAGCCGCAGAGTGTTACTTACATACTCTTTTGTTGAGAATTTATATTTATATTTGATTTATATTTAAGATACAAAACCAGAGCAATAATAGATATAGATCTTGCCTATTATTAAAATGAACCCATCGACTTATCATTTCCACGGATGATCTTGTAAATTGCACAACCCACCATAAGAAAAACAATACGTGATGCCAGAGAACGCACAATCATACTAAGATACCATACTCATATCTACTAGAGTTCAAATTTCACGGGACTAGATCAATATTATGGCCAGAATGAAGAAAACAATTTCCGGTGGCTGTCTCTTCTTTGCCCAGTGTGGCGAACCCTGGCGGAGTGAGGCAGATATAACGGATGGGTGGCACGAGAGGGAGAGAGACAGTACAGTTCTAGTCCAACAAATGAAGGGGCAGAGCAGCGCCACAACCAACAAAAACAACTATATTCAAACAAGTGCTTTATTTGCTGTCAGTATAGTTTTGCAGACAAGTCAAGTGGAATACTGGAATACGGCCGAAATATAACGTTCTAGTTACATACTTGTATTGCATGTATCCGTAGTCCGCTCCTGTATTCGTTGTGGTTTTTAGAAAATGATTATATATTTTTGGTACTGTCCAACTGAAATGTAAAATTTTATTGCACTTGTATGTAGAAACTAGTTTTATGTGTATGCATGTGTGTGTTTAATTATGTATGTATCGTATGTAGCCTACACCTAGACAAGGATGACCTGTGCTCTTTGCTTATAGCCAGAAGAAAGCTAAGAGAGTAGTCCACTAACATATCATATTGCCATTAATTACATGTACATATTACATATATAGTGTCTAAATAATCGTTTAGCTTGTACTTGAGTGTACGCATATTTTGATTTGATTGTTTAACATTTTAATTTGTAGTTTAGGTATGAATTCGGGTCAGATCAGCGAAAGACATTTAAATGACGATTATGTGGCCTGATGACTTTTATACAAATTAAAGATTCACATTCCTGAATGGATTTGACAACGCTATGGAAAAGGGGGAAATAATGGGAAACTAGACAAGTGTCAATGTTTAATTGGTCTATTACTTAATGCGCTACTATTACTTTAATTTGTATGGGATGGCGAATGCAATACAGGCTGAATGGTAGGTTTCATGTCAGAATTGCTTACATTTGCATACACATATGTACATGCATATGAGCATATGTATGTACATGGATGCACGGTACATTAATAAGTCAAAAATTGCATCTTAGAAAATCAACCATACGCACAACGAATGATGAATGATGAACAATCCTATGTATGTGTGTATATCATTATGAAAACCGTTGAGCCCGCCTAAGTACCGATACAAAATAGGAATACTTATGTGTGATTATGGCGTATATGTATTCTCCTACCTATGTACGTACGTATGCACATATACATATGTGTATATGTAGAGCATATGATGTTAGCAACGTGAATGTTCACGTGCAGCAATGCGTATATGTATGTATGCACGCATGTATGTATGTACTATGTATATTGTGATGTTTCGTATGTATGTACTATGTATGTATATGCATGAGTGGCTCTAATCGTCAATGCTGGATTAACATCATACATCATACATCATTTGTGTATGTGTATTTATGTACTACGCACTTGTGTATTTATGTTATTCATATTTTACAAATATTAAACGTTACTAGCTATCTATTTATGCAGGTATATGTATATATATACGCTTGAATCGGGATATTTCTCTATAGCTACGGCATTGGTGCATGAATGGCACAAAAATTGCAACGTTCCCATGAATGCTCTGCTGGTCCCGATTCACGGATCCCGGGTCCCAGGCTCCGAATAGTCGACTCAGACGGAGCATCCGGCGAACAATTGATTCACAAATGAATTATTAATAATTATTTAACATATACATATGTAATGGCACTTGAACTGAAACTTATTTGACTATACAAAGACTATCCTAAAAGTTTGTTCTATTTACAAGCTCGATGCGCGCTGCATTACCTTCTCCTCTTACACGTACACGAAGGCTTCCGTGATACGAGTAAAGGCATATAGGGCAGGGCAAGAAGTGACACTTCTAACTATCCTTTCCGTCCCGGGGCTGGCTTGTACGACATTCCTCGGCCAAGTCTGCAGAAGGAGATGTGGATGTGGCCATCTTAGTCGTCTAACTCACGCTGCGATTGAATCTCCATTTCCTCTGATGAAAAGCCAGAGGGCGATAAGCTCTCTGCAGGATAATAGAAAGTGCCAGTAGTCGCACAGCCCAACGGTTGTGAAGGAGGAGTTCCACAGTCATCACCATGAGCTACAGCCGCTACAGCGGCGGCTGCTACAGCCTGTGTCATGTCCTGCAAATGATAGACAGCGGCTGCAGCCGCAGTATGCACATGAGGTGGACCATCCTGTCCATTTAAGCAGGAGTCCGCAGAGGCACTTCCCGGACCCCCAGTACTTGCGCCACCAGTGCGGCACCAGAGCTGCCTCATCTCTGCTCGGCGATTGCGCATCAATACTTTATACTCTGATATGCGCATCTTCTTTCCATCCACGATACACGTGCGTTTGGGACGCGGCCGGTAGCGGTAGTCCGGATGCTGCTCCATGTGGAGCTTCGAGAGACGCGACTGCTCCTCATAGTACGGTTGTTTGTCTGCGTTCGACATAGCCTTCCAGCGGGCGCCCAAAATTTTCGATATATTAGAATTATGCATGTCCGGGCAAGCTTTCAAAATCTTCCTACGCTCATCCTTTGCCCATACCATGAATGCGTTCATCGGCCTCTTGATGTGTGGCTTGCTGTGGCCATGACTGTGACCATGGCCATGTCCGTGTCCATTTCCATTTCCATGTCTCTGCGGATGTGTTGATGAAGGTGGCTGAGCACCTGGGCTAACTTGATTTTTGTTAAAACAGTCTGGGTCTAGCGCCGCGGAGCGTTCTGAGTTTGTGCCGCAACTGTTTGTGGAGTCACGACTGATCCGCGCCGCCCGTGATCCTCCAACTCCAATACCAGTGGGGCACAATGTTGGGCATGCATCGCCCGTAACGCCAGCGGAATTCCATATTTGACCCTTGAATTAAAAATACAAGCAAAATCCCCAATTAATGTGTTGTATTGATTTTGGTGCTCTTCAGCAGTACGTAAATTTCCGTCTGATCCATTAGCGCACAGCCTAAACGTACGAACCTGGAAATTTTCATTTTTCCTACCCCTACCTCTACCTCTAGTCTGAAAGTTTAACTCTAGCTTGCAGAAGTCAGATCCGCCAAATCGGATCATAATGCTACTCGTATCTGGCTCTAGTATTTTTTGATAAATCTTCTGAAAATTGTGTACTTACACGAGTTTTTAAAAGTGGGGCTTCCATGTCTGTGTAATGATGTTGGGCTGCATGATGCCAGCCTAATGGCGGACTGGATACAGCGGGAGTAACACTTTCACGTTGGTCTCTTGGGCAACAGCTGGTTGGAGAAGAGCTTGGCGATCCTTTCGGCTTGGTTAGGTTCAGGGGGACCTCCATTTCGGAGTCTTGAACTGCCTCCGAAAGACTTGCCACGCTATGATCGGCCGGCGAGGATGGAAATGTTAGAGAGCATTCTTCAGGGACATTTTGACTCTGGACTAAGGCTGTACGACCGTGGGGAGACTCGGGTGGCGTGTGGCTGTACGAAAGCATTGAATAGCTATGACTCTCCTGAATGGGAGACTCTGGTCTTGACTTGCAGCTTCCTCTCAAAGCTCCAATCTCACCGGAGGCTTCCGCCGGCTTATTGACACTGGCCGATATTGCGAGTAGATTATTGTTGCTGGAGCTGTGGTTGTTATTGTTGGAGGCGGCCACTGCCGCTGCCGCCAAAGCGGCCTGAATGTGTGCCGCCGCCACCGCTGCTGTCGGCCACATTGGTTGCATAGTCATTTTGTGTCCGCCCGTTGGGCCATGCTGACTATGACTGTGCTGGTGTTGGTGCTGGTGTTGGTGCTGGTGCTGCGACTGCGGACTCGCATGGCCAGGCATTAATTGTATCAGCTGCTGTGCAGGTGCTGGTGGACGCAGGAAAGCTGGAAGAAACGGTACCAAGTTGCCGGGACTAACAGCAGTTACTTGCTGCTGATGATGGTGATTCGGTACTGCAAAACGTCCTGCCCCGAACTGTGCATTCAGCTGGTGATGCAGCTCCTGCAGGCAGCTCTCTTGCTGCAGCCTCTGCACATTTTGGAGTTGCTGCTGCTGCTGAATACTTGCATCGATGTCGGTCATGCTATCGAACTGAGTCTGAAACGAAACGAAGGAACGAAATTTCTCAGATATCGAATGATCTACATTCTAGAAATTCACACAAAGGCTAAAAAGCATATATATATATGTATATATATATACATACATATGAATATATGGTTATTCAAATAAACTCTGGCCATCCTTAATCATTAAAAAACTATGCGACAGATAAGACTTTTTATAAATAAGGAAACATGAACTTTGTATATTGGCTAACAGGTTTCCATAAATGTAGATTTTATTTATTTTTTCGATCGGTCCTATGGCAGCCATTGCTATCCATAGCCATAGCGAACAGTTCCGACACACTTACTTATTGTACAGGAGCATACATACATATGTACACAAATGAACAATTGATAATACCCATTATTATTAGGCAAAAACTTCTTCGAGTATAAAGTTCAGATGTGTTGTGCCTTCTCCCCGCTTATGGGTTATAGCTCAGCCCCTTATCCTGTCCGATAGATTGCATGGATAGTGCATCCAGAATATCTCCTGGGTTTGGAGCTCTCACTTTTATGAGTATGCTGAGCAGTCTCTCTCTCTCTTTACAATATAAAGCTTGTATATCAAATAAGCTTTTGTGGATCAACGTTGTTACGATATGACGACGAGTCTTAACTAGATTTATTCAACCGATGGTTGGGGAGGTTTCGATTTTTTCCAAGCACTTACACTGTTCACAAAGGAGTTCGAGTAGAAAATGAGCGCACAGTAATATGGATATCATCGATCATGCTTAATAAGTTACAATATCCATCTTAGTGTCAGCGATTTTCGAATTCTGCCTTCGTAAGAATGGCTTTTATCAATTGTCTGGGCATACATACATATGTATGTATCTAGGTATGTATATGCCGCAGGAACGCATAGTTCTGTAAAACTTGTGCATCATTTCGTAGATGAGACACAAAAACATCTGCAACATGCAAAAAAAAAGCACTTTAAGAACAATTTTCAAACAATTTACAATGTGCAATGTACAGAGTTGATGAGGCGCTGGTCTGCAGAGTTAATGCATTATTTAAATGTCACTACTCGCAGAGAGAAACACTTTCGCCACAAAGGAGAGGCACACTTCTTGTTCGCTGAGCTCTGCACTGTGCTGAAATATAATTTCATAAAGCCCCAGCCTCAGATATGTACAAGCGAGCACGAGTATCGTTTCGGATTTTTACCTAAAATGACAGGATGCCTACCATTACTGCCATTACTGCACTGCAAGAAAGTTGAATACCGATTCTGTAGGGGTGTGTGTGTGTCAGAAATGAATTGAGTGGAGTGGATGTGGATGTGGCCAAAAAGTGTTCTTTGCCTGATTGGCTGAAGCACTGCGTTGGGACGGACACCTTTTTCTTGCCTTACACAATGACAAATCGCAACGAGACGCGTATCCGTGTGAGTATCCGTAACCGACAGAGTGTGTTCGGATGATGTCGAACTCCAACGAGCAGGATTGTTTGCTGCTTTAGCCCCCCGGAATGGATTGCGTGTCCATGCGACCGTTATTGGAAGGCACCAATATTCCACTTTCCCTTTACTGTTTCAAACGTCATTTAGGGATGTTTAATATACAAATATATTGACATTTTTGGTCTTTGCTCATAATATATGTAGGTATGGTATTTTTATGGGATATCAAATGGACTTTTCTGAATTCAGAAACAAATTTCGACACTATTCTGTTGTTTTCTTGTCCGCGGCGCCCGAAAGATTGAGGCAGCAGTGCGTCCACAGCGTTTCCACAGTACATTTTTCCCATTTTCCCATACAAACCGACGCTGCTGACGTCGCTGTCGCTTCGCTGGTGTTGGTTGGACACGAAGCACTGACTCTCTTATTAGAAGAGCTTAACATCTAACAATGGAATGGCTGCGAGAACAGCTAAGAGCGCAGTATAGTATTGTATAGTACCATCGGTTTGTTTTGTTCGTTCTCTGTGAGTCGCTTCTCTTTAGCGTCTCTTTATTGCGACGACTCATTTGCTCTCTCCACCGGCGCGCAGCTTTTTGCCCTCTACTCCTCCACCCACCCTAGACTTCGAGGTCAGGAAACAAGCAACGAAAGCAAAGCACCACGACACACAGAGCGGTTGGGTTGGCTGGGAAATTGATGTGGATGTGGGCGTGTATTCAATTGTTCTGCACATACATATTGTGCACGAATTACAAGCATTACACTCGTAGTCATTTTTCAGCTTCTATCTGTCCATTGGTAAGCTTTTCGCTCGCTCTCTCTCTCCGTATCTTTCTCTCTCTCTGTTGGCATCTTTCTGTCTTTTTCTCTCTCCCTCACTGTCTCTGTCTATCTATCGGTAGCGTGTATATGCGGACATTTGTATGTACATGAATGTTGAAAAACAAAAACCTTTTTGTTTTTGCATGGCACACACAAAAATCGATAGCCAGACAGCTAGCACGCCAACGCAAACGGAAAAGGGCATTGAATTGATTGTGCAACACAACACAATAAGAATACGAAGCGAAACGAAACGAAACGAACACGAACACGAAGCTGAGTATAAACCTGAAGCTCCTCCCCTTATCGTTCAGGGACGAAGCGAAGCGAAGCCAGTCGTGCAGAGGTGGTATGTGGGTGGGTGGTGGGTAATGCATGGCTTGCTTGCCTCGGCCAATTGTCTCGTCAATTATTTGCCATTGTACGATATGTATTGCGTTTCGGTTGGCGGACGGGTAACGGAACTTACCAGTGTACATACACATGCATACATGCATACCATGTGCATACATAAGCCCACATGTACGTATATATGTGTACATACATAGATAACTATGTACAAATATAAGACGAGATGTCCCTTCGCAGTATGCATATGTACAGTTACCGTTCATCTTTACGATTCCGGGAAACACCATACATTCATACATAAACATACATATGTATATGTACATAGAATGTGCATACATATACTATGTATCTATGTATGTTATATGTCGGTTTATTGTGCTTACACATTTATGAGTCGAAGAATGTTTTAGAAATCGTCGCGAACAAAAGCGTCCTGAATAAAAACCACACAGACATCAATTGTTGTGCATATGTACATATATGTACCAACTATGTACGTAGTTTTGCATTTCCTCCTTAAAAATACAAAACTGTGTGGACTTTCGATGTTTCCATCACTACACGTTAAACAGCGAATCCCCAGCGTATGATAACGTGATGTGGAATGGGATGTGGGCTGAACTCTCAAAAATCAACTGCGCTCCACGCAGACAATCCGTACTCATTGTCTGCGACATTGTTTTATCACTGCTCTCGTTCCACACAACGGTTAATCAGGCAGGGAGATGAGGCACAAAAGAAGAAGAGCAATACACAGGCAACAGAATAGCTAAGCTAACTTCCAACACACTGAAAACAAGCTCGCAATGAATTCTTCAACAGCACAAAGACCCAAATACACTCATACATATTTGAATATATGATCCGATTCGATATTGAGTTTTAAAGATTTTGATACCAGGTTTTAAGTATTAAGTCTGTTTGGGCGTCGGATGTAATATTTGCTACCATCTCGTGGCACTTTGGTTTTGGAGCGTAGAAGAAATCATTGTTCGGCCCAGAAGAGGGCCTCTAAGAGGAAGACTGAAAACTTAAGGCAGGAGGTCGAAGGGAATTGAAAACTATGTTAGATGCACTCTTACCATTGTATTTAACCCCCTTTTTATTATTAGAAGAACCCTGAGAATCGATTGTGCATGTGAAAACCTTCTCCCTTAGAGGGTGGTCGAAGCGTGCGATACAACAAGACCAGACCAAGCCTATTGTATCCTCAAAAATGATGAAAAAATGTTATGTCATGCAAGAATTGTTTGCATTTACAGCTACAAATGTCTACCAGTATACATACACATGTACATAGAGAGAATAAAAAAAAAGAATACAGGTAAACCACACTAAGCGCTCTAGGCGCAGGTTTAATTTTGCGCAAGACCCTGCTTGCAGGCTCAGAGGTTATCCAAATAAAAATATATATAATATATATATATATAATATATTGTATGTACATCTGATCTTAAGTGATTCGGTATCATGCTTGTATCGATTCGTTTCTAAAGATAATTGAATCAAAAGTTGGATAATAAAAGTTTACATCATCCAAAAAAAAAGGGCCAATTTGTCTGTACTTTTTAACTTTTGCGAAAGGAACGTTTGTCGATCATCAATGCTTCTGAGATTCACTTCCTTTTTTCTGAAAATATTTAAGCCGAAACTTAGGAAGCTGTACATAACATGTCTGCATGTTTATATGTACGTTAGTATAACTAATAGCATAACTGGTGTAAATATTATTAACTCATATAAGAGAATAATAAATAGGCATAATATCAAGGAGATAGGCTGGTTGTGGTTTTCGAGGTTGGGGTACAAAGTTGCAAAACTCTGCGAATTGAATTTTAGGGCCAATTTTCCATCTTATTATACTATGCAAAAACTTTTCCTGTTTTTTTTATACCCGTTCTCAAAAAGAGTTAAGGGGTATATTAGATTTTTGGTAAAAGTTGATGTGTGTAACGCAGAGAAGGGGTCGGAAACGTTTACCCCATAAAGTATATATATTCTTGATCAGCATTAATAGCCGAGTCTATGTCGGTCTGTCCGTCCGTCTGTCTGGCTGTGTGTGCGTCTTGTTTTGAGATCTCAGAGACTATAAAAGCTGAAGCAAGCAAATTTTGTTTCCAGACTCATGACGAAAATCTGTGGCATCCACATTTTTTAAGATACGAGAAAACAAACGTTCTGTCGTAGAGAATGATGATCATTATTATAGCCAGAAGCAAAATATAATTTTCAGTTTCCAACCCCACCCTTTCCAGCGCAGCAATCATACCCATTCTCTCGTTCGCACACTGCTCACAACACGTACCCACTCGTACATATATAAGAATGCACCTGAATGCGGATAAATGTATCGCTATCATTTACAAGTGAGCACAATGTATGTTTAATGGGTCTAAATCACATACTACATATGTACAAGTATGTAGCTGCTATATGACAGATCCAATCTTATTATAAAATAGTGCCACTATTTCATTCGTCTTCAATCATGAAAAAATAAATCATTCGTGGAAATCGAGCCCCGATCGACACCCAGTCTCCTCCGTGACATTGGAAATCGGAGAATTCGGACGAAGTATACTGTGCTCTAGCTCTTAAAGTCTCTGATAACTCGGACAGACAGACATACAGATGTATATGAATATATCCATGTAGCTATATCGACTCGGCTATGCTGTTGATGCTGATCAAGGATATACTTTACGGGATCGGTCGGAAACGCACAACCACATCCATCAAATAACCAGGACATATGTACAATGTACATACATACATATTTCCTAAATCTCTGCGAGTGCCGGGCAAAGAAACAACTTAAATGCAGGTTAAAGCTGCAACAGTTATTGAGTCCAAGCACCGTTTAAGAATTAGCTAAGATATTTGGCATGCGCCAAGGATATTTTCAAACCATAAGAGGCATACACACATATGTACATACTAGTATGTGCATATATGTATATGTATACATTAATTATGTATGTATGTTTGAAGCGTTTTATTGGGCGTAGTATTGTATTCGTATTGATTGAAGGCGTGTTTAACTTTTGACGAGCAACCGTAATCGAAAGTGACATAGACACTTTTTATGTGATTTTATTTGTATATCTTGTTATTTTGGTTATGTCATCAAAAGCGGAAAATAGGCAGTAGAAAATTACGCTGGCATAGTTAGCTGGAGGAAAAAGATCAAAGGACAATTTCCTGATTGTTTTATTCCGTTATTTTATTTGGTTTGCCTCTGCCTTCCATTCCGTGGGGTTCCGTGCCGTGCCGTTCCGATTCGTTGTGTTGTAGGTAGAGTTTTTTTTGTTCTTGTTGATTTTTGGACGTACGTATGTTGTCTTTGCTTATTTATCCTATTCGTTTACTTTGTCAGGCGCCGTCACTCTCACTCTCTCTGTCCCAAACGCACCCATTCCCATCACAATCCAGCCTCCAGTTCCAGCCTTGTTATGTTCCACCCACCACCCAGCACCCAGCACCCAGCACCCACCACCATGGGTCAGACTTATTTATTTATTTGTTTGTTTTCATTATTAAATTGTACTTCATTTGTATATTCCGTTTTGTTTCATCTCTTTCATTTGCCTTTGTTGGGGAAACCAAAGCCCCCGATGGACATACGCTACTCGTACATACATAAGTGTATGATGTATGTACATACACCTCTGAAATGCCACAGCGAAAGCCGATGCTGATACCGACGCCGATGATACTGAAGAAGAGAAGAGATAACGGATAAGGGACAAGGGATCCCCGATCCCGACAGAGACCACGATTTGCTCCCTTCAAAACAGATTCTTAATTGATTAAGTGCTTGTAAGGTAATGATGATGATCTGATCCCGCTGGTGTTTGTAATTGCCGCCAGATGCGACAGTCCGCGCTCAAATACTCGTAAAGTGCGTGCTCTGGTGGATGGGATTGGATGGTGGAGGGTTGTCATTGTCCCGTCTGTGTGGTAAGCGAGGTTGTAGAAAACATCAGTGAAAGGGCTTTTAGATAAACCTTCTGTTTCAATTAAAATTTAAAATTAAAAGTTGTACGGTGCCAGATCGCACTGACAAGATGTGCTCTCCAGTGCCCCAGCTCTCGAGCTCTCCAGCTCTCCAGCTCTCCCGTTCCCAACCCAGAATGCAGACCATACCACGGGCACGGGCCCGGCACCTCATTAACGCAACGAAACGAATTCACACAATGGCGAGCTTTCAAGTGATACTCACTGCTCAGCTCAGCTCAGCTCAGTGCTCATCGAGAAGGGGTGTGGGAGTGAGTGAGGAGGGGAATTTTTTGTTGCAAATTTATGTTCTCATAAACAATTGTTGTTGGTAACCCCACAGAAGTCTATGTGGGTGGGTGGTAGCTGGGTAGCGACCTGGGACCTGAAAGCAGCTCATGCCAAATTCACAGACAAGTGGGCCGAGCTATTTCGCTTTATCCGCTGAGCAACTGTAAATTTCCGCAGAATGCAATTTCTGCCATTGATGATACATGTGTACATAAGTATAAGTGTGCATGTATGTGTGTCTGCATGAATGTATATAACTTAAGTCTGCCTGTCGCCTTACGTCCGTAGCTGTAGCTGTAGCTCCCGCGAGTAACGACTCGAGAGAACAATAACTTTTTCACATTTTATTTACATATTGATGTACATGCATATGGGAGGCAGAGAGAGAGAGAGTGAAATGATGAGCTGGGGGGAGGGGGAAATAGGAATAACGAGAAGGAACGTGCGAGTCGCTTCTGGGGGCGCGACTCTACTTATACCCTCAGTCAGTCAGTATATAGATTTTTGATTTTGATTTAATTTTTTTAGAATTTTAAAATTAAAAAAAACATTTTACATTTTTTTTGCTACAGCTGTTATCTACATCTACAATGTATATTCTACATCTAACATGTAGATTATACATGTACCATTTAGATCCTACATCTCCTCCGCTAGAGAGCGCTCACGCACTGAACGCGGCAGAGTGTGCGAGCGAGAAAGAGAATGAGTAGCGGGTCTCTTGCTGAAGGAGGCGGGGGAAGCAACTGAAAATTAATTTTTTCATTCTGGCTATAATAATGATCCGATCTGATTCAGATTCGGCAATCTGTTAGTTAAGGTCATTCTCTACGATACTGCGTTTTTAGTTTTATCGTATATTTAAAATTGTGCATGCCACAGATTTTCGTTCAATATGGGGGCGGGGCGAAATTTGGAAATACACTTGTAGCAGTGTGATGTCACATGAGTCTGGAAACCAAATATGGTTTCTCTAGCTCTTATAGTCCCTGAGATCTAGGCGCTCATCGAGACGGACGGACGGACAGACGGACATGGCTATATCGACTCGGCTATTGATGCTGATCAAGAATATGTATACTTTATGGGGTCGGAAACGTTTCCTTATCTGCGTTGCACACATCCACTTTTACCACAAATCTAATATACCCCTTAACTCTTTTTTTAGTACGAGTATAAAAATGCGAAACAGACTTACAGACTGCCTACGCGTAGGCTACCGTAGCTACGGTGAGGGAAGCTCTAGCTCTGGCAGTATACAATGCGTTGGAGATCGACTCGATCGGTCTCGGACGATCAGGAACCGGAACCTCTATGCATGGTCTACATGCGATGCGTTCTTGCCTGGATATAAATTTAGAATAAGCTCGGAGCAAAGATCCCAACCAAACCAGTGTTTCAGTCCAACCCGAAGGATAAGATGTCTCTGTTTTGATATCCCTTTGAAGGATGTACATATGTTCCTCTAGAGGGCAGGGAGTCGGCCTTCCTTTTGTTAGGTTAGCTTAGTGTGTTATTACTATGCGAGCATCCCCATTCGAGTTTGCATTTAGGAATATTTAAGCTTCAAGTCCCCTGACTTCAGCCCATCATCCAGTGTCAGGGCCGGGCTAGCCGGACTACACTACAGTCGAGGAAGAGGTATCGCTTTCGCACGCTCTTTTTAAAGACCGATGGTGAGCGAGGCAGCAATTCTCCATTTTTATTATTATTGTCACAGCGTCTGCCACACAGCAGATAAATAAATAACGAATATAAAAGAAGCCAGCACCTGCACAAGCGTACTTGGGGAAGACTTGGCACAAGGTTAAATGGAGGATTACTGCGACTGAGGCAAGGCCCACCAGCCAAGCAGCATACATCCTATACATAAGTATGTGCTGGAATACCATGCTTCTATATTCTATATTCTGTATTCTATATCGCATATAAATACAAACATGTAAGCCCACACTTCCAAGGTCAGCGACGACCATAGACCAGGGCCCAGGGACGATTGCGCTATGACTTCTACCAGGGGATAATGATAACAGCCGGCAGACGATTCGCGGTTTTCTTATCGATGCGTAATTTAGTTAGTTTAGCCAACTAAGAATTTGCTATAGTCAACTTTAAGTGGTATTCATGGTGTCAGAGACTCTTCTGTTTGTGCGCTGCAAACATCTGGTCAAAATCGATATACCCTCTTCCAGGGTAAATATTAACATGCATACATACATGTACGGGGTATAAGCACGCTTCCGTAATTTCGCGTCTGTGGAGTGCTTCTTGGCGCCTAGACATCAAAGCGAGTTGGTAGGAGTGGGACGTGGGACGTGGGAGAGGAGAACGCTTCGCCAAATTCATAATCAAGCGTAGAGCAACACTTATCGGCGGTATACCATCCAACCACATGATGGATATGAATGAATATGCTATATGTACGACGTCTGTACACACATACATATGTATGTAGCCATTGAGTGACTGCCGAACATTTATTTATTAAGGTTTGCTTCGTCCTAAAGGATTTCGCGCATGAAATTCATATGTGCATAGATATGTGTACGTACGTATGTACATTCAACACAATACATTAATTATGCATATATATGTATATACACGTACATATGCAGCAATAATATGTCTGTGTGTTTGGAAACCGTCAAATCAAAGTCGGATTCCATGCCGTTTACTGTTTAAATGTGATTGCTTCTGTTAGTATCAAGCTGTCAACATTGGGAAAAAAAGCGATTGCGATTGAGTTTGCGATTGAAATTGCGATTTCCATTCAAATTCATTGGCACGCTTCGTTCGTCTATTCCCAGCTAGGCCACATGCGATAAGGATTCGGAAAACCGCCAACCCGACATACCGCAACCCAACCACCACAGCTGAGCGGAGTTGAGCTGAGACATTCAGACCGGTACTGTTCGTTACGTAGTTGTCAAATTCCAATTCCCAAACGGATGCCACAGTCCCCGAAAGCTTTAGTGTAACAAAAACCGTTAATATTACAACAATCCCTGTGGCATCAGAATCAGAAACAGAAACAGAATCTTCTGCGGTACACGTAAAAGTAAAAGTACAAGTACGAGCGCGAAGTGGGAGTGGACGCCAATCCATCGAAGAGAGGCTGTGGGCTGCAAATTACACCGATGACACGCTGTGTCATCGCATCATTGACTTGCTCGAGCGACTACGGTGTGGTGGGGTGGTGGTTGGCGGTTTGGGCCCAAGCTGTCAGTGGGCGAGGTGTAGGCAATGGCAGTGGCAGCAACAGTGGGAGTGGGGGTGGCGGTGGGATGACTGCCGGAAAAGTTCTTCTTGTACTTTCTACCCAACTTTTTCCTCCCATTTTATTAAATAATTTGGCATTGTTTAGAATTCGTTTCGTAGCCCTTTTGTTGTTGTTGCTGTTGTTGTGGTTGCTGTCAAATTCTGAGTCAGTGGCTATCAATAACGTATTTGAGGGCCAAAAAGAATTCCTGCAGGTTTTTTTGCGCTGCTCGAGAAAAATCAATACCCTTCAAAATAAATTGTGAAACATCTGAAAGGAGATGAGATCCATCCTAGAGATAACACGGAAATGGATATTTAAACTCTGGGGCGGGCCCGGACCCAGGAAAACAATTTCTCTGAAATTAAAACAACGGCGGGTGCTTTCCTTGCAAATGAACAGGACTTGGAACTGTTTCACCGCACTAAAATATTTGTGTATCTCCATACTCGCATTTGGCATCAATTGTAATTAATCACCACCCTGTCCCATCCCATCCCATGCCACTCTCACACCCACATCACCCAAACCCACACCCAAACCATCCATCGCCCGGTTCTGACGCAGCGTCCTCAAACGAAATAATATAATATAATAAAATGTAATATAAAACTGATTACTCCGATTCTTATTATTCTTATTTTCATTCAGACCCAAAGTGCCGTGAAATTCAAATGAGTTCAACTCAATTATAATAATAAACTGCTCGTTTTATGTTGCTGTTGTTTTTGTTCCTTTCCCTGTCGCGGTCGCTGTCCCTGTCTGTGTGCCGTACTTTGAATAAAGGCTGGGTATACCCATTTCGTTAATACTTTGTCCCCGTCTAAAAACGAATCCATATCCAATCGCCAAATATCCGACAAGAAGAGTGAGTTGAGGTATACAATCATTACATGTTCTACCCTGCCCGTCGTAAGCAAATCGGATTTATCCTACAAGTTTCTGACAAGCTGAGTGTCAAAATGGCATCACAGTTTTAACCAATATTTGCTCTTCCTTGGCAGTTCCTGTAGCCACTTCCCACGAAAGCGGACAAGCACGGCAAGCTACCCACATTGATCAGCCTTGATCAGAAGTAACAATCATTAATATCGAATCAAGAGCCTGACAATTACATTCACAGTAACAGTCACAATCACAGTCTCATTCACAGTCACAGTCACAATCACCTGTCTTTTAGTGTGGAACCCAGGCCAAACTCGGTGGATATGATTACAAAAGCGCAAGCGGATAAAGGCTTGAACGCCAGTCTCTGCCAGTCTGATGGCTCTCGAATAGCTGCACAGACTGGATATGCTTGTGCTCGCTCGGTCTTTCCGATCTGTGAAGACCTAACCAGGCTGCTGCAGCACGTGCAGGTCATTGAATGACCAGGTTCAAGGTGGGGGAACACAAATAAATCATTTTAGCTTTGTTAGGGTGGAAAGGCAGAGTCGCGACGCTGCAGAGCCACGGCTCTACCACTCGACTTCTGGCTTTATTCTAATTACGATTACCCTCTCCGAAAACAACCCTCGGCCCACGCCCACCCGCACGGCTTGTGTCAAGTGCAAAGGTCTTGGTCGTGGTCTTGGTCTTGGGCCAGCTAAGGTCGCGACATGTGACAGAAGAGCCTGCGAGCAACAGTCACTTGTTCCCATGCCATGGCCAAACATCGAAATTTGTACCGGACCGCCCAGCGTGTTTAAGGTAATTGTTTTTTCTTTCTTTGCACGACAATTCGTAATTCTCTTCTGCCCCTTTGCCACTCTGGTGCTCTGGCGCTCTTCCCTTAGCATCCTACTGCATCCATCCTGCATCCTGCGTCGGCGTCAATTCAATTACAAGTTATTTCACGTTCAAACTGCGAGCGGTACACGCACGAGCCATCCACATGTCGTCCGCATTTCGCCCCACTCTCAGCCAGGAAATTCAGAAATAGATTGGGGAAATTGAAATTCAAATTGAAAACATGATTTGTACAAATTATTATTATGGTTATATGTATGTATGTTGTAGTAGCCACATCATGAAGAAGACAAAACAAGTTCGCGGCTGCGGCTCCAACTCCAACTCCGACTCCGCCTCGAGCTCGAGTTCGAGCTCCGAATCTGGCGCGTGAGTGGTAACACATGACTTGGCTATAGTATTTTCCATTCTGTTCCCGACATAGTGCTAGTGCGCACATATTGGCAGGACAATAAACATATACCATGCGCATATGGGCAGCTCCTATCTGGCGTTACGTTACATTCCTACGACAAAATGTTGAAAAATATAGTCAAAATAGCCGAAATTTATAAAAAAGATTATCCTTGTTGAATATGAATTGGTTAGCCCTATATTCACCAGAAAAATGGCTCTAATCAAGCGTACGGTTTTACAGATATAAACCAAAGTATGACCTAAAATTGCGTTACATAAAACAGAAGAGGTTTTCGCGTTCGGGGTACAAAATGGCAAAACTCTGCGAATTGGGTAGGTCTATCTGTATACAAATTTTCTGTGCATGTATTTGAAACATATATTGTTCATTTTGAAAGTAATTTAATATAAAAACCCATCCCGTCTTTTTGCTATAAGTCCGCGGAGGCATCTGACGAACGTTACTGGCGTTAGGTTACCAAATTCCGCGATAGTAAAAGCCTAGAAATATACTGTTGGCCAAGATTGAACAAATGTTTTGGTAATTTTTGTAAATAGTTCAATATGTTAGAAAGACTTTAAGGAGACTCTGTTATCAAGAATCATCTCTTTTCTGCGAAATAATAGTAACAGGAAACATGACTATAAGAATAGCAAACGAGAAGGAACGTGTGAGTCGCTTCTGGGGACGCGACTCTACTTATACCCGTACTCAATCAGTATATACATTTTTGAGCATAATTTTTTAGAATTTTAGAATTAAAAAAAATGTTACATTATACATTTTTTGCTACATCTGTTATTTTTATACCCGTACTCAAAAAAGAGTTAAGGGGTATATTAGATTTGTGGTAAAAGTGGATGTGTGTAACACAGAGAAGGAAAATTTTCCGACCCCATAAAGTATATATATTCTTGATCAGCATCAATAGCCGAGTCGATAGAGCCATGTCTGTCTGTCCGTCTGTCCGTCTTGTTTGACGCCTGGTTCTCAGAGACTATAAGAGTTAGGGCAACCAAATTTGGTTTCAAGACTCATGTGATATCACACTGCTACAAGTGTATTTCAAAATTTCGCCCCGCCCCCTTCCGCCCCCACAAAGGACGAAAATCTGTGGCAGGCACAATTTTAAAGATACGATAAAACTAAAAACGCAGTATCGTAGAGAATGCCCATATCTACCAGATTGCCGAATATGAATCAGATCGGATCATAAATATAGCCAGAATGAAGAAATTAATTTTCAGCTGCTTCCCCCGCCCCTTCCTGCAAGACACACACAACTCATTCTCTTTCTCGCTCGCACACTCTGCCGCGTTCAGTGCGCGAGCAACCCCTAGCGGTGGAGATGCAGAATATAAATGGTACATCTATAATCTACATGTTAGATGTAAAATATACATTGTAGATGTAGATGTAGATAACAGATGTAGCAAAAAAAATGTAAAATGTAAAATTTTTTTTTTTTCTAAAATTCTAAAAAATTATATCTCAAAAATGTATTTACTGACTGAGTACGGGTATAAGTAGAGTCGCGTCCCCAGAAGCGACTCACACGTTCCTTCTCGTTACATCTAAAATGTCGATTATAGATGTACAATTTAGATTCTACATCTCCTCCGCTAGGGGATGCTCGCGCACTGAACGCGGCAGAGTGTGCGAGCGAAAGGAGATAGAGTAGTATGTCTCTTGCGGGAGGTGGCGGGGGAAACAACTGAAAATTAATTTCTTCATTCTTGTAGATATGGGCATTCTCTACGATACTGCGTTTTTAGTTTTATCGTATCTTTAAAATTGTGCCTGCCACAGATTTTCGTCCTTTGTGGTGGCGAAAGGGGGCGGGGCGATACACTTGTAGCAGTTTGATATCACATGAGTCTGGAAACCAAATTTGGTTACCCCAGCTCTTATAGTCTCTGAGATCCACGCGCTCAACAGGACGGACGGACGGACGGATGGACAGACGGACATGGCTATATCGACTCGGCTATTGATGCTGATCAAGAATATGTATACTTTATGGGGTCGGAAACGTTTCCTTCTCTGCGTTACACACATCCACTTTTACCACAAATCTAATATACCCCTTGACTCTTTTTTGAGTACGGGTATAAATCTCCACCAAAAATTATATGGAAATCGGTTTTAATTGATTTTGCATGATTTTTGGCATGGTGGACCTTTTGGCGGAACTGCCCATATCTACATATGTATGTATGTATGAAAATATGTATACTGGTAGCAGTGAGCGTTGATCGTAAATCCGTTTTGGCCATCATATTTGTCGCTACAACACTGCAATACAATATATGTGTGGCCCATCTTCTGGGAGCGAGCCCACCATCCACAATGAGAATAAAGCAAAGCGACGTATTTGTAGTCGGAAACAATGGGGGCTCTAATGATGGGAAGTCGCCAGACGGCTTTACGCAGGCTAGAAGGAGATGATTAAATCTGTGACAACAAAGGCCAAAATAGCATTCAAATTAGAAGCTCATTGTCGATGTTTTGTTGCCAAAGTAGCGCCAATGCGAATGTATTGAGCCAGGCCCAGTCCCTTTGTTCCAGCCAGACAATGGGGTCACAAATGAAGAGCGGGGTTGCATCCACGTAAGCCATCAGTGGTGCCACAGATCCAGGGCTTTGGCTATGGCTACTATAGCAATGCATACGGCATATGGCATATGGCTGTGCGGCACGGTCTGTCAACACGTATGACCAAGTTCATCCCCGCCAGTGATATGGATAATAACGATCATCAATCGCCATCATCAATCTTCATCCATTACCGCCAAGTACAACAATGAATGTCTAATAATTCTAACACGGGACAGGACAGGAACGGAAATTTTTTCCGGCAAAAGTAGATCCAGTCCGGACAAAATTAGAAGGCATTGAGCAACGCATTCCCAGCCCCTTCCCCAGCCCCAGCCCCAGCCCCAAATCCAACTTCTTCCCTTCTACTTGGGGAGGGGAGGATTTTGTGAAGTGTAGGAAGCCTTCTGAAGGATTTCTGCGGACGAACGACTGATTAGTTTCCCAAACTCAGCAAGAAGTTTCCACTGGAACAGTTTCCAATACAATTTTACATTACAATACTTTACAGTTCTAACAGTTGACAAAATCACTACTCGTATTTCATAATTTTCTGTTTTTGTACAGATATTATGATTACGTGCAACTGTGTGCATACATACGTAATACGTATGTATGTATGTATGTATCTTTGTATGCATGTATGCATGTATACATATGTACGTGCCAAAGCAGCCAATTATCACCGTTTGTCTTGGTTGTTGGTATTTGGTCGCCTATTGCGATTCAACCTAACCCACCAAGTTCTTAAATTCACATGCACATTCACATGCACAATACATACATGACATGCCTGTATATCCGCGTATCAGACGTTCGGCGAGTACGAAGGAAACCAAACTATAGTTTCGATTCTGAATAGTATCAGCTAAGAATATGTACATACATACATATGAGCACGAGTTCACCTTTAAGTCCACCGACGACTTTGACTTTGGCTCGCATGTGGCTCCCTCCCTGGCCATAGAATATGTCACTATAAATTTTCTTCATGTCTAAATATAACATTTATGATTCCACCCTAGAAATCATTTATACACTTTTTGACAAAATATCGCACCGTTATGAAGCAATGAAATATGGAACAGAAACGAATGCTTCGGGTAATGTTTGCTGTTGTCACAATTGCATATTGATATATGTATGTATGTATGTATGTATGTATGCACGTGAGATACATTTGAATAGTATTATATTTGTTGTACATATTACTGATGTATTGTATCTTAATTGACAGCTCATTGGAAAGTGGAGGAGGGGGCATTTTGGATTATGTTTCAATTATCTTCAACTGATGTACCGAACTGTGTGCACCCATATGCAAATGCAAGAGCGCCGCTCCATGTGTTTGCATTGTAATTGACGAGTGCATGTACATGTGCTCGCAGGTGTAGGGGCCAGTGGCAGGGGCAGCCACTCACCTCACGCACATTGTTCAGGCTGTTTGCGTACACAACACACTCACACGCACTTAACCACAGATTTATTTGCCATTTTAGGAGTCATTAACTGCGCAAAGGTAAGGATATCAACCCCCAGCCCAGCTCGCCCCACGCACCGCCTGAAATGACAGCCAGGGCCTTGGCTTGGAAGCCTGCGGCTTTAGTCCGGAAGCAGCCTTTGAGTGAGTTCGGTGGCTAATTATCCGCCTATGGATGGCCAAAGCCCCTGACCACTTCGTTTGCCACACACTGCACCACACCGCAGCACACCGCACCACACCCTTGTGCTAACACTAATCCTTGTCCTGTTTTTGGGCAGGTCATAAAAACTTTGCTTAAATTAGGAACATGCTCATGTTTCATAGCTAGCCCCGTAGAATCATTTCGTTATCCCGGGGCCTTAAAAACCATTTGCTAATAATTGCAATCATGTTGGGCCGATGGGTCATCGAACGTGCTGCCTCTCCGTCTGAGGCGCAACAGCAGAGACTCATTTCGCCACTGGCCACTCGCCACCCCCAAGTTGCTCGGCCAGGATACAATGTCAATGCCTTTACATATGCACACATAAGTACTACATGTATGTATGTTCAGATGTGCACGGAACGTGAAGCTGGTTGCAATGTCGCTACAGTGCACATCGCACCCAATTCTAAGTCTAACTTAATACAAAAATCCAAAAAACCAGCACTAAGGGGATTGTACTGGTTGCGATTGATTTTTTAAGCCGAAAGGCATCATTCAGATGACCCCATCGCTTGGCTGGGCTACCGGACAGGCTGCCTTATTTGTTTGGTCCCTGAGCTGCCTGGTCTGTGATCAGAAATCGTAGTACAATTCTCGCCATAGTTTCTGAGCCGATGTACGCGTCCGACTCCGTCCACACCGAATGCCATAATGTAGAAATGCAGCACTTAGCACTGGGATCACTGGATCTAAAAATAGGACTCTGGTGCACGTTCGCTCTGGTTTAGACTCCACATTTTCCGCTTTTCCACTCATTGATATTATCGTCATCGACTCGGCGAACGGGTGACTCTGCCTGAAAAAGAATTGACGGCCTCTGCTCTTCTTTGGTAAAACATTTCTCACTTCATTAAGACGCCTTATAAATATAAAATCAGACTTGCCACACGGATCTGCCAGCGGAGGAGATGGAAGAGGAGGGCGTCATCATCACGCATCTGAGGTGTGGCGTGTGGCATACGTGTGGCATACGCGTGGCGGCTGTGACGATCTGCTCTGTACAAAGTTGATGGGTGGACACGGCTTGCTGAAGCCATAGCAAGAGCCACAGATGGGGTTAAGGGATAATGGGAATCGCATGATGTATCGTAAATCATAATATATGTATGTATGTATGTATAAACTAACTAGTTCTGGTTAGTTTTAGATTTCCCTAGCCTACATTGATGTTGATTTCGATGTGGAATAGCCTTTAATATCTAGATTCTAGAATATGTATCCAGAAATCTATCTACATTTGCTCGAAAGCTTTTATTTTTATAATCCCTCTTTCAGGCGTCGGAGGCAATCGATGGTGATTCAATAGCGCAGTTCACTCAATCCATCCACATGTTCATACATACATGATGTATGTATGTATATTAATATGTATGTTGTATGGGTTTGATTTTGGCTTTTTTGGTGTGTGGTGGATGGGGGGTGGGGGGGAGCGATCTATGGATGAAACTACGCAGAACCCACGCAAGAATTCAAAAGAATTCAAAATTTAAAATGACCTAAATCACTCTTATCGTCGGAGGAGACAATGAACATTTTACAGCAATATTTATGAATTTTACGACATTTATGGATGAGTTGGGCATTTCGACGTTGTCGTGCGGATAAAATATGAACTGGCCGATCAATTTATATGAGAGATGTTCCGTTCCGTTCCACACTACACAACACACTCACACCCACTCACACTCACACTACACCCATGAATGGGCTCAGCTCGTAGATTGGATGGATGGCGATGCGAGTGGGAATGAGGATGAGAATGAGGTGGCGGATGGAGATGCGGATAGGATGGGAAGGGAAGGAATGGGGAATGGGCTCTACGTACGTATGTATATAAATACACATGTATTTATATAGAATATATAGAAACTTTTCAACAGCATATTGTTCATATTTTATGTGTGCTCTTCTAGAATCTAGATTCTAGATGTACGTGCATTTGTACATATGTGTGTGTGCACAGTGTATATATACTTTTTTCACCGTATGCGATCGCTTATCCGACACTACGAATCGTCGATTCCCTCATGAGATGATTGCGAATTTAATGTATCGTAAATAATATCAATTAGCTCTTCTCCTCCGCCAATGTACATCCACGCAATTTGTACATTACGATGTATGTACATGTTTATGTATGTCTGCTTATGTACGTATAACCACAATGTTCATACATTTAACTGGTTTCGATATCGCCTTTTGTTTTTTTGGATAAATAATTGACATTTTTTGCAATTAATTGCGAAAGCGAATCTACGGCTCTATCTCGTAGAATACCTATGTACATATGTACATGCATACACATGTATGGATGTACATACATATGTACATGCATGCTTCCCCTGTTTAATGTGGCGCAACCGAAGAAGAAAGTTTGCAATGGATGCAGCGCATCCTATCGCATGTATCGTATGAATTTCTGTTTTCATTCATAAATTTTTATTTCAAAAATAGAACTCTCTGTCTTTTGCTACTTTGCTACTACCGCCTCTTTCTGTTCATGTATGTACATTGTACAAACTTACGTGCATATATATGTACGTGCATACATACATACGCGTACATCTCCTTCCATTTCGCATTCGTGTGTCAGGCTGGCGCATCGCGACGTTCCACGTTCAACGTTGAGGCTGTCATGCAGTGATGATGCAGTGGCTTTGCAAGGTTAGCACGTTTTGATTAATATAAGAATATTTGTAGGGTAGGCAAATTTTCAAATGCATTTCCGGTGTGATTTGCAATGCACATGGATATGCTTGGAGTGGGGTGCAAGCAGAGGCCGTGCAGGCCATGATGGCACTCACATGCTTATTCACTCACATGTGCATATGTATTTAAGTATTTATATACATTTCGATTTTTTTACTCTGCGGAGTTACAGTGCCACCACCAGCAAACATCTACACAGAGGGATCGAGGCTAGGCAACAAGGGCGGAGAAGGAATCTACATACATATGTAAATATAAAGCCACTCATCAGATCACGATCACAGATCACCGATCAGGCAAGCAAATCATATTCAAATTTAGAGCGACAGAATCACTGCTAAGCGTACAAAATTTAAAAAAAAATTAAAAATTCTTCAAATTTATTGAAATTATATTAATTTTATTATTATTATATTTTTGTATGCTCAAATAAAATGCCTTTTTTGTTGCCGCCTCTACATACACACACATGTACGTATGTTTTAAGGATATACATACATGATTGCATATGTATGTACATAAGCACGTGTGCATGCACGTAAAAGTATAACCTGAACTTAGGGCACGGTACAACAAAGAGAAGTGCGTTTCGACGTTGGAATACAAAATACAAAACAGAAAACAGAAAATGAACACTGAACACTAAATATTACATATATCGAGAGGGATGTTATTATGTTATTAAATATAGTACAATTTGCTTGAGGATATATTAGTCTTGTGGTGGCAGTGGATCTGTGTAACACTTCCCATCCTTGCCGCGGCTCACAAAGTTCGAGAATAATATTGGGAATTTGAATATTTAAATTAAATTTAAATGCTACATATAATAATTTTGTCCATTTCTTAAAGTACATATGTATATACATAAAATGTGTGTAGTCTGGCTGGACTCTTGGTTCTAATTAATTTGGGTGATACGTGGGACTCGATAGAACGATACGTCTGGATACACCCTTTTACCTTACGACTACGGGGTATAAGAAGAGCCACTCCTTTTGAGGGAGAGGCTGAGCCATGTGTGATAATGTGCTTTTAATGAGAACCTTTTGAACTGTGCACTTAACACCGAGATAGTATCTCTCACTGGAATTATGTATTGCGGCGGCGATGTGATTGCTTCACCCAGGCCAGTGGGCGAAGAAGCAGCAAGCTACCCCCGAACACGAACCGGAAAATGCAGATTTTATTAGATATTTTGGGCTATGACAATGGTAAGGTAATCTTCAGTGTTCGTCATCCTCGTCAATCATCCCCTGTTTCCGTAACGAAATATTTGGCAGATAAACATCACATTAGCGTGATTCCAAGCCGATTAGCCAAGCTGAGCCTAAGCCCAGCGCAGGCCAGCCCAGCCCAGCAGAAGTTGCGCGCTCATTGTCACGTTACAGATCTGCTACCTCACGCTTACGCTACAGTTCTCAGGCGATTTAGTCTTTAATTTAACCGCTGCGCTGTCCATCTATGTACATATTAATAGAGTACATACGTACATATATGCATATATACATATGTATACTACTTCGGGGTAGTATGTGGCTGATGGGTGGTACAATATCCGAACGATACCGAACAACAGACGACACGAGCCAGATTTTACGGAATAAATGTCTTTTGTCTTTTGATGGTACACACATGCATACATGTGTATTGTGTATTAGCACCTGTATTTTATCTAAATACGTATTCAAACTAAGCAAGAGTACATGCATATGTACATATGTATGAATACGAAAGCCAACAAGCCAAGACCCATAAGTTTTGAAGATAGCTGCTATGAGAATGGGAGGTTCCTCAGGTATGGTGGTATCGTCTATGTGCTATTGCTACTGCTATTGCTATTGCTATTTCTATGGCCGCGGCAATGGCTGGCTATGTGGCCGGCCAGCCGGCTGGCCATTACATAAAGGCGAATGGGGGAGAAGGCAGAGGCCTCAGAATAAAGGAAAGCTTATTGTTCTGGGCTTGAATGGAAAGCACAGTACAAAAGCGATTCAAAAGAAAATTTAACATAGCATAGAAAATCGCAAAGGAAATACAAAAAGTAAAGTGAATGTGCACAGAATGGTCCTCTCCTACACAATGAAACAAGCTGTGAATAAAGGAAGTAAGAAAGAATAATACAAATTTGTATGCAACAGCCGGGGAAATTCAAAAAAATAAAAGGACTGGAATGGAAAGAAAAATAAAAACCAAAAAAGAAAGAAATGTGTTTAGAGGACGCTCGCCCACCGAAGCATTTACATATTAAGTACATGTGTATGTACATACGTCCATACGTATATACATATGTATATGGATATGTATACGTACATATGTACGATATGTATGTACCACACGGATGGTAAGTTTAATAAAAACTATCTGATTGCAATAATAATACAGTAAGAATATATGGGGAGAATCGGAGTACTGAATCAGTCCAGTCGTGGCACTTCTTGCTGGAGTCGGGATCGAGTCTCAATACGTGACTACTTACTCGTACAGGCCTAAATTTGTGTATGCTAATTTGCAATTGTCACCTGCAGGGATGTTGATGTTGATGTAGTTGTAGATGAGAGATACGTGTGATTCACTCTCCGCTCTTTTGCCCGCCGGAGCTGAGTGCCACATGAAAAGACCTTAAATTTCATCTGCATATTGACTCTGCCCAGGCTTTGACAATTCTTGCGCAACGAAACAAATACATTTATAATAAATTGCTTTTTTGTGAGAATACAAATAAGGTTGGGTATGGGTTCTGTTCTCTATCAAATCAAATGAATTCAAATCGCACGACTGTGACACAAATGTTTCGACTGGGGGCATTCGGGACAGGCCACCTCCTGAGCATGCCGCTAGCCGCTAGCCACTAGCCACTAGCCGGCAACGTAATCAAATATACAAAAAAAAATCATCGCGCCGCACTGTTAGTTTACTTGCCTGAGTGAGCAAGCGACTTCTAATCAGTTGAAGTTGCCGTATCATTTCGGACACCGTGTGATCCTTTTCATATGTTCGGTCCTCACGGATGCAGCCAGACAGCAAGGATTGTTCTCTGAAACGATCGAAGACAAGGCTTAGGTGGGCATTGGTAAAGATATTAAAACCGTTTTAGACCCGATTCGAATGTAAGAATGCAACCATTTACACCAATCCAACTACCACCTCAAACATTTGGCAGCAATAAAAACATATCATTATATCAGAGCTATGAAAGGACGGCTCAGAGCTCGAACCCCAAAGGGATTGGATTCGGTTCGCTTCGGTTCGCTTCGGTTCGTTTTGTTATCTGTTCGAGTGACGGAGCGGAGCTTGCATGAGTGCAATTTTGAATATGGCTCATATCACGGCTATATACGGGTAATCTCGTCAGGATTGTCAGTGCGGATATTGGTCCTGTGGTCATAGATACTCAAAAACTGTTGCTGTAAGTTTATTCTCTATTTCCGTTCGTGGTATTCAATTATTTAGCAACAATTCAAGAGAGTAAGCTCATATTTGAGCATCGAGGGCCAAGGAATGGCCCTTCGGAGCGGACGTGGTCGTGCCGGCGGCGGGTCGGGTCGGGTTGGTTCCTTCGATTAAGCTACAGTTCGCCATCCTTGCTCTGAAATTATTTGCTAGTTTTGGTGTGCATTTTTAATGGCATTAGATTTGCCAATTTCCCAAAAAGGAAGCTACTGAAATCTGGTAATCATTGAAGGCTGATTTTGCACTTTGTGGCTCACCGGATGACAGGAAAGTGTACAGAGTGGCCTCTCTTTCAAGTCAAATCGATGAATAAATATTTGATCTGCTTAATTTTCGTATTTAGTGGGAATGGATTATGCGTGGACCTACCTTTGTGAAAAACTTGGCTTGGGCATGGCAGAGTACTCCGAAGAAGTATCTGTTCCGTAAATCGAAAGAAACGGGGTTGCTGTCGAGGACGTAGGTGGACTTCTCTCTTCTGAAATAGCTTCGGGGTTCGGTGAAATTTGATTTAACTTTTCCATCTCTACATCTTCTTTTTGTTGGGCAGGAATCAACAGCTCTGAAGCACGGCTGGCATCAATATCAACATTGGAAACGTGCTCTTGCTTAATCACTTTCCTATGCTGAGGTGCAACGACGTCATCGTCCTTTCGCATCGGATCTTCAATCCGATGGATCGAGGCGGTGCCTACACCTTTAACTCTCTCCCCTGGAGATTCGGAGCCGTTCGAAACGTTCATTTGCTCCTTGCGGCACATGAAGATTCCCGCATCGTCAGTTCCATTCCTCAGGCGAGCCTTCTTCGCCTTCTTGATGTATCTTGCGCATGAGTCCGACTTTTTTGCTAATATGTATCGAGTTGACTGTAAAATATCTCATTACTCATTTCATTCATTGGGTCCCCGGCGTTGCGAACTTACATGGGTGCTTCTTCTATTGACATCCGACTCGTTCGAACTGTCCGATGTGCTGGAACTCCTTGAGTCGGTATCCTGGTCAGTATTTTCGTAGTCACTGGTTGACACCATACTCGAGCACATTTCCGTATCCGTATCCCTTATGGTAATGGTCGATCCTGATCCTTCGTTTCCATTTTTGTTGAACAGCTGCTGCTGCATTTTACCAATAATCAACGGACTGTTTTCTGTGATACCACACGGCCGTTCAGTCAGTAGAAATTCCGATCCTTTAACGCTTCTCTTGGACGTGCCTTCAAACTTGTTTGGGGGTGATTTTCGCTTTCCTGACATGCTGAAACAATTTGAAAAAACAACGATTTAGTGTTATATGCATACATTGTAAATTGTACATGCTCGGAGAGCCTGATCATTATCATAGGAAATTCATTTGCATAATCATAGCAAAAACCAAACTAAGAACCAAGAACTCGTGACAGGGACCCACCCGCAACGAGAGACAATACTGATCTAGGTATAAATCGAGTATATTTGTACATTCATACAGGGCCGTGTCAGGGAACATTTTGGGCTGGGGGCGAAGTTATAAAACGTCGCCCTCAAGCTCCCTTTATATTCAGAACTTTTTTGGATGGAAAGTAGTTTTTTTTAAGAATTCTGTCAATTCAAATTCGTCCTCCATCTCCTCTCCATCTACAGGAATTCCTTCCTGATGATCATCTTTGTATATTTGTCAAGAATTAGGTGCAGCAGGTATTTGGCGGTCGGACATGGTTCTTCTTTGATTGAACTTCAAAGGTTAATTCTTTGACATTCAAAATGTAAACATAGTTACGCATCGCTTTGAATAAAATGTCAAACTTTGCATACTGTTTTTAAATGAGTTTCGACCTTAAAGTCTAGGTTTCGTCAGAATAGTTACCCTCCGCAACCTCCGCAACATAGATCCCTGAGAGCTCGAGTTTAAGCACTACTTCCAGTCCTTTCCCCCCATTTACATACGTTTCGTATTGTATCGTATCGTAACGGTCCGTAGTCCGTAGTCCGTATATAAGAAGAAATGATTGTTTTTCCGATTCGCTTTGAACTGAAATTTTATTTATAATGATGACTTCCGCTCTACTGCGACTCCAATACAGACGAGGATGTGATGTACAGTGCTCCGCTCCCCTTGTCAAGATGCCCATACCACGCCTTTTGGCAACTGCTGGATGCACACATACTCGTGCATGTGTGTGCATATGTGTTCTATGTGTGCATGCGTATATGTACATATGTACACATACCGTCGCAGGGAAATACAAATATTGACTTGTACACTTACAAATAGCTTCCGCAAATTCACTTCAATGGATTTCTCTCCTTTTTGTCGGGCTTTCGGTTTAGCGGTGCTGTATTGTGGGATTGTGGTCGTTGTTGTTGTTGTATTTAAATATCAATATTTATATATGAATACATATGCATGTCGGTATGTACATACATATGTGCATAGTCCCACCCCACACACAGCACATTACATACATACATATGTAGCGTGGCGTGGCGTGGCGTATGTAAGTTTGTAGAAATGTGTAAGTACATTCGAATTTCCGAAAATACACTCTAGTCGTGGGGGGCTGGTGGGGTTTGAGTGCGTGGAGTGGGAGTAGTGGGACCCGTGACAGAAAACCGAAAATACGAAATAAATAAATAAATAAATTAGTTACGGCGAGTGCCCAAACACACAAACATATAAATGCGAAACAATAACATCCCATGTCCATACATCCAATAAAAGCGTCTTTCCCGCCCCTCTCCCCTCCTCGGCGCAATAGGACGCTCTGGCCCGACTGCCGGATGTGAGGATATACATATAGAGTGTCGCTTCTTTGGTGTATTGTCAATGCACTGGCAGCAATTGGAGTTGACTTAGCAAGTCATGAGTAAATTCCCCAACCAACGGACACTGAGTTACATATGTACTACATACATATGTGCATATGTACGTGTCTGTAGGAGTAGTTCACCCCACCACTAGTCGGTGATTCTATCATTGCAAGCTTTCCTCAGTTTAGCTACTGCAGTACAGCACACGCATATGTATGTATGTATGTGCCATTGCTAGAGTATTAGCCTATTGGCTTGTGTGTTGTTTTCAAATGATTTCCAAATTGATCCCATTCCACTCCTCTGCTCTGCTCTGGGCCATTTATCATCCGATGCTCAATTTTTCATACCTTAGCTTAGCTTTGCACTCCGATAAGTACAATCAGAAGTACATTCAGGGCGCGCGACAACGACAACGACGACCGCACCACACTCGCCGCTCCGCTGCCCACAGGACGGACGCTGTAGCGTAACGGTCGATGTCATGTCCGCTCCCTGCACGGCAGTTGAGTCTGATTCCACTAAGTAGGCACGTGGTTGATTGGTTGATTGGTTGGTGTGTTGGTGTGTGCTTCAAGGTGCATACAATAAATATTATTCTTTCCTTTTTTAAGCACCGCAAAACATCATCGGCAAACTGCACGCCACAACACACAACACATAAAAAGAAAGCGCCTGGCGCAATAATGAATTTTCAATTGGGGTCCTAAGTCCTAACCACTCCACTCCACTCCACTCCACTCCACTGCAAAGACATGCGGCTACTGCTCAATTCTATTGACTGCGGCCAACATTGTTTACGAGCCTCCGGCAGTAGCCTTAATGCGGCGGGCCAGGCCCACGCACGTGCTAGCATTAAAAATGAATTTGGTTGAACCGAACCCGAACCCGAAAGGACCGACATGACCACCACCAACACCAACACTACGGTGGTGGAATCCAATGGGAGTTTTCTTTTTTTAAAAGGCTGCTTTCCACTTTACAAATTGAAAGAAAACGAAAGGATGGATTGCAAGTTGTTTCCGATCGATCGCCTGCCCAGTGCCAGTGCTGAGGAGAGTCAACCGATCGAAGAAGCATCAATTTCATCAAAATATATAGTCGCACGGCACTACACGACACGTTGTTTTTGCTAAACTGAATAAAATATAACAAAATCATTAGACGAGGCCACTATTAGCTCACACCTGCATACACCTATGCACATACATACAAATACACACAAGCATATACATACATATGTACACACATATGTACAGGCAATGGGACTTTCATTTGCATATTTGGCGCACAATAGGACCGACAAGGACCGACACCGACCCGACCGACGACCCCTTTGCAATGCTATGGTCTGGTCTGGTCTGGTCTGTGAACGGAACGGAACGGACCAAGCCAAGGAGGGGCGGGGCACTTACAATCGTAGTTCAAAGAGAGTTTTGCTTTTGTATCTGTAGCTGTTTTTGTTGTTGTTGGATGCGCTTTGTGTGTATGTGTGTGTGTGTATTTTTGTTTGTTGTTTGTTGTTTGTTGATGGTGCACTTGTTTGGTCAAAAAGCCGCAAACAAAGAGCCGACTGGACCGCGTTTAGCTTACGAAGGACAACAGTCTATGGTCGCCATCCGTCACGTCACCCCTGTCCTGTCTGTCGACGGTTGTATGTACTTTGTACGTACATACATATGTATTATTTATGCCTGCTTATATTTGTTCATTTTTGCCTTACACTTTGCCACATCTCGAATTTGTTTCGCTATTCAGAGAAAGACTAAACAATTGCCCTCTTATGCCCTTTTATGTTCAAATACTTGGATATACCCCTGTTTCCATGCCACCAGTCCACTTCCAATTCCGATTCCGGCGGACAGGACCTTTGGCAATGACCCTCGCAGTACCCTCGCAATTATCTTCTGGTTTATGCTACAACAATAATTTTGCAAGCAAATAGGATCCATCTAGGTGAAAATTGACTGACGACTGTTCGGAACTCGTGTCGATCTCAAATTGGGAAATTAGGAAACTGGTGCCGAGCCATGTGGTCTCTATAATGTGACGGGACTAATCTAATGTGGAGTAAAAGCCAAGTTGATTACGCCAAGTCTATACTTACAAGGCTTACAAGGACGGTCGGTGTAGGTGAACAAAATACCCAAACATTTCAAAGCACAGTGCATGTAATTGAACTGTGAGCTGTTTTGATTGCCAATCGGATGACAGCAAATATTGCAAAACATTTATTGAAAACTCGAACGGAATGAAGATCCTATACTACGGAAGACCTCGCACATTAAGCCCACATATTCTTTGCAAAATCTAAAACGGGATACAAATTATTTTTATTATTATTATTATTATTATTATTATTATTACTTTCCTCAATGGGAGTCGTCCAGTGGCAAAGACATACCAAAAGTTTAGGAGCGTTGATTTTCTTACGAAAAATGTTCGTTTTTTTTTCTGACTTCACTTTATGCCAGAGGGGATTACCGCAGCAGGAGAGATTACCAAGCCAATAACTATTCTTAATGCACAAAATAATGTATAATGTATATGTAAGAAACAGTTTTGTGCCTTCGTGACATATGTACATTGAATGTAATGTTCGCTCAGCCCTAAACGGAATACCAATACCTCCACCAAGCCATGAATGAATGAAAGAATATGTATGTACATGTACATGCACAAGTACATGCTACTCTCTGAAGGGTCAGTCTGGCCTATGACATTCTCCACCGAATACGCTAGCGATTATTACACTTGTCGCAGCACATTGAGCTTAGTGTCATCGGTTTACTCGTAGCCCATTTAGCAGCCTCGGGCAGTGCGGCGGGCCAGCGGACCCCATCATCATTTCTGCTCTACTTCTTATGCTAACTTATTGTTAGACACAATGTGCCGGAAACACGCGTAAATGCAATGAAATTTTGTGTCTGATGATCTTAGCTGGCTTTCGCATCCGCTCAAATGTGACACCGTACTCGTAAGATGGAGGATTAGACTTTGCTAATGTCATATTGACATTTTCGACAGAATTATGGAATCAAACAATTTTTATGGACGGTACTCAAATAGTACAGGGGTATATTGATTCGTGTAGTTGTGTGTGACCGTCAGAAGGAAGCGTTTCCCAACCGATAAGAAATATTACATTACATGTATGTACATTGTACATTTGGCGAAAATCTGTGGCATCCACAATTTTGAAGATACAAATTTTCCCCCCATGAAATGCAATCGCTCTCTATCGCATTCTCGTCCAGTGGCGCCTCCGACGGAGTGAGCGAGATATAACGGCAAGGAAACAGATGATTAGATGATATAGTAGCGCTCACAACGATACGATTGGTTTTTGTTGTTTTTCTTTAGTTTTAGTTTTTAGTCTAGCTCTAATCTATCATCTATCAGCAACCGAGGGTATTTGAGAAATGGGTATTTGGGTCACCCTTGCATTGCAATTGAATTATTTTTCTTTCAACCAAACAAGGTTCAAACAAGGTTATATCTGAAAACATGCATTTTCATATAAAATTCCCGAGTGTCTATACATACATATATGCAATCCAGGAGAACGATAAATATATATTCCCTTTGATATCATAGTAAAGTTAGAAGCTTTCAGAAAAATAAAACTCATATACTTATTCGCCACAAGCATACTATTCACTTGCCCATGTCCATCCCGTCTGTTTCTATGCAAACCTTTTTCTCTTAAGACTGGACGGAAAATTGCAGAAGGGTTTCTGCAAGGTTTCATTCAGGCAATATACTTGTACTTGTTAAAGTCCCACAGCCTTTCGAATTAGACTTCGCAGATGGTGCTGTGTCGTCCAATCGTGTTTTTTACTGCTCTCAAATTACTCGAAATATGACCACTTGCCCAGTCAATAAATATTATATGCCTACGAGGTCACAGTATGTGCGATGTCGACATCAGTGACCACAAGTCGAAACTTAATCATGACAACCATTGTTGGGTTGGTCTCAGGCGTCCAGCTCGAATTATAGTCCCAGTGCGTAGGTGAGTTCAATAGTGTAGTCCTCTTAAATACACTTTGGGGGTGGATTGACTTCGGGTTAGCATTCGACTCAAGTGTTCGAGCACTGGCATACTTGTAGATATTTTCAGGCTGTGGGTGATGACATCGACTCTTCCAGCATACTAAGTGAGTGCGGTATAGTCGACATTTCCAGACGTTTGATGGCACTTGGTTAGTTCTCTAGCCAGCCGACTGATACGATTTTTCCACACATGATTGTGACCTTGCGAATTTTAAAGCCTTGCACATTTAATCCTCTTCACACTGAACTTCCAGGTCAGCATATACACGGAGGGTGGTACTTGGATATAAAGTTATGTCCGGGATCTATGAGCCTTATTCCTGGAGCAGGAAGCAGGTGGGCCGGACACACGTTATACTGAAAACGTTTCTATTGTAGTCTTGTAAAAATTTTACTCGACTCAAGCTGAATTGAATTGAATGATATTTGCTGATTTTGGTACCTTCTGCAACTTGAGGAAACTAAGAGTATAGGATGAAAAGATAAGAAAGTGGACAAGACCTTATTCTCTTCCGCAGATACGAATAATATTAAAACGTTTGACAATGAAGTAATTATACAAGCAACATCTGAACCGCATCTGGAGTCCATATGGCATATACATATATACATATTTGTACACGATGACACTGAAAACACTGAAAAAACAAAACAGCAAAGACCTCTCTTCTCCAGCGCCAGCTCTGCTCAACAATGAGATACCAGGTAATACTTCGCACTTTCGAATGTACAGGAGCGAGCTTTGCGATGCTTGAGAATAGAGCAGACAGGTCATTATTTATGGTGTTTTATTGTATCTTTAAATTGTTGGATGACACCCAGAAGTGCTAATGCATGTACATGTGCATGCATGTACTTGGACAACACAAATGTACATAATACAAATATTAGCCAATTCCGTCCCTCGATCGACATACATATGTATGTATGTATTATGTAAACATTCTGGTCGTCAGAGATTATTATAACTACAATAGACAACCGAAAAGCACATCAGAAGCAATACAATACTAATAGAATAGTAGAGGCTGGTGGCTAAGCAGAACTGGCTTGTTAAAAGTGCGTGCTGCGGCAACACCGACTCCAGTCATTGGGAAGGTTGCGATGGTATGTATGAATGTATGCATGTATGTATGTAATAAAACAACACAAAGCAGCAAAGGAGAGCGTGTGACGATCGGCAACTAGATATTGAGACAAGGACTGTGGTGACTGAGACTGAGACAGAGACAGAGACTGCGGCTGAGATGGAGACGGAGACTGAGACTCCAGCGCAAAGTGGTTTCCGTTCCGTTCCGTTCCCTTCCCTTTCCCTGTCTCTTCCCCTCGTTTGGGCAATACATCATGTTGCGTTTGCCAAAGTAAAGTCGCAGTCGCAGCATCAGCAGTCGCCAAGTCGTTGACTTGGACTTGCAGTTATTTTTTCGTATCTTTCGTTTTGTGTTTTCTTCGTTGCGGAGCACTGTCATGTTAGTATTTGGTTTTGTTTTGTTTTGCTTTGGTGGCTCTGCACATACATATGCACATACACATGCATATGTATGCATGTATGTCATGTACTGTACGTATAAATGCCATAAAACGAGGAGAGCGTGCATATGCGACTTGTTCACATATGATCACATACGAATATTTATGTATGTGAGCAGCAAGTAAGCAGTCAACTTGCGTATTCGACGATGTGCCAATGCATGTACATATGTATGTATGGCTTGTATGTATGTTTGTACATATATTAGTACTCGCACTGGTACAATTAGTACATATTTAAATATTTATATGCGTACAAATCGTAATCATTGGCCCACCATTACTATTTAATTCTAGAGTCTCACTTAAAATCAACTGCCTTGCAGCCATTAATATAGTAGAAGAAAGCATCTTCCGTCTGTTGCCGGCTGCGTTACCGGTTGCAGTTGCTGCTGCCGTTGCCGTTGCCTGTTGTCCAGTACCCAGTGACAGTCACTGACTAGGACAAGTGTGAAGACGAGGACGCAGACGCTCGGTCGCAGGGCAAAATTTCGCAGAGCCAGTTTGCTGATTTTCACTTGTTGCTTTGTTTTGTGTTGTATTGTATTGCGGCATTTCATTTGAACAAGAACAAAGCAAACACCAGATAAAATGCCAAATTTTTGTGGCCGAAGCTTTAGATACCCTTACAGTAAGGTTTCTAATGCAGCTGATCTGACTACTCTTAGCCAGCTTAACCAAACATAAGAAACTTGAGTTGAATACGGAGAAGGAACGAGAAGGCACGTGTGAGTCGCTTCTGGGGACGCGACTCTACTTTTATACCCGTACTCAGTCAGTATATTCATTTTTCATCTTATGATGTATGTAGAAACTTAAAAATTTTGAAATACACTTTTAGCTTGTACATACATATTACATATGTATGTATGTATGTACATTTGTATATAATTGCAGATATTTTACAAAAATAGAGTTCTATGAAGATTATTTTAACATTAAGTGCATACTGACTTTTAAATAATAATTGAACAACTGCTGGTAAGTTCCCTGGGACATGCATGTGTTTAATTATTCCCCAAAATGTAGTATGCATGTATACTAGTGGGGTGCGAGTGGTAGCTAGTGCAGCAGCGGTGCGGTGCCGCACTAGATGTATGCACATCAGCTATGCTATATAAATATGTACTTCTGAATGATTTAACACAAACCCATTGAAGCAGTAATCAACCATATTCATATCAAAACTCAGAGGCCAAATGTCATTGTTTCTTTGAGCGCTTTCGCTGTCGCTGCTTTTTGAACCCAAGACAAACGCATCGTTTGTGGACCGAACCCTGACTTAAAGCAGTTCTCTTCTGGACGAACAATACAGCTTTTGTTCTCGAAGTAATTCTGACTCACTCTGATTCTTATTCTAGGGTGGACATTAATTCGTAATTTAGAAACTTTCGAATTTTATTCTAAAACTATTGCATTTCTTTTGGATCAGTCCTATGTCATGAGATAGAGATGGATGGAGAGAGGGAAAGAGCATGAGGAAGCCATCGGCTGCAATAATATTACGTACGTATACAATATATATTATATTTTATATTAGCTGAGTACCAGGCATAAAATGGAACGGAACCTTTGTCTTCTTTTAGACTGTAATAATTTTTTGTGGGCCTCTACCCACCCCCACCGCTATACAATATTACATATTTTCATTTGAATCTACTTAGACGGGTAGGAACAGAAATAAACCGCTTTCTTCAATTCATACGCGTACTTATTTCTACTTCTACTTCAAGCGGGGACTCATTTGCATAACTCTGATAACAGAAACAGGCCCACAAAAGATATGCGCAGACAGAAACAGAGACAAGTGGATCTGTCTGTGTCTGGACATAAATTGAACAACATCCTCGATCTGGTTGTCGTCATCGTTTGCTTCTGCGCCCGATATTTCTCGAAAGATAAACACACCTATACTTCAATCTCTAGATGGTTTGCGCTTTGGCTTTGGCTTCGGCTCTGTTCAGCAAAAACAGGAAACAACATTGTAAGGTGAGTTTTTAGCTGAGTTAACCGCCATGAGTATATTGGACTTGCCAAATCGTCATAGATGAATTTGCGCAATGCGCTTGTGTCTCAGGAGTCCACAACGTGCAACACTCTGTGATTCGTTGTATATGTGCTTAATGGTACCATACCGTTGCTGGAAGCTTCCCTTCGTGGTTTAGCAGCCAGGAGTGCAATATGTACCAGGGCAATATGGTGCCAGGGTATGCAGGCTTCGTCTCCCTGAACCTAGGCCGCCTTTCTTGTTTTATTTTATTGATTTCTTGTATTCGCATTCACCTGTTGTTATTTTGAGTGTGTTTATTTTTGCGTCGACGGAAAAAAACAGCATCAACATCGACAATACAACTAGTTTTCCATGCTGCATTCCGGTCGACTGTCGTCTCATGTCGTCCCGGCGGATCGACGCTGTTCGTGGCGTCGCAATTCGGATTCGGACTCTATCTATGTATATAACCCAAAACACGTTTTTCGCTGCATTTTCTCAATAGACAGACACATGCAGGCTCCAAGCTCTCTCACATACGAGTGTATGTACACTACATTCGTAACTGCATGTGTGTATTTATGTGTGTAGTACACATGCGCGGATATTTATGCATTATGCGTAGCAAAACCAGGCTGCAGGCTCCAGCTCCAGTCGACTTATCACTGAGATGTTCGCTTTACCACTTGCAAAAACGAAATCTCAGTAACCATTTTGGGGCAGAAACTGTTCAGTACGATGAAAATCCGTTATCACACGTTATCAGCAGCCGTAGTGCACTCCACTCGCAGTGCAGATACTTGCATACATTTTCGTAAAAGTTATTTCCAGCCCTACCCACCACTCATAGTTAGCTCAGTCCTAAGACTAACAGCAATTCACGTTCACGTTTATCTTTGTAATCCAAATTGCCGCGACTATATTTCGTGAGTAAGTAAATTCAGCAAAATTCTTCGATTTATTTGCTAGTTCTTTGCGTATGCTGCCAGGTTTTCCGGTTGGCTAGTTTTACCAGCCCAGCTTGGCAGAACTGGATAAAAAACCTGTCATTCCGCCTCGGAACGAACTCTTCAAGTTACGTCTAATGATAGTGCGTGCAGTCGTGTGAGTGCCGCAGCTCGTTGGGATCTGCATGCGGGTTTGGTTGCCTTCGACGAAAAGAAGTTTCTAGATACAGCCTGTATTGATAACTTTTCTAATCCTCGTAGTATGACTGACTATTATTCACCTGCCAGTGATCCTGGTACAGTGCCGCATAACCAAGCGCAGATGATTTGCTCGATGACAGTGTCTGGCATTATCTGCTGTTCCGCTGGCATTATTCGCGATTCGTTGACTTTCAGAATTTTAAATTGACCTGCTAATCCTGCACCGTTCATGTGCATGTACACAACCTATGGTACTTGTGTCTAAATAAAATATCTACTCTTTGTGGCTCTCTACGTTTTGAATGCAGGATGCAGGATGTTTTTAACTTCAGAACTCCAGAATATTAAGAAATATATTACAGGCGTAATCTGGTTTTAGTTTTGTAATTCACATCCACCGCATATCAATATCCCCACCGCAAAGGGAACTCCGCTTTGGGACAACATTGTTCATGTTTAATTAATACGAATTTGCGCAATCGGGTAATTGTTGCAGCCAGCATAAATAAATCAAGTTGCTTTATATTACGTTATTATTGTCCGAAAAACTTTGAAATCAAATCTCTTCCTCTCAACTGGAGAGGAATTCCAAAAATAGATATGAATGCGCAGCTGAGTTTGGCGTTCTTTCTTGTTATAGTGTCAGGTTGATTTAGAGAAGAGATGTTCCTAGGTCCTAGGATATGCTCCCACATAACATATGGGAGTATTTCCTGTGGCTGTTAGCAAATTCTCTAAGACATTTTTAGATGGCATGGCCGCATATTTTCTCTGTTGTTGCATCATTATGCGGTGGAAATGCTGTGAAGGGGGGAAGAATTCCATCGAGGATTTCTTCTTAAATGTTTGCTTGTGTCATTGTTTCGCCTTTGATTATCTCTTTGATGTAACCGTGGACCTTATTATAAACGCGATGGATGCGATGTCTGTGCCTGTGCCTGCAGTCACCAGTCGCCAGAATTTATGGCGTTCCACGCTGACACCCCTGGACAAACAAAGCCAACAAACAATCGCCAAGCGGCAACAAAAACAAATAATTTGACAGATGTACCAATATTATTAAGCCTCTCCTTGATCAACAGAACAGTTAGGAGTAGGAGTACGAGTACGAGTACGGGTACTAGCAGCATTAGCATCAATTGAACAACTCGAGAATAGCAATGGGATAGCAATTGAATTGTATCGCAAAGAGAAGCAAAGAGAGCTCGAGCTGGTACGTGGTACGGATCATATCGATCTCAAACATACAATCCAATCCAATCGAATTGCATTCGTGTGTATGATGCGTGTGCGCATGGGCAAGATGTTCCTCAAAACAGGCACGGAACTGAAATTGTAAATCACACAATGTCAGTGAACGATGAACGATGAATTCAAAAATCATACTCAAATACTCAAACTGATATATCTATGCATGTACATACATATGTATGCATACATGTGTGTGTGTATGCATGTATGTAGATATACACACATATATACAACAAACCAGTCTGAACCATCGAATACACGATCTGCAACTCCTTGGAGCCAGCTACTGATGAGATGTGTTGGCCCCTTTGCCACAAGTCTGAATAGCGCGAGCTTCAATTCCAGTTCCGATTCCAGCCCGAGCCCCTGTCCCAGTCCCAGCCACACCATCAAAGATCTTCTCGCGTGGCAAGTGCACCTGTCGCGTCCAATGCTTGTGTGCAGCACCAGACCCAGAGCCAGAGCAGGCAAGTCCAGACGAAGCCAGACCAGATTTTAGCACTGCAGGTCCGATGCAATTAGCATGTTATAAGAGTTCACAGAAGTAAACTTTTACCGGCTTTAACTGTTAAGGTTATATACATATTTCGCAATGTGTTTATTGTTCGATTAGGGATGGATTTGATAGCATTTCAAGAAGCTAATGCAAGCATGAGACAAAGACGTGTTTCGTTTTATTGGGTATGGGTACAGGCACAGGTACAGACACTCGGTACGGTACTCACCTATGCAATCTACAACCTGAAGGGTAGAATTCCATAAATTATTGTGAAGAGTTTCCCTTCTTTGACTAGGATCGTTGTGTTATCATACCTATATATTCCTATAAGTACTTGCATACATACATGTAAATGTATAGTTATTTTATGGCACTTTTGCATATTCACATTTGTATTGCGTCGCGTCACATTTAACTCTTAGCTATACGTCTTGGCACGCATGGGAAATAAATAATATCACGATAGCCGTATCTAGGGGATACCAGGAGATCGGGCATATTTACTATTTGCATCTGTATAAATGTTTTTGCGTCGAGGCAGTCAGTATCGTCAGTAGCGACAGAAGCAACCATTCTTACATATGTATGTACATACATACATACATACATACATACATGCATGCATATGTACATATGCAAATAAAATCGTCGCTTCGAATCACTTCGGCGTGCGTATACGCATCGGATTGTTCATTTTTCATTTTTCATTTTTTGTTCAGATGATAAGCGCCTCTCTATTGCCATGTCGAATTTAGTTGCTTTAGGATTGTAATCGATCGTGGCATTTCCACAGCTCAAGCTCAATTCAGTATCTTAAAGTTTGCTCATTTGTTGCGATCCATCCCATCCCATTGATGCACTACTCGTCTCGCGCGAAACCACGCACAATGCGCCAACCCAAACGACAACTGTAACGGTAATTGTGACCAAGACGACGCGCGTTTGAAGTACCACCAACTCTGCGGCGTGGCACCGTGGCAATGTTTGTCGCCCGATTCCAATTCCACGTCCGCAGCATCCATCCACTGAAGAGAAGAGAAGAGAGAAACGACTGCTGTCGTTCTCTCTGAACGAAAACTGGTTCGCCTTCGATGGGTGGAAGAGGGTGGTAGAGGGCGGAGCTGCGCGTCACAATAAAGAGAGGCCAAAGAGAAGCTTAAGAGAAGCGACTAACAGAGAACGAGCAAAACGAACCGATGGTACAATATTGCGCTCTTACTCTCGCCACAACAGGGCCTATATTGTTTTTCCCACAAAAAATGTCACATTACTAAGTTCCTGATACAAATTTTCTGAATGAAGGAATCAACTTAGTTCTTTCATTGGCAGTTACCATATACCTCTAACTTCAAATTGGTACACATATTTTTGTATAATATTCAATTGGTCAAAAGTTATGAGGCAAAAACAAAACTCCCTGGTCGAAATAAATATTTTTTTAATTAAAATCGTATAGGCATATTTTGTTGTTTAATTCTATTCGTATATATGTATGTATGTACAGTACATATGAAGAAAATATACATTGAAAAATTGTTTCCTCGAAATTACAAATCGCTATGATTTCTCTCTTAGAACAAATTATTGGGACACTTTTTTTATTTTATAATTGGTGCAAAAAATGTATTCTCTTATTTAATAGGGGGTATTGGCTGCACGATTTGAAATAACTTTAGCCAAGCATAAGGCATTGAAATTAAAAAATTTGTTAGTGTTTTCTCGTCGATTTTGGCCCATACATTTCTGAATTAAAAATAACAAATATGTTTGTACTTGTTGCTATAATTAACTAGTAAACGTAGAGCTTGGGATTTTATTGGAGTACTTCAGATGGTAGAATAATATTTCTGATATTTGATCTTTGAATTGTTACTATAAAACAGCATTAAGTCAACTTTTTCTTGAGCCATCATCAAAATCGATTTTCAGTCTACATTTTGTAGTTAATTGGGTTCCTCTTCTGATAACTAAATGGTGACCTTTTTGAATTAATTTGTTTTGTTTTTCATTTTTTTTTTTAAATTAATTTAACCCAGCACTTGTCTAAATTGATGTATGCACATGGCTCTATGTGTGTAGCAATTATTATAAAAATACACCTAAACAATTGAAAATGAATGATACGGACTTCATGATGGATAAGAATACTGGCATTGATGATATAACAATATACAATACAATGTGCAATATACTGATTTATAAACTCTGCATATTCTGGTTAATAATTTTATATAAATATAGTATTTAGTTTTCACGCAAGTGAAAAAATTTTATTTAATTTCTCTGTTCTAACAGTGAAAGTACTCCGTAATGTTAATTGTATATCACTGTTAAAGTTTCTCTCTCTCGTTGTGTCTGATTGGTTGCAAGAAACCAGCCAATAAACAAAGCAATTTTAATGTTAACAGTGAGAGAGAGGGGAGAGAGAGGACTGTTACTTACTCCACTGTTAACGCTAGATTTAATTAACAGCTTCCTTGATGGAATACCGGGACTAGTACTGGAAGTTATGAGATCTTACCCCCTGGCCAGTGAAAACGCTTGAAAGGTTAAGTTTGTATCTTATTTATTGGATACTGAATTAATTCTGAAAGTATATCGAGGTACTCGGGGTCCGGGGAATCCTAGGACATCCTATCCCAGCTATATCAAGTTATTTATTCATTCTTCAGGAAAGATTCAACGAGAATACAAGTGCTCACCGAACGATGTTAATACTAAGGGTAAGGGCCCGGTTTTGGATACCGTTTTGTTCTTGCCTCATAACTGTTGACCAATTGCATATTATTCAAACATATGTGTACCAATTTGAAGCTAGAGGTCTTAGGTAACTGCCAGTGAAGAAACTATATTGAGCTGAGTTGATGATGAGTTGCCATTGTTGTGCCTTGGGGCCGGTGCAATCTGAGCAAGCGGAAGGGCTCGTGGTGCAGCCTTCCCTTTGAACGGAGGAAATTTTCATAATAATAATAATTACATTTAAAGGTTACAGGTTCCATCCCACTTGAAATGTGTTGTTCGCTGGTCGTTATGAATGCTATCCTTTGCACTGATGCACTGCTTATGAATGGTGAAGGAACACCGCCACACGTCCCAGTGCTTTGGGGAAGCATTTGCGGAACCGCTTGATAGTTGAAATTGGAACGTTCGCTTGGGCGAACGATTCCTATTTTCTCCGATGCGCACGTTCATTCCGTCGGAGCTAGAGAATATACATGTCCATTCCAAGGACCAGGCAAAACAGACCATTTGCATTTGCATGCGCTTGATGTCGTAGATGTCACGGAAATGACTCTGATGGGCATGATAGATGGGTATTGTCTCGTGGATTGCCGAGACAAATTCCTTTCCTGTGGGTGCTTAATCCACATCGGTTACGGCGGAAGCGTGATCCAAGAGCGACTTTCGAGAAGTTTAAAGTTTACGTGTGTCGAAGGTATAGAGACTGCAAATAAAGTATATAATTAAGTTCTTTACGACTCATACAACGCGGACAGCAGATTGGGATATTTGCCAAAGCAGGAAACACCAGTTGCTACTCATCACTTTGACCTTCATGCACTGAGATGCGTAAATGGCTGGATCAGCCTGTTTGTGTGCAGCTATGCCAATCTTGAGATCAATCTCGCACAGGTGGGCCCAGAATCTGAAAAGAAATTGAGTCGACAGAGAAAATCTCGAGTCTTAGGGAAGACTTGTCGAAGCAGCATAGCTTGGACGTGCCCGCAGCAGCTGGCAGTGCCTTGTACTGCTGCTCCTCGTAATTTGTCTCTTCGAAGTGTAACTTTACGAACTGCCAGATCCTTCTTTTTTGTTTGAATTTGTTTTATTTCCCGGGAATTCTAGTTCCCGTAAAATATGTTAAGGTAACATAAATACCATGTATTAAATACCCCCCTGGTCGACAGTTGGATAACGTTCTATTTATACGCGTACTCAAAAAATAGTTAAGGGGTATATTAAATGTGTGGTAAAAGTGGATGTGTGCAACGCAGAGAAGGAAACATTTCCGACCCCATAAAGTGTACATATTCTTGATCAGCATCAATAGCCGAGTCGATATAGCCATGTCCGTCTGTCCGTCCGTCCGTCTCGATGAGCGCCTAGATCTCAGGGACTATAAGAGCTAGAGAAACCATATTTGGTTTCCAGACTCATGTGATATCACACTGCTCCAAGTGTATTTCAAAATTTCGCCCCGCCCTTTTCCGCCCCACAAAGGACGAAAATCTGTGGCAGGCGCCATTTTGAAGATACGATAAAACTAAAAACGCAGTACCGTAGAGAATGACCATATCTACCAGATTGCCGAATCTGAATCAGATCGGAATATAATTATTGCCAGAATGAAGAAATTAATTTTCAGCTTCTTCCCCCGCCTCCTTCAGCAAGAGACACACTACTCATTCTCTTTCTCGCTCGCACATATTACATATTACATCTAAATATTAGATGTAGAATATACATTGTAGATGTGGATAACAGATGTAGCAAAAAAATTTTAAATGTAAAATTTTTTTTATTTCTAAAAAATCATAAGCATAAAAATGTATAATATACTGACTCACACGTTCCTTCTCGTTTATTGATTGAAGCCCTAAACAAATAATCGACTGGCTAGTTTTCAGAACACAACTCTTTTTCATTGGATTGTTTACATAATAATTATAAAGTTGAGATGATTAACGGCTATTACGCGTTGTTTCTAAATGTTTTTGGGGTGGTTAGCATAAGCATAAACCCTACCACACGTAGGGTGGTACATTTTTATCGCGTACACTTTTGGAATCAGGGCCTTGCCCAGGTGCTCCAATCTCCTTCTGTGCACTGCCTAGAGTTTTAAGGGATCCGATGAAATGGCGAAATGGCGCCCCATAATAATATTCAAATTTCGAAGCTCACTGTCGTACAGTTTTTGAAGCTTTTCGGACGCCGAGTCGGCTAACTTTGGCGCATTTTCCAATTTACCCTTCCAGTCGTCCAGTGTATACTTTCCATACAAATAGTCCATAACATCCGTTAGCATGTGTTTCGCGAGTCGCTTCTTGAAATGCTCCTTGTCCCATAGAATCGGGAACGCTTTGCAGGCTTCGGACATGCCAGTCAAGTTTACAGGGCAGTCGTCGGACACTATTGCCACGAGGTTGTTTGAATATCCCGGTTTTTTTTTTTATTACTTGTTTTCCTACGAGTTGATTTTCCTCGCACCTACGCGGGACTCCTGTCTAACTGACACCTTTCAAAAGGCCGAAAATAGATGACTGTTGATGTATTACCAGAGCAGATAAGAGGCAACTTACCGCTCGAATGTATAAATAATAGAACTTAGCGCCCCGAAAGTTGAAAGCAGCTATTACAAGTACCTTCGATTTCGGTACGGGTATAAAATAATCAGCCAAGCTATATGTGTCCCATATGGTATGGTACAGATGATACTCGTCTAATATTATTACAAGCTTTTCATTTCGAAAATACTTACATATGTGAGGCCCGATACCAAATTGAATTTGCTGACTTTCACATCTGCTATGTGACTCGGGCTTTAAAGGTACTGGGTCGTGTTTTTCAGATCGTTGGCGTTAAATTCCACTTGTTTAAATTATACGAAGAGATAAAACATGGGACAGACGGGGCGGCGGTGTGTAGCCATCGATAGTTTTGAATGTTTTGAAAAAAACAATCGGGCTCAAATAGTTATTAATTATTATTTTGTTGATAGTTACTGGTTACTAATCTGATTTAATAGAGCTTAAGCTATTTTTTCTCGGTTTCTGAGGTTTCCGAGGTTCCAGTCACACTCGAAAAAACAAATCAAGTGAAATATTTATTTTTCCATATATGTACATTTGAAAATGACCGCCAAACTCATTTAGCGCACAAAAATATCGATATTATTCGCTCTCAATAGAGATGGCCTTTGCGCAACAACAACTATCGAAATACAAAAACTGTTAACTAACAGTTAATGCACTGCAAAGTTAACAGTTTCTTGAATTCAACAGCAGACAGCCTTAAATACAGGACGCTAGTGGCGTCTAGTAGGGGAAATTTTTACTTAGTTTAAACTTACACGTAAAATACATATCGGCGCTGCCGTATATACAGCCCTGATAATAGAGTTGCCGTACTGAATATGTTGCAGAACTGCCAGATCAGCAGCTCTTCGGCGCCGATATTCAAATAAAATAATTATATTCCATTTTAGCAAGTCCAGTCGACTTTCGTCTTGACAACGATTTTTTTTATATCCCTCGAAATAAGTATTTAATGTAAATTGTACACTTGTACACAATTGAGCTCTTGTATGTACCTTTTTTCTGTTGGGTAAAGAGCTTGCTCAAGTTCATGGCATGAAGGCGCCCATCGCCCAGTTTATCCAGGTCCATGTGAGAGACACTCCACTCCCTGTTGGTATGAACCAACATAAACCATTATGTTTCTTCAATGGCGAATGGATCTCTCTGCGCTGCTCTTCCGGAAGAGCTCCGAGCTCCGAGGTTAACTTTTTCTTTTCGTTTCGCTGAATGATTCGCTGCGGGATTCGCGAGAGAATATCCTACAATACATGGAATAGCAATGTAATGCGAAATGCTTGATATTTTAGCTAGTCGACTTTCGCTTCGACAAATTTATTTGTTGGTTAAAGCATAAGTGCACCTGGCCTCGGATAACACCAACTCGGTGTCAGTGCCAGTGCGCACGGAGTCAGTTTCCTCTCTTGAAATCGATGAAAATAAGGAGACAGACGACGAAAATGACCATTTCGCATATAAAAATATTCATAGTGATGTGGCAGCCATTCCAGCTACGACGAACCCTGGCTTATTCGCAATACCAAACTTTATAGATGCATTTTTCCTCTATATATATAAAAATCTCGTGTCACGGTGTTTGTGATTGAACACCTTCCACATTATCTTTGAATCGCGCTTTTAGTGTTTTTAGATCAAGTAATGCTTTGATTTAGTTGTCAGTGTGTACAGGCAAGCTCCAGTTTTCCTTTTCACAAAAAATATGGTTTTTACTTTTCCATTTTCAAAAGCGCAAAATGAAAAGCAAACTTCTTTGGATAATACTTGCAAAAGGATAAAAATAGATGACTTATTGATGCATTGGCATGAATTAGACAGCATTACCAGGGCAATTGAGATTGTGCACTTTTTATATATGTTTTTATGTACACCAACGTCAAAATTGTATCTGAAATAGTTGGTCTGAGCAACAACAAATAAAGAATTCGTCCGAACAGCTGTCGCAGCCCGATTTGGTTATCGAAATATACAAGAAAATTATACTCCTGACTCCTGAATCCTCAGCCTCTCTGGTGGATTGAGCAAGTTATACTTCCGGATTCGAACTCGTGAAAAATCCGTTTGAATCCGTTTTATCTTTGATCTGCCAACGCAAAGCACTATTTCGAATGCGGCAGTTTTCTGAAATATGGATCCGACCTAACCGATTTAAAACAGAAACATCAATTATTTACGTAGTTATTTACAATATGTGGATTTTTATTAAGCTATTTTCAATTATGAACTCGGGATCGGATCTAACAATAATAAAAGACTTTTGCGATTACCTTTATGGAAGTGTGTACACTTTCAGATAAGCTTAAAAACTATTAATACATATGGCATACACATGTGAGTGGGTGTGTGTTTCGGGGTGGGCTTACAGTTTTTTTCTTTCCATTTGTGTATTTACAGCTACTTATGCGTATGTAAATTGTAGATTGTAACGTGCTTATTACTTATGTGAGATTATTTCGATGGTCGGTGGAGGGGTAGTGGCCGATTTTTCCCTGGACGCCTCCAGACTAGCACGTCGAGCTGCGGCGGCCATATATGTCCCATAATATCTACTCAGTATGTGTGGATCAACATGGTTAAGTTCTATGTATGCCTTAGGAATAGCGACTCCCAAATGTGTTGAATGCGTTGAATGTATCCTTGCATTGGGTGTGATTGTGGTGGCGGAAGCAGCAGTGGGACATTCCTCCAATGAGTTAGATTCCTCGTGTTGGCTACTACTGCTGCCCAATGATCTTGCTGCCGAACTGGAAATGGAGTAGTTGTGCGGCTCAAGATCTTCATGATCAGGATCGGCATCAAAAGATGAACGCCTACCATCGCTTAGGTACGAGTTATTGTCATCGACAGAGAACACTTGTTTCATAACCTCTGTTGTCTTTTCGGGCTCATCCGCATCCAAATCCGCATCCGGGTCGGGATCAGGATCAGGATCATTGCTATCATCTACCACATCAACATTAACTTCAACGTCGACGTCTGCATCAACATCAGTATCAGAAACGGGTTGCTCCAATCCCACAACCACTTCACGGTGTATGGTTTGCTTTGTGATGACCGTATGCTGTGTTTGAGTTGTTGTCCGAGTAGCAGTAGCAGCATTAGTCGCTGGCGAAGACTCCTGGTCTTCAGATACGATGTCAACGATCTGCACATCAGGCGCCAGTAAGGAGGCTACGTCGAACTGACGCTTTCGTGTTTGCGAGTACATGTTTGCTATTGTTGTCGTGGTCGTAGAGTTAATATACGCAATATGTTGATGAGCTTGTTGAATTGATGGTTCCAGGCAATGGGGCTGCCGCTGGATCGCCTGGACCGGATGTGATACCGAGTAATGTGGCAAAGCTGTGTCTGAATTCCGATTGAAGAACTGCCCGATATAGTTTTGATGATACGGATAGCTAAGTGCGGCCAATTGTATTGTAGCCTGCGAGCTGGGCGGAGGAGGCGTGGTAAGGTCTAACGGTGGCGGACTGGGGGAATCAGTGCTGGCATCATCTACGGACAGACCCATATGCTTTCGCACCTTTCGCTGGGCCTTACGGCGGCGAAAGTCACCCTTGCGAAAATCATCCATGTTGGCCGGATGGATTGCCCAGTAATGTCCCTTGCCATTTGCACTGCGTCCCGATTTAATGAAGCAATCATTCAGCGACAGATTATGCCTGATGGAATTTCTCCAACCAGGCCCACGGCTTCTAAAATACGAATAGTTATCCAAAATGTATTGGTAAATGTCTGAGAGGACCAACTTCATCTCCGTTGAGCTGAGAATAGCCATTGCTATCAGCCCAATATAGCTGTGCTGTGGCTTGGGCTCCTCTGGTTGAAAGATGCGCTGCGACTGGGGAAAGAGTGAGATGGTCGAAAGCGCGGTCATTCTGTTGACACCTGCACCGGTGCCCTGTGCTCCGTACGGATTCATATGCATCCACGGCGTACTAGACCCACCTCCAGCTCCAGCTCCAGTTCCATATGGCGGACAACGGAATCGTTCAATATTCAAGGCATAATTGTAAAGCTGCAATCGGTACTGTTCCAGAGCCATTGTTGTCGCTTGAGCATTTCTAGTCGAGCTATTGGGATAAATTCCAATCGAAAGTGGTTTGGGCATGTGGCCGTTGCTAGTTGCACGGTCTCGTTCCTGGTCGGGTGTGTTCGAACGCGAGGCAGCCAAATCAGTGTGTGCCATTTTCTGCGTGGTTTAAACCTAAGATCAGCCAGGTTATCGTTTTCATTGCCTCATGCCCACATGACCATCCGATTCGGCTGGAATAGCAAACAAACAGAAATTTATTGTAAAGCAAAGAATGTCATCTTGATATTGACTAAATCATCAGAATAAAAATGAACGGAAAATTTTGTAACTTTTACTTTAATGTACGAGTATGTACCAATCATATTTACAAATCTCCAGATATGATGATGATGATGATGACTATGTGGATGCCACATATGTACGTACATATTTTTGTATGTAGCGTTAAAATAGTGGATCACTGATAATCCCATACATATGTATGTAGGTGTACACTGTACATCCTGCTCGGCCATCCCAATGATACTTTATGCCAGGGCTCTGCACAGCACAGCCCAATCAAATTGGTATAGGAAAAGGCGCTGATGCTGCTGCTGCGCTGCCGCTCACGTACACCTGCACACAAACGCATTGCAGACCACATGAGTGTGTGCGTGCCACCACTGCTTTATGCGATTGGAGAGGCTTCCCTGTGCCAATGGTCATAGTTCGATGGTTCGATGGTCAGCTATTTTGGGACGTTTGGTGGAACAAATTGAGAGGCTATGATAATTTCATTAAAGTCCCCTCAGTGGTAGGGCTGCTAATATTTTGAATGAAATAAGCATAACCATTAACTTTTGATCGGGATTTAAGTGTTTAGGATCAATTAATGCTTTGATATATTTCTCAGTGTGTGTTTGAGACGTCTATATATGTGTTTTAACTCCTCCCAGTGTGGTGTGGTTGGTATCACAATCTAATGTTGCCCAATTTTGTGTGTTATACAATGAACAATACCGGTACGACGCAAGGGCCCCCAGATAGACCGTCAAACAAACGATGCAACATTCATGCCACAAAGACAACTGACAATATCAGAGAAAGTTGCCGACATCGCCAACAAGTACATAGAGAATATACATCCGCTTCGTTTCCTCGTATCGCATTGCATACGAGCCAGATACTGAATATTCCGCACATCAGAAAGTGTTGATTGGTGCTATGGACAAGGAATGTCCCCATCAAGTGGAATGTGTTGCGCATCAGGAAAAGTGCAACTACCTCAAATTAAGACACCATCGGAACCAGTAAACAGCTTGCTCATCGCTACGGATCCAGATTCAAGCATCTTCCTGAAGTCCATTCGCAAAACCAAATTCATGCTTCCAAATAACATCGTGAGGTGAGGTGGTGAGGGCATAAATCGAGGACTCGCCAATCGCGTATATGCACGTTGCGGTTGCCTTAACCTCAATTCGGCAAAAGCCAGGCGCAGTTGGAGAGCTGTTCGAACTACTGAATTAGCCCAATGAAATTATTGAAACAATTATTATTGCACAAATTGGAAATTGGCAATCATGCTATTGCCATCAATACTGATTAAGGGGAGCAGATGGTGGGCACGTGCGTAGAATAACAGCTCCTGTTGTTGACAACGTTGCTGGGTTCATGGTTGGCGACCGCACGAGAAATTCTGAATTGTTAATTGCCGTCACACACAGCTCATACAACGGTCTTCAATGTCCGATAATTTAATGAAACATTTCAAAACAATTATCTATACCTAATAGGCGATGGAGAAGTTGCTATATATGAAATCACTGGCCGTAAAAAATTGACAATAGATATTCTGCACATTTGTTGAATCGCATTGAACCTGTATCTCAGATGTACAAGCACCATCCTAATATCATGCATAGCAGTTGTTGCCAGGCGGATTGGTATCATACAAATCGATCGATACAACTCGCGATGAGAGCGAAGTTGTAAAAACAGAGATTTTAAACTCGCTAGATTTACCAGGCAGGCGACCACAAGTTTTACTTTAAAATACAATTTTGATTGCGAAAAACGGTTTGACAGATCAGAGAGCTGTATATATGCATATATACATAGGAACATATATATGTATGTACATACATATGTATATTTATATGCATGTGTGTATTATGATCCGATACAAATCACATAAAAGACGCAGTTAGCGCTTTAAGATTGTTTAATATAGGATTAAACTTCAACTAAGCTACCCATAGGTATGAGGTAAATGGACTATTGGGGCATATTCACGTTCTCAAATGAGAGACAATACGGCTAAACCTGGTTTTCGACTGCGTGCCACGGCCCACCACACTGTGGGGTCCAGTGGATCCCGTGCCCCCATGCTTCCGTGCCCGAAACGATGTGTTGATCTTCGGTATTTATGTTAATGAGTGCTCCACTTGACGCCACTTTTGAAGTGCCGAGCCGTTTTTCTCAATTTCAAGTTTGATATAGCAAAAACACTCTTCGGATTTCAAGTACACAGATACGAGTACGAGTATGTATGTTATTTCGAAATACGATCGTGGTGATTCACTGAACGGAAAAGACGGACAAGGTGTGGCACACCACACTAAAGCATGCCTCTTTGATATACCCCTGCAGAGGATAATTTCTAATTTGTGTCGCAGTAATTTCCAACATGCAGAATTTAGTATTTTGGAGTCGACATGCGCAGTAGTCAATCTATTTCGCCAAGATTTCTCTATCCCTGTTATCAGTCGTTTGAAACATAAAAGTGAAATTCCTTGAACTGTCTTCGATGCTCAGAGGGCGGCATCTTGGGTCACATTAACTAACAAAGATCTTGAGCGCCTTTCTTTTATCAGATCTCTCTGAAAATTTTATATGAATACAAAACTTCAACCAAACATAACAAATATGTACATAGCTGTTTTTCATATATACATTCATGTTTTTGCACAATGAAGCAAGCAGATAAAACACATACATCCATACCCATGTATGTATGTACATTTCTATCGGTCATGCAACATACACACGGTTCGGTCCTGGAATTACAGACTACACCGCCGCTACGTCGACTTCTTATTAGCTTAAATTAAAAAGCAAGTGAAAAAGCTCACTTGCTCAACACTATCCTTTCTCTATATTTTTAGATCTAACTTAAATCAATTCTTGATTTTCAGCGCTATCTATTCAGCATCACATTGATATAAATCTGTACATATTTACATACTTGATCTAATTTTAAGTGCTACTTCGTGTAGCACTCACTGCGGCGACTCACATTATACTGCGTTTAATTGTGTTTAATTGTCGATGCTCGATATTTAGATAACCGAAGTTACAACAAATCTTTCGGTGTGAAAAACTAGGCGGTCAGTGAAAATTGGTCAGCTCAGACAATTTTGTAGGGGATTAGAATAATAGCACTATTTTTATTGAACTGGAAATGATTTTTGAGTAACAATCTGAGATTATCGATTGGCAACTGTACAGGTCGAACGTTCTCGTATACTCGTACAATATTTAACGTATCGTATGAATTTATTCTTACTGAATGGATTCTGGCTGGTATTGCTAAGCACATGCCAGTACGCACAGAATATGTAATTTTCCGCGAAAAAACGAGCACGAAGAGCGCGTCAGAAACAAGAGACCTTAAGTACGTGCGGTCGACGCGGGACTCAAACTGTGTCTGTCTGAGTCTGGCCAAAATGGCTGAGGGTTCAAAGCATAAGGGTGTCAGCGGTAACGGTACAGCTAGAACCAACAGGCCACTCCCAGTCCCGGATTTCTCGATTTTCATTGGCTCACATGCTGCCATTACGTCGTGTTGTAGCTCCTAGGGTGCGTGCGCAGACTCAGGGCAGCAGGCCAGCAAGCCGCAACATCACCTTGCTCTTTTTATCCAATGTGCCCAATAGGGCCGTCTCTGTTATGCATTTGCAAAACACGTAGAGACTTTTTCCAAAGTACTTAGTTCACTATTTTGTGCGGCATGTCTATATAAATTCTCCACGGATCAGAGCACACTACACTGGCATGAACTGCTATTCAGTTTTATTACCTAGAATAGAAACTCCCCTAGTTACAAGTACAGATCCTAAGTATACATATGTATATTTACCATGTACATACATATCTTACATATTATTGTCGTGGGGCTAATCAATAGAAGAGCTTCTGAATTACTTATTTAGGTTTAAACCGCTTCGAATGTTCCCCTTAACTGCGGTTTTTTACCTCACCGCATTATAAAAAAAATAGTCAATCGAACGGTAAGTACTGTTCAATAAATTCTATAAAATATTTTTCAAAATGCTCAAGTGTCCAAGTTCAGTCCAAGTTTTTTCCTCCATCTCAATTTTTCTTAAAGATTCTCTTCTCATGCTACACATAGTAGTTGTAGGACCTACATATGTACATATATTATATACTAATACATAGGTCGTATTAGGATGCAATAATCCTTATATACGTTTATTTGATTATAAATTTTCATTTGAAGAGTTAACCCATTTCCACTCAGTGGTCGAATAATCGACCAGAGACTTAAGATATTTTTGGACGATAGCGTAAAATAGATATAACTTAGCTACATTGAAAATATGGTAGTTTACTTAAATAATTTTTGATATATTTTAAACCTGCTTTTTACTGCAGTCGCGCAAATTAACTTTTAGGAAGAAGAATAAAAAATATTTGTAAATCTTAAAACAAATATTTGGTATAATCTGAATAAAATATGCTTCAAATATTATATTATATTGGATCTATATTTTGCAATTAAATTATAGTTGCAGCTCGATCAGTGTAGTGTTTTTTGAATACGCTAAGGTTGAAATATATTTTGTATATAAGAAAATACAAAATGTGCACTTTATTGGATTTTAAAAGTTAATTTATCTATTCACGAACAAATGATTGCCTATTATGGCCGCCACTCTTGCAAAATGTTTATATAAGGGAAGGCGATCCGGCTTGAATTTAAGTATTGGGCTTTGTGTTTGGCTGAAGGCTACTTGTATTCATTTATTCCATATGGGGCTGCAAATGCAGTCCCGGATCCGGCATACATTGAGTTTGGTTTGAGAGAAACAGTGGTTCTCAAGCTTTTGAGTAAGCTGGAGAATCCATTGCAACATTGCGTTGCATTCGAAAATTTTTTACGTCTCATAGATTGATGTCTCGACTATCACAAATGAATTACTTTTGCACAGGCACAGTTAGAGACAACCGAACCAACCACGCTCCACTTGTGGATATTAGAGCGTTGAAAAAAAGGGAGCGTGGTTCGTTGGATTATATATTCGATAAGGCAAATGAACTGGTGATCGCCCGGTGAAAAGATAACTCCGTGGTTACAATTGTATCGAACCATGAAGGAATCGAGCTTATGAACCGTGCAAAGCGATGGGATCGGAAGTCACGGAAAATGCAGTATATTCAAATGCCACAGATTCTGCACGCTTATAATAAGCGAATGGGCGGAGTCGATCTATTTGACAAGGGAAAAAGTGGTATTGGCCGTTTTTTACAAATGCCTCCACTGTGAATAATATTAGAACCGACAAAACAGATCATGGCATTTTCCAACTTAAAAAGCCACATCGTTGTCGTGTTTGTCATATACATGCTTCATTTAAATGCTCCAAATGCGAGGTTGCTGTTCACACAAAATGTTTTAATATACTTCATAATTTGTAAACACTTATTATATTCATGTTAAAAACAAGAATCCATTAAAGAATTTTACAGAAAAATTATCTCAAGCTTTAAAAATTAAAATATTTTATGCTTGCAAGTTTGTATATTGTTAATGACCAGTGGTCGATAAATCGAACACCGCCTACAGCCCAAACCGGCAGAGATAAAAAAACTTTAAATATATATATATTTTTTTACTCTTATAGCATTTGATTCGATTAGCATTCATTAAATTTCAACCAGCGGTTTTGGTGCGGGTTTAAATGGGTTAAATTAAATGTTAAAAGTTCCTATAGCGCAGACATAGAACCTATTTAAACCCAATTGGCGTGGTTAACAGCCAATTTTGAAAGACCAAACTTGCAATCAATCAACTGTCCTTTACGGAGCGTTTACTTGTAGCTCTAACGGTTAATAATAAAATTACAAGCTAGTAAGTTTACGGAACATTGACGGCTTAGGGCCTTCAGTCCCAGTTGATGGAGAGTATTAATTAAACTATAGGAGCTGCGATTGTCCGTCACTTTGTCTTTATAAACTTGGTTTTTCGCTAATACGAGTGGGTCATGTGGCAAATTGAAAATATGATAAACTCAGGGCATACAATATCTTTCTATTAATTGCGATTAGCTTAAAAATGTTGTCCCTTACAATGAATGAATGAATAACATTTCGATGGCAATGTCTTACTGAATTTCTGAATTTCTTGAAAAAGACAAAAGAGATGAGTGCTATTTCGGTCGTATAATAGAAAATCTTGTCGACTCTTGAGAAAACATTACACCTCTAATGGGCTGCAAGATCGTGGTAGAAAAATAAATGCAAAGTCCTAAACCCACTTTGCTGGCCGATTGCCAGCAATGCGATTAAGATTTGCAAAATAATCCCTTTTGTCGTTCACAACTACGGTCTCATCTTACCATGACTAGAAAACCTTTGCCTTTTCAAATTTTTAAGAAAACCTGAGCATTTTTTTCGAATCATTATTATTATTTGTTTACCACACTTTCTTTAGAAAATTGTAAACGATTACAATGGAATGTATCATGAAGATTAATGTGTTTCCAAGGAACTCCGACCTAATAGAAACGAAACCACTTACTGTTGTCCTTGTGCCTATGCTGGTCATAGCAAATGACGTTCTCTCCGTTCAAGCTTAAAACTATACTGTACATGTACCATACCATATGCAGATACATCCGTGCATGGTACATCGTGCATTGGTCCAGGAATTTGCAAATGAGAGTCTTTCGGAACCGATCCTAAAAATAGAATACCTTTTTCATGTGAGAGCCTTCTTAATACTTCCCAGCTGAGATACACAATTTTGAGGGCCTATTGATAGCTTATCATAATTTCGACTACTTAAGTGAATTGAAGTTAATTATTCAATTTTTTAAAATATTCTTTGCATCCATCTGGGGTGGCAAAACTGTGATTGGCCTTACAGCGAAAACGCATTTTTTTTCACCAAAAAAATGTCGATTTTATCAGACAAACAATATCACTCATTATTTCATTTCATTTCATTATTTATTTATTGCCCTTTTTCGATAAGAGTCCTCAGTCATAAAATTTTGATTCTATTTGGCAGAATTCCCACAAAGACTTGGTAAACAGCAAAGCAAGTTAACCATCTATGGAAATAAATTAGTAGATCAAAACTATAGCAGAGCGAAGTACGAATAGAAGTCGTAATGCGTGCAAATTGATTGATAATCACCGGTCCCCAAGGAACTTTTTTCGTGAGGCATCAACTGACAACAGGATACACACACAGCGCAGACATATTAACGAATAAAATAAGGAACAAGGGTAGTTGCGAAGCATTTCTTGCTCATTTTTTCAGCCAAATGTGCAAACAAGAGCACCAAAGCTCGCCGTCGGGAAATTGTTAAACGGTATTTAAACATAACAAGCAGCACCAGAGCTGGGACCGGGACAAAGGCGGGCTAATCCCAAGACGCACGCACACAACAGGAAGCAACCACAAAAATTTGTTATTTCAACAGTAACAGAGCACCAGCGACATCAGTCATGCAAGGATAACACCAACAATAAGGCGTATCAGCGCGACAAATGCAGGGGGGGCACTAATGAAATAAATGGAACAGAGCTGATGAAGTTGAATGGGGTGAATGGGGTTGGGGGAAGGGTGACTTTAAATATGGGCATATGAAGTGGGTGGTCGTTAGTGGAAGGGCATGGACCAGGGCCTGGGCACTGCACTGGTATCTATCAAAACCAATATTCCAAGTTTGGTTACCTTTTGGGTGGCGTTTGCGCAGGTTGGCATGGAAGCCAGTGGAAGTACTCGGTGAGCTTAATCCGTTTACAACATATAAATCCCATTGGGGAATAGAAACCATGCCATGGAAGCCTGCTAAGCTGTATATTAATAGAGGGTCTGATGATGAAGCCAATGCCTTAAAGGCAAGCCTCTGTACAAGTACATCCCGTCTCATCTGAACCCCCCCCCCCCAGCTTGAGACCAGGAATAATTTGTGTGTGTCTACATAATATAATTCTTTACTTTACCTAGGTCGCTTTTAATTCTTGTTTCGGCGTGGCCATGGCCTGCGGCGGCTCAAGCTCATAATGCCTGCCACTCAACACGTAATATCCAATCTACAGCTCTGGCGTACGCTCTACGCTCTCTCGGCAGCCAGCTCCCGCTCAAACTCCACTCCCACTCACGCATGTTGCTCTCCTCTCTTGTGCTCTGGTGCTCTGTCTCTCAGCTGCATTTGATTTATTTGTGTGCAACACAATAAAGGTAAAGGTAAAGGTAAACTGTAACTGTATATGGCAATGAAGGAAAGAGATGGACGCTGCACAAAGGTGTTGGCTCTGTCTGCGGCCACAGGGTGTTGTTGCTGTTCGTGCTGCTTTTACTTGTTGTGGTTGTTTCAAAGATGGCTCTGACTGAACAAAGGCCCTTTATTCGGCGTCAATAAAGTGGTGCGTTTAACACACACACCATCGATTGCCGTTGGCACGCCCCGTCAACGATGACTTCTCATATTCTCACACTGCCTGAGTTTTATCAACGAACTGAATCAGATTTTTTTTATTTTCTATGTGATAAGTCGCATTGTAAATTCAAATGTGTGAAAATTTAAGAAACATTCAGTGATCTGTATCTGAACCTAATGAAAGGATGCAGGTGTGCGATTTTGTCTCAGAGACCCTGATTCGATAGTAGAACCTTTTGTGGATACATACACATGTAATATGTACATACATGTACATGCATATGTACATGCATGTGGTACTGTTACCAACTGCTTTGACTGCTCAACATACATTTGGGCAGTCAGAATACCTTCTTACGATTTCATTTCAATTAAATCTATTGACAGATTTTAATATCCATATCCATTTCATCTAAAAACAATCAGAAACGAAAATAGAGAAAAGAAAAATCTTGTTAAAGTTAGTCATAAACGCGGGTTTATCACTTCTTGACATAGGAGTTTGCGACAAGTGCAGTGTTTTCTGTTAAGTGCGACAAATTAGGGCATTTATATTCGAGGGTGGTGTCGTATAACTACCACCATCAATGTGATGCAGCATTACTCGTACAGCACGCCCACTATGTGAACAAAAATAACCAGCTCAATCAGATAATATGCAGGTATCTGGTTTCAAGTGCGTCGCTACCGGCCACATCTGTCGCCCCCGCCCATTTTCCAAACCAATTCGAAGCTCATATAACTTAAATAGACCGTTCTGTGAGCCAAGACTGAGAGCGCTTCATTCTGAACATTTTGAACTAGCTGAAATACCATATACACTTTTATGGTATTTCTGCTAAATTTCTTAAACAAATACATATTAACAATGTATTGTATACTTTCTTTGAGTTTATTCAAATAAAGGAATTTTTGCGCATGTACATTTTGACAGGCATATTTTTATCGGTGACCAAACATTTATAAATTACTGATCAAGAATGTGTATGTACATTCGTTCGTACATGTACATATGTAGTACGTACATATGAAAATGCTTACTTCCCTCAAAACGGTATTCTTAGCGGCTGCAATATCTATGCAACAGTTGACTAGTTGCAATATGGGATTGTCAGCGTTTTCTTGTTGTGCGAGTGCGTTTGTTAGATCTAGTAGAACCATGGTATTACATGAAAGAAAAAGAAAAATAAGCAGCGCACATAATTATAATCGTTTTTTGCTTTTTATACGAGTACGAGCATGAGCATTGGAAACCATTTATACATGGACGTACCATACATGTATGCAAAGCCCAGGCTCGACGGCGTCTATAATTACAGGATGGAACAAATAAGGGTAGGATTTGGGGCAGTACAACTTCCAGTTCCGCTCTTTTCCATTGTACTCTATGTCCGTACGAAAGGCCCTTTCCTAGACAAAGTCAAATGGCATTGTACCGTGCGTGCTGGTCTCAGATAGATGTTTGAAGTTATATGTACATATCCTTAGCCAGAAATAAAAATAAGAGATTTAACTAAAATTGCGTATTTAGTATTTAGACTACAAATATACGAGTATATTTAAAAATACATTAATGTATTACACATATTATACATATACATACATATTTACACACCAACAGTATTACAGTAATAACTTCTGTGTTGCTGGCTCAGAACAATTTTAGAAAGAGTGTGCAGATATTCAGTACAGTACTGTTACGCATTTATTCTACATTTTAAAGCTTCATTCTGTGTTGTATTTCATTCAAGTGGAAAAGGACAAAAGTCGTTAATTTGTTTATTGGATTGCGCAAAGTATACAGTTTCGAGTGTTCAAAATGCACTCAACAGCGACCAAATAATAACAGCTCAACAAAGGCAGCAGCCAGCATGTAACCATTATTGCCGCCGGGAACGAAACAATAGCAGGAGAGCTGAAACTATTGTTCATTTATATTCTCCGATACTTCCACCCCTGTCTTATTCACCCGACAAGAACTTCAGACGAGCCACTAGGCAAGGCTAATAGGGTAGTTGGCAGTTGAGCTTTGAAGCGATTTTCTTAAAACGTGAAGAAAACTACAATTTATGCATGCTCTAAGAGGGGATAAATATTATTATTTTAAACACATTTAGCGTAATTTTGGTTCCACAACCTGCTCATATGACCATATCACATACATATGTATGTATGTACAATGTACATACATCATACATCATTCCTCTTGACAAGAAAGGTTGCAGGTCTGATATAAAGATATTTATACGGGGTGTTTCTAAGTTATCCGCTATTCCTATAATGTTTGAGAAAAATGTAACTCCGCACATGCAACATCTCTGCAAATCACTTTTAAGTATGTGTGTATCTCCAGCTCATCATGGATTTATAAGCCGACGATCAACTGCCACTAATTTATTTCAGTTCACCTCTTTTATCAATAAAGGCTTCCAAGGTAACTTGCAGACGGATGTTTTTTACACTGATTTCAGTAAAGCATTCGAATCTGTAAGCAACTCCCTTCTAGCACAAAAAACTGATATTTTAGGTTTTGAGATAGATTTCTAGCTACCTTTGTTCTGGGTCTCAAAGAGTCCTCTCTTCACCTGTTTAGGTTACTTCTGGAGTACCACAGGGCTGCCAAGTGTGAGATTACCATTTTACCTTAAAATATTGCTCTTATTAAACCTAACTCCATCCTTAGTTAATTGTATATAGTTCTTGGAGTGACGTAGAATGCTCTAACTTGTGGAACAACGTTATGTTAAAAGATAAAACATGCCCAGAATATGAAAGTGTGTGCACCTTTTTCATTGATGACACTTCATCGCCATAATTCTGATGTCTTACCCTTATTCCATAAAAAGAAGAAGGAAAGTAAGACTCTGCAGTGGAATTGCAAGGAGGTAATTCCTGCAACGCATTCAAGAAGTTGCAAGATTTGTATACCCGTACTCAAAGAGTTAGGAGTATATTAGACTTGTAGGAAAAGTGGATGTGTGGAACGCACCCATAAAGTACTTCTATTCTTGATCAGCATCAATAGCCGAGTCTATGCCTGCCTGTCTGTCTGTCTGTCCGTCCTGAGACTAATGTGACATAACACTGAATCATGTTTGTTTTAAAATTTTGCCACGCCCCCTTCCGCCCCACAAAGGACGAAAATCTGTGGCACTCACAATTTTGAAGATACGAGAATATACATTGTAGATGTAGATGACAGATGTAGCAACAATAATTAAAAATTTCTTTTTTTTTTATTTATATACATATATGTATGCCTATATATGGGCATTTCTCTCACGAGGTCCACCGAGACCAAAAAATGTAATGTCTATAAAAGCACATTTCCATATAATTATGTTGCGATATTATAGTCTAAAGCCTAGTACTCAGATCGTATGATCGTATTCGTATGAAACCGATAAGAAATGTTTTACGGGTAAAACTGTTTTCTAGGCTCTGCACGGAAGGCAGTACTCCGATCGAAAAACAAAAAGGTCGGTATATACTGGAAAAGTATCAGAAATATTTGCTTGTTTTTTTGGTATGTTTCGACCCACCTCGAAAAAGATATCAATTTGATATCTTTTGCCAGCAAACACGAAGCAAACATTGCAATAAGAGAACAAAAAACCAAATGAAATATATTAAGAATAAAAATAGAATCTAGTTAAGGCAGTATTATATGAATGACAATTATATGGATATTATAATTTATTATTTTTATTAAGTTTCATTAATATATACCAAAACATTTTCAAAACATTTTTTCTTCACGGTGTCCGGCACGGGAGGCGTCGCCTTCTGCTGCTGCTGATAGTCAGACACATTACCTTGCCAATAAAATGTTTGGAAGCCCAGGATATGCTTGGGGAAGAGCGGCCCCAGCCGAAGAAGTGCATTTTGTTAACTTTAAACAAAACCAAGCAGCGGTCTGAGCAGTGTAACCGTTCGGAATGCAGTGCACACCTCTGGTCACACCACTGGTCGCTCGAAAAATATATGACATCTGTTTGCTAGCAAACAGTTTTTCGATCTGAGTACTAGGCTTAAATTTAATGAACGACAACTAATTTAAACAATTGACATATAATTTCAATAACTTTGATGTGAAAACTTATTCAAATAAACAAAAATTCACTTTTTTATTACTATTATCTCATATAAAAAAGTGCATTCTTGGGAAAAGTTTTTTCCCATAATCTTTCTAACGTATTAGACTATCTTAAAAAAATACGAGAAAAATGCTTTAATCCCGGCTAATGCTATATTTTTAAATGTTATTAACCAAGGATTTTTTGTCCCGAGCAAATATGGTCTTAATTCAATTTTTTTTAAATCCTAATTATATATTTAATTATATATATTATATTTGCGTATAATTATAACCATTTTAAAGAGACACCCATGCACAACATGTACCGAAATTTGCATCAACATGTAGCCTCAACTTTCGCTGAAATCTGAGATTGAATAGATAGCCGCGAAAATCACTTCCATATTTGTCCCGTGCGAATGGCTCGGTTTTCTGACAAAATCTCGAAAACGAATAGTGGCCCAAAATCGACCTTAGACAAACTTAGAGGCCTAGTCTAGAGGTAAATCATAAAGCTAAAACGATTTTGAAATCCGTCTTATTGTGTCCTTTATACCACTTGAAATGCGTACGAATGTCCCGCTCGACTTCATCGAAATTAAAAAACGATAATCAAAATCAACAAAAATACTTACACAAATTGCAATTTCAGAAAAAAGTTTTTCACACAAAATTAAATGAAATAGGCATTCAAACATACATTTTTAGCCCAAATTTGACTTTTGTTGGATAATTTTTAATTTGTGTGTAATTTTACAGGAAAGTAAACTTTTTTTTTTTAATAACCATACCACATACTCTGGCTTTCATGTAAATCATTATCATGTAATTTGGTGCACGCGTTGGGAAGATAGCCCCTTACACACACATTTTTTTTTTTTTACAAATTTATAGTATAGATAACAAAGTCGTGTCCGTTAGACCGCTTATAACTCGGGAACGGCTGGACAGGTTTTCATGGTGTTTGTTAAATTTGTCTCCATTTAGATTAACAGAAAATCGCGAGAACAGCTGGACTGATTTTGATAGTTTTTGATTTTCATAGTTTGACTTCGTCCAGAATAGCAAAATAACTATTAAACACATTGGAAAAAGCGACCGTGGCTCGGAAAACGTTAGTTTTGTCGTATGAAGTAGGCCTTTCCAGGGCTATCAAAAGTTTTCTTGATTTTCTGAATGAAAAGGGTTACAAAAATCAAAAACAAAATTCAGACGCTTGCCTCAAATCACAAATCTGTGGTTCTATGTGAAACTTCAACTGGCAGCAAACATGACAGTTTCATTGTTGAACTACCCTTCTGCTGAAGATTTCTCCGACTATCGGTAATGGCCGTGTTCCTGTCGACGAAACGAGCAATTTCCCTCATCGAAAGACTAACTTATCAGCTAAGTATTATCAAACATCATTGCTAACCACAAAAATAATAAATGGTTCAGCGAGCGTGCAATTTTGGCGGCTAAAAATTCAGATGTGAATGACTTAACTTTAAATTTTAGAATCAAATAATTGGTACACAGCAGCCACTAATTACACTAGTCAACACGATTTTTCCTCAAGGAACAAAACCAACTTTTTATTAAAGATTTGGGGCTTAGAAATGGTTTGATGATATTTTTTTTTTTTCTATGGCAGAACTTTTTTTTGAAGAATTTTTTAAATCTGGTATTTTTTTTTAAAGCTTTTTTCAGAGGTAGCGATAGTTTTTTTCACATAACTTTAGTATCTTACGTCTGGTTGTAAAGAACTTTGCTATTTTGAAAAGATAATTAAAACAGCTAGAAGTTAAGCCCAAACACTTTGTGATTACAGCTTACCGTCTGGGAAATATAAAGCATTGAAATGCAAAAATGATGATTTTTGTGCGGTATTTTTTACGAAATTTTGACTTTAAAAACTCAGGAAAAGTCGAAAAAAATTATATCTTGTGTCCTCTATTTTTTTGTGTATAGGTGCGTTAATTTGGCGTCGTTTAAGGTATCGCTCATTAAAATCTATGGAGAGACTTTGGAGCTAAAATTCGTTAACCAAACCTAAAATATGGAAAAAATGAACAAAAAATACCTTTTTGAAGGCGGCGGGCCCAGCTGCCAATTGGGAACAAAGCAAACGAACAAGGGTTGTACATTTGGTACCTGATCACAAAATAGAGGACACAAGATATAATTTTTTTCGACTTTTCCTGAGTTTTTAAAGTCAAAATTTCGTAAGAAATACCCACAAAATCATCATTTTGTTTCATGCTTTATATTTCCAGACGGTAGCTTAATCACAAAGTGTTTGGGCTTAACTTCTAGCTGTTTTAATTATCTTTTCAAAATAGCAAAGTTCTTTACAACCAGACGTAAGATACTAAAGTTATGTGAAAAAAACTATCGCTACCTCTGAAAAAAGCTAAAAAAAAAAATACCAGACTTCAAAAATTCTTCAAAAAAAAGTTCTGCCATAGAAAAAAAACCATAATTCTTTAAAAAATTTTAAATCCCCATATCTATCAGAAAAAGTCGGTTTGGATCCTTGAGGAAAAAAAAAGTTCGATTTTGTCGAGTAGTGTTATCCAACTGCATTTTTAAACTCCTTGGATCTGCCTGGCTTACCACCATCATGCTTCGAAATCTAAACCCATCAAAACTATGCAATGGAACTGATGAGTAATATGATTCACGCGACGATAAAATTTAAAGATGAGTTAGTCCTTATTCTGAGGATTTTAATGATCCAAACTCATATTCCCAGTGAGTTTAAACGAATTCAGTTCCCGATTCGTCTTGCCTTCGGCATGACGATTAATAAATCACTGTTTGTGGTCTAAACTTAGAAAATCCATGTTTTTCTCATCGCCAGTTGTATGTGGCATGTTTACGTGTCGGCAAATCATCCGCTCTATTTGTTCTTGCGCCTAATAAAAAACAAAAAATTTAGTATTTAACAAGATGCTTCAATGAAGAGCTGATTTCGATTCCATTTAAATAATCATATTGAAACTTTAACTATCTATGTTTTATTATCAATCTGGAGTTTATCTTATGGTGTTAAAATGGGGCGAGACGAAGTTCGCCGGGTCCGCTAGTTCTACATAAATCAGAAGCTCACATATTTATATGCTGACTGAGTACGGGTATACAAGTAGAGTCGCGTCCACAGAAGCGAAAGACTCACAACTTTCCTTCTCGTTTTGTTTTTAATCGCGGGAACTAGATGGATTTTGTGGATCAGCTAAAAGGCGAATATTTGTATTAGGACCGCGAAAAAGGCATTTATCTAACTATGCAACTTGCCATCTTGCCAAGCAAATTTTAGAGATTTTCTTCAAAAGCAATAGTAGGGACAAAAATGAAACTTTGAAACTCCATTAAAAATCGCGGTCCATCATCCATTTGTTTTCGTCAATGCCTTCAGTAGCGCTGAGACTAGCCATAATTCAAAAACTTACTTAAGTTTAATAGTTTTTAATACAAATCGGCATCCCTTAATTGTGGCGCCCGGTGAGAATGCACTCTTCGCCCCACCTTGGTACCACCCTGTCTGTTATACAGTCACATTTCAATACGATTATCATTTCAAGTTATACCAAACCGTAATCACGCTAAAACGAGAAGGAAAGTGTGAGTCGCTTCTGGGGACGCGACTCTACTTATACTCATTCAGTATTTACATTTTTGAGCTTAAGATTTTTTAGAATTTTAGAATTAAAAAAACATTTTACATTTTAAATTTGTTTGCTACATCTTCTATCTACATCTACATCTAAAATGTATATTTTACATCTAACATGTAGATTATAGATGTACCATTTATTTTCGACAGCTTCTCCGCTAGGGGTTTGCTCGCGCACTGAACGCGGCAGAGTGTGCGAGCGAGAAAGAGAATAAGTGGTTGGTGTTTGTCAGGAGGGGGCGGGGGAAACAACTGAAAATTAATTTTTTCATTCTGGCTATAATTATGATCCGATCTGATTCAGATTCAACAATCTGGTAGATATGGGCATTCTCTACGATACTGCGTTTTTAGTTTTATCGTATCTTTGAAATTTTGCCTGCCATAGATTTTCGTCCATTGTGGTGGCGAAATTTTGAAATACACTTGTAGCAGTGTGATATCACATGAGTCTGGAAACCAAATTTGGTTTCCCTAGCTCTTATAGTCTCTGAGATCCAGGCATCAAACAAGACGGACGGACGGACAGACAGACATGGCTCTATCGACTCGGCTATTGATGCTGATCAAGAATATATGTATGTATATATACTTTATGGGGTCGGAAACGTATCCTTCTCTGCGTTGCACACATCCACTTTTACCACAAATCTAATGTACCCCTTAACTCTTTTTTGAGTACGGGTATAAAAAATACTTAGTTTTATAGATTTATCAAACAAATTCTACTTTATTCGAATGGTTTGATAGTAAACATACATATGTATGTAATAATATTTAAAATGTAGTTTTTTTTTTAGGAAGTGGCGTTAACCCGTATCAGACGTTGAGGCCAAATAAATCTTTCAACTAATCACGATTGAAAGTATTTCCTGTATTTATAAAATCTAGCAAAGATTTAGCATCAGGACGAATTCCATTTCAATTTTCGTTCTATGCTTACTGGTACGGGCGCGCAAGTTACTGGTACCTTAATTATATTTTGTATCTCGTCGCGACCAAGATAACATACAACACAAAATACGCATTCGCAAGGCATTGACTAACAGACAAAATCGAGTAGACGGCCGGCCGCGGTTAGAGAAAAAGCATAGATGTCGCAAGGGCATCACGGAAATCACCGCCATAGAACATCTTAGAATATGCAGCTAGCATTTTAGTGCCGCTACCTCAGTTTAGTTCTCACTCGCCAGAAACAGCGGATAGAAGTTACACAGTCTTATTTCTCTGTAAGAATTTGCCGAATCGGTAATGCACTTGAAAATTGCTATCGATAAAGAAGAGTTGCTAGGATCTTGGTTAAAGCAGCGAAATCAGTGCATTTCTCTCGAAGAACATATAAACTTTTTGCCGAAATATACAGAGAGCGAGGAGAGCTAGTTATGTGCTAATGATTTTTCCAGCTCGTCCATCATACCGCACTGCCGTTGAACATATCTCTCCATATTTCCATTTCCATTAACGAGTAATTTGCCATCTATATCTCATCACTCCGCCTGGAAAAAGATAGAGCGCTCGTGGCCGGGTATATTTATACATTATGGGGTCGGAAACGCATCATTCTGTCTGTTGCATACCTCTACAGTGTAGACTCTACACGAATTTAATACAATCCTATACTCTCTGAGTACCAGTAATAAATACTCACATACATGAATCACTAAAAAAATGTAGATTCAAAAACTGAAAAGCGTTTTGGTACGCTTCGGAAACGGACAAAATATCTTAAACTCTTGTAATGTGTGTGAATATGCTGTTAACTTATGCTATGCATGCATAGCATGCTAGGTTTTTTTCACTACGGAAGATCCTCCTGAATGCAAGTATCCTGCATTCATTTGTTGGTTTCCACTTGATAGATTTTGTGGTTGATTTTCTAAATAGCAGCTATGTTGAATTAAATATGCATTTCGCACTGTCCAAAGGCACAGCCAGGTCGATGTATGTTTATTCACTTCCTTCGGGAGGTTTCGATTCATTTAATGACTAAACCATTATATCACTGAATCAATTACACATAATTCTGCGAAAAAAAAAAGATTCGTTTACGGACCGCCATTATCAAAAGAGTTGAGCTAGAGATGGGTAGAATATTGTTACCCGATGAAAATACGTAAATACGAAGTTATAGCTATCTGTAGGAAATTATATCAGTTTTAAATAAGTTGGTAAACCATCAGTCCGGTCCCACTGTTTTACATACATCCTTCACATCTTTCAGTATATGGTTCCAAACGTTTTTATTTAGCTCCATACAGTCCATAAGCAAACGTTTACGTTTGCTTTAATAGCAACACATCAACTAAACAAAAACTATGAATAATGCAAAATGAAAACCTTTGTTTTTTTATCTCGTAAGAGGGACAAATTTACTTTTACGTATCCTCAGGTGTAATACCCTGTACTCAAAGAGGTCAGGGGTATATTAAATTCGTGTAAGTGTATGCAATTTTCATTATTCTAAGTTGTATGTTGTGCTATAACACAATAATTATTGTACTGCCGATTTGTAATGCTTTTATTTGTACAACTATTTTGTTTACTTTTTATTGCAAAATTACAAATATTTAAAGCCATAAGCCTTAGAGCGGTTACAAAAACACAGTTACCTTCTTTCAATAACTTGTGATAAGTAAACTGTACGGAAACTGATAAAAAAAACAGTCCCTTAAATGGGGACATTTGACTGAAATGGTAAAATTTACTTTTTATGAGGACTTCACAAAATTTTTCCATTTTAGGTGTGTTTCTCAACACGGCAAACGATTCGATTAGATTCCAGGAGTTAGTCTGTTGCTCGCATAATATTGAAATTTTATAAACTTTGGCTTGGGAGCATTTTTTTAAATAAATAATTATTTACATTTCAAATAAAATCGAATTTGACTAAGACCGAGGGTTACCTGCATTTTTACATGAATATAATCAAATCAATAGACTCTTTCTCTTACCGTTAGTAACATATGCACATTTGTAAGTATTAAGTTACACGAATGTTAGGCACATATGTATATACGGATTTATTTTTAACAGGGTTAAGTCCAATTATTACCCGGCCTTCAATTCAAATCTATATTTAATAAGGTTTCTCATTCTACATAAAACTTGTCGTTGCTGCTTCCGGAGTGGTTATGGTCCGTCGACATAGTCCCGAACACCAACATTAATGCGACCCTCTGCGGCGGTTACCGAAAAACCGAGAATGCGTGCGTCCATCTTAGTCATTTTGTTCTTCTTGACCTTCTTCTGCTTGTTCTGTAGACGGAACGTTATCAACGATATAAGGTAGTCTGAAATAATTGTACCAACCTTGCTTTCGGTATTATCGTTCCCTGATGGTGTTATAGCCGGAGCGGGCTTGCACATATCATCATTGTGCGCGTTTTGAGCACGCTGCAAGCTCTTGTATTTACTGCGCCGCTCCAGAAATTGTTTGGCAAAGTCGGAAGAATCTTTTCCCTCGCCTGGAATGTTTTTTTATATTAGACCGAGATTGACGGTTATTTAATTCAAATATTAATTGTACTTCAATTTAAAATTACAACTAATTAAAATATAATTTAATAGTAACTCGTTAATTTTTGCGATTACGATTTCTGAACAATTCGTACAAATTGAAATTGTGTGTGCTCCGGTTTTCGTGACTTTTTCCTATCGATAGTGTTTCTTTCCCAAATTGTTTTACGATATTTTGCATCTATCTCACACTTGTCACACCAACACCAGCCGTTATATATCACTCTCCCAACCAGAGGGCGCATACTGCGCGTTGAGCACGGTACATAGCGTAGCCACTATAATAATGATGTTATCAACACGTTAGTTAGTGTTCTTTTGGTCTGACTTATGCTATGTATTTGGGATTTTCGGTAGATATTTAAACTAAATCTACAAGTCTGCAAGCTCTTTTCATTTCTGTTTTTGCAAATAAGTGTAATTATACGTTATATATATTTATGGTACGTACCTAGGTATATGCGCACATAGTCCTTCACTTCATATGGTGCCTCCAAGTCCTGCAAGAATGCAACAAACGTGGGTACTGCAAATGAGAAAAATGTTAAGATTTAGTGATAAACTTCTTGTTTAAAATATCTATTTACCATCCACTTTGGCGGTCATATTGTCTAGGCTTCTCATGCACCAGCTAGTAAACTCGTTTTCATATTCGTTTACTTTAGTACTGGCCTGGTCTATAGGCCCCTTGCCACTCGATTTTCTTTCTTTGTCCTTTTCTTCAGCCGCCGTAGATGCCACTTTCGGAGTCGCCTTTATCTGAATCGTTTTGTTCTTCTCAGGAAGCTGTTGTGGTCCGCCAACAGCTTTGGTAGTTTTTGCCACGTTTTGCATGGTCGGCACGGTCTGACTCTTCCGCAAATTCCGCGGTGATTCCAAAACCGTTGACGACTTGGACTGTGCGTGTATGCTATGTTTTTCCGCCGAAAGCAGACCAGCGGCTAGAACAGCCGCAGCAGTGACTGGTCCAGTGGCACTGGCACTGCCAGATGGTTGCAAAACTATTTGATTGACCGACGGGGAATTGGGATCATCCCATAGACGAGCGCCTGTAGCCAATGAAAGCGTAGAAGACGTGGATGCACTCCAAGCCTTATTGGCAGTTCCCCAGATGTTGGACAGGCCACACGTCCCACCCACATTTGTTGCAATGGCAGCCTGTTGCTGTTGCTCTATTTCGCGACGCCGTTGCTGTTCCATGAGCTCATTTGCCAGACGCTTGGCCTCCTCTGCCTGAATATCAGCTAGGCTCATTACGGGCGCCGGAGCGGGTGCTGCCTGCCACTTAAGCAGAGCATCGTTCGCCTCGGCCGCAGCTGCTGCCGTGGCGCGCATTTGTTTATCCAACTGTTCCTGCTGTCGCTGTTGATCCGCGCGTCGTTCTCGCCTTTCTGCCTTCTGTATCTCTGCCAGTCCAGGCGCGGCGCTACTGGCTTTCGGCGATCGGAGCGACCATGGCGCAATTGATGTGGCAGCCGAACGAGAAGCTGCTGGATCCCCCGCCTTGGCAACGGCATGCTTGGTGCTCGCTGCAGATACGGCAGTTCCTAGAAAAAATATTTTATAAATCTAGACAAAATGCTCTCTATAAATGTATATAAGTAAGGTTAAAGGAGCAACGTTCCTCAAAGCGTGTACCGCGGCAATCTGGTGTACCGTGGTCATCAGTTGATATGCCGCGGAACGAAGTCATGGTTTTTTGAAGATAATAAACCGAGCTCACTCGCGTGGCGCGCCTGGCTCACAATCTATCGCCGAACGCTGCACGCCTGCGCTCGACAAAAACCATAAATTATATATGTATGTAGATGTGTCATACAACGAATATGTCGCAAACGAATTTTTTGGATTGGCTCCCAGGTCTTCGGCTTTGGCGTTCAGCTCGTGCCGCTCATCATGAGACAGCTAGGCGATTTGTGGGCTTCAAATATGCTTTACTTTAGAATTTTTGATAAATGTTCGATATACGGGCCTAAGCTCCTAAAATCGCGAGAAAAAAAATTACCCTCGATGGAACGCGATTTATCAAGAATTTACGTGCAGAAACTGTTTGGCGGTCGGACGTTGTTCTTTTTTATTTGAATTTCAAAGTTTCATTTTTGCACATTGTAAACATACCCAGGTGTGCTTTTGAATAAAACGTCCTAATTTGCACACTTTTTTATGTGAGTTTTGACATTGAAGTCTAACTTTCGTCGAAAGATGTTTATTTTGTAGTTATGGGAGGTTGCTCGGGCTGTAAAATGTCTGTTGTCGGACTTAAACGTTATGTTAACAGACAAAACATTCCCAGAATGTGAAAGTATGGGCGCCGTTTCCATTGGTGATACTTCATCGCCGAAATCCCGGCTTCTTGCTCTCATGTAATAAGGAAACAAAAGGAATGTAAGGCTTTACAATGTAATTCCAAGGAGTCAATTCGTAAAACACATTCATCGATGGCCTTAAGAAGTTAAAATGTAATGCGCCGCAGGCGATTTAAAAAAAAAAATCGTATTTTGGGAAATGGGAAGAAGCTAATAGGTGAATCAACCACCCTCGGATAACATTTCCCTTGGAATAATTTATAGAATTAAAAACTCCTCGAGAATTAAGACCAACATTTTCCGAATAGCACATTTTTGTCTGCATATAAAAAATGAGTATTCACTGCTTTCAAAGTGTGCTCTTTCAATTCTCACTAAAAACCTTTTTAAATTAGGTATATTAATTTATGTAATAAATACACATTTCTTTTTCCTTGATTTGATGGGTGTACCTTGAACAAAAAAAGTTTGCGGAACACTGCTCAGGAGGCAAGACAGCCTTATGGCTGCATTAACTCGGATAAAACTAGGTAGAGGATAAGCGGTAGAACCACAGTTAACAGCTTTGTGTATGCTTTCAACTGTCTTATAGGCTGCTCGGACTGGGGCTATGTCATGCTTCTTTACGTCTTGCCGGAGACGCGGTTTTTTTTTACATAGGTTAAGCATAGGGCTGGTTGTGGTTGTACGAAAATCCTAAATGGCCCTGGGGCCTTCTCTTTCGTCATTTTCTTGTTGATTCTGTTGATTTCGCAAAATTTGGTTACATTCCTTGTCATTAAGCACCCAAATCAGCTGTTCTCAAGACGCACGTTTGCCAATGTGAACGCCTTTTCTGCTTCATTGCGGTTATGCCGATATCGATAGGAAACGCGTCCATTGTGAAAAGGCTATAATCCGCTTCTTAAATATATAGATTTAAGAAAAAACTATCGAATATTATAGTTTAATATGAGGCATCGGTGTTAGAACCGTAGTAAATAAGGCCAAAATATAAAGAACTGGGTGGCAGGCCCCCTACGCACTCGCTTTGCTCGCACACAACCATCACGCACTGGGCCTTATTAACACATCGAAGTTTTCAATTGATACTGAACTAGATGGTAAAATACGAATTGCTTAAGCAACAACAAATTTTATACCTTTGATGGCATTGATACTGTAATCGGTGTAATGTTATTAGATGAAGTTATTAGTAAAGCAGTGAAATTTCGCCCGATATTTTATTTGCCGTCTTCTTCTTTTTCTAACTCACACACACCTACACACAGTGAGAAAATAAATTATATGGTGACGACCCCAAACTATTTTATATAATATAAAGATATATTACACACCTGTTGCTGTACCTTGAACTGGTGCTTGTGCGCTACCTAGTAAGGCCTTCCGACGCTGACCTTGAATTTGCAGTTGTCGTTCCCTTTCTTCCAGCGATTGTCGAGTTTTTTCTTCTTCCAGCTGCAAGGCACGGCGTTTCTCCTCTTCCAATTGTTGACGCTTGCGTTCCTCCTTGAGTCGCCGCTTTTCCTCAGCTATCTCGCGCCGCCGCTCTTCCTCATTAATAAACTTAGTCGGTGCCGACTGCTGGGACGGTCTGGCAGCCAAGTTTTGCTTATTAGTTTGTTTGACATGTGCCAGAGGCTGTGATGGATGTTGATCCTTGAGTGGCTCCTCATCCACAATCACTGTCTTTGCTGGCGTTGGACTGAGCGACTCCTTTAGATGATTGTTTTGATTGTCAGTAGTCTGGGACCGATCGCCCAAGTTATCCACTGATGGAGTTACAGGGGCTGCCGATGCAGCTGCACCAGCACCTGTGGCTTGCTCTGCACCTGCCATGAATTTCTGTTGCTGCTCTTGAGCTAGTAATTGCTGCTGCTGTTGCTGTTGGCTCTGCTCTTCTTCCAAAGTCGCCACGTCCCACAAGGTGACCTTTGCGTTTGCCATTCCAGACCACTGCGGGTTTTGGTTGGGATTTGGTGGTTGTTGCTGAGCAGGCAGCCACATTGGAATCATCAGGTTCTGCGCTGCCAGAATTCGTGACTCAGTCATGAAATCCCCACCAGTGGGATTGTCACTGCCAAGAGTTGTTAGCGGAGGCTGCGGATGCCCAACGGTTGGCTGTCCTCGCAGCAACATACGCAAATTGTATTCCGTTAGTAAATCCATATCGCTGCCATGCATTTCGTCAAGGTTATTCGGCTCAGCTGCCGATCCAGGCAGAGCTACCTGGTCTGCAGGTTGCTGCGACGGATGCGAAGCAGTCTGAACCTGCTGGGTTTGCTGGGCCTGCTGATGCATCAGTTTGGCGTTGTGTATGAAGTTGTTTGCTTCCAGAAGATTGCCCAGTGGCCGTTGCTGGTCTGTGCTGTTGGCAAACAGCTGCTGCTGATCCTTTTTACCCTGCTCAGCTATCACATGGTACAACTGGCTTCCGGCTACCGGATTAAGAACAGCCAGCGAGTTACTCAGCCCGCTCAGGCTGCTCAAGTACTCTGGCAGAACGAGCAACTGAACCTTGCGCCGCACTACAGATTCCCGCTCGGCAGCAGAGAGACGCTGAAAGCACTCGTTTTTGGACAGCTCCTTGACTATCTGGTACTCTTGGTGCTGCAAGTACTGATCTTGCAGCATCTGGAATCGCATGGTCAACATATGGGATGTTGCGTCCAAGGCATTTCCGCCCAGGTTTCCTTTAATGGCGGCGCTCAGCGAGTCTGCGGCGGTGGTCACATTCGCTTTGAGCTCTTCTCTTTGCAGTTGTTGCTGCAATTGCTGTTCGCCCAACGAGATTGAGAGCGCAGCTGACGATGGCTTGCGTGGCGTAAGTGGAACTGGAAGAGCGGCTGGCATCTGTCCAATGGGAAGATTGTCTAAATCCATCGGTGAAGGCAGCAAATGGCTGTGCGAGAATGGCATGTTGCCGTGGCAAAGCTTTATTAGCTCGCCCAGTGGCCTGAATCTACTGTCGGAGAAGCGGCGCACAAACAGATTTTCATTGAAGTAACCGGCCCGATACCATTCCGTCATCTCCATGGCACTGAACGGCCCCTGAACATTCGACTGAGGATCGCGGTAGAACCACAACTCATTCGGATTCGGATTCATTATCTGCGATGTAGGAAGCATTGTCAGATGCTGTTGGTGCTGGTGGTGCAGATGGTGGTGATGTTGCATTGCCAACTGGTCCGGAAAAGGTAGACTCGGATGTTGATGCGATGGATGATGGGCAATGCTTGTATTCGGTACTGAAATAGGTATCGCAGGGTGCGGATGCTGAATCAGAACAGTGTCGCCCACAGTGTTCGACTTAATGCTCATCTCAATCTCTGCTAGACCAGGCATTGTAGTTGCGAACCGGTCGCTATCTATTTGTGGTTCTCTATGATTTTGGGAAACTCGATTATCATCGTCCATTATCAGTTTCTCCACCTCATCGGCCACTTCTTTGATTCTATCCGATATATCCCCGTGGACAGCTTCACCGATTGAGGCTGTTGGAGACTGTTGGCAGCTTTCATTCAAGTCTGGGAATTTAATTCGGTTCGATTCTATCTTCCCGTCAAACTCCTTTTCGCCTGTATCATTCTCTCCGTCAGTGTGATTCCTGCTCCCAGTCTGAGGTAAAAGGTTATCAGAGCTTGAAGCCGCAGAGTTTGCCGCATCAGTGGAGTCCCTTTGTCCAGCTGCTGCCTTAGCTGCCTTCTGTAGATCGGCATCTCCGTGAAAGGCGCCACTCGAATCAAAGGTACCACCCAATTCGGATGGATTCTCCATAGCCCACTCGGGAAGATTGTCCTCGGTATCACCGCCGCCGCCAGACCACAATTGAGAGTTTTTAGCGCTCGATTGACGGAGAGAAGAGGCAGCCACTCCCGCTCCTGTCTTACCGCTTCCTCCCCGCTCCCGGTCAATGTCTACAGTCCCAACGGTCGAAATAGAACGCTGTATACTGGCCAAACCATCCATGTGGGAGTCCTCGTCGCGCCAACTGGTAGACCGACCTGAAATGTAGGTTAAAAAGTGTTAATGACATTCGTGTCAAATATGTAGTAGGTACATGTAAATATACCCTTGCCGGGTATCCCGCCAATTAAATATATATTTTTGCTTTCTTGTGTATTCCGGACCGACCAAGACATAGACCAAGAAAATATAATTAAAATTCATGCACATAAATAAACCACAAGTTGTCGAAGTGCATTGCAAGTCATTTGATCCGTTACGTGATTTTACTACAATAAACAAATGCAATCCCTACCAATCGATATACTTCTTGACACAGCAACAAAAAACTTTCCATAGCCCAAAAAGCGTTTTAAACAACGGGAAAAATGATAATTCCCTCTGTAATCGTATAAAAGGGATGTATATTATAGATATAGAAACTGATAACTGACCCCAGCGGTGCGTGTTAGCCCCAAAGCTAGAATTGGTACTTCCTCCTCCAGCACTGCTTCTCCATCCGGCAACATCCGATCCAGATAGGTTGTTGCTTGCAATCGGGCAGTCTCCAGATCCATCTTCGTTACGGCTGCGGCGCCAGTTTTCCATGTTGCGATGATGACTGGAGAACTCTTTTCTGGGACTCGAGCTTGGTGTACCGTTCCAGTCCAGGCCCCCCGAATTACCCAGTGCTGTGCTAACAGCCACTGCATCACCAGTTCCATTTCGCTCGTTCCAGTTTCGTTCGGTCTAGGAAGAATGATCATATACTCGTACAGGCTCGGAATCGCCACCTAGCAAATAAATCTGCACCATTCGCTTACCTTGATGGACATAGCTGACAGACCTTCATCGTATAGACCGCCAGGGCGCTGATATATCGGATGATAAACTGATTTTCCACGCATTCGGCCCCGATCGACTGTTCCACCACGTCCAGTGCCACGCGGAGCTGTTCCAAATCCACCCGTTGAGCGTTGCAACCAGGCCGGCCGAGACTGTTGGCAGGATCAACCAAGTTAAAAGAGTAATGGGAACGCGAAAAGTTGCACTTACGCTACTCCCAATTTGATTATTGTCCTCTTCAGTGCTGGGTGTCAGGGCAAGCGGATACTGAACCTTGTCCACAAAAAGTTTCTTAAACGAAGGTAAAATCTGGGGCAACAAACAGTGCCGATCAAACAGGGACAACATTTCCTCACGTCCATATCGGTACTCTGGAAACATGTTGCGAGAGGAAGCTGCTCCTGCTGGTGTCGTGTTGTTTGCAAGGCTGTGCGTTGCCAGAGAGCTGTTGGCTCCTACACCAACGTTATTGCTACTGGAAGATCCTGAAGGCTCCGCCGACATATTGCGCAACCATTCTGGACCAAACTTCATAGAATCTGTCATTTTCAGTAGCCTCTTGTTTCCTTTATATTTTGAAGAAGCTAATCGGATAAGAGAATAAATAAAATTGACTTCAAATTTGACAAGCAAATCATGTGAAAATGTTTATTTTTATTTTAAATTACTTGCTAGTACGCGAATAAATAAACTTTAATTACACTTTATAATTGATACAAATTGCTACAAAATATTTACATTTTATTAACTGATCTTCATATAAACATTTCAAATCCACTTATTCATTATATTAGTCAGGTATATACGTCAAATATCAATTTCGATATGTTGATCAGATTGCATTGCGTATGTGTGTATGCACACAAGAGAATCTATCATCGAATTAAAAGAAGAAAATAACAAATAAATAGTTCAAAGCAACGCAACCTAACCTAAAAAGGGAACTTAAGACGCGCACACAAACGTAAAATTGAAAAAAAAAAGTCACACATGCACACAAATTTTACATTAAATACGTATATATGTAATATTTCAGCATGTGTTTTCCCATACTATACTCCAATTCTAGTCCCAGTCATCTACACAAAATGATTAGTTGTAGCAGATGCATGCAAACATAATTAATTATAAGACACGAAGCCAAGTAATAATTCAAAGAAATCAGCTCAAATTAGGCAGTCAACATACACGTACATATATCCATACGTATGTACGTATATGTACATATGTAGGCATACGCAACATGCATTGCATTGATAATTATTGAAGATAATATAAAGGGAATACTTTTCTACGTTATGTTCTAATAGTTCCGACTTTCTAATATAACGAAAAATAAAACTAAGCGGACCGAATTATTTGCTAAGGATTTTACTTACACACGAAACCAACGTATTTGCAATAAAATACCAATACCAAGAAACAACCTTAGTGTGACCGATTACCAAACGTGCCAAAACACCGAATATCCATTCGAACTAATCTGTTATGAAAACTAATAACATACACTGACTACACTACTCGCAGATTGGATATTATATATAAAGTCAACTAATAATTATTTTAAACGAAAAAGAAGAATATTTTGCTGTCAGTTTATGATATAGTACTATCGCCACCTATTTTTTTTTCCATTATTGGTGGGCCATCAATGGTATTCCTGAACGCGAGGTGGTTTTGCATAAATAAAATTTGTCACTGTATTTAGTAATATATACATATATATATATATATCTCGGAAACGCTTGCAAGTAAGATTTTAATATGTTTGCGTGACTAATAACACTAGTCAACACGATTTTTCCTCAAGGAACAAAACCAACTTTTTATTAAAGATTTGGGGCTTAGAAATGGTTTGATGATATTTTTTTTTTTTCTATGGCAGAACTTTTTTTTGAAGAATTTTTTAAATCTGGTATTTTTTTTTTAAGCTTTTTCAGAGGTAGCGATAGTTTTTTTCACATAACTTTAGTATCTTACGTCTGGTTGTAAAGAACTTTGCTATTTTGAAAAGATAATTAAAACAGCTAGAAGTTAAGCCCAAATACTTTGTGATTTCAGCTTACCGTCTGGGAAATAAAAAGCATTGAAATGCAAAAATGATGATTTTTGTGCGGTATTTGCGGTATCTATTTTTTTGTGTATAGGTGCGTTAATTTGGCGTCGTTTAAGGTATCGCTCATTAAAATCTATGGAGAGACTTTGGAGCTAAAATTCGTTAACCAAACCTAAAATATGAAAAAAATGAACAAAAATACCTTTTGAAGGTTGCGGGCCCAACTGCCAATTGGGAACAAAGCAAACGAACAAGGGTTGTACATTTGGTACCTGATCACAAAATAGAGGACACAAGATATAATTTTTTTTCGACTTTTCCTGAGTTTTTAAAGTCAAAATTTCGTAACAAATACCGCACAAAAATCATAATTTTTGCATTTCAATGCTTTTTATTTCCCAGACGGTAAGCTGAAATCACAAAGTATTTGGGCTTAACTTCTAGCTGTTTTAATTATCTTTTCAAAATAGCAAAGTTCTTTACAACCACACGTAAGATACTAAAGTTATGTGAAAAACTATCGCTACCTCTGAAAAAGCTAAAAAAAAATACCAGACTTCAAAAATTCATCAAAAAAAAGTTCTGCCATAGAAAAAAACCATAATTCTTTAAAAAAATTTTAAATCCCCATATCTATAAGGAAAAGTCGGTTTGGATCCTTGAGGAAAAAAAGTTCGATTTTGTCGAGTAGTGTAATTTGTATACTCCGGGTTTCACAACTTTTAGCTAGAGTTAGTGGGTCAATAGACCCAAACAAGAGTCTCGTCTCGCTTTTGGCAATTGCAATTTTTTCCTTACGTGTTTACTGTGATAGAAGAACATGCGGCTAGCACCGTTTTCGCGGTGAGGAGAAATGTAAGCATAAGCTAAAAGGCTTTCGAACATGGAAACTTTAAGAAAATTGGAGTTTTGGAGATATGAGCATTCAAAGCTTACCATTTTTTCAGTCAGCATTAAAGTTAAGCTTGCGCCCTTTTTATAAATAATCTGTATGTAAGCCATGTACAGGTGGAAATTAACCTTACTGTTGCGAATGTCAGAGCGCCTTGAAATGAAAAGTATTACTTTTGGTTGAAAACGTAAAACACAAAAGTAAGTTAAAGACGGAGCCTGCCTGATAATGTTAGACAAGCAGGCTGAGCTAATCACGACAAAAACATAAAAGTCGGAGCATGTATTACAGGTTATCGAATAAAAGCTTTCTATAATGTCAAATCAAATCCTTGGTATGGCAGAAGAGATACAGAAGCTAACTCACCGTGTTTTGCAACTGGAGAAGGCGGGTGAGGTAATAAAGACATTGCGTGTAGTCTCCGTAATCTTGGAATACCCTTTGAAGAAGGTGAAATGTTGAAGACCAGATTCATCAAAATATGCTTTGCCCTTAACATAGCACCCCCTCCGAGGGTAAAAGACATTATTAGGATCAGTCAGTGAAATCAGGGAGCAGCTGTTGATCCAGTGATTATCCTGCGACTAGAGAGTGTAAGAGAGAAGGCGGCGTTGTTGGCAGCTTTGGCAGGGAAATGAAAAAACTACTATCCGTAGACCTAATGGGATTAGACTTGCTGGGTGCTTTTTATATTAATGAGCAGTTATATAAAGAGAGTCTGGCTGTTTTTAAAGAGGCGATGAAAATGAAAAAGGAAGAGCACTATCGGCTGTTTTTACTCGTCGGGCGATCGTGCATCTTAAAAAGCATCGAACTGGAGAGATTTTTAAAGTTCAGCACGTGCATGTTCTAAAATTATTACGAGAAAATTTTGAGGATAATTTTGCAACGAGTTATAACGAGTTATAGTCATAAAATAATATTAAAGTTTAGGGTTATATGATTTATGCAGTAGGAGGTGTTCTGCTAATATGCTCTTTTAATATGCTATCTTTTAAATGGTTCATAATTTGAATAGACTTCCAACGAATAACAGGATAATGATCCGTTCACTGGCAAAACAAAAAGATGGCATAATTATTTGTCATATAATACTTTTTGATGTGGTTTGTATATCAGAAACCTGGTTGATGCCGCATTTATGTGATAATGTAGTTTTGAGTAATGGATTAGATCTATAATATAGATTCTATACCGATCTGATCGTGAAGGAAATGGTGGGTGTGTATCTTACCCGTACTCAGTCAGTATATAAATTTCTGAGCTTATGATTTATGTAGAATTTTAAAATATTTTACATTTTTTGTTACATATGTAGGTATCTAAAATTTTGGTTACACATCTAAATTGTAGATTCTACATACACTATTTATAATGTACATCTTCTCCGCAAAGGTCGCGCATTGCACAGCGCAGAGAGTGTGCGAGCGAGAAAGACATTTAATAGCTTGGTCTCGTGCTGGAAGAGGTGAGGAAGCAGCTGAAAATTAATTTCTTTATTGTGACTATAATATTGAGCCGATCTGATTTAGATCGGCAATCTGGTAGATATCTGGTCTTCGGCTGGTGGACCTGGGACGTTCGGGTCGTGGATCTGGGACGTTCGGCATTTTTTCGACATGTTCGATTCATGGCGAGATGAGAAAGCAAGCCGAGAATCGCAGCCGAAGACCTGGGGACCTGGGACAGAAAACTCAGCTGCGACACGTTCGGTGTATGAACTGGCACATCTATATACTGTATGGTTAGTGGCTATATCTTCACCATATCTTCTCGTCCAAAGTACATTCAGGAGTTTCCATTTCTTTGCACAGTATAACAGGAAAAACTTAATGAATCTTTATACCCGTACTCAAAAAAGAGTCAAGGGGTCTATTAGATTTGTGGTAAAAGTGGATGTGTGTAACGCAGAGAAGGAAACGTTTCCGACCTTATAAAGTATATATACTCTTTATCAGCATCAATAGCCGAGTCGATAGAGCCATGTCTGTCCGTCCGTCCGTCTTGTTTATCGGCTGGATCTGAGATACTATAAAAGCTAGGGCAACCAAATTTGGTTTCCAGACTCATGTGATATCACACTGCTACAAGTGTATTTCAAAATTTCGCCCCGCCCCCTACCTACCTCACAAATGACAAAAATCTGTGGCAGGCACAGTTTTAAAGATACAATAAAACTAAACGCAGTATCCTAGAGAATGACCATATCTACCAGATAGCCGAATCTGGATCAGATCAGATCATAATTATAGCCAGAATGAAGAAATTAAATTTCAGTTGCTTGCCCCGCTCGCACACTCTGCCTCGTTAAGTGCGTGAGTAACCCCCAGCGGAGGAGGTTTAGAATCTACATGTTATATGTAGAATATACATAGTAGATGTAGATAACATATGTAGCAAAAAAATGTAATTTTTCTTTTAATTCTAAAATTCTAAAAAATTAAGTGCTCAAAAATGTATATACTGACAGAGTACGGGCAAAGACAATATAAGAATAAGATACATAGCGCCATACGAAATTTTTGAACACGAATTTTGCAGGCTGGCTTTAGAGCTGGCTCCAGGCTCTCTGGAAATTTTTTAGAGACAGAGAAAGCGCTCTAGAGCCAGCCGCTCTCGTGTATGCATACAACATACGAAGGCACACGAAGTTGTTTCTATGCCGCTGCGACAACCGAGCCGAGTCGTCGCGACGACTGCATGTGTGCACATGCATACGTTTTTTACAGCGCTGTCAAAATATACCCTTCACTTTATAAGTGTAAGTTAATATTGCAAGACGCTTACCATCCCAATATTAAAAAACTGTTATATTGTATATATCCCTCCAATGATAATTTCTTTAAAGATGGTATATTCGATAATAATGATCGGATATACATAAATAAAATACAAACGAGAAGGAACGTGTGAGTCGCTTCTGGGGACGCGACTCTACTTATACCCGTACTCAGTCAGTATATACATTTTTGAGCATCTAATTTTTTAGAATTTTAAAATTAAAAAAAAATTTTACATTTTACATTTTTTTGCTACATCTGTTATCTACATCTACATCTACAATGTATATTTGACATCTAACATGTAGATTATACATGTACCATTAAGATTCTACATCTCCTCCGCTAGGGGTTGCTCGCGCACTGAACGTGGCAGAGTGTGCGAAATTTTGAAATACACTTGTAGCAGTGTGATATCACGTGAGTCCGGAGACAAAACGGACGGACGGACGGATGTATGTCCGTCCGTCTTGTTGAGCGCCTGGATCTCAGAGACTATAAGAGTTAGGGTAACCAAATTTGGTTTCAAGACTCATGTAATATCACACTGCTACAAGTGTATCTCAAAATTTCGCCCCGCCCACTTCCGCCCCCACAAAGAACGAAAATCTGTGGTAGGCACAATTTTAAAGATACGATAAAACTACAGATACAGTATCGTAGAGAATGCCCATATATACCAGATGGCCGAATCCGAATCAGATCGGATCATAATTTTAGCCAGAATGACGAAATTAATTTTCAGTTGCTTCCCCCGCCCCCTTCTGCAGAGAACCTATACTCTATCTCTTTCTCGCTCGCACACTCTGCCACGTTCAGTGCTCGAGCAACCCCTAGCGGAGGAGATGTAGAATCTTAATGGTACATGTATAATCTACATTTTAGATGTCAAATATACATTGTAGATGTAGATGTAGATAACAGATGTAGCAAAAAAATGTAAAATGTAAAACTTTTTTTTTACTTCTATAATTAAAAAAAAACTTTTTTTTTACTTCTATAATTAAAAAAAAATCATGCTTCAAAATGTAAATACTGACTGAGTACGGGTATAAGTAGAGTCGCGTCCCCAGAAGCGACTTACACGTTCCTTCTCGTTTTATTTTCAATGTTTGTTTTTTTCGAAACTGAAGAGTGGTCTTCATCCCCAAGGCAGGGAAGATAAACCACATCTCCCCAAAGGACTACAGACCCATCACTTTGTCCTCATTTTTACTAAAAGCGATGGAGCGACTAATGGATCTATATATTAGAACCAAGCTAGACAAACAAGTGTTCAGTGAAGCTCAGCACGCCTACCTCAATGGTAGATCAGTTGAGACCACACTATACGAAGTTGTTGGGCATATCGAAAAGACTCTAAGCCATAAGGAATATGCCTTGGCGGCCTTCCTAGTTATAGAGGGGGCCTTCAACAACGTCAGGATCGAGTCAATAACGGCCGCACTGGCCAAGATTGGCACACACCCGACGGTAACCAGATGGCTAGACAGCGTTCTCAGGAGCAGAACGATAAGCGCCAACCTAGGCTCCTCCTCGTCAAGAAAGACGGTTACACGAGGCACTCCGCAGGGAGGAGTTATATCCCCTCTCCTGTGGAACCTGGTCCTCAACGACCTCTTTCTTCAGCTGGATAGGAGCGGGTATAAGTTCACGGCCTATGCGGATGACCTAGTAGTGCTAGTAACGGGTAAATTTATGCCCACAAGTAGTGACCTTCTGGAATCTGCACTGGGCACTACCGCTGGGCACGCCAGAACGGTTTGGGGGTCAATCCTCAAAAAACACAACTGGTGCTGTTTTCACCTCTCGGCAATCTGGTAGATATGGTCATTCTCTACGATACTGCGTTTTTAGTTTTATCGTATATTTAAAATTGTGCCTACCACAGATTTTCGTCCTTTGTGGGGCGGAAGGGGGCGGGGCGAAATTTTGAAATACACTTGTAGCAGTGTGATATCACGTGAGTCCGGAGACAAAATTTTGGAGCTCTAGCTCTTATAGTCTCTGAGATCCAGGCTCAACAAGACGGACGGACAGACAGACATGGCTATAGCGACTCGACTATTGTTGCTGATAAAGAATATATACTTTATGGGATCGGAAACGTTTCCTTCTCTGCCTTACACACATCCGCTTTTACCACAAATCTAATATACTCTTTTTGAGTACGGGTATAAATATGTCTAAAAATTGCATAGTTTATTATAATCAAACAAAATAATTTCCAAAATATAAAATTTCTAGCGGACCTAGCGAACGTTTTCTCTACCCATTTTAACGCTGAAATGTGGATATGAAGATCTCAAACAACGTACGAGTTTGATTTGATGGCGCAAAAACAGTTGCTTCGGAGAGCGTTGAGTCCCAATGTGTATCGTTTTCGAGGAAACTCAAAATCTGGCGAGCATCCCGAAAAGTGGTGCACAGCAAACCATCAACAGTACGCAAGGAAGCGAAGGATGTAGGGCCTCTAATGTTCACCAAAAGCAAGCGAAGTTACAAGCATTCGTCTTGGCGTGGATGAACTTTGTGTATTCTTCCTAGGGCATCAGTCGAATGGACATCAGCGAAGCCAGCGTCACCAGTCTTCCGACGTCAAAACTTCTTTGATGCAGTATTCCATGTTTAATAGCGTGGCATTTTCTAATAGATCGCTCTCACTCAATGTCAATGTTGTCGCTGGTGGTCGTTCTTCTCTTTGCGCTGCATTTGCCTCCGTCAACTTCACACGCTGTCCGTTCTCCAAGTGAACTGCCAAATGCAGTCGGTTGACGTTCATGGATCGGAAATGAAAACAGACTCAAAATTGCTTTGTTACAACTCACGTAACGTCCAAGTGGAAATTTCGTCCCCTCGTCGTTTCCATTTGGACCGGCAATGCAATATTTGCAAACGTATATGATGGATTTTATGGAGTTGCAGTACTCAACATTGCAGTATCCCGCTGTTATCGATAACGACATCCTTTCCTTTCACTTTCATTACGATAGATCTGCCGTTGTCATTTGGAGAACGACGCCGATACAATGGATATCCGCCCATTCCACTTATTGTGTCGTTCACCAACGGACGGGGAAAACGGTTTGTGCAATTCCCGTTTTCCATACACGGTGAGTCTGGGTTGTGGACTCCACAACGGCCATGGATCATGTTCGTTGTCACAATGAAATGGAATTTCGGCAGAAATGATCGAATCAATATGATCTGGTCGAATCTTGTCAAACATCCAAAGCAAAATGTGTGCATTTGGTAAACCACGCTTCTGCCATTCAGAAGTACTCGAATCCAAACACGAATTTAGCCAAAAACCTTCTCCTTAACAATGTAATTCATGATTACTCTGATCTTTTGTTTTAATACTCGTGCAGTGATATCATTCGATCGCTGGATGTTTTTCCTGTCAACAACAGATTCGAAATTTAGGGCCATTTCGGATTGCAAGTTAACGTGATTAATAACTCCGGACGTCCGTAATTCCGCACGTACGTCGTCTGTTATGTGTCGGCTGGACACAGCGACTCCAAGAAGCTATCCAGAATATGTAACAAGCAGGACAGGAATAAGCTATACCTGACCAGGCACCCACCTCACGGCTTGCTTCGCGAATGCACTCCACTCGTTTTGGGAAAATACGGCCTCAAACTCTATGGCCTAATGAATGATTGATTAATTCTTATGTTTAGACCGATGTCAAAAGGTTGAGCCACCCGTGCAGAAATTCCATCAATATCAGCATGCCAGGCATATTTAGAAATGCCAGGACATCGACCGATAGGTCACTATGAATACTGTTGCAGCTGCATTGACAGGTTGCAAATTGAAAGGGTCCAGCATCTTCTTTGCTGATTTCCTGCATACCTGGGAAAGCGCCACCGAAATATCGTTGGAGAAACGCCGGTTTTGTGAGAAGCATCAGGATGCTTAACCTGGGGAACTCGACTACGGTCGAGTATATGGATTTATCCAGTGGAGTGGATTTAACGTATTTTGTTGAAGCAATTTATTAAATTACGCAAAGTAGGTGTTTATTCCGATGATTAATCGTTAATACCTCTTTTATTACAATAGAAAAAAATAAGCATTCACATGAGCTTGTTGTGCATGTGAAGTATCTTTAACAAATATTTCAGAATTACCAATTATATTTATACAGGTACTTATTTACATAAATAGGAATGTGCGTGCGAGTGTAGTTTAAATGTACAGATGATTATGAAGCCATTAACAGTTGTTAATTCATAGGTATTTATATCAGCAGATTTCCTGCATTTTAATATATATATATATATATATATATATATATATATATATATGTGTATAATATATATAATATATAGGATAGTCCCCACCCACCCACCACATCACTATCGCACTTTCGCTGTAGAGTCACACCCCCACAACAACAAACAACTTGTTTGCATAAACATATTTGGCCATATGGATTTGGGTTTCGCGGTGTGGGGTGTGGCGGAACGACAGTGAGTGGGGTGGGGCTGCGGAGTCTCTTTGTTACATTTATGTATATACATATAATGTCCGTGATTGAATGGATGTATGCTGAGTTTTTGGGTTTAAAACAATGCCGGACTGCTGAAATGTTAAGTAAATTTGTTATGTCGCAGAGTAAATAAAAAGCAATATTGTTCTTGTACGATCGTACTATTTCCATTTGTTGTATGTCATTTTTGTGAATTGGATAGATCGTTCCATAGCGGTCACGTCACTTATAATATCATAGCGTTTAGAGAAATATTTATATTTGCATTGTATTTTCTTGTATGTATGTATACTTGTATGTTGTATGTTTGGTTATATTTTCGATTGTTAGGGTAGCTATGCAGGTATGTATAATTATGTTCTGTATATGAAGTCTTAAGAAATTATATGAAACTTTGTAAATTAATGAAATTATTATTATAAGGTGTATTTATAGAGATGAATCTTATCCAGTCTGGGCACTTAAGTACCCATTGTTGGTTCCTGACGTATTTCTGATTTCAGTTTAACAAATTCCTTGGCGACCTCATCATTATTACGCTGTGATAGGATACGTAATATTGTCCAACCCGTTTCGTCCATTTCTATGCGTCTCTGCAAAGGCAACCAACAGGCGACAGATCCCTAAAAAGTCATGGTAAGGATATTTAATACAATCATGTAGTTACACATATGTATGTATGTATATTATGGCGAATTATGAAAACCTTTTCGGATATGTCTTTGAGCGGGATAACTGCCACGCCGACAAGTCGATCATCACGGGCGAAACAATAGTCCTTAACGCAAATATGCAACTCGAAAAAGTCCAGCTGCTCCTCGTTACCAATAGCGCTAATGTGATAGAAAAGTGATAGACAAGGTGGTTAAACGGATTTAAAAGCGCTTACAAGCTAAATGATTCATTGTATTTTGGCGACCAGTTGTTTGACTTTGACTTGGTTGCAAACTTCCTCTTTTTTTCCTGAAGATGCGGTCCAATCAAGTTGATTTCAACAAATGGTCGGAACATGCCAGATGGTATTTGCCATTTAAGATCATTAGCAGCCACCACTACACGGAAAATACAAATATTTGTGTAAGAATCGTAAAAACATAGAATCTTGCATAGAGTTATTTACCTTTCACATTAACCTTATGTTCACCGGTGCCTGGGTGGGAAAATAGGTCTATTTGTACTGAAATTTCGCCGACACTTTCCTCTGCATTTTCAGGATCAGCTGAACAATGAAAAATCAGTTAAAGAATATACATATGTAATATGTATGTATATATATATGTATAATACGGATTCGGTTGATAAATGAAATCACAATAGCACTGCATTTTTTTTTATATAAGTACTTGTATAAGAAATTGCATGATTTTTTCGACGTTGCAACTGGCATGTACACAAAACACATGGACAGCTAAATCAAAGACCAACTTGATAAAAAAAACTAAAATCGCGATTAAATGTTAATGGGTTGTAAACTGAAGATCAAAAGTACTCTACGACCTACATATGTACAGATATACTACTCAATATACGACAAAAATTTCATGAAAATCGGTCCATCCGTTTGGGAGAAGTTAAGTCACAAACATCGTGACACGAGATTTTTATATATATAGATATGTTCACCACCCTTCGTCACGAACACACGGCTTGAATTTGTCGCTAATCAAATCGTCGAGAATAAAGCCAAGTTTTAAGTTTATACGAATTCGCACTATTACTTTTTTTTGTGGAATTAGTTCAAGCTGTCGGACAAGCCCGACAGCTAATAAAGTAGTTCTTTCTCGGCGAAAATTTCTTTTAAGTATCAAAATTGTTCGAAATTCCGATAATAATAGCGACGACTTACCTTCGTGAACTTGACTGGATATAAAGGTTTTGATAAGTGTGTCGGTCATTTGCGTATACAAACTGAGTGCGTAACGTAGACTTTGAAGCTCTGAAGATTTCTCAAGAAACGTCTTTTTCAGTCCATTACCACCGGCGTGGAAATATTGTTTTATTGTATCTAAGGCAACGTCGAGTACGGCACATTGTTTGGGCGATAAATTTTTTTCAACTTCCTTTGATATGTCCATGACACCGCTAAGCGCACTTTTAACATCCTGTTTTCCAGCCATATGGGACTTAAACAAACGACCCATATCTTCTATTTTTGCGTTGGATGCAAGGTTTTTTGCATTGTCAGTAAGATGCTTAAACATCATCTATTGGAAAAAATCTATTAGAAAATATTCATTAGAACAGGAACGAGAAGTACTGCTTACAGTTTTATCAGTCATTGGAGGCAAAACAATAGTTTTTTCCAATATTCGCATTACGATTTTCCAGAGTTCTTTCAACAGTCGTTTTAGTACCGTCTTTTCACAAGACTGTGCATAGAGTGTCAATGAACCATCGAGCAAGTCCATAAGCGGCCTCAAAACTTCATCGGCCTCAACGGCGACGGCGTTCCTCTGTGCAGCTTGGTTACCAGCTGTCAGATTCCCACAGCCGCCTCCTTTAATAGACAGCAACATGTCACCTAACTCACGCACCGACTGAGTTATTCGAGGCTCCAAACTGAGGGAGTGGCATTGGGATAAAAGTAGTCCCAATAAAGTATGTATGTACATATACATATACATATTTATATAAGGATCGCATCACTCACCTAATGGCAAACTGTGTGGCCAAATCGTCCAGTGCAGAGTTAAGATTCTGTTGCAGCTCTTTTAGTATATTGGCTGCGTCCTCTTCTAGCTTATCCCCACCCATGGACTCAAACATTTTCTCCAACTGTACCCTCAATTGCTGAATGTTGTTCATAAGTATGCAAGCCTATTTATAGTGTAAGATGTGGAAATGAGGAGGAGAGGCAGACAAGCAAACGGCAGAATAAGGCCGAATCAGGAGTAAATTTATTAAAAATTCCAATCTAATGAGTTTCCTGACTCCAAGAAGCTCGTTAGGTCGTAAATTTTTAGTACTCACGATTCTTTCATCCCTCATATGCTCTGGAAATTCAATTTTCACAATATCTGCATAGGCTATGAGCACTTTTACGATTGTTTTAGCAAAACGCCTCATGTAACGTTTCCAAATTTCTGGATCAGGACACTCGAGCTTGCTAACAACATCGAAACATTGCGTCAATTGCGTGAAAACGTCGACTACCGAATTGGAAAACAAAGCGTGCTCGCTGCTCTTGGTGAACTGTACCATTGGGGCGCAATGAAAATAGTGAGTGGTTTTCGATTAATAAATTAATAATAATTGACACATATGTACATATATATGTATGTATATATTGTATATTATGAGGATAAGCTTGTAAAAGCATCGGCACGCCGAGGTGTATGAGTTAAAGACTCAATTGAATAAAGTCGGAGTATAGGTGGGTGAGTCAGTCTTCTGTGGGTCAAAAGCATGAAATCCTCTGCCATGGTATACTCGCACACAAACAAATACTATTTTCGTCGGTAATTGAAGATGCCATGCCTAAGGTCCTTCCCATTTGCATGCCTCCAATACAGAATCGCATCGTCCTCCCATCCCACTGGGCGACTAAGCTTGGACAAAGATACTTAACAGTCCGGCAAAAGTTGGTCAGGTAGAAGCGGACAAAAATAGAAACATTTCATATGTTTGGGATAAGTGTGTAAGTGTCTTCCGACGGAGTTCAGGTACATATGAAAACGTAAGTAATCTAATTTACAAGCTCAATTTATCATACAAAATAAACTAAGGAAAGCTCGCTTCTTGTCTAAGTTAGCCTGTGTATGCTTACCCCATCCTTTTTATCTCGATTGAACGCTCCGTGAAGGTATTCCAATGAAACATCGTCGTTCTCATTTAACCACTGCATCACAAACGGCTCGAACCATGCTGGGTAGTCGGGTACGGCACCTTTGTAGGGCGGAACCTCCTTAACATAGTTGCTATACAGCCATTTAACGCGAAAATGAAGATTCATGTACGCCGAAGACTTGCAAAGACGGTGCTGCTCGTGCTCCTCCAATGCGTACTTCATGTCCACAGCGAATAGATGCCACATTGATGATGCAGACAGCTGAAAATTGTCCAAATATAGACAGGCTTTTTGATTTGAAAGGACACTAATATAATTGATTTTATAAAATGTATGTACACATGTCTCAGCGCTACAAGGTTCGCGGGGGTGCCACAGACCAATTCCAACCTCATTCCTGCTGATTTGGCTTGGATACTGGAAACTGGAAAGCTGCGGCATCCCCGTATAAGTGGCTTACCTGTCCAATATTAAGCTCTTGGGGAAACTGATTTAGCACAGTGCCATAGCTGTTTTTGTCCTCATCGATGACCGATACAATAAGTGCAATTAGCTTGTGCCAGAAGTCCACGCTATCCAGTTTGGGCTCATGGTCGTCCGGTGCACGCTTGGCTTCGTTTGGATCCACCTAGAAGGAACATAGTGAATAGGTGCGGAAAGCCACATGTAAGATGTTGTAAGTCGAGTGGAACTTACCTGGAACTCTCTGTTGTACAGCTCGTAGCAGTTTTCAAACAGGAATTGATACGTGGATCTTAGACAAGCCTTCACACAATCTTTGACAACTGTGCTCGCTCTCGGTGGGCTGGATAACTCTTGTACCTGCGTAATTGCATTGTATTCGTAATTTGATATCGAACTAAAATTGAAAAACCTACCTTCATGCGGAAAAATGTTATGCTGGTCAGCAGATCAACAGTAGACTTAAGGTCCATTAACTTTTCAGGACTCGAGGCAGGAAAGTTATTTCTATACATCGACAGGTCAATTCTGAGAGAATTATGTAGTTGGTCCAGCAATTTGACGAATTTCTCTTTCTGAAACGAGCGAAACGAACGATTTTAGTCTGGCTTCGATATGTACTATTACCAAGTATATACGCATGTATGTAAGTACCCCAAAATTGCTAGCTGCAAAACGATCACTAGCTGACACAGCAGAGGAAGCTGTGGTATGAGCGTAGTACGCGTTGATGTTGGCCAACAGAGTGCTCATCACGGCGGGTACCCCAGGGCATAGATACTTGGCAGAAAGGCAATGGAAATGAGTCATTCCTTGATAGATATTTTCGATCCCGTAGCGCATTGAAAACTCGTCGACAATTTCTTCGGGAATCTCGTCAAAATAGAGTTTCCACGCATCGTCACCCTTTTGCGTGGGCAATTTAACCTATGTAGTATGTACATACAACGATAAGTTAATATATGTATGTATGCATGTATGTACTACACATATAGATATATATATATATATATACATGTGCAAGTATCTAAAGGACAAAAAGGCATTCGTAGGTAACTTACCATTCCGGTATTCTCTTCACAAAGATAATGGAACAGGTTCTCGTGCAGACAGGTGTATTGGACATGGTATGGAGCAACCTTTTCTTCGCCCTTTATTTCAACGGATATGTGGAGTCTTATTGCACCTGAAACAGCTGATTTATCCGTTCGTTTCTCTAAGTTATACCAAACATCCATTTCCCCGGAGAGCGTACGAACTTCAATTATTGTTTGTCCCAAAAAATCGTCCGATTCTCGAGTCAACTTTTGACGAAGTTTCGATTTAAGGTCATTGTCTTCATCCCAAACGCGAACTTTTATGCGGTCAGAGGAGTTATGGCATTCGCTGCATATCCATCCAATCAACAATTTTTACATCATCAGCATAATAACAATCAATAACATTATTCTACGATCGAAGGCAGTAAGACATGCACCTGTACGTGTACTCTGCACATTTTCAGTTGATATTAAAGTACGAGTATTATTGAGCTGAAACACTAAAACCAATTTCAAAACCTAACAAAAATTCATCCCGTTCATGGACTTGCTTCAGATCACTATCATTGACTATTACATGTATTACTTATATTGTTATTATTATTTTGACTTATTCGTCATTCGTCATTTGCCATTTACATTTATTATTATTCAATGGATCTATTTACTCCGTAGGGCAAAATTGGTTTTATTTACGGCGTACATGCGTATTTAGTGTCTCAGCTCGGTGCATTTCATTTTTTAGTGCATACATAGCTTATCAAAAGGAAAGAAACCATTTCGCGGATAATAGAGAGACCAAATTAAAAGATTCATACGAAAGAGAAATAGTGATAGAGAAAGAGGTAACCATTCTACAGTGACAGTAGATAGTAGACAGTACAGTAAATAAGTATATTTTTACATATACAAATCGTATGCGGACACATTAGCCAGACACTTTGTTCTCAGCTACATCTTAGCTGGAGCCACAACAGAAATGGAATGTCTGCGAAAAGGTGAAGAGTGTTTTCAAACGAATTCTCGCACTATAGATCTGATTTTTCGTTCATTTTCAAACAGATGTGTGTACATATTTTGAAATAAATCGGATCGATACGAGCATACGTATATTAGGGGCCGGTTTCTCGGCTTCCGGTTACGGTACCGGTCAGTTGTCGTTAGGATAAAGTTGACCACAAGATAAACTTGTCGATTCAACAATTCGGGTTTCTCCAAGGCCGGCTAACAATCGGAACGAAGAATAATAACAGGGCGCTTTTAAGCGCACAAATGTCCTAGTCGATCTCGTGGAGAGCGAAAATAAACATATCAGAGAATAAGAAGAGGGATGCAGTCACATAGAAAGAGAAAACGGAAGCGTTTCGTCGAATTTGCTGCCGAGAAGCGGGAAAGTAATCGCAAAAAAAGTTGACTTCATCTTCAAACTTGGATTCTCTCTGCAAGTTTACAGAACTCTATTATTACACATTTTTAATTATATTTGGCAAAAAAAAGGGAACTTCTGCTTGACCAGTGTGGCTGAGATCAGCCGAAAAGCCGGTTGGAAGTCCATCCTCGCATGAACCGAATTTTTCGCCATCGGATACTTTAACGTTCCGATTATCGTTAGCCCAAAGTCGAAAACCGGACTTAAATATATTTCATTCCGCTCGATATTTTTGAAAATCACCTTTTTAGGATTATGCCATAAGCAGTGGTACCAAACATAGAAAATATGCACATATGCATGATTGGTTTGAAATTAGTCATAATTATATTGATATAATATCGAATTTAGTGGGTCTAGATAGACTAACTGAAAACTGAATTATAGGTATAACAGCAATAGGTAATAGGTATATAGAAGGAGCGTAAAGTCAAGCAAGCCGTAGTGTGCGTTTATTGTGTACTTGATTTATGAGAAATATCACATGGTTCAATAAGTCCCCGGTAAATAGAATTCAAATTAATTAGAAGTTACAACTTTTTATAAGTGGCTCTTGCCAAGGAAAATGAACAAAATTAGTGAAAAATACAGAATACATACATATGCAAAAAATTATCGAAAATTAAAAGTGCCTCAGATAGAATAGACTACAAAAACTTCAAGCCAACAAGATCATTTTGGCGCACAAAAGGTACGCTGCGTACCGCTTTTGGTGTCTCTTAGGACAATGCGGCAAGGTCGAAAGTTCATTGCTTATTCAACAACGGATAAATGAAAGAACTTAATTTCCAATTGGTTGTCATCTATACTGCTATACTATGTTTTCATGATTGAGTTGCCAACTAACATTAACAGTTGATAAAACTACAGAAAACTTCCTCAATTGCTGCGTCTGACGAGTTTATTTTTCTTTTGAGAGCCGGAGCACTGCAAAGCCTTTCTGTTTCAAGCAGGGGACTTATTGAACCATGTGGCGCGCATTGTAACGTATACTTATTGGATAAAGATAAAGGAATCTTGGGGACAAGTACTCACAAGTGAAACTTCTCGTTCCACACAGGGTTAAGTTCCTGCGGCATTGTTCGCGTTCGTTTTTTCACCTTGCTAACCTGCACCGTCACATATGGATCACTGGTACCGCTTTTATCCTTCGCTATCAGGCCTTGAGCACAAATCACTGCATCATATCAGGTCAAATAAGTATATATATGGCAATTCGTTCGTTTCCAACACCACATTCCACAAATTTCCCACAATTTCGGGTGTTTGGTAATCCGATTTTTCACCGATTTGATGTGACATTATAATGTTCCAGGTAATATGAAGAATACATTTTTTTGGTTAGTACATGTGTTGATGGGTTGATTGTAATTTAGATTTTTTTTTGTATTTTGGTTGATTGCGAAATTTCGATGATATTGAGGTTGTAATTTGGTTGTTCAATAATTTTCAATAAATTGTTGGGGTTTGAAACGAAGAAAATCGTTTTGAGATTTATGTGCATTATGTGCATTTGAAAATTGATTTCCAATGTTTTTTTTCAGTGTTCAGTATTGATTTTCAAGGGAGAAAGAAGAAGAGAAAAAAACGGAAGTTTTTAAATACATATACGATTTTATAAAATCAGATCAGATCAGCAGTAAAAATGCCGTGCTGCTGACCCCACTGTATTTGTATATGTACATATGTGCATGTACCTACATTACGTTCCATCAGTTAATATAAGTATATACAAATATGTACATGGGGTTACTAGTCAGTGAGATGCAAGTGACAACGGTATAGTGTTTGTGGAATATACTGATCACAATAAAACATTTAGTTCTGTACATTAGTACTATACATACATATATGCAAAGTAAATATAAAGTCCAAAACGATGTACATAGTATACGTAGAATAGAAAGTGTTTGTCATCAACTACATACATATGTGTGTATGCATATGTATATATGTACACATGCACATACATACTTACTATACACACAAATATGCGTACAAACGGATAGATTTCCATATTAAGCATGTACATATGTACATATTTGCATATTTGAATATTTACATATGTACATTGTACATACATACGCGTACGATTTGTTAGTTATAGTGCAAGGATCAGGCAGGATAATTAATATTACTTAAAACCTAAAAAACTACGACCGCAGTCCCTGATTCGCCTTCCACGTTTCGTTTGAAAGTGAAAACATGTAAATTAATGATTATTCCGCAAGAGCAAAGACTATACAATCCAACATTGTATGGTCTTTGGTGAAAGGTAAGCCAGTGCATATTCGTACCATAAATATAGTGGAAGAGGGCCGAAGAGATGTTATCTTTTGTTAATCGGATTTATTTGCTAGCTAAACTGGGTAAGAACAAAGATAATCTCCATATCAAATTGCTCCCGATTGTAAAATTTACATTTTTACCCAATTCGAAAGCATAAGTAGGAATCTCAATGAAAATCTCAATGTAAAGCATGGTTTCTTCCCTGAACAAATAACAAGAATTTGAATAGTCTCTATGTACATGTATGTACATATGTATAAAGCATACATGGTAGATATACTATATCCACACTGCGAAATTGATCGTATTTGGAAATCTGCACCTACCTACTTCCTACGTTCTTTATGATTCTGGACTTAAGGGTTACTGATATGGAGTGGCAAAACTGTGAATGCACTCAGCCAAATATGACCCTATCGGATCACTATGTCATAGGGCTTTCAAAATAACGCTCCAACCGCTATGCTACATAAAGCTTTGACTCCCTGCGCTAAACATTCTTCTTTAATGGTTTAGGGGGAATACTTATTTAAATATGTTCTTTTGTTGGTCTCTTTTCCTGTACCATTCATACTACAACAAATTTCAAAGTTAAACAGGTTATGAAAACATAAACACGACAAGCGAAACACTGTTTGAGTTACCATCTTCAAGTCATGATTTTTAGAGCCCTGTAGAAAGCAGATTAGTAAGCAGGTTGCTGGTTTACAATAGGAGATTCAGGATTAATCAAACTGCAAGATATGTGACATACTCGTATGACATATAGGTACAAACTACTCCCCGCCAAAGACAACTTTCATGCAATACCTTAATCAGATTTACGCTTCTCTATCGGAACATTTTTATTTTTCATGTATTAAGACCGCCCATATTTAGTGTGGGAAGCTATTCATGCAAAAAAGGTATGCAAATAAATTTCAAACTATAACATCATAGCCGTGCTTATAGCAGGCCTTTAACCGCTTTTTAAATCAATTAAATTTTTAAACGGAAGTACTTTGAAGAATAATAAAAACATGCGCCGTGCTGGGTTCTCAGATTTGGTGGGGTACTTTCTAGTGTGGTTGGAAGTAGAAATACGAGTATGCTATTTTCCGGTCTACTGTTTGTTCGATTCCATCTTTTTATTGGGGTTGCTGTTAGGTACATATTTACTATAACCAACTGTGGACATAGATAGCTATGCTCAAGTGTTGTTCGATTAAAAGTAGTCTTAGTATTGAAGCTTCAGATCTCATATATATCTTCGAGAGGGATTACTTTTGTATTTCCTTATATCGAATTTTAATCTCATAATATTCACATTACGTATCTGCTTATTTAGCTGTTTAGCTCATCACAGTTTTAAACAACAAATTGTCCATATATTTCTTTTTTTGCAATTCGGCTCTTTTCTTTGCTCTTAGGTCCAAACGAACTTCGAACAAAACTTGATCCAAGGGGAAACACACATAAAATGTATTTGAACGACTGAGTCTACAGCTATTAAGACTTGTTAATATTGCTATCATGGAAAGGACGGCTTTATTAGGATGCAAAAAATACGATCCATGCATGCACCAGAGCTTCATAGCAAATAAAATACTCATGAGCACTGGTACCACAATGAAGACCCCTCATGTCGTAACTATGTAAGAAACATCTGAAAGGGATACATAGCAACCATCTAGAAAGGGGTATGTGGAGAGCCATCGATCGTTAATCATTAATCGGCGGCAAACGATAGATAGGCGTTGCTAATAGTGCAAGAGATTATTTAAATATTTACATATTTTATATACATTATTGTGTATGTGAAATGATGAATGTATGCTATGCATGTGTGTATGTTGTTTGCATAAGTGTGAGTGAGTGGCTCAACAAATATCAGCTTTCCACTTGGTGAAAGCGGCTCGCCCTTCGCAAGGTATTGCTTTGGCTATGGGTAATTCGCCTTGCGTGAACATTATTATTATTATTATCTACTTCATTTATATTAACTGGAGGATCGATCTGAAAGGGGTTTCACAGCTTTGATAGCTTTATTTTAATGTTTTAAAATAAAAGAAGAAAGAATAATTATGATACTTTCACAAGTTCACGTACATATACATATGTATGTATATATGTACATTTAAATAATAATATTGTATTCAAGCGGACGTGTCGGAGCAAAAACTTTTCGAATATTTTACGAATGCAGTCACATACGAGTATGTCTCGTATGGAGTATGGAGTATGGAGTACAAAATAAAAACTTAAATTTGGTCTGCACTGAAATCTAACTGAAACTTTCATCAGGCTGCTATAGAGGGAACAATGGGTCGATGTAAAACGAAAAACCTCAGCAAAATTGATTAATGACGAACAACAACTACAATAAATTATATTGATTCAGTGCCGAAGCATTTTCCTTGTTTGGTTTTGTTATCAATGGAGTATGAAAAAATGGTCCAGTGGGTCAAGTGGCGAACCGAACAAAAAAATGCATTTATTACTAAATGAAAACCATAAGTTGTTGTTTAAAAGCGAAGTGGCTTTAAAAGTGTACCTGTAATTGTTAGTTTGCATGACCATTTAGATGTTCCCTCAACAGTTGCGTGCTCAGCCTGTTCTAATGAATCTATGTGTGTATCTGGATCCACACCGAATGTCATCCTTAAATTAAAATCGATTACGTATATGTGATTCGTTAATTTGAAGACTCTATTTAAAAGCGTTAAAAATATCAACACGTTAAGGGGAGTTGTTGGATTGGCAATGGCTAGGCGGGTCATCTCACAAGTAATGGTTTCTCACGATACCTTTTACTGTGCCTCTGCAATACGTATGCATGTACATATGTATTTATAGCGCTTCCTTATTCAGATTCTTAACCTAACCTAACCCAATAAACAACAAATTCGAGCTAAATAAATTCTGTATTCTTCCTTTGCGGTGCTCTCTCTGGTCCCAATAGTCCTCTAGGTCGGTTTCGGTTATTAGAAACATGTACATTGTACATTTTTCATATGTACATATGTATGTCGATGTTTGAGTGTGACAAGCACAGGCACACTAGCTGAGTGTCTGTTTTTGAACATTAAGCCATCCAGAGGTCCAGGTCAGGTGCTATATTTTTCTATACATTAAATACTAGAAAGTCAGCCATTACTATTTAATTACAGCTGATGACAGCTGATACAGCTGATAAGCTGATACTCTTTACAATCTCTTCACATACGGATGCACGTACACGACGCTTCGTGTGTCCTACAACAGGCAGAAAAGAAAACAGTAGTTTTCAGATGCACAGCCAGAAATACGTATACTGATATGTACATATATTTGTATATGTGTATATATGTATGTATAACTTATTACGTATGTAAATATATACACATACATATATAGTATATATTCACATATATTGACATATTAATGACCTATGCAAATGTGTATATTTATATTGCGACATGCATGTTACACATTTTGCACATACATACATAAAAAAAACACAGTTAAATACAACCACACGTACATTATTAGCTATCATTACAATAATTGTAGCACAGCTGTGTCATTCGAATGCAAAATGCGACTGCAAATAAATTCACATACACTTAAAGTTAATTTGAAACAGAAAAGGAAGACGTTTATCAGTTTAGTTTGTGTAGAATCTATCTCAAACCTGTGATTGCTATTTTGGCCGACCATTTGCTTGTGCCATCCAGGACGCTCTGTTTCACAGCCTTCATATGACCGGTGTGACTCTTCTCCTCAACGCTGAATACGGCTCTAGTGGATGAATGCCAGGGTAGAGTTTACTATCTGTTTTCTTTTTGTTTCTTTCTTTTAAATGTTTTTTTTTGTGCTTACAAATGCAAATACATCGCGTTTCCGCTTACTTCCATATATACATACACATCATACATTTATATGTATATACAATTGAGTTACACAAATGTAGTTATACCCCCATTGAAGCTAAAACAAGCTACGAGTAGTAAGAGGAGATGAACTCGGCAATCGGTTGCCCGTGTCCCGTGTCCAGTGTCCCCTGTCCCCACCGCACATATCCGTACTAGTCAAAACCATTTCGTATTTATAACCTTACCTAATCAGCTCAAAAATTTCGGGCTTCTCTCGCTCGCGTTGCTTCATGCGCTCTTTCATAGCGGTAATAATGGAATTGGCTTTGTCCTCGGCCCCGTGCTTTGAACTCTTCTCGGCAGCACCTGAGAGCAATTTCACTGTTAGCTTAGTCGCATCGCAAGGCTTTATGCGAAATACTTACGCTGAAGACAATCGGCATTCAGCAGGTCCTTGCATTTTTCATGGCACTTCACGCCGCATTCCGTGCATCGCACTCCCTGACGCGCTATTCCCCAAAGTAGGCCTTCACATTCGTAGCAATATGTTGGTGACGTGGCCGTCCACAGCAAAAAGTTGTGCGGGGTTGTAGATGATATGGGATAAATAAGAGCCTGCAGTGCTTTTTTGTACACGTGCATTTTCTGTATCGGGATTAAAAAAGCTACGATTAAAATGGTAAGAATTGTATTCTCGCTCTGCATTTCGTTATGCCAAAACATTTGGCAAGAAAATAACATCGCAGCATGTCCAGCATGTCCAGTATGTCCAGTATGTCCACCTACCAGCTCTTCATCATTAAGCGTTGCCCGGGGCACGGCTGATGTGAGTCCGGCATTTCGTTTTGTGGCGGCCATAGTCTGTAGTCGGGCATACAGATAAATTAGATTAGGAGGATTGTTTGTTTGCTTGATTGTTTGAATGTTTGATATTTGCATAAAGCTGAAAGTTTTTCAGAAGTGTTGCGTATTAAGACATTCAAAACGAAGGTATCTATGCTACTTCAGCCGATATCTACTGCACATACTTGGGTAAGTAGAAGTGAATGTGTGTGTATTTAATTATAAGATCCAAGAAGAAGGCGAAGCAAATTCAAATTCAAGCAAAATTCAATGAAAATTCTCAGTTAGGTTATTATGTAATTAGGGTGCACAAAACGTAATTGTACGATTGCGGCATGATGATGGTTACTATTAATTAATTAATTATCTATGAATCTATGAATGATAATAATACTCGTATCTATCAGAATAACTAACTATGTATATCGATTCGAAATTATATTTCAAGACTGTTTTGTTTTATTGGTTTAGTTTTCTGGATTCTAAATTTCTCAATGCAGGCTTATGTGTTGCATGTTGTTGCATGTGCGTATTTTAGTGTTTTACCAACCGTGTTCGTGTTATATTTATGCAAATTCAATAGAACACTCGTACATGTCTCCTTTACTGTGTGCGTCTGCTGTTGCTGATAACAATTGATCAGAAGAATCAGAAATAAATTATTTCGAACGTTGCTGTAAGTTTCGCAGATACAGCAGAAGACTTGACTCTAAATATACCTAACACCCAGAATCGCAATTTCCAGCTTCCAGATGCAATTAAGTATAATCATGTTAGCAATGCAGCCTTTCATTGAATTTATTTGGATTGGAACGCAACGGATTTCAACGAATACCTTCAATATTTCAGCTGGGTAAACTCTGGGATGGACTCACAATAATACGCCTTAAGAATTTGCAAAGAATTCGTGTTGTAATGATGGAAACCGACTGATGCAGTATGATATGAATACTTTTACATCTGTCAGTGTTGCAATGTTTTCATTGCAGAGCTATGAATGATTTTCGATGCTTCGTAGGCAAGTTGGCAAATTGGCAAATTAAATTGGAAATAAAACTGCATTGCCTTTCCTTACACAGCATATAGACTCTGGAAACAGCCAATGGAATAGGGCTTTATAATTACACTCTGGCTCGCAATGCACCACATATTATGTCTGAAAAATCCATTTGTATTGTGAATGAGTGGAATAACTATTCTAATATTATAGTGTTTGTTTGTTCGGCAAGAAAATTTGAGTGCGTTGTGTATTTATCTTGACAGGAACGGAACCAAAGAGCTGCACCGAAAACTCGTGAATGAATGTGATTGAATGGAGTGGATCCTTGTTCAAAAGTGCTCTATAAATACTTCATAAATTTGAATGTAAGCACTGTTTAGCGAGCGGAAACAGCTTGTTGGAGGTTTTTGTAATCTTAACAATACAATCCCACGGGTGACGGGTCGATGGTACATACATCTGTATGTAATCGTACTCTTACAGATTGATCGTTTCTAATATGATATAGGTGTATGAATGTACCTGTATACTCCTCAAATATAATCACAAAATTAAAAATTGCGAGTCACGTTGAGTTGCTCAACGAAATTCCCACAAGCGAACAACAGTCCTTCGCGGCGGATGAAACATATAGAGATCATTCTATGTTAAATCAATAAAAACCCCCCTCCATCTATACTATAAATTTGTAGAAAAAAATCTGTGTGTAAGCGGCTATCTCCGCAACGCGTGCACCAAATTGCATGCTGTTTTTTTTTTAATGATAGCCAGAGAATGTGACCTAGTAAAGTTATAAAAGTTATAAGAATAAAAAATCTAAGTTTTAGGGTAACAGTTTATATTTCAATTTTGGTTCTCTTCTATTTTTCTTTGCTGCCCGGGACACACAGCTGGATGATGCTGGAGGGGCTGGTGCCGAAATTCAAACGGTTCGATAGCTAATGACAGCACTTAAACTTGAGGCTAAAACCCTAAGCCCTAAAATCTCAGCAAAGTTTCAGCAGTTTCTAAATGTCAATGAAAAGGTACATACTCGTACATACTCGTATGTATGTAGTTCCATGTGTACATATGCATGTGTGTATCTGCTGTTTTTAAGTCTGGCTGGTAGTTTAGTGTTTTAGTGGAGTCTTAAGAGTAGCTCGTGATCTACTGTGCACAACTACATTAAAAAAACAACAACAAAAATACTGCACTGTGGGATTATTTAATTTGCATGTGATAGATGTAAATACTTTTAAATTGAATAACTGCTAGTGGGAACTTGTTAAAATCTACTTTGGAACAAAAGTCTGTAGTTCTATACCTTGAGCACCTGCAGTCCAACAAATCATCGTCGAAAGAAAACAAGATTCATTTATAAATAACAGTATGAAAAGTGGCATTAAAGATAAGTATTTAATGTGAATCGGTAGTTTCATCGGCAGACAGGTATGGGATGGGATGGGGTGGGATGGGATGGGGTCAAAAGAACGCTACAAACAAATCGACATATCTGCACACTATCTATGCACACGTATATATGTCGCACATTTTCACATATGTATGTACAGTGTACATTGTACATGGTACAAACGTACATACATGTACGTACATACATGTACGTATGTAGCAGCTGTGTAATTATGTCCGCTTGTGGCAGTGCGAAGAGCGTTAAAGTACTCACCAATTCAGAAACAAGGGGAATAGACTTTCGACGGGGCCGTATATCCGGCATACTGTCGATATTGCTATAGAAGGGGTTATCGCCGGGATGTCCATTCGTACGTATCCCAACATCTCCTGTTCCACCACCATTCTGTGAAAGATTTGTTTCCTTGTTATTATGTTTATTATATGTATATACATACATATAGGCATGTAGTTTTTCTTACATAGATATTTGATATCATAAAATAAAAATATACAAAACGAAACAAAGTTTAAAATTAAACGGTTGGTTAGCACTGAAAGGCGTAGCCTATTTCACACCCACCGGCCGATCCATCGTCATTGTATCAGTTTGACATTAAATAATAATTTAACTTTAAGTAAGGACTTAAGAAGAAACCCAATTAAAATAAAAATATGCATGATTGATGGTAAATGATCAGTTCCCGTATATTAAATAGTGAAAATAGAGAACATTATTTGATTTACTCGTTTAATATAACCATGTTCATAACGATTTGTACCTACATACAGATATTACGATTGGCATTACCTTCTCCCTGTCTTTGGTCATTTCTTCCTCTTTAATTTTGTCCTGATTGTTCTTCTCCTCGATCTTACGCTCCTTAAGAGTTTTTAACAGCTGCCACTTACTGCTGCCAAGACCCGCCGTGGCGCCATTGCTGCCCACCGCCTGGGATCCCTCGACACTCGATTCCTGACTTATCAGCTTCATGGACCGCGGCTGAGATGAAACTGATCCCCTCGCACTCTGAGGGGACGATGTCTGTTTGTTGCATTGCTCAATGGATGGTTCTAGCATGGCTACTGACACTGGGTCGTACTCATTCGGGGGCATTGCATTGAACATGTCCCCTGATTGTTGGTTTTCAATTGTTAAGCGATCGATTCCAGCCGCACCACCGCTTCTGTTCGGACTCTCTGCTGCCAGGCTCAAATCCTTTTCCATGTCATCACTCATCTCGGCTGGCGTATCGGGTCCCGATGTCGCGCTAGATGCCGATGATCCTTGAAATATTTCTATGGAGACATCTTTGTCCTGCTCGGATACCGATACTACGTCACTGATAAAACGTGGGCTCTGCTCGTACTCATTTTCATTTTCTGAAGCACAGGAAGAACTGGAACTGGCAATATTTTCAGCTGCAACTATGTGTTTATTCGTTTTTTGGATACGTTTCCGCTTTTTCAGTCGCTTCGACTGCTGTTTTTTGTCTTTGCCTTGAAGCAAACTTGCCACTTCCCCTTCCCCTTCCCGAGCAGCCACCACGGTATCCTCATGAGATTCCATATCAGATGTTGCCTGCAGAAAATCGCCGTTGACATCCTGCCAAGCGCTATGCATGTCACAGACAATTTCGAACCTGTCCCGTGCTGGTTTTGTGAATGCCTTTGTTAATGCTTCCCCTGCGTCGGCTGCAGTACTGCCATACAAGCTACTGCCATAGTGGATTTCTGGCTCTAGTCTGACCGCGTGCCTCAGCTCATCCAATACCTTGGACATCTGCAGCCTTGCACTTTCATCCGGTGAATAAATATGGGCGTGCTCCGCTTCTTCTGCAAAGCCAAAGTTTTCCCCGGGTGCTTCGCTATGCAACAGCTGTCCAATCTGCGAGAACAACACTTGATTGTCCGCACTTTGGTCGCTGGTTATGTTGTCAGCCTGCGCTGCTCGTTGATGCTCCAGCTCCTCGAGCTGGCGAAGCTCATAGCAAAAGTATTCGTCGTCTGTGTCGATACTATCTTCGGTGCTTTGGCGACGAGAAGACGAGAGTGTGCGCCCGGAATGCTGACTACGACAGTCGTCATCGTCCCGTGACCCATATCCCAGATTGCTTGGAATGTCCAAGGATTGCTGTGCAACCCAGACCCCACCTCGGTTGTTAGTAGCCATAGTCGCAGTGGTTTTGGTTGGAGTGCCTGCCGTAGAAGCTAGTGTAGGTGTAGCTGCGACTGTTGCTATTGCCAGTTGGGCTTGCGGGACTGGGACATTGGATTCAGTGTTATCAGACACTTCGATAAAGGGAGGGGAAACGTCGTAGCTCTCATCATCAATATAGACTGAGCTTACTTTCTGAAGGCTCGCCTCTGGCTGAGCAGCGTAATATGCGCCTGCTGAAGTGCCTATTGCCATCTCACTGGCTTCCAAGAGAATCTCTGGCATCTTTATAAATATGTCAGCACTATTACGCACTTTGTCACGTTCCAAAAGCTCAGACGACGTGCATGGGACAGCCTCCGTTGGGGTAAGCTGTAACTTTTTGAGGTCCCCAACGACTGCGAACAGATTGGGACAGGGACTATCCATTTCAGTTCCGAGGCCTCCATCACAGACGACGGAGTGTTGGGATGGCAGTGGCACGTAAAAATCATCATTATTATCGTCATAATCATCTTTGTGGCTTTCGGTTTGATTTGCTCTCCCTTTAGCCCCCCCAATGCCACCAAATATACCTTTTGATTGTTGATTTGTTATTTGGCACTCATATAAAGAACAATCCTCGTTATCCGATGAAGTAAAGCCTGGCAGATCTAGTTCGGTATGGGACATATCGGAGCCGAGGCGCAGGACACTGCTGTTCCGTTTGTAAGTCTTTGCTTTCTGCATTAAATTGTTCATCTTAGATGTAAATGATCGTTTCTTCGGTGCTCCAGTACCAGTACCAGTTCCAGTGCCAGTACCAGTACTAGCGTCAGCTGCACCTCCAGCTGAGTCGGAGTCTGACAGACGTCGTACAGAGTGCGGAGCCGTTGCTTTTTGTATGAGACGCATCGGTAGCTTCTGTAAACGTTTGGATAGCTGTCCGTGACTTCCGTTTCCATTGGAGCGCTTATACGAAATAAACGGATACGAGCCTGCCTGGCCACGGGCTTGTCTTTGATTGCCTTGACTTTGCACATCACCGGGTAAGGACTGTGATCGATTGTACTTAGCTGAGCGCTTTAGCTTTAGATTTTCTGGCAACAATGTGCTCAATTTGTTCCATACCTTTGGTGACTTTGTGGTAACCGGTGGGACTGTGACTGTGACTGGGAAGGGGACGGGGACTGGGACCGACGACATTTCTCCACACTCGAACCGTTTCGCACCGTTGAGGTACATCTGGGCTGAAGCACGCTGACTGACTGTATAATCAACTGCTGGAACATGAACAGCAACTGGAACTGGAGCAGGAACTGCCACTGCACCTGAAACTGCAACTGATGACGATGGGAGCATGGGAAGGGGAAAATTTGAATTGGTTGCTCTATTCTGAATCATATATTGTGATTGGCTTTGCTGCTGATGCCCCAAGTAGTCCAAATTGTTGCTGCTGTTGTAGTCGGTGATACTGTTCGAGGATGGATAATACACCAGTCTATCCGTCAAATGTGGCTTGCGGCATTGTTCTGGGACTTCCACACGGTCTGCACCGGATTTTTCGAAGCTATACTTTGATTCGTTTACATTGAGACAACTGCTTATTCCGGAATCCGCCCTTGGATTCTTCCTGAGGGATGGCTTGGGCGTAGTACTCGAAATTTGGTTGGTTAGCAGGTCCGGCATACGGTCTTTATTATCTAATTGTTGCGTTGTAACATCTTTTTGATCCCGTTGATCCCGTGGATCCCGTTGATGCTGTTGATTTTGTTGATTTTTTTGGTCCCACTCTAGCATTTCATCAACGGTGGAAAATGGACCGATTTGCTTAGCAGCCTCATTGACATCGAATATGGATTGGTTTTCATATGCAGAGCAAATCGGGATATTTTTTGAAAGCTCGTGAATGTAGTTTAGGTTCTCTTCGGAAAATTTATAATCACATTGTTTTGGGCTTTGATTGTCAGCATCAGAGCTATTGAAATTGGAATTTGTACCTGAGGCTATTCCAGGGTATGCTAGCTGGAAAGTTTCAGTGCTTCTTTCGTTACTTCTGTTAGCAAACAGACTACAGTTCTGGATGCCAACGGTTACCGGGGAGTTCGGCGACCAGCCGCTCATCGAAGATAGCCCTGAATCGGACTTGGCCTGTTTCTGTTGATGGGCTTCGATTGCTCCGCGGAAAGTATTCTCTGGCAACGACGCATCCATGCCTAGATTGTCATTCGGCGCTGGAGGTGGAGGACTGGGACTAGATCGACCTTGATCCATCATTAATATATCGGTAAACTCAGCCGTGACCTTATGTTTGTCCGGATTTTGCAGATGAAGTAGGAACAGCATACTATTGTGACGTTCCAGGCTTTTCTTTAAGGACTGGATGTACTCATCCTGATTGTAAATATTCCTCGAGGAATTTGACAAATTATCATTTGTTCCATGAGCAACACTTAGATCCCAGTTGCTGTTGCTGTTATGCTGAAAAGTGTTATCCATCCCAGCATGGGCATGGGCATGGGCCTTGTCCACTTCCGCTCCATGACTCTGTACTATTTGATCTATTTTTTTCTTGCGGTTTATTTCAATCTCTTGTGTCTCCAGTAGCTTCAGTTGTTCGTCCAGATCAGAATTGTTTCGGAGTAGCTGTGCACTAACATTGCCCACATTTAGTTTTGCTGTGAGATCTCGAATGGAGGACGTTGGATTTAGCTTTGACAAAGCCTTTGAAGTTTTGTCCACCGTATCCATGTCTTTGTCCTTGTCCTGGTCCTTGTCCTTGGCCCTGCTCTTGTCATCGTCCAATGAGTTGCCAACTAGTTTCTTGAGCGTGTCAATATTTTTATTGAACTTCTTCATTACAAGAATAAACTTTTTGTCGGCATCCGTGATGCGCAGACGTCGCATTTCCTCGGCCAAGGTGACAGGGTTGAGTAGCAGTAGCGTCAACTTCTTATCGACGTGGTTAAGTCTTTGGAAAAAAGTCTCCTCTGCCCAAATGGTCTGCCGTATTTGACCGATTTGAGCGGCACTCAGTGACTGCAGTTCAGAAATCTTATTGATTTCACCTATCAGAGTCTCCGTTATGCTGTCTAAAATAGTTGTGTTGTCCTCGTAGAAACAGCCGAAGCTATTTGTCTTTCGCCGATTGTCACTTGCACCGGGAGTTATACTCGTGTCCGTTTCAGCCCTGCCCTTATCTGTCGGTGCACAGCTGCTGTCGAATTCGGTCGAGGCGGTGGTATAGATGCTTCTAGCCGACTGGGACTGCGCCAGAATGCACTTCAGATTATTTATCATTTCCATTTCATTTTTATGGTGCTTCTTTTTCCGGTGCTTCCTTGAGTCTCTGCTAATGTGTGTGGTGGATCGGGCACTGAAATCAGTTGTCGCTTCCTTTGTTGCGTCTCTACTGATGCCTGTGGCATCTTCCACCTCGCCCTCATTGATCATCATAAAGGAAGACGTTGAGTGCTCGTGAGCCTCCGAGTGCTGCAACAATGAGTCCACCTTGGAAATCTCCGTGCTCAATTCGTTGTCACGATATGCCTCATTGAGTGTCTTATAAAAGGATTCGTTCATTTCATTGTTGTTTGCGGTTAGCAGAATCTGTGTTCCTCCAGTATCCTCAATGGGCACGACTTGGTTTCCCCCTTCGCCCGTTTTAGAGGCTGCCAACCGAAAAAACTGAACTTCCTCGATAAGGTCGTCGAGTTCATTGGAGACGTTGCTGGTCTGTCTGATAGGCTCCCCTTCCTGAACTCTTTGGCCGTATGAATGGGTCCTTTGGCTCTGGCCTTGGCTTTGGTTCTGGCTTTGGGGCCGCTCTATACTCACCATTTGTGGTAAGTTGAGAAAGCTGTTGGGAGTGGATAGAACTGCTGATGCTGAGGCCGCGGCAACCTCAGTCAAAACCCGTTGTCCGTTCAGAAATTCCTGTAGCAATTCAGCACGTGCGTTGTTAGCCAGAGCTTGCTGTTGCTCATAAAGTATTAGATCCGAATCAGAATAAAGCTTCTTCCGCGACTTTTTACGGTGGATGTCAATATCAGACAGCCAAACGTTTGCGGCTCTGTCGCTCTTCACGAAATTGATTCCCATTTGTTCGATATCCAGATTGTGGTCATCCAGAGTTCCGCTGTCGTAGTCAAGGAAAAGCTCATCTTGATTGTGTTCTAGTGCACAAGCAGCATTCATAAATATTTCCGAGTCTCGGTGTCCCATCAAATTTGTGGGATCAAGTCCGTCTAAGCTGATCATTTTGTCGTAGTCATGCTCATGCTCAAGCTCAGACGGCGGCGCTCTCATTTCCATGTCAATATTGACGGTACTTTCGTCCATTTGCAATGGCAGTGAGAGCAACTGCTCATCTGTGAGAAATTTGGTTGTACCTTCCATGTCCTCCTGATGCTGATGCTGAAGCTGTTGCTGCTTTGCGGCTCTGATCAGACCCATCAAATTACTAACCACCGACTGATGCTCCACTGATATGTTCTCGAGCTTCTCCAATCGAATCCAAATTTTGCCATATTCCGTGGAAAGCAAATCCAATGCCCGCCAGGCGAACTTCAGCTCTGTTTCGAGCAAACTAATTCGCGTTGCAATTTTGTCCATATAATCGGAGATTATATAATCGGAGTGTTGCTGCGAATTGTATATCTGACACAGCTGCTGCTCGCTTCTAATCGACATCATGCTGCCATTAGTGTTGTGCGAGTGAGATTGAGATGCCCCCAGGCTTAGCGGCGACTTGCTGCACTGTCCCAGTAATTGTGGTTGTGGTTGAGGTTGAGCGGGAGCGGAAGTGGGAGTGGGTCCGGTGCCCAAGATTAGATGATTTTGACGATACTTTGACATTTGATCTACCTTTTGTAGGAGCTGGCTCTGGTCCTGGGCCTGGGTTTGAGATTGGGAGTACAAGTGGGACTGGGGATGGGACTGCGATTGCGATTGTGGTAGGGATTGTGTCTGGTGCGGCATTGCATATTTCGTAGATAGCTGATTCTGTTCCCTCAGCTGCTGTTTTATATGGAACTGACTCTTTAGAGCATTTTCCGCTGCAGTGTGCTGTAGTTTCCCAATGGCGATCTCAGATATCGAGTGCTGCACTTGATGTTGGTAGTGACTAAATTGGTCCGGGACCCCAGCATAATTTTCAGCTAATGACGCCAACGGTTGCGGCGCATTCATCGTATTGGCCCGAGAGGCAAATTTAATATTCGACGTTGGCGATTTTGATTGTGTTGGATTCAACGACATAATGCAAACTCCACCTAAATTATTATAGCTTTAAAAGTCTTCGATCTAGGATATAGTTTATAATACATACGTTGAGTCCAGAATTCAAAGTCGACTTAGCTGAGAGCCTATATCCACATTCAGATCTACGATATTTGGACAGTAATTCATACAGATACATACACACATTTATGAACCTCAATAATGTAAATACTCTGTCAGAGCTGTGCGATTGAATTCACTTGAAATCACCTACATAGGTTTTCACTCTGCCATTCTTAGTAAAGTTAAAGTATGTTGTATCGGATCGGATCTGATTCGATTGGATTGGATTGGAGTCATACGGGACGGGACAGTACGAGCATAACAATTATAAGAATTAAATGCAAGAGTGTACAGAAATTCAAGTATTTCCCTTCTGAATACTCGTATGCGGCAGTTTGCGGCCTTTCTAGTTTAAAAGAGTTGACCATTATTGTTGCTTGTCGCCCGTTTGTGACTGGATGTACAATTTCTAAAGGCTCCTCCTCTGAATAGGCCATTCAAAGTTCTACTAAAGGGGCACTGCCTAGAAGAATTTACACTATCGTACTACTGTTGTCGAGGGCGCAAGCATAAATACTCAACAAAACTTATTGGAAATTTTCAACACTAGTTTTATGAATACAATGTCTATTGCAATGGCAGACTATTTGTTGGAATTTTCAGCGGAGAAGAGAAGTCTTTGTACTCTTTGTCGAGTTTTGTACATATGTATCTGACTCAATTCATCTTTTGCACAAAATTATGTATACGCATATCGTTGCCGTTGCCGTTGCCATTGCCATTGCCGTTGTGGTCACTTGTATCCTATCCTATTGTTGCATGTCAGTTGGGTGAAGTTGGGTGCCAGCGAATACCTACTTCGAATTATTCGAATAAATTTCGGATTTTAATGCCGTTTGTCCCAGCACACAGCACAGCACACACTTCAGATGGGGAAAAGCAATTTACTGCGCACAAACTTATGTGTTCCGATGCGAGTTGAAAAGCGTTGAAATGTGTACTACAACTTTGTAAATTGCTCTGTGCTCTGGGCATTTCAGTTCACCTTATAGATGGAGTTACTGCTACTAACTAAGCTTGTGTGCGAGCACATGCACGTACACTTCCCTGCAAGTGTGTGCGAGACACCCTTAGAACTTGTGGTTTTAGTACACATGCGAGAGGCAAAATGTCAAAATACTTGTGTATACTGGCGCAGGCACACATGCCCAGAGAGCGAGTCTGACAGCAGCAGCAGCAACAGCAACAGCGAGAGAATCAGAATGAGAATCAGGTAGAAGTGCCTACTGCGCATGACACGTTCTACACCAGTTTGGCCTAGTCTAGTCGGAAAGTTGTTGTGTATCCGTATCGTACCCACAATGATAAGCTAGAAACTACTTGCGGAGAGTCTAGTTACCCCTGAATAAAGTTAAAGTGTGCTTATTAGCCCGGCCTAGCCTGCTTTTCAATCGACTGTACCTGTGCTGTGCTGAAAACCTCAAGCTTGGCGATAGCTGAACCATAGATGGCGCCAGGAACAAAACCCACGATTACCTAAACCGCAGCACAGCAGAGGCCATCATTACATTAACACCATTAAAAGTGCTTGCAATACTTATGTTGGTTAGCCTATTTTATTTTCTGCACATAAACTTGGCACGCCACGCACAGAAGAGATCGTCGCTGTAAAATTTCCCTTATCACATATGTACATATAGAATTGCTCTTGAAATTTTGCGGAGTATACTGCTGTAAAATACTATACTACATAATGAGCAACCCGATGGGGAGAGAGTAAGTGAATAAAAACATGGCACGTGGCGAAAGGTTTTAGTATTAAAACACACGATTTTTGTTTACTTGCTCATCAACATTTTTGAGTAGAATAAAGTTATTAGAAAGTAACGTAATGAAAAATTTTACAGAAAAAAATATTGGCTGCCTTTGTAATGAAGAAGAATTCCACCGCAATTACAAGTGTACCGTAACAGTCCGTCACAGATTATGAAAAGCTCTTCTATGTAAAATATATGGTATTAGCAGAACAAATTAGTTAACTGCATTACTTTTCTTTGAGCATTTCTAGCCTACTTTTGAAATAAAACATAAAACAGCAATATATTAATTTCTGTCTTTGTTCTGAGACGAATTCTATTTGTCAGGTAACAGTCCTTTTCATCAAAAATCAAACATGTTCAAAACATGTTTACATAAAAATAAACAAGGCTACAGAGAATAAAAATTCGAAATAAAAATCTACTCGAACTGTTTTGCAACTTCCCACGGGACGGGTATTGGCGCAACTACCAAAATGATTGTGGCCAAGTATATATTGTCTCGTCATATAACATAGTCAAATGTGCTTTAGACTTTGTAGCTACATTCAATCGTTCGGAATCAAAAATCACCATCGAAGAGGCAACAGATTGCGATTTTTGTTGTGATTTAGCTTTTGGCATAAATGAAATTTACTTTACTACTTCCATCCTTAAGCTACAAAATGTTGTCCTACTTGTTAAAGATAGTGAACCAGAAGAGCAGACTTTTTCGAAAGCGTTGCGCAACTCGAAACTCGAAAACCCACTTCCAAATTTGTGTGACGTAAAAGTCGTTCCTAACTCTTAAATACCTACGCGCACAGAGAAATCTATTTGAACATGAACATAAAGTCTCAATACAGATTTGAATATTTGAGTGCATATACAGTAAATATTCTAGTTAATTAGGTGTTTTCCGATAGACAATCCATATACAAATTGGTTTAAACGCATCCATTAAATATCGCTGTATATGTAGAGGTTAAGGTACTCGTATAGTCACTCGTATATTCACAGGAAAGACTTACGTTTGGTGCTTTACTTTGATATTTGAGCAGTATGCTTAACTTGCGGGTACGTTCCGCCACGGATGGACTCATGTTGGTGTGGTTTGAGCAACATACTCGTATCATGTTGACTGAAGTTCGTACAGCGCGTTCCAAGTGTAGCGCAGAACTGTGAAAGCCGTCATTACTAAATTTGTCCACCTCAACTGCGCTATCAGGTTTATTTGTAATGGTCTCATGTGGGCGGCTGCCAAGCCAAAAGCTGTTGGCATGATATATAAACGGTGCAACCTCAGCCCTCCACCAACGACGTGTGTGCTCGATTATCAATACAGGTTACGCTACGCTACCCTACCCTAGCCTGCACTACGAATAAATTACGAAGAGTGCGGGCAAAAGCGCTCACATGTTACCACTACGACAAGTGAAAAGGCTGTGGTCGACCCCTTTGCACTGTTGAACACAAAACAAGATACATAATTCCAACTCCACCGTCACTGCCTCACTGCCTACCGACTACTTATACGAGTATATTACATTCCTGTACCGATCATATCATCGGGAATATGCACATAATATATATATTAACTTAAAATGTGAATTATTAAGGTGATCCGCATATATTTTCAAATTTGTTTCATTTATTTTTGGTATATATATTTGCTACCCCAAATATACCAAATGTAGGTGTAAGGTGTAAAGGTAAAATGTGTACTTTGCATACATTTGTAACCAGTTTTAGTCTTAAGATAGCCGATAATTATTAACAAAAGGAGCGGAAGTGTTGTGCGCCACGGCAAGGGAAGGGCCGCGGTACTCAGTTAGTTCTCTGCGTGATCTCCCTCTTGCCATGAGAGATTGGAATAACATGCAGAGTTATGTTCTCATGTTGAGTCTTGCTCTTTCGTTTATCCTCTTTCGCCCCAATGACCTGTTTAATTAGAACTTCAAACTTCTCTTCTCTCGAATTCCGAAATACACTTGTAGCAGGGGATATCTCACGAGTTTGGATCCCCATCCCGCGGACGGACGGACGTACCAGACAGACAGAAATATATGTACATGTGTGTACTTATGTATTTACACCTTGAGTATCGGGCATAAAAGTCATATACAATGAAATACACATTTTTATCAGCCTCATGAATCATGAATCAATTGGATTGAACATACACACATATGTAAATACATATGTAGGTATATGCACATGGCGTATGACTGTATATATGTATACCTGTCATATGTATATAACTGTGTAAGTTAGCCCCAAAGGATATTCCAGATATTCCAGGAATTCCCATAATTTTCGCACGTCTTTTGTTGCTACATCTGTCAGGTACATCCATAGATCCATACATACATAGATCCACATCTCCAATGGAGAACGTATGTAACAATCTGACTGGTACGCACCCAAGGCAAGGCAACCAACCGCTGGGGCAGCTAATTATTATTATTATTTTTTATACCCGTACTCAAAAAAGAGTTAAGGGGTATATTAGATTTGTGGTGAAAGTGGATGTGTGTAACACAGAGAAGGAAAATTTTCCGACCCCATAAAGTATATATATTCTAGATCAGCATCAATAGCCGAGTCGATAGAGCCATGTCTGTCTGTCCGTCCGTCCGTCCGTCCGTCTGTCCGTCTTGTTTGACGCCTGGATCTCAGAGACTATAAAAGCTAGGGCAACCAAATTTGGTTTCCAGACTCATGTGATATCACACTGCTACAAGTGTATTTCAAAATTTCGCCCCGTCCCTTCCGCCCACACAAAGGACGAAAATCTGTGGCAGGCACAATTTTAAAGATACGATAAAACTAAAAACGCAGTATCGTAGAGAATGCCCATATCTACCAGATTGCTGAATATGAATCAGATCGGATCATAATTATAGCCAGAATGAAGAAATTAATTTTCTGTTGGTTCCCCCGACTCCTCCAGCCAGAGACACACTACTCATTCTCTCTCTGGCTCGCACACTCTGCCGCGTTCAGTGCGCGAGCAACCCCTAGAGGAGGAGATGTAGAATATAAATGGTACATCTATAATCTACATGTTAGATGTAAAATATACATTGTAGATGTAGATAACAGTTGTAGCAAAAAAATGTAAAATGTAAAATTTTTTTTTAATTCTAAAATTCTAAAAAATCATGCTTCAAAATGCTTTACTAAATATTGTTGAATAAGTTTTACTTACATTAAGCTGCATGATAATCTTGTTGTAAGCCCAATGCCAGCGTTGCCGAGCTGTGACTTCGGCCTGTCGCATCACTTGCATGTGGCCACCGACCACTTCCTCTGTTTCACCCCGCATGAGTGGCTTCTTCTTCAGGGACTTCAGTCTTTTTAAGTCGGCGAGTTCGGCCAGTTGATCGTTTACGTCTTCATCTCCAGGGACAAGGTCGGGTGACATTTGTTCCGCCGCACAGTCAACTAAATTTGATTCCGAATCTTGTAGAATGCTGTTCTGCTTTTGAACCGGATGATGTGTTGGCGTCAGTTGCAACGAAATATATTCCGGCTTGAATTTGTCTGTCTTTATCTGATTAATAACCTCTTCGGGGGTGTCTTTTCGAGCTCCGACGCCAGCAAGGTCGATTTTATTAGCCTTGCTCCCTTCGACGATACCAACGCTCCCGCTGGAGCTTTCATCTAGATAATTGCCACTGTCTTCTTCACTTTGGTAGTGTTCGTAAAGAAAGTCATCGTCCTGTCCTTCGTCAATGAAATCTAGTGATGATTGATTGTTCGATAGCATCATTTTGGTCTGGTGCTGCTGTCTTTTGCTGGCGCTGCCGCTGCTGCTGCTGCTGCTAGGTTGCTGTTGTTGCTCTTGCTGTCTCTGCTGTTCTAGATATTTATATTCATCCTCCTCATTAAAGTAATCCTCCCGATAGTCATAGCCACAGTTGACGTGTTCATAATAACCGTTCGGCTGGCTTGACGGTGTCGTCTGCTGATGACCCATGTAGTAATCACCCTGCTCACTATCAATGCAATAACTCGGTTCTTTGCCGATCGCTATATCCATATCATCTATATCTGATTCATCATCAAAGATCTCAGTGGGCATTTGTTTGATTAACAGCCCCGACTTACCATTGATGGTGGGCAGTTTTTTGCCGGTGGATCCTGCTGGCGGCACCGCCACCGGTACCGGTACCGTTGGCAATATTTTTGCCCCATTTGCAACCATTTGGGATTGGTCTACTCTTGCCATATCTTCACGCTGGCCTTGGTTGCCATTCGAATAGAAGTTGGCGAATAACTTGCCATCGTCAGGGCTGAAGTCATGCATTTTGATATTACTATTCTCGTAGTCATCGCCAGTATTTGAGTAATGGCTCGACAGTAACTCCTGATTATTCAGCTGGTTGTTGTAACCGTTGTTCACGATTGCATCAAATCCAGCGGAGTTCAGTCCCATTTCAGCCTTCGGCGGCTTACTTGCACCAGGCGAGGACAGAGCAGACGCGTCACCCATGTTATTGGTACGTGCCGCTGAAGGTGGCACTGACGGTTTTTGTGTTACAGCTAATGCCACCGAAGAGGCGCCTTGATTAACTGCTTGGGTTGCTGATTGCACAGCAGCCGCAGCCTTTCCAAAAATAGATCCAAACATTCCACCACTGCCAGTCGTACCGGAAGATACACTGGTTTTTGTCGGTGCCTCAATGTGATGGGATGGAGTACCAACGGACTCGGTAATTTTTGATTTTGAAGCCAAATAATGAAACGCGTCGGACGCTATTCCGGGCTTCATATCACCGGGAATGTCTTTGTATGGCTCGTTGTAGCTGTAGCTAACGTCGCTGTTGCCTTCGACTGATGTTGGGTACGAATAGGGACGTTCCGTGAAGCCATACTCATCATCCTGGTCCAGCATTGCTACGCTCACCACTTCATCAGTCGAATTGAACCCGTCATAGCTTTCCACATAGCCATAGCCAGGATTTGCATATGTTGTTGAGCTGGGTGCGACGACTGCATTGCTGTAAACGTGGGACTCATTTACGGGGCTTAGCGTCCCACTGTCGGCTGTGTACGTGTATGGCTCCCCAAGTTTATACTCGTAAAGATTCTCTTCAAAGTTAGCTCCCATACTGCCAGCACTAACATCCGAAACGTTTGCTGTTGTGGTCGTTGGTAAGGCAGTAGTCGCACCTGTCTCCTGTTGTGTTTGCTTGCTGGAGCTGGAGCTGGCGCTAGAGAGCAACCCACCAACACTCGGCACAAGCTTGGATGCCAGGCCAAATCCAAAACCCTTTTTACTGGTTGCGCTAGTCTGTTGCTGTGTTGCTTCCACGGTTGAGCTCACACCACTAAACACGCCATCCAGTCCTCCCTTGAGACCCTTGGAAAGCCCCCCTAGCACGCTCGTTGCCGCTGAGGCAACCACTTTGGCCTTTTGTTGCGTTGGCGTTGGTGACTTGTGGACAGGCTTATAATATCCACCCTGGCCCGAATTCAGGCTCTGGTTTGGTTCAGTGAAGCCAACGGGATCCACCTTTTCATTGGTCTTGTTTACAGATATGTCCCTCTCTTCTCCGATGGCCATTAATAAGCTGTTCTCTGCCTTGTTTGACTTTGGCGCGGCAGTTGAGCAGGTTTCACTCTCAATATGGGATATGGAGGCAGTCAGTACTGTTAGATCGACATTGAAACTATCGTAAAAGGTATCATCAAACTCAGTAGCTATGGACACCGATGGCTCGGATGGTTCCGCTGGCTCGAAGCCAATGATACGTCGAAATTGAGAGTCTACTGAACATTCTGTGGTGGCAGTCGGTGCTAACGTTATTGCATTGTCCGAATCGTCAATTCTTGCGACAGCTCCCGATATTACAAAATCTGTGTCCGACTCCTGGCATGCAACAGGAAAACTGCACTCTTTATATGTGTCCAAATTAGGAGCTGTAAATTCGGTCAAATAAGACTGCGAGGGAAGCGTGCTTATGCTAATGCTTGTGCTTGTGGCCGTTTTTGTAATTTCAAATTGTGTATTTTCAGTCGAAACAATGACATCGGCAGCCACTGAAAGATTGGCGTCAGTTCCAGTTCCAGTGGCACTGACAGGGGAGCTGCTGCTACCAATCTCCAGAAGGGGTTGCGGCAGTTCGGGCAACTCAAATTTCTTCATATAATCGGTGTAGGATAATATTGGAGCTGTTGATGAGGTCGACGTTAGCGTTAACGTTAACGTGGATGGAGAAGGTGAAGCCGAAGCTTCGCGGCTGGTGATAATTGGCCTCACTGCAGAGCTAGATGCAAAAACAGTTTTTGTGAACACATCGTCAGAGTGGCTGAGACTGTGACTGTGACTGAGACTGTGACTCCAACTCGCAGTTGTGAATATGTCGTGAGAATAATTTTTCGTTGGGGATATTGCTTCGGTTGCATGTTCTACTAATTTGCTAGTCTCGGTCGGTTTGCTGAATAAATGCGAATATGTGGAGAGGGGTGAGGGTGAGTCACTCAAATTTGATTTAATCGGTTGGGGTGGCGTTATAGTCGGGTCTGCAGGCTCAGCCTGAGCCTGAGCTGTTTGATAATTGACGGAGCTATTCCTCGCCACAGAAGATGGAATGGATGCGTCCAATGATGTCCCAGGTAGGTTGAATGAATCAAAGAAATCATCATTTTTGACATGTTCACTGGCGTATGAGGAATCTTTTGTTTTGGTGGTGCTGAAAGCAATGGTGATATGATCTTCTTCTTCATGCTCTTTGGAATAACTAATTGTATCTAATGTATAAGGCTTTAGATATTCAGATATGTCAAAAATGGCTGCATCGGGCTCGCTAATGTGGGTGGATGTCTCCTTCATGGACGCAGCTGAAATCTCTGAGCTTGTCACTGGTTTTATCAATGATGGCTCCATTTTCAGTTTCATATAAGAATCAGTCGATTCTTTTTCAGGAGTGTTGGCCATTGGCGAATTCTGCAGCTGCATCTGCATCTTCATTTGCACCTTCGGACCAACAGTGCAAGGAAGCTCCATTGACGGACAGGGATGGGGTTCTAAGGGTACTGCAGGTGATAGTGGCCATGATGTCAGCACCATATCATTTTGGGACTGTGTCACATCTACTTCATTAGGTTCCTGGTCCTTGCTAAGAAAGGCATAATAAGGTAGCGGGGCTTGGCTTGTGTGGCTTAGTAAATTGGTGGTTGTAAGTATCGATGAGCGTTCCGTTTCAGTTTCGGGTGATGAGCGAGAGGCTGATGTGTTGTCTAAAGAACTAAATGGTAATGATGCCACTGCCACTGATGCAGGAGCAGTCGACGAATTTAAATTGGGATGTATCTTGGAATGCTTTTTGGCCAGGACTTGGGAAGTTGGCAACTTGGGGAGCTGCTTCGGACGATGATTTTTCTCTGCGATTGCTGCTGAAGATTGTAATGAGAAACCTGAACCTGAACCTGAAGTTTCATCTGAGGCTAAGGTAGCGGTTGTATACAATGTTGATGATTTGTACTGTGGCGTTGGTAGAAGTTTTGGCAATTTTCTAGTTGTCGTCGATGTCATCGTCATAGCAGCGATGGGAGCACTAGTAAGAACTTCCCCACTGCAGAACTTTGTCTCTGACCACCATCCTGAAGCTATTGCAGTGGCATTGGTACTGCTACTGGTACTGGCACTGGTACTAGCACTAGTACTGGCGCCTAGTAGAGACTCCGTAGTTGTAGTTCGCTCCTCTGTTTTACTAGAGTTCTGAACTGGCACTCTAGTCTCACCAGATGCTATTACAGACGCCGTTGTCATTGCCATCATCAGGGAAATTTTACGCTGCTGCTGTAATTTATGTTGTGCACTAGTACTCGTGGTTGGCGGTGTATCGCTGTACGTTGACAGACTGTCAGCATTGTAGTTGCTCTCCTGGTATTCACTGTAGTCTAAGGGCAACATAGAGGTGTAAGGCCTTGGCATTTGTCCTAATGCGTCGTACGTGCTGGTCCCAGTGGGCACTACAGGTGGGGCCATACATAGTGATGTCATGGCTAGGCCACCCACAGACGGATCTTCTTCGTATGTCGAATCTGCATTTAAATCAAATAAATGTTGACTTAAACTTGAGCGCTGCGCTGGTCGTGCTCGTATTCTCGGCAAGACACGCAATGGTGCTGCTGTTACCCTACTATCTTGAAATGTTTCTGCATAGCCAGTGTGTCCGTTAAGGTGGTTTTCGTAGACATTCTGGAAGGCGCCTGAACCATGGTCTATTGCACTATCATTGTCATGTGCGTTGGGCAAGCAGGCACCATGGTGTCTGGTGGTCTCTCGTTGCGGGTACATATACATACCTTCCAGGTCCAGATCCAACTCCATATCCATTCCAAAGGCCCCGCGAACCGACGAGCCCCCGTTAGCGGCACCGTTACTACTATCATTTTGATTGGCCGGCAGCAAAGGCAATAATTTAGTTGAGGTACATTTTTGATTTCCATATTCAAAGCCATATTCAGCTGTGATAACCGTATTATTTCCATCCCAGTTATCAGTAGCTCCAGCTCCTCCTTTCGCACCTTCCTTATGGCTTTCCCTACCATAGTAATCTACATAGTCGTTATTATAGCTGCTATCTACATGTGTAAGTTCTGTCTCACTGGTCCAAATCCGCTCGCTACCATAACCTAGTGGTTGGCTTAGTGGGTTTCTTAGATCACTGTACTCATCGTAGTACTCTGAGTTGTCATTTACTCCATAAGGATTATTGCTGTTGTTTGCTTGACGACTGTTTGTTGATAAGGCATCATTTTGTTCATTATAGAAGTAGTCGTGCGGTACATAATGCTGAAATAAATCAATCCGATTATAATTTGTGTCCCATCATTTTGGCTCTGCTCTGTTCTGTACTTTACCGTCATATTTTAAGGTTTGTTTGCTCCCAGAAGAGTGATCTGGTACCGTTTTCCGAAAGTCTCTGCTCAAAACTGATCCTATAACTGGGTGGCATTGTAGCGTCGCCCTAGCATCAGAAAATACACATAAATACCTATGGATATATTACGATGGAAATACCTTTATTAAATATCAAAGGACTATTGTATAAAGATAGATCCATTAGAAACCACAGAACCCGGACAGGCCACTTGATTCATAAACACATTCATACATGCATACGTACAAAAATACATACATAGATACATATGTATATGCAGCGATAGTATATGTACCGATTAGTCTAGCTTAGATGTCGATTACCGAAACATTTCCACGTTTTTTGTGTTTTTGTTTTGTTTTTAACACTCTACTAAGCACCACACACAGCACACGTTATATGTGCATTAGTATTTGTATTTTCATTTGAATTTGAACTTAAGTAGTTGATCGTCATGAACTGGCATAGCCTTTCAGTGTATATGTACATACATATTTGATATACTTAAACAAGTGCATTCCAATTGGCACAGACCGATGCACAAATGTATGTACACAAATGTTTGCATGCATACATATTTACACAAGTATGTGGATTATTTCGTAGCATACCACTAGGCTGGGCTGCGCACCCACAGATTTAGTTATTCACATTCACATTCAGTTCAAGTTATGTTTTTGTTATTCATCAGCATATATATATGTATGTACATGTATATATACATATATATATATATTTATGGATATGTTTATGTATGTAAGTAGGTTTTTAGACCATATTGCATGTAACAGGCCATTGATTTGTATTTATTTAATCGCATTTTTGAAGAGTTCTCAGATTTTATTTGATTCATTCATTTCCAATGGATCGGAATTGAACCATTTGCGGTTTTGATTTGATTGAATTGTGTTACACTAAACTTTTCATTTTAAGCGCAAATTAAGAAAATTTGTAAGCACCTTATTTATAAGCTTTTGCGCTTTTTAGCTTATGCGTTAATTAATAAATCTTCCCACCATTTTGAAATTTCTTTATTTGTAACTTCGTTTTTCTTTGTACAGAGCAACTGAAAAATGATTATTTTGTATTGTATAATTCGTATTGAGTAAACCACACCGGTCATGCGCAAAAGAACAAGAGAATGACAGTAGCGCAGCTGAGAGCTTAGAAATCAACGCTATTCGAAGAGAATTTTACAACAGCTGACACCCCTGAAGTGTTGCCACATAACTGATATGCCAAATGAATAACAGAACAGGCATGAGGCACACTAGGTCCTTGAGCCCCTCCAGCTAGAACCGACTACTTTCTGCAACAACTGTAAGATATCGGATGTACGTTACTCGCCACCCCATCAGGTCAGATATATGTAATTATATTACGCACTGCTTCCGTCAAACCAAGCACGTTAGGGACTTAATCACTTATTAGTTTTGTGTAGATGTGTGTAAAACTAAGAAGGAAGCTTAATTTGTAGCTTGACCTAAAGATTTAGTTCTATGAATAATGAAAAAAAATTTAGTTTTTAACTAGAGGGAACGTTGGGAGTCGTTTCTGTCGCCGCGACTCTAAATATTTTAATTGTTTACATTTCTTTTTTCTAAATCTGCCATCTACATCTACAATTTAGAGTAAGCCTCTCCTCCGCCAGAGGGCGCACGAGGCAGTGTGTCACAGAGAGAGGGAATGAGTTGGGGCTGCAGCAATGGAAGGGGGTGGGTTAGCAATTGAAAATTAATTTCTTCATTCTGTCTATAATAATTGTGCTCTGATCCATATTCGGCATTCTAGTAGATATGGTCATTCTCCATGATAATGCTTATTTGGATTGTCGATTGACGGGCAAAATTTTTATGTAACAGAGTTTATTGATGCAGATCAAGAATATATTGAATATGCTTTATGGGGTCGGAAACGTTTATGTTACACACATATTAAAGCGAGTCAAAGTCATTTGACGAATATTTCCAAGTGGAAAGGTGGTAACAAACGCGCAAGATCAAAGATTAATATATCCAGATCAAAACCATAATTTCTAGCCGATATACATATGTAGAATTAACTCTTTCATTACTGTTTCGTGTGAAGCTCCTCCCAAGCCGCATGGTATCATTACAGCCAGACGTTAGAATTAGTTGTTACATTTTGTATGAATTTTTATCATAGCTCGAAAATGAGCTACTAATGCCTTTGTAGAATGAACGTGTTCATTAGTTTTGACTAAGAATTCATTGTTTCTATCATAAAAGTTTAAAAAAATAATTAAAATGGGACGTGGAAAGCACCATCAAAAAATTGATATTGGATGGAAAAACTTACAGAAAAGTTGGTCGATTGGTAGGATGCTCCAATAAAATGATTAAAATCGCGATTAAAAATTCACCTGTACGTGAATATCATGGAGACAGTAATGCTAACCTTTGCAGAATATGAAATGCCGCACGTATCGATCTTTTAACAGATCAATGACCCAAAACACACCAGCAAGAAAGCAAAGGAATGGTTCAGGGCAAACTCTTTGAACGTTTTGGAGTGGCCTGCACAGTCGCCTTACCTAACAGCCAAGATTACCTAAGCCAACCACCTAAGATCACTTTGGGAAGAAAGTAAAGAATCCTGGTCCAAAATTCCCCTAAAACGATACCAGCACTTAGTTGATTCCATGCCAAGACGCTGCGCAGCTGTTGTTGCCAATAAAGAACACTGTACTAAATATTAAATTATGCATATAGATTTAGTATTAATTGTTCAAAATGTTTAACTAATAAATTTGTTGCTTAATGGTTATCTTTTAAATTTGAGATCCATTTTTTAAAAGTGGTGCTATTTTTTTGCCTAGTTTTATTAATTTTAATAAAATTCCTTAAATAACTTAAAAACGTTACAAAAAAATATGATTTTTTTTTGTATTCCCAGAGTAAAAGTCTCCCATTTCTAGAAATGTGCTTAAAGTTTCCTTTAAGTCAAAAATGTGAGTTTGGCAAATATAAATTCCTTGTGGCGGTGGTGCTATTATTTTTTCAGAGCTGTACATATACCGGATTGGTGATATAAATATATGCTCTACAAACCAATTCTAGCGCTTACGTATAAAATATATTGTATAGATTAGATAAATACTCACAGATCACAATTTTCCCGCTCGTTTGTTTTTATACCCGTACTCAAAAGAGTTAAGGGGTATATAAGATTTGTGGTAAAATGGATGTTTGCAACGTAGAGAAGGAAACGTTTCCGACCCCATTAAGTATACATATTCTTGATCAGCATCAATAGCCGAGTCGATATAGCCATGTCTGTTTGTCCGTCCGTCCATCTTGTTGAGCGGGGTAACGACATAAGTCCGCGCGACATATCTCCGCCCATACATTTTCCGCGCGGAGATATGTCGCCTTCACAAAGGACGAAAATCTGTGGCAAGCACAATTATAAAGATACGATAAAACTAAAAACGCAGTATCGTAGAGAATGCCCATATCTACCAGATTGCCGAATCTGAATCAGATCGGATCAAAATTATAGCCACAACGAAGAAATTAATTTTCTGTTGCTTCCCCCGCCTCCCCCTGCAAGAGATCCATTACTCATTCTCTTTATCGCTCGCACACTCTGCCGCGTTCAATGCGCGAGCAACACCTAGCGGAGGAGATGTCGAATATAAATGGTACATCTCTAATCTACATGTTAGATTTAAAATATACATTGTAGATGTAGATAGCAGATGTAGCAAAAAATTGTAAAATGTAAAATTTTTTTTTTAATTCTAAAATTCTAAAAAATCAGATGCTGAAAAATGTATATACTGACTGAGTACGGGTATAAGTAGAGTCGCGTCCCCAGAAGCGACTCACACGTTCCTTCTCGTTAATTTTCTGTTCACTGAAACCCGTAGAATCCGTTGACCAAACCCATCGCTTATGTATAAATATTTGTAAGTAATGGTATATTTTGTTTAAACTGGCAAAATATTTTATCTTTCCATGCTGCAAATTCCGTTGCATCTCTCTCGGTCTATTTCCATCAACGAACTACCGTAAAGTTTGATTTTGCGTTTTCGGTTTTCTTGTGTCTTCCAAACTGAATCCCATAAATCACTCTTTGGGGGTGGTAAGTTTCGTGGTAATGAACAACGTCTATAAACGTTTAAACGTATAAAAGAAAAGTCGTTTTGATTCCACGGATTCCTTTGATTTCGAACGACATGCCATTCGACTTTAAACGGTTACAGTTTCCAGTGAGGCTAGCATTTGCAATGTCGATAAATAAATCTCAAGGGCAGTCGCTAACTGTTTGTGGCATTAATCTTGAAAATCAATGTTTTTCGCATGGTTATATGTCGCCTGTTCCCGAGTCGGAGTAGCAACAAAACTATTTATATGCGCGGCAGAGAAAAAAACAAAGAATGTAGTTTATCATAAAGCATTATAATAATAAACACTTTCTTTCTGAAATATTTTTTAGTTAATTATACCAATTCGAAATCAACATTTATAGTTAAGACAGCACAACGTCTGTCGGGTCCGCTAGAAATGATTTTCATGTGGAACAAACGGATAAAAAGGGGCAGCTAAAAAATTAGTATACTGTCGGAAAATCGACGGACGGGTCGAGACGAAGTTCGCCGGGTCCGCTAGTATATATATAAAAATCTCTTGTCACGGTGTTTGTGGTTGAACTACTCCCAAACGGCTTTTTATGAAATTTTTGTCGTATGTTATGTAGGTCTGCACATAGGTCTTTAAGTACTATTGATATTCATATGACAACCTATTAAATTTTAAATGTGATTTCGCGATTTTATTTTTATTTGATCAAGTACTAACTGACCGCGCGCTTCGATGCTTACTAAATGCATTTAATGTTTAGGAATTCATCGAAATTAAATAATTATAATCAAAAGAAACAAATTTACTTATATACTTAAACAAATTGCAATTTCTTCAGAACACAATTTTTTATACAAATAGTTTTTTTTAGGTTCATTTGTGGTTCTGTTACTGTTGATTAGCGACTTTTTTTAAGGGTCAGGGACGATTTCTATTTACAATTTACTATTTTAAGGTAAATGTGGGACCAACGGACGACAACGAAAATTTTGCAACAGGAAATGATATGTTTCTGGTGGCCATGTCGGACGGATGGATGCGGTTTAACCTTCGCCTGGTTGTGCTCCCTACCAAGCTTCTAGCTCGGACGTTCGGGTGGCTCCTTAGTTTGATTAGGTATCCTGTGGCTTGCTGGTTAATAATATCACCGACTGAGGGAACTCCAACGTAATCTGTTGTATTCTGCATACTTCCGTCCAACTGTCGTCAACTGTGTTGGCATTGCAATTGGGGGCAGCAATGTCCAGAACCCCAGGGATCGTAATTGGCCTTGGCTTCCGAGGCTTTTTCGGGACTTGTTCAGCCTGCTTTGACTGAGCCGGAGCGGAGGTGGACGGTTCATCGTTAGCAGGAGAGCTCTCAGGACCCAACATTGCCTCCGCTTCCGCGATCAGGACAGGGTTTCAAGAGACGAAGGCGAATCGCGGGAAGCTGTCGTTGTCAGAGCTGCACACGCCGTAGTAGTTGAGGTCGTCGTGTTTGTTGTGGCAGTGGGACTGGACTCAGTCCTCCTGCCTCAGTTCCTCTATTGACTCCATAGTTCTTGACGATTGCTTCGAAAGGTGGCATTCTGAGGTCACTCGAGTGCTCGTCCAAGTATGGGGAGTGCCATCCGATCGCATTGGTTTTTGAGCGACCTTGGTATTCGTCTGCATCGCAAACGGGATCCAATTCAAAATCTTCATGCATACGCAAAGTTTGAAATTTTCGAACTTGTTAAAAAACTATTTATTTTTATTGGTTTTTTTTTTTTTTTTTTTAGAAATTTCACATGTCTGCTTCCATAGTAGAGCAGAAAGAACAGTCGAACAAGATAACGAAAATGTGCGGGAGGGCATATCGCACTTGCGTGAATCTCAATCAAAGTACGAAATGAACAAAGTACGAAATTAACGAAGACGAGGACGTCGCCTTATATTAGACAATATCAGAGAAAATGACCAACCACCGTACATCAGAAAGTGTTGATTGGTGCTATGGACAATGTCCCTATTGTCACGCGCTCAAGTATGAAAATGAGTAAAGTGGTATGTGTAGGTATCATGAAAAGTAAAACTACCTGAAATTGGTGGTCTCATGGTGGAACCATGGCTCATGGCACGGATGCAGATTCACACATCTTCCTAAAATCCAAATCCATGCGTTAAAATTACATCGTTTGGAGCAACAATACTGCGGAAAATGGTCAACAATCCAATTTCACATTTAAAATTAAAGGACAAGTGTGCCACAAATTAGGCTTATTGCTGCCAAATATTTAAAAATTTACAAATATACTTCATGGGTGGTGAGGACCAAAATTACGCACTCGCCAATTGCGTAGGTGCACGTTGCGGTTGCCATAACCTCAAATCGGCAATAGCAATAGTTGGAGAGGTGGATGAACTACTTAATCAGCACAATTGAAATTATTCTTTAAACAAAAATATAACCTCATGCACACATTTTAATTTGGTTAGTCGACAAAATACGCCCTGAGGAAATAGATAGTGCAATTCTAGATTAGTATACTGATTAACTACTATTCGATATATTTACCAGAAACATGATTCATGGCCCATGCGGTAAAATGAATCGCAAAGCGTTTTCCAAAAGGTTTCATCAATGATATGATCAGAGACGTCGATGGATATGGGCATATCCGCCGAATGGTCAACCAGGACCGAAAAATAAAACGTTCATAATCATCGTATTTTTTTGTGTATACTTATAAAGAAATGTCCAAATTTTCATAATGCAATGGTTCTATGGCATATCTCAGTGGTTTTCATGAGAAAATTTGCCTGAAAACTTGAAAAATGTGATTTCTTAACTTTTAGCTTTTTTTAAAGGCATTTTTATATTTAATTATATTGCATGCAAAACATATGATATGTTTGCACTCTTTCTACCAAATCTCTCTATTGCAATCTGTTAAGAAGAGAAAAATGCATTTTTTTTGCTTCTTATCATTTTATTGTAATTTCTTCGCATTGAATGCAAGCAGGTGGCTGAAACTGCATGTGTAAAGTAAGTTTTGTGTAACTATTTTAAATATAAAAAAACTTTGAGGATACTAGGTTAGGTTAGGTTGAGGCGGCTGTCGGGGTTGTCAGAGACCCGACACACCTAGGCCGGTTTCGGCCCGTTGTGATACCGCATGTTACGTTCCCTTCTCCCTCGTGAGACCCTATTTTATCCATTATCCCATCCGGATGCCCTTATAAAGCTTCCGATTCTTCTGGGACTGATTGCAGACATGTCCGAAATGTCACCTAGAAAAGGAGCGCCCAAGTATTGGAGTCTCCTTCTACTGAGAGCCGGGCAGGAGCAGAACAGGTGTTCCACAGTCTCCTCCTCGTCCTCATCTCTGCAGCTACGACAGAAGTCGTTATATGGGGCGCCCAGCCTGTTTGCATGTGTGCCTATTAGCCAGTGTCCCGCAAGGGAGCGTATGACTGAGCTGCACCTACTCCTGCTGAGTTTGCAGAGCTCATCGGTGCGCTTCCTATTTATGTTAGGCCATGTTTGCCGAGTTATGCGACATAGTGGCACAGTTTGCCATCTGTCATTTATTAGTTGCTTAAAATGTTCTTTTATTTTGAGCTTGCAGGTGGCCATTGGCATACGAATATCCTCCTTATCATTGAGAAGGGGGATTGTTGTTCCAGCTCTGGCCAGCTCGTCTGCTATGCAGTTGCCTTCAATGTCCTGGTGGCCCGGGACCCATATTAGGCTGATGACGAACTGATAAGCCATCTCATGAAGAGATTTGCGACAGTTTGCCACGGTAGCCGAGCTTGTCGTTATCGCGTTCAGCGATTTGATTGCAGCTTGGCTGTCACTATAGATATTAATGTGAGTTGCCGCAGGGGTTAGTTCCTGAAGACAGCTCAAAGCTTCCTTGATCGCTATGACCTCCGCTTGGAAGACACTGCAGTGATCCGGGAGCCTGAAGGAGGAACTTATGTTCAACTGTTCGGAGTAGATTCCTCCTCCGACCTTGTTGTCCAACTTTGAGCCATCGGTAAAGATTCGAATGGCTCCTTTTGGACCAGGTGGTCCCTCAAGCCAGTTGTTTCTGTGAGGGATGATTGTTTCAAAAGGGGTATCTGTATACTCCCTCGGAACGCAGTAGTCCGTTTTTGTGGGGACGATTTTGTTTCCATTTAGGATGGACGCATGACCGGTGTGTTGTGACACCCATTGGTCCGAGTCCCTCAGACGGATTGCTGCCTTTTCTGCCTGCTCCTTACCTGCAAGGTCAAGGCTCTTCAGGCATAGTATGGCATTTAGCGCATCCGTTGGTGTTGTGCTCAGAGCTCCACTGATGCATAGGGCTGCAGTACGCTGCACCTTGCCTAGTTGTTTAGTGATGGTCCCCTTCGATAGGGCAGGCCACCACACTGCGACTCCGTAGAGCAGTATTGGTCTTACTATTGCCAGGTAGATCCATTGGACTATTTTTGGGTTCATGCCCCATTTTAGCCCAATGGCCTTCTTGCAAGTGCTCAGGTTCCAGCTAAGCTTTTTATCAATTACCAACCCTAAGTAACTGGCACTGTCGCTGAAGGAGAGCCTGCATCCGTTTAGTATTGGGGGGTTGAGGGACGGGATTTTGTATTTGGTTGTAAACAACACAAGTTCCGTTTTTGAGGGATTAACTCCCAGTCCACGCGACTTTGTCCATTCTGACAGTCGCGCGAGCTTCGCGGTCATTAGATCGCAGAGTGTTTGGGGGAATTTTCCCGAGAAGATAATGGCAACGTCGTCCGCGTATGCTAACACCTTGAAGCCCTCCCCTTCCAGGTCACACAGAATCTTATTGACTGCTATGTTCCATAGAAGGGGAGACAGGACACCACCTTGCGGGGTGCCTCTGTTGACATACCTTGACTGAGTGGACGATCCCATTGATGATGTCACTGTCCTGCATGTGAGCAATTGATCTATGAGCATCACCAAGTGACGATCCACTCCCAGGTCAGTCAGGGCCTCTGTGATGGCTCCCGGTATGACGTTGTTAAAAGCTCCCTCAATGTCTAGGAAAGCAATTAAGGAGTATTCTTTGACGTGTAGAGATTTCTCCACCGCCGAGATTACTTCATGGAGTGCCGTTTCCGTGGATTTCCCTTTTCGGTAGGCATGTTGAGCGCCTGACAGCCACTGAGGATTTATGGTTGTCCTCAGCTGCAGCCCGACTAGTCTCTCAAAGGTTTTGAGAAGGAAGGACGATAGACTTATTGGTCTGAAGTCTTTTGGGGTTGTGTGTGAGGGTTTCCCTGCTTTGGGGATAAAGACTATTTTAGCCTTTAGCCAAGCGCGGGGGATTTTTCCCACTGTCAGTATCTTCCTGAAGATACTATTGAGGATACTATTAACCAAACTTTTTATTTTGATTTTCGAAGTAGTGTACGTTCGCGACCGTAAGTATTTTTTTTATTTGTTACTTTTACTTTTAATTGTTTAACACGCATATAAATATTCGTAGATGGCTAAAACAAATGAAAAACAGACCCGATATCTCAATAAAATTAAAAGCGATCCACAAAAGTTAAATGAATTGCGCGAAAAAGCAGCTCAGAGAATGAAAAAACGCCGCTCAGCATTGGCAAAAAAGAAGAAAATTGTTCTATAAAAGATGCAAGAAAAAGCACGTGAAAGGCTGAGAGATTATAGAGAAAAGAAGAAAAAAGAAGCTCCACAAAAAGAAGAACAGGAGGAGTATACTTGTAAGCAAACTTTGGGGGAAGGCTATAAAAAAGGCAGAAAAGGCATTGCCAAGAGATTCCATTTATTCTGATGAAAATGTTAAATTAAGCACAGCTCGAACGGCCTATTCATTAAGAACCGAAATACCATAAATATTTCATTACTTTATATTGAATACAGCTTCCTTTTTCTTGTTATAAATAAATTTCTTTCATTTATTTTTTTCATTTTAAATAAAATTTTCTCTTCTTACTATAAATGTTATTACGTACATAAAATGGAGTAATAAGTTGGTTTTAAGGGAAATATGAACTGATTCAAGGGAAAACGTAAGGTGAAAAAATTTAAAATACACATGGAAAAATCGTACGTTCGCGACCGGTACTTAATTTAATGTTATTAAAACCAATGAAGATAATTCTATGTGAATATACTCTATAGAAAGCTACATTAATCCTCTTTTAAAGTCAATTTATCGTTTTAGAATATTCCGTTCCAATTCGCAGATAATTGCGTTTTTCTAGATTAAGTCAAAGTCGACTTCTATTTTTCGTACGTTCGCGACCGCATGTTTTTTTTAAATTATTTTAAAAACTAAAACTCGATGAACCAAATCATTTGCACTAAGCATAGAGCTAACAAAATGCTATTGAAACGCAAAAAAAAAGTCTTGGAAAGTTTTTGTTTTCTATCTTTTTTGTGCATTAAAAGCGTGCGAACGTACGTTCGCGACCCGCGGATATGCCCATATCCAATACATCGAAGAAGAAATATTGATAATGGTGCACAATCATTCATGATAAAAACCAACAACGTAGACATTAACATTGAAAATCGATTGGACGTACCAATCTGCTGCGCAAAACATACACAAAAATGTTCTGTTCTACAGTTCAGTGAAATGATATGAGTTATTGTCGAACAAATGAAAACCAAACCAATACTATCCATGTATCAATATGTATCAGCATGCTTCTCTCCCTCAGGGGTTGTAGTCCACTGTGCAGCATTAAGTTTCCAATTACACTAGTCAACACGAAATTTACGTGGTGGCCCAAAATGACTTTTTCTCCTAGATATCGGGATTTACATTTTTTAACGAATTATGTTTTTTATGGTTATATTTACATATGTGGTTTAGTTTTTTTTTTTACCTTAAACGACGCCTAATTAATGCGTCTATCTAACACTAAATATGTATGCCAAGAAAAATGTCGGAAAAAATACCGCAAAAAATTATCATATTTGAATTTGAATATCTTCCAGGCGTTAAGCTGCAGCTACAAAGTGTCAAGGTCGGATTCTTTAAAAAAACTAAACCATAAAAAAAACAATAATATAAAAAATTAAAAATCCCGAAATCTATCAGAAAAAATCAATCCACAGCGGGAAGAAAAATTCAATTTTGTCGTGTAGTGTTATCTGTTTTATGTTGAGGACGTGTTAAAGGTTTTGATGGACGATGATTCTGGCTGTTATTCAATCCCTCTCAATATATATTCATCGTTTAAAGAAAGGGAATGTTGAATGTTCATAACTAAATAGTAATTGAAAGGACATTTTTTTTAATCCATCTTTTGAATTATTTTCCATACCTATAACTATACCATTTACCTTACCCAATCAACTTAAGGTATATTAATATTGAGTAGATTTTTATAACTTTTGCTTAACATATTTCCATTGTTACCTACCTTTTAATCTGCAAATCAGAGTTAATCTAGTGTTTTCGAAGTAGGTTTTATATTTTTTAGCGGCGCACAGTGTGATCTGGGTGATAACGTTCTTGGCGACTCTTCACATGTTTGGTTTACTGGGCATTTATAATGTGAGTTTTTGTTGAAGTACTAGTTTATTTCGTTTTTTCCGATTATTCAGCACGTAATTTATTCCCGAATCGCAGAACACGACAGTGTTATAGGCTTTGCAAGTGTAGCTGTAGTTAGATTTGATTTCAAACTGCTAGATATTTTCTTTAAAGGCATATATGTCCATACATTCAATTTGTTAAGTGAATTACGCATGTGATGTATCCGTTTGTTGTTTTTCACCTTTAAAAACATTATATTTAAAACTTTATCGTTCTGTTCAAGTTACAAATAGATGGATAATCTCTTAGAGATAGAAACATAATCGATTATTCAGTTAAATCTATAAGCTGTACTGGGAAATTCTATTTTCACTTTAATCTGTTTTTTTTTTCACTTCCAAATTGGGATTCGTATAAATTTTCTAAATTCGCCTTCGCGTACATTTTATAGCTGTCTATTTAGTAGTCGTGTTATCGAACTAGACTAGCCAAAGCAATTCTTGTCCCTTTTTGTGGTGTTCTATAGCTATATTCTAAGAGCAACCATTTATAACTAGGAATTTCCTCTGGGTTCGCTTTATTTTACATGTTATACACTTTCATATTATTGCATGTACTTGTAATGCAAGGACCACAATATCTATTAAGATAAGTCCATATCGTATCATAGTTATACTGATAAAGAGCTCTCTTCACAAACCAGCTTCCTGTTTAATTAATTTTATTACAAATTTAAATATATTGTTTTTTTTTTCTCCTAACGCTCTGTCTGTGTCCACTGTGCTGCTTTAGTTGGTTTCATCATTGAATAATGAATTAAAGAAGGGATTTAGACTTTTAACAGCAACGCCTAATAACGAAAATAAAAAGCAAATCAAGTATCGATAGAAAGAGTTTTTGCTGTAACTTACCCTTCCCTGCGGATTGATCTTTTGAATCACGCCACTTACATAGCGACTCTTTCGGTATAACATAGGTATCATATAGCTCACCAATTAGTTCACTCAATAGCCCTAAACCAATCAAGAAATTATATATGTATATGTAAATGCTAAATGCACATGAATTTATTTTCATACCTCTAGGATGCTCTAAGCTATGCACCAGTAACTGCATAGAATAAAGGCATTCCAATTGATGATCTTCATGCGAGCCGATGTATCGCCGCAAAACTGGTATGCAAAACTTATGGAAGATTTCTGGCTCAAGTTTGTAGCTGTTGTCCTTGTAGACAATTGCAAAATTACACAACGTTTCAGTCAAGCCTCTAATAAATAGTTTATCAGCCACCAAAATATTGCCCTGGGGGAATCATCAAAAAAGGAATTTTGTTATTATTTACAACTACTTCAAACAACTTCGAGACTTACGTTACTGTAATCGATGATGCAGTCTGCCGTCGCACCTTCCTTTAGCAAATGTTCTATATGTTCTATCACATTTTTAACGTGCTTCTCTGGTGTCTCCCGCTGCTCAATCACTGGCGACTTCGACTCGTTTTCGACATACTCTAGTCTCTGTCTCAAATGATATATATATATAATTGAGGTTACATCTTTACATTTGTATGTCATTTATGTGACAAACTTACATTGGTCTCAATGAAATCGATAACTTCGTTGTCAGGCATAAAGTCGGACCAGTGCAGGTTGAACTTGGTCCACATGGAACGAGTGAAGTTCGGTCCTACTTCTCGTGTACAATATGTCAAATAGGTTTTGAGGAACTTTTTACCCACGTTTGATGGGCTGTTGTCTTTCAGATATTTGTTCCACAAATCTGATACCGTCAATATTTTCTTCACAATTAGTGGCCCTGCGGAGGAATCGATTAATGGACATGTCAGAAATGGAGGTCATGCTTTTGTATTACCGGCAAATTGCAGAATATACAGCCAGAGCTCTGGAATATCAAAAATTAAATCGTTTGCGCACTCGGCAAATTCTTTGTACGCCAGTCTAAAGTGATCCACGGAGATGTAGTTATTTTGTATGAGATGCGCCACGGTAATGGCCAGATACCGTCTGTACTGTTTTCCTACATTCGCCAGATGCAAATAATCAGTTAATATGTAGTACAAGAAACCACAACACATGTCCTCCGGTATCCGTTTCATACACCCAACTACAGTCGGAGTTACACTCTTGGAGGCTGCAGCCAGCTCAATCATTTCCGAGACAACCGCCTTGATGAGCTTCATGTCAGCATCACTGGGCTCGCTGAACACGGCCACCGGTGCCGCCGATCGATTTATCTGCACGGACGTTGTATCGGCACTGGTACTAGACGCAGCTGACTGCTGATCGCCACCTCTGTAAAGGCCTCCCACGTTGATAGCAGAACTTCCTAGTGAGCTTTGTGCCTGTTTGTGAATTGAATATTTATACAATTATTTATTAGAGGCCAAGCTAATAATTATATGATTCAGTCTGTCATGGGCAAACTAAAACACTTTAGTTCCGTTTTTTGCCCATGACCATGACAACCGATCCGATTAAATTACGTCTGAGTCCTTTCCTACTAAGGGAGTGGGAAAAATAAGCAGGATTTTGTTACCTACCTTGCCAGTAATTCGAACTGATGGAGCCTGTTGTGTATATTTTGAGTGACTAGCAGACTTCTGAACTGAAGAGTTTATCAAGCCGCGACCCTGCTGTCCAGCGCGAGAAGATGAATTCTCTCGTGATCCCTGTGATGATCCAGTTCTCGAGTTTATACCTAAACACATTTATTTTGAGCTCAATACCACGATAATGCAAAAAAAGTACCTCTATCGCCATAACGATCACGCTCCATAGATCCCTTGTTGTATGATCCCTTGTTTCTGGGGCCACTGCGGTCACGGTCACGATCACGATCCCGTTCGCTGCTGTTCTTATCCACTAGGGATGACAGCACTGCGAAAGGATTGGATGGCGTAGTTGTGGGAGCTGAAGATTGTTTCGCAGCATTGTGATTCCAAATAAATTGTGTGACACCACCCATTTTTTTGTTCTCTAAGTTTTGGCTTAGTTGTAAAGTCTGAAAAGAATCCAAAGCGATAACCAAACTAATTGACGGTGTAACAGGGAAGAAAGATATGCAATGATATGGGCGTTGGTGCGCTTTAGTTATTTATGATGCGTATGCAGATATCTTCATAACAGACTGTTATTTGAAAAGGGTTTAGAAGTGACTTTAAATCGAACCTTCTATCTACTGGAGTTTTGATTCTGGCCAAGAACATTTCAATTTCATTTTATACAAAAAAGTTAAGTTAAAGAAAACAGCTTCTTACCAGACCCTCCAGTTTGTTGCTATCAACCGCTTGCGAGCGGCTACCCTTGCTTGTTTGTACGTGCCATGTGTTGTCATCATTGTTTCCATTAGAATGACCAGCACCACTGGAGCCACTGCCTCCGCCCCCGTTGTTTTGTTGCTGGTGTCGCAGGTTTCCGTTGTCGCCGCGCTGGCTGTGGCTTCCGGAATAGCCGCCGCCAGAGCGAGAGTCTCCGAATCGAGCATTGCTGCGATCGTCTCGCTTGCCCGATCCTCCCTGGGACCCAACTGGGGTGCTACCGGAGAGCGGACCGAAGTATTGCAACGATAGTTGCTCGTTCTTGGTCTCCTTTTCTATTTGTCCCATTGTCTTAGGTGCCTCGTTGCGCGTCGATTGCCATTTGTTCTTGCGCAGATCTATAACGTCTTGGAGCATAAACCGCACGCGGGAGCTCACTTTGGCTCCGTCTTTGTCGCTCTTAGAGGCGATCGCCTGCATCCTGGCTATGGACTTTTCCAACGAATAGCATCGCGACGGATCCTTTGAGCTGACGGGGGTCTGTTCGAACTTAGCTCCGACGGTTGTCAGCAGCTTGCAGAGGCACTCAAGCATATCCTCTGAGTGCGGATTCAGCAGAGTATCAATGCAGGAGTATATGATCTTTCCAGTCAGCATGGATATCTTAAAGAGCTCCCCGATAAACCGAACCGTGCCTCCGGAGCGTCTGCGTATTTTCCTCTCTTCTTCCTCCAGAAATGCTTCAAGCTCAGCTTTTTCGTTCGGATCGCTGCATTTCTTTATCTTGTCCACAATTGGCTGCAGTTTCTTCTCCTTCGCGGTGCTCTGTGAGACGTTCTGTGTGAACTCCCGCTCCGTTTTGTCCAACAATGCATTCCGGAAGTGTGCCAGATTTGATTTCGTACCGCTCTCCATACGCTCGTCGCGAGCTTTCACCTCACTTATAAGACGATGGCATAACCTGGCATACGAAACTGAGAAGTTTGGTTCGTCGATGGCCTTCTCAAACACCAAGACAATAACCTCGTCCATCTTGTCAGGCGTATCAATCTTCAATTTGATTATTTCCTCGACCAGCGTATCGAACCGCTCGGGGGTAAGCTTGTTCAAAATTCCCCTCACCCGTCGCACCAACTCATCTTTCTCCTGAGTGGCCTTCACGTCTGCGCTGCTTTCAGACTTATTCACGCCTCGTGGACGCCATGCATTCTCGTTCTGATTCAGTTTTACGTCCTGATTCAGCGATAGGTTGACATGAATCATTCCCTTCATGCTGCTTCTACCACCGCCGCCCTGCACACCCGACATCGACACCTGCTTGCCAATGAAACCCCCTCCCGACTCGCTGTTGCGACCTCCAATCGCACCAACCATCGACTGCACTCGCTTGTTGTTGCTGTTGTTATTGTTGTTGCGGATGAACGACGGCATTAGGTTCGGTTGGGGCAATATCGAAACGTTCTTTACCTCCGGTTGTATACGCGAGGCCTTTGCCTCGCGCAGTTGCAGCAACTGCTCGCGATCGTACTGCTTCTTGCCACTGGGATTGCTGGGCGACCATTGGCCCTCATTGTAATTAATCAACGATGCTAAAACACTATCTGTGCCTCTGCCTGTGCCAGTGGCTTCTGGTTCCTGTTGCAATTCAATATCTGCTTGCAGTTTGGGATCGGCTGTCGAATCAGGCTCCGGCTGAGGCTCAGGCTGCGTGTCTGGCTCTGTTGGCACTGGATGTGCCTCAGACTCACGTTCAAGATCTTCTTCCGCGGCAACACTGGACTGCGACTCAAGTGCCAGCTCAGGTAGAGGTGTCGAATCCATTGCACCTTTTAGTAAAAGTTTTTTAATCGTTGTTGCTCCTACTGTTTTGGTTGGTCGGGTCTGGGTCTCTGTACAAATCTCTTCTGCTAGTGCCATCGGCGCTTGATCAGTCTCATCGGGGGCACTTTCAAAGGTTTGTTCCGGCTTTGTATGCTGTACTTCGCCCTGATGGGCCTGGCTTAGATCTAAGATTTCCTCAGCTGCAGCTTCTGATATTTCTGTCGATGGGATGAGGGTGTGAATCGACTTGGCTTCGACACAACCAACCGAAGCGGTATCAATGCGCGCCGTCTCAGACAGTTCAGCAACGTCTACAGACAGATGTGGTGCTGTCTCCGAATGCAGCAACTCGATTGAAAGGTTATCGGCGGACTGAATATCATCTGAAGTAAGGACAGTAGCAATGTTGGTTTCCTCCGATGCGGCGGATGGCACTTCCGGTGTGATCTGAGCAAGCGGCGGCTCCTGTTTACTCTGATTGGAAATGGACGCTGTCTGATACGATTGGTTTTGTTGGGTAGCGTCCTTGGTAGTTTTGGTTGCAGCGCCTGGTTTTGCAGCTGCATCATCTGCATCAGCTGGATAGAATAAATGACAGAGCAGACATTTGATTTGTTGATTGTGTAAGCTGTGCAAAATTTAAATATAACAAATAACAAATATTAATCCTTAATTTTGATTTATTTCGTATGTGTATGTCAAAGTGAAAATGTTCGCAACTGACAGGAAGCATTAATAGATAATATGAACTCAACTGAAATTTCGTTCATGTTTCAACGATTCTTTTTTCCTGTTGATGTCAATGTTAGCTCCTCATAAAAAAGTGTTTTTATGCCCGTACTCAAAAAGAGTTAAGGGGTATATTAGATTTGTGGTAAAAGTGGATGTGTGTAACACAGAGAAGGAAAATTTTGCGACCCCATAAAGTATATATATTCTTGATCAGCATCAATAGCCGAGTCGATAGAGCCATGTCTGTCTGTCCGTCCGTCAGTCTTGTTGAGCGCCTAGATCTCAGAGACTAGGGCAACGAAATATTGTTTCCAGACTCATGTGATATCACATTTCAAAATTTCGCCCCGCCCCTTTCGCCAATACAAAGGACGAAAATCTGTGGCAGGCACAATTTTAAAGATACAACTGAAAACGCAGTATCGTAGAATGACCATATCTACCAGATTGCGGAATCTGAATCAGATCGAATCATAATTATAGCCAGAATGAAAAAATTAATTTGCAGTTGCTTCCCCCGCCTCCTTTCTCGCTCGCACACTCTGCCTCGTACTGACTGAGTACGGGTATAAGTAGAGTCGCGTCCTCAGAAGCGACTCTCACGTTCCTTCTCGTTTTGCATGGAGTTGGGTTGATACATCGTAAAACTGATCCTATGCCCAATTTCAGGTATAAAAACATATTGACTGACAATTTGCAACCATATTCTAAGGAAAACATGTCCTTAAGGTGGGTCTTGCAATAGGACAATAACTCAAAATACACCTCAAGGCTGGTCAAGGCTTGGTTTACAGAGAGCAAGGTAAACGTTTTGAATTGGCCAAGTCAATCACCTGACTAAAACCCAATATACAACCTATGGGGAGACGCGTTGGCCCAAATACATTTCGAAACTCCGAAGAATTGTGGGAATTGGTCTCAAAAACTTGGTATGAGATTCCAGTAGAGACTTGGAGCAAACTAATTGCTGGTATGACAAAAATAGTCGCCAAAGTTATAGAAAATCAGGGTGGCTATATCAGATAATATCGTAGGATTAATAATAATATGAAAAAAGTGAAAAAATGTTGATACGCTCTGAGTTTTTGGCTTTGTAGAATTCCTGTACTAATTTTTTTTTGATATAATCGATCAAAAACTTTATATTTGAATATTTGTTATAACACTAGTCGACACAAGTTTTCCTCAAGGAACAGAACCCACTTTTTCTGAAAGATTTGGGGCTTAGAAATGGTTTGATATTTTTTTTCTATGGCAGAACTTTTTTTTAAGAATTTTTGAAAACTGTTTTATTTTGTAAAGCTTTTTTCAGAGGTAGCGCTTCTTTTTTTCACATAACTCCATTATCTTACGTCTGGTTGTTCGACTGAGTTTTTGAAGTCAAAAATTTCGTCCTTGGAGTCCCCTCAGTCGGTGACATTATTAACGAGCAAGCCACAAGATACCTGACCAAACTAAGGAGCCACCCGAACGTCCGAGCTAGAAGCTTGATAAGGCGATGGTTAAACCGCATCCATCCGTCCGACCTGGCCACCGGGAACATATCATTTCTTGTTGTACAATTTCCGTTGTCGTCCGTTGGTCCTGCATTTAGCTTAAAATAGTAAATAGAAATTGTCCCTGACCCTTAAAAAAAGTCGCTAATCAACAGGAAAAGTACGCTAAGTAATTTTACTTTATTGTCTGTGATAATTGTTTACAATAAACCTACATATTGAACCTAAAAAAAAAAAACTTAAAAAAAAAAATCGGATGAATATATGAATATTACGTTTAAGTAACATATTTTAGTTATAGTTTGGGAAAGACCCAATTATTTTTTTTTTGCAGCGAACAGAAAGTTCTGACTAAACGATGCTTCTAGTCCTTTCACTGTTTTAAAAAGCTTTGATAGCTTTGTGTATAGATTGTTCCAGCATGTCCCTACAGCCATTCATTTGTGTACAATTCGGCATAACCATTAATTAAAATTGGCAACAACACATCTACAGCTGCGTTTATATTCAGAAATAATATACATTCTACACTTTACCCGAGGATAAAAGTAGGAGAGCTTTGCAAGGGTACACAAATTTCACGTGCTCAAATTCGCAGTGGTAGGTAGGTAGTGCATACACATATGGGATCGGACACGTCTCCTCTGTCTGGTGTATACACAAGCCCGAGCACCAGGTATAAGAGAGATTGATAGATAGATAATACAATACCGTTTTATTTCCTCAATTCTCGCAAAGAATGAAATTTCCTAGTGAGTACATTCCACGAGCGCCCATAGGCAAATGTACATAAAGTACATATAATAAGGAATACATATACAAATGTGAATAACAAATTAAAGGCATAGTAATGGATGCCTTAGTATTTGATAATCTACAGAGGGGTGGTACTAGCGTCACCCCAAAAATTAAACATTATATATACACATGTACATATGTATATAAATAATGCTATTGTGTACATATACCATACATATATACATGTATATAAATATTTTATTCACTTTTGACGTGCGTTGTCTTAACGACCAACTGTCGCGTTGTTGCCTAGGCGCTATAGATAGACACAAATGATATCGAATCGCACTAACACTCACGCACCCAGACACTGTGATCACATCGAACCAATTCGCTACGAACTGAATTACGAATGGAGCAACAGAGAAAGACGTCCGCCGAACGACTGCCACTAGTCGATCGCAATCTAAAAAGAGAAGGTCTAAAGACACTCGCATCAATTATTATTTGGATACGCACAGCGATTGAACATGTGTGGGGAATCGTACTAATGAATGAACTAACCCACACAGAACTGACCATTTTGCGATGCCAAAAGTTTTTTATCCCTCGGCAGAACAGTTGGGAAAAATTGTGAATAGAGCTAAACAACAAATAAAATATTGTAGGTGACGTGGAACAGAGTACATACATCGAAGGAGATTTTATTTATTTATTACTTAAATTTTTCTGTCTGTCTGTTCGCACTTATTCCTATAATTCCATTTTATATTCATTAAATAAAGTTGCGAGGGTAATACTACATTGTCCAACGGTGTCCTGTTCGAACTATTTTAAATCTATTACGTTTATTGCAATTAATTACATAATTGCATTTTTTATGATATTCTAACATATTGGATGATTCTTAGTGATGATACCTTATATATAAAAACAGGTAACACGAGTTACATCGTAGTCGTCCTTCGTTACAGGACAAATAAAAATGTGTGTTTGCGCTGCATCCCACACAAAAAATCGGCCAAAGAGAAGAAAGCACACAAAAATACGATCATGATGGTTCAAAAGTTCACAGTACACCTACACAGCTGAAGAATCATGGATATATAAATTTGAGCCCGAAAAAAATCAGTATGGTATGGTATGGAAGTTTTAAAGCGAGCCAAAATGCCCCAAAAAGTTTTCGCAAGGAACCATTCCAAATCAACTAGTCGCCTTTTTTATCGGAAACTGGTCAACAACAACTGGATACATCGCCACTTTTTCGATGGAAAACAGTAGGAAGATCGATTCTGAGTGGTAAATAACCTTCTTTTTGTTCGCAAGTTTTTTCAGTATATATTAGAAAAACCAACCTATAAATATGGATTGTATTTTACTACGAAAATCTGAACTCTTACAGATCGTCCCGCTAAACAGATTTGTTGAGCACCCAAAAACATTAAACCAAAGGGCCATGTTCCTTTTAGTATCCGCACATCTAATAAGATCTTTTTGTTCCCAGCTATACAACAAAATTGAGTGGTCAACGATTTTCGACGCCGAAAGAGGCTGTTTAAGCCTTCTGGCTGCCGAAAGTGCTGCGAAAAAAGGTTTAAGTGTTGCAAATGGGTTTTCCTCTAAAGATTATTTAAAATAAATAAAATCATAGGGAATAAGGGAATAAATAGGGAAAGAGAGGAACTACAACCGCTAGTTATAATATAATGTTAAAATCTCGCTCTCCTCCGCTGTTTTAGGTATATTAACAGGTCTGCGAATACGCGGTAAAGTATTTTTCACCCATTAACTTTTAATCGCGATTTTAGTTTTTTCGGATCAAGTAATGCTTTGATATATTTGACATTGTATTTATGACATCTATATATGTTTTTTAACTCCTCCCAGTGTGTTTTGTATCATCATCGTCATCCAAATAGAATATGTACGTAGAAAGCCTAACAACAAGCTCAGCCTGGCCAACAAGGTATGGTATGGCATCGCAGCGAAAACGAACCTTGCCATGATCAGTCTGTTTCAGAACTCTCCGAAATATCTGTGGTGCTAAATGGTATGTCCGTAATAGAGATATCGCCAAAGACCTTGGAGTTCCCTCAGTCGGTGATATTATCAACCAGCAAGCCACAGAATACCTGACCAAACTAAGGAGCCACCCGAACGTCCGAACTAGAAGCTTGGTAGGGAGCACAACCAGACGAAGGTTAAACCGCATCCATCGTCAGACTTGGCCACCAGGAACATATAATTTCCTGTTGCACAATTGTCGTTGTCCGTTGGTCCCACATTTAACTTAAAATAGTAAATAATAAATATTAATAATCCCTGACCCTAAGTAATTTTACTTTATTACTATTTTTTACTATCTGTGATAATTGTTTACAATAAACCTACATAATGAACCTAAAAAAAAAAAATTAATATTGGCTAATTTTGTGTGTTATACAGTAAACAATGCCTGTAAGACGTGAGTGGGCTTAGATAGTCCCTCAAACAAATACTGCAACATTCATGCGACATCAAGAGAGTTACGTAATGAACAAAGACAGGTGGAGCGGAGAGATTTATGCTGAAAATTCTCTGAAAATATCAGAGGAAATTACCGACATCGCCAACAAGTACATGGGGAATTTACATCCGTTTCGTTTCTTCGTCTCCCATTCAAATACGAGACCGATATCGAAGAGCACTCTGCTCATCAGAAAGTGTTGTTTGGTGCTATGGACAAGGAATGTCCCCAATGTCACGCGCATCAGGAAAAGTGCAACTACCTCAAATTGAAACACGACCGGAACCATTGAACTGCTTTCTCATCGGCACGGATTCAAATTCAAACATCTACCTGAAGTCCATTCGCAAATTTCAATTTATGCTTTCTAATGAAATCGTTCGGAGCAATAGTCAATAATACTGCGCAAAATGGTCTACAATACAATTCCACATTTAAAATTAGACGACAAGTGTACCACAACAGCCTACGTTGTCATTACTGTCAATGCCAACCGAATCACAAAAATGCTTCATATACTTCATGGGTGGTGAGGACATAAATCGCTGACTCGAAAATCAAATGCAGCCCAATCACATTGTGAGTCGATGCGGTTACTTAGTATATATGTGAGCTTAAGTGGAATTTCTAAATATGTTATTTTGTGCTACATCTGTCATCTACATCTACTTGTAGGTTCTACATCTCCTCGGCCAGAGGTCGAAAAATGCACTGGGCAGAGTTTGTATGCGAGAGATAGTGTGAGTAGCGCTGCAGCGCTGGAAGAGGTAGCTTAGCCACTGAAAATTAATTTATTCATTCTGGCTATAATAATACGACCTTCGGAAATCTGGTAGATATGGTCATATGGTCTGCCCTGTGCAGTGCGAGACGTTTGAGGAGAAGATGAAGAATATGTGTACATTGTAGACTTATAATGGAATTCGTACTGTGACTAAACATAAGATTATAGAACAATTGTAAAATCTTATGCATGAGCATACTGAATAGGCCAGATCTTTCAAAACGAAGAGAACAAGAGAGAATACAACCAGTGCTGGAAAACTGACATTCGGAGTAGCGAAAGTTGTGCTGCTGTTGCTTACGCTTCGATATTGGTGGCACGTTTGGCCCCATTCTGACTACCACAACATTTTTATCATAGCAGACAAAAGACCGCTGAAGGCCATTCAAGACGAGTCAGGTTTGTTTACACGACATCACTTCGTTTTCATTCTACAACTATGTTTAAAAATTATATTTGGGGAGAAGAATCGAATAGGAAGGTCAGCTAAATACATTTTATGCGTATCGATTTATGATTCGGCAAGATGTTGACGTTGAGATATCGGCGGTAGTTTCAACAGTACTGCGTCGATATGTACGTAAAAGTCGTTTTAATCAGTCGAAGCTACGATCAGAAGAGTATATCCTCTTGCGCGACGCCAGGCCAACCGTTGGAAGTATTTGGGATAAGTCTAGAATTTCCCTGTTATTCGCACGTTGCCAAACCGTCTTCGCTGTTTTCGCCAGAAATCATTGTTGATCATATTGCTCTCAACTGATTTCGATTCCATTAAGTAAATCATATTGTGTTTTATTATCACTCTGAGGGCGTGATGGGATTTTCTTTATGTTTTTGTATTGTATGTCTAATTTCCAGTAAAATCATTGTGATAATATTAATTTGGTTTACTTACAGGTGGTAGAAACAAGGGACTCAGAGACATTTTTAGGAGAGACTATGGGGATTCTAAAAGAAGGTAATTGTTATTGGAAACATATTTTAGATGAATTTAGTTAATTTCATGAACGTACTTTTTGCTTCTTCCTTTCTGAGGCGTTGGCAATATTTCAACAGACGGTGCATCAGACATGGCGGATACGATTGGAGTCTGCCCCACAATATCTTGGCGTTGTATGGGCAATTGCTCTGAAAAGTAAAAGAGAGGAACAATAAAAATTAAGTATATAAGTAACGCATAACGCATTCTCACCCATAGTATAAGGAACATTGGTCCTCGAGTCAGGGGTGCCTGCCTGCAGTGTTAAGTTATTGGAAATATTTATACCAACAGAATCCTGCGTTGGAATACAAATGGGAGTTTCGGACAGAACGACAGGAGCAGTCGCCGTTGCTGAAGATCCTTGCTCCGGGAAGTCATTGTCCGCTGTCGAGTTGCTCTATTATAGCAACAAATTTAAAAAAATGTTCAAAGAGATTCAATTCAAACAATTATCAACGTCAATTGTACTTGCCTTATCGAAATCGTCCAATATATTTTTCTTAGTGGCTGGATCGATGATTTGCAAACGATGCTGGTGTCGACGTCTACTCGCTGGCTGCGACTGAACTGATTGAGGTGGCACGCTGGCCGGCATCACACCGACTCCCACCATTGGAGCTACACCAACCTGGCCCACACCACTGCCAGGACCAGCCACACCGATGACAGTATTTGCTCCTTGTTGGACAGTGCTTGTGAGCAGCTGCAGCTGTGTCGAGGCGGCCCCAGGACCAGCCAGCGGCCCATTTGGTCCGGACTGTACCGGTTGCATTGTGTTGCCCACATTTGTATTGACTGTCACGGCGCTACGGGTATGCGGCGGCGGTTGCTGCTGGAGCGTCGACACATACTGGTACTGGTAGTAGGGCATTGGAGCGGTCGCATATTGAAGGTGAGAAGTTGGAAATGTTTGCTGTCGCGGGTTGTATTGAGTGTACACCATATTCTGGTGTATTGCCTGTGGATACATAGGTTGTACATGGACGTGACGGGTTCCGCCGGCCACACCGCCACGCGGAGCATTAGACGTCGGGGGTGGTCCCCGAAATATGCCGCTTTGTTGATTTGAACGGGCGTTCCCTGAACTGTTGTTTCCCGTTGACACGTACTGAAATTGAGTGTTTAAAATAAGTCAATACAAATATCATGCTCTGTGCTGAGTTCTGGCAACAAATAAAAATATATAATAATAATATAATATAAAAATATTTAATTTTAAATCAATTTTCGTATTATCTAATATCCACTATCCGTGCATTACTTAAAATTACCCTTTTTTTTTTTTTTTTTTTTATTTTTTATCTTTAGATATTAACATTTAATAATTATTATAAAAATTTGAGCTTTAACATGGCCCTAATATTTTTCGAGTTCGTAAGTGTTTTATTTTCAGTATATTTTCAATGTATCAATGTTTCTTTTACGGAACATTGTGGAGTATTGTACATATTAGAGCCCTGCATGAATGGTCAGTTAGAATCACAGTCTCATATTTCTCATTATATCGAATCGCTCGCCCAAACCGGACTGAACGAAATGCGTATAGCATATTCTACTATGCCAGAACCAAAAATTTCTGTTTTTGTTCTGCTCACTCTCTATTGTATTTTCTGGTAGAGGAAACGAGAAAGCAACGCACAAATTTGATGTTTTTTGCTTTTCCTTCTTCCTACAAATTTTTGATTTGTGTGTGTGCGTATACAACAGGTACGAAAAACAAGGTATTTCAAAGATTGCGAACACAAATTGGTTGATTTCCACTCGCAGGGATTTGAATCTGAGTGAAGGGAGGGGAGCAATGATCGAAATTATTGAAGAGGCATGAGTAGCTGTGATTTTATGAATACAATGGATTCATGCAGGGCTTTAGAACATCTATGTTTGTATATAAAATCGGAGTTGGATTGAGCCCTAGAATCAACTCTCACGAATTTTTTGTTTGTCAAATTGTGCATAGTTGTGGAATAAATTAAAGTACCCCCGGATTAAGACAACATAAAAATGAAAAGTCGTAAATCAAATAAATAAGGCTGGTTTATGGGGGAGAAAGAAATTTGAAAGAAAGGGTCCAGTGAGAACAGGCGACACACTTCGATGCGCCTAAGAGGTCTTGCAGTTTATCAATAATCCACACAACGTATAGTGCAACTGAAGAAACTATATTGTATGCTTGGTGTGGTTCCAGAATAAATAATAAGTTCATAAGTGGAAGACACAAGGCGATCGAACGCCTTGTGTGTTTTTCCGATGGATTACCTCTGCCGACGCTGTTTGGAAGCTATTGTTTGACAGCAGATTGCTGTTTTTGAAATCGAACTTCCTATTAGTATCAATACAACTGACGCCTACGCCGACACCAACAAGATTCTTTTCGTGCATATACGTCCCAGCGGTGGTTGCACCAATAGCGACACCAATGTTGCTTCCAGTACTGGTGCCATTTCCCACTCCGGCGGGAGAGTTGTTGCCTGCCGCTCCTGTACCACTGCCGACGCAGTTTCCATTTTTATTCATGTCTGGAACGCTCATGAATCGAAGGTTCCCATCAAGGCTGCCGCCAGGTAACGCTCGGTGGCTTGATATATTGTAAATAGCGGCCGAATTCAATTCCCCCGGATTCAATGGACAGCTGTTTACAGTCATTATGCTAGCGCCGTTGCACAGTACAGTAGACTGCTGGGATCCTGCTGGTCCTGGGCCTGTTCCAGCCATGGGCCTGTTCACAACGTTAGCGTAGCTTTGTTGCTGCTGCTGCTGCGTATGCTGGAGGTGGTGTGACTGCTGCTGCTGGTGCGTCAGGTGGCCTGACTGGTGAGTGCTCGGCGTTGAAGTCTTAAGTATTGAAACCACGTTGTAAGCCTTGCTTATCGGATACTGTGGCTGTGACGCCGTGTGGCTATGCTGCTGTTGCAGGGACTGCTGAAGAGGCTGTGGCTTTGTGGGCGGCACCTGTGGAGCATACTTTTTGGACTTTTTATTGGCTGGCAATATCTACAACAGATCACAAGAGTTGAGATGTTTTTCTGGTCTATGAAATTATAACCAAATTGAATTATCTTTTTTCAAATAAGGCCGAAAGTTAGTAAAGTAACGAAATCCATAAACATTTAAATATCAACTTAAAATAATGACAAGAAAGTCGACTATTCCGACTATAAGATACCCGTTATTCCGATTTGGTTTCATTGCTGAACCGACTATTCTCAGTTGAAAAATTCTTCAAAACCATGTTTGGAGCACTGGAAAGCTCTTTATATTTCCATTTGAGACCACAACAGTTTTTAATCCTAATCCTTGGTGTCAAACACATATAAAATTACATGTATTTCATACTATTCTTTCAAATGTATCTACAGCTGCGGCCAAACTACAGGTGTCCACCACATAATATAATACATACATACATGTGTATTTAGAAGCGGTGAGCAACAACTAAAAAGAAAACAGACCTTTTACCACAACACGTATATAAATTGTTGTTATTCTCTGATATTCTCTGATGAAGCATTCGCTTGCATTCATCAATATTCTGTCTTTTTTTTCGCACGACCGAGTCTAGGTCTCAGGGCTCAGCGCAGCAGTTGAATGTGCGTATTATGATCCCAAAGTGTTAAATCAATGTTCCAAAATAACAATTTGTAACATGCCTTCAACATTAAACTAATAATTGCAATAATCTTTGCATAGCTCTGGAGCACCTAAAGGCCAGTCCATATTATACAAACTCTGCTGATCCATGAATCCAGCACGAGCTCTGTGTAAGGTAAAATCCCTCATAAGTCTATGGAGTGCCATCCTAACAGCTATTTTCATTGACTTGGGCTAGACATAATATCTACCACCAATTAAATGATTTTCATCGAGATTTGATCCATTCATTCCTCTGTGAAAACTGAGGACGTGTTTATCGCTTCTTAGTGCTAATATTTTGTAAGGCAGAGCCATAGTCCATAGTCGCGAGAATTTGGCTTGACTGATTTAGTACTCAGAATGATCCATGCAAGATGCATGCATATGTCGGCTAATAATGAATCTGACCTGTGGAAGTTGCACCAAATTGTAAGTTTCCCCAGTTTACAGCAGACCTATTCCGCACTATGATCTGTCCAAAAACATAGATTTTCAACAGAACGGAGAAAACAAATCTGGATAGAGTGACTTATCTTGCCATCCTGCTAACAGGCTTAAATAAATAAATAAATAAAGTTCAGACTTCCGTTATAAAAAAATAAACTTCCAGCAAAAATAAAATACGAATACCAGGTATAACAATAAATAATGCTTTTCTGATTGAGCTAGTACTAGTTCAGAGAAATTTCCACCAGGGAAACATCCAAATCAAAATCGCAATTAAACAATAAGAGAACAAACATTCGACTGATCCGAATTTTCTAAACACTTATTACTGGCAGATAAGATCCATGGCAATAGATAAATATTTTTAGCTGTCAAATATTATACAAAACACATTAATATGTAAATTTAAGCTTAGCTACTTTAAATTTTGCGTCGGACTTCCATTAAAACAAAATATCTACTGTTACGATAGCAGTTTAGGTAAATAATACATATTATAGTATAGTATAAACAAAACTTCTCCGCCATCTTCAAGAGTCTAGTGAGTCAACAGAGTGCGAATTTTGCCATATTGTGCATCGTTATTTAAATTCAATGTTGGATATATGTGAGCTGGAAATGGAATTCTTTGTAGCCAGCCAGCAGTCTACATCTACCGCAGTAAAGTGTGTTTGTGGGTCTGCTTGATATTTCACTTACCATATTTTGTGCTGAATGAGGCTGCATGGCTTTAGCTATATCGGATTGTGTTGATATATTTGGCGTAGCTTGTTGCATTACGAATAATCCTAGAAGTTTGATTGTATCTGAAATCGCCAAACGGTAAATCTAGCCGCTATACTGACGATTTCTGTGGCGATCTCGGATCCACTGCAATGTGTCGTCACACAATCATCTGACTCTGGGAGTTATATGTATATGCTATATGAGTTGGACCAATTTAATTTATGAATGCTGCTTAGCTGTATCCTTCTTACCTGTAAATGGATCAAGCTTTTACTTCCAGAAATGTTTGCTCTGAAGGTAAAAAAATTAAATTTACTATACATATAAGTACCAAGTTCAGAGATATATGTATATACATGTGTACGTACACACATGCATATACATATTTTTATATATATACAAATATATATGGGTTTCTGTTTGAGCCTAACTAAATCACTTTTATGTGTTCAAACGCACATCCATATACATATATTTGTATGCAAACATAATTAAATTCATTTAAATTCTTTTCTAAAATTTGTACAACGTTTTGCCTCTAAATATTTGCCGACGTTGCCGTTTGCTGATGAGACGCACGGCGATGAGCATGAATGAGAGCTGAACCTCTTATAAAGGCACCCTATTTAACAAAAAAAAACGTGCATTCGCCATTATTAATATTTCTTTTTAAAAAGTAAAATACTTTTTAAAATTGAACACTGACGATATATACATTAACAGTATGTTTTTAAATACCCCAAAACGTCGACTTGGCTTAAAATGTCATGTAATTTTAGTTGGAAAGTCCTTTGATTTACCTGGAGCATAAGTACGTTCCGTAACGAAGCAATTATATACAAAAAACAAAAGTCTCCACCCCAAGTGTATTATTGAACAGCAACAAACTAAATTCTATTTCTAGTTGTTTTTATAATCCAAAATCTACTTTTTTTATTAATTTCCACATGCAATGTGTTCTGTTCAGTGTGACCGCAGAGTTATCGACCAAATATATCGCCTGACCCTCAGAAATATACTAAAACATAAACTAAGGAAAAAAATGAACTGAACCTTAAGGGCCCTATGACATTAGACTTTGTAACTGGAGTAACTGGAGAAATAAAGATAGCCTTATGATAAATGCCTGCAGTCAGAGCGAGAGAAGTATATGCGTCCAGCTGTCTTCCCAGTTGAGCTGGGGGCTGTGTTTGTATCAAGTAGTACCTCAGTTTTTCGGCTTAAAGCTATTAAATGTATCTAGAGACTGCTACGAACAATAATGATGCATGTTGTCTCGCAAGCTATCCCTCCTATCCAGCTATCCAGCACTCAAATCTAGGGAAAAAAAGGTCGATAGCTACTAGATACTATTATTTGCTGGTATTCGTTGGAATGTTGCTAGCCGCTCGAAAAAGATATCAGTGTTTTATCTTCCACCAGGTACCCAAGCATACACAAACGTAAACATTTCAAAATGAGAACAAAAAAACAAAAAACAAATGAAATATTTAAATAATGAAGATAAATATAATCTAATTAAGGCAGCTATATGAAGAAAAATTATATGAAAATAAAACAAATATATTTTCAAAACATGGTTTCTTCACGGTGGTCGCTGGCGGTTGCACGGGAGCGTCGCCATCAGCTGATAGCAAAAGTCATTTCTTTGGCCAAAAAAAAAAAAAAAAAAAAAATAACGGGCCCAGATTTGCTTGGGGAAAAGTGACTGAATTATTTACCTTAACAAACTTATTAACAAAAACAGCTGACTAGCAGTGTAACCGTAGGTCATGCAATACTGGCCACCGTCGCCCGCTAGCAACATATGTAGAACTTTTCGCTAGCAGACATTTTTTGGAACTAAGTACTGGGATTTAATTTTATATTTTTTTGTCGACCGAATCAGGGAGGGAAACGATACAAATTTATTATAATGTATTCGGTCAACCGAAAATGTAGCACCAGGCGTTTTGCAGACCAGACCGGTTCTCAGTTCGGAAAAAAGACAAGTCGATAGATACTGGAAAAGCAATGGTATTTTCCCCTCTCGAGCGGAATATAGAATTATTCTATCTTTCGTCCCCCCATAGACACACATACACACACGCGCTCCCATAAAAAATAAAGAGAAACAAGTGCAAGCCAGCTACAAAAATGGAATAATGAATTCAAATTAAATCTAATTAAGGCAGATTATATGGATATTATTATTTATTAATATTATAGCCGGTACTCAACTTTTTAATTTATAAGCAGATAAAAGGCAAGTTGTATGCATTTATGTCCCGCTGGATCGGATTTATCTCAAATTGCGGTGTGCATTGCCGAAGATAAAAAAACTACATTACCTCTTCATTTTTAATATACCTGCAGTTGGGCAGGTCTTTCGATGTGGAAAAGGGGCAAATTCGAGATTATTCGAAAAAAAAAACACATTTTTCGTTGCTTGGGTTCCTCACCAAAAGTAGTAGGCTTCATAGCTCAGTGGAACGCTTTCAGATGCAGCAACCAAACGTACACAGACGTGCGGCTGGTTCCAATTGGTTGGCTGCTTCGGGAAGCGAGAACAAGGTGCAGTGCAGATTCTGCACCTCACCGAATCGGCACGCACACGCCAGAGGAAGATGGCCCAGACAAATCGGTTTTTGGCCATGGACTGTTAGATGGCTGCAGTGGGCCATAATGGGCAGAAATGGGCTCCTGGCCTGAGTCTCGATTGTCAATAGGTCGGGCATAGCGGCGGTCCATTAAATCAAGGTTGTTGCTGACGGAGTCGCTGCATTTTCTCCTTGTTTTGATAGATATGTAGAGTCCGCTTGCCTTTGGCTTTGCTGTTTTGATCTCGGGGAAGCCAAAGTTGGGATGCTCTGGCTGTTCCATTCCGCCAACATGCTGCGACATATGATCCGAGTTCTGTGATGTATTGCCACAGCCACATGTGGACACTGTGGACCCAATCGAAGATAAAGATGAGGAAGAGGCGCTGATGCTGGCAGCAGCAGTTCCAGTGAAGTTTGCTTCTTCAATACAGGTGATGATATGCCAGTTATGCAATCTCCTCAACTTGCGACCTGACCTGTCATCAAGATGAGGATCAGGAGGATCAAAATTGAAAGTACATACGCTCAACACGAGCCCTCTCCCAACAGTCCCAACTGAATTAGCCCATACTATATTGGTTCGTTATTTAATAAATTTATCTGCTTGGAGTCAATTCTTAAATGTTTTCTTCACAGGCTCATGTGATATCACGTTGTTACAAGAGAATCTGCATGCATAATTTTGAAGATACGAGAAACGCAGTAGTATAGAGAGTGACCATATCTACCAGATTGCCGAATTTGGTTCAGATCAGATTAATGTTATACCCAGAATACCCATCCCATTCCAGCGCTACTCATTTTTTCTCTCGTTCGCGGAGGAGATGTGAAATCTACTTTTTAGATGTAGAGGACAGATGTAGAAAAAATATGTTAACAGTGTTGTCACTGCAGTGTGATCCTAAACCCCTTTTTATTTGGCATAATAATTGCTAAAATGATAAGTTTTTTTGTTATATGCATGTGGAGAGCTATAACTACTGTTATTTACACTACCCAACACTATTTTTATACCCGTACTCAAAAAAGAGTTAAGGGGTATATTGTATTTGTGGTGAAAGTGGATGTGTGCAACACAGAGAAGGAAACATTTCCGACACCATAAAGTATATATATTCTTGATCAGCATCAATAGCCTAGTCGAATAGCCATGTCCGCCTGTCCGTCCGTACGACTGTCCGTCTTGATGAGCGCCTAGATCTCAGAGACTATCAGAGCTAGAGAAACCAAATTTGGTTGCCAGACTTATGGGATATCACACTGCTACAAGTGTATTTCAAAGCTACAAGTGTATTTCAAAATTTCGCCCCGCCCCCTTTCGCCACCACAAAGGACGAAAATCTGTGGCAGGCACAATTTTAATGATACGCTAAAACTAAAACTAGAGAATGACCATATCTACCAGATTGCAGAATCTGAATCAGATCAGATCATAATTATAGCCAGAATGAATAAATTAATTTTAAGTTGCTTCCCCCGTCTCCTTCAGCAAGAGACCCGCTACTCATTCTCTTTCTCGCTCGCACACTCTGCCTCGTTATGAGCGCGAGCGGCCTCTAGCGGAGGAGATGTAAAATCTAAATAGTACATGTATAATCTAATATACTCCTTAACTCTTTTTTGAGTACGGGGATTAAAATTTAGTTTGGTTCGGAGCGGCAAAATGGAATCGGGTAGTGTTATCAGTACTTAATATGAACAAAACCGAGGACGGAGGATCTGCAACTCCACTACACAATCTTCCAGTTGGTGAAAACGAATTGTTTGCAGTGGTTTCCACGCTGTGGACAATGCCAATCTTCTGTATGTTCACGGTGCGCTAACATATGATTAAGAATGTCGGTCAGCAGCTTCCCTTTATAGCTGTGAGATCTGTGGATATGCAGTGCACACACAGTTCGATTTTTGTTGCCCATCAGAAGCATTATGAGCCACCATTGGGCATGCAACAGCGACTGGAAGTTCCCATCTAACAACAGCAGCAGCAATAACAGCTGAATGAGCCATTGGACAAGTGCGGTTTCTCAACACAAGATAAGGCGATTATCTCTGTATTTCTATACATAAATTTCGCATAATATATCCTGCTTCCATTTCTATAGGTACATCTTCAACACATGCGAATTGAGGAGGAAAGGAGACACTTTTGAGACAAATGCAACAGGGATTGATTTCAGTTCGTACAATGCAAGCATACCCTCAAGTGCCATCAAAATACACATAACCAGGAGCTTTCGCACAAGTGCAGAAGCTTTGAAAGAGTATGAATCCCACAGCGCGCAAAATCACAATGTAAACTGTCTCTTAAACTACTGTTATTTTCCACATCAGGAGGAGAATGAGCTGGTTTCTCTTCAGGACACACTGACGGTGGTTTTTCTCCTGAAAAATGCTTCGAGAGATGGGCAGCTAGAAGGAATCCGTGATGGTGTTGGGTTGAGATGGCTGCTGCTTCTACTGTTGTTCTTTTCCTTGGAACGAGCCACCGCTGCGGATGCTGCTTCGTTGGTTGTTGTTGTGCTGCTTCTGCTGCTGTTGGTCATACAAGAACTGATTTTGTTTTGGCTTATCATGTGTAAATCAGTTTATCTACTGGTAATGAAAAGAACAGATGTACGATTCGCGTGGTTCGTTCTTAACGGTTAGGACAACTCAAAAAAAGTGAATGCTTAGTTTTTTTTTTTTAATAAACTGTGCCTCGAGTAATTAATACAAATAGTGCATTTTTCCGTATCGCTTGGTGGAAAAATATGCACATACATACATTTGTATATAATAAAGCAAATTTTATTAATTATATGCAAAAGGAGTGTAAGTCCCTTAAAAGAAGGTGAATGCATTTTGTGGGGGAAATTCTTGTAATGTTATTTGTGCTGAGCCTTATATACACAAAGTACTAAATTAAATATAAACATATTGACGTTCCAATAGAGTTAGTTTATTGATTTCAAACTCTTATTTGTTGAAGTGTAATAATATAATGCATAAAATTATTAACATAAACTCTACATAAAATATATACATATGTACATGAATATGTTTTTATGTACATATACATACTCATTCTTATTTTGGAGTGCACAAATTTTACAATAGGTCCCAATTTGCTGCGCATACTGATACCTTTAACATCGTGTATGTGTATTAACGGATATTTGTATGTATTTGTAGGTGCTGGGTCTGCGCTGGTGTTTTTGCTAACAAATCTCATCTTGTCCATCCTCAAATGTACCATTCTTGCTGTTGTTGGTACTTCTTTAAATTCTTGCATTCAAAGCTTTTCCTGGGCCGCTTTTCACACATATACAAGCACATATTTTGGGGTGTACAAAATTTCTCTTAGTTCTTGGCTCTCTTCGCATCCATCTCTTCTTGATTTTAATCTCTTTCATCTCACATACTCTCACATCTTGGAAAAATATCCAAGCTCAAAATGAAGCCTTTAACAGTGGCACATGATGCAAGAATACGTTTATTGAATGTACATATGTATATGCATGCATGTACATACATATATGTATATGTATGTAAAGCTACTATTATCTGAACCATTTGAAACTTTGTCCCAACCATTCCTGTTGAGAAATTAAATTTAAACCTTTTTTAACTCTTTTATCCATTGTATCCATGGGTAATATATTATGGTAAATCTATTTTCGAAAATGAAATGTACTTGGAGAGATCAGGTGCCGGCTCTGTTTCTGAGAATATCGATCAAGAATATATTTGTATGTATGCGAGCAATGCACCCCATAAAGTATATATATTCTTAATCAGCATCAATAAGTAGTCGAGTCTATATGTATATGTCCATCTGTCTGTCTTGTTTGACGCCTATTTTCAGATACTATACTATACTATGATGTTTTAAAATTTTTCCACGCTTCCTTCCGCCTTCACAAAGGACGAAAATCTGTGGCATCCACGATTTTGAAGATACTAGAAATCGAAAAACGCAGTATCGTAGAGAATGACCATATCTATCAGATGGCAGAATCAGGTTGAGATTATTATTATTATTCTTATAGCCCAAATGAGGAAATTAAATTTAATTTCCAACCCCAACTGAAACCCCAACCTAAACTGATAAAATATATTAACTGAGTGCGGGTATAAAAGTAGAGTCGCGGCAACAGATGCGACTAACAACGTTCCTCATGTTTTTTTTTTTTTTTAATTTTAAATCGCATTGTCCTACATATGTATGTATTTATAACTACATTTTGTACATATTGTATGTTTTCTGTACTTTCAGCGTGTGCTTAGGGTGAATTCGATCGTTGATAAGCCGCAATGGTAAACGATAGAGTTCAGGTGCATCGTAGTTTTTAAAGGGAAACGAACACACACAATCTGCAAAGGGGCTTTGCAAAGATGCGGCAGGCGGAGAGTGTATTTGTTGAACGGACCGGTAATATAACTCTTGTTGTCTTGGTGTTATTGTGTTGGAGTCCAGTGGCGCAGCTTAAGGGTCCGAGCAGCACGCATGCCCAGGACACTGTATCTGTTTCACTGCCGGGAGACATTATACTTGGCGGTCTGTTCCCCGTTCACGAGAAGGGTGATGGTGCTCCATGTGGACCAAAAGTGTACAACAGAGGAGTGCAGCGCCTTGAGGCCATGCTGTATGCAATAGATCGTGTAAACAATGATACCAACATACTTCCCGGCATAACCCTAGGGGTTCACATACTGGACACCTGCTCCAGAGACACCTATGCTCTGAACCAATCTCTGCAATTCGTGCGTGCGTCGCTAAATAACTTGGATACTTCTGTTTTTGAATGTTCTGACACATCCAGCCCGCAGCTAAGAAAAAATGCCTCGTCGGGTCCCGTTTTTGGAGTAATTGGCGGCTCCTACAGCTCAGTGTCCTTGCAAGTTGCCAATCTGCTGCGCCTTTTTCATATTCCCCAAATCTCGCCTGCATCGACCGCTAAAACGCTGTCAGACAAATCACGCTTCGATCTGTTTGCTCGAACAGTGCCGCCAGATACCTTTCAGTCCGTCGCCCTCGTTGATATAATCAAGAACTTTAACTGGTCCTATGTTTCCACAATTCATTCAGAAGGCTCTTATGGTAAGTGTTAAAATTCATCCGATAACCGATATGTGTACATATTGAATACTGTGTTCGTGCTTACCTCTTATTTCACAGGGGAGTACGGAATTGAAGCGTTTCATAAGGAAGCAACCGAGCGGCACGTTTGTATAGCTGCTGCCGAAAAGGTGCCCAGCGCTGCCGATGACAAAGTGTTCGACACTATTATCAGTAAGCTTCAAAAGAAGCCGAACGCTCGCGGTGTTGTGCTCTTTACGCGTGCTGAAGATGCGCGCGGCATTCTGCAAGCAGCAAAGCGGGCCAAATTGACGCAGCAGTTTCATTGGATTGCTAGTGACGGCTGGGGAAAGCAACAGAAGCTTCTGGAGGGTTTGGAGGAAATAGCAGAGGGTGCTATTACCGTAGAGCTGCAGTCGGAGATCATCGAGGACTTCGATCGCTATATGATGCAGCTCACACCAAGGACCAATCAGCGCAATCCTTGGTTTGCTGAGTACTGGGAGGACACATTCAATTGCGCATTGACACAAGTTGCGACCGAATTAAATGCAAGCGCTATACAGACCCATACCGATGCCAAGACCAAACAAGCTTGCGACGAAAGCTTACGACTGTCCGAGAAAGTCGGGTAAGTCTTCGGTCCAGTGACTAATAATCCCAAGTAACAAAATTGCTGCAACGATTATGTGGAATCAAAAGTTTGACAAAACATACACTCTTATTTTTCGGAATAATCTCTGCTCAGGACCAAATTATATACGAAAATTGAATATAATTTTGGTCAGGATGACAAGTTAAGTCCGTGAGTCCGTCTATCTACAGTTTGTACGGATTAATCTAAATAAATCAAATGATTAGGCTGTTAAAAGTTATGCTATCCGGTAGATTCATGGTTTTGAAGAAACTGGTCTTAGATACGAGATATGTATTCCTTTATGGTGATTTTTGGGGTTTTAACGATGTGTAAATGTATTTAAAATTTCGTTTCAGATACGAGCAGGAGTCAAAGACCCAATTCGTAGTAGATGCAGTGTATGCATTTGCGTATGCACTCCATAATCTACACAACGACCGGTGCAATACACAAAACGATCAAAATACAGAGCAGCAAAAGCATCAACACAGTGAATCTGTGTGGTATAGGAAGCCAATTGACAGCAAGTCCCAGGCATGTCCCGAAATGGCCAGCTATGACGGAAAGGATTTCTATAACAATTACCTGCTGAACGTGTCATTTATAGGTAGAGTAATTCGTATTTCTACTTGTGTAGTTCAATTTGATACTTCTTGTAATTCACAACTAATTCTCAATGTCCCCGTCTCTGTCCCATTTCATCTGCGAAGATCTGGCTGGCAGCGAAGTAAAGTTTGATCGCCAAGGTGACGGACTGGCCAGATACGACATTTTAAATTATCAACGTCTTGAGAACTCTTCAGGATATCACTATAAGGTAGCCATAGACATTGAACCCCGCGCCTTGCTAACGGTTCCACCAAAATGATAAAATATTCAAAAATATATGACTTTGCAGGTTATCGGCAAATGGTTCAATAGTCTCCAACTGAATTCGCAAACTGTTGTATGGAATAAGGCAGCTGATCAACCAACATCAGCCTGTTCCCTGCCATGCGAGGTGGGAATGATTAAAAAACAGCAGGTATGACCAATCCATACAAATCCACTCAGGCATTCAAAATGTTGAAATACAATTTTCAGGGAGATACTTGTTGTTGGATATGCGACAGCTGCGAATCATACGAGTACGTGTACGATGACTTTACATGCAAAGACTGCGGTCCAGGTCTCTGGCCATACCCCGACAAACTTTCGTGCTTTTCTTTGGACATTCAGTATATGCGATGGAATTCTCTGTTCGCCCTTATTCCCATGGCCATTGCCATATTGGGAATTGCAGTGACCATCATTGTCATAGTTCTGTTCGCCAAAAACCACGATACGCCCCTGGTTAGAGCATCCGGTCGGGAGCTTAGTTATACTCTTCTCTTCGGCATATTGGTGTGCTACTGCAACACCTTTGCGCTGGTCGCTAAGCCAACTATTGGTTCTTGCGTGCTGCAGCGGTTTGGTATCGGCGTTGGGTTTTCTATAATTTATAGCGCACTGCTCACAAAAACAAATCGTATTTCTCGCATTTTCCACTCTGCTTCCAAGTCAGCCCAGCGTCTCAAGTACATTAGCCCGCAGTCGCAGGTGGTTATAACGGCATCGTTGATAGGTAAGAATCCTACATAAAATATTTTTTAGTCGTATCTTTAGACGCATCGACTACAAAACGAAAACGATAATGTTATGTGTTGTGCGCAGCTATACAGGTACTGATAACAATGATTTGGATGGTGGTGGAGCCGCCTGGAACACGCTTTTCTTACCCAGACAGGACCGAGGTGATACTGAAATGCAAAATACAGGATATGTCCTTTCTATTTTCGCAGCTGTACAATATGATTTTGATTACAATCTGCACCGTTTATGCAATTAAAACCAGAAAAATACCCGAAAATTTCAACGAATCAAAGTTTATTGGATTCACCATGTATACCACTTGCATTATCTGGCTAGCCTTTGTGCCCATTTACTTCGGTACTGGAAACTCCTACGAGGTATGTATTTGCTAACGATTTTATAGACCGGTACCGGTATTATTTTAATAGCCTTCCACAAAGATTTATATGATTCTCAAGAAGAAAATCGTATTAAGGCTGAATAACGCTAAATAAAAAAACCAAAAGTTTGAAGTTATTTGGTAAGAAAAGAACATTTTTCTGCTATTACAATTATTTTAACACGACATTTCCGCTGTGGGCCAAAATTACTTTTTCTGATAAATTTCGGGATTTTTAATTTCTTCAAAAATAATTTTTTTTAATTTTTTAGTTTTTTTTAAAGAATTTTTAAAATCTGGTATTTTTTTCAGAGGTAGTGATTCTATTTTTTACATAACAAATACATAACAACTGCATAACTGCAGTTCTGAAAAGCTGACAAATGCAGCTACAACCCAGACACTTTGTAGCTGCAGCTTAACGCCTGGAAGGTGTTAAGCTTTCAAATTCAAATTAGATAATTTTCTAAAATTCTAAAAAATCATTACCCTAAAAATGTATATACTGATTGAGTACAGGTATAAGTAGAGTCGCGTCTCCAGAAGCGACTCACACTTTTCTTCTCGTTTCAATTGTAATTGCAATATTCTCACAGTTGGCCAGCCAAGGTGCACAGTCCCAAACAAGTCGGCGACAACGAAACTAATGCGAGAATTCAATATCATTTTTTGGGATGAATGCACGCCTTTAGAGGCAGTTGATAGAACGTAGAAGGATTTACGATGTACTTTAATATTATTTGATGGGGCTATGATATTGCTCTCTGGAGATTTTCGTCAAACACCAGTCTTTCTGAAATCTAGTGCTGCCGATGAACTTAATGCATGCCTGAAATCTCCGTCTTTGTGGCAGCATGTCATGAAGTTGGAGTTGACCACAAACATGGGAGTAGCGTTGCAGAACGACCTGTTGATAGATTGATAGCGTTCCCGTAAAATTTTTACGAGTTTACATAGGCGAAGGAGGAACTAATCACTAAAGTGTTTCCGGGCATTGCACAAAATTATAAAAATCTTGATTGGATTGGTGTACGGGCAATACTAGCTGCGAAAAATAAGGATGTTGATAGCTTGAATTATATTATTCAAGATCAAATCGCTGGAGAGCTGCATTCATACAAATCCGTTGACAGCGTGAGCGACGAGGATAAAGCGACAAACTATCCCATAGAATTTTTATACCCGTACTCAAAAAAGAGTTAAGGGGTATATTAGATTTGTGGGAAAAGTGGATGTGTGTAACACAGAGAAGGAAAATTTTCCGACCCCATAAAGTATATATATTCTTGATCAGCATCAATAGCCGAGTCGATAGAGCCATGTCTGTCTGTCCGTCTGTCCGTCTGTCCGTCTTGTTTGACGCCTGGTTCTCAGAGACTATAAGAGTTAGGGCAACCAAATTTGGTTTCAAGACCAAAATTTCGCCCCGCCCCATTCCGCCCCCACAAAGGACGAAAATCTGTGGCAGGCACAATTTTAAAGATACGATAAAACTAAAAACGCAGTATCGTAGAGAATGACCATATCTACCAGATTGCTGAACATGAATCAGATCGGATCATAATTATAGCCAGAATGAAGAAATTAATTTTCAGTTGCTTCCCCCGCCCCCTCCTGCAAGACAAACACAACTCATTCTCTCTCTCGCTCGCACACTCTGCCGCGTTCAGTGCGCGAGCAACCCCTATCGGTGGAGATGCAGAATATAAATGGTACATCTATAATCTACATTTTAGATGTAAAATATACATTGTAGATGTAGATGTAGATAACAGATGTAGCAAAAAAATGTAAAATGTAAAATTTTTTTTTTTTTTTTCTAAAATTCTAAAAAATCATATCTCAAAAATGTATTTACTGACTGAGTACGGGTATAAGTAGAGTCGCGTCCCCAGAAGCGACTCACACGTTCCTTCTCGTTAAACTGGATTGATGCGTCAGGACCTCCGCCGCATAATTTACTGCTGAAGGTGGGATCGATCATAATCATGTTGCGGAATCTTAATCATCCCAAATTGTCAAACAGTACGCGGTTATCCGTCAAGAAACTGATAATCATTTTGATTCCATGGACGATCATCGAGGAAAAATTCACTCCTTTTTCAATTCCTTATCCCACGAATTCCGATTATTTCCAATAATCTTCTATTCCAATTTAAAAGGATTCAGTTTCCTGTTCGATTGGCTCTTACGATGACAATCAATAAATCGCAAGGTCAATCTTTGGAATAATCTCTAGTTTCCCTGTAAAATTAAACAAATAAATCATTTCGAAAATAAAATGCATGTATTAAGTATTAAAACGAGAAGGAACGTGTGAGTCGCTTCTGGGGACGCGACTCTACTTATACCCGTACTCAGTCAGTATTTACATTTTTGAGATATGATTTTTTAAATTTTAGAATAAAAAAAAAAATTTAACATTTTACATTTTTTTGCTACATCTGTTATCTACATCTACATCTACAATGTATATTTTACATCTAACATGTAGATTATAGATGTACCATTTAGATTCTACATCTCCTCCGCTAGGGGTTGCTCGCGCACTGAACGCGGCAGAGTGTGCGAGCGAGAAAGAGATAGAGTAGTGTGTCTCTGGCTGAAAGAGGCGGGGGAACCAACAGAAAATTAATTTCTTCATTCTGGCTATAATTATGTTCCGATCTGATTCATATTCAGCAATCTGGTAGATATGGTCATTCTCTACGATACTGCGTTTTTAGTTTTATCGTATCTTTAAAATTGTGCCTGCCACAGATTTTCGTCCTTTGTGGTGGCGGAAGGGGGCGGGGCGAAATTTTGAAATACACTTGTAGCAGTGTGATATCACATGAGTCTTGAAACCAAATTTGGTTGCCCTAACTCTTATAGTCTCTGAGATCCAGGCGCTCAACAAGACGGACAGACGGACGGACAGACGGACATGGCTATATCGACTCGGCTATTGATGCTCATCAAGAATATATATACTTTATGGGGTCGGAAACGTTTCCTTCTCTGCGTTGCACACATCCACTTTTACCACAAATCTAATATACCCCTTAACTCTTTTTTGAGTACGGGTATAACAAAGCAAAAAGGTTTGGCCAAAAACATGTTTTATGCGTTCATCTTGACTCAATTAGTAAGGATATGTATTTTCATTTGAGCGAAAAAATAAAAACTGAAAGTTTAATCATTATTTTAGAGTTTTATTTTTTTGCTCAAACATACACTTATGGACAAAATAATAGGTGTGCATTTTCTTTTTTTTTTCTTTTGTCAACTTTTAACATCTAATTCATATTTTCGCTAATCTCAACAAATATAAGTTTTTTCGAAACTTATATTAATTGTCTTTAAAGAAAAAGTAAAAATAGTTTCACAGACGCTTTAATTTAGAAGAAAATTAATTTATTAATTATTATGGATAATTATTAATAATAATTATAATCAACTATAGCTTATAATGATTACGGTTCCTGCATTACAGTCCTATTAAAATAAAAAAATGCCTTTCAAAAGTATCTTTTCACACAGTAATGAATGACATTAACACATGACCTAGCCGGTCATTAACACATGGCTAGGAATTGGGTTTCATCTGAAAAGATTTACGTTTTGCCTGTCCACCTGGACATTAATTTGATCGAAACGAAAGGCCGCAATGAAAACCAAATTAATAAGAAACTAAATATTAAACCTCAAGAAACATTTACACCATGTAACATTGGTTTTCGCTAAATTTTTGCTTATCCTTACTTATCCGGGCCGACAGCCATAATTTTTGACCCGTGCAAAGCACAAACACAAAAAGTGATGGAGGTGTATGAAAAACATACAGCCTGGAACAGGCTAAAAACTGAAACCACAAATAATTTTTCAATTTGGTGGAGCTGAGCCCGGTTACCGGACCTCTAAGTTCGAGGGCCTTCGTGCATGGCTGCGCCATTGACTACAATATGTCTGTTAGTAGAAGATGGTAATTGTATATACAAATGCCCCACACTTGGTGACGGGGACCAAACTGTAAAAAGTTTTTTATACCCGTACTCAAAAAGCGTTAAGGGGTATATTAGATTTGTGGTAAAAGTGGATCTGTGCAACGCAGAGAAGGAAACGTTTCCGACCCCATAAAGTAATTATATTCTTGATCAGCATCAATAGCCGAGTCGATAGAGCCATGTCTGTCTGTCTGTCAGTCCGTCTGTCCGTCCGTCCGTCTTGTTTGACGCCTGGATCTCAGAGTCTATAAGAGCTAGGGCAACCAAATTTGGTTTCCAGACTCATGTGATATCATACTGATACAAGTGTATCGCCCCGCCCCCTTTCGCCACCACAAAGGACGAAAATCTGTGGCAGGCACAATTTTAATGATACGCTAAAACTAAAACTAGAGAATGACCATATCTACCAGATTGCAGAATCTGAATCTGAATCAGATCGGATCATAATTATAGCCAGAATGAAAAAATTAATTTTCAGTTGCTTCCCCCGCCTCCTTCAGCAAGAGACCCGCTACTCATTCTCTTTCTCGCTCGCACACTCTGCATCGTTATGTACGCGAGCGCCCTCTTGCGGAGGAGATGTAGAATATACATTGTAGATGTAGAAAAAAATTTAAAATCTTTTTTTTTAATTCTAAAATTCTAAAAAATCATAAGCTGAAAAATGTATATACTGACTGAGTACGGGTATAAGTACAGTCGCGGCCCCAGAAGCGACTCATAAGTTCCTTCTCGTTGAATTCTATGTACCTACAAACATATATCAATGTTGGTGTACTTGTACTTTGTACACCATTGACACCAAAAACCAAAGCTATAACAACGCATTGATTGTTTCAGATACAAATCACAACGTTGTGCATTTCAATAAGTCTTAGTGCTTCAGTGGCACTGGTATGTCTCTACTCACCAAAGGTATACATACTCGTCTTCCATCCGGACAAGAACGTGCGCAAGTTGACAATGAATAGCACCGTCTACAGACGATCGGCCACAGCTGGCGCTCAGGGTCCGCCAACTAGTTCCGGATACAGTCGCACACAAGCTCCGGGAATAGCAGTGCCATCGGCTGGGGCAGGTACAGCAGGTACTACGGCGACTTCAAGTGACCGGCCATCGCAAAACAGCCCAAGGCCAGGCCTGGACCTGGACCAAAGTCAAGCGGACATTCTTCAGAGAGGCAGTGCCAGTACCAGCAAAAATAACGATCCAGATCTCGAAGAATGCGACTACACTGAGCCATCCTGTATCCGAGTTAAGGACTAAAACTTCAAACCTGGAATATAGAACTCGCGACTTCATTTTGATCACCCATTAATACATTAAAATGTCCATACAAATACCGATAGCCGAATTCAACAATTAAAATATACAGCTTTATCTGTGGGAAATTTTTAATTTGGATTAGCTTTGAGTCTACTACATCGAGAAATCAGTGTACTCGTGCACACGTCTTCAGAAATATCATACGATCAAAAAATTGACGAGTGGGCTAATGACAAAGACCCATGCATCTAGTCAAACTAGTCAAACAAACTACCAATGAAATTTAAAATTCTTGTTACCTCGGAACTCGTTTTAGTTAAGTTTTTATATAACTATTACCTATTATTATTGTAACTGATTATGTTTTATTATGACATACATACATATGTTAATCCTATAAGATTATATGTATAATAATGTTATTAATCTGCAATTATTTTTAAGAATAAATTAGTAGATTTTGGCTATCTCGCTAAATGAATAAACACACAGATGTTTACATATGTATGCTTTGAATTGTTTTTAAACCCAATTAGGCTCGCGATCCGCATTAGCCTAAGTCTATGGCTAATCAAAGGCTTTTTAAAGAATTGCTAAATGTAAGAATTGTAGGCAATTATTTTGAATTGAGATCTTGAGATCAAGGTCGTACCATACAGCAATAGTGCGCAATAGTGATATCGACTTCGTAAAGTGGTAAGCTATCAGAAACTTACGCATGCTTACATCAAGATAAAAAAATCCTATGCATACAGACTCGTCAATATTTCAAAACGGAATAACAAATTTACTTACAATACTCGTACATGATTTTTGTTCACTTACTGCTTATAATTATACGTATGTTTAAGGATTATTTATCTCGTAGATACTCACTCGTATTAGGACATTCACGTGCAAACACTGCACCATATAATATCCGAAGCTTGTTAGACGTGGAATAGACGGCCATCCTCACGCCCGCGCGACGAATAAAATAATATAAATTATAATATTTAACGGGAGACTAATAAATCAGTCATCCACTGTGGAAAACGTAACCCACCCCAAGTGCTCCAATTAAAACGCCTATTAAAAATCCTTCATGCAGCTTGGCCATTGGGAGCATAGCATTGATATCATTCTTCTGGTCTTATTAATTTATGTCTGCTTCTTTTTGACATCAAAGCAATGGCATATCGGTGTACGTACATATGTACAGCATTTTGAAAACGAATACCTTGCGTCGAATGAGTCTATTTCAGTGCATTTGAAAGACCATTCCATTCTTGCTTTATTTATTTTGTTTAAGTTCAAACCAGTATTTCATTGCCTTACATAATTAATTAATTTAGTATATTATTTACAATAAAATATATTTTACAATATGATGATTAACTACAATCAAGAACTATTTTAAACAGTTTATGTTTATTTATATAATTTATATGAAGTTACCAGTGTACGTGTACCCGAATTAAGGAATTATTTTGGTAACGGGACGAGACGTGTCCTCGTTACTATGTCACTAAACACATAATTATGCGTTAAAATGAGACATAAATAAAAGAAAAACTGATGATTGAACCCTTCAACTGAATGTGCTAGCTAGTAAAGCGTTATTTTGCAGCTCGGCAGTTGGGGCTGTTCTACATTACCGCTGCACACGCCTAGTTGTGCACTACGGCCGAGGAATGTTGGATGCTTCGTTCAAATTCTTCCAAGCTAAGGGTTTGATTCATATTTAAAAGTGGCAATTTTCCGGCCGAAGCTCTGGCAAGAAGCTCTGGAGAAAACCACTGAGCCAATTGATTATTTGTTGGTGATGACAACCGATCGTCTCTGTGATAATTGCTTTTGATTACGCTTCCAGATTCCGCGTTGTCAACACCACCTATGTATATTGAAATAAGGCAAGTTAAAAAAGTTAGACAATGAAAACAATCCCTTCTATACCTGGAATTGACGATGATATCTGTGCTCCGTGAATTACTCTGTGTCTGAGTTGTTGGTGTGACTGCTGCTGCAGTTGTAGGTAATGGTGATGTTGCATTTGCGAGATTCCGTCAGAATATGGAATATTCTGATTCATATTTTCTGTGTTCAAAACTGAATCCGTGGGCTGCATTGGTTTAAACCTTTGCTGGTGCTGATGCTGTTGCAGCTCTACTTTTGATACAAACGGTACTGGAGTCGGTTGATGCGGGACAGTGTTCAGACTTCCCTTTAGTATAGGACGGCCTAAAAATACAATAAGTGCGCCGAAATTAGCTTACTTATCTTGCAGACAGTCCAGAACTTTAGACGACTCCACCATATTTACCAAATGATTTTCCTTGTGCCATTTGAACCGAACCATGAGCCCATTTTATCGGTTGCTGATTACGAGACTGTGGCAGTTTTGGAGACATTTGTGGACTGTTTGGACTAATGGAATAGTTTCCTCCACCTAGTATCATGCGAGGTTGAGCGGACATTGCCTGCGGTTCGTTTCCAATTGGGTTTTGACCAAGCTTGGGGTTAGTGTTCTGTGGGTGCATTTGGTATTGCTGATGTGCCTGATTGAAAGGCGTTTCCTTATCTGCTGTCATCTTTCGCAGCACAGACGTAGGCGTGAACGCCAGTGGAGTGGGCGAGTTGCTATGGCGAATGTGTTGACTTATCCCATGATTACTGGAGTTTTGTGAGAATAGATCTGCAAGTTTAAATTTAAGTTTATTACTTCAGAAATGTATCCTCGTAGCAATTCCATACCCTCAGGATAGTTCTGATGTTGCGGATGAGCTTGTTGAAATGATAGATGGGCCAAGCTGTGGTGATCCATATCTATCGGATAAGCTGGCTTATAGGCTAGAGAATTTCTCCTGCTATTTGAGAATTCCCGAAGAACGGTTGCAATGACATCTTTTGTGTGAGTCACAGTGCTGGGGTTGCTCAATTCCTTCTCTAGAAACTCAACCGAAACCTCTCCTCGAGCAATGCCTGAAATCAGACCAGTTTTCAGTAAATAATCGCACAATAATTGCCACGTTTATAAACATCTTACCTTGAATTAAATGATGAACTTCCATTCGCTTCTGTGCCATTAATATATTAGGCGTGTGGACACCTTGGATTTGGTGCTGCTGTTGCTGCTGCTGGTGCAGCTGCGGATGCTGCTGCTGCACCATGGGCTCAGTCATCCTCTTTGGCATGCAGTCATTATGTTTAAAGCGTTGTTGATATGACTCCATGTCATCTTCCTTCATTTGAGGACTGTGATCCCGAAGTATGTTCTGTTGTGGATCGATTAAATGAGACCGATGTGTATTTTGAATTGCAGAACTCGAAGCATTTATCATATGATAAACTTCATTTTCCATCTGATGCTGGCTGCTTTGGGAGCCCAGTTGCTGCAGGAGCTTTCTGAAGGCTTCCGTATCCCTGGCCACTGGCTTTTCCACTTGAGCTTGCTGACCCCCATAGGCCGCGGCTATTGGGTTCGTGTAATCGGAACGCAGGTCCACTTTAGTCATTTGTGCTTCCAAGTCTTTAACACTGGGTATATCTAAAATAGGTAATGTATTGTTGTAGTGAGCGATACCCTCCTCGATGATATTTGAAAATAATGTTGAAGACCCACCGTGAGTTTCTTGTGCGCCTAGCTCCCGAAGTGCCGATGGCTCATTATTATTTGCAGCTTCTTTGGGACGAAACCACCGGCTAAAGCGAGACGTGCCCTTCGTTTCATCCTGATCATCGCCGTCATGACTCTACGTAAGTTGAAAATTAACATATGTATTTATTTGTATGATAATAGCATAAATTGGTTAGAACAACCCTGATCTCTTTCTCCCACGTTCACCTACTTTTCCCTTTTGATGTAAGAGTGACTCGCTAAGAGTCACGTTGCTGCGGTAGGGTTGTGTGATCAAACAGAACCATCACTTTCTATCTTTCTTGCTGAAATAAATAGCGGTGAAGGGAGAGAGAAAACAAGCGGTGCCCCTTTTCCCACCCTTTACTTTTAAACAACGCTACGAGAGAGGCATACAGAGAGAGAGAGAGCGTTATACATACGCATCAATTTTGAAATCATCAAAATAAGGTCGCACCCTAATGGTCAATTTTTCGAATGTGATGTCATGACTTTTTATACCCGCACTCAAAAAAGAGTTAAGAGGTATATTCTATTTGTGGTAAAAGTGAATGTGTGCAACGCAGAGAAGGAAACGTTTCCGACCCCATAAATTACGTTGAGCAGCATCAACAGCCGAGTCGATATAGCCATGTCCGTCTTGATGAGCGCCTGGATATCAGAGACTATAAGAGCTAGAAAACCCCAATTTGGGTTCCAGTGTACCAGTGTATTTCGATATGGGCCTTCCGACCCCACAAAGATCGAAATTCTGTGGCAGGCACAATTTTAAAGATGCGATTAAACTAAAAACGCAGTATCGTAGCGAATGCTCGTATCTCCCAGATTGCCGAATCTGAATCAGATCAGATCATAAATATAGCCAGAATAAAAAAAATTAATTTTCAGTTGCTTCCCCCGCCTCTTTCAGCAAAAGACGCGCAAAAAAACTATATGTAAAAAACGATGTGGAGTAGTGTAATTTAACATTATTCATTTTAAATTAATAAAATAAGCTTATAGTAAATCGCTATCCAATCCGCTTCCGGAATTTAACGATTCCGCGTGCAATCAACGGGCGTTCGATGGACACCTAGTTCGATTCGTATTTTCTAAGTTAGGGCAGTAAGGGCCTTTTTTTAAGCCGAATCGGGAGTAAGAGGTATATAATATTAATTATATTGAAAGCTATTGAACGCATTTTTATTAAGTTTAACCACTAAGCAAAGAACACAGGCGTCAAATTGACTAAAAACTGCCTGCATAATATTTCTGGACTATTGGCTTTCAGGGCTTCGGGTCTGAAAGCTGACAGCTTCGGCAGGGCATACGGGTCTGATGTCGTCATGTTCGGCTCATGGCATGACGTGAACCGAACTCGACAGAAACCTAACTCTGCAAATGTATGTGTGTGTGTAATGTACAAAAGTATTTGTATACTTGAACATTAAAATTACACATCTTAAAAGCATATCACTGCCTATCAACGGCATTTCACTGCCGGGCTTCATGATATTGGTGTCGGTGCCATCAATGCATCCAATAACTCCAGGAACTCCATACTTTTGATGGAACTGCTGTTTGCATTTCCTCAGCTTTCGCTGCGATTGTTTCAGTTGAATGAAACGGGGACCAAGTTTCCTTTCCAGCAAAGGAAGCAGTTGCCATCGAATTTTTCCAACGGGTTGCCTGGACATAGATCCGTGTCCTTTACTATAGCTCTTTGGGACTACTCAACACCTAAAAATCCCAGGGCAATCGCCAAGTGCAGAATGCGCGATATCGAGGAAGATGGGATATCCTCTTCGATTATATTAAGGATCCTTTGTCATCTTTTTAACACAATAATAGTACTTTTAATTGTAATGAAATAAATCAGCAGCAGTTTAAGCTTAAAATCACAATTCCGCTGATTCTGAAAACAGGTCAGTGTAACGGAGAGAAGGAATCATTTCCGACTCCATAAAACATATACATTCATCAATAACCGATGTGATATCACACTGCTACAAGTGTATTTCAAAATTTCGCCCCGCCTCCCTCCGTAGATGAAGATAACAGATGTGGCAAAAAAATGTAAAGTGTAAAATATTTAAAAAGTACGGGTTTATAGAGTCGCGTCCACATAAGCGACTTACACGTTCCTTCTCGATTTTTCTCAATAGCTGGACCAACAACGTAAAAATTGAATTTAGAAGAAATTCTAGTGAACGATCAAAAATTCATCTCACGACAAAAATTGAAATTTTGACATGAAAATGTTTTTGTCGTGATTTTCTAACATCAATTAATTTGTTTGCCACAAAATATCTATGCTGTGCGCGAAATGATCGTCATATCATATACTGTAAGATAGAGGTATCCTTGGGTATTAGTATGACGACCATTAATAATATTTTCCATGATCATCTCGTGGCAAAAAAGGTTAGCGTGAAACCCACAAAATTGAAACAATTTTCAAAAAATACGATCGTGGTGCTTTAAAATGTGTTTATGTTTTACATGCAAAATCAATATTTGACGGTAAGGATGTTCTAAAGCAAAAGAATTAATTAATTATTAATTAATTAATAATTAAGTAATCATTAAAATTATTAAGGACTTTTTTATAGATACTTTTTATGAGTGCCAAAAGTGTTGTGAAAATAAGTTCAAGTGTTTCAAAAAAAGGGTTTCTATTCCTGAAGAATGTTGCTCGAAATAATAAAACCATTTTCAGATGACTAAATTGTCTTTCTCATAGTTAGGCCAGAAACCTGAATAGCAGCCCACTTAAAAGTAGAGTCGCGTCCACATAAGTGACTCACAACGTTCCTTCTCATTTAAAATATATTCTATCGATATCGGAATTGACGCAATGAAGCAGAAAAGGCGTTTACATTGGCAGACGTGCGTCTTGAATTTCGATTTGAGTGCTTGATGACATGGAAAGAAAAACAAATTTTGGAAAGTCAACAGAACAGTCGAAAAGAAAATGGACGAAAGAGAATTGATTCGCATATGTATTTAGGATTTTCAAACATTTCTTTGTAGAGTTTGTGAGAGTTCTTCTTCAAATTATGAAAACCATCGAAGTTCCTCTCCAGCAGTATCTTAATGGCATCAGGATGTAACAAAAATATCGTATGCTGATAATACAATCAGTTTCAAGTATTTTATTTTTGATTTTATGTATATTTTCACCGTTTTGCACAACTATACATTTTTAGCGTCAAAATTTTATTTTTGATTTACAATTTTGGTTGTTATTAGTGGTGATAGTTACGCTGATAGGCAGAAAAGTGCAAAAATGTGCTGTTAAGCGCAAAAGCAATCGAATATATCGAATATACGCACATGAATCAGAGTCAGACGTAACTTTTTGCCACAACTAGGGCCCTATGCTTAACCTATATAAAAAAAAATGAGTCTCCGGCAAGACGCAAAGAAGCGTGACGCATCCCCAATGTAAATAGCCTATACGTTTCTGTTCGTGAAAAAAAAATTGCATAAAATTTCCCACCGAATGAGCTCTACGAGCTCATTTTTGTTGGCTAAAGACGGACCGGACTGAAAAAAAATATCGTACACTCAATTAATCTTCGAAATGAATATGCATTGATAATTTAAATGACAGAACGTATGCCGTTCAGCTAGTAGTCTGTACGAAGAGGGAATAATATTTATGCAGGCCCTGTGTTCCATTGCATAGGAGCCGATTCATGTAATTTACAGATTGCCAACATGAAAACGACTATATTATATGGTGATATTTACCATAAGTGTAGGGTCCAGGGGGTGCATGTTCAGAAAGGCATCGAAGTTGAATTCACCCTCGGAGTTTGAGGTACAGGGTAAACGGCTTGAGTGCTGATGGTTTTTGTTTTGTTTGGTAGTTTCCAGTGGGGGCTGAATAAACGTAGGTACACTTTCACCAGTGTCTTTGATGTCGTCCATGGTTTTTCGTTCGATTACGTTTAGGCTGGATATACTGCTGCTTCTTGAGGGACCTTCGACCACAGGAGGCTCAGATGCTTGACCTTGCTTTGACGGAAATCGATTCGCATTGTCTTCAAGCTCAGAGCGCTCATCGTTGTGTTCATGATCGTCGAATCCATGCAAATCTATTGTCTCTAGCTGGGATGTCGGTCCAGCACTGAACCACTCGGGTTCTTCATGCCTGTCATGCTGATGGTACATGTTGGTGCGCTTTCCCCGACCTTGGATGCCTCCAGAATCCTTGTTTGATGACCGGCGACTGCTCATTCCTTGCCTTTCGACAGATCTTTTGTTGTCGTATTGAAACCTTCTATCTCCTATATTCTCAGTAAGTCGATCACTATGTCTTCCACTAAATGTCCGCGGGCGCTGTTGGTTCTGGTTTTGATTCTGGGTCTGATTTTGTTGGTTAATACTTCCACTTCCATTCTGAGATCTTTCCTTCTCCTTTTCAATGCCAGATGATGCCTGCTGTTGGCCTTTGTAGTCCCAATTATCGGCTCTGGGCAAAAGTCGGCCGCTGCCAATGCGCCTTTCCGGGCGAGTTGTCGAAAACGTCGGTGAAGATGCCAGAGATTGGTCATGATCTTGTTGGACATTGTTTGAACGTCTCTCACAGCTCTCTCCCACCCATTCACTACCTTTCCTGATGGGGGAACTCATGCCTTTACCCTGGCTGTGGCTGTGCGTGGGAGTGGAGGCATGGTCAAGCATTACAGTCATATTTTCTCCAACTGAAACATCGCCAGAATTGGTGTTCATCGGGTCATTGTTTTCCGTGCCATTACCGCAATTGACTGCAGCAAAGCGTCGTTTGGCAAATGCTGGCATTAAATGCGATGAAGATATGCTCCGATGATCGATGGTTGACGATTTGAACGATGGACCACCTAGAACGCTTTGCGTCGATTGTGTGTCTTTATCCTTGTCCTCGATACACATTGAGTGGGAATCACTGGGCGCAAAGCGCTGATAATAGTTATTGGCTCGCTCCCGATTTCGCATCGCGCGCCTCGAGCTTATTAATCCATTATTGGAGCTGCTCAGACTGGAGTTATCCGTCTCTGGGGATAGGCTGATTTTATGTGGATTTGCATAGTTGCTGGAAACATTGGCGCTAGCGTTGACTTTCCAAAAATTTAAAGTCTGCAGTTCATTTCGATTAGCACATTGGGGGCGCTGACGACTACTTCCTTCATAACGTAGGGCCAACAGATCTGCCCTTGAGTACCTTGAAAACAGGGTGTAATAAAACAGTTTTTTATTAAAAGCAAAAATATATGCAGGTATTTAGAAAGGTATTCTTCCAAACTTGGAAACGGGTAAAAATATTTATCAGTTTTACGAGCATCAGGAACAGCTTTCACTAAACGTGCACATTAATACATACACGTCTGCATTTGTATATTTATTTTTCATAATTACTATTTGACGTAAATAAATTCGTCTTTTACAAATGCATTAAGTCTTATTCTTAATACACGTGGGCCTGAAGTCGAACTTATTAATCATAGGATGAATATTAATATTCAAATAAATAAGCTTACCTCGCTTGATCTTTTGTTAAATCCATATTTTACGAGGGCGAGTATTTTAGCCGGATTTATTCCAGATTAATTTAATTTGAATTAAAGCTTTTGTTTTTGAAAATGCTATCCGCATATATTTCAAAATCACAATAGTACTATTTAATTACAAAAACACGCCTATGTCTCCCAGCGAACAAAAATGCATATACACATACATAAATGCATATGTATATACACGAGTTAGAAGCATTTGCATACGATGTAATAAATTCTTTTTTTTGCAAAACAGAATACACGGTATTATTTACGAATTAAATAAGACTACCAAAACACACACAGTAACACATGTTCATTCGTAACACATATAATTTAAATAAATAATCTCCTAAATTAGCAGAATTTTGTGAAAATCACGACAAACTATGGATGGACTTAATGGTCGACGAGAAAATTATCGATTAGTGTATCATAAAATACGAGCGGAATGCGAGAAATTTATTTGATTTTTCTTGGGTTTGGGAACATAGGAAAGAAACGCAAACTTGTTGTTCCTGACAATAGACCACAATCTAGGAGAAATGGTGGGAAAATTAAAAGATATGAAACTCCGCTTTGTACTGCCACCATCCACTATTTATCAGAAAACAGCAATAACAAAGTTTTGGTCTGAGTTTTTAAATTTAATAAGGTGCATCTAGTGAATTGTCTAATATATTGGATTAGATCAGCCATTTTGAAATATTGTTAAATCCGAATACAACATAAAAATTACACAAAATTTTTAAATTTGTATGATGTCAGAAGTCTTCATCTCTGGACTTCCATGGGCGCTGTGGAGCTGGAGGACGATAATGCACACCGCAATATTGGATAAATCCGATCCTGGAGGACAGACGTGTAATCAACATGGTTTTACCTCCTTTAATACAATTAGTTATAGCTCATACAAAAAGGCCTCTGTTATGTTTAACAGAGATTTAACCCGGGCCTCCACATCTGTTCGCAAGAAAATGCAAAGTTGCAATGACCTTTTATTATTTTTTAGTTTAATCGTTTTTTTTTTAAATTCTAAAAAAAAAATCACAAACAATTAAGAAACAATTTATATACCTACTGTTCTTAGCAAGTTATGTTAAGGGACTGGGAACAATACCTATTTACAAGAGTTACAAATAAATACGAAAAAATTGGGGGTTCTGCAATTGGGGTTCAGGTATTTTTATATGCTCTGCACACTGAGCCCATCCCGGGGAACGGTGGGAATTTTGGAAAGATGTGAAACACCGATTCACATTGACACCATCCACCATCCATGCTCCCAATTGCGTGCGGTGAAAATTTGATCATATTTATATTTAAAATTAATATAAATAACATTGCAATGCTTGTGAATGTGATTCAGCACCAAAATATATTCTTGCATAATCTAGAGAGTTTATTGGAACGGATATCTGTTTTGAAAACACTGAAGCTTGGTCATTTGTGACTGCTTCTACTAAATTCAATTGATGTTTTAAAGTGTGTGAAAAGGCTATTACTCACACAGCAAATCTTGATTGTGAATTTATAATAATTTAATAGGGACTATTTGAAAATTGTTTTAGCCGTGGTTCAACAACAAAACATGTTGTTGCAAAAATTGTTAGTGACGTTGGACAGAAAGCAAAGCAACATAGATGAATTCGAGGAGGAAGAGTTTATTGCAATGTTAAATTTGTTTAATACAAAAATGTCAAGAAGGGTGTGGATTGTTGTAAGTAATAATTCTAATCCAATCCTAATTGTATGTACAAGTATATGTTTTATGTGTTTTAGAAGCTGTATTGCACTTTTTGGGAGAAGGATGTTCTGTATAACAACGACGAGTTCTTCAAAGAAATCTTCAGAATGGAGAAGCCCACTTTCTATGTACCAAAATGCTGCCATCCCGATGAAGCACCGCCGCTTTTTTTTTTAATATTAATTCTAAAAAATCATAAGCTCAAAAATGTATATGCTGACTGAGTACGGGTTTAAGTAGAGTCGCGTCCCCAGAAGCGACTCACACGTTCCCTCCCGTTTTTTGTTCGATCCTGGAAAGTATGAAAATTAGTACTATTAACAATTTTTTGTTTTCAATATAAATAAATATTTACATACTTGTATTTTTTTTTAAATTTTCGATCTTGGTTCGAAGCCCACAGAGCGGTTGCCCCGCCAGCGCCGTCTTCACTCTGAACATGTAGTATTAATGGTATTGGTTTAAATTAAATATACATCTATTAAACTTACCAATGCCATTTTCGGCAGTTTCCATTTTTATTTAATAATTTTTCTTTGCTTGCTAGTTTTTTCCTGAGTGCTGATGGGTTGTGTTGTTCTTTTTTCCCATTCCGAATTCCGTAGTGAATTCCGATTTTTTATGTGAATGTCAAATATTGGGGTGCATTTGAAAATTATTGAAAAAATACCGTACAGAAACGCGCGAATTTGGAACATCCCAGATGGATGGTGGAATAACTGGGAATTTTTCGGTATGGCAAAACTTTAGGGACCATCCCCGAAATGGATAGTGGTTGGTGGATGGTGGCCTGTGGGAATAGGCTATAATACTGGAAAACTCGACAACTCTAGATAACGTTGGATGGTACGGATCTTCAGGCAAAGATATCGAAGTGAGATCTTTTGACAAAATTAATTTGGGCGAGGAAATCAGTTAGACCATCGACAAAATCATGTTGATTACCAGTTTGCAACATTTTTGATTATTCCTGCTCGTAAGAAAGAAATGGTATGTTAAAATCACCCATTACTATGATCTGATCAACCTAAACTACCTAAAGCAGAAACCACAGGATTAAACAAACAATGGCATCAGATTTAGGAGAATATATGAGCAGGGCACAAAGAAAAATGCCGCTCCAATACGGATTTTTGCTGCACCTGCCACGTAGAGATGTTAAGCGCCGCAGCGCAGCCAGAAAAGTTTCAGTAGTGAGATCAGTGGCAAGTTGCAAGTATTGCCGACGTGACTAGGCAAACAGATAGGCATATGTAGCCCTTACTGATGAGTGGTTTGCGACCCTTGCCATCCTTGAGAAGGATTGGCTCAGCATAGTCGCAACCGGTGTTGACAAATGGCAGTGCCTGCGTTATACGAATGCTGGGTAGATCAGCCATTCGTTGCTGTGATGTGTGCTGTCTTTGTCGAAAGCAAGCCAAGCAGTCGTGTGTAATTTTGCGTATGAGATTACGTGCGCCGAATATCCAGAATCTTTGGCGAACAATAACGAATAGTGCAGAAACACCTAGGTGCAGGTTGACTTGGTGCTCGTGTTCCAAGATGAGTTTCGTGACGCGATGGTGTTTTGGCAGCAAAACTGGGTGTTCTGCTTCAGTGGGCAATTGCGAGTGATGCAATCGTCCGCCAACCCTGAGTACATTGTCCTTGTCAATGATTGGTGAAAGTTTCACCAGTTGAGATCGGCTCCGTAATGGTTTCTTGGCAAGTAGAAGTTGGTAGTCGTCTTTGAAGCATGTTTGTGTTTGTCGCAAACACATAATGCGTGCCGTATGGTGCTCCTCAAATGTCAGAGATGTGGAGCTTCTGTCCCGAGATGGATGCTTGGTGCGTTCAATGAAGCGAACAACATATCCAACAACGTGGACGAGCTTCAGCCAGGAAGAAACTCGGGCTACTAATTCCTCCAGCGGGTTAACCGATTGTAATTCGGCCAATGTGGACAAAGAATTGGCTTTGACTTCATTTTGTATGCCATTTCCTGAAAGAGATAAGTAATACCTTGAGTTGTTGAACTTTACCATGAATTGATCCCTGTCCCGTAGGCACATGGGACCAGTCCACCATAACTGAAAGTCCATAAGGTCGGCAGCCATGAGGCCTCTGGACGCACAGTCAGCTGGGTTTGTTTTGGAGTCCACGTGACGCCAAGCATGGCGTGGGATGGAGTCCAGAATTTCCGAAGTGCGGTTCCCAACAAATGTCTTCAGCTGAGCTGGTGCATATGATAGCCATGATAGAACAATTGTAGAATCGCACCATGCAAAGACATTGGTGTTTCTCTGTCGTAATGCAGACTTAATTGAGCGTATAAGTTGGCGCAGTAGAAGCGCTCCGCAAAGTTCCAGGCGTGGCAAAGTGGGGCCACCCTCGAGCCATCGTCGTGTATTACTCTGCTGTACATTACAGCAGCGTATGCCTTGATTGAAGCATCGGAGAATCCGTGCAACTCGATGTTGTCTGCGTCGTTGACAACCAAGCGTGGCAACTGAAACTGCTGCAAAGTGTCGAGATCTGCTCGCCACTTCAGCCAATTGTCGGCCAGTTTGTTTGGGAGTGGATCATCCCAGTCCAGGTTGAGTAGCCATAGGCGTTAAAAGAGGATCTAGAATTGAACCACGACGGGTGCCATGAGTCCAAGCGGATCGAATATCCGTGATACGTCGGACAGGACTTGTCGTTTTTTGCAGCTGGAATTTGCAGTGTCTTTTCCAGGGTGCCAGTAGAGTCCCAGGACCTTTACTGGTGACGATTGAGTAAGTTGGGTAGAGGAATCTGAGTCCTCTGTTATTTGTTATTCTGTTATCTGTTATTTGATACCCATTTTCCGAGCTCTAAGTTGGCGCAAGACATTAGTTGTACGAGTTCGTTTCGATTTTGTAGCAGTTTATCCTCACTGTTTGCTCCAGTAAGAACGTCGTTAACGTAGAAATCCTCCAATAGGATTTTCGCAGCATTCGGAATGGTGCACATGAGGTTCCGTATGTGACAGTACAAAGTTGGAAGTGCTTGATTTGTTCCGATGGATCTTCTCTCCAGATGATCCTCTGAAAGTCTCGATGCTTGCTGCTGACCCATATTTGGCGGAACATTTTCACAATGTCAGCTGAGAATACGAATTGTACATTCTGAAGCGGAGGCACACAGCAAACAGATCGCGTTGGATGCTGGGTCCTATAAAAAGATTGTCGTTCAAGGCCTTTCCATTGGCGTCGCGAAATGAACCATCAAAAACTACACGGAGTTTTCGACCCAACACAGGGTGGTGTGGCATGTAGAAATGCTGCCCAGCAGTGATTTCGTTTGACGGTAGTTCTCGCATGTGTCCCAACGATTGATATTCTCGCATGAACTTTATGTATTGGATTCGTAGCGGCTCATTGTGTTGTAAGCGCCGTTCTACCGATTTGAAACGGTTGAGAGCTCCTCGTAGAGTGTCTCCAAATTCAGGATGTGCAGTGTTGAATGGAGCCCCACGATGTTTTTCCCCTTTTCATCTCGAGTGTGTGTGGCGAGAAAGTGTTTCTCGACCTGTTCACCTTCAGGTTCCAGTTTAGTAGTACAGTCGACGCTCTCCAGCTCCCAAAACATCTGGAGCGACGATTCTATATCAAAGGTTGTGGTAAGTGTAATTGCGTTGCGTGTTTGGGGTGTCATGAGTGACGTGATAACCCATCCGAAAACCGATGAAATGGCGATAAGATTGCCCTTGCTGTCATACATCTTCCTTCCTGTAAGTGTAGACCATATGTGTTCGCTACCCAATAAAATGTCGATCGGTGCGTTAGTGCAGAAGTTTGTGTCAGCCAATTGTAGATCATTGAACACCTTGAGTGCGGATGCGTCGATGTTTTGCCTTCTCAGTGATGACGAAATACTGCCAAATACATGGGCGTATACATGCAGATGATCATCAGAAATCCGGGACTTGATGTGGAGTTTGCTGCATCCCCTTATGGTGTCAGCTTTTACTGACGATATTCCCGAAACCATAATGCGTGAATGTGAACGGGTCAAGCCAAGAGCGTGAATGCAGCGTTCCGATACATAGGAGAGTTCTGAGCCTGTATCCAATAAGAGCCGACAGGTTATGTATTCTTCCTTTGCGTTTTGAACATAAACCATGGCCGTGGGTAATGTGCTTCTACTCAATCCATTCGTTAGTGTAGGTGTTGCAGTGCCTTGCGCTCATACAACTAGTTGGGCAACGCGACTTGAAGTCACCGCATTGTTGTATTGAGCATTTGAATTGCTCCCATACTCCTCCTCAGCCATACAGAATGTGTTCTGTCGAATGGCATTTGGTGCAGTTGCTGCCTTCAACCGCCACCATCGAATGTGTGAAGCGTTGCTTTGCCGACGGTCACAAGCTACCCTTTGCTCAGTTCCAATTCCTCGCAACGATCATCCAAGAACTTGAAGAAGTCGTCGAGAGTGGATGAGTCTTTGTCCATACTGCGTTCAATCCACCTGCGCCTCGTGTCAACGTCAAGTTTCTCCAGTGCCAGATAGATGATCCAACAGTCGCGTCCCGTTTGGTTAACAGCATCCAGACCACGAACAATCTCGTTTGCACCGTCAGATACCTTACGCAAAACCGCCGCATCAATTTTAGTTGTTGTTAAAAACGTATTTACAATATGCCTCGGCCGATTGTACCTTTCTTTTAGACGCTCCCATGCAGTGCTGTAAGCAGTGTCAGTAATTGTCAAATGACATAGCAAGTTGGCAGCTTCATCGATCAGTAGTGTTTTCAATTGATGGAAATTCGGTGTGCTCGTCAAATGCTGCTTGCTATGAATGGTACTTTCATAGATATCCTGAAAGTCTGGCCACTCTGTGTAGTTGCCAGCGAACCGCTTGATTTGAATTTTCGGCAATTCGCTTTGCACTGATGGCGCCGCACCAACTGCAGAATTTGAATTCGCAGTACCTCGAACTTCGCCGTCACCATAAGCATGCACGGACATGTTCGTTGTGTTCTGGTTTGCAGCTAACTGCTCGAATAGCTGTTGTTGTTGTTGTTGTAGCAGACTGAGTACTGCGTCGTTTTGTAGATGAAGGCCATTGCTGCCATTCCCGATGTTTGTTGTAGTTATAGTTGCTTGTAGAAACTCCTTCCACTCCAAAAGCATAGCATGTGCCTTTAGATATTTCTCCTCGTAGATAATGTTGTCTTCCTCTGGATCCACATACCCATCCATTTGTTCGAGAAGGGCTATGGAATCCCCAAGTTGTGAGAACTGCTTCCAAGCAGTTTGGAGCAGCTCTATCCGTGATGTGACATCTGTCGCGTAAGTAGATTCAGACCGTTCAACCCAAGCCAAAGCGCGTGTGATAATGGCCTTGAGTCTGCCACGGGTCTTTACCAATGCCCTTAATTAATCAAATGAATACCAAAGCACACCAAAAACTGTACAAGAATCCGTCTCGAATGACCAAAGAATGTTCTGGAATACTCCCTTTTGAGTAACTTGATTTTAGTGGACTGTATTTATTCTTATTTCTTGTTCGGTTCGCTGTCTTTTCGATACTGAATAATGCCGGCGCAGCGGCAAGCGAATACAGCTGTTTTTTCGTCTCTTACATTCTATCCTAATTTCCTTTCATCTTCGAGATGGACTTATAAAGATGACAAAGTAATGTCGGATGCGTTCCTTAACCACTTTTTTCACAGCAAATCTTGTACCATTGCAAAGTCGTGGAGGATTATGATTCCGCAGCATAATTATGGTGACTCCAACTTTTACTTTTAAATAGTATGGCGGCAATCCAGGTAAGTCCAACGAACTTAGAAATTCGACTGGATAATTTACAAATTATACTTTCGTATATTCTTCAATAAATGTCAATGTGTCAATCCAGTAAATTATGTGCTCAATGGTTGTGGTGGGCTACCCAATTAAGGAAATTTCCCTTTACCTTTAAATTTGTGTACCTGACAATGGCGACAACGGCCGTTCATTGGACCAATAACACTAGTTAACACGAAATTTAGGCTGTGGCCCAAAACGACGAAGTCATTTCTATAAAGTTTCATTTTTGAGGTTGTCTCTTCTAATACTTGACTTGCCTCGCCCAAGTCGATAGAGCATGTTTGTAAAGTTTTAAAAGCATAATTAATACCATTCAATACACTGAGAAACTCGTAGATTAGATTTACTGGAGCTCTTAAGAAATATTTCTGATAATGTTTTAATAATATTGAAAAAACGAAGTTTTACTGCAGATATCTACTGGACCATCCATCTAGTGGGATTTAGTTTTTTCAATGTGGTATCTGATTCGGCAGTGAATTTAGAAAGAAGATCCCAACTTTTAATGCTATTTCCGAAAAAATTGTCAAGTCTTGCACCGATGCGAAAAAAAACTGTAATTCCACACAAGCATCATAACTGCATCATTCACCACCAAATTTAAGCTATGGCACAATGAACGTACTCTGCATTGGGCTGGATATCCTTAATGTGCTTTTGCACACCATTATACACACCGCTCACAACACTGGCGCCATCATAACTTTGACCAACACAATTTTTTAGATCAATGTTTTTGTCGATAAATAATTTAGTTATTTGGTTGACAAAATCTGCAGCGCCATGTTTGGCGATTCTTTAACTTCTATGTCAACTGGCTGTCCATTTTCTGACCTAGTTATTATTGCGTACCTCACAACAATGCTGAGCTGGTCATCTATCAATTCTGACGTCGGATTGACTTCCATCGGTAAAGACAGACCACTTGGAGTTGAGAATTGGTTGTAGGTGAGAGGCAAGCGTTCCACTAGGTATGACCAGCAATAAGTTATTCTTCGGGATTTTTCGCCTCAGTGATTCGCTCAAGAGTTTGAGGCCCAGAAACTGCGATTCCAAAGTAAAAAACTTCTCGTTGAGATCATTAAATTGTTTCCGATCATCTTGGAACCCATTACCATCATAAAGGTGAGCATTTCGACAGGCAGACCAAGAAAGACCCATACGTTTGGATATTAGGTCATTAAGACGGCCAAAATGACCGCCTCCAGCACATTTTATATTAGCAAAATTATCGCAGCTGAGGTTGAAATTGCCGGTAATATTGCCACGAAATTCGCGTTTCTTTTCACTGCAGGTAATAGTCATTGCGGTGAGCACCGAAGAGCGATGAGCCAAATAGCAATGACAATTGCTTACACACAAACAATACTACGCTAAACTGTTGCTTATACGTTCGATTGCCGCTGAAAATTTAAAGGTTAATAAATCAATCAAAAACATTAAGTATTCACGAGTATTATCAGTGATGAAGTTGTGTGCATGTCGGATACATAACATCAAATTGAGATAGATCAAATTAAGTTAGTTAATTCTTGAATTAGGAAAAATATGCCAGAGCGGGGTAGAAACACGAGTCCTGCCGCGTCCTGCCCCTCATCTATCAGCGTCCGCAGCGCTACGCCGGTCTCGACACCTACCGCTACCTTCTTCTGCAGCCGGACAAGGAGCCACCACCGTGCATTAACACCACATACGGATCCAAGCTGCACAATGGAATGGAGCGAGCACTACGAGGGATACAATCCGAGTGCCGAGACCACCACAGGCATACCTGTTAAGGAGAACTACCGCTTCTCTTTCTACAGCCCGAGACTGAGCAAGTTCGGCAACATACTGCTGCCCACCTTCTGGCATGAGTTGGTGGAAACAGCCTCCTCCTGTTCATGGAAATTTCCCTGCCACTGATATCCAACCCAACCCATTGCACTTTTCCAGGAAATGGGTGAGCTTTGTGATATGGCTGATGTGGATCAATTCGAAGGTGCCTCCCCACGTGCAGGCACCCTGCATGGTTCTCCTGCTGCTGCTCGCCCTGTGGAGCGCCCTCAAAGTGACTAGAGGTGCGGTCAGCTTTCCACGGACAAGTGCAAAGTGAGCCCCAGCTGTTTGAGCTTAGTAGTATAGTATTGCCATTGGAATAGCTGGAAAATTGATATGATTTAATAACTTGAATGTATGCTACATTTATCCTGTTTCAAACCTTTTTACGCACGATATGCCTAAGAATAGAGTTGACAATACGTCCCAGCCAATCGATGTGAAACTTGCAACATTTGCCGACGACATGGCAGTCCTGTCAAGGGCCAACTGTGTTTACGATGCCACGGACAACCTCCAGCGGTACCTTAAAAGGTTTGCGAACTGGGCATGCATGGGGTATTTCTTCATGGCGAGCTGTTGGAGCAGCGGAAGGAACATAAGTACCTGGGAATCACTCTGGACACCCGCGTGACCTTTGCCAGCCACACAAGGGTGGTCAGAAGCGCCTTGGAAAGCCATGCTAGAAAAGGCTTCTTAAGCCTAACAAAAAGCTCAGCCTGGCCAACAAGATCCGCATATATAATCGCAGCGAAAACGAACCTGGACAGGATCAGGGTGTTTCAGAACAGGACCCTCTGAAATATCTGTGGTACTGAATGGTATGTCCGTAATATAGACGTCGCCAGAACTTGGAGTTCCCTCAGTCGGTGATATTATTAACTAGCAAGCCACAGGATACCTGATCAAACTAAGGAGCCACCCGAACGTCCGAGATAGAAGCTGGGTAGGGAGCACAACCAGGCGAAGGTTAAACCGCATCCATCGTCAGACTTGGCCACCAGGAACATATAATTTCCTGTTCCACAATTTTCGTTGTCCGTTGATCCCACATTTAACTTAAAATAGTAAATTGTAAATAGAAAATGTCCCTGACCCTTAACAAAAGTTGCTAATCAACAATAACAGTACGTTTAGTAATTGTACTTTATTGTCTATGATAATTGTTTACAATAAACCTACATAGTGAAACTAAAAAAAAATCCTGTTTTGATATTTCGATAGATAAAAAATGTTTTTGCATAAGATAAAATTACATCAAAAACTCTGTTTAGAAAGTTATTTTTTGATAGCAAAATTATTCAAATTCATTCTGTACAACTTTAAAAACCCTTGTTGCGGACGTTACACAGTGTACTCATTTTTAGTTTAAATTTTTAATATATATTAGATAACTTACAAATATGGTTTTTATCTTAAAGAAAAGAAAATGAAACAAATTATGAGTTTTGCTTAACTGTAAATACTTAACCGACTTTTTTGACCATTTTTTGTATAATGGAAAACCAGCCTATAGGAAATATGTATGTATGGCTGGTAGGTTAGTTACTGATATTTATACTCCTTGACAACAAATTGACATATTCATAGATGCATACGTACATATATAATAGTATATTGGTTACAAAGAATACAAAGTAAAATTCATAAAATATCTTCTTTTAGAAGGAAAGAAATACCTTACCTGTATTTGATACGTTTAATTAACACGACACATTGATATTTTAATGAACTCGTTATATTTCGTAATGCTTACTTAAAATCAACACAGTTTTCATTGGTTGCGCTTCTTTCATAACAATATAGTTGCCTAATATTACCAAGTGGATAGCTCCATGCATTAGATGAGTCCGAAGGGGAGTTGGGGTTCAATGTCGTTGGTCGTGGATGATGCTCATTGAAAGGGTTTACTTGCGACTTAAAGAATACTGGAAAGGAAACTCTGTGCTGTACTTGTGGTTGAGCAGTTTTAATAGCCACTGACTTCGAGTAAAATTTCTTTTTCAAAAACGTAGCTGTTGCCTTTTTTGAACTATTTCGTTCCGGTTGGTGCTTAAAACTCTTTCCTCGAGTAAAAATTCTTAAGTGACCATTGAATCCTTTCGTCTCCTAAAATAAATTTTTTAAATGTGTGTAAATAACAACCAAATAGTTTATATTAATCGGACTATCTGTATAAGCATATGGACAGTGGTACTTCCTGGCCAGTAAGATCGAGGGAGAGTTTAAAGGCTTTCTTGTTTATATGTACGTTCCTCCGATTGGGAAGCGTAAGCTGTCCCGAATTCACGGCTCATACAGGACCAAAGCGATGTTTAAGCTGAGCTTTTCAAGAGAATATTGTAGATAATGACTATATCTACCAGATTGCCGAATCTGGTTTAGATCTGATCGTTATTACCGTCAGAATGAAGAAATTAATTTGACTACCTCCACACCTTTCAGCAATGCATCCGCTTCTCATTCTCTTTCTCGCTCGCACATACACTGCCTTGCCTCGTTCACCTCTAGCGGTGAAGATGTAGAATCTACACTGTAGATGTAGATCACAACTTTCCTCTCGTTTTCAATTAAGAATGACTTGTTATTTTAATTCCAAACATTGAGAGAATGGTTCGGATCATTCGTAACAATGCCTTTTAAAGAAGGGATCTACTGAGTATAATTTGCGAAGAGATATTTACTTTTCACAAAATGAGTCAGATTATCCGTTACTGTCAACATAAAAAAAGGAACTGAGGCCCGTAAAGTGTACATATTTCCACGAGCCCCATTCCATTCACCTAAAGAAGCCTGAGAAAAGAGAGCGCAATAAAAATTTTTTCATACCTCATTACATTTATAACCGTCCTTGCACATTTCGGTTTCCGCATTTAAGGAAGCCACTTTTATCTTTCCAGCTGGATTTGAAGTGGAGCGGTTAGTGTTGTCGAGCAAGCAAAGATTTGATTTCAGCTCAAGTTGATCCTCGGCATCCGTTGTAATACCATCCACATCTACATCCACATCAGCATCAGCATCTACATCAATATTTGTACTTGCAGTCTGAGAATGAGTTGAACTTTCACTCTCAGATGATATATCAGCTGGTGAAGGTGGACACTCTTCGAGGGGCTCTTTAAGAACTTCGTCTTCCGTTGTTTCGATATCCACAACCTCGTCGTCTTCTTCGTCGTCGTCGTCGTCATCATCATTACCATATACATTTCTTCCTATTCCGTAAGTCGATTCTGAAGATATTGATTTATCCGAGCCGTTTTTGTTGTGAATGGATACTGATGTCGAATAATTGATTTGCTCACTTTCGATATTGGATTGGATAGTGTCTAATATTGGCGAAAAAGCTTCCCCTGTTGGTAAGCGATGCGAGGCAGTTGTAATACTGTTATGCGTTAGAACTGTGGTAGTTCGGGCCGTTTGAGTTGGGGTAATGTAAACGTTGCTATTAGAGTCGCTAGACCTAGTGTATAATGAAGTGGATACAATTGCTGCTGAAGCGACAACTGGTTTAAATGCAGAGCAGCTTAATATCGATGGAATGTTATAATCAGAAAACGTTAGACCACTGCCGGCCACATCAGACAGCTTACGATTTTTGATAATGCCACAAATAGAAGTAGACGATGATTCGTTTTTCATATTAAATTGCTGACGCTCTCGCTCCCCCAAGCGAACGGCATTAGCAATCGTTGCTGGCATAGTCGTTTCTGCTCTAGCCCATTGCATTGGACATGATTCGAAGTCAAGGGCCGATTCACTGGGGTTGGCGACGCAGATTTTCGAATTTTTCGAATGCTGATGATTTGCGTCCTGTTGCTGCCACATATAGTCCACAACAAAATTTCTGGAAAGGGGCATTATCGAAAGATCGTGGTCGTTTCGAAGCGAGTGAAGGGGTGAAAGGACCGATGAGTGATGTAAATTAAATGGTACTCCAACCGTAGCAGCTGCTACAGCCGTAACACCGACCACAGCGGCGGCTGCAGCCACGGTACTGTAGTTGTATTGGTGGTCAACGGATCGCTTTGATAAGGGGGCCTGCTCTTTGCAAGCTATGTTCTTAGCTTCTAGTATCTCACAGTCAGTTGGTGTGCTACACGAACTTCCACCTACTATTGCAGTAGCTGACGATGACGTTGGTGAGCTTTGATTTCGATTGCGATTAACATTACCATTGCTACTAACGAGTCTTTTCCTGGTGCCACCATTGAACATCGCCTTAACATCTTCCCATGCGTAGATAATTTTTTCATCGTGGGCGTTTCCACTTAGCGTCATATGACGTCGCCAGGAATTAAAGTTGGCAGCATCGGGCTGAACGTACCTGTCGTTTGTTGTGAGGCGATGTGAATGGAAAATGAATTTATTCGGTGAGAAGAACATTCCACAGAATGCACATTTGATGCATTTGGCTCGTGATGAGTTATACCGCGATGGTAAAAACGATCCGCGACAGCCCCATGCACATTTGTGCTGCACGTTAAATGCAAAGTCGTCGGGCAATCGAGGTGGGGAATTGTCGCCCAAGAAACTCTTACAAAGACGCTCAGCTTCTCTTCTAGTTATCATTCCGCATCGTCGCGAACTTACTGGCATGGCACCGGCTCTTCTCAAAATTTCCAACTGTACTGGTGTACATTGCACGCAGGTTATACCAAGCGCCACACGTCTATTATGTATCTCATTATAGCTGAATTGTTTTAGAAGAGTATTTGAGATCTGCGCCAGGCAGAGTCGCTCTTGCCCCTCAATGTACAAAGACACAATTGGTATTCCATAAAGCAGAACCGAGCTAACCTAAAAATAATAAGCGTGCATTAATTGAGGCAATAAAATCGTCATATACTCGAGAAAATCTACTATGTGTAACGGATAGAAGGTATCGTCTCTGACACCATAAAGTTTAGGTATTCTTTAGGAATATGTAGTAGATCAGCATCAAGATATGAAGAGGATATAGTGTGATAAGGGCGTACCCAGGGGGTGATTAGTATTATTAGTAAGAACAAATATTTTACATTAATTTGCATTGCATATTTTCTAAAGGTTTTTCTGTTTAGGTTATTTTAAGCCTGCAAAAATGTTTATATTTATTATTTTACTAGCTGTACCCTGCCACGTGAACGCATAAGAAATGAGGAACACAACTAAGCATAAGTTTTAAATACTTTGTTTGGTTACGCAGCCAAATAATCAGCAGATCATAGTCAGTGGTGCAGCAGTAGAGTAAATATCTATTATTGTTCAGCATTTTTACTGCCCACTGCTTAACTTTGTCATCTACAGACATATGTACATATTCATGCTCCCGCACGGCACTATCTTATGCAGCCGTTCTCTTTCGCATCTTCATCTCGCGCCTTTCTTTCTTTACTTTGCTTTGCTATCACTCTCTCGATCTGTCGCTCTCTCGCTCGCATTAGGGCACGAGCAATTCGGCCCGCCGCTCTTTGTTTTAGTCTTGATCGCAATCAATATATGAATGTCCTCTTTCCCCCGAACCATTAAGCGGTATGCGAAAAAGTTCATTGCGCTGCACTTTTTATTAGTTTCTACACCATTCACTGGATTTATCATCTTCACATTGAAGTGATTTCCATCGGCACCATTAGACGTAATTTGGAGCAAGTATTAAGGTTCCTAATATACGATAGGAAATGTTTCGATTCAGCAGGAGATCCAGCAAGTAGAGTTCGCAGTGGCTCTGGTGGTGCTTTAAGTGGATTTATTTTGATTTTCCCGCCAGCAGAACACATTCCCTTCGTCTCATTATTGAACTTTAGAGCTTAGCAGTAAGTAAGTAAGTAAGTTAGCAGTAGCAGTGCAGACATTAATCATCTCGCCAATTAGAACGTGGCGAACGGCGCTATAATCAACAGCTGGATCATGTCGAAATGTAAAACAATTGTAATACTGATTTCGATCTACTGTTACCTGTACACGCATCCTACTTCATAAAACAATACTTTAATTGCGATTTTCCGAGCTGCGGTCGCTTGTATGGAAATAAAAAGTTGGTTTTAAACCAATCTTACACTCATATTATATATAGATTTTATTTCAAAGTGAGCTTGAGTCCATCACAAACAGTTTGCAATCCAAAAATATGGGCATTGAAAACCCCTGAGACACACATACATAATAGATACGTAGGCGTCTAATCTATTCCTAGCTTTCTTACATTTTACTTTAAATTTATTTGGGTATGTTGGCGCATTTTTATTGCCATGAGATCTATGTATTTGTTACCGTCATTAGATATGTATATTCCCAACCATCTTAAATGAAACAGAATTTATATGCACGCTACGCGTGCCATGCCAGCCATGTCTCTACTTAGCATTCATCATCCAGTTAACAATAAAATCGTATTCTGAACTCAAACAAGGTTTTCACTGCTTTTTGTCTTTGCACTTTCAATCTTTATAAGCCACGAACAAAAGGAACAAAAAAAATGAAAGCACGTAGCTAATGATACCACAAGGGAATCATTTGTTTACTTCTTGTTTGTAATAGTAAGAGAAAATTGAAGCTCCCCTAAGAAACATATCCAAACTGATTCACTTTGTGGAAGCAGACTATTCAGTGTGAATCTAAAATCATCTGAAACTCGCCATTTTTCTCGCTTTGAAGATTTAGATTTTCTTGTAGTTCGCACCATTTTATAATATAAAAATATATGTAAATGTATAAATATAATTTTTAATTATAAATGTATAAAGAATTGCCGTTCGGAACAGCCAAGCATGTTACGGCACTAAGGCACTAAAACGTAACTTCTCATATAAATAGCTCGGCTTATAAATAGCTTATATGGCTTACACATATTATTTTATACAACATAATTTTTAGTCTAAGCAAGCTCCACACTTCATATGATAAATCCTTTAAACCTTTTTTTAAGGTTTTTTTTCACATTACTTAAGTATCTTTTCAACGATACTGCGTTATTAGTTTTATCGTATCTTTACAATTGTGTCTGCAACAGATTTTCATCCTTTGTAGGGCGGAAGGGGGCGAAGCGAAATTTTGAAATACACTTGTAGCAGTGTGATATCACATGAGTCTGGAAACCAAATTTGGTTTCTCTAGCTCTTATAGTCTCTGAGATCCAGGCGCTCAACAAGACGGACGGACGGGCGGACATGGCTGTATAGACTCGGATATTGATGCTGATCAAGAATATATATACTTTATGGGGTCGGAAACGTTTCCTTCTCTGCGTTACACACATCCACTTTTACCACAAATCGAATATACCCCGTAACTCTTTTTTGAGTACGGGTATAAAAATGTATAAAGGCAGCCAATTGGAATATTTTTTGAGATCCCTGTACCTCCCTCTCTACTATAATTTCGCCCCCAAGATACATATAGAGTAACTACACTGATAGTGTAACTAAATATATCAAAAATTTTTTGTTCGTTCTACCCGTAACATATGTATGTTTATAATGTCTTGTAGGTTCAATAGAGTCTTTTATGCGGAATTACTTACATGATTTGACCTTTGAGATGTTTGACTGTTTTCCATTCCATTGGGTGGATTCGATGATACTTCAGTTATTTGTACGGTTTCCGGAAACGCCATTTACTACAAAACTAAAAGAAACATTCAGATTGAAGATCATTCGATTTGATATTATTTTTCCACTTGGACTTCAATGACTATTAACTATTGAAAAAGTTGAATCAAATATTTGTCGAGTATATTATTTTATCTAATCTAAATATTACAAATTCTGCAGAGATACTCGTAGTTACAATGAGAGGGATCGTTGAGAGTCGCTGCGGGGGCCGCGACTCTACACTTATACCTGTACTCAGTCTGTATACTATATGCACGCTTATGATTTATGTGGAATTTTATATTTTTATGTTTTCGTTTTTTCGCTACATATGTCATCTACATCTACAATGTAGCTTACACTGATCGATCACACTGCACGAGGCACAGTGTGTGTGTAAACGAGATAGAGAATGAGTAGCACTGGAAAGCGCCTCTGACAATTCATTTCCTCATTCTGGCTATAATATTTATCCGATCTGATTCAGATTCGGCAATCTGGTAGATATGGTCATTGTCTACGATACTGCGTTTTTAGTTTTATAGTATCTTCAAAGTTGCGGATGCTTCAGATTTTGGTTTTTTGTGATGTTATACATGTAATAGTGTGATCCCACGGAAGTCTGGATAAAAAGTTATACGGAAACGTTTTCTTCTGTCCGTTACACACATCAAATCCGACCACCTGGAGTATGTCCATAAACCCTTCGAGTATGTACCTGGCATAAAAGGCGTTGTTACAAAAACTTTCTTACATAATTCAGTAATATTTGATTCCAATCGGTATAATACATATGTCATATATGTAGCTTAAGAGGGAGGCGCGCTGAACTTTATATACCCTTGAAGTTCGACGTCCAGTCCCAGTCGTCTCCCGCTTAGATCAGTAAATATATCTCTCTAAACAGTCTTGTTGATAGGCTGTAAGATACATATGTACATACATACAACACATATGTACACAAAATTGGACAAATGCTTGAGGTCTTTCGAAATCACAACAACACACATATTAGCTGGGGAATTGAAAAGATTCTGGTCAGAAATGGTACTAATAACAATTTATGTTATAAATTTGATTCATATAAAATAATCAGACGCTTGCACATCGCATCCCTTATACCAAAACTCCCTCATTCAATTATAGAATGCGTGTGAATGGCATAATTGAAAAGGAGACTGGTCCCTAGAGTACATTCGTTAAAGATAATAAGGTTAGCAAAAAAAGTTATACAGTACAGATTGTTAAGCTTAATGCCATTGTTATTACATACCCACGCTTAAATCGCTAACGAAAGGCGAAACAAATGATTACAACAGGACTCCTTAACTCGAGAAGGGAGATGGTAGAACTAGAACCCCAGTCACCCACTAGACGACCAGAGGGTTGAACGAATTACAAACCAGTGAGGTAAATAATGACAAAATTATGTTAGTATTTAGAAAAACAGCAGATTGTTAACAATCTGGCAGATGTACTTAGATAAGGGGGTGGGATGATGATGATTCCCTGAGGCTATTAAATTTACCATAGGGTTGTTTGTAATGTTATCATCAGTTCTACTACGACTAGGTGTGTTTTTTTATAAGTTGATATGTAGATGTAAGCTCTTGGCTATCCTAATTTTGACACAAGTCAAAATAGAAAGTAAAATTAAGTTAAACTCAAGTGGCTGCTTCTATCTGTTACTGTTACCTGTTACTAGGGGTGTAAACATACGAGTTCTGATCCCATAACACTTTTCCCAATTAAAATAGTAACATCCACACATGTACTATACAAATTCAATTATCTCCAATTAATTTGAGTGCTTTGTTTATACGAGGCTTGGGCGTGCCTCACACTAACACTTGTGTTGTCCATCCAGCCAGTTCTCATATTTCAAAGTTTTTGATATAAAATGAGCCCACTCGTCGGTCGTCATACAATCTCTCGATTTTACATGCACGATGGACTATTGAAATCGAAAACGATTACGTTTCGGTTCGGTTCGGTTCGGTGTGGGCCTGGGTCTGAGGGTTGAAGCATGAAAGCATATGCCCTTTGACGAGTACGAATACAAATACAGATACTGGGGTAGATAAAGACTAAAATACCCACTGATGAGTTGGCAATAATTCGCTTGAGTGGTTGCTGTCAACAGGCAAATAATAGGTGTTCTATTTGAGGGCGGGGCGGGGAGACATTACACAGGACACAGGCTGCCATGCCACTGCCGGTCCAAGTGCCGTGCTGAAGTCGTGCTGGTGCCAGTGATGGCCTTTTGTTTACACGTACAACATCATGCATATTTAATTGGGTTAAATTGCTTGACGATTAACGTTTGTAAATGAAATGCGCGGATAATTGAGTTTACTTTGTCTAATTACAACGGTTTCTATATGTACAACACGCGTATCCATGGAAATATTGAATATACGGCATCGTCTCCATTAACATTTTGTGGCCAATTTTTGATTAATATGTACATGCCCTGACATACTACATATTTTTCAATATGTGCAAAGTATTTTAACGCGATTAGAGCAACCTCAATCAATTTTAGGCGGTCGAAAATTTAAAACAAACTTAATCCTAGCGTTTACTATGTAACAACTCTAAATCTGCACATTAAACTATCCATATTCAATAGTCTCATGAAGATGTAAAGACGAGACAAACAGATGAATGTCGACACGGATATTAATGCTGATCAATTTTTGTAAAAATGCAATACACCTCTGGGTTCACGGTCACAAGTTATTCTGCAAGCGGCAGAATGGGACCGGACCATGATATTTGTCATGATGTCAGCGGGGACCGACCTCTATTCAAAATTCCCCCATTCCGATCTGAGTACTAGGCTAAGTCAATAATCTATTTTCTGTACTCTTAACGGGTTTCATTAAAAATACAAATTTAATGATCTGTAGATTGCGACCAAATAACATAGTTTGTTAAATACAAGCAATGTAATAGTAAGGGAAATTAAGATTGGTTGAGACTCGAGACCTGAGCTACAAGAGTACGACAGGACAGAAAGGAAAAGAGGTTAAGGAATGAAAGGAATGTTAGCTTTTCATTCGATCATTCTTATGGTGAATATTGTCTGATCTGGTGGTATACATACATTTATGTATATGTACATGTATGTATTGTATGCAGTGCATCTGTATCTCAATCCAAATTCTTATTTGGTTTTTAGATTATTTAGTAAAAAATACAAATCAACATTTATTTTTATGTTTTGACATAACTCATAAATTCATTTCCGAGAGCTTTCAAAAGTTTAATAATTGATTAGCAAATACAAAATTTGATAACTGGTTCGTTTCAAAAAGCTAGGAAGCCAATTTTAGGCACTCTTGTAGAAGTATTAAGACGTTGTCGGGCAAGTGGCACAAGTGACGCCAAGCCGAAGCCTGATAATCGCGGATTCCCCTCCCTGCAAGTAATCAGCGCACTTCACTCACATCCGACCGAGGGGCGCTGCCGTATGACCCGCGACACGTGTAACAAGACCGGGGCACTACATGCAGGAAGATTCACATTAAAATAATTACACTATGCAACAACAGTTTTCCGCTTTGAAACAAAAAAGCTTTGTTTAATAGATTTGTGACATTTTGTATTTATCTATGGAAAGAATTTTGTTTCTTTTAATTTAAAAAAAGTAAAGCTATCGCTCATAAGAATCTATGGATAAAGGGATGTGCTCAATTTGGTTGTTCACCCTCCGGAAATGCCATTTTCCAAAAAGCTTGGAACGTTTAAAACAAGCCATGTTTTTGACTTCAGTTTACAAAAATATTAAGCAAAAAAAAGGTCGACAAATTTTAGCTCAACCGTTTATTCATGGAATTTTATGAACGATTCCTTACAAGACGCCTAATTAATGCAATTGTCAAAATAAAATAAAAAACACAAGAAATATTCTTAAAGTCAATATTTGCAAAAATTGATCAATAAATTATCAATTTTGAATTTAAAAGCGAAAGCGAAAGCATAATATATCCCAGACGGTTAAATAAAGCTACACAGTGTTTGGGTCCAATTTATAGCTGCATTTATCATCTTTCTAGAATTGCAAAGTTTATCACAGCCAGATGAAAGAAAAATAAAAACCTACATCTAAAATAAAATTAAAAAGATATCCTTCTTATATTCAAACAAATTTCTTACAATAGATAAATAAAACCATAATTCTTAAAAATCCCAAAATCTATCAGAAACAGTCGGTTTGGTTTGAGCATAATTGAAATGCTCCATTTTGTTGCATAGTGTTATTAAACGCAACCCCAAAAATAGGTGCTCGGGCTTCTTGTCATCGCATCTTCCCTGCGCCCAGTAAGCGGTATTTATTAAATATACTTTGTATATGTACGCGTGACGGGAACTTGGAAAATCATTTAATCTAGTTATATCTAACTATATCTTGTAGATACACTCATGCACATAAACTCGAAGATTAACAATTGGAATATTTGAATACTAATTTTCATCTTATAATAAAATTACTTAGCCAACCAAGTTGAATCCTGTTATTAAATTTCTTAACATACTAAAACATCCAAATGCTGGTTTTTCGGATTAAGGAAGCCCTCCTTTCGTTGTCAGATGGCTGGTTTTAGATTAGTAGATGCGAACCTGAGGTACGGTACTATATCTACAATCGATTATACCGATGCAGTTGCAGCACGATTTTATTATGTCGAAACTGGTTCAAATATTTCAAGTTTGTGATGTACACCTTTCATAGGTTATAGACGTTGGATAAATGCATGTATATATACAAATATATGTATTTATGTGTTTGCATTGTAATGCCGAGAAAAAAATCAGGGCTCTGAGCACTCGAATATCACGCAACGAAATGTTATCGAAAACTGAATGCGAAAAACAGTTTTTGGTTGACATTGAGACGAACGCAACGCCGAATATGTACATTGAAGTACGAGTCTAAACTTTTAATACCGATGCACCTTATGAAAAATCCTAAAAGGGGAAGAAAATTCCACAAGCTTCCCAACCAATAAGACACGTTTGGCACTATGTATGAGGTCCATATTCAAAGTAAAATCCAACCAATTGGAAAAGGTCCTCAATATTAAGGGGCGTTAGCATTTACATGCGTCTGCGCCCTTTGTACCATCAAAGTCCAGAACATACTAAAGTCGTCATGTTGTACATAGCACATACGTTTTTTTTGTTTCGAATTCATCGAGCTGTGAATATTGCTTTTAATTTAATTAACTGTCCCAACCAAATGTTGGCATGAAAATTAAATTAAGCTTGCTATGGAAGCTATGGGAGGGTCAGGAGTCAAAAATGTGTGCGGTTCGGTATCGGTTCGGTATTGAGAGTATCACATCATCCCTCGAATGCATTAAAGATATAATAGGTAGGGACTCATATCAGTATGAACGGAATACTTTACTACGGGATAGTCGCAATTTAAAGATGACTTTGCGTTGTGTTGGCATATTAATAGAACTATAACCTTACAACTTTTTAGTAGCATTAATCAACTAATTGGGAGTGTTTTAAAAGCGCAATAAAATAAATTTAATATTTTGTTTGGTGCAGTTTCATTCTGAACGTCACAGAAATATAAATCCTTTCCTTTTTTGATCAGGACGACAAGCCTGATATATGTAGGTACATTAAATAAATAAATAAATTTTTAAAAAATAAATAAATTTAAGGTTCGTTCATACAAGTCTATGGATAATAGGTTGAGCTACAATTGGTTGACCAACCCTAGAAAAATAAAAAAAGTAACGTTTGGTTGTTGGCCAAACTGTCAAATTGGGATCAAAGCAAACGGAAAGGACTTGTAATTCTACCATTAAATGTTGTTGACAGTTACTTTTATTGGTAATACCCAATCTGAGCTATGGATACCTGTTAAGGTCAAATGTTGACCTTTGTTTTTTCACAGCTGCTGGTCCACAAAAATTATACCTTTAAAGCTTCTACATATTAATATTTCAATAAAACCAAAGCAGAAATTCCTGAGATATACATAGGATTTCATACCATAAGCCATACAACAAAAATAATATTTTTCTTTTATAAGATTCAGTCTTTTCAGTAAATTGTAAGGAGTTCTACTTAGTCCCTTAGAGTCAGATTCTCTTATGAGATTCCACACATAATCCCCCAAAATAGTCTGATTCCAAACACCTTGATGATTTTATTTATTGGTGAAACTTCTCTTCGTTTTCATCACTAATGTCCCCAAGTATTTTCGGAAATAAGTATAAGTGGGGTGTAGGAAATGGATTTGGACTCATTTTGTATTGCAAAAATGAAACTTTGAAATTAAATTAAAAAATAAATATGTCCGACCGTCAAATAGTTTCTGCACGTAAATTCTTGATAAATCGCGGTCCATCGAGGGTATTTTTTCGCGATTTTAGGAGAATAGGCCCGTATATCCAACATTTACCGCGGTACATTACGTTCTAAACACTGGTTTTTCCACATCGAAAAATAAAGTTTAATGAATATTATAACTACAGATAAAATTAAAAAAATTAAGAAAATTGCGCGGAAAATTGGAATATTTAAGAATATACGGAAAATGTTAGTATTGTTGTATGAAGTAGGCCTTCCAGGTCTGTCAAACGTTTGCTTGATTTTTTGTATGGAGAGTGTTATATAAGCCAAAAGTCGGATTTTTACTCTATAGGATTCGTGTATTCATTTTATCCAAAGCGTTCAACAAATTCATTAACTTTTGCCACCTCTTTGCGACTGAGACTGTGAGACGTGTAAAAAAGTTTTTAGGTAGCTCATCGATTCACCTTCCTTATCCAGTGCTTATGGTGGTAAAATAACGTCTTCAAACTTCACGAGAGCTACATTATGTTTGTTGTAATTTTTGGGTCTTAAGCTTTACCCAGTTGCTTGAAAAAGCAGAAAATATCGCGGCAAATGCACAAATCATCCTTCGACGTAAAAAATTGTGCATGAGGCAAATTACGCATCCGGTAATGAGTTATGTTGAATCAATGTTGTGGAATCATAAAAGTCAGCGGATTGATGCCACGATTGATGTCTTCCCCGCTCATGAAGTAGATTTTTAAAATGTATGTGCTTCGTTTGTCATTGGTACACTTGGCCATTGATTTTGAACGTTGAATGGCATTGTTGATCATTTTCAGCAGTATTGAAATTTTTAAACATCAATTAAACTGCGAATGAACTAAACGAACAGGTTTGAATCTATAACTGCTCAATGGTTCTGGTGGTGTTCCAATTTTTGGTTCTTGCTTGTTGCTAGTAGTAGTATTACTTGTACTTGTAATACACACATTTTCGTTATTTATTGTTTTTGTTTGTGTTTTGTTAGTTTTCTGCTCTTATTCCATGTTTGTTGCTTTATTCTTTCACACAAAAATACTTAAATCACTATTAGAAAATTATGGTAGGAAGGTAAAAAAAAATTTTTACATATTCGGAAATCTACCAAATATACCACACAAATATTGACAAATATTGCAATCTGCATCGTACATTCCAAATTGAACATTGGAATACAGTAAGTGTCTCAAAAACAGTCCTGAAAGTGGTGAGGTGCAGAACTATATTTCCATGACTGCAGCTGGAGTATCCAACCGCCAACAGTATGACAACAGTATGAACAAAGTCCTTATCTAACTATGATCTTATCGATGGGTCGGTCCTCAGGCGGAGCATCCTGTATGTCCAGGAGGACTCACAAATGGGGATGCTTCTACGGAGTATCTTAATTAATCGAAATCTTTTTGGTGTTGGGCAATTTTCTTGTGTCGAATTTGGTCGTAGAACTTTTGATTGTCATCTGGTAGGAGATCTATTCACATCAAAGTTAGCTATGTATAATGTAATAACACCATTACAAACAGTCAGTGCGAGAAAAAGTCAATCGCTTATATATTTGCAATGCAACGAGAAGTGGTTTCAGGCTTCTCTCATTATTCATCTACTATCTGCCTGAGAACCCCCCAATTAGAAAATTGTATACCGTTGTTTATTTTTATTCTTTACTTGCCGCCATTAGTTCAGTTTATTCAAGAAACAGCGGCCTTATCGATATTAAAATAAATTTAAAGGATTCGCAGCATCTCTCAACAGCAAGCAGGCTATGAGGCTCGACTCACATACTCGTAACAATATTGTTTCTCCAGGCTATGCATCTGTACTATCTTCTTAAAAATATGAATAAGCTTCCAAAACAGAGAGGGAACTTTAGCGAGAGCCGTTGGTAATTGTTATGTAATTGCCGCGGTATTAGATCGCACTTGCTGGGCCGGCCCAAGAATTTGAAAACCAAATTGTAAAGTTTTACCGAACAGAACAAAGGAAAACCTAGAGCAGCTCAATAGGTATTACAATTTACAACTTTTACATCCTAAACTTGTCATTTAATTCAGTCATTTAAGTGGTAAGACCAGATATAAAAACCAAACGGGTGTTAGTTCTAAAAGGAAAAAAAAAAAAAGTTTACTTATTGATGCATTGACATGAGAATTTTACACCATTACCAGTGCAATTAAGCTTGTGCTTTTTTATGAATAATTTTTATTTACGCCAACCTCAAAATTAGATCTTAAAGGAGAAGGAACGTGTGAGTCCCTTTTGGGGACGCGACTCTATCTTATACCCGTAATCAATCAGTATATACATTTTTGAGCATTTGATTTTTTAGAATTTTAAAATTAAAAAAAAAAAATTTTCATTAATACATTTTCTTACTACACATGTTATCTACATCTACAATGTATATTCTACATCTAGCATGTAGATTTTGTATCATTTAGATTCTACATCTCCTCCGCTAGAAGGCGCTCGCGTACATAACGAGGCAGTGTGCGAGCAAGAAAGAGAATGAAGGAGGTGGGGGAAGCAATTGAAAATGAATTTCTTCATTCTGTCTATAATTATGATCCGATCTGATTCAGATTCGGCAGTCTGGTAGATATGGGCATTCTCTTTTCAGACAGATTTTCGTCCTTTCTGGGGGCGGAAGTGGGCGGGGCGAAATTTTGAAATACACTTGTAGCAGTGTGATATCACATGAGTCTGGAAACCAAATTTAGTTTCTCTAGCTCGTATAGTCTCTGAGATCTAGGCGCTCAACAAGACGGACAGACATATATATCGGCTATATCGACTCGGCTATTGATGCTGATCAACAATATATACACTTTTACATCACTGACATCAAATTGCGTCGGTAAGACATGCAGAACATCGCAAATTACTGCTGTGAAAACCCACAATAAAGCGGAGATACAGCAACAGCAGCTGAAAGTTAAGCGGACTGTGCGCTATGCCGATCAGGACATCTAAAATCAGGATGAGGCGCTTATTGAAGACAATGGCAGCACTCAGAATGATGACAGGTATGGCTCGGGCAGAAAAAGTAAAACTGCCTCGTATAACCTCTCCTTCCGAAAGACCACGGCTTCAACGACATGCCCGACTATTGGTGAGATGAACGGTGGCTTTCCCGTGAAAGCCGTTAGTAAGGTGGCACAGGACAGCAGCAAGAAACGCGCTAGAATTTCGAATTCCGGTCTTGGGACAAAAGTGAAGTGGAGAAAACCGCGGAGCTGGATCGGCGCGCAAGCATCGCCAGGCTGGAAGTAGCCCGCATTATGGCGGAGAAGAAACAAGTTCGAATCCAAGAACAAAAAATTAAATACGAAGAAAAAAAAGCTAAAGCTAACTCGGTGGCCAGCTGCTAGTACACCAGCACCACCGGGAGCGGCAGCGTGCTCAGCGGCGTGCCCGAGCATTTGAGAGGGCGTTATTCTCCTTCCGTTTCAGAGTTTTAATTATCAGAATAATAAAAATTATAGTTAAGTAATCATACTATATTATACATTAATAGCCTATTCCCACAGGCCACCATCCATTTCGGGGATGGTCCGTAAGGTTTTGCCGTTCCGAAAATTTCCCAGTTATTCCACCATCCATCTGGGATGTTCCTAATTCGCACGTTTCTGTGCGGTATTTTTTCGATAATTGTCAAATGCAACCATAAATATATGACATTCACAACAAAAAAATCGGAATTCACTACGAAAATGTAAACAATGACAGACAGGAAAATGGTAAAAACAACAACAAAACATCTGATATGTCAGAATTGTCTCAGGCAGAAAAACTCAGTTTGTGGACTGGGAATTCTTTTATGAATGCTCTGCAAATCTCATGCTGTACAGCTGTACTGTTCTGTACTCAGAAAAAGAACCCAAAGTATACAATGCCATAGCCATAAGCTATACAAAACTTTCCTTAAAAAACGCCTCGTTGTTTTCGGGTATATCTTCACTCCAAACCGCTTTTCAAAAATCGTAGAATATATAATTGTATTTAAAACATTGATTGAATTTAGTAGAAGCAGTCACAAATGACCACGCTTCAGTGTTTTCAAAACAAATATCCATTCCAATAAATTCTCCTCGCCCATGTTGACCACATTATTATCATCTCCATGTCCAGCAACATGATTAGATTATGCAAGAATATATATTGGTGCTGAATCAAATTCACAACCATTGCAATATTATTAATATTCATTTAAATTATAAAAGAAGAAATTTTCCGCCGCACCAAATTGTGTGCACAGCTATTTTTCATGGATGGTGAATGGTGGATGGTGGCAGTGGGAATCGGAGTTTCACATCTGTCAAATATTCCACTGCTCCTCATAGATGTGCTGTGTGGGAATAGGCTATAAGTATTATATTATATTACTTATAATTATACATTTAATACAATTTGGTTTATTTATTTTGATTTGAAAATTGTATTGCTGAATCGAATTGCAGACATCTTATACCCTTTTCACACTGCGCCGCATCATTGGATTTTTCCGTTAAATGGAACATGCGACAATGATGCCCATAAGGCCCTGTGGCGCATCATTGGCAAGTGTTGTCGTATTCTGTCTAGTATTTTTACAAAATATTGAAATTATTCGGGCTATCGACAGCTAACAACTGTCAAACAGTAAATTCAATTTAATGTTTAAATATGAGCAATACGGGAAAACAAAAGAACAATTGGGTGCTCGTAGTAAAACTCCCAAATGCACCGTTTTCCACATTTAAAAATAAATCGCTCATTATTTTGGTAATTTCCTTAAATTTCAATAAAATTGCTTTTTCTGTCTTCCTCTTACTTACCGAGTTTGCTTACATTAGTAGTAGGCCGAACAGCTGACAGATGCTTCAAAAAAGATGCGACTTTGGTGTAAAAGCGTCGCAACATTTTTCCGCACCTTCGACAATGATGCGGCAGTGTAAAAAGGGTATTGTATAACGTTTGTCCCGTTAACTGATGTCCCGTCTTTTAAATACCACATTACCAAGTTTCAGTTAAACTCTGGTATTTTTTTCAGGGTATGGATTTTGTATCCGGAACACTACAAAATACCAAGTTTCATACACAATGAACTCTGGTATTTTATTTTGTATGGGTTCTCACAATGCACATGAAAATACTGAACATCGAGTGAAGATATTGAAGAGTATAAGATCCTGTGGATCCTGTTCGGCGGGCAGGCCGCCGAGACGCACACCTCCCCCGGCAGCATGTCGCCCATCTGGGACGCCGAAATCACCTTCAAGTGCATCAGCCTGGCCCGGCAGCGTCGACTGGTACGTGCAGCACCCTCCCTCACCTGTTTTTCCAAAGCAGTCACAAACCCGATAGCGAAGCCACAAACACCACTTAGTGCCATGGCTGCCCAAAACCATGGAGCCCACAAATGCTGATACTATGATGAAATGGGAGATGACTGAATTTGGCGAGCTCCCTGAAGAACCGCTGTGCTTTAAAATACTCAGTATTTTCAGTATTTGTGCGGGAACCCATGGAACCCATACAACTGTGCACAGAACTTGGTATTTTTTAGCTTCCGCATACAAAAGCCATACCCTGAAAAAAATACCATGTGCATTGTGGAAACCCATACAAAATACCATGTGCATTGTGGAAACCATTACAAAATCCATACCCTGAAAAAAATACATGAGTTCACTTGAACCTGTAACAGTAAACGGTAAAAATAAAACATGTCGGCAATTCGGTTTAGCAATGAAATTTCGTATCTGTGGTTTTATGAAGCGCTATGCCAGGGCGATTTTGTGGACGTAGAACTGGCTCTGGATAATGGATCCGTAGTAAAGGCACACCGGCTTGTTTTCGGACAAATTCAGAAAGCTATTCCGGGAAAAGCGGTATTCCTGCAACGTCATTGGTAAGTAGTAAAATGCAATGATTAATAATAATAATAACAATAATTAATTAATTGCATTTATAGTCAAAGTGCATGCAGAACATTCGGTATTGATGAATATAATTCACTACATGTACCGTGGAGAGGTATATGTTAGTCAGAAGGATATTCCAGGATTTATAAGTGCAGCAAAATCGCTGCAAATCAAGGGGATTGCCGATGTAAGTAAATTGTAATACAAGAATTGGTTTCCTATGCTGAGGGCAATGGGCCTGGGCATCGCTGTTGTAATATGTGTAGACTTTAATTGTTTTATATTTTTTCAGAACCCGCCTACAAGCCGCCAGTGCCAGCCACATCATTCTTTAACTGCCCAGCGCATCGACCTGGATGGCGAGGGCGAGGATGGTCAAGGCGAGGACAACGGCTACACGAGCACAGCCAACTACGATGCCAGCTACGCCAATGGCTACCACGATGCGATGGCTAATGCTGAGCCTCACACCTCCGAGTTCAACAAGATGTCCGTGCCGGTCGTGGGCATTGCCTATCCCTTGGACATGTCCTACCTTGAGGAGGAGGAGAACGATGCTGCGGCAGGCTACGGCCAGCTGAGCAGCACGACAAACGCCAACAAGCCGAACCGTCCCGTTGCCTCGTACATCGGCATGCAGCACTACAACCAGCAGCAGCAGCCATCGATCGGTGACCAATACCAATCCCTGTCCCAGTCCCAGCTGCCCGCCGAGGTGTCTGTGTCCTCGCACACCACCAAGGTGCAGGAGCAGTACGACGAGACCTCGCAGACGACCACGCCCGGAGCACAGCAGCGACCTCAGTACGATAATGTGCTGGAGGAGCGACCCGTGCTGATCACGGCCAGTCCCAGACCCCGCCCCAAGCCAATCACAAAGCGACCCCTCGTGAAGAGACCCATCAGCCAAGAGAACACCAAAAAGAAGCCTCATCCCCAGGCTAGCAGCAGCAGCAGCTACGATGCCGGTGAGTCGCCCATCACGCACATTCAGATCAAGAAGCCCTCGTCCAGCTACAACAAGGTGCAGGAGTCGCAACAGTCTGGTCAGTCCAGGCCAGCAGTGGGAGGGAGCACCGCCGCGGCGGCAGTGACCAACTACGATCAGCAGCCAACACGTCCGGGCATCAACTACGATCAGCCCGAGCCACCACCACCGAGCTACGGCCAAGCTTCAAGGGTTTGTGTGAACTTTCTACGATTTTTTCTATCACCGCCCTTATGTTTTCTACATAGACTTTATCTATACCGTCTTTAAGGCCAAGGGCAGCGAAAATTTGCTTAAAATTATCCTTTTTAAATTCCATATTGTATAGCTTCTGTATTTTATAGTCATCTTTTGAATTAACGGAGCGACGATGCCGGGCATCCCATATTAATGGGATGCCCGGTATGCCGCGCACTACTTGCCGTGGGTTGGCAAGGCATCCATCGGCCACAATACCGACTAATTGTTTTCCATAGCCGAGGCTCTCAATTTCTTTGTAGACCATATCGATGGCGAATTGTATTTCTTTGGCGCCTATCATTTCAGTGCCCACTTCCACCTGTGAAAGGAATGGATAAATATTATATCAGAGTAAGACGAGAAAACTTTAACTTACCACTTTTAAATAGACGTATCTGAATTTGAATCCTTGTACCCCCACCGTCGCCAACGCCAACACTTTGAATGTGTTTTGAAATCCTCCATGATCCTGTACATAATTAATTTATGAATTTGTAAATTAATAAAATTTAAATATATTTTGAAACTTACCAGCTTCGGCAAGTGGTACTCATCCAAAACAAGCAAAAACGGATCCATATTTCTATGCTTGTTCAAATTACATAGCAGGTTGACCTGGCCCTCTATAATAATATCTTCTTCAGCCAGAAATGAGACACATTTTTTCACTTCAACCGACTTATAATTAGAGCACGTAAATATGTAGTAAAGTGGGCCGTATTTTCCGCACTAGAATTTAAAATTTGCTTCAATTATATGTGGCAGGGATTCATGGGAATATACTTACATGAAGTTGTATCATTTCTTCATCGGTCAGCGTTTTTGTTGATGTTGTGCGAGTATTTTCCATCGTTAAAAAGTAGTTAAGTAGTTAAAAAGTTTTTTCAGTCGCGTCCGTTTTCACAGCTAAAACCAGTGTTGTGCAACGATGGAAAATAGGGTTGGGAATAGCTAGCGCTATCGATACTATCGATGGTTGAAAAATTAGCCAACCATCGATTGTGTCGGTTTACCATCGATAGTATCGAACGGCAGAATGCTTCGTAAAGAGTAGAGTTGGGTAAAGAGTGTTCACTTTAGTGAACAAGTTCAGTTGCTCACTTTTAAGTGAGTGAACAACTCACTGACTTTGCTCAGTTGCTCACTTGTTCACTAGTTCACTCAGTTGTTCACTTGCTCACTCAGTTGTTCACTTGTTCAGTTACTCACTCAGTTGTTCAGTTGCTCACTCACTTGTTCAGTTGTTCCCTGTTGACTCACTTGTTCAGTTGTTCCCTGTTCAGTGGTTACCTCAATTCAATGCTTTGTTTTTCCCAGTTAATTTTTGTGGTACATTCGAAATACATACATAAATATAGATGTACATATGTATGAATAAGTATGTTTAGCAAAACGCCCCCACCCAAATATTAAAGAATATCGGATAACAATACATAAAAGTAAGAATATTTTATTAACAAAAAGAAAAGGCAAAAAAAAAAGTTTATTCATGTATTTCAATACGGTAGGAATATTTAATAAAAAATAAGACAAAAAAAAAGCCCTGGACTAGTGGCTGAGATTCAGAAGTGCTGTGCCAAATAAAAATTGTTTGTGATTAATTGATTGAACAAGTGAGTGAACAGGGAACCACTGAACAAGTGAGTGAACAACTGAACAAGTGAACAACTGAACAATTGAGTGAACAACTGAACAAGTGAACAACTGAGTGAACAACTGAACAAGTGAACAACTGAGTGAACAACTGAACAAGTGAACAACTGAACAAAAATTTAGTGAACATGTTCAGTTCACTCAGTGAAGTGAACAGCTCATTTTGTTCACTCACTCATGAGCAACCCAACTCTAGTAAAGAGACAAAATTAATGAGAAAATTGGAAATCAGGACCAGGACTTGAATTTTGGAAGGTAAATAAAATTAAACTCAACAATTAAAATTAGTAATTTTAAAACAATTTATTATTGCAGAATTGTACAGATGAAACCGTTGGCCTTCAACAAATAGCGAGGCGTTGCCTGTTTATTCCCGCAATTTCCACAGAGTCTGAACGAATGTTCAGCAAAGCGGCGGATATAGTTTCCGAAAAAAGGACATTACTAAAAACATCCAATGTGGACTGCTGTTTTTAAACAAAAATATTGATATATAAAATATTTTTAAGTTATTTAACCTTTTGAAATGGATCTCTTTATTTTACCGAATACATAAGACCGTATGAAATACACCTATTATTATTTGTTTTCTCAAATTTTGGCTTTTTTTAATGAGGTTTAAAATTTTCCGATACTATCGAGGTTTTCGACCATCTCTCACGGAAACCGGGGGCGTTTCAGCCAATATGGGCGTGGATTTCAGATTTCAAGAATGTCAACTCTTTTGAAATGAACAGTTGTGGTAAACAGCTGTTGGGGCGAACAGTTAGTAAACAATATATATGTTGTGCGGTAAACAATGTACATATATATATATATATATATATATATATAGACTTTGGAATCCTTCGCGGTAGCTGACAAATTGGTCTTGTAGTTCCTGTGTAAATTTTATGCCTAACCAATTTCGTCCTTCCTGCTACCTTATTTTTTCCAACGGGTTCTACAATCAATAATTTTCCTTCTTCATCTTTTCGATATAGCTTAATCCACGGCTATAGTTTCCATATTGGGCGGAACTATTACTTTATGTGATGCGTAAATATTCCCCACATAATCGTCGTCTTCACTTGTTCTTATAGGCAACTCCACATTTCCATATCTCAGAACTTTTTTTGTAAATCCAGTGTAAGGCCATAAGCCTTAATTATAGATTGAGATGCACCTGTGTCCAAAGTCAGTACCAACTCGGTTCGATCCCTTACGCCTCTGATAGTAAGGATTTTCGAGATGCGCTCCAGAAAAGAGAAATGTGGGACAGTCCGTAGAATGAGTCAGTTCGCTCCATGGACCAAGATCTTGGTCCTTTTTGCCTACCGCGACATTGCCTCGCCATATGACCCGTTTTGTTACAGATGAAGCATCTGTAGGAGTAGCGGATTTCGGTTTAGCTGTTACCATGTTGATGGAGGGAGTACAATTGCCGGATACGATCCTCGGATAGGATACATTCCCTCATCTAAGCGTGTGATTTCGTCATTGAAACACTGAACTGCACTGGGTTGTTGAATCAAATATCAAATCAAATCAAATGGATCCCTTTCAGGCTCAAGCGCACAAGACAGATCCTTAATGGTCAAATCGATGCCCTCAAAATTTACATGAGCGCCTTTCTGCATGATCAGCCTGCAGGGCTTCACGCCTGCCTACTAGCCTCAAGCTAAGCGATTCGCTGTTTCCTAAATTCATTTAATGTTTAGGAATTAATCGAGATTAAGCAATGATAATCAAAAGCAACAAACATACTTACACAAATTACGATTTTTCCAGACTCCAATTTTTCATACAAAAAAGTAATATAAAAATCTATCATAAAATATTCTGTTCTACAGAATGACACAAAATGAAATGAATAGGCGTTCAAACACACACTTTTGGACCAAATTTAAGATTATTTTGATTAATTTTTTAATTCTTGAGGATGTTGCATTCGAAGGAGATCGATAGGCAAAATACCGGATTTGGCAGTATTTTTTTTGGAGGTTGGCAGGGCAATAATTGAAGGGGCAAGGCGAGCAACGGTGCCGGTGAGAGAGGATAATTTAAGAGAGGCTCAAATGATATTGCGGGATCCACGGCCAGCTCACCACACCATGAAGAAGGCCATGCCATGCCCTTGAACTTGAATTTGAAGGGCAAGGAAGAGAGGTGATCAGCAGCGAGGAGACTGCATAAGACAGCTACGCTGAGAAGGCAAGGGGAGTTGGAAATTAAACATCGGCAGTGTCAGACAAAAAAAAAAAAAAGAGGATCGGAAAAGCGAGAAGAACAACAGCGCCGACACCAGATAATTAATAAATTAAATTATAAACCCCACATATATATGTATTAAATTTAATATTAATTAATTCTTCTTTCATGTAACCAATTGTTTTTCCACCCATAAGTTAAGTTAAAGAGGCGGGAGTAGGCGGACGCGCCATCAGAATTTAGTTAGGGATTTATGTTTAAATATGTGTTAAGTGTATGAAGTGATATTATAACGTTTGAGATGAAGTGCTAGCGTGTTTAGTATGGGGGGGAAAGGGGACCACAGCGGCGAAATGGAGATCGGTCGCTGCACTTGGAGAAAAGAGGAGATTTTGTAGTGGTTCTGTGTCGGAGAGATGAGTGTCCGTGAGGTGTAGAGTAAAGTCCGTTGGTTTGTTTTGAATCGTCGTTTTGTTAGCATATTTGTTCGAGATGCCCGAACAGCTGGTTTGTTGTGCGACCTGGGGGACTGGGAAAAACCTATCCCTGAGATGACTGGCTAGCCGGCCTTGCCCCACCACCAAAACAGGTTCGTAACAAAGGAACCAATTTATAGAAATAGAATAGAATTGATATGTCCTAGAGCTGTCAAACGATTGATAGTTGAGCCATCGATAGTTTTGAATGCTTAAAAAAAAACAATCGATACTATCGTGGTAGTATCGGGCTCAAATAATTATTAATTATTAATATTTTTTTGTTGATACTGGTTACTGGTTAAATAGAGCGTGGTTAAGCTATTTTTTTAAGCTATATAATAGCCACTGATAAACATATAAATTTAACGTATGTTTGATTAATTTATAAGTTTTTTATTTCAAATGAAAAGAGAAGGAACTGGCGTAAAAAATGGAGGGCCCCAGATTGATGGTTGCACAGGACCCGGTTGAGGGTTGATCCGGCCCTGAATAGGCCGAGAAAGGGAGTATGTGTGTATGTGTGTAAAGTATCCCTGCAGTTCCAAAAGTCACTTTTCACTCGTGATTCATTCGGTGAATCACTCATGGCATGTCCTCTGCCACTGGTGACTCACTGGTGAAACTCCAGATGAAATTTGTATGGGCATGTCCGCTTTTGTCACTCGTGAAACTTCATAAGAAATTGTCACTGAACGTTCTAGTGATTTCACCGGTGGCTTATACCACTAACCATACAGTATATAGATGTGCCAGTTCATACAACGAAACGGTCGCAGCTGAGTTTGCAGCGTACGTTCCCAGATCTTCGGCTTTGGGAATGGCCGCGTTCGGCTCTGGGAATGGCCGCGTTCGGCTCATGACGTCACACGAGCCGACTGGCAGCAAGCATGCATGTGTTGTGTACGTGTACACTCCAAAATATATGATTGTATGCATAGAATAATTTTTAGCTGCCGAAACCGACGTGTCGGTTTTAAACGTCGAGACATTGCTTGAGATTTCAGTTTACGTAAATGTGTGTGTGCCATGTATTCACACATACTATGCTTATGTATATGGGTTCTACAATTTTTGGCCGCTTGAATTTGTTTTTCGTTTTGTTTTGAGGGCTGATGTGACGTAGCGACCTGTGCTGACCTGCCGCAATATAACTGAGGAATGGGCAGAGTGGGTGGGGGTGGGAAATAAATACAATATATTAAAATATACTGTATGGTTAGTGGTATAAGCCACCGGTGAAATCACTAGAACGTTCAGTGACAATTTCTTATGAAGTTTCACGAGTGACAAAAGCGGACATGCCCATACAAATTTCATCTGGAGTTTCACCAGTGAGTCACCAGTGGCAGAGGACATGCCATGAGTGATTCACCGAATGAATCACGAGTGAAAAGTGACTTTTGGAACTGCAGGGATACTTTACACACATACACACATACTCCCTTTTCTCGGCCTATTCAGGGCCGGATCAACCCTCAACCGGGTCCTGTGCAACCATCAATCTGGGGCCCTCCATTTTTACGCCAGTTCCTTCTCTTTTCATTTGAAATAAAAAACTTATAAATTAATCAAACATACGTTAAATTTATATGTTTATCAGTGGCTATTATATAGCTTAAAAAATAGCTTAACCACGCTCTATTTAACCAGTAACCAGTATCAACAAAAAAATATTAATAATTAATAATTATTTGAGCCCGATACTACCACGATAGTATCGATTGTTTTTTAAGCATTCAAAACTATCGATGGCTCAACTATCAATCGTTTGACAGCTCTAGGACATATCAATTCTATTCTATTTCTATAAATTGGTTCCTTGTTACGAACCTGTTTTGGTGGTGGGGCAAGGCCGGCTAGCCAGTCATCTCAGGGATAGGTTTTTCCCAGTCCCCCAGGTCGCACAACAAACCAGCTGTTCGGGCATCTCGAACAAATATGCTAACAAAACGACGATTCAAAACAAACCAACGGACTTTACTCACCTCACGGACACTCATCTCTCCGACACAGAACCACTACAAAATCTCCTCTTTTCTCCAAGTGCAGCGACCGATCTCCATTTGCGCTGTGGTCCCCTTTCCCCATACTAAACACGCTAGCACTTCATCTCAAACGTTATAATATCACTTCATACACTTAACACATATTTAAACATAAATCCTAACTAAATTCTGATGGCGCGTCCCCTACTCCCCCTCTTTAACTTAACTTATGGGTGGAAAAACAATTGGTTACATGAAAGAAGAATTAATTAATATTAAATTTAATACATATATATGTGGGGTTTATAATTTAATTTATTAATTATCTGGTGTCGGCGCTGTTGTTCTTCTCGCTTTTCCGATCCTCTTTTTTTTTTTTGTCTGACACTGCCGATGTTTAATTTCCAACTCCCCTTGCCTTCTCAGCGTAGCTGTCTTATGCAGTCTCCTCGCTGCTGATCACCTCTCTTCCTTGCCCTTCAAATTCAAGTTCAAGGGCATGGCATGGCCTTCTTCATGGTGTGGTGAGCTGGCCGTGGATCCCGCAATATCATTTGAGCCTCTCTTAAATTATCCTCTCTCACCGGCACCGTTGCTCGCCTTGCCCCTTCAATTATTGCCCTGCCAACCTCCAAAAAAAATACTGCCAAATCCGGTATTTTGCCTATCGATCTCCTTCGAATGCAACATCCTCAAGAATTAAAAATTAATCAAAATAATCTTAAATTTGGTCCAAAAGTGTGTGTTTGAACGCCTATTCATTTCATTTTGTGTCATTCTGTAGAACAGAATATTTTATGATAGATTTTTATATTACTTTTTTGTATGAAAAATTGGAGTCTGGAAAATCGTAATTTGTGTAAGTATGTTTGTTGCTTTTGATTATCATTGCTTAATCTCGATTAATTCCTAAACATTAAATGAATTTAGGAAACAGCGAATCGCTTAGCTTGAGGCTAGTAGGCAGGCGTGAAGCCCTGCAGGCTGATCATGCAGAAAGGCGCTCATGTAAATTTTGAGGGCATCGATTTGACCATTAGGATCTGTCTTGTGCGCTTGAGCCTGAAAGGGATCCATTTGATTTGATTTGATATTTGATTCAACAACCCAGTGCAGTTCAGTGTTTCAATGACGAAATCACACGCTTAGATGAGGGAATGTATCCTATCCGAGGATCGTATCCGGCAATTGTACTCCCTCCATCAACATGGTAACAGCTAAACCGAAATCCGCTACTCCTACAGATGCTTCATCTGTAACAAAACGGGTCATATGGCGAGGCAATGTCGCGGTAGGCAAAAAGGACCAAGATCTTGGTCCATGGAGCGAACTGACTCATTCTACGGACTGTCCCACATTTCTCTTTTCTGGAGCGCATCTCGAAAATCCTTACTATCAGAGGCGTAAGGGATCGAACCAGTTGGTACTGACTTTGGACACAGGGTGCATCTCAATCTATAATTAAGGCTTATGGCCTTACACTGGATTACAAAAAAGTTCTGAGATATGGAAATGTGGAGTTGCCTATAAGAACAAGTGAAGACGACGATTATGTGGGGAATATTTACGCATCACATAAAGTAATAGTTCCGCCCAATATGGAAACTATAGCCGTGGATTAAGCTATATCGAAAAGATGAAGAAGGAAAATTATTGATTGTAGAACCCGTTGGAAAAAATAAGGTAGCAGGAAGGACGAAATTGGTTAGGCATAAAATTTACACAGGAACTACAAGACCAATTTGTCAGCTACCACGAAGGATTCCAAAAGTCTATATATATATATATATATATATATATGTACATTGTTTACCGCACAACATATATATTGTTTACTAACTGTTTCGCCCCAACAGCTGTTTACCACAACTGTTCATTTCAAAAGAGTTGACATTCTTGAAATCTGAAATCCACGCCCATATTGGCTGAAACGCCCCGGTTTCCGTGAGAGATGGTCGAAAACCTCGATAGTATCGGAAAATTTTAAACCTCATTAAAAAAAGCCAAAATTTGAGAAAACAAATAATAATAGGTGTATTTCATACGGTCTTATGTATTCGGTAAAATAAAGAGATCCATTTCAAAAGGTTAAATAACTTAAAATATTTTATATATCAATATTTTTGTTTAAAAACAGCAGTCCACATTGGATGTTTTTAGTAATGTCCTTTTTCGGAAACTATATCCGCCGCTTTGCTGAACATTCGTTCAGACTCTGTGGAAATTGCGGGAATAAACAGGCAACGCCTCGCTATTTGTTGAAGGCCAACGGTTTCATCTGTACAATTCTGCAATAATAAATTGTTTTAAAATTACTAATTTTAATTGTTGAGTTTAATTTTATTTACCTTCCAAAATTCAAGTCCTGGTCCTGATTTCCAATTTTCTCATTAATTTTGTCTCTTTACTAGAGTTGGGTTGCTCATGAGTGAGTGAACAAAAATGAGCTGTTCACTTCACTGAGTGAACTGAACATGTTCACTAAATTTTTGTTCAGTTGTTCACTTGTTCAGTTGTTCACTCAGTTGTTCACTTGTTCAGTTGTTCACTCAGTTGTTCACTTGTTCAGTTGTTCACCCAATTGTTCAGTTGTTCACTTGTTCAGTTGTTCACTCACTTGTTCAGTGGTTCCCTGTTCACTCACTTGTTCAATCAATTAATCACAAACAATTTTTATTTGGCACAGCACTTCTGAATCTCAGCCACTAGTCCAGGGCTTTTTTTTTTGTCTTATTTTTTATTAAATATTCCTACCGTATTGAAATACATGAATAAACTTTTTTTTTTGCCTTTTCTTTTTGTTAATAAAATATTCTTACTTTTATGTATTGTTATCCGATATTCTTTAATATTTGGGTAGGGGTTTTGCTAAACATACTTATTCATACATATGTACATCTATATTTATGTATGTATTTCGAATGTACCACAAAAATTAACTGGGAAAAACAAAGCATTAAATTTAAGGTAACCACTGAACAGGGAACAACTGAACAAGTGAGTCAACAGGGAACAACTGAACAAGTGAGTGAGCAACTGAACAACTGAGTGAGTAACTGAACAAGTGAACAACTGAGTGAACAACTGAACAAGTGAACAACTGAACAAAAATTTAGTGAACATGTTCAGTTCACTCAGTGAAGTGAACAGCTCATTTTTGTTCACTCACTCATGAGCAACCCAACTCTAGTAAAGAGACAAAATTAATGAGAAAATTGGAAATCAGGACCAGGACTTGAATTTTGGAAGGTAAATAAAATTAAACTCAACAATTAAAATTAGTAATTTTAAAACAATTTATTATTGCAGAATTGTACAGATGAAACCGTTGGCCTTCAACAAATAGCGAGGCGTTGCCTGTTTATTCCCGCAATTTCCACAGAGTCTGAACGAATGTTCAGCAAAGCGGCGGATATAGTTTCCGAAAAAAGGACATTACTAAAAACATCCAATGTGGACTGCTGTTTTTAAACAAAAATATTGATATATAAAATATTTTTAAGTTATTTAACCTTTTGAAATGGATCTCTTTATTTTACCGAATACATAAGACCGTATGAAATACACCTATTATTATTTGTTTTCTCAAATTTTGGCTTTTTTTTAATGAGGTTTAAAATTTTCCGATACTATCGAGGTTTTCGACCATCTCTCACGGAAACCGGGGGCGTTTCAGCCAATATGGGCGTGGATTTCAGATTTCAAGAATGTCAACTCTTTTGAAATGAACAGTTGTGGTAAACAGCTGTTGGGGCGAACAGTTAGTAAACAATATATATGTTGTGCGGTAAACAATGTACATATATATATATATATATATATATATATAGACTTTGGAATCCTTCGCGGTAGCTGACAAATTGGTCTTGTAGTTCCTGTGTAAATTTTATGCCTAACCAATTTCGTCCTTCCTGCTACCTTATTTTTTCCAACGGGTTCTACAATCAATAATTTTCCTTCTTCATCTTTTCGATATAGCTTAATCCACGGCTATAGTTTCCATATTGGGCGGAACTATTACTTTATGTGATGCGTAAATATTCCCCACATAATCGTCGTCTTCACTTGTTCTTATAGGCAACTCCACATTTCCATATCTCAGAACTTTTTTTGTAAATCCAGTGTAAGGCCATAAGCCTTAATTATAGATTGAGATGCACCTGTGTCCAAAGTCAGTACCAACTCGGTTCGATCCCTTACGCCTCTGATAGTAAGGATTTTCGAGATGCGCTCCAGAAAAGAGAAATGTGGGACAGTCCGTAGAATGAGTCAGTTCGCTCCATGGACCAAGATCTTGGTCCTTTTTGCCTACCGCGACATTGCCTCGCCATATGACCCGTTTTGTTACAGATGAAGCATCTGTAGGAGTAGCGGATTTCGGTTTAGCTGTTACCATGTTGATGGAGGGAGTACAATTGCCGGATACGATCCTCGGATAGGATACATTCCCTCATCTAAGCGTGTGATTTCGTCATTGAAACACTGAACTGCACTGGGTTGTTGAATCAAATATCAAATCAAATCAAATGGATCCCTTTCAGGCTCAAGCGCACAAGACAGATCCTTAATGGTCAAATCGATGCCCTCAAAATTTACATGAGCGCCTTTCTGCATGATCAGCCTGCAGGGCTTCACGCCTGCCTACTAGCCTCAAGCTAAGCGATTCGCTGTTTCCTAAATTCATTTAATGTTTAGGAATTAATCGAGATTAAGCAATGATAATCAAAAGCAACAAACATACTTACACAAATTACGATTTTTCCAGACTCCAATTTTTCATACAAAAAAGTAATATAAAAATCTATCATAAAATATTCTGTTCTACAGAATGACACAAAATGAAATGAATAGGCGTTCAAACACACACTTTTGGACCAAATTTAAGATTATTTTGATTAATTTTTAATTCTTGAGGATGTTGCATTCGAAGGAGATCGATAGGCAAAATACCGGATTTGGCAGTATTTTTTTTGGAGGTTGGCAGGGCAATAATTGAAGGGGCAAGGCGAGCAACGGTGCCGGTGAGAGAGGATAATTTAAGAGAGGCTCAAATGATATTGCGGGATCCACGGCCAGCTCACCACACCATGAAGAAGGCCATGCCATGCCCTTGAACTTGAATTTGAAGGGCAAGGAAGAGAGGTGATCAGCAGCGAGGAGACTGCATAAGACAGCTACGCTGAGAAGGCAAGGGGAGTTGGAAATTAAACATCGGCAGTGTCAGAAAAAAAAAAAAAAAGAGGATCGGAAAAGCGAGAAGAACAACAGCGCCGACACCAGATAATTAATAAATTAAATTATAAACCCCACATATATATGTATTAAATTTAATATTAATTAATTCTTCTTTCATGTAACCAATTGTTTTTCCACCCATAAGTTAAGTTAAAGAGGCGGGAGTAGGCGGACGCGCCATCAGAATTTAGTTAGGGATTTATGTTTAAATATGTGTTAAGTGTATGAAGTGATATTATAACGTTTGAGATGAAGTGCTAGCGTGTTTAGTATGGGGGGGAAAGGGGACCACAGCGGCGAAATGGAGATCGGTCGCTGCACTTGGAGAAAAGAGGAGATTTTGTAGTGGTTCTGTGTCGGAGAGATGAGTGTCCGTGAGGTGTAGAGTAAAGTCCGTTGGTTTGTTTTGAATCGTCGTTTTGTTAGCATATTTGTTCGAGATGCCCGAACAGCTGGTTTGTTGTGCGACCTGGGGGACTGGGAAAAACCTATCCCTGAGATGACTGGCTAGCCGGCCTTGCCCCACCACCAAAACAGGTTCGTAACAAGGAACCAATTTATAGAAATAGAATAGAATTGATATGTCCTAGAGCTGTCAAACGATTGATAGTTGAGCCATCGATAGTTTTGAATGCTTAAAAAAAAACAATCGATACTATCGTGGTAGTATCGGGCTCAAATAATTATTAATTATTAATATTTTTTTGTTGATACTGGTTACTGGTTAAATAGAGCGTGGTTAAGCTATTTTTTTAAGCTATATAATAGCCACTGATAAACATATAAATTTAACGTATGTTTGATTAATTTATAAGTTTTTTATTTCAAATGAAAAGAGAAGGAACTGGCGTAAAAAAATGGAGGGCCCCAGATTGATGGTTGCACAGGACCCGGTTGAGGGTTGATCCGGCCCTGAATAGGCCGAGAAAAGGGAGTATGTGTGTATGTGTGTAAAGTATCCCTGCAGTTCCAAAAGTCACTTTTCACTCGTGATTCATTCGGTGAATCACTCATGGCATGTCCTCTGCCACTGGTGACTCACTGGTGAAACTCCAGATGAAATTTGTATGGGCATGTCCGCTTTTGTCACTCGTGAAACTTCATAAGAAATTGTCACTGAACGTTCTAGTGATTTCACCGGTGGCTTATACGTATAAGCCACGAGTGATTTCACTAGGGACATGCCACGAGTGATTTCACTCGGGAATTTCACGGATAATTTCATATGTGAAAGCAACCCAAAAATTTCTTTAAACACTTCATTCAAATAAAAGTAAATATATTTATTTTACACAGATTTTCTAGATTTTTCATTGATTTAAATATTTTTAATTATCTGTAGGGCCTTCCTTAACAAACTCGATCAGGTTAATAAGCACCAATGCTCCTATAATGATATAAAAAAAAATATATTTAGCCACGGAAGGTAATATTTTTTTAACTAACTTCTGAGTTATGTTCGGATTTTTTAAAGCAATACACATATGAAATTTGATTTTACCTTTGAGGCATTGTAAACAATTAATTCTGGACTACTTTTTCGTCCAGCACATTTTTAAGGCAATGGGTCCTTCTCCAGCAACTTCAGAAATGTTTTGATCTGTAAATAAATAAGTCAATTTTTACATATATATTTTTTTATTAAAAATGCTGTATTTGCAGTTACATGGTTTTCCTCGAGCAAAAACAAACACGCGCAGCGACGCACATGGTTAACGGGACCACACCGCTTGAATGTTCTAGAATCTAAACATATTTGTTCTTGCGAAACCCATGTACAAATTTAATTTAACTAACAACGCGCACTGTAATCACTGAATCCACTTACCTGACTTTAAAAACACTGAAAAACCACTTTTAAAAGGAATAAACATGTAAATAGACGCTCAACTCAAAAAAATCACAGCCGCTCGCAACAAAAGATTGCACCAAATAATCGGTTTTTCTCCCCTCATCCCTTTGAGGAGACGAAATGCGCGAGAGTAGAAGAGTTAGGGTCGAGTGCAGGTAGAGAAAACTAAAAATATGAGAGAGAGGGAAATCTATGGATATCTGCTTCCCTGTCTTACGAGTCAGCTTCGATCTGTAGCAGTTGAAGCTGGTCAGAATTTCATGCTGACGTCGACGTCGCTGCCTTTGTCGACGTCGAGCCCGAACAATTTTTCCTATGACACTTTCATGCCGTGACAGCCAGAACTGCAGGGATGTGTGAATACATGGCACACACACATTTACGCAACTTGGAAACGAAACTCAAAACAAAATCAAAACGCTTTCGGAAAATAAGAATTGCTATTTTGTCGTGCCTGTGTACACTCATACATCTTTAGCATCTTGTCATGAATCGAACATGTCGAAAAAATGCCGAACGTCTCAGGCCCACGACCCGAACGTCTCAGCACCACAGCCGAATGGTCCCAGCACCCCTGCCGAAGGTCTGGGGGTGCTGGGACAGAAAACTCAGCTGCGCCCCTTTCGTTGTATGAACTGGCACATCTATATACTGTATGGTTAGTGGCCATGCCCTTGAACCTGGTTCAAGGGCAATAGAAGAGATCGACGGGGCTTGGTGACCAACGATATAGGTAGGGAAGCTTAGGCAGTAAGAGACAGAACAAAAAAATCGTTGGCGGAAGACAGTACAAAGAAAATCGTTTTTCGGATCGGGTCTCAAAAAAATAAAAAAAATAATTATTAACAAGGAGGAAGTAGAGCTGCCTAGCGGGACGGATCGGAGGCAGATATACTAGCAAAGCTGGAAAAAAAAAACAGGAACAAAAACTGTGCCCAGTTCCGCCGTCCTGTCCACAGCGGCATGGTCTTTCGCCCGGCCCCAGAAGATCGTCCCCGTCCTCCAGCAAAGATTTTATTAAATCCCATTTAAATATATACACATAATTTAGAACCCACTAGGCCGTCACATATCTGTTTATACATTTATTTATTTATTTACCTTTAATTATATTTATTTATTTGTTATTATTTATGTAATTGTCCCTATTTATAATTATTTATTTATTTAATCATATTTAATATAATAAGCCCATGCCCATAATTTAGGTCGCAGAAAGGAAGAGATTAGGATGGGGAAGGAGGTCGACCTAAACCAGATAGGAGCTATTAGAATAAAAAACGAGAAGGAACGTGTGAGTCGCTTCTGGGGACGCGACTCTACTTATACCCGTACTCAGTCAGTATATACATTGATTTTTTAGAATTTTTGAATAAAAAAAAAAATTTTAAATTTTTTTGTTACATCTGTTATCTACATCTACATCTACAATGTATATTTGACATATAACATGTAGATTATACATGTACCATTTAGATTCTACATCTCCTTCGCTAGGGGTTGCTCGCGCACTGAACGCGGCAGAGTGTGCGAGCGAGAAAGAGAATGAGTGGAATTTTTCTTGCAGGAAGGGGCGGGGGAAGCAGCTGAAAATTAATTTCTTCATTCTGGCTATAATTATTATCCGATTTGATTCAGATTCGGTAATCTGACAGATATGGGTATTCTCTACGATACTGCGTTTTTAGTTTTATCGTATCTTTAAAATTGTGCCTGCCACAGATTTTCGTTCTTTGTTTGGGCGGAAGGGGGCGGGGCGAAATTTAGAAATACACTTGTAGCAGTGGGATATCACATGAGTCTGGAAACCAAATTTGGTTGCCCTTTCTCTTATAGTCTCTGAGATCTAGGCGCTCATCGAGACAGACAGACAGACAGACGGACAGACAGACATGGCTATATCGACTCGGCTATTGATGCTGATCAAGAATATATATACTTTATGGGGTCGGAAAATTTTCCTTCTCTGCGTTACACACATCCACTTTTACCACAAATCTAATATACCCCATAAATCTTTTTTGAGCACGGGTATAAAAAAAAGAATGTGTGTAAAATCTGATTTAATGTGAAAATATACGAAAAGATGAAGTGCTAAAGTTTTAAAATGGGGGGAAAGCGAACCGAGACTACGAGAGGATGAAGAAGATGCTGCACATGGCAGGGAGACCCGAGACAGTCGGATCCGGATCTCTGGTAGGGTGGGTAACACAAGACCAACACATCAACCTGGTCCACGTAGCGGTAGGAGATTGTTTGTCGAGTAGCGTATGTATGATTTATTTTTGATGTGTCGTTGCGTTAGTGTCCGTTTTTGTTGTAGCCGTTGCAAATATTGTCCGAGATGCTCGATTTGTTTGGTTTGTTGTGCGAACTGAGGGCTTGGGAAGTATCCAGCCCTGGGATTACTGGCTAGCCGGCCTTGCCCCACCACCAAGATTGTTCGTAACACCGTTTTTCTTTGAACCAAATGAAAAATAGTTCTGAAAACTAGCCAATCCTAAACAAAACTCATTGAGGAATTGGATAAAATTATTTGTTCAGGGCTGAGTGGGTTAACTATCAAGTCATATTAAACTGAATATCAAAATTGACGAATTTCATATCACAAAATATCATGGTATGGCAGCTCGCAACAACTACGAATTGCACGAGTCTGGCAGCTCCACAAAACGAACTCACATTCGTTTTATGTTGTTTTTGTTTGAACGTTAATATGTAAATAATCCAATAAAAAAGACTTCTAAAAACTAGCCAATTCTGAACAAAATTTATGTATCTATCGGATAAAATTATTTGTTTAGGGCTGAGAGTCCCAGCTAGCTAGCAATATTAAACGGAATATCAACGTCGAGGAATATCAACGTTGAATGTTTTGAAAAAACAATCGATACTATCATGATAGTATCGTGCTCAAATAATTATTAAAAAACCATTGAAACCTTTTAGGAACTTAGATTAGATTAGAAATTAGATGCCACCTGTCGATTTGTTTAAAAACGTGTCTTCATATTTTTTAGCAGCCAATACAAACATATCAAAAGCGCAACGACTGTAGCTCGATACTATCATGATAGTCGCAAAACCGTCGATAGTAGAGGCTAGCAGTAAAATATCGATACTATCGATAGTGCCCTCGATGGTTTGACACCTCTAATATGTCCGTTGTCGCCGTCATACTGGGGCTGGTGCATCCGGTCTGGGGCCGGAAGAGAACACTCCAATTTTGGAAACATAATAATGCTTCGACCGAAGGTGATTGACCGCCTTGAGACCCCTGATCAAATCAATATGAATATGGATGTTTTGGACAGTCGCTGGAAGTGGTTCTCACAGATGTACAGCATTATTGCTCTGTCCGTCGCATTTGTCCAAATGACTGCAACAAAAAACATAAATAACGTTTAGTTTTGTCTGCAAGTGATGCAAGTGATGACAAAACATGTTAGAGACGAGTCTTTTGGTATTCGGTATTTTCAGAAAATATTTTTGGTATATCTTTCGGTATATTTATAAGGGCAACCCGCGGTCACACTGCACTTATCATCTCTGACACAAGCTGGCCGCCATCAAACTGTGCAGCATTTGGATATTATTTCGCAACATTTTGTTTTTCTGGCAACATTTGGTCATTATTTCGCAACATTTGGATACTATTTCGCAACATTATTATTTGTATTTATTTGCATGGTATTTTTTTGTTACAATGGGCGGTTTTTAGTAGTTTTTTGTGTCAATTCCATACAATTTTTTTTTGAAAATCTGGTATTTTTGGCTAGCCTGGTATTTTAGAGCGGGAAAATTTAAAAAAATAATTAAATAAATACAGATAAATTCAGATATAGAACTTTTATAATAAATAAATGCAGATAAATTCAGATATGCGTGTATTCGTCCAGAAAAAGACCATCCACTGCAACTACAAGCTATGTATTAGCTTCGAAGGGCTCCTGCCGAAATAAATTCTACAGACTGAAAAAAATGGAATAACATGTCTCTGGAAAACTGTGTTCAATTTCATGTGAATGCTTTGAAAGGTCCATTGAAACCTCTGAAGAACAGATTTATCGCAACTGATGCAGTTGAGTATGCGGAGTATCATATAAAAAAATCCACAGTTATGTTTAACAGATATTTATTGATATCTAAATTTGGCTGTGGCAGACCAATTTTTTAAGATCCAATATTGAGGTTAATTAGAAAAACTTATTTATAAATAATTTTTTGCGAAAGTGAAATCCGGAGCCTGCCTGACAGTATATATCCTTAAACAGCATCGGAATGTGTAAAACATACATTCATTCATTTTACATTTACGTCGAGCTTACTTTTCGCTTTTAAGTGTTCCCGCTTTCGCAAATTTGTATCATCGATTCTATTTTCTCATTTCCTTTCATTAGCACAAATAACAGAGACTCCGAAGTATCTATAAACATATCCTCGAAATTCTCTCTCAAATCCGAAAATCCATAAAAGGATTTTTCGCGTTTCGTTTTCTACAATACATATACGTATACAATATGGAAGAAAGAGAACTGGACTGATTTTCATGGTTTTTAATTTTTGAGTCTGTCTCCGTACCGAATAGAAAAATAAATATTAAAAACATGGGAGAAGCGATTGCGACACGGAAAACGTTAGTATTTTTGTATGAAGTAGGCCTTTCCAAGAATATCAAAAGTTTGCTTGATTTTCTGCATGAAAAGTGTTACATAAATCAAAAAGAAAATTCAGATGCTTGCCTCAAATTATCAAATCTGTGTTTCCAGGTGAGGAAATTTCAACTGGCAGCAAACATGACAGTTGCATTGTTGAACGACCCATCTGCTGAAGATTTCTTCAAGCAATTGCCGACTATCGGTAATGACCGTGTTCCTGTCAACGAAACGACCAATGTGAATGACAAGCTTTAAATTTCAGAATCAAATCGTACAGCCACTGCAGCCACTAATTATCCAACTGACTTTTTAAACTCCTTGGATGTGCCTGGTTTACCACCACACAATTTAAAACTGAGCTCGCCGGTAGTCTTCATATTTCGAAATCTAAACCCATCAAATTATGCAATGGAACTGATGAGCAATGTGATTCACGCGACGAAAAAATTTAAAGATCAGTTATAAGGATAAGATAAGATAAGGATTCCGAGGATTTCAATGATCCAAACGGATATGCCCATTGAGTTTAAACGAATTCAGCTCTCGATTGAACTTGCCTTCGCCATGACGATTAATAAATCACAAGGCCATGACTATTTGTGGTCTAAGTTTAGGAAATCTATGTTTTTCTTGTACGTGGCACGTTTAAGTGTCGGCAAATCATTCCTGTATTTTTTCTTGCGCCCGATAAAAAGCAAAAAAAATATATTATATAACAAGATGCTTCAATGAAGAAGAGCTGAATTAGATTCCAGTTAAATAATCATATTGAAATGTGAACTATCTATGTTTTATTATCAATCTGAAGTTTATCTAGTGGTGTTGAATTAGGGCTAGACGAAGTTCGCCGGGTCCGCTAGTAAATAATGTAAATGGAACAAAACAGTTTTTTTTAAGTTAAACAGTAATAGCTTGTGTGACGCGAACGGAGTCTGAGATCCTTTGCAGCGGCAACTGCTCTTCTCAGTAGAGTCTACTGGCATGGATTGGCTTCAGTATGCTTCACTATAAAGATAAGAAAATTAGACGATTAGCGGGTGTTCGTGAGATAGCAAAGCGAAGGGGATAGATATGTGGATAACCTATGTCTGGGCGCAAGGGCACTCAGAAGGTTCTCGACATGCTACCATCGTTCTTGGATCGCACGTCATCGATCTTGAGTATCCTCTCGGCCAGCTGGGAAGACCTCACCTGTTGTTATAACCTACTTATACCCGTACTCAGTCAGTGTTTACATTTTGGAGCATGATTTTTTAGAATTTTAGAATTTAAAAAAAATTTTACATTTTACATTTTTTTGCTACATCTGTTATCTACATGTACATCTACAATGTATATTTGACATCTAACATGTAGATTATACATGTACCATTTATATTCTACATCTCCTCCGCTAGGGGTTGCACGCGCACTGAACGCGGCAGAGTGTGCGAGCGAGAGAGAGAATGAGTAGTGTGTCTCTGGCTGGTGGAGGCGGGGGAACCAACAGAAAATTAATTTCTTCATTCTGGCTATAATTATGATCCGATCTGATTCATATTCGGCAATCTGGTAGATATGGGCATTCTCTACGATACTGCGTTTAGTTTTATCGTATCTTTAAAATTGTGCCTGCCACAGATTTTCGTCCTTTGTGGGGCCGGAAGGGGGTGGGGCGAAATTTTGAAATACAGTGTGATATCACATGAGTCTGGAAACCAAATTTGGTTGCCCTAGCTTTTATAGTCTCTGAGATCCAGGCGTCAAACAAGACGGACAGACGGACGGACGGACAGACAGACATGGCTCTATCGACACGGCTGTTGATGCTGATCAAGAATATATATACTTTATGGGGTCGGAAAATGTTCCTTCTCTGTGTTACACACATCCACTTTTACCACAAATCTAATATACCCCTTAACTCTTTTTTGAGTACGGGTATAATTAAACACGATACAGGCGACAGACATTATTTCTCCCTCTCCGAATTCCCACTCTCTGTTTCTTTTCCATATATAAAATCCAAATGCATCCGTATGTACATATATATGAATGTAAGTAGTAAGAACAAAAGGACACGTGAAAAATCCCTTTTGTGGATTTTTGGATTTGAGAGAGAATCTACTAAATGGTGGTGAAGGTGGATGGACAGTTATTTTTTAAATTTTATTTAACATTGAAAATGTTAATACTATAAAAGTATGTATTTTGTAGAAGCATGCAATTACAACACGACACAAAAGAATGCACTACATACTTCATTTACTCCTAAGTACCAATATAAAATATTTGCTACGTATAGAAAAAAAATGTATTCCATTTCCACACAATTTTCCGACTTTTTCAGCAAACAGGCACTTTTAAACTATTTTTAAACAATTAGCCAAGTCAGATTTATTTCATCTGGATGGAATTTTTTGTTTTTGATTTATATAACACTTTCCATACAACAAATCAAGCAAACGTTTGACAGAGCTGGAAATTTACTAACATTTTCCGAGTATTCTTAAATTTTCCAATTTTCCGCGCAATTCATAAGAATTCATTCATAAGAACCTTCTCCTGACAATAACAAACACAACAAAAAAAGAATTGGTGTTCACGCGTGTTACTGATATAGATATATATATGTATATATTATATATATAAAAATTGTAATAATACAATTTATAGTAAACTCTTTTATATGTAAGACACTTATTTGTGTGAACTGCAAATGAATGTAGCACATGGTGTGATGAATGCCTTCCATTGACTGATGCAACCTATTTCTGTGATTTAAAATCGAATGTAGTAGCTCCAATAATCTTTCCTATGCGCTTCGTTGAAAGTGAACATTTTGCCATTTTTTATCGCGTTTATGACAGACGCGCGTTTCCTGTGACTGATGGGTATGAACATGCCCTTATCAATAATATTAGCTTGTCTATACTTACACTTGTGAGAACTCAGATATAGCCTGACGCATCGTATGCGATGCAAGCGGCCTCTTCACCCAATAAATGTACATAGGGATTCAATATGGCTCTGTTAATGGTTTTGAAATTCTTACCAAGAAATGAAAGTAAACGAGAGGCAGTCGCGCTGTGGCCGTATCAGTTTAAGTTTACATCTACATTGTAGATTCTAGAGTGTGTGCGAGCGAGAAAGATAAGGAGTAGCGATGCAGCGCTTAAAGGATTGGGGTTAGAAACTAAAAATCAATTTCTTCATTCTGGCTATAATAATAATGATCCGATCTGAGACAAATTTAACAATCTTGTAACAGTGTGATATCGTCTGGAGACGAAAATTTAATTGCTCTATCTCTTATAGTCTGAGAACTAGGTGCTCATCAAGACGGACGGACAGACGGACAAGGACGGACAAGAATATAAAAATAAAATATATGTATACATGTATATGTAACTATGTATATACTGACTGAGTACTGGTTTAAAAGAAGAGCTAATTATTCGATTGAAAACGAAAAGCGCTCTTAGATTATAGATTAGATTATCCTACGAAGATTGTTAGCACAAAGTTATGTACCAATTGAAGCTCCTCGCTGATTAGTTACCTCCTTAATTGGCTCAAGCATGCTCAAGCTCAAACAGAATGCAAGCAAAGGCCAGTATCTTGAATATTATGGATTCCAGTAGCTTGTCTTGATTTTAAGGTGGGAGTGACTCGTGTGAAAAATTCAAAGCCCCCTGTCCTATCCCACACAAATGAACTCTTGAGTCAATTGTTGCCGCTTCATCTTGTCAAGGCAAGTGCAGAAACTCCCATGCAAAATTGTGATAACCATGAAATGTGTATATCAACAGGGTTATTGTTAGCTATTGTTTCAGCAGGGTTGGGTTGCAGCGGAAGCACTGAGCTTTACTTGCTGATGGTGGTGTATGTATGTATTTAGGTATGTATCTAAACTTTGAAAGAATACCTCTACTACAGGCAAGCAAATGTCAACGACAATGCGAATTAAACACATTGATCCCAGCACTGTGATGAAGCGAGATTTATCTGAAAAATTCTTATCACATGTCACAATTTAGTTCCAGTCGAGGAGTCGAACAAGCATGTCGGGAAAAAAAAACACAAAGCCAAGAGGGATCAGCTGTTATTTTTCCCAATGCGGTTGCTCCGACTCTGAAATTAATGACACAAAATGAAATGTGGAAAGTGATGCTGTCAACAGCACTTGTTGGATTGGATTGGGTTGGATTGAAGAGAAGAGAAGCAAAGACGCAATGCCACTAAAAATAGGGCAGAGGAGAACCATGTCGAGTGCCGTGACAAAGAGATATAGATACCCGCTACTCAGTGGATTCCATTGAATTTTGTGTAGCTTCAGAAACAAGAAATATACAGGTGCGAATGGTTGTTTTTCGGTTTAAAAAAATCATATTCTGTATTTAAAGATTTGAATGAGTTATTTCAAAACAAATAACTTAAAACATTCTACCCGCCGCCGCTCGCCATAAAGATCTCCATCTGTCCTTCACGATTAAAAGTAAAATTTAAATTTACATAACATAAAAGATATATAAAGGTACTTAAATATGCACACGTACGCATATATGTATTATGTATTATATATATATTTATGATTTGTTCTCGTCTACAGAATTTTTATAATGAACAGGATGGTGACGGGGAAAGGGGAAGGGTCCACAGCATCAATCTGCTATCCTATCTGAGATGGAGATGCCATTCGCAGTGAAATTGAACAAGCGACAGTACGACACGGGCAATGGCGAAATGTCTGGCGTTAATACGGCTATTGGTAAGTCAGGGCTAGGGTTCAAATTTATTTTGAGCAGCTTTGCTCGATGCTGCTGCTGCTGAAGCTCCCCTTTTTCTTTTCCAGGCGAGTAGGTAATTGCCCAGTGAAGTGGGCTCCGGCTTTGTGCTGCCCCTGATGATGACGACGACCATCCACCGCAGCCGCGGCTCGGCTCGGCTAAATTCTCATTGTAATTGTCATCATCGTCTTCATCTTTCACTGGGGGCGCATCGTATTGTTACTTAAATGATTTCTGTGTTGTTCATTATTGCATCCGAAATAATGAAACAAAGCATTTGTTCTTCAGCTCACAGAACACCCTACAATTTATAAAATCCAAGTACAACAGGAGTGGGCGTGGGCCTTATAATATGATAGTTGTAGACTTGAAATGCTTCGGTCACTTCCTGTCCTACGGAAAATAACCATTTTCTGTTATATGTTCAGATTTTTCACTGCTTGCCAGTTGGATCAACTGGGCGAGCTAATAGTATAACTTCATCAAGAGAGAAACGCCTACTTTTCATATTAATGCTGAAGTGACGCAAATGTGTGTGGTTCACCAACAAACACGCGTCCGCAGACGACACCACCCCGAAAAGTAAGTCAAACATACGAAAAGGGTCAGGTCGGGCAGTGGCGAAACGAAATGTATTGGTAGTGCGAGATGTAAAAACGTAGTGAACAGTATGAAGCAGAGCAGGGTAGTCCAGGGGTAAAGTTTCGGGTTTGGATATCCCTTTGATTGTTTTTTGGGATTTTCATTATTTCATCTCAATGATTTTGAATTCATGAAAATTGCCGAAACATTTGTTATACAATAATTTAATTTGCTGCCTATGACGAGGGACAGACAAGATTTGAATTTGCGACGGACCGGGCTGTTCCGTTACAGCAAATTCAAATACATATATGCACAGAATTTATATGTTATGTGTGTACTATATAGCTATAGTACACTGTACATAAACACTGGTACATATGAGTATATTTTCTTGATCAGCGCCTAGAACCGATTCGTATCCCTTCTTTTTCCGTTTATCCATATCTGTATGATACTAGCAGACTGTGCTGTGCTGTTTCCGAGCAAACCAGAACTAGTTGCTGACCCTATGGGATAAGCAGGCAGTGTGAGTGAGAGAAATATAAGTACATATATATATGTAATAGAAGTACAAAATAAGTCGTACTTTCAAAATTGTTTTACCATTATGATACACCCCTTGACTAGCTCTATGACTGGTGATACGGTCGTTTTGGGCAACTGTTCGTTTACGAGATTTTTGCAAAAAACCAAGGCATTGGCTCGGGTCTAATTCGCGGAGATCACTTTCAAAGTCATTTTTCGTTAATTTTATTTAAACCTCTGTCGCAAGGACAAAAATGCCTAAGCTAATAACAGTTTAAAATATACGGGTCAATTGGGTGATTCAGTTGTCGTTCAATAAACTTAGACTATACCATCGTGACGGAATTTGAGTGAAAATGTGTGTTTTAAAGACATTTATTTATCGACTATGGAGGGTGCGTACACCTTTCTATGCATAAGATTACAAAAGAGATATTACGAAAATAGATGAGAGACATCTGGTAGGGAACTTTGATCAATTGTGACAGTCACAGTAAACCAACCAAAGGACATATAACACGATAGAAGACGTTTTTCAATGATTATAAATGATGGATGGTTGGTGGACTCAGGCTCTCCTGTCATGAGTTAGATCCAGACGAAGTGATCTTTTCCATCAGTCAAATCAATTGGATGACACAACAGGTGCTCGTCTCTAAATATATCATTTTAAAGGATCAGCATTCAGTCCAGTTACTCCAAGCATCTTATCCTGTATCTTGCCAGTCTTCCGTCGGTATTTCCCTACAAGGGAATAGTGTACCTACTTTACTTTACTATTTTTTAGAGTAACTAGTATACTATTGTTAGCTCGAGACCAAACAGCTGAGATTTTGGATCACCAAGCCAAGCACAATGAAATGAATCCGATGTTCAATTGCAAAGGCCTGAGTGCACATATTTAAGGTAAATTGGAACTTGCCAATGACAAAACAGCTCTTGTAATCCTGCATTTGACGCGCACCTAAATACAACTGGGCTTAACTTTGTTGTTGACCACCACCACCTACCTTCTAATCCCTTTTTACACCTTTATAGCCACATGTTTGTCTACGCGTATGTGTACATACACACTCTTATGTATGTATGTACATGCGAACACATCTGTAAATATACTTGAGTGGTCGATGGGTCAAGTCAAGCCCATCCCAGCCAAGCCAAGTAACACAAACGCAAAGGCTCGCCCAGTCGTCCATATAATTAATCATATTTGTTTTATATACAGCCTAAAAATGTAGATGATATTTTCGCCATAGCGACGTTAGCTTTTTTGAAACTTTCCGTGGCGCGGAGAGTTCCTTTCCGGCAGATTGATGCACAATTGGTGCTCGTCTGGTCCAGCACTTGGTAATTGGCAGCCAGCCGACCAGACCACCGATCGATAACAATAAAATTGTTAAAAGCGCAAAATGCCGCAAAGAGTGTAATTTGTCGAGCACATGAACAGGGAGAGGTACGACCCAGGCCTAGAAACCAGGCGTATTTGAATTCATCAATGGCGTGTTTAAGCAGTTTGTCAGCGACACGTGGCAGAGCGGCTGTTGGCCTTTCGAGCTCGCTGGCAACAGCAGGCGGTGACGTGACGGTGACGTTGGTTGTGCTAGAGCAGCGATTACAAACGAGGAAGAGGATAAGAACGAGGGCCGGGCCAGGCCGTGTGTCGATGCTGATGATGATGTAAAATGTCAGTACTATTCAAAAACAGCCACCACCACACCCCCACCCTCACAGCTCTCAGCTCACAGCTGGATACGAGGTGCAGTAAATAGAGATTTAAACGCCCATACTGGCTGGCTGGCCACTTTGCCGCTTGGCGTTGTCAACGCAACGCAACGCCACGGCACGCAACGACAATGGCTCAGTTGTAATACCCATTCGTACCGATTCATTGTTATAAACTAAATTGCTGAAATTCGTATATCGTACAGCAGGGCCTGCAAAAATCGAACGACGCCTTATGCTTCCTTGATTCCTCCTTTGGGAATCGTCATTTAGTTTCCTCTCACATTAGTACATAGTTAACCCTTCCACGTCACACGCTCACTGCAATACATTCTTTCTTCAAATTATCACTTTTTTACTTGCGTAACACTGATTTATCAGGTCATCTATGCCTAAAGTGCTAAACAGTTTTAAATGCTAAATTCATAAACAATGTATACAAAATACCAACCAAACTATGTGTATTTTTTCCCCTGTAACCCAAACACAAATTGAATAATATCTTACTTGATTAAGTTAATATTTTGTGCGGGATATTTGGATATTTTTCATAAAATTGTATACCAATTAAAAAATAGTGCGTGGTGATAGAAAGACGGATAAAAAAATGGTTAATACCTATTCGCATACCTACTAAGTGGTTTTAGAGGAGTTCAAATAAAAACACCGTAACACGAGATTTTTATGTATTAGAATTATTATCCTTTGTCTTCGAACACCCATAACTTCAGAACGGCTGGACCGATTTTCATGGTTTCATGGAAACGTTTCCGACCCCATAAAGTATATATATTCTTGATCAGCACCAATAGCCGAGTCGATAGAGCCATAGAGCGATAGTTCGTCCGTCTTGATGAGCGCCTAGATCTCAGAGACTATAAGAGCTAGGGCAACCAAATTTGGTTTCCAGACTCATGTGATATCACACTGCTACAAGTTCAAAATTCAAAATTTCGCCCGCACCATACCGCCCCTACAAAGGACGAAAATCTGTGGCAGGCACCATTTTAAAGATACGATAAAACTAAAAACGCAGTATCGTAGAGATTGCCCATATCTACCAGATTGCCGAATCTTTTTTTTTTTTTTTTGATATTAAGTTACTTTCAATCGTGATTAGTTGAAAGATTTATTTGGCCTTCACGTCTGATACGGGTTAACGCCACCTCCTAATTGCCGAATTTGAATCAGATCGGATCATAATTATAGCCAGAATGAAGAAATTAATTTTCAGTTGCTTCCCCCGCCTCCTTCAGCAAGAGACCCGCTACTCGTTCTCTTTCTCGCTCGCACACTCTGCCTCGTTATGTACGCGGGCTCTAGCGGAGGAGAATCTAAATGATACATGTATAATATACATTGTAGATGTAAAATGTAAAATATTTTTTTAATTCTAAAATTCTAAAAAATCATAAGCTCAAAAATGTATGTACTTACTGAGTACGGGTATAAGTAGAGTCGCGTCCCCAGAAGCGACTCACACGTTCCTTCTCGTTGATTTGTTGAATTTGTCATCATCCCGAAGAGCAGAGTAGCTTTTAAAAAGATTGGAAACAGCGACTGCTTGTATGAAATTGGCCTTTCCAGGGCTAAATATAAATAAAATATTTAATACATTATACCAGACGTATGTATATGTTCTGCATATCGTTCTCGAGTGCAAGGTTTACTCATCACAACAAAAATTATGGGCCATCGTTATTGTAGATTGTGCTCCCATAATGGCAAAGTGAAATCGTAAATTAATCGCAATCCTTAGTCTGAATATTACAAGAAGATAGTTTTCAAATATGAAAGCGAGAGAGAATAACACGAAGTATCTGTGTGCATAGCGGGAGTCGGAATGGGAGACGATCAACTGAAGATGACGGAAACGGAATATTGGCTATTTTATACCCTCCAATTATTGCTAAAATAAATGTATATTAAGCGTATTATTCGACTCACTTCTCATCCATGCAACCACAGTGTGCCACAGTGAAGCGTGGCCGGGCCGCTAGTATTCCCATAAACCATAAAACAACAGGGATGTGATACATACTGCCCTTATTCATAAGTTACAGAATCAAAACTTAGATTTAGTCAGCTTTTGCTTGGTTAACTATTACAGCTTCCTTTTTATGCCTGGTACTCAAAGAGTATAGAGGTACCTTAGATTCATGTAGACTAACTCTTTAACAGCTAGAAGAAAGTGCTTCCGACCACATAAAGTACATATATATATTCTCGATCAGCAATAGCTAACCTGATAAAGCCATGTCCATCTTGTTTGTCGCCTAGTTATCAGCGATCATAGTAGGAAGAGAAACCTAATTCTGTGAGCAGACTCCTGCGATTTCACACTGAATCAATCAGAGAAAGATGTAACGAAAAGTTCGGATGGACCGGAGGATAGACCGATTATAATATATTTCGTGACTGCGTACTTAAAGGTACTTAAATCCTAAGATTACATATATTTATACAAACGTATACGCGAAGATGGATCTGTGCATTACAAACACATGCCCAATTTTATAATACTCTCTCAGTGAGCGATCGAATCGGAATGTATAACCTTCTCCTGTCGTGTTTAGCTTATACACATATATAACTAGACAGTACGACAGCTGAAGTATAAACTGATACCATTTATACAAACCTAAAAAGTAGGAAGTCCTCTGGCTTCTGTTTTTGATTCTGCTTCAGTTCAGCACAGCTTTATTTGGGAGGAAACGGGGAACGGAACGCACGGTACGATTCTATAAACTCGAACAATAAATTAATAAACGATGGTAGCTTTTGGTAAGCAAATATTACGAATCAGATTCTGCACGCTCCTTTGTTAATTTCCCGTGCACACGCTCGCTCACTCAAACTCGCCCTCTCCTCTTACCTCATACCATTGGCACTTAATAAGCGCAATAGCAGTTAAGGACGATACGATGAAACCGATGTACCCTCAGATCCAGTCCCTTGAACAACTCACAGCCGCATTAACTTGCCCTGCCTTGGCTTGCCTTGATTTGTCCTTCGTGTTGGTGCGCAGTTATTTAAAATAATATTTCCGCATCCGGCAAATAATACGAAACGCGTGCTGCCATCCAGGACAGCCAGCGCTGTGCTGTGCTGTGTCTAGCCCAGGGAGTCGAGTCCCAGTCCTAGTCCCAGTCCTGGTCCAACAAGTAATGCCGATTTCATCACTGTAATTGGACGCAATCAATAATGTTCTCCTACAGGAAGACTGCTTTAAAGTCCATATGGATGAAATAATAATAAGCCTTTCTATAACATAAACGATAGGTTAGAAATATTATTGATGGTCCATCGGTACCACTCGAAGAGAGTTAAGCTTCAGAATAAATGTAGTGTATTAACATTTTAAACTATTTTCTCCTTTTGCCAAGCCTGCCAAATTGTATGTACAATGTATAATAATACACATATTCATACATATGTATGTACATAGGCTGACGATGTTAACATGCATATATGTTAGTATTTATCGTTTCCAATTTATACATATGTACAACTTACATACGAGTGTGTGTGTATGTTACACATTACACACAAAGATATATCGCGCCCTTTAAAAAAAAAAACAACAACCACAACGGCGGGAGCATGCAGTTTTATTCAAGCGTAAATCCACACACAATGCATCATTTTATTTAATTGTTTACTTCAAGGGTAGGCTCAGAGCAGAGCAGAGCGGAGCAGAGCACCCCTAAGTAGGGTTTGACTGTCAAAATGTTCGTGTCCTCTATTTGTCTAACAAACTCTGGGACCGACGAGACGGGACGGCATGCCAAGCACTCGTATTTGTTCGTCTGTTTAGTGTAGCAACTTTGACCTCTTTTGTTCGTTACAAAGCCTTGTCGGCATCGGCTGCGGTTTTTTTCTTTTTGGATTTGGTCCTGTCTCCCCGATTCTTTGTTATCTAAGCTAAATTACACTATCGTCCCTTTGCTCCTCTCTTCAATTGTTTTCTGTCCTATTCTCGGGTTTTGTTCGACTCTTCGACTGCGAGTGAATCTGTGGCCTGACGACTTTTCGCGAGCCAACTTTGGCATCAGGCATTGGGCGTTCTCAACAGGCTCAGGTTTTGATGAGATCGTATATACAGAGAGAGTAGTGGTGGTGCCGGCTGTTTTTGTTTCAGCAATGTTCCGCCCATAAACAATTTTTTGTTGTTGACACACGCCTAATGAAAATATAATGAATCGTTCGAGTACATGTTTCATTTATGGCCTCAAGATGAAAAAATATATTAACAGACTTAGCCAATTGGCCAGCCTATTGGAACTCCCATATATTCTCACCTTCTCACCGCAGTCACAATCTCATCTCAAACCACAGGGTACATACATACCTACACATGATGTATCCATACTTCCCATTACATTGCTGCAGGTACATATGTATACAGAGAGAGTGAACATACTTATGTACATATGCGGAGTGTATTATACTTTTCCACTTAATAAAGAATATGCAAGTATGATACACTTGGTCGGTATAAAATGTTACGGGAAAGATGGATGTTATGCTAATATTCGAGGAAAATTAGCGCTAAACACAACTAAGAGAGCTAAACATACATACGCACTGACTAAACTGACTGACTAAAACTGACTAACTCGTTCTCTGACTGACCGTTTCTCTGTTATAATGAAAAACCCGGTAATAAATACATATAAACATGCCATTCAATTTCAATGGGCGGACGTGTTTGATTTTTTATAATGTACGCCCGGTTCAACACAATATGAAATAAATTAACGTTTATTCACACATTCCAGAAAATCAGATTCGTCACCTCCACAATGCCCCATGAAATTTTTGGCACACGCAGAAGGAATTACAAAAATTCGAACCGGGAATAAGTATTTCCCTTTGAAGAACATAGAGAGAGAATGGAGTGGGGGGAGGGTGGAGTGGGCGGCAAAGGTTGTTGGAATGGTGGGTGACTTCAAAAATCCCAAAAACGTGTCGGGCGGCATGTTGAGGCTGAATGAAATGAGTATGAGTACTCATTCATGCTGCTTGAATGTTTGGGGATGCTTGTAAGTTCTTGGATGCTACTAGTTACTGCTCTGCTGGTGCTTGCTTGGTGGTGGAAATTTTGTAACTGACACATACGGCAAATTGCAAGCCCAAAGCCAAGCCAGGCCGCTGCGATATATAGTAAACGAATTTCGAATTGTATGGTCTTAAATTTCGAAACCTAACGAGAAGGAACGTTGTGAGTCGCTGCCGTGGCCGCGACTCTACTTTGATACTGTACTTAGCCAGTAATATAATTTCTGTAGAATTTTAAAATATTTTATAATTTACATCTATAGTTGAGGTCAAAATAATAGTAGTGCTACTATTGGATTTACATATTGCTCATATTTTCCGCTTTTCCTTCAACAATCAAATTTTTTTACACGTTCACCTATAAGCATTATTGTCCTTGATTAAAAAGTTGTAGTAGCGTGTCCCTTTTCTTTCCGTTATATTTAGACTTTTTTCGCTGAATATCTCAATTTTGATGCGTTCAAAATAATAGTAGTGCTACCGAGAATTATGAGAAATTTTAAATCTACTGGCAAGGCGTTCGTTGCTAAAAAATACTTGAACGGTTTATTTAACCGTCTAATGATATTAAATAAGAACCATACAGCAAAACCTGCGATCAACGAAGTTATTTTGCAAAATATCAGGACACCAACTATTACGACAGGCGAGGTTCCAATGTTGTTTCTAAGTTTCCAAGGAAATACTTAAATTGACCATTTTATGTGTTAAAAACATTTTAAATCGTTATTCATAAATTCAAATATTGACCGAAATGATTCTACCTTATGCATCTGAGGATATTCAACTTATAGGAACGTCCCCGCAGGACAAAGATCCGAAGAACACCCGCAAAGTTGGCAAATAGTTCGCTGCCAAAGGGGTAAATTCATTGGAATTGTCGGATCGATCACCCGATCTCAATCTAATAGAGAATTTATGAATTTAAGCTTCATAAATAACACAATTAACTTTGTGACTTTTTAAAAGGACGACTATTTCTGTTGAAAGGTACCAAAATTTAGTTCCCTCCATGCCATTCTCGGCTAGGCTACTTAAATAAATTTTAAAACCAACTCTTAGAAAGTTTTGTTAGACCGTAGTCTCTTATGAAAAGTTGCACTACCATTTTTTTTTATCGACCCGTCTTTGAAGTACTTCAACATTTTAATTTCTTTCTGAAAATGTTGTTGGTTTATTCTGAGTTGTTTAATATTATTACAATCTGCAATTCAGTTAGTCCCTAAAAAATTAAAAGTTGTTTTGGGGAATTGCTCAAAAGTGTTTTTTTTTAGGATTTGGGAATTTCCTATCTGGCGTTACGTTAGTCAAAAAGATCATCCTTTTTGAATATGAATTGTTTAGCCCTATATTCACAAATATAACTACTCGGCAAAATCTGAGCTTTTTTTCCTCAAGGAACCAAACCAATATTTTCTGATAGACTTTGGGCTTTTAAATTTTTTTTTTAGGTTGTTCAATGTGTCAGTTAGAACTTTGAGGAGAAACTTTTATCAAGAATATAGTAAATTTTTAAATCTGTGTTTATTGACTTTTTGTGATTTTTTGCCTGGTGGAACCTTTTGGCGGAACTGCCTATATATAAAAAGTCATATTGGAACTACTATTATTTTGACTGCAGCTCTACAATGTACATATGCATATCTTCTATACTATAACTGTGTAGAAAAAATCTGTGTGTAAGCGGCTATTTCCGCAACGCGTGTTTTTTTTTTTAAATGATAGCCAGATTATTTGGCTTTGTTTCAATACAAAAGTTTTTACTTTTCTATAAATAGGTTCAAAAATTAAAAATGATCTGGAAACAAAATTTTGTATCTTCAGCTCTTATTGTCTGTGAGAAATAGGCGACAAACAAGACTGACACATGGACGGACAGACAGACAGGGCTATATCGACTCGGCTATTGATGCTGATTAGGAATATATATACTTTATGGGGTTGGAAACGTTATGTTCCATAGAACTACAGATCAACAGAACTTCAGATTAGAGGGTCTAGGGTGTGATAAAATGATATCCGTTTCTGTTGGTATTTCATTCCATTTTCAAGTAATGAAAATTTCGAAATATACAATATACAATGGAAAATAACCTTTTTGTACGCAGACATACATATGTTAGATACATTACAAATAATCTGATAGTTGTGATTTTTGTATTATTTAAATATAACAGATTGGAATTAATTAAAAAACGAGAAGGAACGTGTGAGTCGCTTCTGGGGACGCGACTCTACTTATACCACTCAGTCAGTATATACATATATGTGCATATAATTTTTTAGAATTTTAGAATTAAAAAAAAAAATTTTACATTTTACATTTTTTTGCTACATCTGTTATCTACATCTACAACGTATATTTGACATCTAACATGTAGATTATACATGTACCATTTATATTCTACATCTCCTCCGCTAGGGGTTGCACGCGCACTGAACGCGGCAGAGTGTGCGAGCGAGAAGGAGAATGAGTATCGTGTCTCTGGCTGGTGGAGGCGGGGGAACCAACAGAAAATTAATTTCTTCATTCTGGCTATAATTATGATCCGATCTAATTTATATTCAGCAATCTGGTAGATATGGTCATTCTCTACGATACTGCGTTTTTAGTTATATCGTATCTTTAAAATTGTGCGTGCCACAGATTTTCGTTCTTTGTGGGGGCGGAAGGGGCGGGGCGAAATTTAGAAATACACTTGTAGCAGTGTGATATCACATGAGTCTGGAAATTAACTTTGGTTACCCTAACTCTTATAGTCTCTGAGATCCAGGCGCTCAACAAGACGGACGGGCGGACAGACAGACATGGCTCTATCGACTCGGCTATTGATGCTGATCAAGAATATATATACTTTATGGGGTCGGAAAATTTTCCTTCTCTACGTTACACACATCCACTTTTACCACAAATCTAATATACCCCTTAACTCTTTTTTGAGTACGGGTATAAAAATCACGTAGATTTGCTGTGAGTTCGAGGTGGTTTCTGCTTTTCAACAAAACAAAATATTATAATGGGAATGTGCAAAAAGACTTTAACATAAGGTATGCCTCTATCCAAATACATATGTACCTATATTCATGCATACATATGCATGTACAAGTGTGTGGCAAACAAAAACGCTAGAAAAAACGAAACTTTTACATGCGTTCATTCATATGCATATGCAGGGTAGAGTTCGCTTATAAACACGCACATGTATGTGTATGCATACAAACATATATACATATTTACATACATATGTATGAATGAATGAAGTTTTGTTTGCCATCGTTATTATCATTTGAATTCATAAAGTTAAATTATCAAACAGCCAACCAAAAGTTGGTTATCATGATAGAAAGGGACAGCTTTACACCGACATGCCATTACTGCCATCCCTCTCTTACTAAACTGTTTCTCCGCTTCGTCATCTCCATCTCTCTCGCATAGCTACAGCCATCTCTGTTTCAGATATGGGAAACGGGCATACATACCACCACATGCGACGGACGCAATCAGAACGAAAGAGACAGATAGTGTGACAGTGTAACTCTGTCAAAATGGCTGGCCTGGCCTGCCAAGGCAAATGATGATTTCGCTGTGCTGTGCTATGCTGTTGCTCTTGCCAGTGTTTTTTCGCATGAGAGCTCATTAACGTTTCGCTTGGCTAAGTGCGCGCCTCGCCTCGTCACTGAAACCAGTTAGTAGAAGAAAATTTTGTTCAGAGCAAACTAAGACCGACGCCGACGTCACGATGGCTGCGATTTGATATTTCGAATGCACATACTAGTTCTTAGATTAATAAACGTGCACGCAATCCGTGGCCCTGCCGCCGCCGGGTCGCTGACGGCACGGCAGCACCTGCCTGCACCTGTGCCAGATCAGATACTATCGGGACCAATTTTTAGTTCAACTTTAGTTCCGCCTTCCGTTACTCTAAAAACTTCAATGTACAGAGTGTAAGAATCCGCAAAAAGCTAAAAGAGCTGGCAAAAAGTACAAAGTATAAAAGTGGAAGAAAATCGAACTAGCCCGCCGAGAACCGCTACAGTAAAGGAACAACGGAGTTATATATAATCGCATAGTGATGATAGTCTAGTGTTGACTAAACAAGTGAAAAATATAAAATATATGTATACACAAGTAACAACAAATACGCTTGCAACGACAACGAGACGAAATCCCACTCTTTTATAACCGCGCGGAAACAAAAACTCGTACTATGTATACTGAATTTAATACTGTATAAAGTACTTCGTAATACATACATACGTTCAAATTGGCATCGAAATTGGCACTGTAATAACCAATACACCAATCAGCAATCATGATGCTAACAACTGAACACATCATGCATGGGCACCATCCCCACCACTCTTCGGTCGGTCAGAGTGCGTTGTTCGGCTGCTCCACGGCGGGTCATAGTGGTATCAATCAGTTAGGCGGCGTCTATGTAAATGGCCGTCCCCTGCCCGACTCCACGCGTCAAAAGATAGTCGAGCTGGCTCACTCGGGCGCTCGTCCTTGTGATATTTCGAGAATACTTCAAGTTTCAAATGGCTGCGTAAGCAAAATATTGGGCAGGTGAGACGCAAACCCCATATAATAAACCCCGTATAATCTGTTCATTAGCACTAGCGGATGTAAAATATGTACGTTCTAAAATATGTAATACTTTTATTCAAATATAACTTGTATTCAACTTTTATTCATTCTGAAGCGTTTAATGAATGCTATTACCCCTGAGGCATTAAATATCATACAAACATTTCGACTGTACATTCTTCACTAGTCGAAACTAGTCGTTCCTTTTGTCATATGTACATACATACATACGTACATACATATATTAAAAAGTTTCCGTACCTCCATATGTTTAGGTGCATTTTCTTGATCAGCATCAGCATCAATCAGAACCAAGCCATTTGAGTACTCTTGAATATTCCAATCATAATCCCGATTATGCACTAATATTTTATTCTCCTTTTGTTTTAGATACTATGAAACAGGATCAATCAAACCTCGAGCAATAGGTGGTTCCAAACCACGAGTAGCTACAACGCCGGTCGTACAAAAAATTGCCGATTACAAGCGGGAATGTCCTAGCATATTTGCTTGGGAAATTCGAGATCGACTTCTTTCGGAGCAAGTTTGCAATAGTGATAACATTCCAAGTGTAAGTTCGAAACAGAACATATCGAATTGTGTACAATTTAATTTGTATGCTCAAGATGAAAACAAGCCCGCCTAAATTTCATGACATATTTACAGATTTACTTTACAAATTCTTTGAACAATTCAGATAAAAACTTGACGACACTTTAGACCACATTTAGCATCGACAATAGCAATAGACATTCTGTTGCTTCAAGCTTGCATTTGGTACCCACAAAATATTGTAAACGATCAGAATATGGCTTTCCAGTGTACGGAACCGAAGCTTTTGATACTTTTGATTATCTATTGGAGCTTCTATGAAAGCTTTATCAATTATTCATTCATATTAATTTTTGGATGAGCTATACGGAAAAGAACCCACTAAAAGCCAGGAAGGTAACCTTTAATACCTTGTAACTCACTTGAAGCCCAACGACTGGTAGCTACCAAACCAATTGCCTTTTTGTTGCTGCATGTCGTTTCCCATGCTACATAGGCGGCCATCCTGTTTCATTACTATAGCAGATTTTTAGCTAAATTTGAGCGTTTCGTTTCAAGTAACGTTTGGACAGTGAGTCCTTCTGCCATTTAAGCTTGATAAACTAATAACTTCTGAACGAACAGAAATATCTTCATGAAAAAAATGCATTTGAAATACACATCTTTCAGAATCTGGTCTGCAAAGTACATATATATATTTTAGTTCGATGTCTAGAAGATTTACGATAAATTGTCATAGTTTAACTTTGTTGCCGGTGCATATTTGCCTACGCAAAGTACTCAATTTTTTTGTCGATAAAGAACTTTGAATGGTCTCTTTTACATTATAATATACAAATATTATGGTATATTTAATTTCTAGCCTAAAAAATTAAAAAAAACCAAATTGTATTTAAATTGGCGGCATTTGAGCTGTAGTCGATCATGTTCGTCAAAGCTGCGCAGACTCAAAGTGTAAAAATACCCAACAAATTGATAGTTTTGAAATGAATTGTTCTTTAGAAATATATCAAAAAGTCTTGTTTTTAAACAATGGTTACCATGAATAATGCTACTCTTAACTCTTCGAGTACAGTCTAGTATAGTAATCCGATCCGACAGACCTATGTATGGTTAAGACAGAAGGAAATAGATGGCTTTATTTTCGAAATTAGTATAAAAACATTTCCATGCACAAGTACCTATGTACATAAATATTCCGATTGAATTTTCTAAAAAAAGTTACGTTATGATTAAAAGAGCTCTTTTAACAAACCTACACAAAACGTTTTGTCCTTAGCAAAGTTTCAGCCAGATCCTGATCAGAAATAATTGTTTTTTATGCGGTCGGAGAAGTTGTTTTTATACCCGTACTCAAAAAAGAGTTAAGGGGTATATTAGATTTGTGGTAAAAGTGGATGTGTGTAACGTAGAGAAGGAAAATTTTCCGACCCCATAAAGTATATATATTCTTGATCAGCATCAATAGCCGAGTCGATAGAGCCATGTCTGTCTGTCTGTCCGTCCGTCCGTCCGTCCGTCTGTCCGTCTTGTTTGACGCCTGGATCTCAGAGACTATAAGAGCTAGGGCAACCAAATTTGGTTTCAAGACTCATGTGATATCACACTGCTACAAGTGTATTTCAAAATTTCGCCCCGCCCCTTCCGCCCCCACAAAGAACGAAAATCTGTGGCACGCACAATTTTAAAGATACGATATAACTAAAAACGCAGTATCGTAGAGAATGACCATATCTACCAGATTGCTGAATATAAATCAGATCGGATCATAATTATAGCCAGAATGAAGAAATTAATTTTCTGTTGGTTCCCCCGCCTCCACCAGCCAGAGACACGATACTCATTCTCCTTCTCGCTCGCACACTCTGCCGCGTTCAGTGCGCGTGCAACCCCTAGCGGAGGAGATGTAGAATATAAATGGTACATGTATAATCTACATGTTAGATGTCAAATATACGTTGTAGATGTAGATAACAGATGTAGCAAAAAAATGTAAAATGTAAAATTTTTTTTTTTAATTCTAAAATTCTAAAAAATTATATGCACATATATGTATATACTGACTGAGTGGTATAAGTAGAGTCGCGTCCCCAGAAGCGACTCACACGTTCCTTCTCGTTTTTTATTAATTTATTAATTAATTACTTATGAATTAATTGTTTTATTATTTCTTGTTAATTAAAAACAGCCTTAATGCAATTCCTTGCAAATCTTATTTGAAACATTTGACAGTGTGTAGCTTTCATAGAAAGTACGACTACGGCTACCAATGATAGTCTTTCTTTCTTTTTGTCTGTTAAAACAAGTTGATGTGTATTTCAGAAGAGATTCATTAACGTAATCACTAACCGTAGTAACAGTAGTTTTGTGTGGAGGCTGGCAGAAAAACTAATACTTAATCCTGCAGAAGGAAAAGTATCTGCGATCAAGATTGCAGTAAAGTATATCCAAACAAAAGGCTAGGGCGCACGAAGGATTAAATAATTTCAAAACAAAAAGAATCCATCGCATTTAAAACGGATTAGGGAATGGATACATAGACCTTGGTCTAGTTTCGGAGATCTTTCTCATTTTCAATGGTCTCAGCCGAGTGAATACATTTTCATTATTCCATCAGGTAAACAACCGCATTGTTCGTCTAATCCCACAGAAGAGGTTGGAGGTTATAAAGGTTTCTGTAGCCGCAGAATGGTTTTAAGGAATCTTTATCTTAAAATAGAAAGAAATAGAAGGGCAGTGGCGAATTCTAGTGCCGTTTCGATATAAAATTGGGACATTCCGATATCGAAATTCGGGCAATAACATTTCAGTTCTCAAAATTGACATTACCCTCCACTCTGACTAAGCTTGTTCGTCCCTAGCTAGTTCCTAATCGTCTCATTGGTAGGGCGCCAGCTTCTCGAGGTGAATAACTTTTAAGTTCTATAACTTCCGTTTGAAAAAATTGGAAATTCCGTAGTTTTCTCATGTAGCCGTCGAAACCGTTTCTAATCACAATAAAGTCATCTAAGTAAACAAAACAAGCTTTTCTAATTGTCCAACGGTTTTTTGTGGATCGGTAGATAAACAGTATTGGGATGCGATATTTACTCCCAGTCATAACGCCTCTAGCGCGCAAATCAGAAAGGATTATTATAGCCGGTACTCGAAGCTACCTGTAAATTGAGAAGCCCCTTCGCACCTTATTTGATCGAATATCAAAAGCCTACGGTATCCGATTGCTGAGGCACAGGTACTCCCATATAAAATTCAAATTTGTCGCATTTTTTTTTTTGACTTGGCTAATTGATTAGCAACAAAAGTCGAGTAGTTCTAAAACGTCTGCAAAGAATTTTGGCATACATGTACGAGTAGTATTATTTAATGAATAGGCTGATCGGACCTGTATAAAATAGGTATATCTGACACAGACAAAGATTTGGTTAAAGTCTGATCTGCTGTAGGGCACAGTATAGAAATATATAAATGCATACATACTCGTATATATGTATGTACATATGCTCATACGATGCTGTGTTGGTGCATTATGCCTGCTTTAAAGAGTAACATTTATTGGTGTTTAATCTTCAGTGGGACGTATTTACATACATAATATATTTTGTCTTGACCGAAAGAACAAGAAGAGTCGACCTATTACCAGTACCTAGTGTTATGTTTCTATGCAATGTAGGACAACGTTCGTGCTGTGCTTTTAGAGCAAACAAGATTTTTTACCAAGTAAAACATGATTTTACTAGTTGTTACTTTGCAACGACAAGAAGTAAGGTAGGTAAGAATACCTCGCTTATCTATTAACTCTGCTTGAACTTGTCATGAGCGATGGGAAAAACATAGAGAAATTAATGTTATTAATTAATTAATAAGTATTCTTGCATTTCGTTTATTCTGTTTCCACTCAATCCTAATTGGTGTATTTGGCAAGATTGAAATATGTTGTTTGATATCACAGGAGGTGCCACACTAAATCTTGTTGCTCTAGCTCTTATAGTTTAAGGCATTAGACGGGACGGACAGATAGACATGGCTATATATACACTTTATTTATGGAGTCGGAAACGCTTTTTTCTGGCTGTTACATCACAAATCAGATATACCCCAATATTTTTTGAGTACGGGATAAAATCGCCTTTATTAATTGCGTTGACGAGTACCGACCAGTATGAGTTTTAAAACTTCTCTTATGGTCGCTAACAGGGTTGTCAGATCTATTTTCTTCAAATAAGAATTTGTGCAGAACCTGTGGAGTGAAATTAATGGAGTTGTATAGAAACAGATAGCGCGATTATACTACTAGTATTAAATATATGATCGTATCGTATGTGTATGCCAATACGTAACTTAAAACGTCGGATATGCTTTATTGTGAGCTTTTAAAACTTTTTTACAAAATGTAAGTACACTCTTCATAAAAAAATAACATGACAAGTTTCTTCGTCTCTTCATTCCATTTCTTTGATGTTCTTTGATGCCTTTATGTACAAATAATAACGACCAGCAATTCATTATACCCATACTCGTACTTGTACAACAGCCCAACGTCAACTCAATTGTGCTAAATGAGGAGTAAAGTGTCCAAAGAAATGTTGGACCCGTGGCACGTGGCGACACTTAAGGCAACTGCAAAAGTGGCATTTTGTATGTTTGTGGTAATGACGTTTGGTATATCTACATATATATCTGTACATACATGTGTAAACGCAAGAAAGTTTGTACATTACGAAAATCTATATTATGCACATCCCCATTTTGTTTATCGGCTTATATGATCTTCGGAAGCAATTGTGTTTCTTTCCGTTCAATATGGTCGCGTGAACTTGACGGTTCCTAGATGTATATATGTACATATGTATGTACAGGGTGCTAGAGCTGGAGGAACATCGATGTCTGCCGACATCGACATTTGAGAGCAAAACATTGATGTTTTTAAAATTGTTGTGTAAGCTTTGCCCATTACGTCCCGAAGAATATAATAACAAAACTTGGTAGAAAACATAGTTATTTGTTTCTAAGAAAATAACTATGGTGCTTAAATACTCATCTATTCTTAGGTATTCGTGGAGGTACAATTTTTTTTTCAATAAACTATTATATTAACCGTGACATGTCAAAATGTCTTCAAGCCGTCTAGAAGCAGCCCTTAGTGGGTTAAATTTTAAATTATTCTATTTAACTAAAAACATCAATGTTTGAGAAAAATCATCAAACTATATTCACTGTGATCGATATTTGATCAATATAAGAGTGCATATGAATATATTTTATTGTGTCGGAGGTACTCCGCGCGTTGCAAAAAAAAATGTGGTGAAAGTCATGGTCATAATACCCTCGCAAAGGGTATACACCCTAGCCAAGAGTATCAGTTCAGTATCCTTCGCAATATAACAGCCCACATCATTTTTGTACACAATTATTTTAAATGGTCTAAGAAAAAGGCAAAGTTTGGAAATCTTTGCTTCGAGTCTCTTTTAATGACAACTCTGCAAAGACTGGTGATTTATCTCGTACTTGGAGCCAGCTATTTATTGGTAAATGGTTCTCTGAATATGATAAGAAAAATCTCAATCAGCAATATTATATCGTCACGTTTCGCTATGTATTATTTTGTATTGACGAAAGAGGAAGAGTTACTCTTACAATATTCGAAAGCTTTATTTTGTGAGTTAACAGAAAGTTAACTCTTGCACTTTGTCCATCCTCCTTCAACATTATGACCAATATTGAAGATGTGTCCATACCGCATACAACAATACCATCCAGCCGATATATTTCGCTTCCTTCGCCTGGTGCGCTGGCGCATCCTTTCCGCTTTTACATTCATCCACACTAAAACAACCCTATGCCCTTAGATTACCGGGTATGAAAACTATTTTTGTTTCGTGCAGTAGAGCATTGTCCTCGTATGGAAATGTTTTACCTAAAGTTTCTGGAGTGTAAAGCGTTATAAAATGTTTTTAACCGTTGAAAGCCATGCCGAAGAAAAGTAAAAATTTTCAGACCTCTAGTCAAAAGGGGATACCATATCAGCTCGAAGCATAACCATATGGAACCACTTTATATTGATGAGATATTCTATTGGTTCTTGTATACATATTAGGTTTAAATTCAATTATATCTGGGAACATGTTCTCTAACAAATTAAACCGTTGTTCGACCGAGCTTGGCAACTATATGAGATGATTTTACTTCGGGAAGTTAAAAGGAAGGCCCAATATCACTGTTTTAACTAGAACGCATGGAGGGAGATGAGCGAAATAAACACGCAGACGGAATCGATCTAGATTCTAGAGTATGTGTACATACTTTAAGTGGTCGAAGGAAGAATCATTCTTATAAGCAATGTGTATGAGTGCCGTACGGGGCATCATATCGTCTCGACCATAAAATTTAGTGGTGATTGCAAATACTGTCTGCTTATGCGACTTAAAATGCAATTATTTAATCCGCTCCTATGAGTTTACAGCAAACCAATCTTAGTATGTATCAGTATCAGATTGAATTACAGTCGTACATATGTGGTGTTCGGAAAATTCGGGTAACTGAAGTTTTGCTGCATTTTTATATGTAGATACAAATGTATGTATGAATATTTTAACAGTATAGAATATTGTTATCACTCAACTTTACTTTTTGATGCAGTCAGTTGTCGCAGCAATAGTAAAAAATTCAAGCATTTTTTTTTACCTCACATACATACATACAAATATCTTCGAAAAGAAAAATAGCATTTCAGTTGTAAAATAAAAAATTCAAGCTGAAAAATAAGAATTTTACCGCTAAGTTTATAATTTTATTGAGGAAAATGAAGAGAAAAAAATAAATTGTACTAATCGCTCTCGGCTTCCTTACTCTCCCCAGTTTTTGAATGGTTCCAATGGGTGGGTGATTCTCATGCGCACTTCTACTGCGCAGCAGAAACTTACAGTTTATGTATTACAGTTTCAACCAATGAAAAAGAAATGATTTTTAGCCAATGACAACAATATTACAGTTTATGTATACCACTTAAAAATATACATACATCTCTCTCACAAACTTGTATGTTCTATTCATTCACACTTGTTTCGGTATATCCCCATTTTGTATTTAATGACAATTGGCATTTGAGTACATGAATCTTCAGCGACCAAATAATTATGTTAGCGACAAAAATATTAACAAAAAAGTGAATTTTTCTCACTGCATCCGAGTGTATACATACATGCAGTCGCGGCCAAAATAATTGTAGTGCTGCCAATGGATTTACATATTGCATCATACTGCATTTTTTGCAAAACTTTCGTTGTTAAACAATACTTAAATAGTTTATTTAACAGTTTCAAGCCTTCTTAGTTTCGTTTTCGGTCATTTGGTGCCGGTGTGATGGGGTGTGGAACACTCTAGAGCGGAAAAGGGTTCGTGCTTAAAGGCTCGTTTCAGTAGGAAAGTAATACTTCGAAATGCTAAATACTATTGGTTGTTTAGCTATTATGATCAGAAATGATAATAAATAAGAACCATAAAGCAAAACACGCGAGCAACGAAGTTATTCGGTAAAGTATCAGACATGAACTATTAGGTGCCGAGAAACTAGTATTGAATTTATAAGCTCGCTGCCAAAAGAGTAAATTCATTGGAGTGGTCGGATCGAATACCCAATCTCTATTTAATAGAGAATTTATAATGCTATGTGAGAGGGAAAGTTTCATAAATAACACAATAAACTTTGTGACGTTTTAAAAAGAAAGAAGGACGTCTGCAATTAAGGTAGTGCTCACAAGTGTTTTTTTTTTTACCGCAGCTGTATATATTGTACGTACATATGTGTGTACACCGATAGAAAAAAGCGCTGAAATTTTAATATTTTCACTTAGATTTTAATATTTATGCCATTGATTTTCATCAAAGAGTTGTTGTATTAAAATTGAATATTTTTCACTTCAATTTTGATAATAATATCGAAATATTTAAATATTTATATTTCATATTTAAATTTAATATATTTTATATTATAATGTAATATGTTTCATATTAATATGCTTCATATTTAAATTTAATTTGTTTAATATTTAAATCTAATATGTTTCATATTTATATTGAGAATATTTTTATTACGCTATATATATTTATATTTTTATTTTAATTTTTAAACTAATTGGTTATTATTTTGCACACTCGGACTATATTTCAAGTCCTCATGGTGTGAAATTCCCACTGTGAATTGGTTTAAGTTTTCAACTAGAAATAATCGCATCATAAGATTATACCCCTGCGCACAATTTGTATTCAAGGCTGCAGCAGCGCGAACCAGGGACATAAGAGGGACGAGGGACATAAAAAAAATAATATAAACATATATAAAATAAATACAAAAAATGTTTAATTTCATTTAATATGGAATATTTAACATAAAAAGTTTCCCTTTTGATTTTAAAACAAAAATTTTGAAGTCAAGTCATAATAATATTCAATTTAAATATGAAACATATTAAACTACAAATTTAATATATTATAGTTATTTTGAAGTGTTTTGTATTTAGATTAACTATGACCGTATTAAAATAGCATTTTTAATACATTTATATTTGAATCAAAGTGAATTCTATTAAAAAATCGCATTTTAAATTCAAATATGATTGTAGTTATTTTTACTATGCGTTTTTTCTATCAGTGTATGTATCTAGACATTTTCCATTATGCAATGTTTCGATAGAGGGTAGGATACGAAAGTTAAATACATTTTTATGGGAGAATACAACAGATCAGAAGAATTAATTTCTGTAATACCATGTTTATGTACATACATATGCATGTATGTATGTATGTACATATGCATGTATGTATGTATGTACATGAACGTACATGTATGAATGTATATATGTTTTTTGAACTGTTTCAACTGTTTACAGGTTTCATCCATAAATCGAGTCCTGCGCAATTTAGCATCGCAAAAGGAGCAGCAGGCGCAGCAGCAAAATGAATCTGTCTATGAAAAGCTCCGCATGTTCAATGGGCAAACCAGTGGATGGGCATGGTATCCAAGCAACACAACAACAGCACACTTGGCCCTACCGCCAACACCAACGGCCCTGCCTACGCCAACGAATTTATCTGGACAAATTAATCGGGATGAGGTTCAAAAGCGAGGTACGTGAGCACCCTTTTCCTTAATTAAAAATAAATAACAAACAGCTAATTTCCATAGTCGAGAAACAATCGGTAGTGGCATTGGTAGTTTAGTGGAGACTAAAAGTGTAAATGTAAAGATTAACTCACAGTTAGTTGTCGCCTCAACGCAAGTATGATGCTGTTCAGACTAAAAATTCACTCTGCTACACGCAGAGTGTAGTGAACAAAAAATCAATAAACAATTAAAAATTTCCCAATCCAACCTTATATTTTGTATTATAGTCTCTGAGAACTAGGTTCCAATCAGGACGCACATAGTCACACAATATGTATGTACACACCTACATACATATAGGCATATCTACTTTATGGAGTCGGAAGCGCTTCAATATACCCTTGAATGTCATTTTAGAGGCCTGAGATCTTTTCGCGTACATATGCGTATGGAAATATAGTACCGGATATAATAGAGTGGAATAAGGTAGTCGGATGAGAGTACAGCCCAAGAATAGGTCTCTGAATTTTTAGCAACAGTAACTAGTTTTTAGTGACTTTGCTTTTATTATGAGTGGATATTTCATAGGAATTTACACACATTCAAATGTTTGTATAAACATGTAAAAAAACATGTATTTGATATCTTTCAAGTTGTGTTTTAAGTTTTTGAGGCTGATGAAAATTACAATTTGAATTTTCATTGAGCAATAAACAAAAAACATGAGCAAGGCGCTGCGGACAAAACACAGTCCTGGGTGTGTGTTAAAAGAAAAACAACAGCAACCCTCCACATTCAATGCAATATCTCGAATCTCTCTTGAAAGTATTTTGTCACAGATGATCAAACAGCGGGCCAAACAAAAAGTTAATTTGTTGGTCATTTGTTGTTTGCCATTAAATCTAATTGAGGCACGCTATTTCGCTACTTTCCTTTGGCTTCTGTTTCTTTTGTTGACTTCGATTGTTTTTGTTTATTTTGCGATCAATGAATTAGAATGACATATGTCCTCTTTCCAATAAACATGCCCCCGCCCATGCGCCCATACCATTCCATTTTCCGTTCCATTTTATCTCATATTATCCCGTCCAATCAACTTGATTGCTGTATCAACCACACACACACACACAGAGAGAGAGACAGACAGACAGAGAAACAGACGCAGGCATACAATATTAAGGCATATGCAAGCATTTTTATCAAAAAACGACAAACAATCTCAAAAATTAATTAAACTAACCCAATTTTCTTATTCAGGCCGAGTTTTGAATCATATCCAAACGATATTTTAGCTGATTGACCACATTTCGAATCTGATTTAATGACTAAAACGAATTCCCCCAAGACCTTCAGAACGCAGAAGGTTTGAATTGTACGACAGCTGAATATCGATCAGCTTAGATTAGTTTTGAGCGGATGTGTGTACCTCCCAAAAGGATGTACATATATATACATAGGTATATTCTCGATCAGCATCAAGCAGAGTCAATACCTACATATGTATGTACATTCACTTGCATATGTCTGTCTGTCCGTCCCGAATCGGGACTCCCGATGAGCCCATAGATTAGAGAGACTACAAGAGAATGAAGTGCTCCCATAAAGAACGAAAATATGTGGCATCAACAATTTTGAACAAATGAACAAATCGATTTGAGGTGGCTTACTCTTCCAAGCTGTTCTCGTCCACCTGGCGGAGGGGATGTTGTAGTGAAAACAGGTAGAGAGACAAATGTAGGGCAACAATTGAAACAGAAGAAATATACTTAAATTATATTCAAATAGGTCATACGAAGAAAGATGATAAACGGAGTGCAAGAATTAACATTAGGACATAGCTATGGGTCGTGGATGGATCCTCTTTTTCGCCATGTTCTATTGACCCTATTCAATTCATCATTATAAAATATGTATATCATACAATTAAATATTCTTGTGTACTGACCGAGTATCGGGTATAGAAGTACGTTTCCGCTCGTTTTTCAAAATTAAAACTTACTCTTAAATAAGGATAAATTCTAGAGGGAGTCCACACTTTTATGGTAAATGGTTTTATAGCTTATCATATTTGGATTGTATAATTTTTTGTAGTTGCTGCTGTGAGCTACATCCGTTGGACATGTTGCACAAAAATCTAATTTGAATAGTTTCGCGTTTAAATTACGAACCATTAACTACTCTACTTGGGCGAATACTACGGTACTACTTGAAACTACTGTCTGTTTATCTTTTTTACGTTAGCTTATCTTAATTAGGGAACACCTAACGAGAATACTGAGGAAAGTTTTATTTTTTGAGTGGGCATATATGTATGTGTGTATAACGAATGGGCAATCCAATAAGCCGACTATTGGGCTGGCATGCCATTCACGAGAAATAGCCAGTCGGAGTCCAGAAGATAACCTAAATTCTCTCTAAAAAGCCTACTTTACAAATTTCACTTGACAAACCGGATCAATGTAATTCTGTAAAAAAAGTTGTATATCCGCTACGGGTACAGGTACAGGTAACTGGTTCAAACTATATCTCACAGAAACACTGATTATAACTCAGAGAGCACTGTGTCCCATCGCGCACCAAATCAATAATCATATTTGATTTCAATTTGATATTCTCTGTAGATATATACCCGGGCGATGTCTCTCACCCGTCTCACGAGAGTACGTCAGATGGCAATTCCGATCACAATTCATCTGGGGACGAGGACTCTCAAATGCGACTACGGCTGAAAAGAAAACTTCAGCGCAATCGAACATCGTTTACCAATGAACAAATTGACAGCCTGGAGAAAGGTGAATATTAATTCAATCATATAGTACACATGGATACCTTTTGAATTACCCATTGGCTTGCACTTTACAGAATTTGAGCGAACACACTATCCGGACGTTTTTGCGCGAGAGAGACTTGCTGAAAAAATTGGTTTGCCAGAGGCACGTATTCAGGTTTGTCTTTCAGTTTTGTTTAATTATATCAAAAACCTTTTTAGGATGTAAATGTATGGTAAGAAATGCATTTTTAAGCCCTAATATTTCTGATATTTGATTTTGTGACGAAAAGAGTCGATTTAATGCACAGAAACGGTCTTTCAATAGCTACTGAACTTTCACAGAAAATAATTCTGATTCTGATTGTTAGTATTCTGTAATGTGGCGCTACAACTTTCTATCACTCAGTTCGGACTCTTTTGCCGTTTATGTCTGCAGAAGAGTAATCCGAGGAGAACACTAAAGAATTCATATTTTCGTTAAATAATGCGACTGACTGCACTCAATTCCGCAATAAAATTCCTTCCACTCAACTTCAGAGGGGGTTTATAAAATATATCGTGTTATTTTGGTTTTCTTTTTCAGAGGCCGAAATTGTTGTATGATTTTTGATAGTGCAGCTATTAAAATGGATGTTGTCTTTCGTCACAAACTTTGATATCAGACATTTTGAGACTTTAATATGCTTTTGGCACCCGACTTTTACCTTGTAAGGAGATTTTTATAACCTCGCAGGTTATTATAATTTTTGTTAGATTTTTGTAACGCAAACAAGGAAGCAGTTCCACCATGAATCGAATGTAAGCCTAAAGCTATCTGAATGAAAAGTTGCACAAAATATTATTTTTTAAATTGAAAGATTAATACCGCGGACTATCTGGGTCCTATAATACTTTTCCAAGCTTGCCTTCGTCACCCCCATGCCAAGAATCACATAAATGTACTCGATCGAACTCAAATCACTTCTAGTTTTAAGTTTTAGTACGCTAATCTGAATCCCGGTAATGCGGCCACGATGTCGCTCCAGATCGTTCATTTTCTCCATATCTTTTCATAGTAATTACACACATATTTTAATGTGCGTCGATCGACAAGAGTATCAAGTTAACTGATTTGAAATGAGTGTCTTGGCTCTGAAAGTCCTTTTTCAGATTTAATACGTTTATACTCGTATATTAACATGAGTTCCACGGACGTCGAACCAACTACGGGAAGACATGACTGGATCGCCTTAACTGTGTTTCGTGCTCCTCGTCTCAATAATTTTTTAGACGCGAGTCGCCTCTTTTGGAGTCTGGAGTATTTGTAAACTTAGCTTCTGTCGCTTGCAGTGGGGACTCACCGTGCTGGGTTTATTGTGCCAGCGGTTGAACCAAGAACGAGAGCCAACCTTTAAGCGAGCCATGTAGCTGTCCTGGTCTGAAATGGTCTGAAATTCGACTGTGTGTTCCCCAGAACAGTATCGTATCATTGCCCTACTAAGTTGCGTTGTTGGTGTTGTAGGCAGGAAAGCATTAGATTAGGCTACGCTTAAAGAATTGCTCGAGCTGGGGCTTCCCACCCCTCACAGCGCAAATTGGGGTGGTTTTTAAAAGTGCCTTCAGCATTGTCATTGCCCTGCCATCAAGGGGAAGATCTGTCACTCCGGATGAAACTGAGTTTGACACGCCAACCATCCAACTGTAAGATGGGGCTGTCCACACTAAATGATTATTCTCATGACAATTTGAAGAAGCAGAGCCCTGGATTTAGTATCAGAGTGGAGAGTATCAACGAGAGTTGCTCCTTAGCCCATATTAAGTTTATGGTTTTTGAACCGTTTTAGTATCTGTATACTCGTATAAATGATACCTTTTTTTCTTCATCTTCAGTTGTCTTTTCTGTGGCTGCATTCCGTTTGTATTGTGACTTCAGGTTCTCTTGCTGCTATGAAGCAGTGGCTCATCAGTCTCTTCAGTCGATCTTAGTACCCGATTCCCACCATTCATCTCCTTCACATTGCAGAGATTTATCCAAACAGTGATATCTACAACCCGTCTGTGTTTATACTTAGATCCGGGTACATTTTGCCAAGGTTTTATTGATTTTTAAAGATATCTAAAGTTTCGACCCCGAATGTCGTCGTACTTTCTAGCTCTTAATGTGAGTAATTTTTCCGAATTTTGACTAAACGGGTCAGACGTAAGCAACAGGGACACAATCAGACAGTCAGAAATCAACCCAAAACACTATAATGCACCCTGCGAATTTAGTTTATTTTTAATGCTTTTTTATCGTCGAGCCCAGTCGGATAAAACATCCATAGTTCGCTCTTGATTCTTTGTGTAAGTGAATAAAAACAATTTGACTGTAAAAACACTTGAAACTCCTTGTGTTTTTTCGGATTGAGTAGCCGATGATGCGGACACATTGGAGTTCACTGACGAACTTAAGGGGAAACATGTCGTCTGAAGTGGAAGCAGCAACAATAACGCAAAGTAATAAATGTCATGGTGTAAATATTAAGGCCCAACAAATATTGTAATCCTTGTTCACATTCACCCCTTTGTCAAATTGCTAAATTTCGATTCTCTCATAACAACTACTATGTGAAGGGTGTGTGTCTCTGACTGCGAACGCGACTGCATGACCAAAGTAATAGCTTCATTACACTTCAAGTGTTTGCTTCAACTGAAAATTTTCAAACACCGACGCAAAGGGCTCAAATCAATTCGTTTGACGCGAGGACTTGAACGAATTGTCGCCCTCTGTGAGAGAGGGAATTGAGAGTTTGTGAATTTAATGTCCTTAGCAACAACAGTCACGTCATAACTGCTTCGTTTCATTCTGAACTCTCTACACAGTAAACTAATTTTGTTTTTTTTTTCTATTATCTGTCGAACAAGTATTCACATCCACGAACTATGCATATATACATATGTACTCGTATACAAGGTATATCGCATATATTTTTCTAAAGCAGTGTGATACAGATATAATTTTACTGGAGAAACAGTTTTTTCATCTATGGAATACTAAAATGCTACCAGAATTAACGCACTTCAGGAAAACCAGAAAAAACGTGTTATTTTTCGGACACACACATCGTCCACACAAATCACACAAATAAAAGTGCATCCACATTCGGCGCTTTGTTTCTGCTTTTTCGGGCCAGCGCCTCGCTCGCAAACACCTTTTTGTATACCCTGTTCTCAAAGAGTATGAAGTTTTACTATTAGATTCGTATAGATGGATCTAACAGCCAGAAGCGTTTCGGACACCATTAAGCATATATATAGTCTTTATATGCTTGATCAGCATAAATAGCGGAGCCGTTAAAACGATATATATAAGATAGCGACAGATTGTGGTACAATGTGGTACAATATATTTTATTGGGTGGAAAAAGTATAGACGCAGTGCAAGAATATGTATCGATATTGTATAAATTAAATAAATCATAGGATTATGCATATGTACATTCATATATGTACATGTGTACAATGTAGAAGAGAGGTTCCGGTTGTGGACAGAGTCTTGTTGTAAGTTGTAAGAAGGAACGTGTGAGTCGCTTCTTTGGACGCGACTCTACTTTTACCCGTACTCAGTCAGTACATAAATTTGTAAGCTTATAATTGATGTAGAATTTTAAAATATTTAAAATTTTTTTGCTACGTCTGTCATCTACATCTAACATGTTTATTCTACATCTGCAATGTAGATTATACATCTACAATGTAGATTCTACATCTTCCCTGCGAAAGGTCGCGCCCTGCATACGGCAGAGTATGTGCGAGCGAGAAAGAAAATACTTAGCGTCAGCTGCGCCGGAGGAAGTGGGGGAAGCAACTGAAAATTAATTTCTTTACTCTTCTTTACTATAATAATAATCCGATCTGATTCAGATTCGGCAATCTGGTAGATATGGTCATTTTAGTTTTCTCGTATCTTCCAAATTGTGGCTGCCACAGATTTTCGTCCTTCGTGAAGGCGGAAGGGGGCGGGTCGAAATTTTGAAATACACTTGCAACAGTGTGATATGACATGAGTCTGGAAACAAAATTTGGTAGCTCTTGATCGTATATTCTCTGAGAACTAGATGCTCATCAAGATGGACGCAAAAAAACAAATACATGAATTGGTTTGTTGTTAATGGCAGAGAGGGGGAAATATTTTGAAAAAGCTTGCTTCTAGATATTTATTTACATATTGTGTACACAGTTGTCTGTGGTATCTGCTTATAAGCAAATTAGAAGATCAGTTTTTTCTAATTACTTGATATAGTAATCGAACTTTAAGCGTATATGATGATTGATAGCGTTAGTTTTAGTTAAACCCTACACTCATACATGATGCATTTAGTAATATGATTTTAACCCGAAATACAATATGTATTTTCCATGAACAGGTATGGTTCTCTAACCGAAGAGCCAAGTGGCGACGGGAGGAAAAGATGCGCACTCAAAGACGGTCCGCAGATCATGTAGGTGGCAGTAGCGGTAGAGCCAGCACAAATAATCAGTCAGGTACAGCAGCATCTTCCTCCGTTACACCGTCGAGCAACTCAACGCCCGGTATTGCTAGCTCAGCAGGCAACGGCATCGGTTCGGAGGGAGCATCGTCAGCCATAATCAGCAACAACACCCTACCCGATACATCCAACGCCCCAACTGTAAGTAGTTTGTACCACTTGATAGTACGCTTTAACAATAGCTCGATTAACGTACATATGTGATAGGTACTCGGAGGTGATGCAAATGCCACGCATACAAGCTCGGAAAGCCCACCACTTCAAGCCGTAGCACCACGGATACCCCTAAATACCGGTTTCAATGCAATGTACTCATCTATACCGCAGCCCATAGCAACGATGGCAGAAAATTACAAGTAAGTTGGTAAAATTTATAATTTATTTACGGTTGCGACTATTTTGGGTCCATCGGTGGATAATAATAGTGTTGTTAGATAGATAGATCCCCATTTCCCCAACTCCCATTGTGGGCACTACACTGTCTATATCCAGCACTTGAGTCTTGAGTCTTGAGTTTCTTGAGTCTGTCTGAAACATACTTAGCGTACACTTGCGCACAAACACAGTACTATATAGACATGAATTGAGTTTAATGAAGACACTTTTCATGAACAGATTAGCTTGAACTGATATAGTATTTACTGTGACGAATGGACAACCACTCACAACTGATGTCAATTTTTCAGCATTATTACCTACTTTGTCAAAAATGCATTAAAAACAAAAATATTGTAACAATAGTGCTAATCCAGTAGGTTAAATGGTTGCCAGGCTTTTCACTAAAATAGTCAGTCGGAGCTGACAGTTTGTTAGGATGGGACCCAAATTCTGTAGGAATAAAGCCTTCCTAGAAAATACAAAAGACCTCTCTGTCTCCGTAACGTAACAATATTATATTATTCAATTGTACATGTCGTATGTTTGATCAACGAGCGTTTTCCTTTATATAATTTATTTAACGGTAGGTTTGTGAAAATTTACAATAAACGAATTAGAACCGATGTGACGAAAAAGCCGATGTCCGTGAATAAAACCTAGCCTCGGAGTTTGAGTACTAGCCAATAACTTTTTATAAGGGTTTTTAGTGCATGAGCACTAAGCAAACAAGGGCCTCTTTTTAAGATACAAAATTTAGTTTAAAAAGTGACCTAAATTCTCTCTTATATAAAGTCTTCCATAATTTAAAAATAAAAATTAACTCTCTGTGCACATTCTCTCAATCTCGAATTACGCATAGCAGAACGTAATAATACATATTACATTTTGCGATATGTAAATCTTCAATGCAGCTCTAGTAGTTGATAAAACTGTAATTTGTAGAAGTATTAACTGAAACTTATACATTTCGATAGCTCAATGACCTCTTCGTTAGGATCGATGACGCCCACATGCCTGCAACAAAGAGACAGCTATCCCTATATGTTTCACGATCCGCTGTCTCTGGGATCTCCGTATGCTCCGCCTCACCATCGAAATGCACCCTGCAATCCAGCAGCTGCACACCAACAGCCCCCTCAACACGGAGTTTATGGTAACAGTTCTTCAATGACATCTAACACAGGTACGGTACAGGTGTGAAAGTTAAACTATATGACAGTGAACTAATCAAAAGTCTCCATTTTTTACAGGTGTTATCTCTGCCGGTGTGTCTGTGCCCGTGCAGATATCAACGCAGAATGTATCAGATCTAGCGGGTGGTAATTACTGGCCGCGTCTTCAGTGATCGTCAATTTTCAATTTGCCTTCTGAGCTCCTATCAAAGGCAGCTGCCGTGGTAGCAGTTGCTGCCGCACATGCAGCTGAGGAGCAGAATAAGCATCAGCAAGCGCATTCGGCTGAGAATAAGGAAGCTACAGACACCAGCGATAGCGATAGCCCACCAAATATGATTCCACAAATGACACTATGGTCACCTAGTCACTTGAAGATGTGCATGGGTGCAAAGAAGGGTATGGGTATGATGAAAATGGGTATATGTATTTCATTAAGTGAAGTTGTATCAGGCCAAGCTCTTACGCCGCCAACATCGCCACCAGCATCAGTGTCTGCTATATCACCGATTTTTGATTCTGATGGTACAGGTCCTGGTCCTGACCCTGCTCCGAGATACCATCCAGACTGTCAATTGCAAATAATATAACAAATGCGCACGTCAAAACATTCCCATTCTCTATCTCTTCCCTAACATAGGCGATACACACATTGAGTAGATCAGATCAGTGTCCTTGTACATCTATTATTTTTGGAAACGCAATTTACATACATAAATACATACTAACTAACTAAGCAGAGAAACCCATTCAGTTAATTATGAAAATTCTTAAAATTTCGCATATGCCATATAAATAAGAAGAAAATAATGAAAGTGGCAAAGTAACACCATTGGCCATGACGCCTCAAAACCGATCTCTCCATACAATTATATGTATGTATAATGTATATATTATTTATTAGGATTGCTATGCTATCCAACAGTAGGCAATGCAACTTTTGCATGCATACATATGAGTGTATAATCGAAATTAATTGCAACGAACTTAATTTCCAATAACAAATACGAGAAAAACGACAAAAACTCATTCAGACAGAGACACCGACACCACCCTAGAAATATAAGTCTTCAGTTTTAATTTATGTATGGTTCGAATATACATATAGAAAAGTCGATGCATGTAATAAGCCATTGGACTTACCCATGTATGTTGCATATTAACACACATACACATGTACATATGACCATACATGCATACGCATATGTTTAATATTAAGATTTAATAAAATACTACAAATGTACACATACATTAACCGTTTCAGTGTTATTTTAATAAATAAATTTAATACATGTTTTCAATGTCTTCAATATTAAAAAAATTATATAGTATTGCATTACATACAGGGGTGACACAGAAATCGCTTCCGATTGAATTTCTGCTGGATTCCATTTCGCGGTGCCACATTACGCGGATTCGAAATCGCGCACTATTGATCCAGCGATTTTTTTCAAATACACCCATAAACACACTTAAAAAAAAACAATTAAAATCTTACTTTCCCATAAAGGTTGTTCAATTGGTGATTAACCTTCATCCAAATAATTTAACATTATTCATGTTAAGTTAATAAAATAATCATTTTAGTACATCATTATCCAATCCGCTGCCTGAATATTCATTTAACGATTCGGCGCTCAATCCGCGGACGTGCGGGGTGATTAGTAATGCCTTTTTTAAGCCGAAATGTAACGAAACTTGTTTGGTTTTCTAATGCTTAAATTACAGTCTATTCAAAAAGGTATTATGTGTTTATTTTGTAAAACGGAAACTGTCTTAAAAAGAGTTTTGAAAATGGCGTGGTGCGGCACTACTATTTTTTTGAAGACAGCTGTATAAGGATAGTTTTTTTCCGACTTTCCTGAGATTTTAAAGTCAAAATTTTGACTTTCGAATAAGCGTGAAAGTCGGTGAGTGGCACCGCGGAGTGAAATCGATGCGAAATTCAATCGGAAGCGATTTCTGTAGCACCCCCTGTATACAATACCAAGATGTTTCATAGGGATCAAATTCCCATTTAATTTTCGTTTTACGCTTAATGGTATGGTCGCACGGGGCTTGTTTTGGCAATGCCACGGTCAACGCTAAAGATTTTGGTGCGGCACAGTGGGGACTCAGCAAAAAGATTTGTCACAAGTCAAACAATGAGCACTTTGAAATGAAAATACGCATCTAAAAGATAATATTCCTGAGCTTTCAAAAATTCAATTTTATAGATAATTAGATAGTTTAGTTTTGGAGATACAAGCACTCAAAGTTACAAGATTTTTTAGTGTGAAAAAATTTATTGACCTTTTATTCACTTATTAATTTTGCAATCTGAAATAGCCGAAGGCTTGCGCCGCTGTCTCGAGCTCGCTCGGCTCGTGGTCATAATCGAGGCATAGGCGAGCACAGACTTCGTGCTTACAGAGGTGTGCACTGCATTCCGAACGGTTACTCTGTTCAGACAGCTGCTTGGTTTTGTTTAAAGTTAATAAAATGCACTTCTTCGGCTGGGGCCGCTCTTCCCCAGCCATATCCTGGGCTCCACAACATTTTATTGGCAAGGTAATGTGTCTGACTACCAGCAGCAGCAGATGGCGACGCCACCCGTGCCGACCCCCGAAAGACAAACTGTTTTGAAAGCAATATTTGTTTTATATTTATGAAAATTAATAAAAATATTTGTCCATTATATAATGCTGCATTAATTAGATTCTATTTGTCTTCATTATTAAAATATTTCATTTGGTTTTTTGTTCTCTTATTGCAATGTTTGCTTCGTGTTTGCTGGCAAAAGATATCAAATTGATATCTTTTTCGACGTGGGTCGAAACATACCAAAAAAACAATCAAATACTTCTGATACTTTTCCAGTATATACCGACCTTTTTGTTTTTCGATCTGAGTACTGCCTTCCGTACAGAGCCTAGAAAACAGTTTTAAGCATAGTATGCAGCACTGCGGAATCGATAAATTCCTATCAAACTCCATATAAAAAAAACTGTGACAGGAATGTTTCGGTTACGTATTCCTGTAGTGGGTATCCAGCAACATGAGCGGAATCCACAGATTTGTATCGATTGTTGCCTATCGGGACCGAGTGTGGACTGAGAGAACAGCTGATAACCAGGCCAGGAATACATATATACTTTCTAATTCTTCCTGAAGTGAATGGTGCAAGATGTAGGCAAAAACTGTCCGCAAAACCAAAAAGAGAGATGAAAATTATTCTTTTTGTTTTGCAACAATATATGCCGCCACCAACACAATCACTTCATCATCAGAGTGCATTTTTTTCATTTTTTTAATTTAAGCAGAATTTTAGAGTTGGCTCTGTTCACAAAACACAGCTGATTCATCAACCCTTTTTTTAGCTATGTTCCACACCCTCACGGAATAACTAGCAAATTCATGGCAGGAATATTCCGTGGTGGTGGAGACAGGCCTTTACCCGTAAAACATTTCTTATCGGTTTCAAACGAATATCAGCCCTGATTCTGTTCGCGAGGTGTTTTTTTTCGATCTGAGCACTAGGCTTTAACCAAAGCAAGAACAAAGTGCCAATTCCCATTTGACCGATAACATATCGATATTAATATAGGGCAGGTTAAAAGTGTTGTCTGTTCTTAATTCCTAATTTTGGGTATAATATAATGCATTTGCCAAAACAATGTCATATTTAACTAACACATTTCCATATTCAAAGCAAAAAAAGAATTTTTTAAAGAAAAATATCGTAAAAAATTTGTGATGGAAACACTATCGATAGCAAAAAGTTACGAAAACGGGAGTGCACACAATTTCAATTCGTACGAATTATTTCAAAATCGTAATCCAAAAATCGCACCCGATTATTTGTTTGGCAAAGGAATGTGTCTGGCTATCAGCAGCAGCAAACAGCGACACCTCCAGCGAAACCGCCACCGACTGCCATGAAAAAATCGTTTTGAAAAAAAAACATATATTCATAAAAATTAATAAAAATAATACATTATAATAGAATTGTCCTTCATATAGCTGCCTTAATTATTTATATTATATTAGTCGCAAGCCAGTATAGACAGGTTCTGAGCCGATTGAATTGGCGACGTCGCGATAGTAATGTATGGATCATCGCTGATCTTTGAACGCGCCCAATGATAATTGTCAAATGCATCATTTGAAAGAATTTTCTCCGAAGTAAATCATATAAAAACAAACAAAAGAAACAGATTTAAGAAATAAAATATTTTAAAATGATATAAATGATCTCCAATAAAGAAAAAAATTGTATTGCTATTTATTCATTACAGATACAAATTTTTTTTTTATATACTATTTACAGTATATTTTGAAAATGATAGGAAATATTTCGGTATATTTCTGAGGGTCGTCGGTATATTTGATTGATAAATCCGCGGTCACACTGTGTCAGAGTAAAATGTGTAAATTTGTAAAGAATTATAAATAAAAACGAATATATGATGTATTGTCCAAGGATGTAGTTTTCATAGGTACCGATTCAATGTGATGTGACTAAATTTATTATTGTAGGTATTGTAGGCATTTCCATTCGCGTTAAAACAAGCACCGCTCATCCTCCCTTGATGTTATACATACAAAGTGCAGCAAAGCAAAGACCGAACCCTTTGTGGAAAGTGAAAATCGAAGTCTACTTTATTTAGTCGGATAATTTGATTTTTATCGCAAAAAAAGTTATAGTGTAGTTATGTTTTAGTTGAAACGGATTCGTAACAGAAGCTGTGCATATCATATCTATGAACATTTGTTATTTTATTTGTGTATGTGAATGTACATACTTATCTATATGTATAATATGAGAATTGAATTCTACTCGAGAGTAGCGTCTACTATGAATCATTTACTCGGATAAATCGAGTTAAAGTCGTACATAAAATCGTACATCACATAGCACATAAAAAGTGTTGTTCATTACGGTAGAAAAAAACTCCACAAGTAAGGGGCGTGGTTAGCGATTTTGAGCGATTTTAGCGAACCGTGAGTACATAGCTATGTACTATTTACATATACATATGTATTTCTTCGCAACAACTTACATCTTTCCTTGCTTTTCGCCGCCTCTGCATCCTAATTCACCACTGTGAAAAAAGGAAAAAATAATCGAATGTATTAATTATAGTATAGTATAGTCTGCATTTCTTCTCCACTCCTTTTATCACAGCGGCGCCACGCCACCAGAAATATGGCGACTTTTCGAACTAAATAAAAGGAGGCCTACTAGTTATTATTTATTTATTAATAACAGTTTCCCAATAACTGGTCTAGTAAAAATCACAGTCGCAACTGCGGATCGTATCGAACACTCTTGGAGATTGCATCCAGTCATCCTCTTCTTGGTCGTGGGTGATTAGCTGGGTTACAGATATCGTCTCTTCTTAAATTCACGAGTTTTTTAGTTTTATTTTGGTTATTGCAAAACGACCGCATATTTCACTTATATTTTAAACACAATTTGGGAATGAAATTTGTGAATCCCGGAGCACATGCGTAAGAATTGGTCTGCAGAAATTTGCGGAAGACGGAGCATGGCTGACTATCATTGGTTTATCCGATCGCATTCTGATTGCAATTTTTGAATCGTCAGATTATAATACCATAGGAACTATCCATGATGAAATTATACAAGGTGGTCCCGTCCCGCATTGTGCTCTCTTTTCGGAGCTTATTTTGCAAATACAACAAAAAATTCGCTGTGATTGCATGTGCGTGAGTGATGAATTTGCCGAGTTCCATTTGTCCCTCTCGCGAAGTTTGAGGCGTATCCACTGTTTTTGTGGCCCTGGTGGTGGGAATTACGGATCGCCAAATCCGGTGTAAGAAGATTATGTTGTTATTGTTACACACTTATGTACCTATACACGTCCCATTGGTTTTCGGGACTTGAGTCCATAGATTCAGCTATTGATGGTGATAAAGCTAGCAGCAGAAGCGGGTGATTTCGCTGGTCAATCGAATGACTATATGTTATAGGCTCCACATGATGACGACTAAATTCAGGCAACAACATGATGACGACTAAATTCAGGCAACAACAACATTAGCTGCTGCAGGGCAGCACAACAAATTAGCAAATATTTGCATCACATACATTTGTGTTCTATAAAATAGTAGTGCCGCAGGTCACTACTTTCAAAACTCTTTTTGAGATATTTCTTGTCTTTCAAATTGAAGAACCTCTACGGAAAGCCTGGAATGTAAGCATTGGAAACTCGAAGAAGCCCCGTTACATTTGCATTCCATCTTCTTGTTTTTCATGACTTCAGACAACTACCCATGATATCTGCTGTTCAATGAAATAGTAGTGCTAGGTTAAATACATTTTTTTAAAGGAAAAACCAAACCAATTAATTTAGATAATCCACCACCCGTAAGCTCAATTTAGATATTAAATAATTTGATGAAAGAAAGTTTTTTACATAACGGTACTTTTGATTTTGAATCGTTGAAGAAATCATCGCTCGGTCCAGAAGAGGAGACATAAGAGACTAAAAACTTAAGGCGGGAGGTATAATGGGATTGAAAACTAATTTGTATGCACTCTCACTATTGTATTTAACTCAATTAACCGTAAGAAGCAGACTGAAAATCGATTTTGTATACAAAAACTTCTCTTGAGGATGGTCGGCGATGGTCAAAGGCAAGACCGAGCCTTCAAAATCCTCGAAAACTATGAAAAAATTTGAAATCGCTCTGCCAGTGATGTGACAGTTCGTAGACGGTTGATTAAACATTATTTTAATGCAAGAAGTCCCAGAAAGCTCCGCGGTTGGGTCTGAGAGTATAGTATGGTATATAGGCATACTTTAGAAAACCTTACATTCATATTACAGTTGAAAAATTCCTGTTAAAGGATCTTTTAACCGGATAATGACCTTAAAAACCCAGAAAAGCTCGATAGGAATTGATTTGATATAAAATTGATATTAAAGCTCAAGAAACACGAAGAACATGAAATATATGTTTTTATTTGAGTTTCGTTGTTTTTTTCGATTTTCTACTATTTCATTGAACAGCATATATTTTATACTTATGTCATGTAAAACAAGATGGATTCAAAAGTATGGATATTTCTTCGGTTTTCTAATGCTAACAGTCCAGTCTATTTAAAAATGTATAATTTGGATAACTGGAAGTCTCAAAAAGAGTATTGAAAGTGATGAGGTTCGGCACTACTATTTCATTGAGCACATCTGGTTATTTAGCAAGCATTAATAACACCACTCGACAAAATAGAACTAAACCGTCATATTTTGATAGATTTGGGGCTTTAAATTGGTTTAAAGAATTATGGATTTTTTTTCTATGCCAGAATTTTTTTTATTGAGGAATTTTTCAAACGTATTTTTTGCCTTTTTTTTATGGTTAGCGGTTCATTTTTTCACATAACTTAACTTACATTTGGTTGTGAAGAACTCTGAAAGGCTAGATTGCTAGATTTAGCTTTGGTATATGACAGTTTTGCTCGTCAATGTAGATTCAACGTACTACATATTGAAATGGAATTAATATTTCCAACCAGTCCATAGTCCATAATACCATATGCTAATTCCAGTTTATGTATGTTCTGAGAAAAGAAATACAAATAATAAAGTAAAATTTGATTTAATTTTTTGTATCCTTCTATAAACAAGATTAAACTATGTTGCCGCTAATAAAAAAATGGTGATTCCGTGAAAATTACTTTAGCGATCAACTCTATGACAAATGGATGACATATAAGGAGAACCCACTTCAAGGAGGAATCCACAGACAAAGTACAGTAAAAGCACATCCTGCGTTTACAATCGAATAATAACTGAGTAGAACTAACGACTTTCTAAATTAAAGAATATTAGAATTTGGTGATTTGGTACTAGAATTGTAATACAAGAAGTGTATCGAATCGCCGAGATAACGAGCGATTAAGGAGATGCATTTCTTTCTATGGGTTCTGATACTAGCAACTCTAGGAGATCATCATGAGTACTGGCTACGATCAGGACATTCACGGATCGTCGCTGCTCGCTTCCGGGCTGAAAGAATGGTTACGGCTTTGCAGAACGAGTCCATTAGCTTGACAGATGCCAATGCCGGCGTCAATAAAGCAAAGAACCTGAGCACCACCATTACAAATGTGGCCAAGTTTGACACTCGGCTAAACCACCTTCTGGTGGACACAATTACGGGTCGAGTATTTGTGGGCGGAGTTAACCGTTTGTATCAGTTGTCGCCGGATCTGGAACTTCATGAGACAGTGAAAACCGGACCCCAGAACGATTCTGTCGAGTGCAGCATACTCGACTGTCCGCTAAACGCCGTTCGCAGTCCGACAGACAACTATAACAAAGTGCTGTTAATAGACCGGGCCACATCGCGCCTTATCGCATGCGGCTCCTTATTCCAGGGCACATGCACAGTGCGCAATCTTCAGAATGTCAGTATAATTGAGCATGAGGTACCAGATGCAGTGGTAGCAAACGACGCCAAGTCGTCAACAGTGGCATTCATAGCACCAGGACCTCCCCAGCATCCCGTGACCAATGTAATGTATGTAGGAGTTACCTACACAAACAATTCCCCATACCGCAGCGAAATCCCAGCTGTGGCGTCACGATCCCTCGAAAAGACGAAGATGTTTCAGATCGCTTCATCGGCGGTAACAACCGGAACACGAACATTCATCAATTCTTACGCCCGGGAATCATATTTCGTGAACTATGTGTATGGCTTCAGCTCGGAGCGGTTCTCATATTTTTTGACCACCCAGCTGAAGCACAACCACCACTCGTCCCCGAGGGAGTACATAACCAAACTTGTCCGGATATGTCAGGAGGATTCCAACTATTATTCGTACACTGAGATCCCGGTCGAGTGCATCAGCGAGGCCCAGGGCGGCACCAAATTCAACCTAGTGCAGGCCGGCTTCTTGGGAAAGCCCAGCTCGGATCTGGCCCAAAGCTTAGGCATTTCCATCCAAGACGACGTTCTGTTTGCTGTGTTCTCAAAAGGAGATGGAAATGCACCCACCAACAATTCGGCCCTCTGCATCTACTCCTTGAAATCCATTCGTCGTAAATTTATGCAAAATATAAAATCGTGCTTTAATGGCAATGGGATGCGCGGACTGGACTTTATATCACCAAGTATGCCGTGCGTTTTAACGGTATGTACAACATCTCAACTAAGTTTGTAAAATAAACTGTTTTGTATATCTATCTATTAGATGACAATTAAGTGTACGATATATTTTCGTCAGTCCGGTCCGTCTTTACCCAACATATATGTGCTCGATGGTTTGCCATGCTACGTATAATTGTCCGTGTGAAAAACATTGTCCCCAACCAAGCCCGACATCGTTTGGCCCTGATTTCATTTGATTTGCATTGCTAATGCTCATCAAATAGGAACTTAGACGCGTTAAGCCACCAAAACGCTTGTCAGCAAACCCCGCTTAGCCAATTCTTTCGTTAATTTTTCAAGATTTAGTTCTCCGAACTGGAATGAGCATGTGTGATTTGAAGAATCACCGTAATTCATTGTATTCATTGAATAGATCGCGTCCATCTCGTCGTCTATACGCCTGGCCTTTGGCGAATTAAAGTTATTGTAGCCGCAACGTACATCCAAGCGATCGGCGAATGCATGTTCTTGGTCTGCACGATTTATGTTCCAATTGTCTTTTTTGATTTCGTTGATCTTCTTTTGTTGATTTCGTGCCTCTTTCGTGCATGCACGCAATTGCGGCATGCTCACACAAGGTGTCATTGGCAAAATCTCCAGGGCCAGATGGAATTTCTCCTAGTACTGTCAGGAATATTCCATCCGGGATATATATATTGCCTATAAATAAACATGGTCGTCCGCACTCCCGTAAGAAAAACATAGCATTCTGTATCTATTCTTGCATGTGGTGGATATGATGTTGGTAGAATTATAGAGTTACCAATTTTACCAGGTTCGCCATTAAGTGAATAAATTCACTCAGTTTCTTTTGATTATGCCGATTTTCATGAAAATTGGTCTAGCCGTCCGTTGGTCTTGATGAGCGCCTAGTTTTCAGAGAAAATAAGAGCAACCAAATTTTATTTCCAGACTCAAGTGATAACACACTGTTATAATGTACGTGTAGCAGATCTAGCAAAAATGTAGGCTATAAAATATTTAAAAATTCCGCATAAATCATAAGCTCACAAATGTACAGTACTGTTCAATATCTTTTTAAATAGACTGGAATGATGGCATTAAGAAACCGAAGAACCGAATAAATTTGAATTCCATCTTCTTGTTCTACATAACATAAGCCTAAGCCTACATACGCAGTTTTGATCAATGCTCAAACGTCAGAATACAAAGTACTGTGGCAGAAAATGTTCCGAAAATTGAATAAAAGCACTTCCGTTTTCGAGTTTGAAGACTTATTCGATGTGCAATACTCAAGTGCTAGATCCGGACAATACAATGGCTCGTGCCCTAATGCAAGCGAGGCCTCGAAGGGAAAGTTCTAGATCGAGAGGAGCGAAAGAAAGACGTGAGATGAAGAGAAGAAATAGTAGAAGGTGCAATAGGCTGTTGCCGTGCGTGAATTTTTACAATTTTTGGTACTGTGGGCAGTGCAATGGTTTGCTTTTACTGCTGCACTACTGGCTATGATCTATAAATTAAATGACTAATGTCGGACTGGACCCAAAAGTGTAAATAGACTATAAATTTGAATACACTAATATGATTATGAGTACGTCCACCCCACCCGTATTTTAAGTATAATTATAAGAATGATTGAGTATATTACAATTTGTTGTTTGAAAAATTACAGAAACTGCAAACTATTGGCGAGGATTTCTGTGGATTGGACGTGAATTCGCCGCTGGGAGGAGAGAACCCTATCACCTCCGTACCCGTGGCTATGTTTAGCTCAAGACTCACCTCAGTGGCGTCGACTAGCACCAGCGGATACACGGTTGTCTTTGTTGGAACAGTGGACGGATACCTTAAGAAAGTTGTGGTCGAATCGTCGTCCGTTGCAAACGAGTACGCCAGCTTTCCCGTGGATGTCGGCTCGGCTATCAATCAAGACATGAAGTTTGACAACCAGAATCTCTACATCTACGCCATGTCTGAGAACAGAGTGAGCAAGGTAAAGGTTTTCGATTGCTCCGACTACAAGACCTGCGGAGAGTGCTTGGGCGCCAGAGATCCGTACTGTGGCTGGTGCTCCTTGGAGAACAAGTGCAGCCCGCGCTCTAATTGCCAGGACGATGCCAATGATCCGCTGTACTGGGTCAGCTACAAGACTGGAAAATGCACGACGATAACGAGTGTTGTCCCGCACCAGCTGCAACGCACTACCGCCCGCACCCTAGAGCTAATCATCGACCACTTGCCACAGCTGAAGGAGAATCTAATATGTGCCTTTACCACCGAGGACAAGGCGCTCTTCACCAACGCCACCAAGAAACGCAACGGAGTGAACTGTACTACACCCCGCACAGACATGCTGCCACAAATTGAGCAGGGAAAACACCATTTCACAGCCAAGTTGTCTGTGCGCACCAGGAACGGGCCGGACCTGGTGTCCACGGACTTCACCTTCTTCGACTGCAGTACCCACTCTTCTTGCACCCGCTGTGTGTCCTCAGAGTTCCCATGCGATTGGTGCGTGGAGGCACATAGGTGCACGCATGATACCGCTGAAAACTGCCGGAACGACATACTGGTAACAGGAGTAAGCCGGATAGGGCCGAGCTATAGGTCGGGACCTGGATTCTGTCCCACAATCAATGCAACGGGCGACGGAAGCGAAGTGCTTGTGGCTGCGGGCACGAGTAAATCCATTAAGGTCAAGGTGCACATCATCGGACAGTTTATTGTGCAGACCCGATTCGTTTGTCAGTTCAATATCGAGGGGCGTGTAACCAGCCTGAATGCTCAGTTGCTTGGCGACACCATCTACTGTGACAGCATGGAGTTTCAGTATACCTCAAGATCGCCTAACTTGACGGCAACCTTCGCTGTTATTTGGGGCGGGTCGAAGCCCCTTGATAATCCGCACAATATCCATGGTAAGTGGTCAACCTTATAAGGACTAATGTTAATGTGTTCAAATGATATTGATATAAAAATATTTCAGTTGTCATATATCGTTGCCGGGACATGGCCGACAGCTGTGGCATTTGCTTGGCCTTGGCGGACAAGTACAACTGCGGCTGGTGCTCGTCCACCAATACGTGTGAGGTGGAAGAGCAGTGCAATAAGAACAATGAGGGCAAAACGGATTGGCTGAATCGGAGTGAGATTTGTCCCAACCCGGAAATTCACACTTTTGACCCGAAGACGGGTCCCTGGGAAGGCGGCACGAACATAACGATACGAGGAATCAATCTGGGCAAGAACTATAACGACATCTACTCGGGAGTTCGCATAGCTGGCATCAACTGCATGCCATTCCCGCAGTTCTACATCGATACAAAGCAAATTGTGTGCACGGTGGATAGTCCAGGCGAGCAGATGTACAGAAACGGAAGAATAGTGGTTCAAATCGGGGACTACCGCGGTGAGTCAAAGGAGGATTACGAGTTTGTTGATCCGAAAATACTGGACTTTAATCCAAAGTTTGGCCCAACGTCCGGTGGCACCGAAGTGCACATTTCTGGAAAGCATTTGAATGCCGGCTCCCGCATTCAAGCCTCCATTAACGACCATTTGCCCTGCAAAATTCTGAGCGCAGATTCCTCGCAAGCCATATGTCGCACCTCGCCGTCACCAGGGATCATCGAGGGGAGACTGAAGATGTCGTTTGACAACGGCCCCCGAGAGTTCAACGATTACAATTTTAAATATGTGCTGGACCCCACCGTTGAGCACGTCAGCTCCGGACCCACTGGCCAGATCAAAGTGCCCAAGGGCATACCTGCCGGGGGTATTCGTATCTCAGTGATTGGCACCCAATTCACGAGCATACAGTCTCCCAGCATTTATGTGGTGTACAACACGGAGATGTATGCGAGCCAGTGTCGAGTCCAGTCTGACTTGGAAATGGAGTGTGCATCACCGATTATTGAGGCAGACAGCAAGTACTTGGACGCCGAGAGCCCAATGCTCCTAGAGTACGGATTCCTTATGGACAATGTGCTGCGTGTGCAGAATCTGTCGAAGATACACAACAACCACTTCGAGCTGTATCCGAACCCAGAGTACTTCGTATTTGAGGAGAGGGTCAAGTACTTTAAGAGCGAGTATCTAACCATAAACGGTCGCAATTTAGACCGCGCCTGCAAGGAGAGCGATGTAACGGTGAAAATAGGGAACGGTTTCTGCAACATCACGTCTCTTTCGCGGCAGCAACTCACGTGTCGACCTCCGCCCGAAGCCACAGCAACTAAGAGCCCCAACGGCCCCGAAGTGATTGTTCGCATCGGATCCTCGCTGGAGTACCGAATTGGGATACTGAGCTATGAGTCGTCGAACATTATTTTGGACTGGGGAGAGAACGTCATTTTCGCAGTAATAGCCAGCATTGTGATCCTGCTTCTCATCTTCGTGGCCTTGCTGGTGGCCTATAAGAAAAAGAGCTCCGAGTCGAGCCGAGTGCTGCGCAACATGCAGGAGCAGATGGACATACTGGAGTTGCGAGTGGCTGCCGAATGTAAAGAAGCCTTTGCTGAACTCCAGACTGAAATGACTGACCTCACCGGCGATCTAACTTCTGGAGGCATTCCCTTCCTGGACTACCGATCGTATGCCATGAAGATTCTCTTTCCCAACCACGAAGATCACGTTGTGTTGCAGTGGGAAAGACCAGAACTCCTGCGTAAGGAGAAGGGCCTGCGTATATTCGGTCAACTCATAATGAACAAAACGTTCCTGCTACTCTTCATACGTACTTTGGAGTCGAATCGATACTTCTCGATGCGAGAACGAGTCAATGTAGCCTCGTTGATAATGGTTACATTACAGTCAAAACTTGAATACTGCACAGATATTCTGAAGACCTTGCTGGGCGACCTGATCGAGAAGTGCATAGAAGGGAAAAGTCATCCCAAATTGCTACTACGGCGAACCGAAAGTGTGGCTGAAAAAATGTTAAGTGCTTGGTTCACTTTTCTGCTCTACAAGTTCTTGAAGGAATGCGCAGGAGAGCCTTTATACATGCTCTTTCGTGCTGTGAAGGGACAAGTTGACAAGGGGCCAGTCGATGCCTGCACTCACGAGGCCAGATACTCCCTTAGTGAGGAGAAACTTATACGACAGTCCATCGATTTTCGACCAATGAATGTATATGCCAGCATTATACAGCAGCCAATATTCTGCAACAACCTAGACATGTTGCCGTCCCACACAGAGAACGTGTCCGTAAAGGTTTTGGACTGCGATACAATTGGCCAAGTCAAGGAAAAATGCTTGGAGACAATCTATAGAAACATACCATCCAGCCAGAGACCTCGCAAAGAAGATTTAGACCTAGGTAAGTAGACTTCAGTCAGTCTTATTCGAAGAGAACCCTTTCCATCACTACTTCGAGCCGAAAATTAAATTAAAGTTGCGCTTATTTGTATTCGAAAAAAATGTGTCGGATTCTAAGGTCTCAAGGTCTGAAAAATATTCATTCATTCAAAACAACAGTTTTTATACCCGTACTCAAAGAGTTAAGGGGTATATTGTATTTGTGGTAAAAGATATGTGTGTATGAGATTTGTGTAACGTAGATAAGGAAACGTTTCCGAACCCATAAAGTATATATATATATTCATGATCAGCATCAATAGCCGAGTCAATATGAAATATCTCGAATGTTTTTGAGTTTATGAATGCCAATTGTTTATATTTTTAAAGATTACAGTTTAGTCAAACATTTAAATCAAAAATTAAAGTTGTCAGCACCCTTAATTTAATTGTAAGCTTAAATTTGTGCTTGCTGTGCATACTTAGTGTGGTCAAAATAATAAGTACACTGGAGGTATTTATGAATTTTTAAGGATTTGATTGGGATTTGGTCAAAGGATTGTTGGTTTTTATTGACTCCTTGCATATCAAAGTACATGAGAGTTAAAAAAATTTCCCTATATGGGCCGAAAAATCATTGTTCTGCTGAAAAATTGAAGATTGTCTTGAATCTTAAAAAATAAGGGAAAAGTCTTCGGGAAACTGCGACAAGTCTTTGACGCTCAGTATATTTGGATCAGAATGGCTTAAATTTAAGATTTCTTACTGAAAATCGAAGAATGAAGAAGAAATCTTCACAAACAACGGACACTCGCATCGCCAGTCTTGCAAAAAATTATGCGTTCATGTCTTACAAAGCCATTTCCGCTCAAATTGGCCATGGAATATCATCTTAGACAGTTCCTCGTATTCGTCAATATTCAGACTTATCAGAACGTATAGCCCAAAAAGGTTCCTTACTCCGAGAAAAAAATTTTGAGATGAGGCAACAATTTTGCGAAACTAATTTTGCATGCTCTGAGCCAGATGGATCTAAAAAAATGAATTTATATATTATAGAACGACAAAACAAAACCAAATATTTTTGGTAATGACTACAGGAGATATGTACGACGGCCCAAAGGCAAATATTTCGACGTCCAGCACAAAAACAATGTTTAACCACCGCTTCGGTTGCCTTATGGTCTGGGGCTGTTTTTTTTTTTGCATGACGTTGAACCGATACATCTTAAAAATGATCCCATGACCGAATTCAGGTATAAAAACTGTACTTATTATTTTGACCACCCCTTGTTTATGTTTTTTCGATAAAATTGATCAGAAAACCTTCATTTGAAGCGATAATTGCATATGTTAAATTTTGTTATATTCTACTGTAGGTTAGTAATCTAAAAGTTAAGTGGATTTTTTCATAATGTTTTTTAAAAAAGTTTTACGAGACGTGAAAGAAAGCTCATGAGCGTGTACTTATTATTTTGACCAGTAGTGTATATCTAATAATTGTTTTAAAATGTTTTTCAATATTACGCAACCATAGCGACGATTTCAAGCCAACTTTTCTTTATATGTTTGTCTAAAATCACCTGAAAGAATTAACAGAGTCCCGCTGAATTAATTTTCGTTTTTTATATCTCAAGGAACAAAAAGAGGTAGAAAAAGTCATAGAATTTTATGTATGATTTTGTGTTTGGTATCTTTTATTAGGTGTATTCATTGTTATCAATACTGAATAAAAAACTGATCCGTGTTTGAGCCATTCGGCGTCTATGTCGATTTAACTGACACAACTGACTTTATCATACAACACATCCTCGCACGAAAATCAGACAAAAACGGTATAAAATACTATAATTCCAATTTTCCTGATTCGCAACATATACCCTCTGAGGCATGACAATGTGGTACTTCTTTGTCCATAGCATCAATTCGCACTTTCGGATGAGCGGAAAATGCAACATCTAGCTGTTACTCGAATGCGAGTCGAAGAAACGAAGCGGATTTAAAGGATATCCGCTGTGAATAGGACAGACAAACATAGTAGCATTGGGAAATGTTCACAAAAAATATGAAAAGGGGATGTATGTATGTACGACTATTAGAAGCTTAAGTTTAAACTTTGGTGTCTTTACCTTGCGCAGTTTTTTTTTGTCGATTTAAATAGAGAACGTTATAAATTGATTTGCAAACATGGACAAAATTGTTCATCGTTATGTGAGTGTGTGTGTTACCTTACACGATAGCTCTGTGGTTTTCTAGGAAGCCAAATTGTTAGATCACATTCTTTGCTCTTCGATATGGGAAACGTGTCAGAAAGCATTTTTCATGCGGTTTTGACAAATGATCTTTTCCGATTTTCGCTATCGTTATGATGATAAATTTTTTGCATTTTGTGTGGGAAATAGCCAAGTCTTGTGATGCGTTTAAGACAGGGGTCGGCAACCTTTTGAGACGGAAGAGCCAAAATTCAATTTATTAAATTTTCCATTTTTCAAAGAGCCATTTAAATGTTTGAGTTAGTATCATTGCAGTTGATGAGGATCTAAATATTATTTTTTGTTTCCATTAATAGCTTTTAGCATAGTATCCAGCACCGCGGAAACGAGAAATTCCTGTCAAACTCCATATAAAAAAAACTGTGACAGGAATGTTTCGATTACGTTTTCCTGGAGTGTGTATCCAGCAAAACGAGCGGACTGAGAGAACAGCTGATACCCAGCTCAGGAATATATTTTAAAATTCTTCCTGAAGTGAATGGTGGAAGATGTAGGCAAAAACTGTACGCAAAACCAAAAAGAGAGCTGAAAATGATTCGTTTTGGTTTTGCAACAATATATGCCGCCACCAACACAATCAACACATGACAGTGCATTTTTTTCCTTTTTTAATTTTAGCAGAATTTTACAGTTGGCTCTGTTTACAAAACACAGCTGATTCATCAACCCTGTTTTAGCTATGTTCCACACCCTCACGGAATAACTATCAAATTCCTTGCAGCATTTTTTCGCAGTGCTGGAGACAGGCCTTTTAATAAGAAATAATATTTATTGATGTAAAAAAATACACATTTTTCGCCCAAAAGATATCTATTTTATATAGCTTTGCTAGAATAATGAAATTAACTAGGAGAATAATTGATTAATAGGAAGCTGAAATGACTTCTTAATTTACTTTTTATTAAATTCGTGGAAGAGAAGGCTTGCTCGCACGAATATGTTGACCCGAAGATAGTTAAAACTCCAAATGCCAACTTCTTCACCTCTCTGAAGCATTCTGGAAGACTATTCCATGTGTCAAATATGATTGTCTCAATTCGGGGCAATTTTTTAGATCTGTCCACTTATGCATTGTGACGAGCAAGCTAATCCGTACCTCCAACTCTTCTAACTTGCTCTTGAGTTCTGTGAACTTGCCATAACAGTTTGGTTTTCAATTCCAGCAATTGCACTTGAAGCGAACCAGCATCAATTCCAAATGGCTCAATGTTGAACTAATTTATATTGTTTTTTAGAGGTTTTACTACAAAAGACAGCCTACTAGCATTTGTCTTGAATTGCTCAAATCTCATAGCAAATTCATTCTTCATTTTTATACCCGTACTCAAAAAAGAGTTAAGGGGTATATTAGATTTGTGGTAAAAGTGGATGTGTGTAACGCAGAAAAGGAAACGTTTCCGACCCCATAAAGTGTATATATTCTTGATCAGCATCAATAGCCGAGTCGATATAGCCATGTCTGTCTGTCCGTCTGTCTGTCTGTCCGTCTTGTTGAGCGCCTAGATCTCAGAGACTATAAGAGCTAGGGTAACCAAATTTGGTTTCAAGACTCATGTGATATCACACTGCTACAAGTGTATTTCAAAATTTCGCCCCGCCCCTTCCGCCACCACAAAGAACGAAAATCTGTGGCACGCACAATTTTAAAGATACGATATAACTAAAAACGCAGTATCGTAGAGAATGACCATATCTACCAGATTGCTGAATATGAATTAGATCGGATCATAATTATAGCCAGAATGAAGAAATTAATTTTCTGTTGGTTCCCCCGCCCCCCTCCTTCAAGAGACACTCTACTATATCTCTTTCTCGCTCGCACACTCTGCCGCGTTCAGTGCGCGAGCAAGAGATGCTCAAAAATGTATATACTGACTGAGTACGGGTATAAGTAGAGTCGCGTCCCCAGAAGCGACTCACACGTTCCTTCTCGTTTTTAATAAAAACGAACTTGAATACTGATTTATTATAGGTCTTGAATTAACACTATTTCATTAATTAATGTCGCAATTGTACGATTACATTGAGGTAGTTTGAGTCAAAATTTCGAAATTTTCACTACATCTGAAAAAAAAACATGAAAAAAATACCAGATTTAAAAAAATTCTTTTAAAAAAAACTAAACCATACAAAACGAGAAGGAACGTGTGAGTCGCTTCTGGTGACGCGACTCTACTTATACCCGTACTCAGTCAGTATATACATTTTTGAGATATGATTTTTTAGAATTTTAGAAAAAAAAAAAATTTTACATTTTACATTTTTTTGCTACATCTGTTATCTACATCTACATCTACAATGTATATTTTACATCTAAAATGTAGATTATAGATGTACCATTTATATTCTGCATCTCCACCGCTAGGGGTTGCTCGCGCACTGAACGCGGCAGAGTGTGCGAGCGAGAGAGAGAATGAGTATCGTGTCTCTGGCTGGTGGAGGCGGGGGAACCAACAGAAAATTAATTTCTTCATTCTGGCTATAATTATAATCCGATCTGATTCATATTCAGCAATCTGGTAGATATGGTCATTCTCTACGATACTGCGTTTTTAGTTTTATCGTATCTTAAAAATTGTGCCTGCCACAGATTTTCGTCCTTTGTGGGGGCGGAAGGGGGCGGGGCGAAATTTTGAAATACACTTGTAGCAGTGTGATATCACATGAGTCTTGGAACCAAATTTGGTTGCCCTAACTCTTATAGTCTCTGAGATCCAGGCGCTCAACAAGACGGACGGACGGACAGACGGACAGACGGACATGGCTATATCGACTCGGCTATTGATGCTGATCAAGAATATATATACTTTATGGGGTCGGAAACGTTTCCTTCTCTGCGTTGCACACATCCACTTTTACCACAAATCTAATATACCCCTTAACTCTTTTTTGAGTACGGGTATAAAAAGCCATAATTCGTTAAAATATGTTAAACCCCGAAATCTATAAGAACAAGTCATTTTGGGCCACAGCCTAAATGTCGTGTTGACTAGTGTAATCGAAGAGTTAAGGGATGTATTAGATTTTTGGTAAAAGTGGATGTGTGCAATTCACAGAGGGTAACATTTCCGAACCCATATTCTTGATCAGCATCAATAGCCGAGTCGATATAGCCATGTCTGTCCCGTCCGTCTCAGAGACTATAAGAGCAAGAGCAAATTTCAAATTTTCAGTTGCTAACAAAGCCAAGACCCCCGATGGACACAGACGTAGTAGCAATCGCTAAAAATAATATAATTTTTATCATAATGGCAAAGTAAGATTGGGTAAAAATATTATTATTAATAGAAATCTTTACAGATTTAACTTTTAAAGCAAAAATCCATTTATACAAAATATATAATTTTAAATGAACTTATTTTGCTGCAAAAGAGTGGCGCACAGGTGCTACGGGACGAGTCATTTTGTACGATGAAGACGTCACATCCAAGACGGAGAGCGAGTGGAAGAAGCTAAACACATTGCAGCACTACAACGTTCCTGATGGGGCTGGATTGAGCTTGGTCCCGAAGCAGAGCTCAATCTATAACTTCAGTATATTATCGGATAAAAATGAGAAATCTCACAAGTAAACACAACAACTTTTCAACATCGTTCAACAAATGCATTTATTTTAACATATTATTGTCAATCTTAGGTATGAAACTCTTAATATATCGAAGTACACCTCCTCCTCTCCGACATTTAGCCGCGCCGGCAGCCCCTTGAACAACGATATGCAGGATAGTGGTATAAGGTACTGGCATTTGGTGAAACATCACGACAGTGATATGCAGAAAGAAGGCGAACGAGTCAATAAACTGGTGTCCGAGATCTATCTAACCAGACTGTTGGCTACCAAGGGCACGCTTCAAAAATTTGTGGACGATCTCTTTGAGACAATATTCAGCACTGCTCATCGTGGGTCGGCCCTGCCATTGGCAATTAAATACATGTTTGACTTTCTGGACGATCAAGCCCAACTGCATGGGATAACTGATCCTGAGGTGGTGCATACGTGGAAGAGCAACAGTCTTCCATTGCGGTACGTATCCTAATATCTGGTATACTTTTATGAGGGGTAAACATTCACACTGGTATTCCTTGGTACTCTTTCAGTTTTTGGGTGAACCTCATAAAAAATCCAAACTTCGTCTTCGACATACACAAATCGAATATTGTAGACTCCTGCCTATCAGTTGTGGCTCAAACATTCATGGACTCCTGCTCTACTTCAGATCATCGTTTGGGTATGAATTGTGATAGATTTCGAAAGAAAATATGCTTTTAAACTCTGTTTTTTTACAGGCAAAGACTCCCCAAGCTCGAAACTACTATATGCTAAAGATATTCCAGAGTACCGCAAGTGGGTAGATCGCTACTACAGAGATATTCGAGATATGTCGCCTATATCAGACCAAGATATGAATGCTATGCTTGCTGAAGAATCAAGGGTTAGTATTTAATTTCTAATTGATCGATATCAATTCATTCTCAATGAATTTCGTTCATTTTATTGTAGCTGCATACGACAGAGTTTAACACCAATTGTGCTCTGCATGAGTTGTACACTTACGCTGTGAAATACAATGAACAGCTCACTGTTACTCTAGAGGAAGATGAGTTTTCACAGAAGCAGCGGTTGGCTTTCAAATTGGAGCAAGTTCATAATATTATGTCAGCTGAATAAGAGAGTCCTAAGAGGGTCTCCGAAAATCTATGACTCGAAAGCGATGCAAATGATTTATGAAATGGCTTATTTATAAGCTTCTAGTTAATAGAATCATGAATCATTAAACAGGAAGAAGGGTCTTTCTCTATATACCAACGCAATTTAGAAATATTTATATGTGTATGTATTTATGTGTGTTGTGTGTGTCCCATGCGAATGTGAGCTACCGTGCTTTAAGCTGTATGTTTAGATGGTATTTACTATTTAATTTGTGTCTATTGTGGATGTATACATATATGAATGTGTATTAACATACATTTTACATAAATAAATATATTCCATAGGTACAATTTTCCCTTTTATTATCGTCTGACCATCTGACCAATACGAAAATTGTAAAATCCTTTCCCCCAACAAAAAAACTGCCAAAAATCGACAGACTCTTATAATTATATTATGTATTCACACAAACACAAATACAAACCGTAGGTATTGTTTACCAGCTTTCCGATCCGTTCATGACTCGTTTGCTATTTGTTCTGCCCTCGCCAATAAAACAATAAAAAAAGCTATGTATTAATAAGTATCAGATAAAAGATCGAAGAAAACTCCCAAAAGTTGCTTTAGTTCTCATGTCAGTGGAAAGAAGAATCTATAAACATCATTTGTATATGTCGTCGTTGCTCATTAAACAAAATATTAATAGCTGTATTGTATGTATGTATGGATATAAGTAACATTATTGTGTAAGATCAGATATTCGACATAAAGTAATCCAAAAGAAAAAATCGACTGATTTTAATTTTAATTAAATATAAAGTTAATGTTTACCTATAATTTTTTTTTAAATTGCTGAGATTGGTAGACCGATTGAGACCGATATTTGCATACTTTTTTGCATCTGCATGAAATGGTAACAAGTCACATTCCATTTTGACAAGATATCTACCCTAGCTCAACAGATGACCTGTCAATGTTGGTGCAAGTTGAAAGTAACAGTACTCAAAAGTAGCACTGAAGTCGCTCACCTGCTCCTGCTAAATATTCTATAATTTGTATAATGTATATTAAATTTAAGACCTGCATCTCGTAATACACACTTAAAACACCTAAGTTCACAATTGAATACTATGTTACCTGGTTCCCAGGGTTTGTAAAATGCTTCAGTTTTATCATTTATGCGTTGTGATACCTTACAGTATACGGTATTGGTAAAAAAACCATATTGATGCGCTGTCTGTCAATAGTAATAATTAATTAAACACGTTTTCTTATTCTTGTTTCTGAAAAAAAGGCAGTCATAATGCCTTTAGGAAAGGATGACCTTCAGCACCAGGACATAAGATATTATTTGTTAATACTAAAACATGTATTTTTTTGTCATTATTTTATTTTTTATGTCTTCTGTGTCTTAACAATTTATTTTAAAAATTTGTATATGTAATTTATTCAATTCATCAAATGTTTAAAAAACAAATTGTCTATCATCAGTGCTTCTACATCGGGGTTTTATGCTGTTCTTTAATTGCAATTTCCAACAGGTCAATTTAACAACACACCATTAATAAAAAAACAAAAACAATTAAGAATATATAGCCAGATAATAAAATTGTAATACGTAAATGTTATAGTACTCTATATTTGATGTATCTGTGTATGTATGTATGTAAAAATTAGCATTTTCAATTAATAAGAGACAAAAAAAGATATCTATGTGTGCATAATAATAATAATATTTAAAAAATACAATGTATATATTTATTGGATTCCTTACATGCGTGTGGCGGTCCACTATTACATAATATAATATAGGAATCAAACCAGAGTTTTTATGTTAGGCTGCCTAAGCCACAAGGACAGGACACGCAATCACTATACAGAAAAGAAACCGAAACAAATGCACATTATGCACATTAATACTCATAACTACCATAACTAGTAAAAAAAGGATTATTTGAAAAATTGCCCACCAAATCAATATCGCAATATCCCAATATAGTTATGTATAAAAAAGTACAACTCAGTTCGGCAAGCCGAAGCTGAAATACCCTTGCAAATATATATATTCCACATTTAAACTGCTGCTTCATTCTTCAAATGTCTTATGACTGCATATATGTATGTACTAGTACTGATTCGGGAATGATTTATGGCCACCGGCATAGGTTAGTACTTACTGATAAAACTGCAGTTCGAAAAAAGAATATTACTCCAGACTTTAGTCAATATTTATGAAAAAGAAATAGCTTAAATAGTAACGAGCAGTTGCTTATTGCTATTGCTATGTATACAAAACTTTAGTTAAAATGATACAATACCCTTGCAAGGGTATACTCGTATGCAATAGAACTGATCACATGATTTTTAGATTTTCGAAACAATGATTAAAGACTGAAATGAAATAATGATCGGATTATGATGCAATTTGAACAGAACATTTAATAGATTTTTATTCAAGCATTTTAAATTCAATTACAATTTTATTTGTTGGTTTTCAGCATGGAACACACTTTTTAAAACACGTTTGAAACACAGATCACTGATCCAAGTATCATTATAGAAAATTCCAATACATGAAAACTTTCGAGATAAACTTTACTTAGTGTCATTTCTCAGTGTATAATTCTAAAAGATTAGGATTATATTTATTTTTTATTTACCTGAAGATTTTTTTAAAATCAATATTAATACAACTAATAATGTATACTATATTTGTGGTTGTGCGTAAAAATACATGATTCAAATAGTTCTACTCTGAAGAAGCTGCATTACATTTTGAACTAAAAGCAATACTACATGCAGTGTATAACGCCTAATTTAATTAACTTTAAGCCCTACCTTTTATCAACATATCTCTCAAAAACTGAACCAAATATTTGTACATTTATATAAACATTCTAAGTATGGCATTACGAAGATCTAAAGACAATATGTTCTGCATTACCCCGTGATGACACGTTGACATTTAAGTCTGAAAATAGCGACTTGTTCTTTAATTTTCATCCACATAACAAATATGATGAGTACATAGCAACGAAATATTCGGAACTAGGAAAATAAATGTGTCTGCAAGAAGAAAGAGCACCTTTCCTTTATATGCGACCAAACGTTCAGCGTACAAAATTTCTGATTACGTTTATTTGGCCAAAGGTATTAAGTTCGGCAATCTGAACTTGAAAAACAGGACAGGTTAATGGTATATTTATATCTATCTGTTTGTCAAGGATAGACGATTCATTTGTTTTAGAGCTAAGACGGTTCAATGTAATTTGCAAGGGTAAAGCTAAGTCAATACAAAATACGAATCTATTATTGTATATACATACATACATAGGACATATGACTTGATTGATTTCCTGATAAACACTGGAAACTACATATGCTGCGCCCATTGTGTCCTATAAAACATGTATAATGATGATTACAGTATTTGAATCTATGTGTGTATACGTGCGTGTAAAATATTTTCAAATATACAATTACAAACTACTAAACTGTTTTGAGACTTATGAAAATATTATTGGTGTCAAAGAGAAGTATTGTAATGCGGTAAGCAAAAATAAAAAAATTAATTCCAGGGTGTAGGCACTTTCTTCTAGCGAGAACGCTAGATCCTGTCGGGTTTTGAAAAGAGTCAAGCCCCAGAAAATGTATGAATTATGGTTTGTTTATAATCAAATTATTTGTCTTTTTTTTTTTTTAGAGTAGTAAATTTTTTACTTATTCTATATAGGATTTATTAATTTTTATTTTCTAAATGTGTTTATAAATTTCAAAAACTATTTATATAGTTCAAAATTTTTCATTTCTTCCCCCAGAAATTTTCATTACGCTAATCTTAAGAAACAATAATTTAAGTGCACACCGAGGCCTGCGTTCATTAGCTCTTCAGAATTTCAAAGTTTTTATAAAATAACAATTTAAAACGAGAAGGAACGTGTGAGTCGCTTCTGGGGACGCGACTCTACTTATACATTATATACATTTTTGAGCTTTTGATTTATGTATAATTTAAAAATTGTTGCATGTTACATTTTTTTTGCTACATATGTTATCTACATCTACAATGTATATTCTACATCTACAATGTATATTCTACATCTAACATGTAGATTCTACATTTACCATTTACATATATATTACATCTCCTCCGCTAGGGATTGCTCGAGCACTGAACGCGGCAGAGTGTGCGAGCGAGAAAGAGATATAGTAGAATGTCTCTTGAAGGAGGGGGCGGGGGAACCAACAGAAAATTAATTTCTTCATTCTGGCTATAATTATTATCCGATTTGATTCAGATTCGGCAGTCTGGTAGATATGGTCATACTCTACCATACCACCACTCTACCACTCTCGTATCTTTAAAATTGTGCCTGCCACAATTTCGAAATTTAAATGCACTTGTAGCAGTGTGATATCACATGAGTCTGGTTGCTCTTATAGTCTCTGAGATCTAGGCGCTCATCGAGACGGACATGGCTATATCGACTTGGCTATTGATGCTGCTCAAGAATCGGGTTTGGCGTTATGTGGTCGGAAACGTTTCCTTCTCTGCGTTGCACACATCCCCTTTTACCACATATACAATATACCTCTTAACTCTTTCTTGAGTACTGGTATAAAAAAGATTTAAGAATAAAAGTTAGTAAGTTTTCTGTAAAGATGACCGTCTGCCATTCTGGTGATACAGGGGGACTAATAGATGAAGGGCCGTCTCGCCATAACTGGACCCTTGGACTAGGGGTAGGAGCGTTTCGGTTCAGGGCTTGCCCTGATCCGATGCGGCCTTACTCCTGGTTTCTAGGATGCGGGGGGATCCTGGAGGGTCCTTGAAGAACACTCTCGGACCGCAGGTACGTGGAAACTGTTTTCTCATTATCCATACCGAGCCCAGCCCAATTCCGGAGACGGAGACACCGAGACGGCCCTACACGCGATCACATCGATCATTGAAACGTCCCTTAACTGTAAGGAGTACACACTGGTGGACTTTCTTGACATAGAAGGCGCTTTTAACAACATCATCCCGACCGCTATCACGGGTGCACTGACGGACCGGGGACTGATTCCCGAACAGTGAGTCTCATCGATCAGATGCTTCGATACAGGACCGTTGAGGCCTCACTAGGGACGTCAACTTCCACCAGGTTTGTCAGCAGAGGTACGCCGCAGGGCGGAGTACTCTTGCCCCTCCTATGGAACGTATCAGTAAATTAACTGCTGCGAGAGATAGGGGGGGTGGATGTCACGTGGTGGCGTACGCTGATGATGTTGCCATAGCATTCTCTGGGAAATTTCCACAGACGCTATGCGAGTGCATGACAAGCACTCTTATGAAACTGTCCCAATGGAAAGACAAATGCGGGCTATGGGTTAGTCCGTCCAAAACTGAACTAGTACTCTTCACCAGGAAGTACAAGATTCCGACACTGATTCCCCCAAAACTCTGTGGGGAAGCGATAGTTTTTAGCAATAATGTCAAGTATCTTCGTCTGATCCTCGATAGGAAGCTCGATTGGAAACTGAGCATAGAGAATAGGGTAAGAAAGGCCACTTAACTCCGCAATCAGATTTCTCACCACGGTGTAGGGGAGAAGGGGCATGCCCATGCGGCATCACAACGGTCCTGTAGCAGGACCAAGTGAGTTGTGGTAGGGGGATTTCCCCCTCTCTCCAACTACCTCCTTGACCTAATCGAACCTTCTGTTTGCTTCCTTCGAAATCTCAATAGATTTCTTTACAATATTGACATTTTGTTGCTGTTAAAGGATTTATTTGTTTTGAGGGTTTTGAAGCGACTGCTGCTCGGAATATCGCGATTTAAGTTTTGTTGTATTCCATTGCTTTCAAACATTAGGATTATTGTTTTCGATCACAGAATAACATACCCCTAGCTCTCGCTATCCTTGCCGCCAAGAATTCGCTTGATTTCCAATATTATCAATCAGCAAAAAATTTGTAACGGAACGCGACTTTCAGATAAGAAATTGGTGAGCAATGTAGTAAAAGCAACGATTTTGACGCGACGCGAAGGTGAAGGGGTCATTCCCTAAATTCCCATAATTCCAACACCATTTCAATTCAAACAATTTCAATTCCCGACTCGATTAATGCTCGCAATCACAATTAACAAGGCTCAGGAGTCTTTGGAATTTTGCGGTTTATATAAGTTTTTTCAGTTTTTTCTAATTGCACAGGAAATAGTGTCAACTCCATGTCAAGGCAATTAAGATACGTGTTTTTGTATAAAAAATAGGCGTTCAAACACACATTTTAGACTAAATTTGAGATTTGTTATACCCGTACTCAAAAAAGAGTTAAGGGGTATATTAGATTTGTGGTAAAAGTGGATGTGTGCAACGCAGAGAAGGATACGTTTCCGACCCCATAAAGTATATATACATACATATATTCTTGATCAGCATCAATAGCCGAGTCGATAGAGCCATGTCTGTCTGTCCGTCCGTCTTGTTGAGCGCCTGGATCTCAGAGACTATAAGAGCTAGGGCAACCAAATTTGGTTTCAAGACTCATGTAATATCACACTGCTACAAGTGTATTTCAAAATTTCGCCCATTTAGCACACAAAAATATCAATATTATTCGCTCTCGAATCCTGGTGGTTTTTCAAAATTCGCTCTCAATTCGTGGTGGGTTTTTAAAATTTTTGTTTTTGTGGTGACTTTCCCCTCATTTTCGTGGTGTGAGAAACATGTTCTTAACGGGAACGCGTAGCAACAATGAATCTCGCGCCCAGAAAGTTTACAGAAAATTTCGAACGATTTGATTGGCTGAAAGTCGAAAACGCGTAAGGTAAACCGTTACTTTTGTAACGGATTTTATATCGAAAAGTATTTTTTGAGTACAAAAAGAAAATATTTATTATTGATGATAGGCCGTCTGCCTAAGTGGAGGCAAGTCGGGTCTGGCGTGTATTTATATCGCCAAATGAATCTGGCGTACTTCCAGGATAAATATAAATGTACGATTCTCAAATTTAACAAGATCCCACTTCAATACCTAACTAGCTCTGATCACATAAATACATTTTTCTAAAAACAGGAACGCTAGAATGGGCTTGGTTTGGCTCATTTTTTAACCAAACAATTGTTTATCAAATACATGTAAAACCTAAGCAAGGTTAAAATAATAGTAAAAATAGTCCGTGGAGGGAGGAAATTCACCGAATCTCTCCAGCTTGTAGCTGTTGACATTCTCCAGGCTAAAAGTATCCTATCTAGGGCCAATTTTAACGCACGCGACGTTTTCCGACGGGTTGACTTGAAATGAAAATAATTCGCTTTTACCAATAAATACTGAAGCTGTACCTAAATTTCAACCTTTTTCATTGGTTAGTGCTGATTTTTTGGAACGTAGATTCATTGTTGCGACGTTCCTACGCGTTCCCGTATGATACATTTGATTTGTATGGGAAAAATTTCAGCAACATGGGAAATGAAGTAGCAGCATTGTTGTGCAACTTTGGCACGGAATGAGCAACAAGTTCTGTTAAAGGATTTATTTGTTTTGAGGGTTTTGAAGCGACTGCTGCTCGGAATATCGCGATTTAAGTTTTGTTGTATTCCATTGCTTTCAAACATTAGGATTATTGTTTTCGATCACAGAATAACATACCCCTAGCTCTCGCTATCCTTGCCGCCAAGAATTCGCTTGATTTCCAATATTATCAATCAGCAAAAAATTTGTAACGGAACGCGACTTTCAGATAAGAAATTGGTGAGCAATGTAGTAAAAGCAACGATTTTGACGCGACGCGAAGGTGAAGGGGTCATTCCCTAAATTCCCATAATTCCAACACCATTTCAATTCAAACAATTTCAATTCCCGACTCGATTAATGCTCGCAATCACAATTAACAAGGCTCAGGAGTCTTTGGAATTTTGCGGTTTATATAAGTTTTTTCAGTTTTTCTAATTGCACAGGAAATAGTGTCAACTCCATGTCAAGGCAATTAAGATACGTGTTTTTGTATAAAAAATAGGCGTTCAAACACACATTTTAGACTAAATTTGAGATTTGTTATACCCGTACTCAAAAAAGAGTTAAGGGGTATATTAGATTTGTGGTAAAAGTGGATGTGTGCAACGCAGAGAAGGATACGTTTCCGACCCCATAAAGTATATATACATACATATATTCTTGATCAGCATCAATAGCCGAGTCGATAGAGCCATGTCTGTCTGTCCGTCCGTCTTGTTGAGCGCCTGGATCTCAGAGACTATAAGAGCTAGGGCAACCAAATTTGGTTTCAAGACTCATGTAATATCACACTGCTACAAGTGTATTTCAAAATTTCGCCCATTTAGCACACAAAAATATCAATATTATTCGCTCTCGAATCCTGGTGGTTTTTCAAAATTCGCTCTCAATTCGTGGTGGGTTTTTAAAATTTTTGTTTTTGTGGTGACTTTCCCCTCATTTTCGTGGTGTGAGAAACATGTTCTTAACGGGAACGCGTAGCAACAATGAATCTCGCCCCCAGAATGTTTACAGAAAATTTCGAACGATTTGATTGGCTGAAAGTCGAAAACGCGTAAGTAAACCGGTACTTTTATAACGGATTTTATATCGAAAAGTATTTTGGGTACAAAAAGAAAATATTTATTATTGCTGATAGGCCGTCTGCCTAAGTGGAGGCAAGTCGGGTCTGGCGTGTATTTATATCGCCAAATGAATCTGGCGTACTTCCAGGATAAATATAAATGTACGATTCTCAAATTTAACAAGATCCCACTTCAATACCTAACAATCCCTGATCACATAAATACATTTTTCTAAAAACAGGAATCGCTAGAATGGGCTTGGTTTGGCTCATTTTTTAACCAAACAATCGTTTATCAAATACATGTAAAACCTAAGCAAGCTTAAAATAATAGTAAAAATAGTCCGTGGAGGGAGGAAATTCACCGAATCTCTCCAGCTTGTAGCTGTTGACATTCTCCAGGCTAAAAGTATCCTATCTAGGGCCAATTTTAACGCACGCGACGTTTTCCGACGGGTTGACTTGAAATGAAAATAATTCGCTTTTACCAATAAATACTGAAGCTGTACCTAAATTTCAACCTTTTTCATTGGTTAGTGCTGATTTTTTGGAACGTAGATTCATTGTTGCGACGTTCCTACGCGTTCCCGTATGATACATTTGATTTGTATGGGAAAAATTTCAGCAACATGGGAAATGAAGTAGCAGCATTGTTGTGCAACTTTGGCACGGAATGAGCAACAAGTCTGAATACCTAGGGAAAATGGATATTATGGACTTGAGATATTGTTTGTAATTTCAGGCTCCTATTAATGCCGAAACTAGTCAGTCTCTTTTTTAAGACATCAACGAAATTTTGTAGCTCACGGGTACCAATAATAGGTATCAGAACCGGGATAAATGTATGTATATATATATAAAACAAAACATATGCATTAATAGGTAAAAAACATGTCAGTCTAGGAATCTTGGAACAACAAAATTAGCATCAATTAAAAGAAATAAGGTATACAAAAGAACATACGCATAAAAGAAACTTGGTTGACCAGCAACACTGACGTCACATTTAGTCTACATTTACGTTTTATACTTTGGCCGCTTTTGTTTGAACCTTAATATGTAAACAATCCAATGAAAAATAGTTTTGAAAACTAGCCAATCCTAAACAAAATTCATTGAGGAATTGGATAAAATTTTTTTTTTTAGGGCTGAGAGGGCCATCTTTCTAGTAATATTAAACTGAATATCAAAATTGACGAATTTCATATCTCAAAATATCACGGTATGGCAGCCCGCAGAAACTTCGAATTGCACGAGTCTGGCAACGCCACATAACGACGACACATTCGTTTTATGTTGTTTTTGTTTGAACCTTAATATGTAAATAATCCACTTAAAAGGACTTCTCAAAACTTTCCAATACTGTAGAAAATTTATGTATCTATCGGATAAAATTATTTGTTTAGGGCTGAGAGTCCCAGCTAGCTAGTAATATCAAACGGAATATCAAAATCGAGGAATATCAACGTTGAATGTTTTGAAAAAACAATCGATACTATCGTGATAGCTCTAATAATTATTAAAAAACCATTGAAACCTTTTAGGAACTTGTCCATTGTAAAAATTAGATGCCACCTGTCGATTTGTTTACAAATGTGTCTTCGTATTTTATAGCACCCAATTCAAACATATTAAAAGCGCAACGACTGTAGCTCGATACTATCATGATAGTCTCAAAACCATCGATAGTAGGGGATAGCAGCAAAATATCGATACTATCGATAGTGCCCTCGATGGTTTAACACCTCTATAAGAGGAATTGGTTCCCAGTCCATCCACAAGTTTTCCGTTCTCGTCCGAAAATGTTCGCGTTACGTGCTGCCGCTAAAGCCGATAAGAATTTGCTTCCATTTTTGGGGCAATTGTGTAAGTAGCTATTATAATCATGGATAATATGTACAAAACTTCTATCGGGCTAAATGGTGATAGAGAGGACAACATTCAATACGAATGTTAAGTGTGTAACATAACGTAACATTGATGTGAGATGCACATAACCTTAAAGAGCGTTTTTGCTCTTACGATTGAAAGGAAAATGATTGCATAATAACTGAATTTGTTTGAAATGTTTTTTGAGACACAATGGTTATAATTTTGGTAAAAATTCAATCCTTTACTTTTCATAGAGCTACGCAGTTAGATTGTCAATTTAACATCTACACTTATGTATATCAAGTTTTATGAATTTTCGGTATGTTGTACATATGTATGTACATCAAATTTATAAAAAATGTTTCTTCATAGCAATTCTTAAATAAAATAGTTATGATTTCTTTAAAACAAATTTTGATTTAATCGTTCTTAAAAAAAGGTGTGACATAATCATACACATGAATATACATTTGCATACGACTACATACATATATGTACAACCTCTTGGGAATTTCTTGTGAACGAACTATCGTTCGTTCTAAACTGTTAAATGCGGCACTCATATGTTCATATGTTCAATATTTAATTTTTGGGACCATCCTTTTTAGCTCGCAGCCATGCCGCCAAGGCAGCTGTCAAGGCAGCCGCTGTTGCCAATGGAAAAATTGTAGCAGTAATTGGTGCTGTCGTTGATGTTCAGTTCGATGATGACTTGCCACCAATTTTGAATGCTTTGGAAGTTGACAACCGCTCCCCACGTTTGGTGCTCGAAGTGGCTCAGCACTTGGGCGAAAACGTTGTGCGCACCATTGCCATGGATGGTACTGAGGGTTTGGTTCGTGGACAGAAGGTTCTCGATACTGGATACCCGATCCGTATACCAGTTGGTGTTGAAACTTTGGGTCGCATTATGAACGTTATTGGTATGTTTTTCGAATACTTTACTCGTAGTTTATAAAGCGAACTAAGTAATTTTCAATGTTTCTTTATTTTAGGCGAACCTATTGATGAACGTGGGCCGATTCCAACTGATAAGACCGCTCCCATTCACGCAGAGGCTCCCGAGTTTATTGATATGTCCGTTGAGCAGGAGATTCTCGTCACCGGCATTAAAGTGGTCGATCTTTTGGCACCCTATGCCAAGGGCGGTAAGATTGGTTTGTTTGGTGGCGCTGGAGTCGGCAAGACTGTGCTCATTATGGAGCTAATCAACAACGTAGCCAAAGCGCACGGCGGTTACTCTGTTTTTGCCGGTGTAGGCGAACGTACTCGCGAAGGAAATGACTTGTACAATGAAATGATTGAAGGTGGTGTCATTTCCCTCAAGGATAAGACTTCTAAGGTGGCTCTTGTCTACGGTCAGATGAACGAGCCCCCAGGCGCCCGTGCTCGGGTGGCTCTTACTGGTCTTACTGTGGCCGAGTATTTCCGAGATCAGGAGGGACAGGATGTGTTGCTCTTTATTGACAACATTTTCCGGTTTACTCAAGCTGGCTCTGAAGTGTCTGCCTTATTGGGTCGTATTCCATCGGCCGTCGGCTACCAGCCCACTTTGGCTACTGACATGGGTTCTATGCAGGAGCGTATTACCACCACTAAGAAGGGATCTATCACCTCTGTGCAGGCTATTTATGTGCCCGCTGATGATTTAACTGATCCCGCTCCAGCTACAACTTTCGCTCATTTGGATGCCACCACTGTACTGTCGCGTGCTATTGCTGAATTGGGTATTTATCCTGCAGTTGATCCACTTGATTCCACTTCTCGTATTATGGATCCTAACATCATTGGGCAGGAACACTACAACGTTGCTCGTGGTGTGCAAAAGATCTTGCAGGATTATAAATCTCTTCAGGATATTATTGCTATCTTGGGCATGGATGAACTTTCTGAGGAAGACAAACTAACAGTCGCGCGTGCACGTAAGATCCAGCGATTCTTGTCGCAGCCATTCCAGGTCGCTGAAGTCTTTACCGGACATGCCGGTAAACTGGTTCCATTGGAACAAACCATTAAAGGCTTCTCACAGATTCTGGCTGGCGAATATGATCATCTGCCAGAAGTTGCTTTCTACATGGTTGGCCCAATTGAAGAAGTCGTTGAGAAGGCTGATCGTCTTGCAAAGGAAGCTGCCTAAGTAATTACACTGGAATACGAATAATCAAGTGACTTATGCATTGAAGTTGTAATAGACACTGTAACATCAACTTAAATTCTATATACGAGAAGAACACAATAAAACGTATTTAAATCCTAGTCATTTTCTTAAATTATTATTTTGCAAGTTCATATAATTTTGGTCAGGTGTTTTCAGCACACCGAACAGGCTACAACGATAATAGAAATGGATTCATGGGGTTAAACAGCTAAGCAAAGTTGCTAAGGCTGACCAAATGGTCATTTGTTTAAAAAAGTTTCGACTTTTATGGATTAAACCTACATACAACTTTCATGTACGACCACATTTGATATCGATTAACGATAGATCACAAATTCATCTCAGGGAAAAATATAAATTTACACATGAAAATGTCTGTGTCATGATTTTCTACTATATTTGAGTTGGATTTAAAGCGAAGAATGCTTAGAACAGCTTAGTTAAACTCTTATTGATGAAGCACCATTCATTGCCAATGTAAAAAACTGGTATCGCGAATTCAATCGTGGACGTCCTTCGTTGCAGGATGCATTTTTGACCGACCAAAACTTCGAATTGATGGGCCATAAAATATAAAAAAAAACTACGCAGTTAACGGTTTTCGATGCCAGGAGAAGCGGTTGATGCGTTCAAAATGCATGCTTTAGAGGTGTCTCATTCATTGGTTCATTCGAATGCAAAAGTGTATTAATAATCAAGGCGAATATTTTTAAAACCATTTTCAGCCTAAGTTGTGTTTTTATAGTGGCCCAGAAATTTAAATATCAGCCTACGTATTATAGGTGCGACATCATTTTGACCCCCATATTGCTACGAACTTCATTCCTCCGAGGACAATGAGGTATACGATTTGTGTTTCCACATGAAGATAGCTGGTTCTCAGTTTTATTATGCCCCTCAAACTGCCAATATGATCATATCTACCAAATTTTTGTTTGCTCTTTCTCTATCCTTTGTTGAGTGTGGTGCCCTCTGGCTGCGATGGCGGAAAGAGACATGTTACGGACGGAGCGGTATAGAAACAACTAGAACATATGGCATCTTGAGCATATTCCTGCATGTGACGTGGACTACCTATGTATGACGACGGAAAAATCGTAAACTTTCCAACGTTGGTTGGAAATGGAATCTTGCAAATGAATATATATTCCTCGGAGCGAAGTTTCGTCTGATTCAATCTGAGAAACAGCAAATCCACAACGTACTGATGAAACAACTAACGACATTTCAATTTATGATTGTCCTGGTTCCCCCGAACCATTAAGCGGAATGAGTAAAAGTTCATCGTGCTGCACTTTTTTATTATTTTCTAAACCATTCACTGGATTTATCATCTTCACATTGAAGTGATTTCCATCGGCACCATTAGACGTAATTTGGAGCAAGAATTTGGTTCCTAATATTCGAAAGAAAATGCTTCGATTTAGCAGGAGATTCAGCAAGTAGAGTAAGCAGTGGATCTATATTTTGATTTTCCCGCCAGCAGAACACATTCCCTTCGTCTCATTATTGAACTTTAGAGCCTAGCAGTAAGTGCAAACATTACTCGTCTGGCCAATGAGAACATGGCGAACGGCGCTATAATCAACAGCTGTATCATGTCGAAATGTAAGACAATTGTAATACTGATTTCGATCTACTGTTACCTGTGCACGAATCCAACTTCATAAAACAATACTTAAATTGCGATTTTCCGAGCTGTGGTCGCTTGTATTGCCATACGTACGGTTCCGTACTTTTCAGATTCATACATATCGGAGGTAATGTTTTAAATGTTTTTGAAAATAATTTTTGTTGTTTTAAAATGACATATTTAATTTTGATTCTGTGATTTCTTAATAGATTTCACATCCATAATGCGTATTTTGTGATGTTACCAGGCGAAAACCGGAAAACTCTTCCTGAGTCATATTGGGCGTTCCTAAAAACTGTAGCCTTCTTTTGGTGAGAGCTGGACATGAAAACAAGAGGTATTCTAACATCTCTTCCTCATATCACCTCTATATCTACGACACAAATCATTTTAAGGGGGCAAATCTGTTTGTATGGCTTTCTCTCAGCCAATTTCCTGTAATGAAGCCTACGGAAAGCAGTTTGGCTATAGCTAATGATATCTAAGTTAAAGCTACGGAAGCTACTTCCGCTTGAAAGTCTAGGGAGACTGAAACAATGCCTGAAGTTGAGCTGGTCGGACTATACATATTCCTCCTCCGACCCTATAGTCATTGTCTTATCTTTAAAACGATCTTGTTCCCTTGCCCAATCGTTAAATTCTTCAAGTGAAAAGTTCTTGGAACAGTGTTGTTCTCCTGAATGGTCATGCCGGTCATAAAACTCCACCCTTTACTCCGTAGGCGTGTGTAGATGCTTGTTGTCCCCGGAACCCTGTATAATGCTTCTATGACTAAAGCTTTGAACTCGTAATTGATCGGTTCAGCGATGTATCATTATACCCGTACTCGAAGAGTTAAGCCAAAGACAATAAGACAAGACAATAATAATAATAAGATGTGTAACGCATATAACGCATATAAGGACGGCATTCCCAAAGAAAAGAATCGCATTTACAAGCAAGAAAATATGCGGACACCGATAGGGGAGAAGAAAATCCCCGAGAAAAACAATAACTACAACCACGCCAGGGATGTGTTATGGAATCATTGCATTGGAACAGTTCCAGAACGGTTCTTAGTAGGTTCTTATGGAACGGTTTTCGATGCATGCCAGATATGTGTTCTGTAATGCTTCTTTTGGAAGCTAAAACTGGAACAACAACCACAAGTCCCAGTGCGTTCTAAAGGTACGGTTCCTACCTAGTACGTGTGTTTCACCCTTAGTAATTTGGAAGCGAGAAAGTCACGTTAATGTCACTGGTTCTTGCATTAAAAAGATGCGCTCTAGAATTACTTCTTGGAAGAAACCAAGTCCGACTGGGATAGAACGCTATCTCTCTGGCTATTCAACAAAATTTCAAGACCCAGCCTGAAAAATTTGAGTGCCCAAATTTCGTATGGCGTTACGCATCCTATTGTTATATTGTCTTTGGTTAAGGATTATATTAGATTTGTGTTAAAAGTGGATGTGTGTTACGCAGAGAAGGAAGATATATTCTTGATCAGCATAAAAGCCGAGTCTCTGTCTGTCCGTTTTGATGAGCGCCTAGATCTCAGAGACTATAGGAGCTAGAGCAACCAAATTTTGTTTCCAGACTCATGTGACATCACGATGCTAGAAGTGTATTTAAAAATATCGCCGCACCATAAACGCAGTATCTACCAGATTGCCGAATATACTACAGATCAGATAATTATTATAGCCAGAATAAACAAATTCATTTTCAGTTGCTTCCCCCACCTCCTCCAGCGCTGCTGACGCTACTCATACTCAGTCTCTTTCTCGCTCGCACACAGTCTGCCCTGTGCAATACGCGATCTTTCGCGGAGAAGCTGTAGAGTCTACATTATGTATGTGCGATCTACATTTATAATCGACATTGTAGATGTAGATAATAGATGTAGCAAAAAATGTAGTGTAAATTTTAAATTTTTATAAAAGTAGAGTCGCGTCTACAGAAGCGATTCACACGTTCCTTCTCGTTGTTTAACGTTATATAGAAACGTGTGTACTTTTGTTGAGTACTTCATTTAAAGAGCCATGAAGGTATTTGGTTTAATTTTTATTAAATATGCATGTGTATTTTATAAATCATAATTATGGAATAATTTATTAATATTAAGAATTATTACTCTTTAATTTGCATTATGGGTTGGCTTTAATTGTTTTGAAATATTGGGGATCCGACATCGACATCCGCAAAAAAATGTATAAAGTCAATTTTTTTTATCATATTATCTCTTTATGGGTTTCGAGAAACGCAACCCATAATTTTTTTAATTATTACTCGGTTTACCTTAAGAGCTTTTCGATAAATTTAAAATTTCAAGAATTATAATAGATTTTCCTTTTATGTAAGTATGATGTATATATTATTTATTATTTAAGAAGACGTTTAAGTCCTAGAAAAATTGATCATACGAACAGCATTTTTTTGTTGATATACATTCTTTTTTGATTAAAACTGATAAAAATGTGTGAATTGGGAGAAATAGGAAGTAGTGGCATCTATTTGACCCATGATGTAAAATCAATAGAAAAGAACAAGTTTAATAGTACTCAATACGTTTTAAATTCTTTTGGTTTTAAATTAAAGAATTCAAAATGTATTTACTCCTGTCTTTTAAAAGCATTTACCTAAAAATATTTAAAGCTAGATGAGTGTGTTCGACTTCGTGTATGCATACATACATATATCCAAAGTATCTGTCCCGATCTATGACGCATGGTACGTACGCTCGTGACTTAAACAAATGTATTACATTAAAATATGATAATAGTTGGTTTGCTTTCCAAGAAATTACGAGGATCAGATCAGGAAAAATTAACTTTATCATTATGCTTGTATGCAGTCTCAAAACATACAATTTTTATATTCGCACTCCTTCCGGCTCACAATAAACGATACACTTACACAATGTATACATACATAGTTAGATGCTTAACCTAAAACACTTAATTTGATCTAATTTCCGAACTGGAGAAAATATGCAAATTATCTTTTACTATTATCTGTAATGTAATTATTATCGTAGGATAAATAATCTCGTCGCTCTGCTTTTTAAATTGTATAGTAAAAATTTTTATTTTGTCATGATATCGAAATATTCATATAAAATTTAAATAAATCATAATACTAATACATTTATGTAATAATAAAACGTCTATTTAATTCATGTCATTTCGAGGATGCACTGCATCCACTGATGCATCAATCATTACTTCATATGTATAAGGTGCATACATATGAAATGGCTAGGATGCGGACAGACAGGCGATGTGAATCATGAAAAGCATCGCCAAATCATTTCCATCTAAATTTTGTATAACAATTAGCTAATTTATTTGGATTTAAATTTATGTATTTTTGTTTTTTTTTTTAAATTTGTAAATGCTATTTTGTAATTATCTAATGCTTTACACTTGCGTGATACATTTTATATTAAATTGCGTTATTAATTTTTGGTTTTATTCACACATTTATTTGCGATTACATATACTCGTACGTATGTATGATATATATTTGTGTTTATGTATTTTACGAACGTGAATAATTAAGTGCTTATGCAAATAAACAAATGATTATAAGTATTCAGATACATACATTAACAATATTTGCAGGCATTTTTAGAAGAGTAAGTAAAGATTTATTAGGTTTTTATAGTTTTCGTATTTGTTTTTGTTTTCTTTTCCAAAGATACATATTAATCTATTTAACAAAGTCTATGATGGTCAATACGACTTTGCGTTAGCAAATCAGGCCATTATAGAAACACATTCCCACATTAAGATTCACAAACATGATGTTCTCCAGTTACACATTTTACTCCCACAGATATGTTGGCTATGAAAAGTAGTTTTCATTATATACTCGTATGTTTCAAAACTGATTTTTATGTAAATCACTAAAATTGTCATACTTTCTGTGGAACTTATGAGCCTTGACTTTGACTTTCATTTTACATGCACGTTTTTTTTATCGATTTAAATTTATTTATAAGATTAAAAATATAAACATAAAAAAATTTCAAATAAATATTAAATTTAATTTAAACAAATAATCAAATTTACACTAAAATTTTTTTATAGGTAAGACACTTATTTTGTGTCAACTGCAAATGAATGTAGCACATTCACATTCAACTTTGTGAACTGCACAACTAGACTTTATATCTTTGGTGTGATGAATGCAATCCATTGATTGATGCAACCTATTTCTGTGATATAAAATCGAATGTAGTAGCTCCACTAATCTTTCCTGATGCGCTTCGGTGAAAGTGAACATTTTGCCATTTGTTATCGCGTTTATGCCAGACTCGCGTCTCCTCTGACTGATGGGTATGAGCATGTCCTTGTCTGTGATTACAAGTACAGAAAAATAATATTAGCATGTCAACTTGTAGGAACTCAGATATACTTACTTATCAATGTACTGTGTTAGCCTGACGTATGCGATGCAAGCGGCCTCTTCACCCAATAAGTGTACATGGGGATTTAATATGGTTGTGTTGATGGCTTTACAATTCTTACCAAGAACTGAAAGTGAAAAAAGCGTAATGGTAAACTGTTAAATGTTCTACTAATTATGCTTACCATTTTCAAAGTAAAATTTGTGGAAATCAATTCCTTCGACTAGGTTACCTAATGCTTCTGGCTCGAAGGCAGTTAGATGAGGGTCACAAATTTTACTGTAAGTGGTTTATACAAATAAAAACCAAAATGGTCATGGTAAACAATTGCCACTGTTAAACAAAAATCAAAAACTTACGTGTATCCATCAAAGTCACCACTATTTATTGCTTCAATCAGCTGTTCAGTTATCTTTATTATCTCTTGTCGTCTAGCTGCTTTGTATATTGTTGAAAGGTAAATTTGCAATTAGATCGTATCATGCATTTTTCATTTGATTTTTTTTAACATGTATCTACAAGTATAATTATAATGACCTGTAAACTGACTGACTGACTCTCGAATATGTTCGTTAATTCTTTCGACTCTTTTCTATGCTTTCTATGAATATTAAAAATATTCGAAACGATGAAACTAAAAATAGATTGTTTTAAAAGTGTATATCATACTTTTTTATAATGATATTTTGATCACGAATAAATTAATAGAACTAAAGCCATAAAATGCATACAAACTTTCGCAAAAATGGTGCAGAGGACAATTTTAGGAAGATTTAGGGTTGGCCCGACCTAAACGTAAGCAATTTTAAACAAGAGTAATCGATAATACAAAACCGTTTGTCTTGCTACAATCAATTGCAGATTTGTATGAAAAGTTTCGGTTTAATAGTAAGTTGTTATAAGACTTCTCACAATGATAGTGCCAGTTTGTTTCCTATATAGGCTATACGCATGAATAACCCAATCATAAGTAAAGACTCACGATTCATTTTTCATGCATAGCTTTTAAAATTGTTTAAAAAATCTCTATAATTATATCGGAATAGTTTGATTTTCTTACGCATGCAATACCTTACAAGAAATAGAAAACATATTTAAGTAAATACTAGTTAAAAATACTTTATATATAAATTACAGCATTGCATATCTTCTTAAAAACTCCCATCCTGATTGCAATTTTACTGCGGGACGGACAGCTGGACCCCGTAATAAAAGCGGCTTCTTTATATATAAACTTTATAAAATACATACACGTTTTTACTTTCCACATAATAAAACCTATTCATAACTTTTTTTCCTCAAGAAACAAAACCGATTTTTTCTGAATGACATTAACATTTTATAACATTTATGTTGTTCTATGGGAGTTTGGTAATAGTTGCTTTCTATACCCGTACTCAAAAAGATTTAAGGGGTATATTGTATTTGTGGTAAAAGTGGATGTGTGTAACGCAGAGAAGGAATCGTTTCGACCCCATAAAGATATATATTCTTGATCAGCATCAATAGCCGAGTCGATATAGCCATGTCTGTCCGTCCGTCTTGATGAGCGCCTGGCTATCAGAGGCAATAAGACCTAGAGCAACCACCTTTTGTTTCCAGACTCATGTGATATCACACTGCTACAAGTGTATTTCAAAATTTAGCCTGTGGCAGCCACAAATTTTGGAGATACGATAAAACTAAACTACGATAAAACGCGGTATCGTAGAAAATTACAGTATCAGATCTGATCACTGAATTTATTAGTTTATTCAACCTGACTTAAGTTTTATTTTAAATAAATCAAATAGTTTGTCCACATGCATTTATACAAGCATATATATTTTCAATTGAGAAGTATGTATAAACTAAATCATTTATTTTTTTACGGAATATTTATTGGCGTGGGACCAGTCAGCTTACGTACTCATTGAAAAAGCGAGTGGTGGCTGGCTTTAACATGTTGGGCATACATATGTACGTACCTGAGGAGCACTGTGAGTTTCCAGAAATTTGCTGACAAGTTTTAGCAGGACACACTATCCTTATTTCTAAAACACACACATTCGTATTGTTTCCGTGAAACAAGTGAAAAGCAATATTTCATATCATATTTATTTTTAGAAAATTAAATCATAAACAATTTAGTTAGGGTGTCGTTTTTTAAAAATGATTTGTATATTACTATAGCCTAGCCTAATACATGTATGTAAATTGTACCCCCTACCACTGGTTGTGGTATATATGTATGTAAGATCCAAGAATTGATATCTGAATTGAAATAAAAGCTACAGTGGCTGCCAAGTCGACGAAACACTCGTAAGTCGTAATTGACCACCTGATTTGGGAAGAATGGGTAAACAATTGTTGGATAAGTTATTCCACTGTTATCGGTAATAACCTGAAGAAGAATTTGGACTGCTTGGACTAATTGGTATAGTTTCGACCTGGTCTAGCCGAATGTAGTATTCAATTTACATATGTTTGTGATTGCCTCCAGTATTGTTGACATATGGTGTATAATTTAATATGGTTGAAATACTTGCAGTGGACCTAGCTTCTCTGAATAATTTAACTTTCAAAGTTAATTGTTTTATTCAAACCTTTAAGAGTTTATATGTATGAATATAAAAAACTAGTTAATTGGATTTTGAAGCTTCTCATTTCTGGTATTAATACCAGAGTTGGTACAGCATATCTGTCAAACAATATTTTTTCCTTTTGTATGATATACAATATATGTACATATATGTATACATATATTTAACACCGCGGGCCACTAGACAACCCGAATAAATGTATACGGTACAGTGGTAATATTAGACAGGCACCGGTTCACTTCACACATTCATTTTGCGTTTTACGTTTTCAGCCAAAAGTCACAATTTTCATTTCAAGGCGTACTGGAATCCACAAAAGTCGGTTTATTTACCATCTGTACTGTTAAGAGAAAAATTTACTGCTGTTATTATTACACTATTGCCAGTGCAATTGAGATTGTGCCATTTTTATTAATAATTTTTATTAAAACCAACCTAAAAATTGGTATTGAAAAAATTGGTCAGGGCAACAACATACAGTGGATTCGTCCGAACAGCTGTGACAGCCCGATTCGATTATCGATAAGTCTCTGCTAAACGTAACAGTGCTCTTTTTCTATGAGTTGACACTAACGCGTGGGTATAACAGCAGTAAATTTTGCGCTTAAACCTAGTACTCAGATCCGAAAAAACACCTCGCCAACAGAATCAGGGTTGATATTCGTAAGAAACCGATAAGAAATTTTTTCGGTCAAAAACTGTTTTCTAGGCTCTGTACGGAAGGCAGTACTCAGATAAACAGTACGGCAGTACGGTATATACTAGAAAAGTATCCGAAGTATTAGCTTGTATTGCTGGTATGTTTCGACCCACCTCGAAAGTTATATCAATTTGACATATTTTGCCAGCAAACACGAAGCAAACATTGTAATATGAGAACAAAAAACCGAATGAAATATTTAAATAATGAAGACAAATAGAATCTAATTAATGCAGTATTATATGAATGACAATTATATGGATATTATAATTTATTATTTTTACTAATTTTCATAAATATAAAAAAATATTGTTTTCAAAACATTTTGTCTTCACAGTGTCCGGCACGGTAAGCGTCGCCATCTGCTGCTGATGGTCAGACACATTACCTTGCCAATAAAATATTGGAGAGCCCAGGATATCCCTGAGGAAGAGCGGCCCCAGCCGAAGAAGTGCATTTTATTAACTTTAAACAAAACCAAGCACCTGTCTGAGCACTTTAACCGTACGGAATACAGTGCACACCTCTGGTCACACAACTGGCCGCTGGAAGAATATACATATGACATTTGTTTGCTAGAAAACAGTTTTTGGATCTGAGTACTAGGCTTAACAGTAATGGATATAAACCACACTTTTGTCAGCGCCTAGAAATGAAAAGTATGACTTTTGGCTGAAAACGTAAAACGCAAAAATAAATGAAAGCCGGAGCCTGTCCGAATAAACCATTTCAAATTGATTGAGAAATGAATAAGGACTTGGCTAACCTTCAACGAGGTTAAGTGGTAGAATCGTGGGAGTTGATTTTGTTCTTTATATTTAAACTGATATTTACAAATGACTGAAGTATTCGAGATTGTGCCATTTCGCTAAACTTCAAACACAAAGTGCTTCGATTTGTTTTGACTTTCGACTCTTGAATATCTGCAATGTTATACAAATTGAATTTTTATGTAATATTTTTTTATTTATTGTTAAAATATACATATGTATGTATGTAGTTGATAGGTTGCTTAGTGGAGTTTCATTTACAATACAAGTCATTAAGATTGTAGGGGGTAACACGATTACGGGTAGGACGCGTAAGAAGAATACTCGTATGTGGACATTCAAGCCAATATCATTACATGGTGCACAAGTATGTTAATATGAAAATTTGTATAAATGTTTTGGTTTACTATCCTTAGTATTGAGTCCAAAAAAGACGATTCTGCACAAGTCAGTTCAGTTGAATTATTAAGATTGAAGTACTTCACACGTACGTTTATCATACGTAAATATATAATTTATTCAAGTATCTCTGATTTTTAAATAAGAGTCTAATCGACTCGGCACTTTATGTATGTAGTTATTTAACACGTGATTAAAATATGTTTGTATTTAGTTGCATTCAAACTTCAATGCAAATGCAGAAGATACATTGCTGAAATAAAAATCAATATCAGACCATTTGTGATTGGTAAAAAATGATTGCGTTTGAATTTAAATACATGTACAACATTTATACATATATGTATAGTACATTGTAGGGATAAAATCTGAATTCACTCTACAGTTTAATTATACTCTGGCAAGAAAGGATATTCAACATAAAATACATATTCTTCCCCAATTGACAATACATACGAGTAGTGAAAGCTCTACGAGACATGCCGATTCATGGTTTCCTAACACATTAGCCTAAGCCTAAGCCTTGTTTAATGGAAAATGAACATATATATGATGGTGAAATTATTACTTGTACATATGTATGTGTCAAAATTGTTGAAAAATTATTGAAAAACCCAAACAATGTGTGTTAACATTTACCTTCGGGCTCTTTAGATATGACTGTGGTACTGCGATCAACGATTCCTTTTTTATCTTCTAGGAAAAACAAAAAAAAAAAACGAACAAATTTCATATTTGAAAATGCAACTGGATGTGTTCCAATATTATGTACTGTATGTGAACGAGTTTAGTGTGTATTTTAGAGATTATTGCGATTAATACTGGCTATTATTATATATCGATTGGAATTTTGATGAAAAGCAATACTTAATAATATGTAAATAAAACGATATTTCAAATTATTATTAAATTGGCACTCATTAAGTATCAAAAGTTTTATCAGGTAAACAAATATTATCGTTTAATAAAACTTTTGCAAAGATTTGATCATACCGAATAGTGACAGAAATTTTCAAGTTATTCCCAAAAGAATATGTGCTTCAAGTGCCCAATTTATTTATAATTATTTGAAAATAAAGAATCTAAGATATGAATGAAGATGCATGCGTAGTTTAAATAAAAAAGAGCGGTTCTTTAAGCTCTTCTGAATAGTTTAATAGGAGATACAATTATTTTCACATTAGCGTTATTTATGCATTTATCTAGCTAAGTCAGATGCAATTCGTTTTGTAAATGAGCGTTATATTCAGTCCACTTGAATATCATATCCCTAGTATCCCTTATTATTCAAGGTATGAAAAAAAATACGTTGAATATGGTGAAATCGTTTTAAAAAACAGTGTAAAATTGATCTCAATAGTAAACAAAAATACTAATAACATAATATATTTATTAAAATCTTGCGAAAATATGCAATTAAAAAATAAAACACAATATTTAATTTTGTAAAAACTTAAATAATTGGAAATTGAAAATGGATATACACTTTTATCGGATTCTGCACCGTATATGTATACTTTACACATATTTGGAATATTTTATCTCATCTGATATATGTATGTGTAAGAAATTCAATGTAAAGAATTGAAGCATTGAATAATGCACTAGCGATTGATCAAAACCTATCCTACTAAACGAGATATCTCTGTGGCTTTCATTCACAACATTCATCGCGTTATATGTATAAAAATATAAAAATAAATGTAAGTTTTAATATTTACCCTTTATATCGTCGTCTTCAAGGGTGGTGCTAGACGAATCAGTTGATTCCTTGACTTGAGATCCGTCACCCTTTTTGGTGATCATGCTTCTGCCTGTAAATAATAGTATAATCAGGCAGTCTCTGGTTTTAACTTTCGAAAAAATTTCCGATTTAATTTTGAAAACGGAAAATTTTTCCATTTTCAAAACGGCAACAAATTCCTCGCCGAAATGAAAATTAAACGGCTTTTTATACAAAAACTGCAAAAGGAAAAAAATAGATGACTGATTGACACAATTGAACTTTTGTTTTTAATTTAATTTCATTAAAACCAACCTCAAAATTGGATCTTAAAAAATTGGTAGGGGCAACAACAAACAGTCGATTCGTCCGAACAGATGATTTGGTTATCGAGAAATTTTTTTCCATAAGCTGGCACTAACGCGTGTATATAAGAGCAGTAAATTTTGCGCTTAACAGTACAGGAGGAAATAAACCACACTTTTGCGAATTTCAGAGCGCCTTGAAATTAAAAGTATGACTTTTGGCTGAAAACGTAAAACGCCAACGTAAGTGAAAACGGCAGCCTTCCTGAATATTAGCATTATATCGGGCAAACCGTGCTGTCTTTAGTGGGTCCTTTATGACTGCTCTAGGGTTTCTAGTCAATTCTCTAAAAAAGTGACTGGACATTGCCAAATTCCTACTTGGTTAAGTGCATATATAAAGGGATTCGAAATTTCAGAACTCTTCGTGCCCATCATTTAGCTGAATTTTAATAACTCATTTTGCCATTGACGTGAAATAAAGACAATAAACTTTTACCGCATAGATCTTAAGATCGGCGTAATGAAGTAAGTGTTCGCAATTATATTTTTTTTAGAAAATTACTTACTGGAAAAATTTCTAGTAGCCAACATTGTCGTAAGTATAGCTCCTTTAAGCTTGCGACGTGCATTAAATTTCTTCAGACAGTCCACGGTTTCTTGACGATGCACAACAGAAGCCACACGTTCCCTTTGCTGGAAATACGGAGATGATTTTATATACATATATGATACATATTGGCCGCTACTTACACAAATCCATGGGTGCTTCAGAGCCTCGGATGCGGTTATTCGTTTATTTGGATTCACAGTTAGCATTTGATTGATTAGATTTTTTGCTTCTGGTGTTACTGTATCCCATTCTGGCGATGGATACTAAAGAGATGAACAATAATTAAAGGTTATTGACGTTATTATATATAAGTAAAGAAAGGGTCTTACATCGTAGGCTCCAGCTTTAATTTGGGAGTATAATCTATGTTGGTCTTCATCCCAAAATGGTGGGTAACCCACCAAAAGTATGTAAAGAATAACTCCTGAGATGAAATAAAAAATTAGTTACTGGACAGTGTAAAGCATGTTATTGTTAATCTTGCTTATACGAGTATGCATGCGTAATAAACTTCAGAAAAAAATCAATATCTTACCACATGCCCATATATCTACTGATTTTCCGTACGGCTCCTTTTTTAATACCTCCGGTGATAGGTAACCTGGTGTACCAGCAAATCCAAACCAGGCCTGATGGTCGCCTTGAACTTCAATGGCTAGACCAAAGTCAGCGAGTTTCACAGCTGCACCCTTTGCCTTACTAGCTAATAGTAAATTCTCAGGTTTCAGATCTCGATGCACCACACCGTTTTGGTGACAGTGATTGACCGATTCCAATATTTGTTGAATACAATGTGATGCATCAGCCTCTGAATAAAATTCGCGTGCAACAATGTCTTCAAAAAGTTCACCACCAGTTACACTGAAAATGTATGTATGCACAGTCAATTTTGTTGATTTCTTGGCTGGATTGAAGTTCTATATTAATTTTAAATTTTAATTAAATTACTTATACGAATTTTAGTAATTAATAGAGCTTAAAGCTCATACATCAAGAGCAATGTATGTGCGTTCACTTTTATGCAGAAAATACACATACATATTCATACATAAATAAACGTAGAACTCGGAGGGGAAAGGATGAAGTATGAATCTCAATAAACAATAGTCAAGTCATTTTTTGAGAGATCCGAAAAAATCTACATATCACACGAAAAATGTTACAATACAATAGTTTTCGGTAATAGACAACGGTAAAAAATTTGGAAGTTATTTCAAGATTGAACTTTAATGCTTACAGATCAAAAACAAGATAGTGATAGTTTTCCTCCTGAATACTGTCATGCAATCTCACTGAAATATATAATAGCATTGTTATAATTCACAAAAAAAAATGACGTGTAATTCCAAGACATACCAATGTTTGGATGGTGTAATTTCCGGCAGATCCTAGCTTCACGCTCTAGTTTTTGAAAATCTTAAAAAATATTTATTTATTTATAAAATATGAATTAACCTTGTATACAAAATAGCATGATTACATGGCTGGAAAAAATGTACATATTCTTACCTCTTGCTGTCAACTTTTTAGTATTTATAATCTTTGCAGCAAATTCAAATCCAGTGGATTTTTGGACACATCTTTTTACAATTGAGAAGGCACCTCTGAAAAATCGAACAATTTTGACTGCAATTGCAACAATACAATGGTCAGTGAACATACTTTCCTAGCTCTTCTTTGATGTCGTAATTGTCCGAAAAACGCGTACAGGCTGCTGGAGCAGCCATCGCGATGGCACACTTAAGAAAATCTATTTCGGCAATAAATTGTCAGCAAGGCGTTGTATAAAATTGCCTCGATCTCTGTGATTTTGCAGCCTATATTTCCCCTTCCCACGTTGTTAATTTTGCCTTTTAAGTAATTAAACAATATAAATACATTATTGGAATAAGAGTTAGAGTATAATGTATAATGATTATCAGACGAATATATGTATGTACATATGTATGTGAGATACACAAACACATTTATTGTAATAAGACAGGTTAAATTACCGGCAGAAATCTCTTTATGGTTTTGTGTCTCCGCTCTATTTCGAACATACACCGGTTACTGATTTTGTATTCAAATTATTAAAAGTACTCCTCGGATATTAATTCATTACTTAATTCAATATGAGATTTTTTATGTTGTGTTGTTATGACTTGTTATGTTATTGTTATCGGCACTAAACACTATTTACTCCCATCACTATTAATTGTCGAAGTAGAACATTGTTTTTTAGAACGAAAATAAAATTGATTTTGTTTACGTAAATTTATTGAAGTTTTCTATATAGCCTATTGATGAATTTCGTTAGTTGTTAACTGTGTTAACTAGCACTGTTATTTATATACAAATACATTTTGATGTTCATGTTAGGAGGAAGTGAGAATATTGTTTTAATAATTCTTCAAAGTCTTATAGGCACATGAAATCAAAGTTCGATTAGCAATATATCAAAAAAAAATACTTCGATATCAATTAAACGCAATGTACATATGTACACTCATACGAATTTGTCTGTTTGTATGAGCATTTACGTCTGTATATTTTGAGTGCATTCGAGCTTTTGGTCAAAATCAATATATATGCTGATTCAAGAATAGAATACATGGTGGTAAGGACTAAGTAAATTTACTAACCAAGCTTAAGATATAAACAACAACTTTTAGCCACCTAAAAAAGTCCTGAACTTTTAAAACACACATATATGTATGTATGTTATGCTGGCCTACATAAAAACACGTGAAGTACTTAAAATGTACATTTATAGTACCTTTGAAATCTTGTTGCTTTAGCAGGCACTAGGAAAATATAAATCAATATTGGTATAATGTTATACATTTGTGTCATAATACTATCTGTAGCACATATTATTTTTATTGACTAAACGAAATTTACCACTGAAAGCGACAGGTGTTTCAGTGCAATGTTGATCCATTACATTACTGATTCAAATCAGAATCAGAACCGAATTGTGGTTCATAGTAGTGTACATATTGTCAAAGAGCAAGTTTATGTATCCTTTTCTATGTATCCAGATTTTCTTGCACGGGAGCTTTTTATTGAGCTTTTATTGACGCCCCGCCCCCAACAAGGATGCCACATGGGTATCTGTGAGGACATCAAGTAAAACTTGTTGCGATTCATTTCATTTTTTAAATTTTGTTTACCACAAGGGTTTACCAGTATATATACATAAATACGGTATTTTAAGATTTTAATCATTTTTTAGAATATGCCATCCGAGGTTTATTATGTGTACAAATGTACATATTTTTAGATGATGCAAAGATGTACATACATACATACACATGTATGTACTGCTGCTTCCTTGTGACAAACATCCATATTGCTTGCGCATGAATATTCCAAATTTTCCAACTGCCGTTGAATTTGTTTTTGTAAGAAAACAATCATATGTACATACAATATATTCCTTGTTTTTTATATAGTCGTATGTTAATGTTAATAGTCCAGATTTCATTTAATCATATGTATGAACTATGCGATTAATCATGTACATATGAATACATACGTAGATATATATGTATTTTTGCAAAAAGTCCTTTAAAACATAGGGCGAGGCAGGTGAAGTAGTGTCAACTAAATTTTAGCAAGGAGAGCAAAAACCATAGATATATATATATGTATATTTTAACCTAAAATAATAAAAATGAATATATGTACACTTTTACGTATAGTTATATTTTTGAATTTTTCCCGAGCCATAGATCTACAATTGTGTACGTGGGTGTATAGGTTTACATACATATATAAATCGGTAGATGAGAATAAAACACTTAGAAATGTGTATATGTATTTATACAGATTTATAAATATTATATCAATACCTTAATAAATGAAATTGATGATGTGTTAGGATTCACTTAAACAATGTATTACGAATACAAATATTAGAAAATCGGGGAATCATAAAATGTTATTTGTGACAAGTTTAAATGTCAATACTGAAAATAAAAGTTCCGATATGCGAACATACATATGTATATTTATGTGTAAGTAAGTATGGATATAGCGCACTGAGAACACACGACGCGTAATAATAGATATAGAAATTTTGAGAACGTCCGTTTGCTTGAAAATCGAATTCAATACTGAACGAAGAGACCTTACTGTCTCGTTTGGTTCGATTAAAGTAGAAGCGCCGAGCACAAAAGCTTTGTGCTGAATTTTTTTCCCTGACTTTCGGGAAGCAAAATTAAAACGTACGGCCACGAAGGCCATATTTGCTGCAGACGTAGTACGATGCTAGGAGTATGCGCAGTGATGTGCCCGTATTCCGAACTTTCTTTACGTCGAAAGCGGCCGCTTGTTGCTAACAAATTAAAATTGGTGTCGAAAGCTATTTTTTGGATCAGACAAAACTAAGATGCGGATGCCCACCAGCCAACCTAGCCTAGCCTTAGCTGATTAAAGATAAAACAGAACATTTGATTAAGACGGAAATATAATATAGATATTTGCATAATGGGTCTTTACATATAGCCAAACTAATCTTAGCGAATTCTTTATCATAAAAAATCATTATTACAGTATTATGTAAATTTATCTTTTTGACGGTACAGCAGCTAAGTTACAAGAATTTCAAAATCTTAAAATTAGACCTCACCATTGAAATGACCAACGATGCTTGTTATGCGCGGATCCCAGGCATAATATCGTTATTTGACTGCAGGGAGCATAGAGCACGGAAATTTTTACCGCGTCGGTCAAACATGCAGTACATTCAGAAAATCTATCTGGTGGTGGAAATGGCCGTCAAAGCTCGTATTTGAATGTAACTTTTTCCACTAGCGATAAAAATACCTTTTGTCGGGCCCAATAGAACATACTAACACATTCTTATTGCGAGAGGCAAGTGTGTTCAGATCTATTGCATCAAGCTGAAACGCAAGCAATGGTTCTGGTACCGAGCAAGTCTACGTATAAAACTGAACGGATCGTTTGATGGATTCTCCCTAAACTAAGTTCGAGCCACACTTAAAACTCGATTGACAAGTTTGAATAGAATCAGCTAGACTAATAAGTCTATTAATATTTTATAGAGTCAAAAATGCTCCCTTCATGCATTTTCCATTCTGTTGGAAAATAAAATGCAGACCCAGAAAATTTGCATATTTTTGTATTGCCCAGTAACGTAAGGTAATGTCTAAGCGGCCGATCTTATTTTCAGAATGGGTGGATATTTAAAGCCTCAATGTGTCCCGTCGTTGATCTGGCCAATCCACCGATGCACCTCTTCTCGAACAGGAAAACTGTGTAGTGTGGGATGGGAATATCTACTAGCGACGTGATGCTTTCCTCACTACCTTCAGTTAAATCAGTAAAACAGTAGCACGGGGGTTACGTTCCTGGCAAAAGCGTGCTAACCGGATATATGGCTACAAGAGGTTACGTTCCTAGAATTAAATAAAGGTAGGCAAAAAATTGTTTTATTATTCAAATTTGTTTTTAATAATCAAAATGTTTTTTTTTTGTGGTGGTTTATCAAAAAATTAGTAATTTAAAATTTTTTTTGTAAAGCTTCTCTCTTGAGAGAATGTTGGAAAAAATACGTGTACCTTTTAATGTGTTACAAAGAAGCTTTAAAAGCCACTAACAAAAATCTAAAATTTAAACTTAAGTCGTGTTTCGATGAGCGGATCAGAATTTAGAATTTGTTGGCTCAGAGCGGAAAAAAAATTCAAATTTGTTGCATAGTGTTATTAAATCAGACAGCTCCGATTTGAGATTTCCCTTTTTCTACGCGCACCCCATGCGTAGTGATGGATACAAAATCACACTCACCCAGGTGTATATAGCTTTAAAAATTGTTATATTTATTTAAATAATTGCACATATACAAAGTCGCGGCGGGTTCAACTAGTAGGTATATACGGCTTTATGAATAAGTACTAATATTTTTGGTTTCATAGCTTTGCGATAAAATAATAACGAATAAGTAATATGTATGGAATGAAAACAAATTCGACTATTTGTTTATGGGTGAATAAGATATAATGCTAGATTTAATGCTCCGTTGTCATTCGATTCGTTAAAGCTTGAACACGTTGGGCGTTGCAGCTCTTACAAAGGATATGATCATCTAAAGGATAGCACCCCCGACCATCAGCTTCGGATGATAATAAGAGTCCACAGTCCTTTTAAAATAAACACACACATTATTAATAATTCATTACGAAAGTGTATCAGTAAAATATTTTACCTCGCATTTATAGCATTCCAAGTGAAAGCTACGGTCCAAGGCCACCACTCTTACTGTCTCTTCTTGCCCTAGCTCAGGCATAATTGGTTCCTTGCAAACGCAGCAACGTGGTGATAATAAGTCTAATAAGTCTATTAATATTTTATAGAGTCAAAAATGCTCCCTTCATGCATTTTCCATTCTGTTGGAAAATAAAATGCAGACCCAGAAAATTTGCATATTTTTGTATTGCCCAGTAACGTAAGGTAATGTCTAAGCGGCCGATCTTATTTTCAGAATGGGTGGATATTTAAAGCCTCAATGTGTCCCGTCGTTGATCTGGCCAATCCACCGATGCACCTCTTCTCGAACAGGAAAACTGTGTAGTGTGGGATGGGAATATCTACTAGCGACGTGATGCTTTCCTCACTACCTTCAGTTAAATCAGTAAAACAGTAGCACGGGGGTTACGTTCCTGGCAAAAGCGTGCTAACCGGATATATGGCTACAAGAGGTTACGTTCCTAGAATTAAATAAAGGTAGGCAAAAAATTGTTTTATTATTCAAATTTGTTTTTAATAATCAAAATGTTTTTTTTTGTGGTGGTTTATCAAAAAATTAGTAATTTAAAATTTTTTTGTAAAGCTTCTCTCTTGAGAGAATGTTGGAAAAAATACGTGTACCTTTTAATGTGTTACAAAGAAGCCTTTAAAAGCCACTAACAAAAATCTAAAATTTAAACTTAAGTCGTGTTTCGATGAGCGGATCAGAATTTAGAATTTGTTGGCTCAGAGCGGAAAAAAAATTCAAATTTGTTGCATAGTGTTATTAAATCAGACAGCTCCGATTTGAGATTTCCTTTTTCTACGCGCACCCCATGCGTAGTGATGGATACAAAATCACACTCACCCAGGTGTATATAGCTTTAAAAATTGTTATATTTATTTAAATAATTGCACATATACAAAGTCGCGGCGGGTTCAACTAGTAGGTATATACGGCTTTATGAATAAGTACTAATATTTTTGGTTTCATAGCTTTGCGATAAAATAATAACGAATAAGTAATATGTATGGAATGAAAACAAATTCGACTATTTGTTTATGGGTGAATAAGATATAATGCTAGATTTAATGCTCCGTTGTCATTCGATTCGTTAAAGCTTGAACACGTTGGGCGTTGCAGCTCTTACAAAGGATATGATCATCTAAAGGATAGCACCCCCGACCATCAGCTTCGGATGATAATAAGAGTCCACAGTCCTTTTAAAATAAACACACACATTATTAATAATTCATTACGAAAGTGTATCAGTAAAATATTTTACCTCGCATTTATAGCATTCCAAGTGAAAGCTACGGTCCAAGGCCACCACTCTTACTGTCTCTTCTTGCCCTAGCTCAGGCATAATTGGTTCCTTGCAAACGCAGCAACGTGGTGCAAATTTTCTATAATTAGCAATAAAATAAACATGAAATAATAGAAATAGTGGCCTTAAATCAAATCTCGTACTTATGAAAATCGGTAATGCAATAATTCTGATTGGTGGCATCAACGGTGAACAATAAACCATCCAAACTTTTCCCACATACAACACATGTAAAGCATTGCGGATGGTACGGTTTTCCAGTTGCTCTGAGAATTCTTTCTAAAATGGGCTTCATGCAAACTGAGCATTTTTCAAGAGTTTGCAAATAGTCATATTCGCAGTATGGTTTACCCTCCAGGGCATAAAATGGTTTACCCTGAAGATTTATTTGGCAGTCTGTGCATGTGAAACAGGATATATGGTAAATTTGATCCATTGCCGTACAACCACTGCTTTCCCCCAGCACTCGCTTATTGCATTTGACGCACCGACCTAGCCGGGGAATCAATATTAATTAGTTTAAAATAAGTATTCCAGCAGGTTTGACGTACCATAATTTTCAAATTCATGTATTTGGTGAGTTGGATCGCCAGCACAGAGTCCCATACCACTATCATTCGTATTTTTATTTTGATAAGTACTTTGCTCATCGTAACATTCAGTCATGGCACCGCCTCCTACAAACTGCGGCTTTTTCGAATCAATTGCTATCAACGAATTGGAATCATAGGATCTACTCCCAATATTGTTATCATTTACATATGTATCATATATATTGTAACTTGCACGAGACAGCAAATCGCCAGGTGGGCGAGGATTTATAGGCTCATAGATTGAATCATATGTCGATGAACTCTGCAAAAAATAGAAAATAAAATAAATATATGTACACATCCAACAAATGAAGTAATAACCCTAAATTATTTTTTTTTACACATGTGGGCTTAATGGCTTAGCTGCTATTGCTCATACATCAAAACACTTCCATTGCACAGCTACGTAAGTAAGTCTAGCTCTGATGACAAAGAATGTTCCCTTGAAATTAATGGTTCATAATATGTATGTATGTATGTATAACTATCGGGCATGTACATAAAAAACTTTGGCTAAAACTAGTTTAGAATTATGAGCGCTCAGAATGAAGGCCTGTAAGCTCACTAGAGCTTAGCTAGAACTAGCCAAGAATTATTAACTCTCAGAATGCAAGTAACGATATATAAAACGAAACGATGTAGAGTGTAGCTCACTTTTTTATATTAAAAATTGAAAAAAGGGTTTTTATACCCGTACTCGATGGGTATATTAGATTTTTGGTGAAAGTGGAAACGTTTCTGACCCCATAAAGTACATCTATTTTTGATCAGCATCAATAACCGAGTTGTTGTCTGTCTGCCTGCCTGCCCTACCCGATCAGCGCCTAGTTAAGAGCCAGAGCAACCCAATTTTGTTTCTAGACTCATTTGATATCACACTGCTACAAGTACATATATTTCAATTTCTTCCCGCCCTCTTCCGCCACCACAAAGGAAGAAAATTTGTGAATTTCCAAGATTCGATCTATCAGATTGCCGAATATGGTTTAGATTGGATCTTTATTATAGCCAGAATGAAGAAATTAATTTTCAGTGGCTTACTCCGCCCCTCGCAGCGCTCCAGTAGCTTTCAGTTCGTATTTGCCAGGAGAGATTTTTACAAAAGAAAATTTTGAAAGTAGTCCTTACCCTTGAAGCGATGGAGAAGAGATCCCATATCAAGATTTTCCTTGGTTTTTTGATGGTTTTTTCCGCAAAAAACAACATTTTTTAAAAAGGCGACTAACTTATTAATCCACCCTCGTATTGAAAAAAAGACAATATTTACCCATGCTCCGGTTATCGCAAATCGCAAAATATTATGATTTGATTTGAGTAAGAAAAAAAAAAAAAATTTTGCTGATGTTTTGAGTTTATATACATATAATTGAAAATAAATTTTCGTATATGTGTATTTTTAGACTAATGACAAACCAGGACCGAAAAGTAAAATCTTCATAATCATCGTATTTTTATACCCGTACTCAAAAAAGAGTTAAGGGGTATATTATATTTGTGGTAAACGCAGGGAAGGAAACGTTTCCGACAGCATAAAATAAAGAATATATACCTGATCAGCATCAATAGTCGATATAGCAATGTCCGTCTGTCCGTCTTGATGAGCGCCTATATCTCAGAGACTATAAGAGCTAGAGCTCCAACATTTTGTTTTCGGAATCACGTGATATCACACTGCTACAAGTCTATTTCAAAATTTCGCCCCGCCCCCTTTCCCCACCACAAAGGACGAAAATCTGTGCCAGTATCGTAGAGAATGCCCATATCTACCAGATGGCCGAATCTTAATCAGATCGGATCATAATTATAGCTAGAATGAAGACATTTTCAGTTGCTTCCCCCGCCTCCTACAGCAAGAGACCCGCTACTCATTCTCTTTCTCGCTCGCACACCCTGCCTCGTTATGTACGCGAGCTCCCTCTAGCCAAAGACAATATAAGTATAAGTATAAGATACATAGCGCCATACGAAATTTTTGAACATGAATTTTGAATGCTGGCTCTAGAGCTGCGACAGCCGAGCCGAGTCGTTGCGACGACTGTATGTGTGCACATGCATACGTTTTTTACAGCGATGTCGAAATATACATACCCTTCATTTTATAAGTGCAAGTTAATTTTGCAATATTAATCCCTCCAATATTCGGTATATACTTATATAAAAGTACATAATATATTTAATACATGACTTCACATTGGAATAATTGTCATTAGGGTATTCAGCGTGCGACGTATTAAACGACTGTAAATAAATTTGTTTCTCAACTCATAAAAAGGTTTTCGTCTCGAAAATCTTCCGCTTCGCACAAGTACGCACTTGCTGGTTCTGTGTGTACTCACACATGCAAGCGGATTCTATTTTTAGATTCGTACGCTCTCAAATTTGAGCGAGCGAGATGGCGCGAATTTCGTCGCTGGCCGAAAAATTGGATTGCATATGGAAATTGAAATGTATGAGCGTTCCGCATCTTATACTTATATTGTCTTTGCTCTAGCGGAGGAGATGTAGAATCTAAATGTCTACATGTTAGATGTAGAATATACATAGTAGATGTAGATAACAGATGTAGTTTTCTGTAAGATGTAAAATGTAAGATTTTTGTTTAATTCTAAAATTCTAAAAGCTCAAAAATGTATATACTGACTGAGTACGGGTATAAGTAGAGTCGCGTCCCCAGAAGCGACTCACCCATTCCTTCTCGTTTTAAAGTTTTAACTCCATTAACTCATCATACCTTATGCTCAGAATGGTATTGGTCGTTTCAGGTTCAGTGAATTCGTTTGACCACGGCAATGATAACATTTGGAGGGAAAAAGCTGATAGCTCAAGAAATCTGCTGTTGCTACCAGAATACCAGAAAAAAAAACAAATTTAGTGTTGGAAGTATATCACAATTAATGGTCTTCAGTCTTCAGAATTCAGAGGGGTGTGTGTGTCCGCGGAATGCGGTGCACAGCACCAACAAAGTTGGAAATAATGTTGGAAAAACAACAGTTATGTGGAACGGATGCATGTTTGAGAAATGCTACGTTGTAAAAAGAAAGAGTTTGTCCGACGACTCCCAGTTAATGTGCGAGACTATGTTGGTCATATGGTCAAGGCCAGTAGTCCCACACGAAGCCAATACCACGCGCCAGTCCAGTGCGCGATCTTCGCCAATTGCTACCACCACTACGGATATTTGGAAGTTCGAACAAGAATTTGCCAAAAAACCAACCACCCAAAAGTGGGAAGATCAAGAATTTTTATAAAAGTTAGCCTCACACCCCAAAGTGTCGCTGATGGTTTCCCATTTTAATAAATGAACATCGCCTATATTGGCGTTCAATTTCTGCAATATGTTCAAATTTAAGGTACATCAAAATGTCGCTAACTCCATAACTAACTCCAAGCACTTGTGATTGTAATTTTCAATAGCTGCAGTACACTTATGCTCATCTGTGTCCTCTTTGCGAATCCAAACCTTCAATTATTCGCTTTTTAGCCAAGCCAATGCGGCAATCCGCACTTTTGCTCATAGTCTTTTGGCATTTCGAAAATGTTCATACATGTTAGCCCACATTTGGTATAGAGATGGTAGTTTGCTTAAAGTTTGGTTGAGTAGCATATATCGATCCAAAAAAAACAACAAGCCTGACAGTTTTTCATACTTTTGATGATGTGGCAATTTGTATAAATAAATAAAAAATAAAAAGGGAAAAAAGCCAAACGCATTTCTAAACGAGAAGGAACGTTGTGAGTCGCTTCTGGTGGCCGTGACTATGCTTTTATACCCGTACTCAGTCAGTATATAAATATATATGTGGAACTATGATTTATGTGGAATTGTTCAATTTTGTATCTGTTGACTTTTTTTTTTCTACATCTGCTACAACTACATTATAAAAGTGTGATATCACTTGAGTCTGGAAACAAAATTTAGTTTCTCTAGCTCTTAAAGTCATAGACAGACAGACATAGACTCGGCTATTGGTGCTGATCAAGAATTAATATAGTTTAATACCTTAATATACCTTTAATATACCTTAACTGTTCGAGTACGGGTAGAAAAATCCAGAATTCCCACTTCCCACAATTCCTAAATTTGTTCAGCAGTTGGTCTTCAAATACAGCCAGATATGACGGGAATAAAGAGGATTTGGCAGCACTGTTTTTGACACTCCTTTTCGGCTGGTACCCACTGTGCGAAGCTCGACGTCATATCTCCGCGGAGTTTAATGTCATACGTCGTAAACGAGTAAACGACGTAAACCGATCGGAGATTTGTCGTCTTTGAAACGACCATGTCTCTACTAGGCCATCGTGAAATGTTTATTTATACATAGTTTACCTTAATCATTGCGTTATGTTGCATCGAATATTGACTTGAACAGTTGTTTGTAACATTAATACATGTTTTGGGCGGTGGCAGAAGTTTTAAATCATTTTCCACCAAATCCATTGGCTTGTTGAACAAATTGGTGGCACGTCGTAGCTCGCTATAGGAAGAGCTAACAGCACTTACAGGGCTAGGAGGGGGCGGCATATCTTCTTCTCTTTCCTTCTCTGACAATGAGTTAGTACAGACGGAAATCATTCTAGGTAAGGAACGCAGCGATGACACACTGGCATTAGTGTTTGCATCTGAAATGTTAAATTCAGTAAAATTCATTTTTGTATTTAGGGAAGTACCTTTTACCTGTTGAATTTATATTGGAGTAAAGTGTGGTGGGTTCAGAAGACGGGCACCCAAATGTTAACGGTTTATTTTCTGTTTGTAGCGTAGTATCAGACGGCATTTTTAAGTTGCTGTAGATAATACTGTTGCCCAAGGAGTTAGATGATAACTTTGGAATACTTGTGGTAGATTTTGTCGATTGCATTTGTAGTCCTAAGAGGCCTTTTTTTTCCATTTGAAGCTTGTGATACGCCAGGGCTTCTAGTTGCTGTTCCAAAACAGCTGGATTGTCCAAAGTTGATTTACTAGTGCTGGCTTTTACGGAAACTTCACAGTCAAAGTTTTGGTTCTTACGAAAAAGAACGGAAGCGCCAAATGGTTTCTCCGAACCAAGTAGGGGCTGTGAATAAAGCGGTTCCCGTGAACAAGTAACTTGCTTACTTAATGGAACCTTTAATTTGTTTCACACACAAATTACTTTAGAAATAAGTTGAAAGTCAAAGTACATAATATAAACACAAAATAAAAACTAGTCGGAACGTTTGTGTCGAAATCAAGATAACCGGTACTAAGCTTCTTTATATGTATATTTATGTAGCAATGTATCTCTAAGAGCAGGAAAAAGAGGTTAATCAATCGTGATCACGATTCTCTTTGGTAGTAACCAGACGTGTTTTTTGTTGCGCCTGCATCTATCCTTTTGTTTTAGCCGGTGTTTTTTTAAATAAACCTTAATTAAATACTCTCTAATTAAGTGAAAATGAACTGCGAGGCAAGCCTGTTAATTTGTGTAATAAACATAATTATTTATTTACTAGCTGTACCCGGTCACTTTTCACTGTGGCACATTGTGGTTTCATGCATGAGAAGTGAGTCGAATAATACATTCAACATAATTTAGTTTTTGCAATAAATACACAATATTCCATTCCCGTTTCCGGCATCTTCAGTATATCAACTCCCATACGTCTCCCGATACGCCTATGTTATTATCTCTTGTACGGATTCCCGTTCTTTCACATTCATATTTGAAACCAATCTGTGCAGTATCTTTATTAATCTGTATACATATATTAATGATGATAATACTCACACAAAACAAGTTTCAAAATAGATCAAAAATGTATGTAACAATTTCCACACAATTTTCAGCAAACAGGAACTTTTAAACTATTTTTAAACAATTAGCCAAATCGGTCTAAACAGAATACTTCATCTGTACTATATAAGCACTCTAAACCGACTGAATTTGTTGTTTGATTAATCTAACACTTTCCATACAAGAAATAAATCAAGCGTTTGACAGACCTGGAAAAGCCTACTTCATACAACAATGCTAACATTTTCCGAGTATTTTTAAATTTACCGCGCAATATTTCTTAATTTTTTCTTTCAAAATAACCTCCTGACAATAACAAACACAAAAAAGAATTGGCGAAATCGGTCCAGCTGGTAAGCGGTCCAAGGTAAATAGGGATTCATTTTTATGTATATAGATTTTGTGCGTCGGTTAGTCGTGTGTTTATTGTTTGCTTTCCGTAAGTACGCTTCGCTCTCTTTTCGTATCTGTTCTATCACTCTTTCCCTATCATCTAACAGTTCTTCCGATCTCGCTCACGAAACTATCTTTGCAGTAGTGCTGGCTCTCTCTCTCTAATTAGCTGCTGCTGCAACATTTCTCCTCCTCTCTCACTCTACCGATTTCACTTTATGCGCTTGCTTTGTACCTTGGTCTGATAGCTATTTGTTTTGAATTTTGTATTATTATTTTATTTTTTACTTTTTATGTGACTAATGTGACAGTTGCACCAAAACCGACAAGAAGAAGATCAACCACGGACCAGCCGAGCATCCCTTGCTGGCTCTGTGAAAACATAGTGCACGCAAAATGCGTTGGGTTTTCAGATATGGTGGGTAATGCTATATTCAAACGTAAGGCCTGAATTACAGTTGTGAGTCATGCCGTGTGGATGAGAATGACATGTTAATGAGTCAGACGCGAAAAGGCTTTAACGAGCTGACCGTCGGCTTTAAACAGCTGTGCGATCGCCTCTTAGCCATAGAGTCTCAATTTTAGGGCTTTAAACTGCTGAAAGAGTCTTCTAGGCGCAAAAAAAAAAATCTGAAAGTGCCATTGGTCTCTCACCCACTAGCCGCTGAAAAACTGACTCCGATCACTCCTATAGTGCAGCAGCTGATATCGTTTGCCACTTTGGAGTGGCTACGACAGCTGCTGGTGATGCCTATTCGGAAGACGAATTGATCACCTCGGACAGCATGCAACCTCTGTGTCCGTAAAGTCCGCACCAATTTATTTATCTATTCCATTCAGTAAACAGACGTCCAAGACCACCGGATATTGCCATCACATCCAATGATGTAGCTGCTTTTATACAAAGCAAATAAAAGCCGTTGGCTTAAAGGAGATATTTAATTTTTCTTATGCTAGGGATAGCTTCCTACAAGACTTAATTTTGTTCGGAGCATTTGGTGCTGAAAGAGTTTAAGGCTAAAAAAGGATAGGCCGCTCCCTAATCAAAATCAGACCCTCATAGTCCCGCTCTTCTTCCAACCATCCAAAAAACTAACTTCCTCTCTTTTAGTTATCTGCAAGAATGCTAGAGGCTGTAGGTGCTCATTGGGACGGACGGACAGACATGGCCATATCGACTCGGATATCAATGCTGATCAAGAATATCTGTGAATCACATCACATCATCACGTGAGAACTGAGGCTGGGCATTTGGTTTAAATTTGTATTCCGTCGTTCCTATTTGCCAGAAGAATGTTTCTACGTAAAAAAAACCATATATATCATTTTGGAAAAAGATTAGAAGATTAGTTCTAAGCCCGAGATATTATTCATCAATTTAGTTATAATATGCCTGCTATTAAACGATCAAACCTTGGACGACGTACACGTTCGCGCTGAACAATTACCACCTCAAATTCGACCAGTAGACTTGAATCGAGCTGCTTTCGAATACGCAATAGCCTACCAAGATCTTCGCTGCGTTGATATCGTGTGTTTGTCGTATGCCATCATTGCAATGAATTGAAGTTTCAATCGGAAACGCTGGTAGAAAGGTAAAATTGGCCGTTTTGACTCATCCGCTAGAGCCATTGTATTCGTTTCTCTATGCAAAATACAATCCAATCAAAACATTTCCTGGAGAATACACAAATATATAGCGGATGCTTGCAAATTTCGTCATTTGGAGACGAAGGTGTTGAACATGACCAATAATAATTTTTATTTTTGTTCGAAATGGCTTTAAAACATTCAGATTCAAGGCCCAATTTAGCAGGCGTTGTGCAATTTTTACTGCGAATAAAAGTGAAATGATACAAAAATTGCAAAATCGTCTGCATGAGCATAATGAATTGGGCACATTGTTCAAAACCGCATTGGATACATTGCATTCTGACGACCACATCATCATTATCAGAGCAGACATTAGACCAACTGGAGGCAAGATATTCAATGCTCCAACTATCAATGAAGTCGCAGTGGGAATTATTGGAGAGAATGGATATTATGGATTCATATTTCAGGAGAAGAAACAAATAAGAAGGTCAGTGCAATGCATTTTTATGCGTATCGAATGATGATTCGGCAAGAGGTTGACAATCATCTGTTTAGATATCACGGTTTGTTTCAACAGTACTGCGTCGACATGTACGTAAAGGTCGAAACGGAGCGGCTCAATTTCATTCGATTTAATCAGTCGAAGTTACGATCAGAAGATTACGTCCACTTGTGTGACGCCATGGCTATTGAAGGAAACGCCGCCAACATAGGTTGATTGACCATTCTCCCAGCTACTTATGTTAGAACCCCCGCCACATGCATGAGTACGCTCAAGATGCGATGACGTACGTGCCGAATTACGGACGTCCGGAGTTATTCATTACGTTAACTTGCAATCCGAAATTACGAATCTGTTGCTGACAGGACAAACATCCAGCGATCGACATGATATCAAGGCACGAGTATTCAAACAAAAGATCAGAGTACTCATGAATTACATTGTTAAGGAAAAGGTTTTTGGCGAAATTCGTTGTTGGATGTACGCAATTGAATGGCAGAAGCGTGGTTTACCAAATGCACACATATTGCCCTAGATTTTCGACAAGATTCGAACAGATCATATTCATTCGATCATTTCTGCCGAAATACCAGATCCAGAAACTAATCCCGAGTTGCATTCCATTGTGACAACGAACAGGATCCATGGCCCTTGTGGAGTCCACAACCCAGACTCACCGTGTATGGAAAACAGGAATTACACAAAGTGGTTTTCCCGTCCGTTGGTGAACGACACAATCAGTGGAATGGACGGATATCCATTGTATCGGCGTCGTTCTCCAAATGGCAACGGCAGATCAATCGTAATGAAAGTGAAAGGAAAGGATGTCGTTATCGATAACAGAGGCATACTGCGATTTTGAGCACTGGCAACATCGTCAAATACGTTTAAAAATATTTCAACAAAGAGAGCGACATGGCTTTAATCATTGGCTTTACCGGTCCAAATGCAAACGACGAGGGGATTATATTTCAACTTGGACGTTACGTGAGTTGTAACGAGGCATTTTGGAGTCTGTTTTCATTTCCCATCCATGAACGTCACCCGACTGTCGTGCATTTGGCAGTTCACATGGAGAACCGCCAGCGTGTGTGTGTCAAGTTCATCCACGCCAAGACGAATGCTTCTATCTTGCTTTTGGTGAACATTAGAGGCCCTACATCCTTCGCTTCCTTGCGTTCTGTGGATGGTGTGTTTCTGCTCCAGCGAATCAAATTCGTACATTGTTTGCGATCATCATAGCCACTTATCAGCGTTAAAATGGGGTGAGACAACGTTCGCCGGGTCTGCTAGTATAATATAAAATATTTTAAAATTAAAATTTAAAATTATATATTGACTGAATACGGGTATAAAAGTAGAATCGCGTCCACAGACGCGGCGCACAACGTTCCTTCCCATTTTTGTATCAAAATATCCCACACAAAATGTAATCTAAATCAAGCATGCCATGATATATTTGTGTGTGGGTGTGTAGTAAGCAATGTCAGCAAGACGCCTATGAACGAACAAAGCCACAAACATGCAATATAGTAGAGCAGAAAGAACAGGCGAACAAATCCAACAACGAAAATGTGCGTGAAATCATTACGCAATTGCGTGTATCTCAATCAGAAGAGACACGGGATAAGGCACGAGCTATTGGTGCTATGGACAAAGAATGTCACCGTAGTTTTGCGCTCAAATTCAAACATGAGTCAGATACTATGAGCTACTCATCAGGAAAATGGAAAATACCAGAAATTGGGTCGGTCACCACCATAACCATTGAACCATTAGCGCGGATCCAGATTTAAACCTGTTCTTGAAGACCATTCGCACATCCAATTCAAATGACATAGTTCAAAATATTGCGGCAAATAGTTGTCCGGGTCAGCTTGTAAAATATAATACTCTCTTCTATTTTCTTCTATGGTATCCTTATAAAAATTACCTAAAGCAAAAAACGGTTCACAGTTCACGGTTCACAGTCTACATAAAAGGTTCAATTTTGTTGAGTAGTGTAACTGGAGCTGAGTTTTCATCTAGTTGAAGGAGTAGTAAATGAGCTAAATTTGATCCAAAAGACTAATATTTTGGGTATTTTTTTCGCTGGTACAAGATTGTCTTAGTGCCTTACACTTGGTTTCCGATTTGCTCATTTATGAAGTCTTGCGAAAAGTAAATAAAGGAATTATGAACAGATAGAAAAAATGTGGATCTTTGATATAAAATTAATTTTTATAAGAGATAATTAGAGATATTAGATTTGTGGTAAAAGACGATGTGTGTAACGCAGAGAAGGAAACGTTTCCGACCCCATAAAGTATATATATTCTTGATCAGCATCAATAGCCGAGTCGATATAGTCTGTCTGTCCGTCCGTCCGTCCGTCTTGTTGAGCGCCTGGATCTCAGAGACTATAAGAGCTAGGGTAATCAAATTTCGTTTCCACACTCGTGCGATATCACACAAGTGTATTTTAGCCCCCACAAAGGAGGAAAATCTGTGGCAGGCACAATTTTAAAGATACGATAAAGCTGAAAACGCAGTATTGTAGAGAATGACCACATCTGATCAGATCGGATCATAATTAAAGCCGGAATGAAGAAATTAATTTTCTGTTGGTTCCTCCGCCTCCTCCAGCCAGAGACACGATACTCATTCTCCTTCTCGCTCGCCCACTCTGCCGCGTTCAGTGCGCGAGCAACCCCTAGCGGAGGAGATGTAGAATATAAATGGTACATCTATAATCTACATGTTAGATGTAAAATATACATTGTAGATGTAGATGTAGATAACAGATGTAGCAAAAAAATGTAAAATGTAAAATTTCTTTTAAATTCAAAAAAATCATGCTCCAAAATGTAAATACTGACTGAGTACGGGTATAAGTAGAGTCGCGTTCCCAGAAACGTTCCTTCTCGTTTCTGTTGAACTTAACCGTACGCAAAATATAGGCGTTCAAACTAGAGTGATAGGCTGGTGTACGATTAATATGTGTGTACCCTTTATATGCCTTAGATGGCTTTGAATGCATGGTTATTGTTACAAACATGGTGTTATTGAGCTTATGTTTTTACAACTGCAAAGTAAGGTATATGTAGATGTAGCTAGCCGGAATGAATGCATACCTGAGGCATCTCATTTTGCTTTTTCGGCGGCTTCGGTGGAACAGATGGAGCCATTTTCTTGTAAAGAGTATCATCTTGTGCAGTGTATAAATTTTTCTGTAAATTTCCCACTAATTCTGCGACTTTTCCATGTCTTACGGTACACCCTTTCGGCGGCAAGGGCTTATCGTTCAATACCGACAGCTCCTTAAGTTGGTGTTCCAAGGATTCCATGCCGACACACTTAGATTGATGTTAATCTGTAATAAACGTAGTGTGATAGAAGTGAAAATTAGAATATGTACGTGTTTAATTTTGACACAGTAAATAGTGAGTAGAACATTTAATACTAAAGTACACTGGCTAACAAATTAAGGTATCTGGATACCAAAATGGATAACCGACTGTTCTGTGGGGAACCTCGGGGTGTGTTTAAGGGAATCATCGGTGGAATATGCAGGGCTAATCATGTTTAAAACTAGTTTATGAGTCGCGACCAGCACTTTTAGTTTCAACCTTAAGCCCTAAGAGATGCCAGAACTACTGAAACTAAGCAATTTTATTATATGTACACACTATAATGGGGTTCTAATATATTAGATATATTGGGTGGAGAAACCCTACCCTACATCAATCAGTAACAGTAGAGCAGTCATATTAGTATGTGTATGTAAATCGGATAAACGTACAAACCTATATTTGTGTGAAAATATATTTATTACGATATTTTATTGATTTTTAAAGTCATTTATAGGTCACCACATTCACGCTGAATATCTTAATGTTATTTTCCATCCCATGTTAACTAAATTAAATTCGACACGATTTTTCTGTTGTTTGTTTCGCGGCGGTCGAAGTAGAGATTACAAATATTCGATAAGCATAATATATCGCCCTTACAGTATGTATAGATATGTATGTATATAATAGCCTTTTTCCTATCGATATCGGAAGAGACGCAATGAATCAGAATAAACGTTCACATTAGAAGACGCAGGATGTTGCGTCTTGAGATGTGTTTAGCTGATTTGTGTGCTTGATGACGAGGAAAGTAACCAAATTTTGTTAAATCAACAGAATTATACAATACGACAGCAAAATGGACTAAAGATAATTAATTGCCATATATATTTATTGGCTTTAGACATTTATTTGTAGAGTTTGTGGTAGTTCTTCAATCCATGAAAACCATCGAAGTTCTTCGCCAGCAGTGTCTTAATGGCCTCAGGGGTCACAAAAATGTCGTATAATAATAATTCAATCAGTCACAATCATAACTTTTTTTGGTCAACAAATTTTTGTTGTAATTAGTGGTGATAGTTAAGTGATAGTGTTAAGCGCAATCGCAATCGAATATTTCGATTAGATGCGCTCCGGTTTTCATAACTTTTTCCCATCGATATTCTTTCATTCCCAAATTGTTTTGCGATATTTGTCCTGAACAAAATCTTTGTTTGTTTTGGAAATGGAAATATTTTAGTTAAGTATGCAATTGTTTTGGCCATTGCATTATATTGTACCAAAACAAAAAATCGGTGAATTAAGAAGAACAGACCCCTGGCCGATTTTGATATCGATATTGTATTGGTCAATTCGCACTTTGTTGTTGCTTAGGTTAATTTTGGTGATGTTAAATTGTGGGCCTTTTGAAATCATTTTATTAACTATATTAGGATATACGAAAATTAATTTTTAATTATTTATTTATAAACTTAGAACATCAGCAGAGTTGTTGATATATATTTCCCGCTCATACCAGTTTTTCTTTAGGTGCTATGTAAAATTCGTTTTGAAATCGTGAGCTCATTAGCCACCGGTTTCAAGTCGTCAAAATCTTGCGATCTTCGAAAACCGAAGCACACTTTTTCACTTTAATTTCAATGAATATTAATAATATTGCAATTGTTGTGAATTTGATTCAGCACCAAAATATATTCTTGCATAATCTAATCATGTTGCTGGACATGGATGATGAAAGGAAAGTTTTGTATAGCCAAAGCATTGTATACTTTGGGTTCTTCTTCTGAGTAAAGAACAGTCGGAAGGCTGTCAGCAAACAGCGTGTGCAATATACGGAATGAGATTTGCAGAGCATTCATAAAAGAATTCCCAGTCCACAAACTGAGTGTTACTTCCTGAGACAATTCTGAAATATCAGATGTTTTGTTGTTGTTTTTACCATTTTCCTGTCTGTCATTATTTCTTAGTGAATTCCGATTTTTTGTTGTGAATGTCAAATATTTATGGCGGCATTTGACAATTATCGAAAAAATACCGCACAGAAACGTGCGAATTAGGAACATCCCAGATGGATGGTGGAATAACTGGGAAATTTTCGTTACGGCAAAACCTTAAGGACCATCCCCGAAATGGATGGTGGCCTGTGGGAATAGGCTATAACTCTTGGGTGGTGCGGAAATGAGTTATCTTATTTCGTACTGCGTATTTGTGTGCCAAGTGTACCTTAATATAATTTTTTTCTTTCCCAAATAATTTAGTGTTGAATTTTAAAAAAATGAAATATATAGTGGTGCCACAGAAATCACTTCCGCTGGAAAATCACCTCAATTCCATTCCGCCGTGCCACCCATCGATTTTTCAGCGCAATCAAAATCGCTCACAATTTATCCAGCGATTTGATTAAATACACCCATAAAACATACCTAAATCGATTCGAATCTTACTTTCCCATAAAGGTTGTTCAATTGGTTAACCCTTATCTAAATAATTGAACATTATACATGTTAAGTTAATAAAATAAGCATTTTAGTAAATCACTATTCAATCCGCTGAATTTTCACATAACGATTCCGCTCTCAATCCGCTGCAGACCGAGGTGGCCACCTAGGGCGATTTGGACTTTCGACGTTAATACAGTAATGCCACCTTTTTTAAGCCGAATTCAGAGCAAGATATTTAATATTAATTATATTGAAATCATTCTGTTTTTCTTTAATTAAGCATTACAAAAAATAGTCCATTTAAGTAAAACTTCCTTTACGTCAAACTTGTGCATACTTTTTGTGCAAATTTTGAAAACATTTTTAGTCATAGTAGAAATGGTTGTTAGCGATGCCACCTGGTAGACCTACACCAGGTGGCATCGCTTCAAAATTCCAAAACAGAACTAACAACCATTTCTACACATTATTGTCATTGCATTTGTGTCAAAAACCCCTGTTCGGCTAAGTGCAGACCCATGGAAGCATAGCGATCATTGTACCAAAAACTGGTAATTTTAATGAACTTAATTAGCAGTAGTTTGAGAAGACAATCACAAAAACCACATACGTATCGTATGAACGCCGATGCGCATCTGAGAAGCCTGCAATGCATGGTTTGTATTCTAATATGTTGCCTCCATAGTTCTTCGATGGCCAACAGTCTCGGTAAAAGAATTCTAATTAAGCTTACCCTAAAATTCAGTTGTGTGATTTCACTAGTGATTTCTGTGGCACCAGATAGATAAAGATAAGTAGTTAAGGCGTTTCGGGGCTATCCGTGAGAAAAAAGCAGAAAAAAGAGCTGGGTGGACAACAGGATCTGCTCCTTCGAGTTCAACCGATCCACAACGTTGTGGCTCTTCATGTTCGAACACCCAAGCGAGGTTTCTTCTCGACGACCTGACTGTTGTTCCCGCCCAGGGCCAGTGGGATGCTCTCCAGCCAAAAAACAAAGAGGAACGTGAAATTTTTGTATACTGTAGTCGAACAAAAAATCAGATTTTTCGAAGAAAATGTTATCGATAAAATATAAAATAAAAATTATTATTTCATCCATGTTGCTAAGATGGTTAAGAAGATAGAAGCGGTTTTAATTTTGAAAATTTTTGTACGAAGAGGACCAAAATGATATATTTTTTTGATAATATTTTAAGCTTATATATTTGTAATTGAAAATTTATTTTCCTTAATCTTAAATCTTATGAAGTTTCAATCTACCTGGGACATATTGTAGACACATCTAAGATGCCATTTAAAAGAGGAGAGCGTAGGTATTTCTGTTGAGAGACGGACAGGAGCAGAACAGGTGTTCCACCGGCTCCTCCTCGTCCTCCTCTCTGCAACTATGACAGAAGTCATTGCAGGGGGCACCAAACCTATTTGAATGGGTGCGTATTAGCCAATATCCTGGGAGGGAACGTATGACTACTCTGCACCGTTTTCTACTGAGCTTACACAGCTCAGTGATCCACTTCTTTGTGATATTCGGACATGTTTGCCGAGTTATACGACATTTTGGCACTCTTTGCCATCTATTGTCTTTTAGGAGTTTAACATAACATACAAAGAGGGGGCTTTGTATGAGCTGGCACTAACGCGTGGGTATAACAGCAATACAGTAGAGACAGCTTTGCTGTCCCTCGAGAAAGGAGTATCTGTGTACCTCGGACAGATACCTCCCTCGGAACGCTGCAGTCCGTTGTTGTAGGGACGATATAGCTTCCACTTCCACTGATGACTGATATGCTGTGATGCCCATTGGTCGGAGTTTCTTATACGAATTCCTGCCAAGTCTGCCTGCTCCCGGTTCTTTTCCAGCAAGTTCAAGATCAAGTCTTCAAGTTCAAGTCTGGTGCAAAGAGGCTCACTGATTCACAGTACGACATTTCGTTGAACTTTTGCCAATTGGTTGATGATTGTCCTTTATGATACTCCGTAATGTTACTCTGTAACTCCGTAATGCAGTATTGGAACAACTATTGCTAGACATATTCATTGGACTAAGCTTTTGTTTATGCCCCATTTTATGCCAACGGCCTTTTTGCAACTTACTCCGTTGCCTTTTTCATTCTTTCTTTGATGTGAATGTTCCAACTTAGCTTCTTGTGCATTACCAACCCTAAATAATTGGCACTGTCGCTGAAGGAGAGCCTTTGTTGATTTAGAATCACGGGGTTGAGCGGTTGTTTTTCTTTGAGAAAAGCACGAGTTTCGGTTTCAAGGGGTTCAAGTCCAAACCGCTTGTCATTGTCCATTCTGAGAGTAGCGCGAACTTTGAGTCATTAAATCGCAGTGTTTGAGGGAATTTGCCCGTGAAGATAATGGCAACGTCTTCCGCTGTAAGAAAGTTTTCTCAGGCCGAGGTACAGCTCCTCTGTGTATCTAGGGCCCGATCGTAATACAGCCTATTCGTATTTAGGGACCTAGAAATGAGAAGTGACGTGCAGGTGGGAGGTGTGTCACACCCCGTGATTCGGGAACGCGCTGGACGGGTACGCGTATCGTGTTGCCACTACTTTGCATCCTGAAGTCTGAAGTCTTTTGCGGTTGAGTGTGGGTTTTTCCCGATTTAAGGGATAAAGACAATTTTTGCTTAATCCAAGCGTGAGGAATTTTCCGCACTATCAGTATTTTTCCAAAGATTGAGCGCCATCGAGATAGCCACGCCTTCACTGGGAGATCTACCGGCTCGGTGAATTAATGGAAAAATTTTACCCATAGTGCTATGGAGAGATCAGATTACTTAATATTAGATATATAAATATTTTTATACCCGTACTCAAAAAAGAGTTAAGGGGTATATTAGATTTGTGGTAAAAGTGGATGTGTGTAACACAGAGAAGGAAAATTTTCCGACCCCATAAAGTATATATATTCTTGATCAGCATCAATAGCCGAGTCGATAGAGCTATGTCTGTCTGTCTGTCCGTCCGTCCGTCCGTCTGTCCGTCTTGTTTGACGCCTGGATCTCAGAGACTATAAAAGCTAGGGCAACCAAATTTGGTTTCCAGACTCATGTGATATCACACTGCTACAAGTGTATTTCAAAATTTCGCCCCGCCCCCTTCCGCCCCCACAAAGAATGAAAATCTGTGGCAGGCACAATTTTAAAGATACGATAAAACTAAAAACGCAGTATCGTAGAGAATGCCCATATCTACCAGATTGCCGAATATGAATCAGATCGGATCATAATTATAGCCGGAATGAAGAAATTAATTTTCTGTTGGTTCCTCCGCCTCCTCCAGCCAGAGACACGATACTCATTCTCCTTTTCGCTCGCACACTCTGCCGCGTTCAGTGCGCGAGCAACCCCTAGCGGAGGAGATGTAGAATATAAATGGTACATCTATAATCTACATGTTAGATGTAAAATATACATTGTAGATGTAGATGTAGATAACAGATGTAGCAAAAAAATGTAAAATGTAAAATTTCTTTTAAATTCAAAAAAATCATGCTCCAAAATGTAAACACTGACTGAGTACGGGTATAAGTAGAGTCGCGTCCCCAGAAGCGACTCACACGTTCCTTCTCGTTTATAATTGTATTACTGCAGTAGATCCTACAAATAAATTTTAAATGCAGTAGTTGTATACCGTGCTTTCGATTTTTCAGTAGCAAAATCCATTTCTTTTCTCTTCTTTACTTTTAAAAATAAAAAAAGGGTTGAGTACATTTTTAATAACTTATTATTTTTTTATTTACATTCTACAGTTTACGTAAAAAATTATAAACGTATTAATGGGCGAACGTAAACTTGAAATTTTAGGCGGCCTTTGGCTTCTTATTCGGGATAAAGCTCGACGATTTGATGACACATTTATGCTGGCCGTGTAGTCCATGGACCGGTAGGCAGCGACAATCACTAACGACCTCGGTCTTAAAGAGAGTATCTGCAATAGACGATGTAATTTGGTTCAAGAATTTCCTTTGCTCTGGTGCCTTTAAATTGTCAAAGTTTTGAGTGGCAAACACCCAGCCACCATTGTTGAGAACAAAATCAATGCTCATGTCACTTTCAAATTGGAGCTTGGTTCGCTTCTTGTTATCTTTGCCATCTAAAGTGGCAATTAAGCGAGAATTAAAGCCTGTAATAAACGTAATATTGTAAATATGTATCAACGTAGGTAGCTTGAATATATTTACCAACTAATTTTTCGGCTGTTACTCCCTCCAATGCAAGCGATTTTACTGGTGCTACGAGATGGAGAAGGGCACCATCAAACTTGGTAACTCCTTCAGTTATTTGAGCTCGTACAAACTTCCACTGTGGACAGAAAAGTATGAATGTTTCAATTACTATATTTTTAAATAAAGAAAAATGCTTACCCAATTTTTATATTCTAGAGAGTCACTGCGCACTCCAATAATGCTCTTCGCAGCACCAGCCCGGAATGGATAATCTAGGGCCAGATGGAAGGCCTTTTCATCCGACTGGGGAACAAGACTTTTCACTAGACGCTCTAGCGCATTGTAAATGTCAAGAACTTTTTTTTCAGTAATTATTTGCTCCACACAATTGTCACAGAATCGTTTTGGTCCGTTTAGTTGAACATTAGCAACATTTCCTTTGTAATTAATTTTTCCGTTATCGCTTGTAAGAAGGGCTGGGTATCGTTTTGACTCATCAAATATAATAACGCCAATTTGCACATCAGTAAAGCCGCGGCTCTTGAGTGACTCGCGAATCTCGGTGATTGCCGGTGATATAAGATTGCCTAGAACTGCGGGGGTTACATTTATGTCAACTACAAACACGACGTCGGCCTTGGTATTTGGCAACTTGACTGTGAACTCATCACCGAGGTCTCGTTGGCCAAGTGCACCAGTACACTTGAGGCAGCGTGGTGGCAACAATACCCACTTGTTAATCTGTTTGATGGCGGATCCATATGCCAAAGCAAATGTGCACGCAGCTGCCTCTTTATCCTTTTCGGAAACTTTCTCAAGAGCAATATCACACGCCTTTCGATATGGCTTAGAGTCCAATGTCAAATAATTGAGCGCCAAAGGGGACTCTATTCCGAATATCTCATCACATATTTCATCGCGTTTTTGGCTATCTATTTGTTCATTGTTAAATGCAACAGCTGCGCATTTTCCAACGCCATAATCGTTTCCCAACAGAGCAGAGTTTGCTGCTAGGGTACCATCAACTTGCAAGTAGTCATCGTATGGCTCAGCGTTCCCATTGCCGAGCAGTCCCCGTGTTTTTCCAGTATAGAAACCGTTAACGTTAACGTGGCAAACTTTCAGGTCTGTAGTGCACACAACATTGACGCCATATTCAGAATATAAGTGTACAGTATAGAATCGACGCCATACGTGAATTCCGGGCAAATGTTGCGGATATTCTACTGGCTTACCATTTACCTTTAGGGCAACAGTATCAGCGACCTCAACATAGTTTCCATCCCGATCAACAACTGTTATGCCCTTAAGTTTTCCATTGGTAAGCTGGCCAATGACGGTAAAATTATTGTCCACACTGTCCTGAGCCAATATATATTTGCAGTTGCCAGGGTACGCATAATGTTGTCCATCGAAGGTAAACACGTGCTGCCCATCCACGACATGGCCTCGTAATTCAAAATCATTGAAGAACACCCATGATTTTAGTAAGTCCTTTGAAAATACTTGTTCCCAGTTCTCGTTAAGCAGATAATTTATAGAACTGGAGCGGAATGAAAGTAAGGCTGGAAGCTTAGATAGCGTGTCTACGGAGTGAGGAAGTGAAGCAAACCATGTCTGTAAATCATCCACTGGAGCGGTAGCACCTGGAGCGCTGCTTTCGATCGAGGCCCAAATTGAGCGGATGGCCTTAATTAAGAGTTTGCTTAATTCATCTAGCAACTTTTCATCATTGACAGATGTTTGTTTTAGTTTTGCTTCTAAATAATCGTGTAACTTTTGTAGGAATTCTGAAGTTTCTTGTGTTTGTGGTAAAATGTGTAACTGATCAAACACATTATTAACGAGCTCCAACGTCTTTTCGACCAGTTTCAAAGCCTGAATTTTTTCGTTGAGCTCGGCGCGTATGCTCTCGAATGTGGGGAATTTGGAAGCATACTGTTTTAGCTCTTCAATGATTTCTTCAGTTGCATGCACCAACACCTTGATGAATTCTTGAGCTGCCTCGTTGATTGGTTTCAGGAATTCGTTGACAGCTTTGCCATAGTTTTTCAGTGCTGGTCCATACTTTTCGAGGAGACTCAGTAGATCCTGGAATGCTTTCGTGTAAACATTGATTATCTCAACCCGCAGCTGACCAATCAATTCAGTGGCAGTTAGTACAAAGTCCTCCCATGCCTTCGAAAGTGAGTCATTCCAAAGGGCTTGCAACTTCTCATAAATCTCAGTGAATGACTTCTGAACTTTCTCGTACAACTCTGATGTCGTCTTGGCCAACTCATCAGTAATGGTCGCGATTTTGTTAACAACGGTGCGGCTAGAAAACAGTGCAATAATAATAAATAATTTTAATGAGGCGCTTGCTTTTAATGGGACTTACATGCCATCGATGATAGGGGCTAAGGAGGGATCGGTTTCCAGCTCTTGAATAATTGTTTTTAGATTATCGTCAATTTTAGTCTTCAGTTTCGAGAAATCTGGATGGGCTTCCTTAGCTAATTTTACAATCTGGTCGGATTCTTGTCTTAATTTTTCGAAGCGCTGCTTTAACTTCTCAGTAATGTCCTTTGTGTCCTTTTTCAGTTCCGCTTCAACAATCAGCTGTATCAAACAATATTAATATATTATTAAAACGTATTCGTATGCGTAAATATACTTGTTCTTACCAAGAAGGATTTGACATCATCATCATTAGACTTGTAAGTGGTTTGAAGGAAGTTTGCAGCATCTAGAGCAACTCGTCCATTAAAAAGAGGTTTGCCACGACCAGAAATATCGAATTTAAGCTCCTTTCCCAATTTTATTTCTGTATTCGCATCAATCAGATCCTGGCGCTTCAGTGAAACTCTAGCAAACGTTGGCTGTAGCTCACTTACAATTTCAATTGGTACTTTATCAAAAACTTTAAGCTTAGAGTTGAAATTGGCCGAACGTTTTTGACTGTTAAAGTTTCCAACGATTCGAAGAATCTGTTCGTTTGATGCGTCTAAAGATATCTCCAGTTTTTCTTTATTGGCAAATACATATGCTCCCGCCTTTACATCACCGCCGTTGCCGCTGTGAAGGTCAACTCCAAAACTGAACTCTTGGACTTCCGTGTTGACGGCTGTGTGACCGTTTATTTCATACTGGAACTTCAGTCCACTGGACTTAACCTGTTGATTGGCTGTAATGTTGAAACCTTGTTGTGCTCGAGTATTTTTTATGGCGCTGGATGCAATGATCTTTTGTTCTGAAAGCCGGAAGATGTCAAATACAAGTTCGGCATTCGCGATTTGATGCTCGCGATTGGCATCAACGTATCCAGAAATACTGAGTGGACGAATAGTGGGATGTTCAACTTTAAGCTGACCCTTGGTATTAAGGGCGACGTGCTCCACCCCCGATACGTCTAAAATAGCTGAAACGCGAACAACATCGTCGGGGCGTTGCAGCTTATCGATGTAGAAAGCAGCTGATTGTTCGTAATGACCAAAAATGCTACCCTCAGGTTTCTTTTGCGAGGTTTCGAACAATATCTGGCGCTTGGGAAGTGATAGCTTGATGGTGGACGATGTGGGCTGGACGTTTGCGGTGAGTTGGTACTTCAGATTATTTCCCGAAATAATGAAACCGTCTAGATGATATTGGTACTTGAATCCTTGCCGTGTGTTCTGCGACTTTAATTCAAACTCATATGGGTAGCCCAACTCACGTAAATCCACCAGAATGAGAGTGGAGTGTTGTACAGAATCCAGTTGTTGCTCGTCTATATTTACAATAGACTGAAGTTGTACATTTGTGCACTGTTTTTTTTCCTCGCATACAGAGAACTTTGTGTTAAATTCTTTGTTGGTTATCTTCAACGTAGACACGCCATTTTTGGTTCCAAAATTCCCATTGAATGTGTAAGAAAAGCCAATCTCCTTATCAGTGCTTAAGTCAAAGTGCTGACGGGTCAGTTTGAAATTTCCCGAATGTGATTTTCCTTGATACTGAACCTGGCCTTGACCCTCAATGAAGGCCTTGCTCTGTTCCTTTTTAAGCGCATAGGTGGCTGTGCCCAAGAATATCAGTCCTTGTATATTCTTCAGTTGTGCTTTAATGCTTTTGCCTTGGGCTCGAACATCCAATTCGTAGCCGTCAAGTTTTAATTTCTTAGAGCTCCAGCTCCCAACAATATAGAAGTCGTCGACGCTAACGTACGAAGCTTCGCTGCTCAATTTAAAGTCTAGGTCGGCTAGGTTTTCTATTTCCAGGTTCACTTTGCCCTTTCGCTCACCCAAAACTTCCACAATGCTTGTTAGAATAATCGGCTGCCCATTCGACAAGTCAACACGAACATCAACTCCTTTCTTGTGTGCCGACCGATACAATTTCGTGTCTAATCCATAGGATTTACCCGCTTGCTTGGCTTGCACAGCGACAACGTAGGAATCCTCTACAGACTTCTGACTACGAATGTTTATTTCGATGTTCTTGGCCGCTTCGTAGCTCGAATCTAATGTATAAACCAGCGTTGCTGTCTCAGAGCCGAAGGCAAGAGTAGCATCGGTTTTTAAGTACTTGTCTCCATATAGTGCATTGAATCCGTACTTTTGATTGCCGCTAGCGTCGCCATCCTTCAAGCTGCCAGATTGTTCGCGATGGTAGTTACCATTGAATTTTAGGGGAGAGGCCATGTTGGAGCTTTGTGTTTCGAAGGCGTAACTTCCCTCTTGTGGGGTGCCCTTCCAGACGGTGTTGACACGAGCGAATTGTCCATCACCTGTCTTCGCATCTGTGAAAAACTCAACACTGAAGGCACCATTGGTGGTACCTGGCTTTAACAGCTTTCCATGGCTGTTAATAGTCAATGACTTGAGGCTGGATTTTGGGACTTGAATGCTAGCCTGGAATTCATATGTAGCTGGTAAATTGTTCTGTGCACAATGATAATTTCCGTTCAGATTCGCCGACAGAAGCTCGCCATATTTTCCATTAATGCGACCAGTAGCTTGTTGAGTACTGTACTCATCCGCAACAAAAGAGATCTCAATGGGTTGGCTGAGTGGGTTACCATGTGCAGAAATATTTATGTCGAGGCTCTTGCCATCGCCTTTTGGTTGTTGCTTGATCTTATAACTTAACTCCGACTTTTCTCCATTCAATGATGTGTAAACAATTTGGCTATTAGCTGAAAATTCTTTAGTCCGGATGTTCAGGCGATCCAGCTTTCCCTTTAGTGTCACCGACCGTTTACTATTGTTGCCAGACGGCTGGTCATTAATCTGTGCGTCCATACTGCCTTGGGTTATTCCTGTCTTGACGTTGGCTGTCACCTTGCGATGGATGCTACCGTCGACTACTCGACCATCGGGAGTAGTCAAGGCAAAGCTACCCTGAACTTCACCATTTGCTCGCCAGTCACCCTTCACATTACCATTTGCCTCAAATGAGAGTTTCTTGTCGATCACTTCCGCAGTATTTTTAGTGGAGAACTTGAGCTTATCCAGGTTATTTTCCGATTTTAAGTGTATTTTCTTGTCTCCATCGAGTGTGAAGCTTGCGTCGATATCGTACTTAGGAGCTTGAATATGGAACTTGGACTCTAGCTCCAGCTTGTGCTTGGGTTCAATCTTTTGGTTCTCAATAGTGGCTGTTAGCTCCCCCTTACCATTTTTGGCTATCTTAAACTCGCTTTTGGCGGTCAAGAGATTCTTTACAATCAGGTTGACCTTAGCCGCAGATACCTTGTCCTGAGGATGCTGAGACTCAGTGGTCAATTTGAGAAGCTCTGCGGCTTCTCGGCTAACCCGGAACTCGCTGTTGGTTTTGTCTGGCGTTCCAATTACCTTGAGCGTCCATTGAGTGGGTTTGTCCTTTCCACTGAATTGAACGTTGCCTTGAAGATCAATGCGAACGTCTTGGGGCGTGTAGCGTTGGCCTAGTTCACCCTTCGCGGTCAGAGAAGTACCCCAACTAGAAGTGACAACATTGTCTACAACATAATTGTTTCCGTTCAGTTCGCACTTCGACACAAGATCAACGGAGTGCTTGTTCAGCTTTCCATTTACCTCGAGGGCGTAATCGTTTACTGATCGCTGGTTGCTTTGATATTTGACGGTCACCGATCCTACCTTTTGGTCACCAGAGACTACAGCAGCGAAATCAAATTTATTTACGTCAAAAGTGGACTTTACGCTTACTGAACTCACTGGCTTCTTCTTGTGCTGAACCGATAGATTCTGTGAAAATGTACCAGTACGTACGGAATTTGAGTTGTCTACTTTTTCGAACTCAAAACCGGTTTCACTGTCGATGCTCCATGCTGCAGCTTTGCCAGTTACTGTAAGGGCATAGGCCTGATCCTTTACTGTCAATTGTGCGGAGCTTCCATATACATTTTCCGGAGAGCTTTCATCGTTTACGAAGAGTCCTGCAGCGTACAAACCATTTTCCAGCTTGAAATTACTCTTTACTAGGTAGGACTGCTGCCCCGAAGCGATGTGAAGTTCGCCAATTACTGAACTTGGGCCGACATCAGTCCAGCCGTTTAGAGTGATACGTTCATTATTGGAATTTGATACTTGAAAGTTTTCAAAGTTATACCGAGCCTGCTTGTCATTGATTTTCTGAACGACGATTTTTCCGTCTGCGCGGTATCCGTTAATGCTATTCGTGATGCCATTCTTGTCTTGTATTTCAATCAAAGGCTTGTATTCGTTTCCGTTTTTCCTGAACCCGATTTTGCTTTTTTTTATATCCTTATCCTGCTCATACTGTCCGTAGACCACCAATTCGCTATTGTCATTGGTTATTCCAGTTTCTACGCCAAAGTGGTATTGAGAATTATCAAAAGATAGCCGCCCATATATGCGTGGCTTTGATCCAAGCTCAAAGGATGCGCTGGTATCGTGGGAAACTTTGGAGCCGGGAGTGCTGTAGTCCAGTTTCCACTGCTGGCTGCCGGAGGGCTGCACTGAGTGTACACCCTTAAAATTAAATTTCCGCTCTGTTGTTAAATAGATTGCGAAGCTAAATGGACGAGATAAATAGAATTGGTCTATAAGGGTCTGACCCTTTCCGGAACCACTGCCAGATCCAGCTTGAATTTCGCTGAGACTAGTGGAGCTTTCGATGCACACGTTCAAGCCAACGACTTCCAATTGATTAAAGCATATCTCGCTGGGCTGTGAATTCTTATTTTTTTTGGTAGTCTTCAGTGCAACTGACTTTTGCTTGTCTTGTTCTGCTACAAAGAATTCACTGTTAATTTTGATATCAATTAGTTCTAGTTTCTCTCTTGGCAGTTCAACGTCAACATTAAATCCCTCGCCGTCATTAATAAGCGATACTGTAACATCATTTCCAGTAGCCGAGTGGGCTGTAGATACAACGCGAAGTCCAGTGGACAGCACTTGTGCATTGAACCCTATTTGTACATTAACATTAACATCAATACTGGGTACAAACTTTAGACGGTACTTGGCTCTCTGCCAGTTTTGCTCCAAAATTGCGTTTACGTCAATATTGACGGCGAAGTCGATTTTGTTGGCAGCGAATCCCTGAGCTGTGAGTTCAAGAGGCACGCCTACGCCGGTTGGGTACGAAAACTCTGTGTCGAGGAATAAATGGTGACTAGCAAATTGCTTTTCAAAGGAAGACAAATCATTCTTGGCTTTATCAAACGCCTCAGAGAAATGCTTAATGATATCGTCCATTGTACTTGGCATGTTGTCGCCTAAACTCAGGAACGCCAGCTCCGATCCGAATAGTTTTAGCGATAAATCTAAATTAAGATCCTGCTTATTTTTACTGCCATACGTTTTATATTTTTTCGAAGTTTTAGCAGCATCATCAACAATTGAACGCCTGGCTCGTCCCCCAGCTCCAGATCCAGCTCCGGTAACTTCAATAAGCTTTACAATTTCATCAAAGTCTTTGTTAAGCAAACCCTTGGGTCCTAAATAGTATTCCAAAATGTTTTCTAAGTTTTCTTGGCGTACGCTCGCCTCGAAGACATTGAAACTGGTTCCAAAGATTTCTGTGGTCACATTAATGCGGGATGAGCGAGGGAGAAATCCATGCTGGGAATATATTAGCTTGTAGTCTGAACTAGCGCTTAAGCCTAGTGTATCCATTTTGTAGGAAACCTCATTGTTAAAACTGTATCGCCTGTAGTTTCTCGGATATTTCTTAGTCACTCTAATGTTTGCCAAATGGTATCTTTGCTGCTCCCGCGTGGTGTCTGTGGAGTCTCGAATGGCCTTTAAACTGGATGAAATAAAACCACCGACTTGATAAACATTTTCGGAGTTCACAACTTGCGATATTTCGTTAGCCACATCAGCATTAGGGCACGAAATTGCTGACAAGTAGGCTTCAATTCGCAGCTCTGAATCTTCATTATGGTCTTTTAGCAGCTCCAAAGATTTATTTTGCAGCGTTGGGTCGCAGGTAACAGCTGAAAAGGCTTGCAAAGCTGCAACACGAATACGATTCGATCGCCCTCTCGAGGCGCACTCACTTAGTGCGGCTGCAGTGTTGCCAGCCAGTGTTTGCGCATTACCAATTCCTTTCAAGATGTATACAATGCGTTCCTCTTCCTTCTTGGTATTTGGCTTGCACTGCTTAAGACTATCTGTAAATTTTTTGGATATAAGGTCGATTTCTCCCGCCTGGCATCCGTGTTGGGCACAATACTTGGCCACCAAACTACCAACAGATAAGTACAACTCCTTATGTGCACTGGGTGACAGTTGAGAAGCAGCTTGATTAAGCGTATTCTTGTCAACAGACTCCACCAAGTTTAGTGATAGGATAGCTATAACTTGCTCCTTTTCACCCAATTTTGAGAGCTGTTTAAGAATCGCAACAGCTGACTCGGCGGTATTGGTGCGGAACAGTCCATCTAGGTAAACCTTGCGAGCCAATTCCTTATTTGGGTGGGGAAATGCAGCAAGCTCCAGCAGGGTGTCACTGTCCGACTGACGGAGCAATCTAATAAACTCAACAAACTTTTTGGCACTGTCCTTTTTCACATATTCGGTGGTTGAGTCCACAAGATCCGATAGTATGGCTTTTAGTGAATTTATGTTCTTGGATGTGTATGTTTCCGGCTTCTGGAATAGTAAGCTTCTGGCAGTGGCTCCAGTCGCTGGTGCATTACCCGTTGTACCGGCAGGATTTTTCAGTTTAAGGCTGGTGATAGCCTTGGCACTGATCTCAGAGTTTCCTCTGGCAGAACCAATAAATTTATATGTCTCCACTAGTTGTACATTTTCAATAACGCCTCCTGCAATCTTCAATTCCTTAATGTAATTGGCATCCAAAAGCAAGCTGGAAGTGATGCCGGCTTTCTCATTGACAACTCCCGAGACCAGTCCGCTGTTTATCTGCTCACGGTAGGCGCAGCTGTTCAGATCGCGTACCTTTGTGATAACTTCTGAATTACCGGCTTTAGAAGATGATGTATGAGTTTGGCACTGGCCAAATACATCAATTTCACGATCCGAATTGGTTCCCGATTGCAGTAGGGAAATAATGGCTCGCTTAATGTTCAGAGAGTAAGCTGCATCATTGGAGTCTGAACAAATTTCCGGTTCCAGCTGGCCACTAACGAGGGTGAAGTGGACTGGCTTTTGAATGCTGCTCAGAATCTTTTTTTCCACGGACTCCTTGGTGTTGGTAACTTTCACAGAGCCCACCTGCAGCGTGTACCCACAGTTTCCCTCCGCGAATATCTTCGCCGACCCTGTCACCTTAAGGCTGGTGTCATCGGCTTCACTAACGGCACCAGAACTTAATCCAATCGTTAAAATGCTGTCGAAGGTATATTCATAGTAATTGCCAGGTGTATAGTTCAACAGGCCATTGTCAGCTATAAAAAATGATCACGAAATTATATTTAATATATATTTAAGGCAATTATAAAGAAAAGTGCTTACATTTTGGGCATCCTTTTTTGCAACTGTTACCTGTAATTTTAAGCATAGATGAGTTTTAAAATTTCGTCATCAAATCTTTAAATGATAATTTGCACTGCCTACTGTATATAACCTTTGTACACCGCTTATGCACGGCAGCAGCCGTTCTCGTTTCTGCAGTTTCAGTATATTAGATGTTTCTCTCGCGCTCTATCTCTCGTTCGAGCTCGACTTAGCTGCAGCCCCGAGTTGCTCTCGCTCTCTTCAAGAAATATACTTACACAAATTACAATTTGTTCAGAAAACAATTTTTCAAACAAAAAGGAATAAAAACAAAATCTATCATACAATTTTTCGTTCTACAGAATGACACAAAGTGCAATAGAACAAGCACACATTTTTGGCCCAAATTTAAGATTTTTTTGATAACTTTTAAAATTTTTGAGGAACCTGTTCATGGAAAAGGTACATTTTTTGTTGTATAAAAACCATGCATGAATTTGGTGCAGGCGCAACGCCTGAGATAGCCCCTTTTATACACAAATTTTTTTCTACAAATTTATAGTTTAGATACCTTAAACGACGCCTAATTACAACAATGAAATAGTAGTGACGCAGGTCACTACTCTCAAAACTCTTTTTGAGACATTTCTAGTCTTTTAAATTGAACATGTGATACCTTTACGGAAAGCCTGGAATGTAAGCTTTAGAAACTCGAAGAAATCACGTTGCGTTTGCATTCTATCTTCTTTTTTTTATGCTAAACTAATTTGTATGCACTCTCACTATTGTATTTAACTCAATTAACCATATGAAGTAGACTGAAAATCGATTTTGTATACAAAAACTTCTCTTTTTGAGGATGGTCGGCGATGGTCAAAGGCAAGACCTTCAAAGGCAAGACCTGCCTTCAACATCGTCAAACATTATGAAACAAATTTTACTACGCTCTTACAGTGATGTGACAGTTCGTAGACGGTTGATTAAATATTATTTTAATGCAAGAAGTCTCAGAAAGCTCCGCGTTTGGGTCTGAGAGTACATGCACGACTTTAGTTTGGAAAAATTCATGTGGAATGGCCTGTGTTACAGTGACAAAAATGCTTTTGACTGATGATAGTAAAGTTGTGTTATATGGACTCAATAGACTCAAAAGAATATGTTTGGCAATCACAGAAATACGATAACTACCCAAAATCGTAAAAACAATTGAATTGGGCAAGCTATGCTGAGCCTTATGGGGCCTAGCTCATTTGAGCTAATACTTACTAGCCTGGCGTTTGAATATGGTATGGTATTGAGCGAAACTGTGTATGTAGGCATACTTTAGAATACATTCCATTCATATTACAGTTGAAAAATTTCTGTTAAAGGATCTTTTAACCTGATAATGACTTGAAACCCCCGAAAAGCACGCTAGGAATTGATTTTTATCGGAAAAGATCGACGTTTTGCTATGGCCAACTGTCCAACTAGATATTAATCTCATCGAAATCTTATGCTGGAATACCAAATACATTGTTGCAACTGCAAATCCGTCAACCATAGCAAAATTTTAGCAAGGGGTTCAAGGATTATTGGCTCAAATCCTATTAAAGCGTTAACAAGAGATTAATGACCCATTCGCAATGAAAACCAAATTGATTAAAAACTAAATATTAAAGCTCAAGAAACATGAAGAACATGAAATATATGTTTTTATTTAAGTTTCCTTGTTTTTTTTCTATTTTCTAAAAAACACTACTATTTCACTGAACATCATATTTCATGGGTATTCGGCTTATGTCAAACCAGAAGACGGAATTCAAATGTATGGATATTTCTTCGGTTTTCTAATGCTAACAGTTCAGTCTATTTAAAAATGTATAATTTTTTCAATTTGGATAAATGAAAGTGTCTCAAAAAGAGTTTTGAAAGTGATGGTGCGGCACTACTTTTTTAATGACCTCAGCTGTATGTATACACAAAATATATATATAACGAGAAGGCACGTGTGAGTCGCTTCTGGGGACGCGACTCTACTTATACCCGTACTCAGTCAGTATTTACATTTTGGAGCATGATTTTTTAGAATTTTAGAATTAAAAAAAACAATTTTACATTTTACATTTTTTTGCTACATCTGTTATCTACATCTACATGTACAATGTATATTTTACATCTAACATGTAGATTATAGATGTACCATTTAGATTCTACATCTAATCTAATTCATGTTCAGCAATCTGGTAGATATGGGCATTCTCTACGATACTGCGTTTTTAGTTTTATCGTATCTTTCAAATTGTGCCTGCCTGTAAAATTTTTTTTTATAATTCGAAAATTCTAAAAAATCATGCTCCAAAATGTAAACACTGACTGAGTACGGGTATAAGTAGAGTCACGTCCCCAGAAGCGACTCACACGTTCCTTCTCGTTTTATATGCAATGACGAGCTCTACAGAAAAGACGGCGAGACAAAGCAGAATGTATCTTCTGAGCATAAGATATACGCCTAGCGACCAATAGAATAAAGAAAGTACAAAATCCTTAGTTATGAGCGGATTGGTGAGACGGAAAGTGAGACAGAGATAAATGCGCAGAATTAATTATTGATATGTAGGTACATACATTGTATATATATATATATCATTTATTATATATAGTTATTTATACTATCAAGTTATACTATCATGTTGAACATGCCATCATCAGGTTACATAATCAGAATTAACAAGCTAGCTAACACTATTAATCATTGGATTGGAATAAAAATAAATAAGCATAAGAATCTTCCGCAGGGTATTTGTTAAAATGCTTAGGCTTCGTTTTTTGCGCCGTATCGTTCCAATGTCAGTCAAAAATAGGCTACAGTGATCTGATTCAAATCAAGTCTGTCTGAGATTCATAAATCTAATTAAAACGAGAAGGAACGTGTGAGTCGCTTCTTGGGACGCGACTCTACTTATACCCGTACTCAGATTATAAATTCTCTACGAAATTGCGTTTTTAGTTTTATCGTATCTTGTGCCTGCCACAGATTTTCGCCCTTTGTTTGGGCGGGGCGAAATTATGAAATACACTTGTAGCAGTGTGATATCACATGAGTCTGGAAACCAAATCTGGTTTCTCTAGCTCTTATAGTCTCGGAGATCTAGGCGCTCATCAAGACGGACGAGCGGACGGACAGACGGACATGGCTATATAGACTCGGCTATTTATGCTGATCAAGAATAAACATAATTTATGGGGTCGGAAATGTACAATTACTATTCCCACAAAGGCTGACAGCGGCGGTCCTGATTATCATCAAAAATACATATCTATATAGAAACATACGTTTTTATACGCGTGGATCATCTATGTATGTATCATATATTGTATATTTTGGTCATTCAGACAGGGATTCTCGAGGTTACTTACCATCTGTTGCTGCTACCGCTAATAACAGAGCTAGAAGGACTGCAATACAACGCCAAACATATGTTTTCCTGGCCATCGTGCGGAACCCCATACGGTTTTCCTAGAGGAAGTGGAAATTTCTGTGAGCACAATTTACATAGGAATGCGGGACGAAACTAATAAAAATTCTAAACTTTTTGTAACTGTCTTTTTATTAAGATCACAATACGGGAATATCTTAATCAGCTCGAGCTGACAATCTCTCTTCAATACCTTAGCACCAATTAAACTTGCACTTTTATTTTTAAATTGATAAACACATGTACACACGACCCCGTAATGAACTCGATACGGATCCGCTGGCGACTGACTTCGAATTAAGCCGGATTTCTCGAAAACACTCACTTTAAATACCTCACTAAATCGAGAGCTCACACATCCGGAGAAATATGTACATAATGCACGTACGCTCACATGCGTAGGCTAAATGAATAGCATGTACATATTTATGTACATTCGTACATACAGAGAAAGGAAAGATGAGCACCGTTGGTGTGCGCTCTGTGTGGGTAATCTCTGTGGGTAATTCTCCCCTCCCTTCCATAACAGTCTCATGCGGCTGCGAATGGCCATATATGTAGCTCTCATGCACAGAAAAATTACTTTATCACCAGCAAAGGGCGCTCAGGGCTGAAAACGAGTACTTTCTATTATCTCATAATAGTCGGACTTCGACATATTCGACCCCAGCTCAGTACCTTTACATTTGTTCTATCTTCTAAAAGATAATAGATAAGGCTGTATAATTTTACTTTTTCCATCTAATAATGATGAAATAATATTATTGTTTTATAAAAACCGATTAGTGATATGTATTTTTAAATCATCTCATTCATATTGTAGATGTATAGTATGTAGATTCTTTACTAGGAACAGTATTGTAATAATTAAATAAAATATATACTTTTATATATTCATATTCATATACATTGTATATACATATTTAAATATTATTTTCATGCATTATAATACATAGGTTTTATAATTATTCACAATTTGTGTGTAAAGAATGTCTAAAATGCAGTAAGAACATTTTGTTTATAGCCGTTAGACACCTTTTTTTCGCACCGGTAAAAATGTTTGTCTGGGTTTTACTTTCTAACTTTTTATTTTATATGGAAAATGAATATAAACAAACTTTGAAAGTTATATAGCTTAAAATATATGTATATGTACCAGGTGTATACTATGTACTAATATATATGCATAAATACCTAATTTTCAGCATGTGTGTTGGAAAAGTTCTCTTATCTAGTGTATGTGCATATGCTTGGATTGAGATCGCTTTTATGTGATGAATGTATGTACATAAATATGTACATGAATTGCAGTTATTGCCTGATAAGAAACTTTAATCTTTAATTAAAAGTTGCTTGAAAGCAAAATGCTGCTCGATAAGCCCGCAAAATGACCGACTGTTTGTACCTGACAGAAAAAATTACAGTTCGGAAAAATGTTACTTCTGGAATGGTGTATTTTGTATATTTCTATTTCACCTACAATATCTTTCTTTTATAATAATATGTTAATGAACCTTCTACCTGGTGCATTACCACATTTTGAAAGCGTCGTAAGGCAAATACTCGAACGTACAAACACCTGAATATTTTTCAGCCAAAAATAAAGCGAACAAAAATGGTTGTTTTTTGCGCTGTATGTAACAAAATGTTTTATTCTGTAAATGTATTTGGTAAATCAATTGAAATAAAAGTTGTTAGTTTAAAATTATTTTGTTGCATGTTGGTGTTATAATGAGCTGTGTATTTTTAGTTGGTCCAATTCCAAGTCTATCACCTTTTTTTAGGAAGCTAAGCTAAGATAGTCTGTAATTGTAAATAATGTTTATTTATTTACTTAAATATTAAATTTTGTTGCTGTCTTTACACGACTTCACTATCGCCTCGCCTCATTTCCCCCAAATAAAGGACGAAAATCTGTGGCATCCACAATTTTGAAGATACGAGAAAAACCAAAAACATTGATTTAAGCTTCTCTTTCGATATTTTTAGCCTTCGTTTGAAATAACACATTATATCAGAAATATATTAATTTCTGTCTTTGTTCTGAGATGAATTCTATTTGTAACGTAAGTTTTTTTCATCAATAATTATTGATTATAATCAAATATGTATTTTGATATTATATTGATTTTTAAACTCACAACAGATAAAAATGAACAAGGCTTAAAAAAATAAAAATTCGAAGTAAAAATCTACTGCAATTTTTTTTGCGACTTCCCACGGGAAAGTTTGTATTACATGGATTGTATGTGGGTACCCATACCAAAATGATTCAAAGGAAGCATATTTTATCCCTTGAATGCATAGTCAAATGTACTTCAGACTTTGTATCTGCATTTAATCGCTCAGAATCGAAAATCACCATCGAAGAGCTTACTGATTATGTAAATAACTTTTGAACACACTTGCGATGTTTAATAGCCCGAAAAGTGTCCATACGTTTGTCAGCACATCAAATTCATGTTATTAATGGATTGATCACAAGTTGAATACTTCAAAATTGTGTAATTGTGGTATAGTTTTCACTTTAGAAATTATTTTTCAAGAACGAAGATTGCACATGTAACGTAACAGTACAGACATTTTTGCTTGTGAAAAAAGAAAAATTTTGTTTGGCATTAATGAAATTTACTTTATTACTTGCATCCCAGAGATACAAAACATGTATAAAATTATGTACTACTTGTTAAAAATAGTCAACTAGAAAGTGTTGCGCATTTTTAAAACCTACTTCCAAAAATGTTTAACGTAACAGTCCATTTGAGACGTTCATAACTCTTAAATAACAATGCGTGCAGAAAAATGTAAATGGACAGAAAATCTTAAAACAGATTTAAAATTTTGATTGCAAATATAATAAATATTAAAAATACACATTTTCATTTGTTTCTGGGACAATTTACGTTAAAATATGCGTGCGGATGTGACTCAACAATCCCCGATTTTGACCTTATACTGACTGAGTACTGGTATAAAAGTAGAGCCGCGGCCACTGCGACTCACAACGTTCCCTCCTGTTTAATCTGGATATTATTATTTTTGTATGAACAATATCGAAATATCCCATACAAAATGTAAACAGAATCAGGTATATGTTATTTTATCTCTCTTTGGAGCAAGAAACGAGCGAATCCAGCAAAATAACGGAAATATGCGTGTGAGCATGTCGCAATTACGACTATCTCCATCCCAATCAATCAATCCCAATCCCAAATCAACAATGACAATTGGAACGGAGACAAGCGCGCTGGTAGATAACTGACACTCTCCGAGAACAACTCATTCGAATTAATCGAACATTTAAGTCCGACCCAGATATTGAATATTCTGCACCTCCGAAAGTGCTGATTGTTGCTATGGACACATAGTGAATCACATAGTCCATATTGTCTTGCGTTCAAATACCAATATGAGTCAGATAGAATGTGTTGTGCATCATAAAAAGTTCAAACAAATTTATAACGCACATTTTAATCCTGCTTCTAAATGACAACCTTCGGAACAACAGAATTAGTTGACAATATTTCGACAAATGATTTGCCGGGTCAGGTAGTGGCAAAGTAGGCAAGCGAGTGCCCCTAGTATATACATATATTATTTATATAGTGGTCCGACTATGGCGCTTGCTCATACACGTTCTCATTTGATATACTACGTGCAGAAAAAGTAAAGGCCTTCGCACTGTTGCAAATAGCTTAAACTGAACGAATGAGAGACGAGAATAGTTTCCATATAAACGACGAAAATGTCCTTTTGTGTATAGCAACAACTAGTCAAAACCGTACCCTGAAGGCTACTTCAATTGATAAAAACATTAACACTTTAAATGACTTTAAGATATTTTTTTGCGGCTGATTGCGAGTTTCCAAAGTTAAGAAAAAATCTGGGTATTGGTTTATATTAATTTAAGTGTATATGTTGTTTAATAGTATTTGTTGTCAATATTCTATTAAGACTCCAATGAGCTATAGATATCAGCAAGATTAAACTTCTCAGTGCGAAGAGAGCGTTTTCACTTAACTCAGTAAATTCTTTGAATATAAATTTGCATGCATTTTTATTAGGTATTATATCTGTTGCTAATTTAGGCACTTTTGTAATTTCGAGTAAGATATTAAATATATATACATAATATATTGTCATCATTATTCTAACTTACAATACAATTCAATTGAGTCTAATTTATTTGAATAACAATAAGTTTCTTCAGATTTAAGAATATATTGTAGGAGCACACATAGTTTTATTAATTGCCATAAAATTCGGCAGAAAGCTCCTAAATTTACCGGACGGAAAATCGAAGTAATTAAAGGCAAATCTCGTTGTAAAGCTATGTACAAGAAGATGTAATACATTAAACGTTTGTAAATAAGAGTATTTTATTAGAACTTACGTTATGGGCACCCACATTCATCGACGACCATTTTTGGTAAATCACGTTTGATAATACCATCATCTCCATAATATATTAAAGACATGCTGGAGAACTTAACTGGGGCGCAACATGGTCGCATGCCATTTAGTAGTCCCATTTTTCGATACTCTTCTATAAAATGGGCATGAAATGTTTGAAAGGTATCGGGTGTCCTAAACGGTCCCGTACAATCACCTCTGCAATAATTTGCAAAGTATCCTCTAGGCGCAATGATCCAGTCATCCCAGCCCAGTGCTTTAAAGGATACATAGAATGACTCTTTGCAACATTGCCCACTTAAAGCACCCCCACAATCCACGGCGCGTCTCCTTACACGACGGTTCCTTGTTGATTCAGTATGAAGCACGAGAAATGGTCGATTTGGATTGGGATTTAAATGGGCTGAATTATCCATTTTTGAGTTAGAACTTGGCATCGAAATTCGGAATAATTGAAGTGAGTAACGGCGACCGCAGCCGGTACAGTCAATCAAAAGTCGTAAATTTTCTTCACTGTTTTGGCTATACCATTTACGGATTGTCTCAGTAAGATCGAATTTCTGCCATCCCAGGTGCTTGGTGTCTACATTAAAAGATGCACGGAACAGGAACGACTGGTCGATTCCCTAAAATAGGTAAGTGTTGTGTTGCATCTGAGATAGGTATATTTATAGGATAGTGTATGTTTCACTTACCTTCTCAGTAATATTTATTCCTGCTGTCAGTTGAAACACCCAGATTTTGATTCTATGGTGTGAGCTTGCTTGCCACTTCCGTTTAGCGTTTGCCAAATGTTCAACCTGAAAATCCTCCTCAGGTTTTGCATCCCAGTAACTAGGTGGCTTATCGATGCGTATGTGTATCTGAGCGCTGCGTATGTAAAGTTTTTGGCTGGGAACACGCTCTTTTTGTGGAGCAAATTCCAATATTCGATATTGTCTATATTGCGTTCCTATAGGACACAAATATAAGTATAATTTGAAAAGATTAACTTATATCACATTAAACACTGCAAATGTTAAAATTTCGATTCGTAGGCGCTGTGCAAAGTGTACCGTTCAATATGAGTTCCGTACAATGCCAGCCGCGCGCGGCCGCGTTGAGATCGGGTGGTTCATTAAAATATGTGTATAATTCTTGTAGTACCAGTGCATACTGATTGCTTTTGATCACCCAAACATACCAAATGTGTATACACTACATACTCGAAAATTGTATGTATTTAGAGTTTTGAATTTAGCATTCTGTGCAGTCAGCCTCTGCATTATTAACCGTCTTAATTGTCTGATGGGATGGGATGGGATGGGTTGGTGTTCCTTTCACTTCTTAGAACAATTGTGAAAGTACTTCACACATCATACAACATATACTGCCTCTGTCTGCAATAACTAAGTACTTAGACGACGTATGTAAGTGTTTTAAGGGTTGTCACGGTGTTAGTCCAGACGCAGACGTTCTTACATAAGAGGCCACAACCTGACATTTGATATTACATTTAAATGAGCATGGGGACATAGTATACATAAATACATTCGTATGTATTTCCCATACGTACATATGGACATATGTATGTATATGCTAGTATGTTCCTGCATAATGTTGGCGACGCTTATATGGTCTATGGATTGGTTACCTAGAGTATTAAGATGCGGTCTATAGGGCTAACGAGCAATATAATGAATAAATAATAAATGAAGCAAACACACTGAGTGCCTTTAAAATGAGATGACAAGACCATTACTTGCATTTGAAACGAATGGTAGACACAGCTGCGAATGGTTTTACCAATTGTCAATTTTCTATATAATATATGGGGGTGAGCTTTCGGGGGAGAGAAAGTGACTCGTTCCTTTCGGATACATGCCGGATAGCACTTGTCCGTCAACTTACCTTCTTCAGCAAACGTAATTATTTCCTGAGTGTTCCCAAAGAAGTCTTCACGATCAAAGTTTTCCTGGTCTGACATGACCGAGTCATCGTTCCGCTTAGGTTTTTCATCCTCGTTATTACTGCTGAAAAAGTCGATGTTTATTGGATTCTGTCCGTTTCTGTTGCTGCTTCCGTGGAGGGAGTCGTACTGGATTTTATCATGGACCTGAACACTGTAATCGTTAAAATAAACATGATCATTTTGCTTGATCCCGCCGTTTATGCCAATATTGGCCCTACTATCACTACTACGATTTATATCTATCAGATATGTAGATTTTCTGAACTCATTCGAATTGCCTTTTCTGTCACTGATGCCATTGCTAATCCTGCTGTCACTGCGATGACCATTTCTCTGCTGTTTAGTGGCAGTGGTAGTGGTATCGACATTTTTGGGTTGGTGTGTAGCCGTAGACCCGCTGCGAGTGTTCATTTTAAATTGGCGTATATCTGGCCAATTCTTAAAGGTTATACTTTTCACTTCCTCTTCGTGATTCTTTTGCCTTGCTCGGATCGCTGTTCGATCTCTCATGAATTTCTCATATATATGGCTTCTACTGATGTTAAATGTATATGAGACCGGAGAGCGATATCGATCCTGATGGGGACCTGGATCACTAGTAGCAAAAACCGTCCCGTCTTGTTCATTGAACCTATGTATTTCGGATGGGGACAATTCCCGCAATCGCGAACGCTGATCGAAATCGCTACTGCTGCTGTCAAATGCATCGTTAGAAACCATCCTTCCACCATCCGCCCGATATATTGTTTCCCAAATAAATTGCTTGGGTAAAGGATGAGATACGTTTGGCTTGTGGGTAAGGCCAAGCTTCGTCAAAATTTGCCGTTTTATTGACTCTAAGCGAACACGGTCGCTCGGTGCAATATTGTTATGGGGGCGATTAGTTTTTTTGTAGAAATAATTGTTGTTATTGTACTTGTTGTAGCTGTTGTAGTCTGTGTGTGGATTATCTGTGTAAATGTGATAATTGTAAAGTGTTATGTAAGTTAAAAAAGTTTTGTTGTTGTTGTATGAGTAGTGTATTGTATCGGGTATGACATAAATAATATTTAAAGTCACTATTTCATTAATTAACAAGAGACGAAAACAATCTTTGGCTATATCCATTGCCACTTCGGCTATACGCATGTTACTTTAATGCGTTCGAATCATTTGCAGGTTTGAATATCATCGCCGAAATGGTTGCGAGCTTTTTTCATTTTGACTTTTGGTGCAATATGTTTGTGTGGAAACAAAAGTAGAAGCGGGCAGTTTCATACGTATAGGTATTCTCAGTATCAAGGGATACAAATCGGTTCAATACATTATATATCAGTCCAAGAGCATATCGCTGTAAGACAATTTTATTTTTCTGAAGAAATTTTAGCCAATCGATTGCCTTAGTATGTGAGTTAGTTAGTATGGGGGTAGAAAGATGGCGTGGTCCAAAAGTCTAAATTTTGTTTCTGAAATTATACGTTAGTCTAACGTACATTCGTGAAAAATTCCCAAAGTGCAATTGCCTTAGCCGATAAATAAAATTAGGTGGCTGTATAGAATCATAACCTTTGTGGAAAAGTATTCAAATCTGTGGCCTGGCCTAGAAGCCAGCCATCTGTTTATGCTTTTTACTATATAACTATTCTTAAAATTAAGTGTGAGTATTAGTGTAATAGGTATATAGGTAAATAACAGAGTTGAATGGAGACAAATTATTTAAAGGATTTTAAGAGAGACTTAAATTAGTTGAACTTTTCGGAAACAACGAAATATTTACTGGCAAAACCGTACAACTACAGTGCCTTCTTAAAGATTATTTTGTTCGAATTTTGTATTAAAAATTGTTTGGAATCAAAAGTCAAGTAAATCTACTTCGAATGCTCGTCTGTATGTCTTATTATCTATATGTTTCATTATACTAATAATAAAATATGCATGTACAAGAAATTTCAATAGTTTAAAAATAAACTTTTTTGATTATATCCTTATACTTTTAATTTAATTTCAGTGGTGTCAATGGAAATGTTGTACGTGGGAATACCGGTAAAAGCGCAAGTTAAGAGTCAGAGACTTACCCTTATCGCTGTAGAAATTGGCTTTGCCTTCCTCATGACATATGGTACATCCCTTATGAGTCACAAAATTGGAGACATAGCTACTGCTGCTTCCGATGGCATTGCAGTTAATTAGTTTCACCTCAAACCAGACAAGTCCAATGAGCAGCCAGATGAGATTGGCTCGATTACGTTTAATCTTGGAACAGTGACGTATTGTGCTGCTATTCGCCGATGGCCACGACGATATGATAGCTTTTAATGAGGATACTCGAACATTTCTCGTTGGCGTGCTTCGGAGACGATTCGTTTTTGGTACGGATGCGTTAATCGCTTCTAATGCATCTATGGAAGCGCATGTGTCAGCGCTAAGTCTATAACTAAGTCTTTGTCGGAATATACTTTCCTGCTGCTGCGTTTGGTGGTGCTGTTGTTGCAGCTGTTTGTTGCTATTCGTTCTGTTACCATTATGACTGTGCCTACTACGTCGTCTGCGGCGACGTCGCCTTCTCCGCTGTCGCTTGCGATTGCGACTGTTGCAAAACATTTTGCAAAGATTCTTCGATTTCAGTTGCTGATCATTAGTGATATCGTAAGAGCTATGGCCATACAGAGATTTAAGCTTGGCATCCGTATTGCTGCTGGCAGTGGCGCTGGCTGCAGTAGGAATTGTAACGGGGACCGGAACAGGATTGTTGGTGCAGCTTCCTTTTCCGCAGAGCTCCATTAACATGCAGCTTGATATAAGAGTGGTTATGGTCGTTGTCCAACGAGCCAGCGCTATAATTGTACCCACTACAATGGATACGGCCAAACCAACAGGACCACAAGCTTTTTTGCGCGCTAGTGGCGGTGGAGAGTAGCTGGTCCTCAAGCTGCATTTGTTGCAGCAGTTGTTGATGTTGACGCAGCAGCAGCAGCAGCCCACAACAATGACGCAGCATCCCTGCCGACAACAAAGGCATGGGCAATTGTAGAAGCATCTGTTGCTATTTATTAATCGCCCTGACTGCGAATGCTGGGGCTCAAGGACAAACCTCATTTTGGTTACTAATGGCGCTGTTTCCTTTATAGTTTATAATCATAGGTAGTTTTATGTTCTTGGTAAAGAATTTCCATCGAAAAGAATTTCCATTATTGGTCTGTACAAAATATTAAAGTAAGTAATATTCGAAATATAGCTTCTAATTGCTAAAAAATATGTATATGTACACCGATAGAAAAAAGATTTCACTTAAATTTTAATATTTATTCCATTGATTTTCATCCAAGAGTGGTTGTATTAAAATTGAATATTTTTCACTTAAATTTTGATATTAATATGAAAATATTTAAATTTAATATATTTCATATTTCAATTCAATATATTTCATAATAAAATTTAATATGTTTCACATTTAATGTTAATATGCTTCATATTTAAATTTAATATGTTTAATATTTAAATCTAATATGTTTCATATTTATATTAAGTATATTTCATTTTTAAACTAATTGGTTATTATTGTGCATTCTCGGACTACATTTCAAGTCCTCATGGTGTGAGATTCACACTGTGAATTGGTTAAAGTTTTCAACTAGAAATAATCGCAACATGAGTAGAACTGCATTGGTTGTGATAATGCCCCTGCGCAGAGATAATTTAACTTTGTATTCAAGGCTGCAGCAGCGCGAGTCAGTTGGGAATTCGAGGGACATAAAAAAATAATATAAACATATTTAAAATAAATACAAAAATATATAATTTCATTTAATAAGGAATATTTGAAATAAAAAGTTTTCCTTTTGATTTTAAAGAAAAAAAATTTTGAAATCAAGTCATAATAAAATTCAATTTAAATATGAAACATATTGAACTACAAATTTAATATATGTATTATATTTTGAAGTGTTTTGTATTTAGATTAAATATGACCGTATTAAAAAAGCATTTTTAATACATTTATATTTGAATTAAAGTGAATTCTATTTAATTTTACTATTTTTGTATTTAAAAATCGCATTTTAAATTCAAATATGATTGTTGTTATTTTTACTATGCCAGTGTAAGAATCGATTATGTTATGCATTTGCAGCTGGCAATGTGAGGTGATATGAACATGCGTGGCTGTCCGTTTGATTTTTATTAGTACTAGTACCTTATTGTAAAACCTATACATACATATGTACATACATAAGAATAAATTGTCCGGATCGCTGCAAAAACAGGTTGTTGTAGCAACTTCGTTATTTCTTAAGATGTTGCAGCCAACAGCAAAAATCTTGTTTTTACGTTTTCACAAAACTTTGACAATAGCCAAACTCCCATTATATAATAGTTCCGATTCTTGAAATGCACAGTTTTGCGGTTCTATCAAGTGGATCAATTATAAATTATCCAATAAATGATCAGAGTCACAAGATATGTTAGTCTGTCTGTCCATCAGCTCGTCTATTTTAAAGCTTTGTAGCTCAAAGAATAGTGCCAAAAAAATCTTCTTTCTTGAATTCAATATCAAACTTTTACCTCGTTTTTTTGTTGGAGAAAAGTTTACGATTATAGAATATTTCATCATATTCATATTTAAATTTGATACTTCTACTACCCTATTTCAAATTGAATATATATAATTCGCGGAGCCGACAGTCGCCTTCCATGCCTTAGTTATCCTTTTATTACGTGTATCACATAACGGAAGTTCAAGCAGACAGACCCGCGCTCCCAAACACAGACACAAGGAGCTTCGAGCTTCAGACACATTCGAAAGCTTATGAAACGACACTCAGACAAAAGGATGCGACGAGGTGACGCCAGTGGCGGCTGTATAAGTGCCAGCGGAAAGAGCAAGTAAAAAATACATCGGCATCGACAAGAAATCGTTACGTGGTTATGAAAGTTAATTGCATGTATTTCCTTTAATGAAACCATGAAATACTAATGTTTATTTAATTGTTTAAAACTATCTGTTTTCACCTTTATTGGGGCTTTTGAAAAAGCCATCCGCATTTTCAAAACCTTTCACTGTAAAACAATTATACTGTTAGATTTTCACGCGTATACTACGATCACCTCACACATATTTATATTTATTATTTATTTATTTAATTTTTTGTACCCACTGGGCCGCCTGTGCTTTCTTGAGGCCTCCTTGCACTATAGCAGTTTGGGCTTAACTAAATGACATTGCATACTTTTTGGGGTCTATGGAAACGAGCGTTTCATGACGGCGGGCTTTTGTCAGAGTGACAATTCGAGTATTCGATATATATTAGATACCTATATAATGTGACAATAGCACAATAGTATTTTCTGAAAATACCGAATACCAGACGTCTCGTCTCTAACATGACAAAACACGTCATTACTAGCATCTCAGATAAATGTCAGCAGACAAATAGATAATAGATAATAAATTAGATAATAATTAGGACGTTAGAGCTGTCAAACGATTGATAGTTGAGCTATAGATAGTTTTGAAAAAACAATCGATACTATCGTAATAGTATCGGGCTCAAATAATTATTAAAAAACCATTGAAACCTTTTTTGGAACTTGTCCATTGTAAAAATTAGATGCCACCTGTCGATTTGTTCACAAATGTTTCTTCGTATTTTATAGCAGCCAATCCAAACATATCAAAAGCGCAACGATTGTAGCTCGATATGCTTGTCGCAAAACCGTTGGTAGTAGAGGCTAGCAGTAAAATATCGATACTATCGATAGTGCCCTCGATGGTTTGACACCTCTAACTTACCATCTTCAGGTGGCTCACAATATTAACGCAGAAATGAGTCCGGAGAGCGTTTTGAGTGCTCTCTTTCGACAGGGTCTCTGGGGCCGCAAGCCCACGCAACTCGCACAAGGCACGCCTCACACACACTCGCAACTCAAACAGGTTGTGACTTAGAATCGGGTGCTTTTGATTTCAAAAAGATCAGACTTTTCTAACTGTCTGGCATCACATCTCTGTAAGGTAAGCGCGAAGTTCAAACGTGTACATAATTTATCTATACGGGCTTTTTGTGGACTGATTGTGGTCGGACATGGACCCCACCCCTATGGTTGTTGTAGTCTCATGTTGTTGTACAGCACCTTTATTCAAATGCATTTGGAACCACCGCGGAGCCATTAATTCGGGCCTTGTACTTACGTAATATTGAACATTATTATTGAGCACAGAAGTCACATATTTAATAGTGTATCGAAGTATTGTTGTAGGGCCGACTGCTGCAATATACATATGTGTGCCTGTCCGTTTCTGTGCAAATTTGTATCCCCAATTTTGCACAAAGCTTCAAAGCCTTGATTCAAAAACCATGACTTTTTCAATTTACCACCTCTTAACTGCTATGCTTTTTTCAATAGGTATCTGCAGTATCTTTGACTCCTGTCAAAATTTGAAGAAGCTGCGTCAATTAGTTTGTGTTTGAAAAAGTGAAATTTTTGTCAATTTTAAGGGTAAACGAGAAGGAACTTGTGGGTCGCTTCTTGGGACGCGACTCTACTTATACCAGTATATACATTTTGAAGCTTATAATTTTTAAGAATTTTAAAATAAAAAAAAAATTTACATTGTATATTTTTTTTTATTACATCTGTTATCTACATCTACATCTACTATGTATATTCTACATCTATTCTACATTTTTGTATTCTATATCTACATCTAATCTTCTCCGCTAGAGGGCGCTCGCGAACATAACGTGGCAGAGTGTGCGAGGGCGGGGGAATTCGGATTCGGTCAAAAAAAGAACCGAAAATTAATTTCTTCATTCTGGCTATAATTATGATCCGATCTAATTCAGATTCGGCAATCTGGTAGATATGGTAATTTTCTTCGATACTGCGTTTTTAGTTTTATCCTATCTTTAAAATGGTGCCTGCCACAGATTTTCGTTTTTTGTGGGGGCGGAAGGGGGCGGGGCCAAATTTTGAAATAAACTTGTAGCAGTGTGATATCACATGAGTCTGGAGATAGGGTAGGAGCTAGGTTGCCCTAGCTCTTATAGTCTCTGAGATCTAGGCGCACATCAAGACGGACGGACAGACGGACATGGCTATATCGACTCGGTTATTGATGCTGATCAAGAATATATATACTTTGTGGGGTCGGAAATGTTTCCTTCTCTGCGTTGCGCACATCTACTTTTACCACAAATACAATATATCCCTTAACTCTTTTTGAGTACGGGTAATAAAATTGGTTTACTGAATTACGTTGTAGCCGTACAAGCACAAACGATTCTGAAAGTTTTGCATGCCGCCCAGTAAAGATCTCCGGACCCAAACAATTGTACAAATTCAAGGTACAAATATTGCTAAAAAAAAATAAACTAAAAAAAAACCGATGGCGACCGCGATTTATCAAGAATTCAAGTGCAGAAAGTATTTGTCGGACATGGTTATTCTGTTATGGAATTTTAAAGTTTAAGTTTTGCCCACATAGCATGTAAACATAATCAGGTGTGCTTTTGAATAAAATGTCAAAATTTGCTTTTTTATAGTATGTTAGTACATAAGTTCAATTATAATTCTAACTGTAGTTACTCTTAAATGTTACTATGTATTCTGAATTTTTAAATGTTAATAACTATTAGAATTGTTGTGACTAGCGCCTTAATTTATAAGTATTTATATGCTTGTCACGACAGGATGGTAAATACAAAATAAAAATATGAGTTTTGACATTAAGGCCAAGTTTCGTCGAAGTTGAGAAGTTGCTCGGATTTTAAAATGTCCGATCGGCCAGCACCATATCCCTTAATTTGGCAAATGTTCGATATACAAGCCTATGCCCCTAAAATCGCGAAAATAAATACGATCAGATCTAATGAATTTAAAGAAATGGCTCGACGGGAAGGGATTTGATTCAAACGATGAAGTCATCTCACAATCAAAAGCCTATTTTGAGAATTTCGACAAATCCTATGAGGAAACGTTGTACAAGGGCACAGAGCTCGAAGGAGACAATGGTGAAAATTAAAATGTATTTTTTATCCCAAAACCAGTGTTTTATTATTAAAATCACTAACTGACCACCCCCGTATCTGTCAGACACATACACGCAGACAAAAATGGCATGGTAAAATAAAATGTTTTAAGTCTAGGTGTAAATATTAAAGTTCTTTGGCTACGATACTCTGGAGGCGCTTCTTTTCGACTCTCGGCAGAGCTGTCATAAAATCTCTGCTCAAAAAATCAGCTAATTATGAAGAATTATCAGCCCGTAATTTAACACTGGCTAATAAATGGATTCGGTCAAAAAATGTATATTTCAGTAGGGCTATATGTTTAACTGGAGAGAAGTATTTAGCAGTGCAAGATCTAAGAATCTGTATAGTTGGTGTGTCAAGTCAAAAATCAAAACAATTTCACCACTTTTATGGAGATAAGTTTTTGGATTGTCAGTAAATTTACCTCTTTTCCAAAATTTTTGTTGTACCCACTGGGCCGCCTGTGCTGTCGTGAGGCCTCTTTGCACTATACCTACTCTACACCATAGTGTTCGTTCTGTCAGTTTGGGCTTGATTGTGTTAGTGGCTTTAGGAATTACGGTTCGTTGCTTGCCTTTCTATAAATACATATATACAAATGAACGTATATACACACCTATTTGTACGTGTGTGGTTGTATTTTTATCATACGCACAAGGAAAATATATTTACACTAATATGAAAAATGTACATTCTCTCCTCCCCCACTCTTCTATTAATTGGTATCTATATACATATCTATATACCGGCCCAGACACCCAGACAGCAAATGTACAGACATCCTATGTCTGATTGGACCGATTTGACCAAATATAACTTAAAAATCTTACCAAAAACAAATGTAACATAGTCGTATGAAAGCCGATGAAAATCACAATGTCTTCTTGAATTTTCATCTTGGTAAAGAACATAAAAGCATATGCATAAACTTCAAAGGGTCAGAGATTTAATTTAATTTATTGTTAATCTTAATGTAATGTCTTAATGTCTTAATATCAAAGGTATCAAAACTGTACGATGCGTTTGTATCATACTTGTACCTCACAATTTTAGGTCTCCAAAGTTTGTCTTTCTTTTTTTTCATACCCTTTCATAGAACGAAAATCGGCAGCCACAATTTTGAAGATACGATAAAACTACACTACGATAAAACGCAGCATCGTATAAAATGACCATATCTACCAGATTGCCGACTATAAAGCAGATAGCCGCGGCTATAACTTTATACCTGCTACTCAGTAACATGAGCTTATGATTTATGTAACTTATAAAAAATATTTTATACGTAATTTAACGTTATATTACACGCTCTATATCTATCTGACTTAAAAGGGAAGAATTGCTTTGTTAGTTAATGAGAGGATTTCACCGCGGTCTCCCACAATTTTTCCTGGACTTGTCATAAGAGATGGGAGATAAATAGAGAGAAAAGAATATTTGATTATAATTTTAAAATATTTGATTTGTTTCTCGCACAAACTCCCGCCGTTATATCTCGCTCCCCTTCTACAGTGGTCGCACTATGCACGATGGAGAGTGTGTGAGCGAGAGAGGGAATTGGTAAGCAAGTGAAGGGGTAGCGTAGTCACTGAAATATATTTGTTTATTATAATAAATAAATAAAAAAAATAAATAAATAAATAATAAACGATCCGGTGAATACAGATTCGGCGATCAGGTAGATATGGTCATTATCTACCATAATTATCTACGGTAGGAAGGACGGACGGTCAGGCGAACAGACAGACATGACTCTATGGCTATTGATCTGATCCTTCTGGGCGTTACACAAATCCATTTCGACCACAAAACTAATATATCCGTAAGCTCTTCCAGTATCGGGTATAAAAAATAACAACAACAAAAATACTTGGTAATAGTAATACTCAGTATATAACATAACAGAAAAAAACAAAGGCAGTTGGCAGCAGCTACAGCTACAGTCAACAAAAACCAAAAGAAACAGCAGAAAAATTGTCTCGGTTGGCTTGCAGACCGTGAAAAGCCACGAGCCACGATTGAAATACCGAATTTCATACCAAAAACATATGAGTACTGATTGTTCATATAAAGAGTAAGCGAGCACTATGGATAAATTCTACTTACATATTGTACATAAGTATGTACCTTGAATGAATGTATAAAGGAATGTATGCATGTACATATAGAAACACGCATTTACATATGCGCTTATAAATGAATGTGAAAACATTTGACCATTATTTGGCTGAGTGGTTAAGGCTCTGGATAAAGCACAAGACAGCTGATTCTGTAAGCAGTATGTCCGAAGTTTCTATACTCTTTCAGTTCGATGACCAGTCCCGATGGCCTCGATCGCTAAATTTATTTTTTTTCAAATAGTCTTTCGTCAACGCAGCCAAAAATCTATATATCTAATGCCAATTGACTTCATTTCTTGTTCTGTTATATTTGTTCTTGTGATTCGAAACTTTTCTGAGCTATGTACATAAATAAATAAATTATAAAAACAAAATCTTCAGAAACAAATTTTTTTCGCAACTGCTGCATCAAACGGGTTATGAAACGCTAAGACACTTTTGATTAGATCCTCACGTCCTCTCTATCGCATAATTTTGTCATGTGTAGGAATCTCAGCATTTGTCTACATATGTACATATGTGTGTCCAAGTGGTTTTATATTAGATACAACGGTAAGTCTTGTAATTATAGTGCTATAAATTGTTAACCAATTTATATACATATGTACACAAACATATAGTATGTGTGTATATTGTAATTATACATATACATATAAATATATTTTTATAATTTTTATTATCGCCTAGGTACCTTAGGCTATGCATTTTGAAGATCATTGAACCCCGCACGTATGTGTGCCCCCAAGTTAAGTCTTTACGCACAAGCTAACTGAAAACCACAAAAAAAAGAAAAAACATATACATGTAAAATGTACATATGCGCCAAGAAGAATTAACTGACTGAGGAAAGGAAAGGCGATCATAGGGTAGGTTTTTGACCAACGGCATCACCACACCACCACCACGGTTGCTGCTGTCTAACAGGTGTTCTGTAAATAAAGCGCGCGCTCCGTCTGTGCTAAGGAGTTTTCACCGCTTAGAAAAATAAAGGGAAGGTGGAAAAAGACACAACATAGCTATATGTAGATGGTTGATGCTTGTCTTAACAACTAGCATCAGCACTAGAACAGCTGGTGAACTTTCCCGATGACTGCGATGGTTACATGTAATTCCAACGGTTTTGGACCAGAGATAATGAGCTGTATGAATGAAAAAGTAAATCCTTGAAGGATCTTTTGTTAGTAGTGTTAATATGAAAGTTGTATCTATTCAAATGAATGTTCATTTGAACTTATATGTGTACTATGTAAGTATATATATCAAATGCCCCTAAAAAAGTTCCAGCCTACTACCAAAGAACTCTGAGCTTGAATCAGAGACGGTTGAGTGCTCAATCTCGTCACTCTTCCGCCCCACTGTGGTTTCCAACGGTAGTCGACGATTTGCTTGGCACGCGCCGTTTTCATTTTGTTAGCTGGATACGAAGCACCTGCGTTTGTTTGGCTACAGGTACCTACATAGATGTAGATGTACATACTGGCTAAATAATGACCTCAATATTAACGTTCATGCATGCACACATATAGATATTTCGATTTATTATACATATCCATAATTATTTATTAAATAGAGTAAATGTAGTATGCATATGTTTATATCATTTAAGTGTTCCAAGTAAGAATAGTGTGCAATAGCTTTGCAGGTGTCCATTGACAGGATACGCGACTGTACTGGAACCGAAGATGACATAAATACAAATGTTTACCACACGCATACAAACAAATGCGAGTATATATCGTTCACTATGTACTCACTCATCAACTCAACCTGTGGAGTGCAGGCATTCGATGCGAGACACGACCACAACACACTGAAACTGGTGAAAAGGGGGTAGGTTGATCAGGTGAACAACATGCTTTACTTCCGCTTGATACATGTAAAGTAAAGAGCCGAGAAAGTTATATAGAAACTTGCAAATATGACTGTTGCTTACCTGTTGTTTGAGCATCGCCCAATAAGCCACGCACTTACATATGTATAATCAGTACATATGTATGTGTATACAATACAACAACAGACGGAGAGAAAGGGCCCGCCTCCTCTCCCCTGTGTGTCGGTCTGAATTGCGTGAAAATATATTATTTTAAATATATGTGTGGATGCACATACATACTTACATGCTATATATGAAGTATATAGCCACGCGCGCTTTAGTGAAAAAAGTACATTAATACCCTAACACTTTGTGTATGCATACAAAGTAAAAAACGGGAGCCTCTCTCTCTCTTTCTATCGTTCTCTCTCTGTGCTGATCATATTGCAGATCGAGCGAGCATGCAATACGCTAGGTGCCCAGGTGAGTGGAAATGGAATCGACCAACCGTAAAGCCGTCTTAGACCCAGTTTGAGCGCGACTCAAAAGATACATAAGCCGAAACAAGCACACACAGAAAGTATCCCCATTGAATTTGAGTGGTTCAAACCCGGCTTCCGCCGTCCATTGTCATTCAACAATTTAGTTTCGCTCGAGTCGGTCGTTTCGTACGGTCCATAATCCATCCACCTGGAGCTCGGCTTGGCTTGCATCGTGGACATATGGCCCAACAAGTGGTACGCGCTCCTCTGCCGACCATGCCAAGTGCCGTATTGTTTAAATATCAACTTGCTTGAATGTATGTGTATGTCGGATGTGAACTTATTGAAACTAAATAATCTATATTTATTAAATGAATTAAATGAATTCTTATAAAAAGTGTAGATTTGTGGTCCAATTTCAATGAATATAAAGTGAATATCAGTACAAAAAGTCCCACTGAGCTTGGAAATGAAAACCAATGTGTAGTTCGTTTCGGTGAGTACATTTGAGCTGTCGACAGAAATTGGTTAAGTCTGGGGATTGGGTGCAGTAATTAAATTTGAGCTAAATCAACTTTATTATCAATTTTAGTACTACCCTCTGTAAGGGTACAAAAAACCAACGCCTAACCGTAATCTGCATTCATACATATGTATTGTAAATATGTACCCTATGTAAGATCGTGTTTTGTTTGTCTGGGCAACCTCTGGGCAACATTTACCCACGCCCCTGACCTTGAGCTGCTTTTTTTCCGTTTTCATAGACTCCCGGAGCTGAGTCGTTTGAGTCGTCATCGCCATTATTCGATGTGAGTGGAGTGTGTGAAAATGCGTTTATATTTTCCCACTTTTATTTTCTGAATTGAATGTATTACGACAAAAAAAGTAAGTTGGTCTTGAAAAGAACGGCGAAGAAACAGAAACTCGTCGCTTACGCCCCTGCCCTCGCCAGGCTTTGACCGACCGTGACTTTAGTTCTGCTGGGCCTCAGTTTTGCATTTCTATGTACATGTGTACATATGTAAATACATACTATGTACATGACATCATATTAAGGAGCTTTTTCGGCCACAAAAGTTTAGTTTCAAAAAGTTAACTCTTTCTGCTATACTTTATCGTACATGGTAAAATACAGAAACGCAACTGAACTGTAAGTCGGGGGTGCGAAAAGGTGGATACACCGTTTCACCGTTTCATGCCATTTTCCCGCGCTGGCGTTACAGCCGAATAATATTTTGTAGATACTCGTACATATGCATGTATATATGTATGTACATGCATGAATGATGAGCAACATTAAATAACATTCTGGAAGGGAAAAATAGTTCCATAGTTCCGTAATAATTATGTCAATACATGACACATGACTGTTCGCCAAAATATACGATAGACTAGACTACTTACTAATACATATGTGAAAATTCTTGACACCCGGGTAGTGAGACTCTTTAAGGAAAACAGATGGGCCAGCTAAGCTAAGCAAATGCAGCGCGAGTTTCATGATCATGAATACACATACTCTCGCGCACTCACACACGTGTCCTCTCTCATGCACTCGGCTACCCTCCTGCTCAACTGCAATGACCCTTAAGGGAGGGAGAGTCTCAAAAAGGTCAATTAACAACAGGTGAATGAGTGCTACAAACACGCGCGCGCGCTTGCCTTTCCTGTGGTAGGGGTAGGTCGTCGAGGGATGTTGCTGGCACCGGTGCCTGCGCCGATGCCAGTGCGGCATATCACAAGGAAATGAGCGGGAAATGCTTTGTGGCATCAGACTAGTCAGATTCCATGTCACATATTCAACTGCAGAAATTCGTATAAAATATTAAAGAAAAATGAATCCTATTATATGGTTATATGGTTAGACTTTTATTAGTCGGATAAGCCGCCGGAAGAATAGAATTCAAAGCCATTGTATACAAATACAAACCGATGAACTCTAACGTGATCCACATGACCTATATTTTAGATCAGGAATAACCAGCCCTTCGGATGTAGAATTGTTGCCACCGGCTCAGGCCATCGTCAACGAATTTCTGGATAACTGCTCTGGTTAGCTTCCATCCACTGCCTATGATTATCGACGTTATGCCAATGACTTCTACTGGCCTTGCTTGCCTATTCCTCCTCTGGTCGCCAGAGTACAAGCAAATGTCCGGTTACCTAAGCTCTTACATCTTTACATTTTAATGCACTGGGGAAATAAAGGATATCGTTGCGCTCAAAATTGTGTCACGAATAGTCATACATACATATGTACATATGTAGATAATTTATTTCTCACATCACCTGGATTATGATTATCTTCATATTTTATCAGCCGTGCTCTACAGCATACCATACTCGTGTAGAACTTAATTACATTTTAAAATCGATACAATTTAAGCCATTCTCCTGAATATCAAGTTCTATTTCTACGAAGTATTCAATAGTTGATCAGTCTGGGTGGTTTAAAGCAGGTTTATTATTAGCAATGAACCACGTAGCTTCCCAAGCACGAGTATAAGAACAAGTAGCTTTCGTCAAACGCTTCGAGCATAAGACTAAGGTTCGGTTTCGTCTTTGTTCTTGCAGTGGCAGTAAGTTCAACGTTCTAGGCTTCTTATCTATAATTATGGAGGGGTAGTCAGGTAGCAAGTACCTCTCGCTGATGTACCATATTTTAGGTAGCTTAACTCCCTGATTTAGTGAATACTGGACTTATAGCAGCTACAGAAACTTTTCTATTTCGGTTGAACTATTTGCTTGCCTTTTTTCAGATTCTGATGATCATAATGGAAATGCAGACATCGTCACATCTTAGCCATGGGCTTGCGACGCTCTCGCAGCATCAGCTGCAGCACCACATCATCCACCAGCCCTTGCCTGTTCACAGTAGCCATGGCCTAGAGCAAACGCTGACTACCAACACGAGCCAGCATGAGCACGATAATCAACAGCATCTGCAACACCACCACCTCTCACAGCAACAACAGCATCTGGCTGTCTCACCGACCATACACACACTACAGAGCGCTCCGACAGGTGACAACCTGAGCATCACAATCGGCACCCATCATCATCAGAATGATCATCCCCACCATAACAACGGAATTGTTTATACCTCAGCACAAATTGACGAAAAGTCGAAATGTAAGTTACATGTTAGTGCATGTATCCATTTGGCATTCAATTAATTTTACATATCCATGTGTATGTGTGTCCATGTTTGATATTAGATATATACGACAACACGATGTGCTTTATTGATGTTATACGAACTATGTAAAAAATATCTACAATACGTACATATGTGTATTTCTGTGCCACATAAAATTACATTTTCATTATATTAAAAATTCCAGTTGAGAAAGGTTGATCAGCAGAAAGAGAACTTGTTAAATCTAAACTGCAGACTAAACTGGGGACGGGACTGGGACTGAGACTAAACATTGCTTGACTGAAGAACAATAGCGAAAAGTCGCTGCCACCGCTGCCCGAAAGTTTGGGGTGGAGTGGGGATTGCGATTTGGGATTTTTTTTATTTCCTGTCCTAAGATTTTTAGTCAGATGCGACCTGTTGTCGCCACATTCGATTCTTCGTCTTGTTCGATGTGTACGAATGCCATAACCAACAGAAATTAAATGAAAGAGTTTCCTCGTTTGAGTCACGGATTTGTCGGTTAAAAAGGAAAAGCACATGGCCCATTCGAATGGCCCACGACTTCATTCAGTGTTTGTCTTTTCCTCAATTTCTAAATATTTTTTAGATCTCTGTTCCCTGGTTGCTTCTGTCCTTTTTATGTTATAGTTATATGGACATACGATTTTTACACTAATTAGATCTGCACTTTTAGGGCAGATGGGCATATTCTATTAGAGAAGATTCAACCGGTTTACTATCTTATATACATATCTAATCGGAATATATACATTGCACTTATACTTATACGTGCACTTATTATTGTGTTGTATTATTACATTGCAGTGCATAAGTTCGATGAATATTCGAATCGTATACTGGGAAGCATATCGGATACGCCAACAACACCCTCATCAAACAATTTCATGTCACAGTCACAAGGCGTTGAATGGATAACATCAATGAACGAAGTCCAAAACGGGGCAGGTACCACAAACATACACTCATATACAGACATTGAAAAATCAATTTATTCCCAATTGAAATTTCAGAAGATTCACACAGCTCGCAAGGCAGTATATCTGGTGATGGTAAGTTGATGCATTATATTCCTATTCAATCACATTGTTTTCACTGCACTCTCGTGTGACAATGTGCAGAAACTATGCCTGTAGCTGTCTCCCACGTCCACGTCTGATACCTCCGATACCGACACTGACTTTGGCTTCAACACCATTCATTCCCTCACCTCACACTACTGACTGACTGACTGACCGATCAATTTTCTGTGGCTTTGTAAGAAATGTCTCAAATAACTTCGTGCCTAATTGAAAAAATGCATCCCGACCGCAAGGTGCTTTCCTGGCTCTGATGGTGTTTTTTCTTTTGTTTTTTTTTTATTTATTTGTATTGGTTGATGATCACTGGAGAGGAGAAGTCCACTGGCTCTGTCTGTCTGCATTTTTATTCACATGGAAGCTCTGAATCAGACTCAGATTAAGGCACAATCGGACATATGATAGTATACATTACATTACAACATTCACAGTAACGCAATAGACCTAATAAGGTGGCAGGACAGCGATTCAAGTCCAAGTCTATAACCGCACAAATACGAGATTAATCAAATCATATTAACACCGAAGCCACAAAATCTTAAAAGGGTTTCCGGCTTCCTGTGTCTTCTTACCTCCTTTTTTGTTGCCACTAAATGAAAAAGGAAACAGTTAGATAAACACTGATAAAGTGATTGGTATTGTAAATATATTATATTATTTATTTGTGTCCAATGTACATATACATATGTATAACTTTAAATACTACCATAGCTGTAGAAAAAACTCAATTTTTTTGGATTCTTATACGAAAATGTATTTCCACCTTCTTTTATTTATAACCCTTATAACCCCTCTTATGATTTCGAGCAATTTGTAACGCACAGATGGAATCAAGACATCGGAGAACTTATAGTGTAGTCATAATACGTTTATTAAGTATTGCATTCTGATCAAGATGAGAAGCTGTCTTGATATAGCCATACCTTCTATATATCGCGTATTATATGTATATCATTTGTGCGCCTGCATTAAGTAGCTATGTTGACTTTTTATGATAAAGATATCGCTGGATGGGTGCCGCGATTATTCAACTTCGCTTCAATGAAGTGGAAAATCACTGAAAAAATGCATATTTGGTAGGGAAACCAAAATCTGAAAATTGTTTCACTAAATTTATTGAGCTAAAAATATACTACGTTAACAAATAAAAAATCGAATAGAAAGATATCAGGGCTAACGCAGGTACCTAATGATCCACCCTCGTATGTTAACCATCATAATGGGTGCCCTTCATGAAGACCAGCTGTTCCTTTTTAGAAAAAGCACTGCTGCTACAAATTTGCCTCACTACGATGAATTCCCAATTGTATATTAAACTGCTGTTACTGTGTTACTGAAGCTTCCTCATCCTTTTGTTCAACCACCCTCCGCCTCCTTTGAACCCACGTTAATTTTAATTTGACAAATCGCTTTTAACTTATGCTTTGACTTTTCGAGTACCATTCATTGGGGGATTGCTTTAATTATTATTGTGCTTTGCTCTTCCTTCTGCCTTCTACTAACAACTGCTTCAACTGCCTCTGTCTTGTGGAATCAAGAAATAAAATTGAAAACATAATTTGCATAACTTTTCGACGACGATATCCTATAAATATTTGGCTCTGGCCGGGAATCACTCTGACTGACAGGTCAACGTATAGTCAAAAGAGAAACAAGTTTGCTCAATCGATTCGGCATAGAGGGGACAAGGTTTGAAGGCAAATTTAACAAGTAATATCTTCACCATTGAACACCAAAGGAATAACAAATATACAAATATTTGTATTATTTATATATTTGAATTGACCGAATTCAAACTTCTGTAATTCAATTACATTGGATTTTATTGTTTTACCGATGGCCTTTTATAATTAAACTTGAATTCAAATCAAGCATAGAGGAGAATAACCAAAGTACACAGATTACACACGGTCGTTGATGCTGAACCGATACAAAATATATGCATATATACCTATATGTATTTTCGGTAAAGTTTGATAAATTATTAAAAAAGGTGGTTAAAAATCGTTTTTGAATAGAATTCACGTGGCAAAGACACGCCATAAGCTCCTTGCTGTTTCAACCACACCGGGCCGAACTCCACACCACGAACAACCACACGAGCCGCAGGCTTCCTTCTTGTTTATCGTCGTTGTTTTAACTCTCTCGTCGTTGTCGTCGGTGTTCTTCTCTTCGCCGTCGCTGCATTGCAATTAATGCTCGTCTTTGCTTTTGGATGGGATCGTCGCTGCTCGTCGTTGTCATTCTTAGGGATTCCTAGAACAAAAGAGCTTGCAAAACATTTATTATTTGCTTGGTATAAAATCGGGCGCCTTGTTCCTTCGGCTTGTATGTACATACATACGTATGTATATGTACATATACCTTTCTGTTAATACAACTATTGTCTAGTCAGCGCAGAAACAAAATTAAATACTTGTTGAGTTTGATTTGGATTATATTAATCAATCAATTAGGTATCTACATACATATGTATATACATATGTATGTACAGATTTACACATGCATATTTATGTGTGTAAGTGACGTAAAACTGTTTCTTTCCACCAGTAACTGAACAGATTATGTAATAATGTTTCGAAGGTCGCTTAGAATTTAGACGCACTTTTGATTTTGAACTGGCCACGGGACTTGTCTCTTCGGAGAATATATATTAAAAACTGTATTCTTACAAAGTTAATTATCGACGACATTGGGATCTAGCGATCTAGCGGTATAAACATCAAATCTCACATATGTATTTCATCATAGCCCACGATTTGCGTGGCCGAGAAGAAGCCATTTAAATCAAGCTTATCGTGTTTGGCAAACAGAAAATACCGCAAGGATAATCAGGAAATTTAAGCGAAATACCTCATATCCAAAACATATACTCCCCAGTGTGTTGTTATACACCGAAAATGTTAATTCAAATGTGCGCTGCACAATCATAATCAAATTGTTATTTTTGTGCCTTGGGAATTGCTGGTAAAAATCCAAGCCTCTAATGATATGTTTGTATGTAGTTGTGACTTTTAGGCCACAAGGGGGAAGGGGGAGCATCTACTCGTATAATATCCCACTTCTAACCACTGCGCAAGTTCCTGTGCTTACTTCAGTCGTGATTTTTTTAATGGAACACATATAGATACATACATATATGTACATGTATGTATGTATATGTGGGTATACACTCTGATGCAGCGAGAAAAATTCACTTTTTTGTTAATATTTTTGTCGCTAACATAATTATTTTGTCTTTGAACATTCATACACTCAAATGCCAATCGTCATTAAATACGAAATGGGGATATACCGAAACACCGAAGTGTTAGTGCGAAGCAACGGCAATAGAACATACAAGTGTGTGAGAGAGATGGCCGAAGACAGCAAGGCGTGCTTAAGTGGTAGGTAGTAGGCATAACGGTTTGCTGTGATTGGTGCAACCGCATAAACGCGCCTGTTGATCTTGGTGACGATTGGTGGAATAAAACACCTCCCACCCATGTCCAAGTCTTTCGCTTCAGCTAAAGCAAAGCCAACGCAAGTCATGGGCGTACACAAATACACCACAGAGGGAGAATCTTGGTAGAAAAATTGGAAGCCGTTCTGAGAAAAGAGAGTTTTTCGCTTGGCATGTAGTCGCTGGGTGGAGGTTGAGGCGGACACCAAAATCTAAATACTGATCTCAAAATCACTTATAGGGTTAACACTCGTACTTGTGAAGCAAACACCAACAAACAGCACTTTCACTAAATATAAACGCCTTTACTTAGATGTTCTTTCCCTTCCCGCCCTTATCAATGGCATAAGCATTGGATTGGCCACAACGAACGCGGCTGCAGCCACCCAGTGCTTTCGTCAGTCGTCGTAAGCGTAACAAGGACCAACAAGGATATCCAAGGATATCTCGGCCCTCGGTTTTTCGTTCATCTTCATTGGTTGGCTGGCTGCAGTCCAGTGGTGTGCGCTAAAAGTTAAGGGTGGGCGGTGCGGTGGCGTTAGCGTAACAAGGACCAAGGATATCCAAGGACACTCTCACACGCCCGCGCCCTTCCTCACGGTGTAGATATAGAGATAAGTAAAAAATGCTTCGAGGTAGATAAGAATAAGAAACCCGTGCGCAGGATCTCTGCGGCTGGCAGCAAACAGCGCGGAAAAAATGGTTAACAATATTTTACAGCACACAAAACGAAACAGAAAACAAATTTTGTAATGAAAAAAACAACGGTGATAACGGTTAAAAAATAAGCTGAAACAGTGTTAAAGAAGCAGCAGCAACGCGAGTGCTCGAGCCGGTATACTTTTTCAAAGAAGTAGACAAACGAAAAACAAACTTCAGCTCCAGCAGGCGAAATCCAGTGGCGGTGCTGTTGCTGCTCCCTTCTTCTACGGAACGTCAATCAGAGTTTCGTTAACGCAATCGGAATACGGCATCAATTACGGGTTCGGTTTACGGTTACGGTTACGTTACAGTGGCGGTTACGGTCACGACTCCAGTTTTAATATGAATTCAGCCATCGTTCGACAGTCCTGGCTGTAGAGTTCAAAAAGCTAATATATAGAGTTAAAAAAAAATGGCTCTCGAATTCTAAACCCTGTGCTCCTCCTAGTTTTGATTTCTATTCGAATCTGTACACCACCTTTTGGAGATAGCACCAGCGAATACGACGATATTAAAGTAAACTCGCACTATGGATCTCTCGACAGCCTACCGCTACAATCAGAACATGATGGAATATTATACATGTAATAACCCTGTACATTATAAAACGAAACGTTCCAGTTCCTAGCAAATTATGTATAACAACAAAGGTTCATCTATTGTCCGTTTGTAATGCTAAAGGGGACCAAAATGTATATCAAATCGGATCGAATGTGAGAAAAGTACTTTGGCTTAGGTAAAGCGAAATCAAATAATGATCACTGGCAAGCATGCCGCCACTTTAAATGTGTATACTCGAATGTACATAATATTTATTTGTTAGGTACCTACGAGTGGAGTGCAACAAAGGCATTTTATGAATCTTTGTGAATACAGATCTATAGATACTTCATTATATGACAATTGTATTTGCCATTAAGCATTATGTGATGCAAACAATGGTCTTTTGTTCCAATATTCTATTCTATCGACATCCTGCTGGGTGAATCTAGCTGGAACAGCACCTCCGTTCCGTTTTGAATTGAGTCCTTTAAGTGTGTAGTATCGTCAGATTGCTCACCTAAGGTCTCATTCAGGTATATTTATATTATTATACGTTGCAGTCGGAAAGTTATTATAAATGTATGTAGTACATATCAGCAGGCAGTTGGATAATGTCAGCTGTTTATTCGGCACTAAAAATATCGAAAATTTTCCAACAAATATTATTATGTTTTTAGTATTTATCAGTCATCCATTGATTCAAATAGCGATCTGATTTAGTAATATAGTAGAACATTATGGTACATCATGGTAAAAAAATGGCAAATTGCATTCCAGTGTTTGAGAAAGCTACACATCAAACATAGATGCCTTGTGTCTTGCGTGCAATTGCTTTAATCGACCAGGAACTAGTTAAATTATGCCTAAGAAAAAGTATGTCACTTTTACGAAAAATATAAAGTTACATATGTACATACATATTACATATATGTAGGGAATAGTTAGTTGTGGAATGACAAACTAATTAAATACTTACAAAATTTTAAATTAATTCGGAATTCTCTTTTCTTTTTAATTTTGCAAAGTCTGCACAGACTGTCGCAAATCCAAACTTATAATATAATTGCAAATACAGCAGAGAAGTGTCAGACTGTAAATGGGGTGGAACCAAATGCTCTCTTCTGTTTTGGTGGCATGTTTATCATTAGTACTCTTAACTAAAATCTGCTGATGGGTCGGCCTCTTTGTGTACTTTATTTCGCAATTAAAAATATGCCTGTGCCGTGCTCTTATGACTTACATACGTACCTACATACATAAGTCCATATACTCTTACGTGCGAAAATATCGAGACTTTTTGACTTTGTTTGCTCATTCTTAACTAAGCTTACAAATGAGCAAACACTAACAAATGTAACATTTGCATACGTACAGTACTGTATAGAGTGATCTTAAAAAAACATGTATTGTATGTACTTATGTCTGATCAGCAATAAAACACAACTACAAATGATTCAGTAAACTCCGTTTGGTTGATTTTTTGAAAGTTGCAATTCCGTGTGAAGTTTTTGTTGTATATAGACAAAATAGACAAAAAATACATTTTACCAAAAATACAATCGTTTGCTTTGTTTCCAATTGGCAGTTGGGCCCGCAACCTTCCAAAAAGTATTTTATTTCTTCACTTTTGAAGTTTGGTTAACGAATTTTAGCTCCACCGTTTCTCCATAGATTTTAATGAACAGTACCTTAAACGACGCCTAATTAATGTGTCTATCTAAAACCAAAAATGTTGGCCAAGAATTATTTTTTACTTTTCCCGAGTTTTTAAAGTCAAAATTTCGAGAAAAAAACCGCAAAAAATGATGAAATTTCAATTTGAAAGCTTAATATCTTTCAGCCGTTAATATGCAGATACAAAAGGTCTGGGTCTTTAAGCTGCATTTGTTAGCTTTTCAGAACTACACAGTTCTATGCAACCAGATATAAGATACTAAAGTTATGTGAAAAATAGAAGCACTACCTCTGAAAAAAAAAAAATACCAGATTTTAAAAATTATTAAAAAAAAAATGACACAAAACACAAAAATAATAAAGTACTACAAAAATTTTTAAATCCCGAAATCTATCAGAAAAAGTCATTTTGGTTGACAGCCTAAATCAAAAGTTCAATTTTGTCGAGTAGTGTAATTTACCCGCCCTGCTCCTCTGTCTTAAGGCCCTACAAATAGCTGACATAGTAACGATTGATATGCAAAGGTAAAGTAATGCTTGGCGCCGAAGGTATTGTCACAGACGGAAAAAGAAGATTAAACAAGAAAGGAACTTGTTTCATTTTCTTTTTCCGTCTGTAGCAATTATCTGATCACGATAAAGAGAAAGTCTGTGCACAAAATCTGTTTGCTTTAATTCTTAGGAACTATGATGTGTTGCCTTCTTTCTTGCAGTTTAAATTACTGACTGTATTGTTTCAAAACCCTTACTTATTATCGCTAGTCGCATGTTGTTAAAAAATACGATGGAGACGATAGACAATTTACACAACTTCGTCAGACAGCTTCTAACAAATTAAAGTTAAATTCCTTTTTCGTTAATTTTTCACAGGTCATGGAGGTGTTAATCAACTGGGAGGAGTTTTTGTTAACGGACGCCCATTGCCCGATGTGGTTCGACAGCGCATCGTGGAGCTGGCACACAATGGCGTTCGTCCATGTGACATATCCCGCCAGTTACGCGTGAGCCATGGCTGTGTATCAAAGATACTATCAAGGTAATTATCTTTGAAAAGAAATTTCCTAGCATATTGACAATACCCTCTTCAGAAAACTAAAATATTAGCTTAAAAGCTTTTTTAAACACACAAATATGCATATGTAAAAAGCTTGTTGGCTTTGGGCTGGATTTAATATAAATTAATCATATACACTCGCGTGTGTTCATCGAATTGTTGCATGTATGCATGTATGTACATATGAGCACTATACAACATATTAGGGCTGCCTGGGCCAAGCTGGAGCAACATACGAGTTGCACCACGAATAGGATAATAAATCGTTTGCGGTGATATGACCTAACCATGCAAATGCTACCTGGAGACTGCCGCACGGAATCGAAACTCGACTTAAACGATGGTTGAAATTTAAATTGTTTTTAATTGAATACGGTAAAATGTAGGGTAATCTTAAAAATGTTTCAATGTTTCAATTCACTTGATAGCATTATTGTGTTTAACTTCGTAAAAGGAATTTAGATAGAGCTTGCATATGCTAAACGTGGCCATCTTGATTCCTTATGCTTAAGTTTCGTGTACATGTCAGTCGTCGCACATATTGAGTGTAATAGGATTTAGTCCATTTTTCTAAAACGGTGGCAATCCGTTTTAGAACGAGATAGAACGTCTAACAAGACGGACAGACAGACCTGTCTATATCGACCCGACATCAGAATCATAAACCCAGTTGATATAGTTATTTCTTAGAATCTAGATCTTTAAGACTATTCAGTAGTTTTCCGCTCCGCTTAATTTTTCCATAGATATCCGGATTTCTGAAAAAGTTTGTAATTGGATTTCAATGCCGATTCAGTCTGACGGCAATATAAGAACTGGTCTTGTCAGGCCGCGATCTTCCCCAGATAAATGTGTTCCACGTGGAATTCTACCCAAAATGAAAATTACAACAAACATTTTTTTTCGAAACCTTTTTTACCTTTATTAAAGTACTTACTAATCTCAGTTTGCACACCCACAATAAATATAACGTTAACTTAATAGAGCAAGTAAAAAAATTAAAAAGTTCACATATATATACTTTTTTCTCTGAGGTCTGCTAAGCTAAGTATTTGAATTGAAGTGTGCTTTTACATAACTTAAAAAGACTTTGTCCCTTTATGGCATGTTCAAGGTTATGGCAATTTCAAGGGTATATTTTTATTCGTAAATTTTCAAATATTTTAGTTTAAAATTTAAATAAAAAAGCGATAAAAATGAAATTTCGACCTGTGAAAGCTTTTCTTTGTGTATACCATAAGTTGTTCCGATAAACTTGGCGATCCTTTTTGTTAATTTATACACTTACAAAAACAAAATCTTTCTTCTGCTTTTTCCAGATATTACGAGACTGGTAGCTTTAAGGCAGGTGTTATAGGCGGTTCGAAGCCAAAGGTGGCGACACCTCCAGTGGTAGATGCGATAGCCAACTACAAGCGGGAGAACCCCACAATGTTCGCTTGGGAGATAAGAGATCGACTTCTGGCAGAGGGTATATGCTCACAGGATAATGTTCCCAGTGTTTCGTCAATAAACCGGTAAGAACGAATGCAGTTGAAAACCATGAGTCAGGGATTTGGGTCTTTGGGCATGGAAAATTAATGCAAAACATAACGGACATGCGCACGTCCGCAATGCGTTAAGTTAGTGTTGCCATGTTTGTTTGCTGTCATGCAGCTAACATCCGCATCCGCTTCCTCAAAACTGGATGTTACTCCAGCTTCATTTGTTCCCAACCATCCAGCTAATAAAAATATCTAAGTAGTTTTTAGCGTTCATAATTGCGGCACAATGCTTGACACACGACCACCACAAAAGGCACTTTCCTTTCCGCCATCCGGTGCGGCTTTATTGCCGACAGCATCATCATAGTGACTTGGCCATGCCACGTGGCCTTTGCGTTGTCGTCGCTATCCCACATTGCTGTTATTTACGCACTTCCTTTTTGACCATAATTCATTTTAGCGGCGAACAAGAATTTACCAAGAGTCAGCCACTAGAGCATTTCCAAGCAACCGATAAAAAGTGGCTGAGCCCTATAATACTAAATAAAAACGGGATCAGCTTTAACGGTGGCATCTTTTTGTGGCTTGTAAAGCTAGCACGCACGAGCCGCACTTGTGAGCAACACGAACCAGACATTACCTTTCACCTACACCCAGCTATTGAAATAGCCTAAAAATTCTAAATTAGAATTGGAATTTGCAACCGCACCCGACACGTGCGCCCATTCAGAATCAATTCGATGCGTATTACGATTATGCATTGCTCTCTATCCAATGACTGACATGTGACCGATGATAGGCACAAGTCGTGGTGGGTGGGGTTGGGTTGGGTTAATTCAAGGGATAATCAGCAACAACATTTCATAATGCGACAATGTGTGATGAGATAGCACTTGAGTGATGATTAGGGTGGTGATTCAATCGAATCAAAATTGAGCGTACGGCTGTGGCAGCACTCCCCTATTCGAATCTCATTCCCAGGAGACAGACACTTAATAAAGTGACTTTCATAGCACTCAACCAATTCTAGTTTTCAGCCCTCTAAGTCAAGTCAAATCAAATATATCTACAAATGTATGAGTATACACAACAGTAGAAGCAACGAGTTGTACTTTACTCACATCCCAAACATATGTCTCAATTGTGTGCACTGCCCAAATGCCCAATTGCTCATCCCGTCTGTCTCCGAGCTGGCGCTTACAGGAAAGAATCGAAAATCTGAGACTGATGTCAGCGCCCCATAATTTGGACTGAATGGACTTCTCTTCTTGCAACCCTCCAAATTCCTATTCTTATGGCCACTGCGGAATCAACCTGTCAAATCTACTTCAATATGTATATACTCGTACACACATTAGGAGGTCTGCTCTCTGGATTACTTGACCACAACACGCTGCAGTTAGCATTAATTTAATTTGGCTAGGTAAAAATTATTTCAAATGCTCAGAGTTGTGTGTCCCAAACATATTACATTAAATGAGATTAAAAAAAGATATTTTTTTAAATTCTCGTAGTTGTTTCTCTGGAAAAACCACTAACCATACCATAGATGTGCCAGTTCATACAAAGAAATGGCCGCAGTAAAATTTTCTTCGAGGCCACTGGGAGCTGGAACAGAAAAGTCAGCTGCGACAAATTCGTTGTATGAACTGACACATCTTTATGGTCAGTGGAAAAACTATGCAAAGAAAAACTTTCACAAGAAAATCAGTATTTCCAATATTAAGTTCGGTCTACAAAAATGTACTTGAGCACTACTCTAAAGCATTATAAGCATTTCTCAATCCAATAATATGTACATTATTATTATTATTTTACCTCTGGGACAATTTATCACCATATAGCAATATTGTGTGCATATACTCTATTGACTCTCTAATATGTACTTACATATGTATGAATGTACGTTGAAGAAAAGATTTGCAGAAAAAACAATCCAGCATTTTTAATAATTAAAGAGGACCTTGAAATTAGGCTAGTTCTGCCATAACCACAGCTGCTGAAGAGCATGCATTCAGAACGTTGAGAAGAAGCTAATAAATTGTCTTGAATTGCTGATTAAAAAATGTAGATTGTGGGCTTCTCTGCTTGCATATAATATAACGAATCAAATAATTTTCTTTTTTTAATTTTTATTACGACGTTTTTTCAGAATTGTAAGAAACAAGGCAGCCGAAAAGGCAAAGCATGTCCATCATCATCAGCAGCACCATATGCAGCAAAATCTCAGTGGCGGACATAATGCCACAGAGAGCCTTGATAGCAGTACAGGGGCAAATAGCGATCCGCAGGCATCTGGCGTTGGGACCAGCAGCAGCACTAATTCCGCAAACACCACAACATCAGCTGTGGCATCAGCAGTAATTACTCACCCCCCAATACCGACGTCAGCCGCCGACTCCGTCCAAGATCAAATCGGTCACTTGAATAATAATAGTAATGGCACAAGCAATGGGAATGTCAGCGCTGGGCCTGAGCACCGCACGACTGGATATAGCATAAATGGAATTCTTGGTATACAGCATGGACATCATTCTCAGAACAACAACAACAACAACAGCACCAACAACAACAATAATAATAATACAACAGATCCTGGCTTTAAACGTAAAAGAATCGAGGCCCATGGTACGTCTTGTTTTTATTACATATGTAAATATGCATTTTTTTCAATGATGAGATGTGATATTGCCAAATATGTATAACATAAGAACATGTTTATGTAATATAATATGTATTCCTTTATTATTTCGTACAACCGGAGGTTTCTTCTTCTTCTCCCGTATTTTGGCTGCTATTCTACCAGTCATGTATCAGATAGTGTAACTTCGATTTTTGTGCTCCTCTCTTGAAAATATTGTGAAAGTATATGCAATGGGTCCCTTCCGTTGTGCTTTCGCTTCATTCATGTTCTATATATTTTTTTTTGAACAGCATTAATAGCCGAGTCAATATAGTCTTGTCCACCGTCTTGCTTGACGCCTAGATCCTAGAGCTATGTATGTATAAGGGCTTAGCTTACCATCGGGGTTTCTGAGCAGACTGCTTTGACATCACATTGAATAGAGTGTGCTCCGTGAAGAAACATAATGTATATGCACATAAAAGTATGTATGTAGCATGCAAAAATTAAATTTAGTAATAATTAGTTTTTTAATAATTATTTATTTTGGTTGTGTCCTAATATCAATTCATCAATATAGATTAGCTTGTTCACCGTTAGTTTATGGCTTGCATGGCTGATATATAAATAAGGTGAAACAAGTGACGAAGTAAGGAAGTATTCTATTTTAATGTTTTATTATGTTCCGAACCCAACTAATTTGCATATGCCAGGACCCATATATACATGTACATTTGTGGGAAGGGAAGAGACAAGACGAGACAAGACCTTGAGTGCGGATCATTAGCGGAAAGTGTTTTGTGGTCGTATCACGGCTATCTTCAAACCACATTTTGAGCTGTATAAAACGATAATATCTTAATTTTGTTGCGGTGGTAGGAAAAGCACAGCAGAAAATGCTTCGGATTTGAAATAGGATAGGGCATAGCATTAAGTAAGAAGAATACCGTGCTGTTCAAATAAGCAAAGTCCCAGCAAGCACTTGTCGTTTTCAATAAATACGCATTAATGGTTATGGCAATTGCACCCTAGATGAAGCAGCAACATAAGAGATAACAATCGCAGACGGCAAAAAAAAACATCCGGTTTTGATTGCGACGGCGGCCCTCCATCCGTCCTCAGTTTGGCATGCGTTTTTCCAAAAATTTTCAGATTGGATTGCCTATTCGGATAGAGGTTATAAGATGAATCCCTCGTCGTCAGGTCAGGTCACCTTTTTGTCACTATATGGGTAATAAAAAGGCAATAACCCAAATCTCTTATCAACTCAATTCTATAGCTTCAAATACTTTCCAGCTTCTCCAAAATTGGTTGTCAATTCCCTTTGATAAAATACCACCCTTGCTACTATTCCAATACTAATGTATCCCTTATTTGCGGAAAATTTTGTAAGATAAATCTTATTCACAACTGGCGAGTGACCTGCTGCTGGTCGAATGGATTCATTGGGGGATGGAAACTGGGCTTGAACTAGTTCGGGCATAGAAATGGCAACATACAAATTAAACATACATATGTATATACATATGTACATATATAGAAAGCGGAGATCTTGCTATGTTACACTTGAGTTTTCCAAATATTTATCGTAACAAGCAAAAATGCAATTGTCAAACTATTTAGATGTGTAGTAAAAATATAAAAAAATCTCAGTGGAAGTCAACAGGTGCGAACTATATAAAGTATTTGAATTTATATTGAAAATATAACCAACAATTTTAAATACGTTTAAAGTCAATGTCAATGCTATTTACAATGACTTTTAGCTTAAAATGTTATAAGATTTTGTTTAGTGCAGGCAATATGTATGCATGTACATATGAATGTTAGTACATGCATACCTCTAAGCAAAGTCTAAAAAGTGCTTGCTCTGACTCAATACTTACTTTTTCTACATTTCATGTCATTATAATAATGAATACCTAGTAGAGCCTTCGAGAATTGTATAGCCGAGAAGGGTGTTCAAATAAACACGCCTGCTACAGGCGTATTGGCTCTTACTCATAAATGCACTTAAGCGGCACGTGACACTCACCATCTATGAACAAAAGAGCTTGACAAAATATTGATATCAGCAGTTACACTAATTAAATTAACTGAACATTTTTTACAAACTTTTAGATGAGAACCGTGACACAAACATACATTCAGACGATGAAGCAAAGCGGCAACGCTTGGGATATAGTGGAGATCCAATTTACCCAAATGTAAGTTTTTTTTTCATTTTTATACATTTATTTCGGGTTGACCTTAGTTCCCGCTTGTATGTACTCGTTTCTCTATACATGCCTCTGAGTCACTGTTAACCATATCTTTATAATACCCCTGCACTGTATTCTAATTGTGGTAATATCTTTATATACATAGCTTATAAGGAACCACATTCTACGCTTACATATACATGGGTACATGGGTACATGGGTACATATGTACATATATCATCAACCGTATTTTCTAAAATCAAATTTATAAGAGGAGAGTTTTTGTGGCTAGTCAAAACTGAAACAAAAATTTCACATTATTTGCTTTGATTTTAATACTCATAATTAATCTCAAAGCGTAACTTTATGAAGTGCACCGTACCCGGAGTTCAAAGAGAATTAATAGGTTTCAATGAGAGAGTTAGAAAGATGTTACGGAATGTGCGGTATGTATGTATAAATATGTACCATATGACACTACCTACAAATACGATAAACGGAGTGCACGAATAATGTATAAGGTAGATAAATCATAAGAATACATACGATATGTTTCTTCTGGGCTTTAAACACATTCACTTCGACCAGAAATCGAATAATACTCTTAACTCCTCAAGTACCTGGTATAATAACCATATTTCCGCCAAATAGTGAAATAAAGAAACAGAGATATACAGCTAGAATATTTTGCTGATTAGATGGAATGTGGATATCCGAACTGCAAGAGTATGACTCTCTTTATACTTATCCCACTTTTGAACTATAATTTTGAATAGTGATATTCAGGCCTGCCGATCCTAGAGCGTCTTATTATATATACATATATATGTATATACTAGCGAGCAAGACCAGGGTCTCACTCGCTTTGCTCTTCTGAAGTTTTTTATTTTTTAAAAATTATTTTTGTTTTAAATTTGTATAATTTCATTCATATCCATAAAATCATAATCTCGTATTCTTCATATTTATAAAAAATTATCTAAATCATAAAAACTAAAAAAAAACATAACTCTCAATTTTATTACTACCCATCGATTGTCAATGTCTACGTTTTTGATTTTTGTCATGAATGTTTGTCCACCGTTATCAATATTTGTACTTCGATTTATTGGATATCCATCGACGTTTGTGATTGTATCATTTGTGAAAATTATTGGAAAACGCTTTGTACATTTTTCATTTTTCATGCAAGGTGATACTCGATTCAGATTACCGCATGGGCCATGATTTTTTTGGTAACTATATCGAACAGAAGCTGATCAGTAAGCGGATCTAGAATTTCCGCTGAAATTATTTTATCTATTTCCTAAGGGTGTATTTTGTTAACTAACCAAATTAAAAATGTGCATGAGGTAATCCTCGCTTTTGCCATTCAATTGAATACATCCATTTTGTTTGACCGAAGACGTGTAATTTTAAAACTCATAAAAGACTTCGATATTTCTTGACATACACGTGCTGTGATGTCATGGCGATGCATTGAGTTTTGTCCTGTTAATAGTAAAGATATTATCTCCTGCCACTTTGGATTACTTCCAGTAAATAATTGGAAATTGCAGACAGTCATATAATCGGTTTGCATCGGCGACTAACTCAAGATTATTGCTTCTTCTTTGAATCACAAATTCTCGAGTCGCTGTGCAATCGCCAACCATTATTCCAGCAACGTCGTCAACAATAGGGGCGTTGAATCTACGCAAGTGCTCACCAATTCGTGTTTTATCAGGATTGATGACACTATCTTGATTGTCACTATCCAGTTTGTGAATTAGTGATTTTAATAATTGAAATAATTCATTGTGCTGTCTAAGTAACCAACTATGCGCGTGGATATTGCCGAATAGAGGCTATGGTAACCGCAACGTGCATCTGCGCGATTGGTGAGTGCGCGATTTTTGGCCTCAACACCCATGAATTATATTTGTAAAAAACTGATGTGATTCGTTTGGCATTGGCAACATTAAGCCCACCGTGTGGTACACTTGTCCTTTGATTTTAAATATGGAACTGCTGACCATTTTCCGAAGTGTTGTTGACTATTTCTACGAACGATGTCATTTGGAAGCTTGAATTACATTTTAGAATAGAATTCAGGCAGGGGTTTGAACGTGGATCCGTGCCGATGGGAAAGCTGTTCAAGCTGTTCCGGTGGTGTCTCAATTTCAGGTAGTTGCACTTTTCCTGAGGCGCAGCACATACCATTTGACTCATGTTTATATTTGAGCGCATGAATATGGGAACATTCCTTGTCTATAGTACCTATCAAAACTTTCTAAAGTGCGTAATATTTAATACCTGACTCGTATGCGAACGCAATATTAAGGAACGAAGTGGACTTAAATGCTCTTGTACTTTTTGGCGTTGTCGGTCATTTTCTCTCGACAAAATCCACAAAATCCAAATATAAAGCATTGAAATGCAAAACTGATGATTTTTGTGTAGTATTTTTTTGTCTTTAAAAACTCGGGAAAAGTCGAATCCTGTGTTCTGTGTGTTGTGTGTATAAGTGCATTAATTAGGCGTCGTTAAAGGTATTGCTCATTTTTGGAGCTAAAATTCGTCAACTAAACATAAAAAATTAACAAAATTAACAAAAAATACTAACGAAAGAGGGTTGTACATCAAGATCATGTACCAATCGCGTTCCGTTGGTATGAAATGTTGTTGGCCGTTACTTTTTTCGTTATACCCAAGCTTTTTCGACTTTTCCTGAGTTTTTAAAGTAAAAATTTCGTAAAATATGTCGCAAAAAAATCATCATTTTTGCATTTCAATGCCTTTATATTTCCCCAGACGGTAAGCTGAAATCACAAAGTGTTTGGGCTTGACTTCTAGCTGCTTTAATTATCATTTCAAAATAGCAAACCAGTCGTAAGATACTAGAGTTATGTGAAAAAAAAGAAGCGCTACCTCACGCACATTTCGTTATCTTCTTCGACTAGTTCGACTGTTCTTTCTGCTCTACCATGTCGAATGAATGTTTTATTATTTGTTTGACGGTGCAACTGGGCCCCCTTGCGTCTTGATGGCATTTTTCACTTTAGCACAATTAAAAAATAAAAAAAAGATATTAGATCGAGATCAAATCGCAAATCAACACTGACAACTATATCAAGGCACTACTTGATCAAAAAACACTAAAATCGAGATTAAAAGGATATGGGTGGAAATATGAAGATCAAAAATAATTTACGACCTAAGCGCAGACCTACTTAATAAATAATGTCGCATTAACGTTGCATGATTTTTTCGATGTTGCAACTGGCATTTTTCACTACTAGCATTAATTGAGTTACAGAGCCAGGTGTTCACTTCAAGTTAATATTAACATAACATCAAACGGATGATAGTATCAAAGGCATCGGTTTCGGAAGCAATTTGTAGTTTGTCACCCATTTCAGTATCAATGCAAAATTATGAAGTGTTAAGGCGCAGTGATAGAAGAGTGGGTTTGTGGGTTGTGTGAGTGAGCGAAGCGAACAAACGGGGGGTTGGCGCTCGAGCGAAGCGAGTGCCCCATAGTATATAGATATATATAGTATATATTCGTTATTTAGTGGTGAGCCTGGCGGAAACTCATGAATTTATTATTTTTGTGGCGACTGGTTAATTATACGATTTCTTTTAAGATATGGTCAGGGAAATGGTGCATTAAAGATGAACACAAACTGCTTTCCGAGCTAGGAAATTTAACAACCGGCAGCGGTACCAATGCTCCCTCATACTATGAACCATCAAACGGGTTTTCAACCAGCACAATATCAGGGTCAGGAGCGGCCCCAACTGGCAATGATACGTCTATGCTATATGATAGTATAGCCACAATGTCGCAGGCTCAAGGCTCCCTGTATACACAGACTATCGGTCCATCAATCGGTAAGTAAACCTACTAAGAAAAACATTTTCGATAAGTAGTTATTTATAATGTCGATTAGTAGTTCCTTTTATTTTGAAGTGTTTTATTTAATATTTTATTTACTTTTACGTGTACGCTCTTACCTATTCTTTATAAACTTGGCCGATGCAGGCAGCAGTTCGCTTACTCCACTAGTCCCCATAAGTATGCATGACATGAAGATTAGTTCAAATACAGTACAGGAACAGTCAATCGCACCTTTCTACGCAGGTAAGGATAGATCAAGTAAACGTTTATAACAAGATAATTATGGTTTTAAGATGAAAGCACTTTTGTGCGCGAATTCTTTGAAGATTTGCAGCTTTACTCTGTTAAATATTTTATAAATGTATCAACGGTATTTCGAACGGATTTTTTTGTGTAGATACTGTATATACTAGTATTCCCTTAAGGTTATAGTACTCGCAAAGACAAGTATTTTCAAACTGATTTAAAATTGTTACCATGTATATAGCCGCAATAGCCTTTGAAAACGGAAGCTATCCGTCAATAACAAGCTTGGATAATGGCGCAAACTCACCAGCGGGACATGGTGTCATTGCAGTTTCGGGAAGTTCCGGTTCGACCAGCCTATGTCCAAGAACTGTTCGAAATGAACAAAACCACACCGAAAGTAATATAAACAGTACATTACTAATAAAGGAGACAGTGGTTCGAAGCGACAGCAGGGACAGGGAGGAGAGTGCCAGCAGATCTGATAAGAACATGGAATCTGAAAAACGAAATTTGGAGCAGAATAACCATTTACCCTTACCAAATCTGCACCATATAACAGAACAGCAACTAATAACAAGCAACGGCAGCCCGATTGCCAATACCAATACACATACCTCATCTCTAATACTCCTTCAGCCGAGCGGAGGCCTATCTTCGCTAAATGTCAGCGCAGCTGACGATCGTTCAGATGTTCAAACAAATGTATGTAGTAATGTAGGTATTTACGCTACACCTACAGTACTGCCAAGTTTTAATCATTACGCTACAGGCAAGTTGCAACCCAAAAAAAATGTCTACCCTTTTGGCATACGCCTCACATCTGCACGGGAAGAGCCACAACAACAAGCTCTATTTTTAGCACGTTTGTCTCTCGCACAATACTGGTGACGGTAACTGTACAGTTAAATACTAGTACTATTCTGTTTGGATCCAAGAACCTATTGCAAGATAACGAGTATTAAAACAGTATTAAACATTAAATTAGCATTATCTTCACTTTTTTAGCTTTTCATTGTAACTTAATGTAACGGACAAAGTTATTTCTTATTTGTGTAATAACCTCTTCACGGGGGTAACAAGAGTTCAAAATACCAAAAAGAAAAAAACTTCTCTTTCTTAGGCGAAACTTGATGAATAAGTGTAAATTGCTTTAATTCACTGTATGCGTAAATATGTCTACATGTTTTTCGTCCATCCTTTCCATACCATGCCCTTCGCTTATCCACAAACATTCGTATATATTTATAAATGTTCTTCTTGACTTTCCAATCTAATTATTTTCGAGCTGTAAAGGTATAATTTTGATTTTCGGTTTAGCCACATTGTTGTATATTTTATTTTTTATTTGTATAGTTTTGGTTGATACAAATTAAACAACATATTTACCACCGCATGGCTTTTAATAAATTTGTATTTACAGGTTGTAGTTCAGTTGTGCCAGGTTCAGAATATGCCTATAGTTCAGCTTACACACAATATGGAGGTGCTTATGGTTCCTATGGCTACGGAGCGAGCGGCGGCTTAGTAAGTAAGTAAATAATCACATTTTAATGACGAAGTCGGTGCGATAATATTAATTTTTCAATATATTTCAGACTCATCCTACTACTACGAAGGTGGGCAGCCACAGTCAGCTTTGAGCCAGGACCTGCGTTCTCCATTAGCTGCAACGCGCGCCAATTCTTTAGCATCAGCTGCATCGCCAACTGGTAGTGCATGCACAAAGTCTGAAACATCAGACATATTCCTTGTGTAATCACCAATATAAAATATACCTCTTCTAAATTAGTTATAGATTGAATGCGACTATGGATCGGATTCTCTTCTACACGGTTTTCGTATATTTTATATTTTTTATTTATAATCGCTAGCCGTTCAATGAGTTATAACAGAGGGTCCTTGCAATATTTAGTACGTATGTACATAAATAAAAAAAAAAACATTTAACTTGTTTTGTATGTAAACGGCTATAATTAATGTGAGCGCTCCGATATACAAATTTGCATTTATTGTTCGATTCGACCTTTCACGTGCAAGGCTTGCAATCTAGGTATTTTTTTAAAGAACAAACAAGGACTGGTCTAAATGTAAGTTAGTAGTTCACCTAATACATAAGCCCAAAAACCGAAGAAACCAAAATGTTCAATAAGGAACAACTTAACCAAAAATCAAGCAAGTTTTTTAAAAACTTTCAAAATATTTAGTTCGGACAGATCTGAAAACCTAAGGACATATTTATGTATAAATTGTACATAAGCGTGTATGAATCAAGGGGAATTGACGTTGATAATTATAATTAGCGTATCCTAGCGTATAGTATGCACTAAACTCCAATAAAGATTTATTACGACGAGCCGAGAACACAAAATAAGTTTAAGAAGCGCATGCTTCGGATCTATACATTTGGTTCACACTGAAAAAGTTTGATGTATTTTTAAATGAATGCATGTGTGCGTAACGTACACTGTTTAATAAGTTTGATTTTTGTGCACTATGCTACCCTTGAAAACCGAATTGAAAGCATGGTGAAATTATGTTTAAATTTAAAATTATTTTATTTGTATGTATTTTATGTGTTGCTAATATATAAAGCATCTGTACTGTTTTGAAATACTCGAATGGATATCGAAATCGAAGTTTTACTCGTACTAGTATTTAAAATTAGTACTAAATTTATAATAGGAAACTCCAATTACTGATAAGAAAGCACAAACCAAAATTAAAGATATTTACAAATAATTTTATGTGTGTGTTAATTGAAAATAAAACTATGAAAACAAGTAAAAATGTGACTTATTATGGTAAGTGAAATTGATGGCAACAGGAACCTACAAAAATACTGGAAACAAAAAAATTTAAGCTACAGTGGTCGTATGATCAATATCTGTTGTCCATTCAAAGACCTTTCCGTTATCGTACTACGATCTTTACTAGCAAAACTAGGTTTAACGTTAATATCGGCTACGAGTCTCACTGGAGGTAAGCAATCTTCCACATATGTATATTTATGGTGGGGGCTTCTGCGGCACTTCCGGTATCTTTAGTTGTTTTTTTTTTATTGCCAGTTCCTAGTCCCACTGTCCGTCTCTTTGGGTCACGTGCGTACAACCGATCTATGCAATTCCAATAGCCACTCCCATTGCTAAGCAAGCATTGTAAGTTGTAATACAATTTTTTTCCCGAGGTCTAAGTTTTTTTTTTTGTAACGAGAGCGAAGGATTCATGACTTAGCTTAAATGCTGACGCTAAGCGTAAGAGGAATTAAAGCGGCACACCACGAAACGAAAGGAACGGCGCTCCAACTTCATTACACGCAGTTTAACCGTCGTGTGTGCCCAGTCGAGCCGGAACGGCGTGTATGTGTGAGAAGAGAGAGAAACAGAGACAGATGTAGCGGAATTAAACACAATAGCGGAAAAATGGAAACAGATAAAATATTCTTAAGTCTGAGTACCAGTTATGATAGTAGAGGTGCGGCTTTAGACGCGGCTCGCAACGGGAACGTTGTTATCGTTGTTATTTTTTTCATTAATCTCTACTCTCCCATTCTATGAGGCCCAGCGTCCCTCGGGTCTCTCGTCAGTTGACGACAGTCGCGGAAGGGTAAATCGACAAGCAAAAAATTTAAAATAGTACATTAACCACCGCTGGAAAAGAGTTCGATTTTATAAGGTTTAATTAATACTTGAGTTGTGGCTTTGAGCTGGAACACATAATTTTAACGATACTAGAAAGTAGAGAAGAACCATGTCCACCAGATTAACGAATCTGGCTAACGATCGAGTTATTATAGCCAAAATGAAGAAACTATTTCCGATGGCCAATCTCCCCGGCCAAGGGTATGACGGTATGGAAACAGATAAAATATTCTTAAATTCGAATCAAATAGCCGGAAAGATGTTAAACGAAGTACAAAAATTTAAATTAAAATATAACCAGCGGTTCTGGTTTCGGGTTGTGTATTGTTGCGACAAGTGTACCGCAAATCACGACCCGGTTCGTTTTCTAGTGTTTTGGCGAGCTAAACTTCTTTGATTTTTTATGAACGATGGCATTGATAACGCCAACCGGGAAATTTTCCATTCCTGTCACGGAACCCTTTATGTAATGAATTTATGGATTTTATTGATTTCGGTTTTATATATGGGTATTTTTAGTAAATATGCACGAATGTTCTTATATATAAATATCTATTTATATATATTTGATAACATTTTGAATAAAATGGCCTGTTTCATACAAATGTTGTTACCGATCAGTGGCGATTTTATTTCATAGGATTTATATGTAACTAATATTCGTTTCTGATATCATTTAATATTTTTTTTATTATATTGTTGTGTAGTTAATAAGCGTCAATTTTTACAGATGTTTGTGAACCTATTGAACCTGTGGATAAGTGTATACTATTAAGACGTTGCAGCTATTTAAAAAATATGTGTACTTACATTAGATAAACATGAAGCATTTTGAAAGTGCTGCGTTACAATACAGATACATATATAATGTGCATGGACGAATATTAAGCTATCAAGCTGCCTTAATACTTGTGTATGAATATATATATATATCATACTTCTGATACTGCTGTGAGTGAAAAATTCTGATGAAAGCGTTATTAAACACATGTTTAATAAAGTTTTATCAAGCTGTTCTTATTAAATTAAATATTTTACTAAAGAAAATGGTTCGGTAATAATTCTCTTCGTCGAAAGCAATTAGTTAAAATCAAGCCTATCTCTTTGTGGCTATTGAAATATAGTAAAAAGTTAATTAGATTTATATTTTCCAACCATAAGTGAGTATAGAATCTATTTGTTCGCTAGCCTTCCAAATTTTTTATCTTGAATCCCTTGAATTTAATAAACTTCACATTAAAACTCCACTTTATATGTCATCATAACACAGCATCGAAATATTTAAACACAACTATAAAATTAAATTTTTATTTAACGAATAACAATTTACAAAAAATGAATGGCAATATTACACAAAATATAAGTTTTGTTTGAATGACAATAAATAATAAATAAATGCTTTTTGTAAAGAATATTATGCTTAAAATATTCGGTTATGGGGTATGGTCAGTTTAAAGATAAATACAATATTATATAAACTAATTTCAATGTTTATTATAGAAAAATTTAATGAAGTTTCTATATTTATCGATATGTTTCCTAATCTATTTATTATTTTCTTTCAAATATATATGGATAACGTTAACAAAAGATATAGTAGTTGCCATAAGTTATGATTAAAGTGATTTGGACTTTGATTTCCACCGCAGCATTTCGTAATAAAATGAACCTTAAATTATGGGGACGGAGAAACCTCCTTCTATGCATTCGAGACAGAATGTGGTTACTGTTTATCAAGGCTTGTTTATTAATGTTACATTCTTTGCGAGGGTATACAAATCAAGCATTTAGGTCTTATTTGAATGGTATAGTTTTATAGTTTGTATATATTTATGGCTGTATGCCTTTAGTACGGCTCTAGCAATGCTGGTTATAATTATAATTGTACTATGCCTTAGTTATAATTTGTATTTGCGCCAAGATAAAATATAAATGTAATGTACTCGCTTCTTGCGCACATCCATATCCATTGACTTAATTTCTATACATACATACATTCTCAGCACAAGCAATATTTGCGGAAACATGCATATGTAAATGTTTACTTAATTATTCTATGCTTGTGTAAATACATATACATATGTATGTATGTATCTACGGGTATGTAAATATAAGAATTCACATAGTATAAACTAAAGAAGCTGTTAGATATTTGTTAATTCTGTATTTAAGATTTTAAAAGCACATTTACACATTTTAAATTCCATCATTCAAACCATCATTTAATTAGCTGTGGAAAATATATTGGTGTTGTCCCATTCCAGTTGATTGATGTGAGCAAATCCATCTTTCAACGCTAACAAAGACGGAACGGTAAAAATGTGCACAATATCTGTAGAAAATAACTTACCTTCTTCGTCTTCAGAATCAGAGTTCTCTGAGTCAGAGCTATCTTCAGATACAGCGTCTGTTTGCATTGGATTTATGGTTATAGTTAATGCAGAGTCATCCCAGATCAAGCCGTCATCAGCGATCTAAAAAAAAATACGATGAGAGTCAGCACTGGCAAACTATTTCCTATGATGCATTGTGTTTGAACTCTTCCCAAACGGATCGGCCGATCCTTATGACATTTTTCTTGTATATTGAGTAGGTGTGCGAATAGGCTGTAAAGTATCACCTTCCTAACACCACACATACCATTAAGTCGCGATTTTAGTATTTTGTATTAAGTAATGCTTTGATTTATTTTTCAGTGTGTTTTTGTGTCATTGGAGAAAAGTCGCCGAAAACTATTGAAGAATTATTCAAATTTCAATTGTACAAATTTGAAAATGACAATGACGCTATTGTCATGAATCCTGATAGAACACCAGATGGAGTGCATGTGCGTAGATTCAAAGCTCCTGTTGTTGACAAGGTTGCGACCGCACGAGAAACAAAAATCTTGAGTTCATCGCCGACACACATCGTTCATACGACGTTCTCCAATATCTGATAACATTACTCAACAAAATTGAAATTTTTGTTTACGCTTCGAGCCCTGACTTTTCCTGGTAGATTTGTTGCTTTAAAATTTTGTTAAAGAATTATGGTTATTATGGGTTTTTTTTTACCCGTACTCAAAAAAGAGTTAAGGGGTATATTAGATTTGTGGTGAAAGTGGATGTGTGAAATTAAGAATGTATTATTTTTAGGAGATATTTAAATTAAGACTTAAAACTGTGTATAGAATTAAGCAAGAAACATAACATACTCAAAATTAGCTATAGGAACTATTAAATTTAATCCAATTTAATGATCAATCGTATTGAAATTTTTGTGAATAGTGCACTAACTAGGAATATTAAAATAAACAAACAAACATTAAAATGTCTTTGTCATGATTTTCTACCATATTTGAGGTGAATTTGTAAGCCAAGAATGCTTATTGATGATGCACCATGCATGGCAAATGTAAAACACTGGTATCGCGAATTCAATAGTGGACGGCCTTCGTTGCAGGACGAATTTCGTGAAGGTAGTTTAAAATGAATTTTCGTGCCACAAAATATCGATGCTGTGAGCGAAATGATTGAGCAAGATTGTCATGTCACACACTGTGAGATTGAGGTATCCTTGGGCATTATTATGACGACCATTAATAAGATTTTCCATGATCATCTCGTGATAGAAATAGTGTTAGCGTGGAAACCAAATTTAAAAATTTCCAAAAATACGATCGTGGTGCTTTAAAATATGTGTTTAACATCTATACAGGTGACGAATCATGAATGTACAAATATTAAATCGAAACCAAATCAATAATCGACGGTATGGATGTTTTAAAGCAAAAAAAACGCTGATTAAGGCCTGCTTATATGTATATACTTTGTCTGAGTGCCAAAAATGCTGTGAAAATACGTTCAAATGTTTCAAAAAAGTGTTTCTATTCCTGAAGAATGTTGTTCAAAATAATAAAACCATTTTCAGACGCCTTAGTTGTGCTTTTTATCGTTATACCACAAACTTAAATAGCAGCCAAAGTAGTACCTTCTTCTCCATCATTTTTTAAAGCCGAACAATCAATAAAGCCGTACTTCTGTGTGGCCAGTCTTCGTTATTCTCAAACACAAGAGCAAAGCGAGGCAGCACTTGAAACGACTTGGTTGGCAGTCAGAAATATTCGAACTTAACGTAGAGTTCAAGGACAATATAGTAGATTTGTATAGATGCCTTACAGCATCTGCATTTTTTGTGCCGTAGATATAATATTCGACTAATTAAAATCGCCTAACAATTCATGGGTTTTACAACTGATATATTCTTGTATAAACAAGTTTTTACCTATCTTTCCCTACAAATTGTTTCATGTTCCCATTCGATTTTGTGGAACCAATACCTAAATTGCCAGAGACAAAAAAAAAACTGGTCAAAGCTCAGTTTTTAAAAGAAACGAGAAGGAACGTGTGAGTCGCTTCTGGGGACGCGACTCTACTTATCCCGCACTCAGTCAGTATATACATTTTTTAGCTTATGATTTTTTAGAATTAAAAAAAAAATTTTACATTTTTCATTTTTTTGCTACATTTGTTATCTTCATCTACACCTACAATGCATATTTTACATCTAACATGTAGATTAAAGATATACCATTCATATTCTACATCTCCTCCGCTAGGGGTTGCTCGCGCACTGAACGCGGCAGAGTTCGCGAGCGAGAAAGAGTAGCGTTTCTCTTATTGGGCGGGCGGGGGATTAATTATGATCCGATCTGATTTAGATTCGGCAATCTGGTAGATAGGGTCATTTTCTACGATACTGCGTTTTCAGTTTTATCGTATCTTTAAAATTGTACCTGCCACAGATTTTCTTCTTTTGTGGAGGCGTAAGGGGGCGGGGCGAAATTTTGAAATACACTTGTATCAGAGTGATATTACATGAGTCTGGTTGCCCTAGCTTTTATAGTCTCTGAGATCCAGGAGTCAAACAAGACGGACGGACGGACGGACGGACAGACGGACAGACAGACGGACAGACAGACGGACAGACAGACATGGCTCTATCGACTCGGCTATTGATGCTGATCAAGAATATATATTCTTTATGGGGTCGGAAAAGTTTCCTTCTCTGCGTTACACACATCCACTTTTACCACAAATCTAATATACCCCTTAATTCTTTTTTGAGTACGGGTATAAAAATAGTCAGACGGATTCAGCTCGTAATCTTGATCGAGAAAATCTATTATTTATAGAGCACTTCAACTTATAAACTTTGCAAACACCTGCTCAAATTAAAAATATTTTCTTCAAATGTGAAATTGTATGTTAATATAATAAATAGATTTATGTATATATAACGATTTGCAAACCTTTGGACACGGCTGATGTCGATCCGTATATTTATGGTTATTTTTGATTCGAGCAATGGAAACTCCACAGAGCAGGATAACCAGAAAAACACAAATAAGAATTATAAGCATTGTTGGATGGGAGCCTTCAGCTAAAATAAAAAATACCGTATAAATACACACATTATCAATTATAATTTTTATTTTTAATTAGAGTTAAGTTTCACTAACCTTTGTGAACAATAGAGTGTATGTGTGATTTCGGCTCCTGTATATCGTTGGTGTGTAAAAGTGAATACGAGAAAACCTTAGTATCTGAAACGGGAAAACGGTAACTAATTTATTTTTACCACTTGAGAGACAATCTACGACCTACCAGATGCCTGATTGACGTCTTCTCTTGTCAAACCGCCATTTAAGTGGTAAGCTGCCGCAATGTTGGGATTCTCAGCATCCCTTAGTTGTGACAAAGACGGCGAAGATGGGGCATTTGTAGTCTTAGATAACGACTGTTTTGGATGTAGTACAGTCAGCGTAAGGGTATATTCCGCACTTTTATACTGGGAGCTTAGCTGGCCACAAGAAAGCTTAAACACCCGATTTAGATAATAAGCCGGCTTTTTGTTACTGTAGATAAGGGAACGCAAAACATTCAGATAATTAAGAATACTGTCCAATCCCATCATTTCGACTCCATCCTTATTTATGTTGGTTTTTATATCCATTGTTGATGACAAAGATTCGTCCCCATCTATTTGAATGTCTTCATGATCTGGATTTAAAGAGGGGAAGACCACCACGCTGCACGAATCCAAATACTCTTTTGAATTCATTTTTTTACTGTTCTTCATGGATGTAGCTATGTGAATTTTATCCAAAATGTGAACACCCAACTTTATTTCCTGATACGATACCAATTTATTAGACGTTCCTGAAAACGATTAATTTTTGAATTAAAAAGACGGCTAAATTATATTTCAACATATACATTATATTTGGCCGATCGTTTCTAAACATGTTATCTTTTGTCCTTAAACAATGTATAAAAGTTAAACACAGATAAATCAAAAAACGAGAAGGAACGTGTAAATCGCTTCTGGGGACGCGACTCTACTTATACCCGTACTCAGTCAGTGTTTACATTTTGAAGCATGATTTTTTAGAATTTTAGAATTAAAAAAAAAATTTACATTTTACATTTTTTTGCTACATCTGTTATCTACATCTACTATGTTTATTCTACATCTAACATGTAGATTATGCATGTACCATTTAGATTAAGCATCTCCTCCACTAGGGGTTGCGCGCGCACTGAACGCGGCAGAGTGTGCGAGCGAAAAAGAGAATGAGTAGCGGAACTCTGGCAGGGTGAAGCGGGGGAATCAACTGAAAATTAATTTCTTAATTCTGGCTAAAATTATGATCCGATCTGATTCTGATTCAGATTCAGCAATCTGTTAGATATGGACATTCTCTACGATACTGCGCTATTAGTTTTATCGTATGTGCCTGACACAGATTTTCGTCCTTTGTGGGAGCAGAAGGGGGCGGGCGAAATTTTGAAATACACTTGTAGCAGTGTGATATCACATGAGTCTGGAGTCTGGAAACCAAATTTGGTTGCCCTAGCTCTTATAGTCTCTGAGATCTAGCCGAAAAACAAGACGGACAGACGGACAGACAGACATGGCTCTATCGACTCGGCTATTGATGCTGATCAAGAATATATATACTTTATGGGGTCGGAAACGTTTCCTTCTTTGCGTTACACACATCCACTTTTACCACAAATCTAATAATAATAATCCTTTTTGAGTACGGGATTAAGAGAATACATGAGACTAGTTTGTATGAAACAGTCTAACAGAAAGTAGACTCTAATGATTGGCGAGAACAATTACAGGGAGGGAACTTTGTAAGTCACTTCAGTGACCGCGACTCTACTTTAATACCCGTACTCAGGCAGTATATATTTATATCTATTTACTCGTTTGCTACATCTGTCATCTACAACTAAAACTCGCTTCTTACACCTCCGCCAGAGAGCGCACACTGCACGAGACAGAGTTTGTGAGCGAGAGAGTAAATGAATAAGAAGGATTGGAAGGGGGTAGGTTAGTAGCTGGCAATCTGGTCTATATAGTCAACCATATAGTCTACGATGGTGCGTTTACCGATTTATCGTATTCCAAAATTGTGGACGCAACAGATTTTCGTCTTTTGTGAAGGTTAAGCGGGCAGGGTGAAATTTTGAAATACACTTGTACCAGGCTGTTATCATATGTGTCTGGAAACAAAATTTGGGTGCTCTAGATCTTTGAGTCCCTGAGATCTAGACGCGCATTGAGACTGGCAGACGGACGGACAGACAGACATGACTATATCGACTCGGCTATTGATGCTGATCAAGAATATATCAAGAGTGAGGAAGCAAATCCACACAAATTATACGATGAGAGCTGTACATACCAGTAATTGTGATTTTTCTGGTATCCATTAGCGGATCTTGATCTAATCCATCCTTCTGGAAGAGTGATTTCATTTTTGTAACCTTAATTTTTGAAGATGAATCAATTTCTTCATTTACCGATGTCGATCCGACATTTATGCCAACTTGGGCTATAGGTTCGTTAACCATGATATAAGTCTCTATAGTCGGCAGGCGAATTGAGCTATGATTATTACACATAAGCGATGTACGAACTTCTATATTACGCCGTCCTATTGTTGGGCTTTGTTTGATATTGATGTACTGGATTTTACGCATCAGTTGCTCAATGTTGTGCTTAGTCTGTGCTTCAATGTGGATTTCATTCATTTGAACATTGGCCTGGATTTGAACGTCCGATTCCGAAATCTTAGTTTGACCAACTATTACATCATTGGGCGACATTAGATGTTCAGCACAGTTTGTTCCACACTTAATGTCATCCGTGGTCAGAATACCATAAAGAGCAATTTTCACCTCTGATATATCTCCATTAAAGCCATGCTTTAAACGATTTTCCGAACTTTGATAGCACGCTCCGACGGCTAGAGTTGTGTTTACTCCATGTGCAGCGTGCAGCGGCCAATCGTCAATTACCTCCGGATTACTGTGACGATCCTCAATGGAACTATCGAATCGTATACCATCAATAAATAGCTCAACCTTGCCGAACTGTTCAATGTTGAGTACATAGTGATGCCATTCGTTGTCGCAGACCTGAGGAATTTTCCAGCGCCATTCGGCCGGGCTGAATATGTTCAGATCGCCTTCATTAAAGTTCTTTCGGAGAAGAAGGATCAGACGACAATTGCGAACAAAAAGTGCCATATGATGCCGATTCATTTTGTGGTCATCGGCACTACACAATATATGTTCCTTAACATGTTTGTTAGTTGAACTTTGACTGCTATGTCTAAAAATTGAAAGAATGCTAAACGGGCGCATTGAGAAATCATAGTGATCCACAACTGAATCAGGAACAACCACTCCAACCGAGCCATCAAAATGAAATATGGGTTCTGGACCTTCATCGTAATTTAGATCCTTAGTCCACTCTGCATCTTGAGGTAAGAGATCCTTCATGGTTAGGCTTGAGGTGCAGTTGGATATATCACGATCGCACCCAAACGATATGTGCTTTGTCTATATAAAGAACAAAAATAGGATACAGAAATAGTAAAATAGCAAACCGAAATATAAATACTCAACTTAATTTCTATGTAATTACAACAAATGTAGACTTAGTCGTAAGAGAAACTATAGTTTTTAGACTTTTGTTACTAAACCTACCTTAAGTGCTATAGATGCGTGTATGCTCAGGTCTTCGTTGCTGCACGAAATGTCACACAGATCTAAGCGGGCATTAGGGAACAATTGTAGGCTCTCAGTGCTGCCGGACTAGTTATAACGAAGAATTTTATAAACAAATATATTTATTTGTTAGATATACTTATATATACTTACGGTGTAATCAATACGTTCTGGTATTCCAACAAATTTCGCTTCACAAGCACGCCGCACTTTTATGCTGACCATGATAGGCGCGGATTCTTTCATCGCGCAGTCAAAGGCAACTACGGAAAGAATGTGGTTATGGGAAGCTTTATGAGAAAGGGGTTCAGTATTCTTTACTGAGCCTTCATTATCAATAGCAAAAGGCTCATCATTGTTGAGTATCTCATATTTGCACACGTCTCCAAAAAGAGGGGTGCAGTCCTTGTCGGAAGCTTCGACGCGTATGATTTCATTGTACAGACGTCCCTCATCTACTTCAGTTACATATGATTGCTCTAGAAATGTAGGAGCATACTCATTAATATCGATAACAGTTATATGGACATTGGCCGTATTGGATGGCGTTCCATCGCAATATATAGCTACGATTTCAAAGTGATAACTTTTGCGTTTCTCGCAATTTAGTGTACGACGTGCTTTTAAAATTCCTAGATTATTGACCAATTCAATCTGAAATTAAAGTTAGTCAGGTGGGACGATGCTAAGTCACAGTACCTTACCTCGAATGGTATCTCATGATATGGTTTTTTCAGAATGCGAAAGTTACAAATTTTTTCTTCGTCGACTTTAATTAAGGGTGTTATCTCTACTAGAGTCTCATTTTCCCGAATTAGTCCATGGTAGGACTTCTCCAAAATATTTTCTAAAAAAGAAGTAGACAAATATATATCTCTCTATTATATATAACAGTTTGGTGTCGCTTGGATAGTCGACCGTTATTCTATTTTCTGTGCCTGCTAATTAGAAGAGGAGGCACAGAAAATCAAATAACGAGTAAATTGTTACTGCTTAAGTAATAATTACTTCTAATAACATTACACGGATGACAGTATCAAATAAAAAAATAGCCCTCGGTGAACCGCGACTTCTCATGAATTTACGTGTAGAAACTATTATGACTCAAATGTCACTGCAGTAGTACTAACTAATAACTTCTAATAAAATTACTCTACCTGAAATATGTCAATAAAAGTTGAATACATTTTTCAACAATTTTCAAACTAGAGTGCTCATATCTTCTAACTTGAAAACAGATTTTCTTGAAAGATAGATTCTCTATCAGATAAGAATATTTTATAGAAAACGCTTCCTTGACTTTTGCAACTTATTTTCGTCCGCCGTTCCCCGACGTAGGTGAGGGGTTTTAATCAGACAAAAACTTTAGCTTTAAAAACTGTTTTTCCTTGCTATCAGATAAAGACCATATGATAGTTTACTTTGAAATCTCTAGAAAATTCTCTATCATGTAAGATGATGATATTAAGATTACAGTCCTTGGTGACCTGGGTTGATTTCTTGATCTGTGCGGTGTCTCGGTGGCTCTTCGTTGACTATACGTAAAGGCTCCTAGAATCCTACTTTCGAAGTGTCGGTCGATATTTCACCAACTTTATTGGATCGGGCTATAATTTCTTAATATATCGGCAATTTTTCGAACATACTCTAAGGACAGCTACTCTAGTCACAGGTACAGGACTGTTCGGGCCTGCAAACTTTTCACCCTATCTATTGATTCCTCATGCTTCTCACCGATCTCAAAGGAATAATTTATAACTCCTCTCGATAAGAAAGGTAATAGGACTGACTCAAAGAATTATAGAAGTATATCTTAATTAAAGAATAGCGGAATCCTTAAATGTTTAAAAAAAAATTGTATCTTCAGCTCAGCATCATGCATCTATAAGGCGACGATCAACTACCACAAATTTATTAGAGTTCACCTTTTATATCATTAAAGGTAACTTGCAGACGGATGTTATTTACACCGATTTCAGTAAAACTTTCGACTCCCTAAACCACTCTCTTCTATCACAAAAACTTGACCTTTTAGGGTTTCCGCCAAATCTTTTGAGATGGATTTCAAGCTACTTTTGATCTAGCTCTGAAAGAGTCCTTTTCAAAAAACCTTTTCTTCACCTGTTAAGGATACTTCTAGAGTACCACAGGCCATCTAGGCCACTTACGTTTAAAACTCTTTATTAATCACTTGCCTTCAGTATTAATAAACTCTCGAGTACTCATGTATGCGGATTAGATAAGACATGTGTCCAGCATAACGTCATTTTTCTTTTCGACATCGAAATGCAAATTAATTAGGTTTCACCGTTCCAGTTCCTTTCTCTTCTGCGGTGGAGAATTACCCTGGTTTATGATCTTGGTGTTAAACTAGAACCCAAATTTTTAGTTTTCTTAACATATTTATACCATGGGAATACTGGTATACTTAGGGCCAAGGAGTGGCTAGAGCAACCAAATTTTGTTTCCAGACTCATGTGGTACAAGTGTATTTTAAAATTTTTCTCTGCCCCCGCAACAGATGAAAATCTGTGGCGTCCACAATTTTGAAAATATGAGAGAATGGATCATTTTTTAACCATAATGAAGAAATTAATTTTCAGTAGCTAAGCCACCCTATCTAGCGCTGCAACGCTCAAAATTTTCTCTATCGATCACACACTCTGCATTGTACATCCTCTGGCGGAAATATGGGTGGAAATATGAAAGTTGTAGATTTAGATAGACAACAAATGTAGAAAAAAAATGTAAGCAGATAAAATATTTAAAAATTCCACATAAATCATAGATACTGACTGAAGTAGTCTCGTTACCTTTACCATTGCGTGGCCTCAACTGGAATGCAAGTGTGAGATTGCCATCCTACCTTAATAGTGTGTTTTTAATAAACCTTCCATCTTTAGTTAATCGTAAAAAAATGCTTTGTGTGATTTAGGTAGATAGGGTGACGTAGATAGTCCTGACTTACTGAGCCGCATAAACTTCACAATTTTATTCTTCCTTTATTCCTTCCGCTTTTTAGATCAAATTCTTCTTTACATGAACCTACCACTCTACCATATTATATCTCTTCCCTTCATCTTCTTGAATCACGAATACTAACATATCTAGTATTAGTTTTTTTTTTGTAAGACGAATATTAGTCTAACATCTATCTTTCCTGCATGTACGCGACCGGTTCGATTACGTGCGTCGCAAGTCATGCGGCAGCGCCGCTCGGTCGGCTTAGCGTAGGAAGGGCAGCGTTTTTGCCTGGGATCCGCGCGTAACAGGCTTCGGCTTGGTGTCGATGGTGCATATCAACGTGCAATTGTTGTACAAGCGAACGACGCCTATATTGACTTGAGTGTTTATCTCGATCAAGAATATGTGTGAATATGGTCTACATCTCTTATAATTATAATATTTAATCTATGGAAACTAAGCAATTATATGTTACATGTTACATGTATACAATAACTAATTAAATATTATTACCTATGGTATATTATACAAACCTCGTTGTGTTAGATATTCATCCTCGTTTTCATTTGAAGTCACTAGTCCCGTGGCAACGAAAGAAACCAGCACTGCACAGAATACTACTCCTATGTAAATGCGTTCAAATGTGTTGTGTAAAGGCATGGCTAAGAAGTTTTTACAGTTAGCCTATCAAATAATGTTTTTTCTGAAACAGTAAACAAAAAAATGTATATTTTAGTAAGATTTATATTTATATACACATATATAATGGTATATTTATTCTGGATATTCACACATAATAAATGTATATATAACTACTATATAACTGCATTTGATTGCATATATATGCATGAAACAGTATAGATGTGCATAAATATATAATTAATTTATTTTATGCACGAAAATACACATATATGTGAACACATAAATACAATCACAGCAAAAACATATTTATATCTGTATGTATGTCATTATGTTGTCTATCCATGAGATACACATTTTGTGACAGATTTATTCCGATAACAATGAAGATAAATAATTTAAATAAATGAAAATAAATAATTATATTACAATAAATAACTTCACATCCTATTCTGTGGTTGATATTTGAGCGGCAGCACACAAAATATTTTGTTTGTACATGTAAGACAAAATCCAACTCACCACACACAACAAAATTGAAAAATCAATATTAATAGTTCAACGTTGTCGATTATTTTTTTCGAGTATATATTCAGATTGAGATAATGCTGGCGTATAGATGTGCAACTGCAATGTGAATGAAGATTTTTTTACACTCTATCCTGGTAATGTTTATCCGACATTTTTAAAAAGCATGGACGAAATATTTGGTCTACAAATTTAGGGATGATATGCATCGACAAAATATTTCTCAGCTGGATATTAGCAGACGAGAACCGAAAAATACCGATTAATACTGGAAATGCAACCCGATAGTATTTCCTGGGTACGAGCAAAATATACAAATATATGCATGCTCCAGGGCTCACCTTACTTAAGGCCTATCTCCAGCACGGAAAATTCCTGCCGTGAATTTGCTAGTTATTCCGTGAGGGTGTGGAACATAGCTAAAAAAGGGTTGATGAATCAGCTGTGTTTTGTAAAAAGAGCCAACTGTAAAATTTTTCTACAATTAAAAAGGAAAAAAATGCACTGATGATGAAGTGATTGAGTTGGTGGTGGCATATATTGTTGCTAAAGAAAAAAGAATAATTTTCATCTCTCTTTTTGGTTTTGCGCACATTTTTTGCTTACCCAGTGTACCCAGTGTAACCAAAGTGGGAAAAGTTCATTCTCTACGGTTACACTGCTTTTTTGTTTGTGTACAAACATAAATCTGTTAAAATTTTCAAAATTTGTATTAATGGCGTATTTGTCTTATTCTTAAATGTCTTATTTGTGGACGCTGTTTAGCTGGAGGACGATAATGCACACCTTAATAGGCTGTTTTCATTGGGGCTGCGTCATGCTTCTTTGCGTCTTGCCGGAGACGCAGTTTTTTTTACATAGGCTAAGCATAGGGCCCTAGTGGTGGCAAAAAGTTGCGTCAGTTTCAGATTCATGTGCGTCTATTCGATATATTCGATTGCTTTTGCTCATTTTTGCACTTTTCTGCCTATCAGTGCAACTATCACCACTAATAACAACAAAAACTTGTAGATCAAAACTCAAATTTTGGCGCTAAAAATGTATGATTGTGCAAAAAGGTGAAAATATACATAAAATCATTAAATAAAATAATTGAAACTGATTGTATTATTATCATACGAAATTTTTCTGACCCCCTGATGCCATTAAGACACTGCTGGAGACGAACTTCGGTGGTTTTCATAATTTGAAGAAGAACTCCCACAAACTCTACAAAGAAATGTCTGAAAATAATATATAAATATGAGAATCAATTCTCTTTCTTCCATTTACCTGCCGTCTTGCATAATTCTGCTGATTTTCAAAAATTTGTGTTTCTTTCCTTGTCATCAAGCACCCAAATCCAAATTCAGGACGCACGTCTGCCAATGTAAACACCTTTTCTGCTTCATTGCGTCTATTCCGATATCGATAGCAGACGCGCCCAGTGTAAAAAGGCTATAATATTGGATAAATTCTATCATGCGAGACAGATATGCAATCAGCATGTTGATTAATCTCTTTATAAATTTAAAATATTTGTACCGGGTATAAGATTAGTACATAAAATTATACAATTAATCTGTATCCATTCGACTGCCTTTATTACGATTACGCTTACTCGCTTACGTCAGCGATGGCCTGCCATACGATCTACTGTTTACGTTAAGATAGGAATGTCCTAGGAGCATAAGTGAGTACATTGGCATTGATCACTAGTCTACTAATAAGTGATGAATTTCCCAAAAAATTAATGCATTAATAAGTGATGAACTTCTCTAAAAAGTAATACATTACTAAGTGATGTCTTTCCCTAAAAACTGTGGCTGTTTTGAGGAATTTACCCATAATTGTGTATAAAATGAGAAGGAACGTGTGAATCGCTTCTGGGGACGCGACTCTACTTATACCCGTACTCAGTCAGTGTTTACATTTTGAAGTAAAAAAAAAATTTACATTTTACATTTTTTTGCTACATCTGTTATCTACATCTACATCTACAATGTATATTTGACATCTAACATGTAGATTATACATGTACCATTTAGATTCTACATCTCCTCCGCTAGGGGTGGCTCGCGCACTGAACGCGGCAGAGTGTGCGAGCGAGAAAGAGATATAGTAGCGTGTCTCTTGCAGGAGGAGGCGGGGGAACCAACAGAAAATTAATTTCTTCATTCTGGCTATAATTATGTTCCGATATGATTCATATTCAGCAATCTCGTAGATATGGTCATTCTCTACGATACTGCGTTTTTAGTTTTATCGTATCTTTCAAATTGTGCCTGCCACAGATTTTCGTCCTTAGTGGGGGCGGAAGGGGGCGTGGCGAAATTTTGAAATACACTTGTAGCAGTGTGATTACACATGAGTCTTGAAACCAAATTTGGTTGCCCTAGCTCTTATAGTCTCTGAGATCCAGGCGCTCAACAAGACGGACAGACAGACAGACGGACAGACAGACATGGCTATATCGACTCGGCTATTGATGCTGATCAAGAATATATATACTTTATGGGGTCGGAAAATTTTCCTTCTCTGTGTTACACACATCCACTTTTACCACAAATCTAATATACCCCTTAACTCTTTTTTGAGTACGGGTATAAATATTAAATTTCTTTTTACTTTTTGTGTTCTTATAAAATTGTAGATTTACATATATGTTCTGAGTGTTCTTTTTTGCCATAGAACCTTTTTGTTAGAGTTGTTGATGTGTTCATGTTCGTAAGACCGAAAGTCTCATTCCGACACATCAACTAAATCGCCTCTAAAATAAGATAGGTTATTAATATATTTCCATTCTACATTCATAAAATCTATTCAATTTGTTAACAATGCTCTCAATAGATCAGCAGTACAATTGCGCCAAAAACAAAACACCTGCCAAAATATGTGCCTGCTCAACTCGAGCATTGTTTTCGTTGTTGGAAATGGAAATTTCGTGCAAAACGCAGATAATTTCGAAATTTCACAGTTTAGACGATAGACGCATTTTTATTTAAATAAAAAACTGAACTAACCTTATAATAATTTTCCTTCAAAAAATAACAATACCAGCGTCTCACGTTTCACCGCACAATTCTAACAACGTTGTCGACGCCGACGACAAAGTCGAATTCCGTTACGACACGCTTCAGAAACAAAGAAAGAAGCAAAGAAAAAAAAGTTTGGTTGACCAACGCGTCGATCGCGACGTCGATTTCTTATTCAGCTCGGCTGCCGCAGCGGCAGAGAAAAACGCCTGAGTGACGCGTAGTTGACATTTGCCATCGCTCATTTCTGGAACTGCAGGGTTGTTTACTTATTCCTTAAGTATGTGTGTTTTATTTTTTTTCCTTATCTCGTTTATTTTTTAAAATATTACTCCTATATATAAACTTAACTAATGTTTAACTACTTATAATAACATAAATTAATGGCCAGGAAACGCGGAGAGCCGTGGGGACGGCCGCGAAGCATTGCTTTGCAGGGACGAAGGTTCCTCCTATGCTGTCTCCCTTCTAAGGCGCTTGCATCTCCGGAGCTCCTTCATTGCGGTGGCAGCAAAGTTGCTTACTGCTGACCATACCATGGCGTCTCCTAACATCGCCTCAACCAGGCTGCTGGGTGACAACCGCGGATTGAGATAGCACGCTCCTAATGTGGTCGAAGCGCCTGCAGATAAATAAAACGGGCTCCGCGTCCTTTACCATGCTGGCGGACTATCTGTTGTATGGTGAACTCTCGTGCCCAAATATGCACAGGTACTGGCCAAAGCAGCCATGTCCACAGAGGAGTTGTGTGGTGTAGAAGTTGACCGCGCCTGGGCTATTGATATTCCATTTTCTTACGTCAGGGATGAGACGGTGGGTCCACCGGCCGTTTTTCTCTCTAGCCTGCTCTCGCGCTGCCTTCCCCTCGATGCCTGCTCGGGTGGCCAATGCCACGTTCTTCTCCTCGACGACTAGGAGAACGATAGGGAGAACTCCTGAGATGACCAGCACGGCGTCGTCCGACATGGTCCTAAAGCCACACACCTGACACCCCTGGCGTAGCTGGCGACTTTGATGCCGTCCGTCCACTCTGCTGCAGCGTAGGTGATGGCTGATCGAACAACGGTGGTCAGCAGCAGCCTTCCCTCCTTCCTTCTCAGTCCAAAAAGGACTCGACTCGTTTTAGCCACTTTCTCCTGCACGTAGCTTAGGTGCTCCCGGAAACAGAGCCTGGTGTCGATCATCACCCCAATCTAGCGGATGGCTCTTTTTGACGCTATCGTCTGGTCTCCAATTCGGACGTGCGCTGTCTCGACAGCGTCATATGCCTGGCTGGCGTCATATACTATGTTCCACAGTAGTGGGCCCATCACCCTTAGGGGACTCCTGCCGAAATGGGGTGGAATGGCGCACCAGTCGCCGTGCCAAAGTTGAGGAGCCTTTCCTCAAAATAGCTCATCACAATCGCCTGGAGATATCTGGGAATGCCCCGCTGGCTCAGAGCACCAGTGATGCAGCCCCAATTTACCGAATTGAAGGTATTGTTTATGTCTAGGGTGACAGGGAATACTTGCCACCCTTCCAGCGAGTTCCTTCTATGGCCTGGGATGCGATACGGACCCCCCTGCCTATGGCGTCCACCTTCGAAAAGCCTTTCCGGAAACCGAATTGGTTATCCGAAAGCCCTCCGGACTCTTCCAGCACCCTCTGCATCCTTGAGCAGTTAATTTGCTCCAGCGTCTTCCCCAATCCATCGATCAAACATATCGGTCGATATGAGGAAGGGTCGTCTGGTGGCTTTCCTGGCTTTGGTATGAGCACCAGGTGCTGGGTCTTCCTTTGTCTTGGACGCTATCGTCTGGTCTCCAATTCGGACGTGCGCTGTCTCGACAGCGTCATATGCCTGGCTGGCGTCATATACTATGTTCCACAGTAGTGGGCCCATCACCCTTAGGGGACTCCTGCCGAAATGGGGTGGAATGGCGCACCAGTCGCCGTGCCAAAGTTGAGGAGCCTTTCCTCAAAATAGCTCATCACAATCGCCTGGAGATATCTGGGAATGCCCCGCTGGCTCAGAGCACCAGTGATGCAGCCCCAATTTACCGAATTGAAGGTATTGTTTATGTCTAGGGTGACAGGGAATACTTGCCACCCTTCCAGCGAGTTCCTTCTATGGCCTGGGATGCGATACGGACCCCCCTGCCTATGGCGTCCACCTTCGAAAAGCCTTTCCGGAAACCGAATTGGTTATCCGAAAGCCCTCCGGACTCTTCCAGCACCCTCTGCATCCTTGAGCAGTTAATTTGCTCCAGCGTCTTCCCCAATCCATCGATCAAACATATCGGTCGATATGAGGAAGGGTCGTCTGGTGGCTTTCCTGGCTTTGGTATGAGCACCAGGTGCTGGGTCTTCCTTTGTCTTGGAAAGATTCCTTCGCGGAGACACTGCGTGTATGCGTAAGCGAGCTCGTGCGGCTTGAGCGATATAGCCAGCTTTACCGACCTGTCGGGGATTCCATCCGGGCCAGGAGCCTTATTGGACTTCATCTTTCGCGATGCGGATAAAATCTCCTCGGTCGCTACTGGCTCCACATCGTGTCGACTCCTGGAGCGCGGTTGGTTGCGCAGCGAGGGAACAGCGTCTCGACGATAGCCCAGAGTTGATGTGGGTCAGAGGGCGCTTATGCGTCACCATCACCCTATGGGTCATGCTCGGCTGAGTCGCAAAGCTGCAAAAAGCACTCCCGCGTGCTCATCTAAGTGAAGTCCCGGCCAATCGCTGTCACTCCGTCTGCGTGCTCTCTGCTCCATCCCTCCAGCTAAGTGCGATCTCGGTTAGGGTTTTTTTTAACTCCTGTAGCCCGCGCAGATCTTTAGCCGGTTCACCGGATCCAACAATCTGCCTTGCGAGGGGCAGCCTTGCGTCGTTCTGCTGTCCGGCAACTCCGTTCTGATATCATCTCTGCCGATCAGCTGTTCCGAAAAAAAATAAAAAGACATCATTATGGATTTTGCTGTTCTCTATGCCAAAAAAAAAAAAACGTAGATCACCAATGACCAGCCCAATATACCTTGCTGGCTTTGCGTATTGCACGCAAAATGTGTAGGGATCTCGGGCCGTGTAGGAGATGTCATATCCCAAAACAACGGCCTGCATTATAGTTGTGAGGAATGCTGTGCTGCGGAAAACGACAAGCGCTCGTTCATGTGGCCGACGCGGATTGGCTTCAAAGAGCTGCAATATGATCGGCTCTTGGCCATGGACACTCAGTTCAGCAGTTTACAGCTGCTGGCTGAGTCTCCGAGGCGCAAGAAGTCTACTCCGCGGGACTTGCAAGTGCCAACTGCCTCACCAGCTGCCACCAGCTAATAGATGTCCAGGATCTTGTGGCTAGCCCCTGACCACACATCCAATAATGTAACCGCTTTTATACAAAGCAAAATAAAAGCCGTTGGCTTAAAGGTGGAAAAATTTAACTTTTTTCGCCAGGGAAATATCTTCCTTTAAGATAATTTGACACCATTTGTTCCGCCAGTTTTGCCCGGAGTATTTGGTCGTCAAAGAGTTTAAGGCTAAGAAAAAGAATAGGCCCCCCATAACTCTTCCTAGTAGTCAGACCAATGCTCCATTTTTACCCTCATCTCCCACCTCAACCTCTACCCATCCCAAAAGCAAACTTTCTCTCTTTAGTTACCTACCAGAATGCTAGAGGCTTGCGTAGTAAGCTCAGCACTCTTTTTCTTGAGGATCTCGCATTCTCGTCCCAAGTTATTGTGTTTACCGAGACCTGGTTAAAACCGGACATCTCTATAGCCTTTTCACACTGGGGACCATCCACCATCCATTTCTGGGATGGTCCGTAAGGTTTTGCCGTTCCGAAAATTTCCCATTTATTCCACCATCCATCTGGGATATTCCTAATTCTCACGTTTCAGTGCGGTATTTTTTCGATAATTGTCAAATGCAACCATAAATATATGACATTCACAACAAAAACGAGAAGGAACGTGTGAGTCGCTTCTGGGGACGCGACTCTACTTATACCCGTACTCAGTCAGTATATACACATTTTTGAGATATAATTTTTTAGAATTTTAGAAAAAAAAAATTTTACATTTTACATTTTTTTGCTACATCTGTTATCTACATCTACATCTACAATGTATATTTTACATCTAACATGTAGATTATAGATGTGCCATTTATATTCTACATCTCCTCCTCTAGGGGTTGCTCGCGCACTGAACGTGGCAGAGTGTGCGAGCGAGAAAGAGATATAGTAGCTTGTCTCTGGCTGGAGGAGGCGGGGGAAACAACAGAAAATTAATTTCTTCATTCTGGCTATAATTATGATCCGATCTGATTCATATTCGGCAATCTGGTAGATATGGGCATTCTCTACGATACTGCGTTTTTAGTTTTATCGTATCTTTAAAATTGTGCCTGCCACAGATTTTCGTTCTTTGTGGGGGCGGAAGGGGGCGGGGCGAAATTTTGAAATACACTTGTAGCAGTGTGATATCACATGAGTCTGGAAACCAAATTTGGTTGCCCTAGCTTTTATAGTCTCTGAGATCCAGGCGTCAAACAAGACGGACAGACGGACAGACGGACGGACGGACAGACGGACAGACAGACATGGCTCTATCGACTCGGCTATTGATGCTGATCAAGAATATATATACTTTATGGGGTCGGAAAATTTTCCTTCTCTGTGTTACACACATCTACTTTTACCACAAATCTAATATACCCCTTAACTCTTTTTTGAGTACGGGTATAAAAATCGGAATTCACTACGAAAATGTAAACAATGACAGACAGGAAAATGGTAAAAACAACAACAAAACATCTGATATGTCAGAATTGTCTCAGGCAGAAAAACTCAGTTTCTGGACTGGGAATTCTTTTATGAATGCTCTGCAAATCTCATGCAGTATATTGCACACGCTGTTTGCTGACAGCTTTCCGACTGTTCTGTACTCAGAAAAAGAACCCAAAGTATACAATGCCATAGCCATAGGCTATACAAAACTTTCCTTAAAAAACGCCTCGTTGTTTTTGGTTATATCTTCACTCCGCTTTTCAAAAATCGTAGAATATATAATTGTATTTAAAACATTGATTGAATTTAGTAGAAGCAGTCACAAATGACCACGCTTCAGTGTTTTCAAAACAAATATCCATTCCAATAAATTCTCCTCGCCCATGTTGACCACATTATTATCATCATCCATGTCCAGCAACATGATTAGATTATGCAAGAATATATATTGGTGCTGAATCAAATTCACAACCATTGCAATATTATTAATATTCATTTAAATTATAAAAGAAGAAATTTTCCGCCGCACCAAATTGTGTGCACAGCTTTTTTCATGGATGGTGGATGGTTGCATTTGACAATTATCGAAAAAATACCGCACAGAAACGTGCGAATTAGGAACATCCCAGATGGATGGTGGAATAACTGGGAAATTTTCGGAACGGCAAAACCTTACGGACCATCCCCGAAATGGATGGTGGATGGTGGCCTGTGGGAATAGGCTATAACAGTAGGGTAAGTAATTGAACTTTATTGTCTGTGATAATTGTTACAATAAACCTATATAATAACCCTAAAAAAATCGTACAAAAAGTTTGGGTCAAAACCAGGCAGGCTCCGGTTTTCACTTAGTTTTGCATTTTACCAAAAGTCATACAATTCGTTTTCAGGCGCTCTAGAATTCTTTAAATTGAGATTTATTTATTCCTGTACTGTTAAAATCGGTTACCCACAAATTGAACCGGAGGCAAGATTCCGGTTGAAGATTCAAGATTTAGTTTAAGAACAATAGGTGAATAACAACATGGATATGGGGACTGAGGACGCTCTTCCTGAATGTGGACATATTTCGAGGCCGAAGAAGGGATGTCGGTCTCAAATTGAATAGAGAGAATTGAATAGAGGCAGAATTAACCGATTTTGAGACCGGACTACTTTAATCATACGTTTTTTTGTCATCATGGACGAGTACCACTCCGTTTAATTGGCAGAGAATATCAGCACAGCGCATTGAAGGCTTTGGCAATTGCTTTCTGTCGGATAGATGGCATTCACTAGGGCACTGTGAGTATGACTGTGTCGACGCTAAAAGTCCATCAGATAGGAAGCATGGAAATCCGTCACGGCCTGAAAAATGTGCTGAAGCTTTTGCAAAGGCGAAAACTGTACCAGTTCCTAATGGATGTTTTGCCAAAGAGCAGGCAGTGATGTACGCGAACAGAAATATCGTTTATATGATATCGTTAATATAAAAGCGTTAGCGTAATGAAGGATCAATGAAGAAATAATTAAATTGGGGAGACCATCCACCGGAAAATGTGCGCGCTCTTCATATTCAGGAGCTGAAGCAGATCAATGACGTTGTTCCCTGCATGGGCCAGAGGTGAGGCATTTCGACAGCTGAAAGTTGGAAAAATTAGGAAAACTATAAGGGCTAATAAGATCCATCTTATTGAAAAGTACTAATATAGTTTATCCAGACATGCTGGATACTTATTTATGCATTTTTCAGAGATAGCGCCGGTTGTAATTAACTTTGTCATTCTCAAGCACTATAAGCACTTTTTGTTTCCGCTCACCGTCAAAATATAAACCTTTAAAATACAATATTTATCTTTAGATAAATCTATCTTTAAAGAATGGCAAAGATGATTAAGCCCAGATGTAAGATATTAAAGTTATGTGACAAATAAAAACTGAAAAAAATATACAATATACCAATTTTTAAAAATTCTTTAAATGACTTCTGCCATAGAAAAAAAAACAATTCTTTAACAATACTTAAAGCCCCAAATCTATCACAAAGAGTCGGTTGAGGAAAATTCGATTTGGTTGAGTACTCTAATAAACACACGTACCTACATTTAACATTTTCGTTGGTAGGGTACACTTTTTCACAGCTTAAAATGTACCAAAAAAAATCTCAATATATCGATATGAAAATATCATTACAATCGTCGATGTTAATGTAATGTTAATGTAGTGTTAGATGTTTCGAGTAGGTTTTACAATTCAAATTCGATTTTTTGTTCAAGCGTACGGTCGGGAAAGTCGTTGCAAGGTACATTCCAGCATATTTAAATTGCGAAACGAGCTAATAGAAAATAAATGTGATGAATATTTAAACAAAGTGAAATATGCTTACATATGTGCATATTGCATATTAAATATTTTAGTTGTCTTACATCCAGTATCTATACATACAAAAATACATTCATACATATGTATGTATACAGCTAGTAGGTGGTTTTCGCAGGATACCTTTTGCGCATGCTTTTAGTGTATTCAAATGTGTATACATACAAATATACCTTCACATATCAAGATTTTCTATAAATTCCATTCATAAATTATCTAAATACCGAAACACAGTCAGATACACATTTTACTTCAAATCGATTCGATTTCACATATCTCGCGCGAGTAGTCGTTACACTATGTCTACGCTATCGAATCGATTTCATAATGAACCATTTATTAATAAATTAAGCGTAATGTATCCTTTGTTAAAAGTTAATTTATGAAAAATATAGTTTAAACTAATATTTAAAGTGGATTAAAATGTGTCGTTGTAAATTGTAAAAAAATTTCTACATATTTTTATATCCGTAGGCAGCTTTTATCAACAGCAACTGTATCATTTTTCCTTCTCTCTTTTCCTCAAGATAAACAGAACTAACCGCACGATAAACCTAAAGTATTTTCTGTATAAAATAAGATTTGAATTCAGCTTTGAAAAACTTTTTGCAAAGCAGAGGAGGAATGAATCATTTCCAACCCCTTTAAAAAACAGATAACACTACCCGACTCGATTTTTTCTCAAGAAATCAAACCAGCTTTTTACATAACTTAACTATCTTACATTTGGTTGTGATGAACTTTGCCATTCTGAAAACCTAATTGATGTATATATAAATTTGACCCAAACCTTTTGTGATTTCAGCTTACCGTGTGGGATCACAAAAGATTTAGGTGAAATTTATAGCTGCATTAATTAGCTTTGCAGAATGGCAAGGTTCATTACAACCAAATGTAAGTTAGTTAAGTTATGTGAAAAAAGGCGATACATCTAAAAAAGCTTAAAAAATACCAGACTTCAAAAATGCTTAAAAAAAGTTCTGCCATAGAAAATAAAAATCATAATTTTAAAAAAATTTAAAAATACAAATCTTCAGAAAAAAACTGTTCTGCTTCTAAGTCTATTTTTCAAACATAGCCAATTTTTTCAATGAGATTGAAATTGTAAATTGTATCGCCTGTTGCTGCAAATTCTTCCTTCTCTTTTGACATAATTATTTTTTTATCATCTCTTTTTATACCCGTACTCAAAAAAGAGTTAAGGGGTATATTAGATTTGTGGGAAAAGTGGATGTGTGTAACACAGAGAAGGAAAATTTTCCGACCCCATAAAGTATATATATTCTTGATCAGCATCAATAGCCGAGTCGATAGAGCCATGTCTGTCTGTCCGCCTGTCCGTCTGTCCGTCTTGTTTGACGCCTGGTTCTCAGAGACTATAAGAGTTAGGGCAACCAAATTTGGTTTCAAGACTCATGTGATATCACACTGCTACAAGTGTATTTCAAAATTTATAGCCAGAATGAAGAAATTAATTTTCAGTTGCTTCCCCCGCCCCCTCCTGCAAGACAAACACAACTCATTCTCTCTCTCGCTCGCACACTCTGCCGCGTTCAGTGCGCGAGCAACCCCTAGCGGAGGAGATGCAGAATATAAATGGTACATCTATAATCTACATTTTAGATGTAAAATATACATTGTAGATGTAGATGTAGATAACAGATGTAGCAAAAAAATGTAAAATGTAAAATTTTTTTTTTTTTCTAAAATTCTAAAAAATCATATCTCAAAAATGTATTTACTGACTGAGTACGGGTATAAGTAGAGTCGCGTCCCCAGAAGCGACTCACACGTTCCTTCTCGTTCTATTTTAAAATCTTGCTCTTCTAGTAAACACCTGGTGAAATAACGACCCAGTAATAACGATAATGTCGGTGCGCCGAATATTAATACCCAAATACCCTTCCTCGCCCAGTTACAGTCCCCTGCTGCCAACAACAAAACAGTCTATATGACAATGGTAGTCCCATTTTAAGTATCATGTAAGCTTACTTTTAGAACAGTGACTTTGTGTATATCTATTGAAGTTCGATTTTAAAAAAACTGTGAGTTTTTAAAAAAATGGACGTATATTAACACTAATGTTGAATTATTTATACATAATGAGTTGTTAACTAAACATTCGTTCCTATATCATCTACAGTTCCGGACACAGAAATCCGGACACTCATGTTAGCTAACTTTAAATCGATGGCGCGAATTCAAAAACGTCTAAATTAGTCGTAAAATATTTGTGTTGCATATATACACTTATTAGCTGTTAATTGATGACTTGATTACATTTGACAAGGCTATTAGCAACAAAATTAGTATGAGTAAGTCCTCAAAACAAAATTATCTAAGGGTATCGAAAAACTCTGTTCGATAAAACGATAAAGCAACATATATTAGAAGGGAGTTTATTTAGTCGGTAGGTATCCATATTAGCATCAAAACTAAACTGCGACAAAAAATTGGCACTAAAAAATTCTGAAAAAGCTCAAATTGGTCAAAATCAACAATACTTGGACTGTAAATGTTTGGAGAAACGTAATGTTTGTAATAATAGCAATATAAACCAGTTTGGTTTAGTAGTATGACGAATGATCGCCGTAAAGTCGGTAAACACCCAACACTTTATCTGAATTGAAACAAAAAAATTAAAAAAGGGCAGTTTAACTAAATAAGCATCGAAACATTCTGAAATCTGAAATTTTCCTATACAAATATAAGAGTGAATACAAAAATGACTATTGATTTAAGGATTCTTTTGAAAACAAGGACATTTTGGTTTAAACTTTTTATGTATTTCTCTAGCCTTTTATATTGTTAACTTAGTCAATAAACTTTTTTCTTGAGAAACATACCAAAATTGTATAAAACAAAAAAATTCACTTAATTTTGAGTGTCCGAATGTCTGTGTCCGCTACTGTATATGATATTATGGTCCCTTCCCTGTGAATTGCATATGACTTGCATATAAATTAAAAACTCATAGATCACAGTGGATAGAAACAGACGAACATTGCTAGATGGACTTCTTATCCAAACAAAAACACTCAACCGGAAAATTAATATGTATTGATATTTAGTCCATTCACCATTACTCATATTTTTTAACAAAATGTATTCTTAAATGTATCTATTGACATATTTTTCAATGATTTTTTGGATTTCTTACAACAGGATGATAAAAATTATATACTTTTTTAATTTGGGGATGGAGAAGCACGATTCTGAATCTTGGAATTCTTGTAAACATAACCATCCAACGTATATGCGCCACATAATAGATGCAATGGGACTGTGGGTGGAGAAATGCAGCTTCCTTTTTATGAGTAATTGTAAAATTGGAAAAACCAATAAATACCGGAAAAAGTAATTAAACTTTTAAAGCGGACATTTGCACATTTTCAAGCTAAATGCACTGTTACTAATTTCTTCAACCAGCACCGCACTTGCACTATTAAACGCACATATAAATTTTTGAATGCTCACTACATTTAAATATATATACATAATTCCTTTAAGGCAATGTGAATACATTTACAAGGGTCCACAGGAAATGTGGAGCACAGGTGAACATTTTCGTCTGACTTGGAGAAGGAAAGACCTCTCTTAGTTATCTTGTTACTTTGTTTCTTTTTTACAGCTGCCTGCATATTGTGCTAACATCATCGCGTAAATTCTGTCTAAACAAATCACATATAAACGGTCAAAAATATATTTTAAGTATTTTATAGGCATTCAAATTATTAGTTTAAGGGTAGTTGTGGAAGTTTCCGACCCCTACCAAATTTTGTGATACCACTTTATTACAAGCGTATTTTCAAGTATCGAAAGTCTGTGTCATCCAAAGTTTTGAAGAAAAAATTCAAATCATAGAGAATAAATAACAAAAAAATTGTCGCTTTTGCGGATTTTTTAAGTCAGAATCAAGTGAATTTCGGGGCTTTAGTTGCTCTTCGATGACTTTCCGGATTTCGTTTGGAAGGAAGTCGATGGGTTTTTGAAGAACTTGCAAAGTTTCACGTGATGGCGATGGGAACACAAATGAATTAGTGGCAGGTTTAGGCTGGAACACTTTTTGTAAATGGGCTGCAAAAGCACTACATCTTTCTATGTCACTGCAAGACCAACTGCCATTGGAATTTCGTAATGGCATAACTGTTACTTTTGGAGAGCTTACATTTTGATGGGCGTGCGTTGTGCTTTGTGCGGGGTGGTGACAATTTCTCTATGTAGATGGGTAAGGCGTCTTCTTCTTCTCTTTTAAGAGCCTTGGTAAGATTTCGTGTAGCATATCTTAGCCGTTGCTTTGAAGATGGCGATCTGTGGGACTGCCATTCCCGTCGCAATTGTCGCTTTTCCAGAACGAGTTACTCCATTTGTAGTGTTCAGGTTTGGGCCATGAGGGAAAGTCAGAGTCTATTTAGGCTCTGACCTAACCATTGCCATAGATGGTATTTCTGACTCCATGCTAATAGGAAGCTAAGTTCCACTTGTCGGATCGGTCGGGGTTCTTTCTCTCCTAGCTAGGAAACTGACACAAATCAATATAATGCGCTTCGAGAATCATACACGGAATCTATACGTTAATATCAATCCAAAAAACAAGCTGATTACAAATCTGCGCCGATACGAATTTAGGAAGCTGGTAGAAGATATATACTTCTTCTTTCGTCTAATAAGGGAACAGTGGACAATTACCAGTCCATAGTCTTTACCATCCCGACCATGACTATCGCATATACCTTATAATATACCCTACATATTCTACTGCATCTTGCGACGGATAGCTTAGGCAGACATATTCATGAATAATAAGTCATAATTCTAATTGAGTAAGAGAAGAATAATAATAATAGAATATATAGATACAGAGATTACATAGATAATACAATGCTTTCGATTACATACAAATAAATTACATTAATTTCTTCTTCAAAATAATTACTTGAGACTTAGAGGGGAATATAAACTTCAAATCAATATATATATATATATATATATATATATATATATCGTACCAGATCTACGTCTGCATTGGCATATCTACATTGTGGTTTCCGCCACTATTTGTACTCACAATAGTTGTTAAATACTCATCGATGTATCGTTGGGCCCAAGATTACTTTGATGGCTTCAGGTATATACGATGTGTAATTTAGAAGTTGATCAGGTTACATTCACATATATATAAAGAGAATTATTCCAAGCTCATGTTGCTCAGTTTCCAAAATCTTCAGTTACTTTACGAATTTGTCCATTAGAAGAAGTTATATAGTTAATGCAATAGCTAAGACAATAGTAAACGAGACAATAATATGAAAGTATAAACAGCTGTGCCTTAGGGCAGTAACGAATAGTTTTTTATATGTAAGCTCTGATAAGAGTGAACTTGAACTTGAAATTTCACTAGAGAAGCATAGGAATCAAAAAAAACAATATTTGGTGATGGAGGTATGTAAGAAATAGCGGTTCTGATGCAATGTGGTTTTGGCTAGCCCGATTACTTAATCTCTTGTCAATTTGGGGTAAGTTCGGGATGATTAAGTCCTCCGGAACTCGGGATTCACAGGTTGGGACAGCCTTCTCTTAGTCGTGGCCATATCCAAAAAGTGTGTATGTGTAGCGTGGTCTTCGACAAAACTGGGAATGATTGCCGATATTGGGCAAGCCCAACGTCGCCGAGTCAGTATCGACTCTATCCGCAGCGGGAAAGTGGACCGCAACCACTCAGTTGTCCAGTTTTCGGTGCTATCGTAGTCTGGTGGCCGACTTGGGTGTATTGCGATTTCCCAGTACCCCTTTTTCTTTTATGTGATTTCTGTGATTGGAGAACTTGATAATTATGTAATTCCACGTGTCTTCACTTTTCACAGAGCTATGGCAGCAACAAGAAACAGGTATATACATGTGCATCGATTGAATCCAAGTAGGGGAATGATTCCGCGTGGAAAAATTCTAATCGCCTGTAACCATTGCATTCTGAAGCTGAGCTTTAAGCTTTATCATAGCTGTATAATCGGATGATCTTCTTGGTCTCCCGCATTCCACCAATCTGTTCGAGATATGCTTACGAGGGCAGTATGAAAAGTATGAAAAGTATTTCCCTACCAAATGTACCTAAATTTTTCGATGTTTGTTTGATTCACTTAACTGAAAGGGTATAATGGGACACTACACATTTTTGCAAGTACGTGCCATTTCAAAGACGTGGCTGGTTTATATTTCGCAACATAATAATTACCGATCCGATGTTTAGTTGCAGATTATGAGGTTGTAGTCCGGGCCATTCCATCGAATTTAAGAACTCCGTTGGATAGTTGACGACATCATCTTATTTAGTAATGGAATCAATCGATTTGTATGTTAATAATTCGCCAGCTATATTATTTTGAATTTGGTAATTCATTTCGTTGACATCAATGTTTTTTGCAGCCAATATAACTCCTTCGCTCGACCATACATGATTTATAAAATTTTGAGCAATATTTGGGAAAACGATGAGTTGTGTCTTTGTTTCAGTAAATTTACAAAAATTGGTAGAATGTATCCAGACAATGAGTCAACAGGTATTTTTCCATTACCAATATCTAGCATCGTTCTGCAATTCGACTAGCACGTTTATATTTAATTTGAGCGTTTTAACGTCTTTCCATAAAACGTATAACTTTAAACATGCGTTAAGTTCGTCGGCTGGTATTACTGGTAGTGTTCGGCGAAAATCTCCTGCTAATAAAATCAGTGCACCACCAAACCGGGTTTGGTTCTTTCGGAAATCTTGCAACGTGCGGTCCAATGCTTCCAATGATTTTTTGTGTGCCATCGTGCACTCATCCCAAACTATTGATTTGCTCTGTTGCAACACTTTGGCCATCGCAGAATTTCTTGAAAGGTTGCAAGTTGGTGTTTCATTTATTTGCATGTTCAACGGCAACGTGAGTGTGGAAAGAGCTGTTCGACCGCCTTCCAACAACGTAGCTGCAATACCTGACGAAGCAAGTGCAAGTGTGATACCATTTTGCGATTGAATCGTTGCCAAAATCAATGATATCAAAAAACGTTTTCACACTACCACCGGGAGCATCTATAAAAAATCCGCCAGTTCCATCGTTCACTACTTTCATTAGCGTACCGTAGACACTTACGGCGGTACCAATAGTATAAATTTGACTTGACCGCTCGCTTAACATAACTCAGTAGCTCCATTTTTAAACTTAAATGCCTTGCAGTATTGGCACACAACGCTCATTTGTCCAATAGCAACGATTTTCTGTAAACTGTTATCTATTTCCACGCAATAATTGAATGCAGCTCGATAGTGGTTCAAAGAAAAATTTCTATGTTGTTGATTTCGATTCCATAGATTCCGTTCAACTTCATTCCTCGCTTCGCGTTGCTCGTCGGTTTGACGTGCTCTTCTATATCTGTGACTTGCAGAATTGTGAGTTCTGCGACTTAAGCCTGTACGTCTAATTGCTGGCATTTTTAAAAACGAAAATTCCTTAGTAAATTAAAGAAAACTATTGCAACGCATCATATGATCGAAGTGTTTCGTATACAAAGTTAGCTTTTCTACTGAAAGGTCTCTCTGTCAAAGCTATAACCATTTGTTCACGTTTTTTGCAGCCAATATATCGGGGATTATAGGCCCTAAACCGTTCTCCTGACAATAACCAACAGAACAAAGAAAGTATTAGCGAAATCGGTCCAGCTGTTCATGCGTGATGCCGGGACCAAGGGAAATGGGGATTCATTCATAAAGGAATATATATAGATTTACAAATTCTTTGAAAAAGAAAACATCAGCTCGTACCAATCGACTTCATCGACAAAATTCTCTTTTTCTGGACGTTGATATTCAATGACTGCACCATCAAGTGGCCCATGCGACACCAAGCCGAAGCCTGCTACGCGCGGAATCCAGGCAGAAACGCAGCCCCTCCTCCCGGCCAACCGACCGCTGCCGCATGACACCCGACGCGTTATGTGGTAGAGGGAATTGAAGTCCGAGCATAGGACTCTAAATAGTTCGTGCAAGAAATAATTCGATCTACAAAGCGGAAGGAACAAAGGAATGAAGTTTCTAGTAGATCTAACAGGAATCGTAAAGTTTATGCGGCTCAACAAGTCAGGGCTATCTACGTCACCCTTGTCAGGTTGTGCACAAAAATCACACCAAGCATTTTTCTACGACTAACTAAGGTTGGAAGGTTTATTAAAAGCAATCTACGAGGGTAAGATGGCAGTCTCACATCTGCATCCCAGTTAAGGCCACGCAGAGCAAAAAGTAAAAAGTTTTTCTGGACTGATTCTATACGGTCCTGGTGTACTTTGTACTGGGGGCACCATACACAAGAGCCGTACTCTAGAATCGGACGAACAAGCGAGTTGTAGAGAGTCTTCGTTATATATGGGTCGTCAAATTCCTTTGACCACCTCTTTATAAACCCAAGCACACCCATGGCCTTATTTACCATGGTAGAAATGTGTGCAGAAAACTTTAGCTTGGGGACTAGTTTAACACCAAGATCATCAAACAAGGTAATTCTCTCAAGAGAACATCCGCAGAGGCTGTAAGGATTAAAAAAGGGGCTGGAGCTATGAAAGGTCAGTACTTTGCATTTCGAGGCAGTTAGGTGTAACAAATTTGCACAACACCATGACTGAAAGTTATTGAAATCGGATTGCAAGCGAGAGTGAAATGAAATACTGAAATACCTTATACTGGACACAGAGTTTAACATCATCCGCATACATGAGTGCTCGAGAGTTTGTTAGTACTGAAGGCAGATCATTAATAAAGAGTGTGAAAAGTAGGGAGCCTAAATGGCTGCCCTGTGATACTCCAGAAGTAACTCTTACAGGTGAAGAGAAGGAGTTTTTGAAGAGGACTCTTTGAGACCTAGAACGAAGGTAGCTAGAAATCCATCTCAAATAATTAAGCGGAAGCCCTAAAAGGTCAAGTTTTTGTGCTAGAGGGGAATGGTTTACAGAATCGAATGCTTTGTTGAAATCAGTGTAAATGACAATCGTCTGCAAGTTACCTTGAAAGCCTTTAATGATAAAAGAGGTACACTCTAATAAATTTGTGGATGTTGATCGTCGCCTTATAAATCCCTGCTGAGACGGAGATATATGTGATTTGCAACATCTCTTGCAAATGCGGAGTTAAAATTTTTTCAAACATTTTAGGAATAGCGGATAACTTAGATATACCTCTTTAATTATTTGCATCAGACTTGCTACCTTTCTTATGGAGCGGAATAATAAAAGATTCCTTCCAGATGGGTTGGGGCGAGGGTTGTGGATAGGGATAGGGTATAGGGATATTTTAAGCAGGGGTCCACACAGAGCGTCGGCACAGTACCAGAGTACACAGCCGGGAACTCCGTCAGGAACTGGTGAATACACCGGCTTAACTAGTCGAAGATCGTGACGCAGTGAGCTTTATTTAACAAAGGGCTTAAAATGCCATTCGACCTTGGTAAACTGTATGGATACGGCTGACCAGAGTAGCTTTAATGAGAATAGGTTGTATGGAACAATTTGGAAAAAGATCGGCCATTGCCTGATCATTGTTTTCTGACATATTGAGAAATGATAGCGAGGATTTTATAAATTTTTTATAAAGTCTTGATTTTAAGTTTTTTAGACTGGATAACTCTTTGGTAAACCAAGGAGGCTTTGCAGACCTAACCGGACAAGAAAGTGGGACACAAGAATCAAAAAATATGTCAAGTACATTGTAAAGGATGTTTGTGCCTTTCATAACGTCAGTGCACAAGTACAGAGCGGACCAATTAAAATCACTAATGAGGTTATTAAGCATCGTAAACTCGGCTTTGCGAAAACCGCGGACACGTTCAGATAGCCTACCCGTTCGATCCAATACAGTAGGCCCAATATCGACCAACACTTCGAATGTAGGATGGTAGGAGTCTTCATGTATAGTGAGCGGAAGGGCTCGGGTTAGCAAGGCTATGCTCGGATCCGAGACAAAGCACAGATCAACTAATCGACCCAAGGAATTTTTCACATGGTTGACTTGAGACAGGGATAGGTCTAGCAAGCCGTCGATAAAGTCATGTCGTGACATGGGCACAAGATTATTAGACTCGTTTACCGAAGACCAAACAGTACCTGCCAAATTGAAATCACCAAGAACTATCATATGGTCTTTATCTGATAGCGAGCAAGAAACAGTTTTTAAAGCGGACAGGTGATGCTCGTATATTAAGATATCCGAGGAAGGTGGAATATACGAGCAAGTCATGAAAATGGAAAAGCCTGGGAGAATCAGTTTTGCGCTCATGAATTCCAGGACTTGCTGAACCTGGACCATGAAATGTTCCGACGTGAAGTTTGAGTCCACTGCAATGAGGACCCCACCTCCACGTCGAGACGAATGGTCATTTCTAAAAATTGTGTATCGACCTGCCAAAACTTCGGAACTAATGATGTCCGGCTTTAACCAGGTCTCGTTTAACACAATAACGTGGGACGAGAATGCGAAACTCTCAAGGAAAAGAGTGCTGAGCTTACTACGCAAGCCTCTAGCATTCTGGTAGGTAACTAAAAGAGAGGAAGTTATTTTTTGGATGGGTGGAAGTAGAGGTGGAAGATGACGGTAAAAATGGAGCATTATTCTGACTACTAGGAAGAGTTATGGGGGGCCTATTCTTTTTCTTAGCCTTATACTCTTTGACGACCAAATACTTCGGCCAAAACTGGCGGAACAAATGGTGTCAAATTGAGTCGATGAGACGCTTATTTTGAAGGAAGATATTTCCCTGGCGAGGGAAAAGTTACGTTTTTCCAACTTTAAGCCGACGGCTTTTATTTTCCTCTATATAAAAGCGGTTAAATCATTGGATATGAGGTCAGGGGCTAGCCGCGAGACAAAAACTTGTCGCTTTGGTGGGTCTCCCAACAGTGGTTTTGGCTCTCTTTCACTCGTGTTATGGAGCAGATTCTCTTCTACCTTATTGCTTATTGTGTCTGTTTCTCTTCTTGCTTGCTTCTTTATTTCGTTTATTTCTTGATTTCGCTTTTGTTGCTGTTACGTCACTCGCGCACTCAGGTATTTCATTAACAGTAATTCCATTCCGCGGAGATGCCTCCTCAAACGAGCAAAAATAACATTTTATTTTTCTTTCATATTTACAAATGCAACTAATTTGTTATTGCCCCCGCGGATAGAGAAGCTGGTTTTTATTTTTTATTTTTATTATTTCTTTTTTACTTTAGCTTTGTTTGCTTTTTGCGTTTTGTTTTTAGCTTTTTGTTTCATGCGATGACGCTGTGAACTCGAGCAGCCTCAAAGTCGATGGGTTATTGCCGTTCCCCGATGCCCGTTGTTACGGCTTACCTCTAATAACATTCAATTGATGCAGCCAATTAACACCCAGCAAGCGACAGCAATATCTATCTGAAGGCATTGGTGGCAATTATAAAATTGTTGAATATTTATGGGCAGGGCAAGGCAAGGACCAGAAATCGGGTTTCCAAGCCGCCGCGGCGGCAGGTGAACTAAAGATCAGCCAAAGCTCAATAATAGGCATGAACAGCTGATACAGATGATAAATTAAATAAAATAAATTCGCTTTGCCGAACAAAAACGACTAAAAGTACCATAATAAAAAAAAAAATTTTACAAAATTGTGTGTTTTTACATAAATTTAGTATTTTAAATCTTGTTGTATTGAACTTTGTTGCTGCTTTAATTATCTTTTCAAAATAGCAAAGTTCTTTACAACCAGTCGTAAGATGCTAGATTTATGTGAAAAAAGCTAAACAAAAAAAATGTTAAAGTCCCATATCTATCAGAAAAAGTCGGTTTGAATCCTTGAGGAAAAAAAAATTGGATTTTGTCGAGTAGTGTTATTGAAGGAACTGGAACTGGAACTCTCCTTTGATGTTGTAAAAAAATTGTACTCTTGCATTGCAGAAGAACGCAGTCAGCTGTTGCTGTTGCAACGCAGTTGCTGCGATTGCAGTAATTAAGGGGGTCATTTTACTTGTTGCTCTTTTCCTTTTACTTACTTGTTTCATTGTACTTTGCGCTTATTGCGTTTCTATCCAGATCGTAATCATGCGATTCTTTGTTCTATGAAGTTTCTTCGCTTATTTTTTCGAGTGCGATTAATTTTGCACGAGTTATGTGTGGCACAAATTTGGTTTTCATTCATTGCTAGCTGACCCGTCACGGTTTTCTCACGCAAGGTCTTGCGTATAATTGTCCGTGTAAAAAACATGGTGTTGCAAATCTAATTTAATGTAATTTATTAATTCTATTTATTTATTGATTCTATTTTATTATTAATTCTAATGTGAAATTGAAAGCGCTTAAGCTCATCCAAGAACTTGTGGTCTTCCACTTTAAAACCTGCCGACGCACAGTGAGGCCTCAGCCGAGAAGAGGTGGCAAAAGGATTCCAAGGATTTCGAAAATGGAAACTTGAAGAAAATCGGTCTTTTAGTTTCGGAGCATTCAATGTTCACCACTTTTTTAGTTAGCTGTATTTGATCAATTTTTATGCACAAAATCTCACAGGTCAAATAAAAATTAAACTATATAATGTATGGTTATTGTTTTGGTATCTATTTTAGGTGCTTTTATTGGTAAAATTTATCAATAAAAAATAATTGGATTGTTGGAAAGACAAGAAAGAAAATTAAATTGTTCAAGCTATCTATTTTTGGTTATTTTTCAAATTTGACGGAAAATAACAAAATACTATTCGAGACTTCCCTCGCTTTTTATACCTGTACTCAAAAAAGAGTTAAGGAGTATATTAGATTTGTGGTAAAAGTGGATGTGTGTAACGCAGAGAAGGAAAATTTTCCGACCCCATAAAGTATATATATTCTTGATCAGCATCAATAGCCGAGTCGATAGAGCCATGTCTGTCTGTCCGTCCGTCCGTCCGTCCGTCCGTCTTGTTGAGCGCCTGGATTGTAGAGACTATAAGAGCTAGGGCAACCAAATTTGGTTTCAAGACTCATGTGATATCACACTGCTACAAGTGTATTTCTAAATTTCGCCACGCACCCTTCCGCCCCCACAAAGGACGAAAATCTGTGGCAGGCACAATTTTAAAGATACGCAGTATCGTAGAGAATGCCCATATCTATCAGATTGCCGAATCTGAATCAAATCGGATAATAATTATAGCCAGAATGAAGAAATTAATGTTCTGTAGGTTCCCGCGCCTCCACCAGCCAGAGACTTGATACTCTATCTCCTTCTCGCTCGCACACTCTGCCGCGTTCAGTGCGCGAGCCACCCCTAGCGGAGGAGATGTAGAATCTAAATGGTACATGTATAATCTACATGTTAGATGTCAAATATACATTGTAGATGTAGATGTAGATAACAGATGTAGCAAAAAAATGTAAAATGTAAAATTTTTTTTTTAATTCTAAAATTCTAAAAAATTATATGCTCAAAAATCTATATACTGACTGAGTACGGGTATAAGTAGAGTCGCGTCCCCATAAGCGACTCACACGTTCCTTCTCGTTTTTATTATTTTCTTTGAATATTTTAAATTTAAGTATATGGGTTCCTATTTGCGCCGGTTTGCGCAACAGGTCCGTACCGATTTATGTTGCACCCTTGCACAAAAAACAGCCAAAACAGCGCTGCCGCAGGTACAAGGAGAACAATAAAGATGGACCAAAATTATTATCTTTTGTAAAATTCACAATTTCTTATCGACAAAAAAATAAATATATTGATCACTTTACATAGGAAAATATGCACTATGCACGTGCATTAACGTGTTTGGCGAGCTCACTTTGTGATATACTGAACAAAAAATAACGAACGAAAATAGCGGATGAACCAAAATAAAATTGAACTAAAAGAATTAAATGAACTTAGGGGACGACTTAGTTGATGTTTATCCAACACTAATAACCACTGAATTAAATGTCAAAATCATCCCTAATCTGAGCAATCCTGATCAAGCAGCATAAGTTCGTTTGTTTTTTGCAAAATATCGTTCAAAATGAGTAATATATTCTATGGTAATGCGTATGGGAGTGAGATATTTTATCTTACATTTTCAAATTCGCGAATAAAAGTAAGTATTCAAAGCTGTGCTCAACAGCCCATTTGTGCACTTAAAAGCATCCTGTTTTTCATTCCGATTGTTTGCCGGCCTTCAAGAAAACCTTCCACAACTTTATCAGATGGTTAACTTGATCCTAACGACAACTAACCGGTACCGTAACCGGTAGTCTAGAAACCGACCCTTAGTAATTGTATTATTATATTATTAACATATGCAAAACGACACAATCCACAAATACATATCTTAAATTTAAAAAGTAAGCTCTGTGTCGGTGTAACTTAAATGTTTACTGGATACGGCATTTTGTTTTTTTAATGAGCTAATAATTTTCAAGCTATGTGCATGATTTTTTAACACAAAAAATAAAATTGTTATTCTCTTCTAAATTTAATTACCATTTTTCTTCGATTCAATAGATACAAATTAATATTTGAATACATATCAATCCGATGCAAAAACGAAGTCAGTTTTCTATTGATTTAATCTCTTCGGGATTCTAAAAAAGACATTACTAAGATGCATTGTAACCGGCTCTTGGTGCGTATACTATTTTATATTATGTTTAATATAAACGAGAAATAGTTTAATAGTTTTATATATTCGAGGCTGTCTTGTCATTAAGATACCCGATAGTGGGCGGAATATTATTATTATTATTAATCGAAATGAAAGGATAGGTTAAATTAACCCGGACGGAGCATTTGCCACCACGAGATGAATTCACCCTGAAGCTGCCTACACACTATAATGTTTCTTATTCAGAAGTTGGTGGGTGTGTTTCTCGCTTCTAGGCATTATCGTGAACTTAGACACTTTATTAAAGGCTTCAGATATATCCCTAGCACATACTTTTTGGTATCAGCCGTTCCTGATGCGCAAATCAATCATTTCCAATGTTTTAAGTAAACAAATGTAATAAAATGCACTTCTTTGGCTGGGGTCGCGGTTCCCCAGGCATATCCTGGGCTCCCCAATATTTTTTTTCCAAAGGAATGTGTCTGACTATCAGCATCAGCAGATGGCGACGCCTCCCGCCGCCGACCACCGTGGAGAAAACATGTTTTGAAAACAATATTCATAAAGATTAATAAAAATAATAAAAGTACGTTTAATTGCAATTCATATAGCCTTAATTAGATTCTATTTGTTTTCATTATAAATATATTTTGTTTGGGTTTTTTTTTCTCATTTTGTAATGTTTACGTTTGTGTTTGCAAGGCCGAATATAGAATATTGCGGCTAGCAACATAACAACGTATCTCATCGGCTGCTTTTCTAGTATATATCAGCCTTTTTTTCCTTGAACTTCCCGCCGTACAGACCCTAGCAAACAGTTTGTTCCCGAAAAATTTCTTATCGGTTTCATACGAATATCAATCCTGATTCTGTATTCGAGTACTAGACTTATTTATATAATGTATGCTAGGTCAGGACGAACTGTGTCTTGAACTGTGCGCTGCAGTTGTAGCTGCCGAACTCACCAGTCGAGTTAGAAAGGCGCTACGGACTATATGTACGTGTACCTGTATATTTCCTTGTTCTAACCTAAACGTTAACTAATTGTATCAGTTGACCATTTGTCGATAACACTACAAAGTGGACTTAAATCTTTAAATTAATTACTTGCAGATGAAGTATATTCAAATTGATATATTGGTGATCCTGATAAGCCTAAAACATGGAAATGGAAACTATCTAGGTGCACGTGGTCGCGAATATCCTTCGCAAAGAAATTCGAATAATAACAACGGAGTCAAAAGTGAAGATTCGTCAAACGTTGTAAATTCCGGCGGAGTGAGGGCGGTCGGGGAAGTGTTTGTACCAAAAACATTTTCTCTGAGCTCACAAGAGCCAACATGCGAACAGCTTCGTGCAATGTGGATGTAAGTAATTACCAGAAATTCATCCTCAGAAACTCGAAACTACTTACCTTGCGCGTACATACAACAGATTTTCAAAAAGGCAATCTCGAGCTGCTGAGATAACAAATGAAATACCGACATATCGTGACCCCTTTACATATAATGTTTGGGATCCCCTTTATTCAAATTCACGAGTTTTGGGATCGTAAGTATTTATTTTAATTTTCAATCAATCACAAATTTATATTTGACCAAATAAAAGACTTTTAATTGGAGCGCGGATTACAAAATTACATTTTTCACTTTTCAGTAAAGTTTTCTTCAGTTTCTTTAACCAAAGACGTAGGAACTTAAATATACAATATTAAACTTATTTTTCTTGTTTTTGTCAAAAATTAGAATTCGGATGAGCGCAAGAGAAAGAGCACGATCCCCTGTATTTGGTCGTGTTGTGAGCCGAGAACCAATTACGCCGCAACGTATGACCTTTGAGCAGCGCCAGCGATTTGTGGATTTCGGATCAAGTGGCAGTGGCAGCCCAATCCAAGCTCGGATCTATGGGGCTGAAGGACGTCAGCAAAATGCAGGCACACGTAGGTCAAGTAAAAATCGATACATGGGAGTTCCCAACAGTACGGGAGCTAGTTTAAATGGAAACCAAAACTCGGTTGCTGTACAGGGAAGCTTTCAGAAACTTAAAGAGCTCATATGGACGGAACGTGCTAAGGAATTGACGCAGCAACGACGAGATGAGGAGTTAGCTGCACGAGCAGCAGCGCTTAAAGAAATTTCTAATGGTCAAATGTAAGAACTCTAAGTAGTGAATCAACTTTTGCAACTAATGTAATATTTTTAATCAAATTATTTGCTCTAACAGAATTCAGTCATCTTATAAGCCCCAACCCATTAGTCCCTCTGATTCTATTCTAATGGATGAAAATCGAAGTCCTGAAGGTGGCAGTTATCAATATAGCGACCATAATCGCAAGTCAATTTTAAGCGGGCAAGACCTTGAAAACAACAAAAATAATAAAAATGAACATGGGAATCGCGCCCGAGCAACCACACGTCGGGTTGGTAATTCTAACTTCGCTCTTTACAATGGTAACGCTAGACAAGCGCAAAAGGAAGCTGAAAGTATTTTCACTGGAAATTATGCAGCACCTCAATCAGGCCGCGGATCCCGCATTCAAATCCCTGCTACAGAGTTATTTGCAAGTGATAGTGATCATTCTGTTATTGGAATTCCAAGGACCTACCCTATTCGACCATCCCACTTCAGAGAACGAAATCGGTCCTTGCTAAAAGAGGTAAGTCGATAATCCCACTTAATTTACCCAATCCACACCCAAATAGGCTTTAATTTAAATACAGTTTTTCTGGTTTTTCTTTATGGTGGGGAATGTAGAAACCGTTTTCCCTTCACAAAAAAGAAATTGGTGTTACCTACTTTTCTAAACGGCGCTACCACATTCGTAACATATTCCTCGCCGAAATGAATAGTAAACGGCTTTTTATACAATAAAACGAATCTTAATTTCAAAAGGAAAAAAGTATTCAAGTTATTGATTAACTCAAACTTCACACCATAACCAGGGCAATTGAACTTTTATAAATATTTTTTTTAATCCAAACTTAAAATTTGTTCTAAAAAAATTGACCATGGCAACAACAAAACGTGAATTCGCGCGAACAGCTGTCGCAACCCAATTTTGTTATCGATAATTCTCTCTAAACATAACATAACCAAGGCGTGGGGATAACATCGTTAAATTTTTCGCTTAACGTAAATAACTAGACTTTTGCGGATTCCAGAGTGCCTAAGAACGAAAAGTATGACTTTTAGCTTTTAGCAAAGTGAATGCTAAAACCGGAGATTGCCTGATTACATAAACAAAAATTAAAAATAAGATCTAAATTTACAGGACTGTTTTGTTGGTCGTATGATATTAAACTTAGCTAACTTTATTTTTAAGCAAACACCCAATGAGCACTTCCAACGTTTTATAAGAGGATTGATGTCATGGCCGTTGAAGGGGTCATCTACAGAACTACGAAAAGATCAAATGGACTCCAATGGAAACCATTTTAACCCATTGGACTTACTCGGACTTCACTCCAAGCCTAGTTATGTCAACTATTTAGCTGACTTGGTGAATGACAGTCAGTTAAATTTCCTACCGCAACAAATACCAAAAACTGAACAACTTGATAACGAATTCTCCGAATACGTCAGTTATTAGTTCCATTAATTATACTGAAAATAACTTCAACAATTTCATTTCGAACGTAACTTAATTAAAAAACTTTGCTTTACTTACATATATCGATTCTGCACATTATTAACATATCTATTATTTGATTGTATTTAATTAAAGTTCCTTGTTTTTCGAAGAACTAGACAAAAAAAAAAATACATATTATTATGCGTAAATATATAAAAAATTTGGTAATAGATTGTTATAATTACATAAATATCATTAATTCAAAATTCTAGACATACCAACAAATTGATGTTAAATTTAATCACACTCTTATTTCTTTACATCAACAAAAAACCTTCAGATATGTATGCATAAGTATGCATACCTAAATATTTATCATGAAAATTTTGCATTGCAAACTATAGTCAATTTGAGAAAAGTTCGAGTTAAGGCAAAATTATTGATTTTTAAAAATTGAGCGAATTTAAAATTTTGTTTGTTTTCCATGTTCATACATTCATATGTAAATTTGTATGCACATACATATGTATATGATTGATGTGCGTGCATATTTACGAAAAATGTACATACTTACGATCTTGTATACAATAATATGACAACGTTTGGAAATAACCAAATACTTCCAACAAAAAACAATCAAAACTCAAATAGCATAGTTATGAGTGTATAAAGTCAGAGTCCAGGGCTTATCATATCATCCAGTTTCTTACAATCATAAACATGTATAGAGCCAAAATAAAATAGAACATTAGTAACTTACACCAAAGTACCTACATACATGAGGATTATACAAAAAAAATTTTACTAATTAGTTGTGGAAAACATATCACGATATATAATAAAAAAAACTAGATAACCTTTTTTGAAAACTATGTATGTATTTATGTATTAACATTGTGCGTTGACTACAAAAATCACTACAATCAGCACTATAACGTACCATTTAAAAGTCTTGACAGGAAAAGAAGCATGATTATGCGAAAAAAAGAATACCTATCAGATCCAATTATTATTATTATAATTCTACAATGCTTGTTTTTTTTAAAACATTCATATGTACATACATATGACAAATGACACATGTGTACACTTATTTAACATATCGGACTTTACAAAAATATTCCCCCAATTGGAATATGGATATTATTCAAATCCATATTAAGGCACATATACTACGTACATATGTGTGTACATATATTTTCTACTAACACTTGTAAAGTGTAAAATAATGCAAACATTTCAAACTAAATATTAATATATATATACGTTATTTGGATTACGTTACCCAATTCATTTTTGTAATGGTAAATAAATGCTTGTACATAACCACTTATACTCATAAAAAATATACCTAAGACATACCTATATAAGAAAACAGACATGCTTGTATTGAAATTGACAATAAATTAAATTGTGAGTTCCGTGACAATAATGACATAATTTTAACATATACTATGCATATAGAAGTCATAGTATACATTTATAGATCAAAATAAATATATTTTTGAATGTCAGCAATAAAATCCGTATTGCACTTCAAAAAAGTTTAATTGTCTACGCATGGTTGCTGTTTTCAAAATCAAAATTAACCGAATTAATAAATGTTTAATTTAAGAATGTATTAGGAAGTTATTTGTAAAATATAATAATGTATAATATAATAAAAATAAAAAATACGTACGATGAATGCTCGGAACATTTATTTTAAACTAACTCTATTTAAAAAACCGTTAGTACTACATATTACCATTTTTCAACAAGTGAGAACGCACAGCACAAAATCTTGAGGTTTTAGCTCTTTTAATTTTATTAAGCTCTAATTTTCATGCATGTTCGCGATCGGTTCGGTTACACGAGTCACGCGGCTTGCTGCAGCACTCCTCGGTTAGGTGTGCGAAATGATGGCGTTTCTGCCAGCGATCCCGCTTCGGCTTGGTGTCGAATTGGTCACTTGATGGTGCAAATCAACGTTCAAAGAAGAAAAAACAAAACTCATTGTGTTTCAGGAATTTTAGAGTTCATAGAATAAGGGTTTATATTTTTTTACAGGAACTGTCCATTACACTAATCTACGAAAATTACTTTAGATATGGCCACATCTACTGTCATGGAATCACGGATCAGGCCTGCCCAAGTCGCTTGCCTGGCCTAAGACGAAAAGCGGTGACTAAAGTCATTTTTTGAGGGAGGGCTTTGTATAATTTGGATGACAAATCAGCTGTCAAAATAATTTCAAACATGGAAACTTTAATGCTTAGGAGGTGCAATTTACTCAATTTTGACGCACTTGCACACTATGTCATTTTTATATCCGTTCTCAAAAAAGAGTTAAGGGGTATATTAGATTTGTGTTAAAAGTGGATGTGTGTAACGCAAAGCTCTATCGACTCGGCTATTGATGCAGATCAAGAATATATATACTTTATGGGGTCGGACTCGCTTCCTTCTGGACGTTCCACACATCCACATCCACCACAAAACTAATATACCCCTGAACTATATCGATGTACATCATTTTGTTTCTCTTAGGCTAAATCTGTAAAATCCCATTGCGAAAGAAGACTAGTAGATTCTCTATTGGCTTATGGTGTTGACAAAGAAACGTTAACATTAAAAAATAGAAGTGACAAAAAAACTTATTTTTTGGAATAAATGTAAAAAGCGAACATAATGTTTTTTTTCAGTATTATATAGAGCCGTTTATATATTTATTACCAATTATAATTTTAAAGGTATTACAAAAATATTTTCTCTTTTTATTCACATGTACAAACATATGTATGTATCATATAATATACGTGTTTACCATTTTCCGTTGTAATAGTTAATTATTTAGCTAAAATAATTATAGTGAACTCCCACATTTTGTGTACTTATATTACACGGCACGTATGTGGGTCGGGGAGAGCATTTCAGACAATTACGTTTTCGCGGTCTGTGCTTTGACTTGGATCCATGGCAGTGCATAGCGAAACGAAGCTCCTCGGCCATTTCTGAACAAAGCGATTGATTTTCCATGTGTACATTTTTTTTCGAGTTCCAACAGAATTCGAAAATGGCCACAACTACTGCAAGTGCAAGTCCACAAAGGAGAACTACAAACACGCCACCTGAAGGATAAATGTCGTTCCACCATAGTTTTTGGGAGTCAATATCAAAGCAACATACCAATATTTTCTACTCCCAGTGCATTAGCCTTCGATTCTTTGCTTTTGTCATCTCTATTGCAAACGTCCCCAGTATTTTTCCACCATTTGTCATATAATATCTGAATAATGCCTTTCTCTTGTAATTCTAAAATGGCAAGTGAAATTTTATCTCGCCAAGGAGAGCCCTTAGGAGTCGCAATGCCATATCCTTTTGAATCAAGAAGGCCTCCTATTTGCGTCAAGTTGCAGTCACGCTGAACAGCATAGTCCAGCATTGTGGATTCCATTAAAAATGCATAGTTTCCTTCCATTACACGTTTAATTCCATCTTCGTACGTTTTAACAAACACAGCTGCCTTTCGATTCTCCATATAACGCCACATTTTTTGATAAATTCCAATTTTAGAGTCCTAAAAAAACACGTGAAATACTTATTAAAACCATATAGATTTGCATCCAAGAACTTAATGGTAAGTGGAAAACATTTAATAGGGTTTGGGCTTGTAGGGGCTCAATTGTTAAGCAATCAAAGATGCGACCGACCTTATAAAGTTATAAAGTTTATCAGCGATTTTTCTAAGCAATTTTTTTCGATTCTAATTTGGCAAACTGTTAAACACATTACCATTTCATAATAGAAAATGTTTCCATTTGTTCAATGATATACGTCCGCACAATATTTTCATTATTTTCCGACAAATCCATCAAGGGCTACCGCTGAGTCGTCAGTCCCTTAAGTAAAGATGACAAGTTACCATCTCAGTCGCTCAGCCTAACTGTTTAGAGTTTAGAGTCTTACGACGAACACATCCTATAAACGAGCTTTATTGGCTTTATCATTAACCGGCGCCGACAGCAGCCACTACAATCTGACGATCTTCTTGAGTTTCGAAGATACTGGAAAATCGCTTGCGTAAAATCAGAAATAATTATTTTAACTTATAATTTATTCTGAAAACAAGTTTCCAGCAGTGGCTAACAAAAACTATAATGAAACCGGTTTTATGTTTCTTTTCTTATAATTTTACGTTAGTGTTCTGACACTTTTATGTATTATATGATTATTTTATATACTTTATTATTTTACTTCATATTTTTTTAGTATTTAAAATAAAGATTTAAAATATTTACCCTGAAAAATGTCATTGTTGATCCACCTTCCAAAGTACCATATGAAATTTCCGTTTGATCTGCCAAATCTGAAGCACTTTCTATAGGTGAAATCATTCGCTCTACAGTCAAAAATGCAGCCAAGTTAGCCGTGTATGAGGATATTATAATTAAGCAAAAAAAGAACCAGCATCCACCGACGATTCTTGTAGATGTTGCCTAAGAAAAAAAAAGTTATTATAATGGCATATCTAAAAACAACCGCATATTATTGTGCATTCCAATTTCCCCACTATCGTTTACTTTTTGATTAATACCAATCAGCTATTTTTAAATAACACAAAAATCACAACTATCAGATTATTTGTAGATACATTACAAATAATCTGATAGCATGTAATTTATCATGTCTGCGTACAAAAAGGTTATTTTCCATTGTATATTGTATATTTCGAAATTTTCTTTATTTAAAAATGGAATGAAATACCGATAGAAACGGATATCATTTTTTCACAGCCTAAACCCTCTTATCTGAAGTTCTGTTGATCTGTAGTTCTATGGAATATAAGGCAGAGAAGGAAACGTTTCCGACACCATAAACTCTTAATCAGCATAAAAAGCCGAGTCGGCATAGCCATGTCCTTCTGTCGGTCCGTCCATCTGTCCGTCCCTCTGGTTTGTCACCGAATTCTCCGAGACTATACAAGCTAGAGCAGCCACATTTGACTATATATATTTGATTGCCGAATCTGTTTCAGATCAGATTCTCTCAGCGCTGCAGACGCTAATTATTTTCTTTCTCGCTCACACGCTCTGTCTCGTTCAGTTTCCGTGGGTCCTCAATCGGAGGAGATGCAGAGTCTACATGGTAAATGTAGCAGAAAATGTCAACAGATAAAAAATTTAAAAATTCCACATAATTCATAGCCCCACATATGGACATATGTATATACTGACTGAGTAAGGGTATAAAAGTAGAGTCGCGTCCACAGAAGAGTCCACACAACGTTACTTCTCGTTTACTTTCGATTTTATGCAATTGATAGTTTATATTTCTGTTTTGAGAAAAAATTCTTGTCCTATTTGTACGCAAACTACGTTTAAGTTACAGCCCTGGATTGAAATAATGGCGTGTTTATAAATTAATACAGGTCTGTTTTAAAAACACAGCGCTAGTGTTTTTTCTATATTATACTATTATTGAGGAATTATAAAGTTCACGACGTAAAATATACGAAGGCGCCTGATAAATGATTTGGCTTTGTAAAAAATCGCCACTTTTTTAATCCAATTCGCGATGTACGACCATGGTCACTGTTTGATTTTGTAGAAATTGTATGTGTTTTATGAGTATTTGTTTCGTACTACGTACAATGTACGTACATATGTATATACATATGTGTATATGGGGGAACATGCACGAATTAAGTCATCAGATTCACAACTTAAATCAATGTAGTCAAGCCGATAAATAAAACAATACACATTTTAGGCTCTGGGAATTTTTAACGTCGACTTAAAAAGTTAACTTTTATAAAATAAAAAGAGTAAACCATTATGCATGGTGCCTCATATGCACATTTAGTTTTAAATAAATCGTGGATCATACCCTAGGATATAAATCGGAACCTTGCTGCATAAGAGCGCCGATTGCAAACCAAAAACTATTTTTTAATGTAAAGTTGTTTTGAATGCTAACTAAATCCACTGTATTATCATCCGAAGCATCGTCATCGACATCATTCGATGGTGCGAAGGGAAGGACGCGTGGTGTTTTTGTCTTAATTTCGGTTTCATTTTCAATGCAATTGTTTGTGTTATGTTGTTTTTGGTTGCCATCTAAAAATATATTTTGCTCATTTTCTGACATGCCTGTCAAGTCTGTTAATTCCAATTGTTCATCAGTGTGATTTGCTTTTCGAATTTTACTTAAAACATGGTCACAGGCCATAGAGCAGGCCGGCTTACAATTTACCCATTCGATCGGCTGAAAATGAAAATGAAAATGTAGCAATAAAATAGGTTCGGACTACAGGTAACTACATATTTGCTACATTTATTTAAACATTGAATCTATTTAAGAGATATTAATGAAATTAAATTGAGTTGAAGATATTAAAAGATTCAAAAACATATTCATGATCTACAAGATTGTTTTCAAAAGTCTGGTTTAAGTCTTTTGAATTTTGGTTGGTGCTCGTTATTGCAGCGATGCATGCGGACGGAAAAATTTCCAATATCTTTATATTCGAGTGGTAAGTTTAAAACACAAGTACATAATTGAACATAAGTGAACGCGCGCAATGTTTCAACAGATACCAATATATATCAATCTAAGATCGTTTCAGACCTACAAATAGGTAATAAGAAGTGTGAAAAAATCAGGCCTTGCGGACAATTTATTGTCCATAATATCAGACCATAACATTTTGAATCTCTGTCATAAAAACGGCATCAAACATATACTCTATAATCTATGACGTATTTCCCCAGAAAATTATAATTTATGTATTTGCCGAATTCAGAACAGACAAAAATGAAGTCGATGCCATATAAAAAATGGTCGCAAAATATTTTTCAAGGCCCTGGAGGCTTCCATTCAATTTTAGATCAATTAACTCCAACAAACTCGAAGATATGGGCACACATTTCACACATACATCAAATGGGAAAAATCATGACATGCGCTGCTCGGCTAAAACCCGTTAAACCCGTTAGAACCAAATGTATTTTATGGCTCCCGCGTTGTTGAACTTCTCATAAGAACTAAAACGCATTTAGCGGAAATTTGTAATTCATAATATCCCTGCCCTGTCTTGTAGAATGTTTTACTATGAATATCTTCAATTCATAAATATTCTATTTAATTTATTATTAAATAAATGATATCTTAAAGAAATGTAGCAAATATTGACGTTTTTTTTGGCACTTATATATAAAATTTAAAATTCATATGAAATAATCAATTTAGCATCTTTTATATAAAATTGATTTATTTATTTCAATTTTTACCACTTTCATATAAAATTTAAAATTTATATGGATCTTCCAATTTTTGGCACTTTTATTTAATATTTTTAAACATTTTTTTTCACATAAAATGGTTGACGCGACAATTTACCGATAAATGGGCGACAATTTACCGATAAATGGGCGACTATCCAAATACAGATTGATACAAAAATATATCCAAATGCTATATAGAACCATATTTCAATAGCAAGTGGATTCATAAACGAGAAAAACTTCGTTTGAGCTCGGTCTGAAATCTGAAATACAACAATTTATTTATTAATTGTGCTAGGTTAGAAACGAATCCATGGGGAAATAAGCACACAAATTTTATGCATATATGTTTTATATGTGATTAAGTAATGTAACTTGATTTTTTTTATTAATACCTTTGGGTTCAGTCCTGATCCTTGTCGTAAAAATGTTCCTGTTATAAACCAAAAACTGTTTGATATGGAAAACTGATTTTCCACAATATCCGTTTCCTTGTAACAGGGATGGGGGTTTTTCCACTCATATGGCGAAAATCGAGCCATCACAAATAGTGCGAAGGATACTAATATATAAGCAGCTAGCACATAAAGCCATATCTCGATTGCCAATGGGTTCATAAATGAAAACAGCCGTGTAGGTTGACTTGTCGGCACCTATTAAATTTGGCCATATATATGAAGTGAGTATACCGAAATGGTAAGAACTAGACATGAATTATTGAATTCATCTACATACTATATGTTAATATACACTAGCGTAATGATAACAAAATTTACCTTAAATAGAATTCCTATGCCCAAGTTCATAAAAGGTTTTGTAAAGTCAATAACACTTTCCCGCGCATAATTAATTGTCATTGACGCTACAGCTAGATCAGCACGCTGAAAATTTAAAAACTATTTTGATTTAAGAAAACAATGTCGGGCTTTTCCTTATACTCGCCCTTTCCATCAGCTCCTGAACAATTCCATTCCATGAATTGGTCTCTGGTATATAAACCCCATACATATTATCGGGAACTAACTCGATTTTATATTGAAATCCAACTTGTTGAGCAATCGCTTTAAGAAGATCAATACAAAAGCCTTCAAACTTAACATTTCCTGTAAGATTTGTATCCTCCTTTACCATAACATATGGTCGCTCCTAAAATATATGAACATATAGTAATTAACATATTTAAGTATATATTTTTACACGTATTTGTCAAAACAAACCTCTCTTGTCATCACTACTAGAGTTATATTTGCGATATTAGAGTCATAAAATGCTGTTGGATCGGATATATTTACTCCCCCATCTGGTTCCCAAAAGCCGACCTTTTGAATTTTTTCATGCTTCAGTTTTAAAATGTCAATTTTGAATTTGTTTCGACGACCTTCCACAAAATTGACATTACCAGTCAGCCCATCTATTCCAGCCTGAAAGAAAATGAGCAAACTAACTTTATAAAAATGCAGTGCTGCTTTAGAATACAAAGATGTATGATTTGTTTTGTTGTTTAGATATGTATAATCTGTACTATATACATTAGTATATACTTCCCGTCCCCATGTCCATTTAATAATAACGAGCAGATGGGTCTTGTAAGAAAAAAAAGTATTGGTTCTTGAATAAAGTCTAAGAAAATTGATTTCCCAGCTTTATACAATTGTCTACGTATTTATATATATTATATGGTGGATCCAAAAAATAGTCCGCATATTAGTAAAAAAAAAAGACTAAATCCAAAAACTATACTTAGGAATATGCAATTTTTTCATTGATCGCGTTCCTCATATAGCCAAGATTTCCATTTTTTAGAACTGTTTGCTACTTTTATAAAAATGACAACACCCTCCTTTACAAGAATCCTATTATGAAATGTTTTTTTGGGCTTACTGAATTTATATAGTTATACAATGAAAGACCATCATCCCAGGTTTCGTCAGAGGTGCAAGACAAGTTTTTAACTGATATTTTTGGGCTACCATCATCCAAATAAAGAAAGTGTAATCCAGTTGCAAATGCATACACCGAATCGAACATCAGCGCAGACTCAGTCTGAAAGTAATCAAATCTTACTTTAGTACACGAACTTAAACGAGCCTTCATATTTAACCTGTATATATGGGACTCCATTGATTATGTCCAATCCATTGTGTTGTAGTTTTTGCATTTGATCAATAACTTCCAAATATCGTTTGCTACCGACATCAACTAAACGAAATGACGTAATATTTACGCTGTTGTATCTAAAGTCTTCTAAATCATACGTTTCCAAATCCTATTAATTTGTTGTATATTTGATATTGTTTATGCTGATACAAGAATATAATAATATAAATAAAAACTTACAAACGTTGTAAACATATAGTGATAACGATGGTCATTCATTTGCAACTGTAGTATCTGAAATGTTATTTATAAGTATTTAAGTATTAGCAAATATTAGAGACATATTGACATTAGCTTTCCGTTCTTACTTTCATACATACATATATGTATATGCACATACATTAATATTGCCTTAACAGTATTAAAAAAATGGACGACTGTATCGCCATCTAATACTTTACAGTGCCTAAAATGTGCGATAACGTACATACGCATACATATATGTATGTCAAAATCAAATAACAAATATTTTTCGTACGCATCTGAAAAATTTTTTTATGTTCTTTGGACTAGTGTCAACTATTATTTTGTAGATTTCCTTTTGGCGAATTGCACGTAATACTCCTCGGTACGAATCTGGACTAGCTTGCCTTATATACATTTCGGTTTTCATCTCATTCGAGGAGTGCATCAAATTAAAAAGACCTAAATACATATAACGTCAATGATAAACTATAGTTCTTAAAATATAATGCTAATTACCATAATCTTCTTCGTAAATAATGGCAACTTTTGTCCAATTTAGGTACACCATTAAGTCCCTATATGCTAATGTTAAAACATTATGGGATGGATATAAATTGACGGAAAACTCTTTGGAATTCATTTCAAGGTCAATGCGAACTTCTATGTGGGGTATGTCATACGCCTCGCATATAGATTGTACATGGCCAGCAAGCAACGGGTCTGTTGGGCCAAAAATCGCTTGAACTCCAGCCTCCAACTGTCGGCAAACCTTTTTTGTTGTCCGAAAAGAATCGTCACGCGGAACATATTCAATATCGTATATAAGTTGCGTATTGGGTAATAGAGACTTTTCTCTATTGATGCGGTATATCGCGTATTTAAATGCAGATTCGATACTACTCTCGCGCTCATCTTCTGTAAATATTGCACCTGGCAATGCAAATAGCATAAATAATAATTGATGGTTTCACGACAGTGTCATAAATGTGAGGTATAACTTACCTACTCGAATAACTGGTGGTAGAGCATTGGCAATGAAAACCATTGATAATAATATACATACAAAACATACTCTGGTAAAGGTACTGACGTCGACTCTCGTTTCGTTGATAAATATTTCCCGTTTGTATCGTAGTAGTACCTTACAAAGAAACAAAAGCAATAAAACTTTATTTGTAAATATATGTGCATTAAAATGCAGGCATATTACCATCATTCGAATCTATTAATTTTGTTTTGGTATTGTTTCTTTATCATTAAAATATATTATTGATTTCACGTAAATACAACACGTTATTTATCAGGAAAAATACATACATAAGTCAATTTTTGGTCACAAGCTCGTTGTTTTTCACCCCCATCGTAATTAGTGCGGCTTCCGACTGATGTCTGAGGCGCGTGCGTCAAATTTAAAACGTCTGCTGGTGGCCCACCCATGCAGGGAGTCCCATGTGCGTGGAGCTATTACGGTGGTTGTTCCGAGAGTCATGCATACACGTAAAGCCAGAGAAAGAGAATAAAGAAATAACTGAGCTATGAGGGCTCTTCCACTATTATATTACTATTATTAAATCATTTATTCTTATCGCTATCCCATTTACAGGAAAAGTTAAAGATCATTCTACTCAATTGTAAAGTGCGTTTTTTTCAATTATTTCTGAACGATTAGCTCCCAGGTCTGGGAGTTGATCTTTTCGGCAAGCAGTTCGGCTCTGATGTCGTCATGTTCGGCTTATGACGTGCCGCAAGCCGAGCAATTGTAAGCACGTTGTAATTTAATTTAATTTAATTTAATTTTTTCTTTTAAACTCACATACCCTTTACATCAGAAAATTTTCTGATTATAATCAGATATGTGTATACAAAATAACAGTTCTTCTTATATCACACTACTCGACACGAGTTTTCCTCAAGGAACAAAACTAACTTTATCTTAAAGATTTTGGGCTTCGAAATGGTTTGATGATATTTTTTTTTATGGCTGAACTTTTTTATTAAGAATTTTTGAGTTCTGGTATTTTTTTTTAATCTTTTTTCAGAGGAAGCGCTTTTTTCACATAACTCTAGTATTTTACGTCTGTTTGTGAAGAACTTTGCTATAAAAGAAAAGATAAAGAATTAAAACAGCTAGAAGTTAAGACTAAACGCTTTGTGATTTCAGCTTACCGTCTGGGAAATATATAGCATTGAAAGGCAAAAATGATGATTTTTGTGCGGTATTTTTTACAGCACTGCGGAATCCAAAAATTCCTGTCAAACTCCATATAAAAAAAAAGTGTCAGAAATTTTTCGTTTATGGTTTCCTGGAGTGTGTATCCAGCAACACGAGCAGGAACCACACATTTATATCGATATTTGCTTATCGGGACCGTATGTGGACTGAGAGAACTGACACCCAGCTCAGGAATATATGTTCAACAATTATATTCTGTTTACAAAACACAGCTGATTCATCAACCCTGTTTTAGCTAAGTTCCACACCCTCATGAAATAAAAAGAAAACTCATGGCAGGAATTTTCCATGGTGCTGGAGACAGGCCTTTAGGACTGAAACTTAAGTAGGAACCTACGGGTGTATGTGTTGCATATAATAGTTATATTCTGGGGGAATGGACGCGTCATTAGTTGATGTTTGACTATCGAGCGAAAATGAGTGAAAATGTAAAAGTTGTAGTGCGGTGTCGCCCAATGAACCGAAAAGAAAATGAAAGTAAATGTGAAGTAAGTTCAGTTCAATAAGTATATTTTAGCTACTGTTTTTTAGTAAATTCAAATGTAAAATTGTTATGGATTTATTGATTGAAAATACTTACTTACATAGCTAATGTTTTGTAATTTATGTATGTACATATGTATGCGTATACATATATACCGAACTCCTAATCTTAAATAAACTTAAAATGTTTTAAAATACTCAATAGACAAAAAAGAAAACAGCTGTTAAAAAAAAAACAATAAAGCAAAAAAAATGTATGATATCAACCTTAGATATTTTAAAATCAATATACGCATTGAAAATGTTGTTTCTGACTGACTGACTCATCGGTCAACTCATACCATAAATGGATTACCAAAAACTTGTATTTAACATACGAAGAATTCCTTTTGTCATAGCCTAATAGTAAAGTATAAACTTTTAACTTATTTTTTCTAAAGCACAGCTTCAAAACTATTTATAATTTTCTCTATCGAAAAAGTTACGAAATGACCAATTGTTCGTTGGTTCCTTGTTCCAATTGCTGGTTTGTATTTGATCACGATTTTTTTACATCGAATGAGAAATTGTGCTAATTCTAACGAGGAAAATGGGTCCTGTCCGCCAAATGTTTATGCAATATTGAATATATGCATATGGGACCCTTTAATATAAGAAGCTCGATCTCACGGAATATCTTCTAATAGCCAATCCCGCTCAGCATCCAATTTTTTCTGGTACAAAATCCGGTTTTTTACTTATTAAATACCCATACTCTCTGAGTAAACTACTCGACAAAATTGAACTTTTTCTTTCCGATGTGGACCAAAATGACTTTTTCTGATAGATTTCGGGATTTAAAAATGTTTGTAGTACCTTGTTTTTTTTATGCTTTAATTTGTTTTTCTAAAAAAATTTTAGAAATCTGTTATTTTATTAATGTTTTTTTCAGAGGTAGTGCTTCTATTTTTCACATAACTTAAGTATCTTATATCTGGTTGCATAGAACTTTGCAGTACTGAAAACCTGACAAATACAGCTATAAATCCTAGACACTTTGTAGCTGCAGCTTAACGCCTGAAAGATATTAAGCTTTCGAATTCTAATTTCATCATTTTTTGCGGTCCCATGACAAAGGAACACGTTCAGGTACCAACAATTCAACCCCTTTTCGTCTGCTTTGTTTCCAATTGGCAGTTTGTCTATTTTTTCATTTTTGAGGTTTGGTTAACGAATTTTAGCTCCACCGTTTCTCCATAGATTTTAATGAACAGTACCTTAAACGACGCTTAATTAATGAGTCTATCTAAAACTAAAAATGTATGCCAAGAAATATTTTTTTCGACTTTTCCTGAGTTTTTAGAGTCAAACTTTCGGAAAAAAATACCGAAAAAAATTATGAAATTTGAATTTGAAAGCTTAATATCTTCCAGGCGTTAAGCTTCCGCTAAAATTTGGCTGGGTCTTATTTATAGCTGTATTTATCAGGGTTTCAGTACTGCATTATTCGTTAAAAATGTTGAAATTCCGAAATCTATAAGAAAAAATCATTTTGGACCGCAGCGTAAATGTCGTGTTGAAAAGAACTGAGTGTGTATAGGTAAAAATCATAACGAGTAAATTTTAAAAAAATTTATAAAAATATATTTATCATTTCTTTAAAATATATACAACTTTGTTTTCTACAGAACATTGTTGAAATTAATGAATACGCAATATCTGTGATTAATCCGTCGGCACGTAATAATCAAAAAAAAATGTTCACATTCGATAGTGTGTACGACATGATCTCAAAAACTGAAGTTATTTATAACGAAATGTGCTATTCTTTAGTGGAGAGTACGTTAGATGGATACAATGGCACTATATTTGCTTATGGCCAGACTGGCTGTGGTAAAACACATACGATGCAGGTAACGCAATTTTGTTTTTGTTTTGGTGGAGTAACAATAGTTTAACTCTTTTAAAAAGGGCGATGATAACGTTAAAGACGGTTATAACTGCGGAATAATACCCAGATGCTTTGAACATATTTTCGAAACAATATCTATGGCCACTAATATTCGATATTTGGCGTTAGTAAGTTATTTGGAAATTTACAATGAAAATATTCGAGATCTGTTGTCTGATTCAACGGGTATTATAAATCATCCGCTCAAAGAAATGCCAGGCGTGGGAGTGACAGTGCCAACGTTAACCACACAACCTGTTATCAATGCAAAACAATGCTATTATTGGCTAAAATTAGGCAACAAAAACCGTGTTACAGCTACTACTCTAATGAATGAACAAAGCTCCCGCTCACACACAATATTTACAATAAGTTTGGAGCAATTTCAAGGACCTTCTTCCCCATCAGTATCGAGTATTGCATCGGGCGATATTATGGGAGGAATTCGGAGAGGAAAATTAAGCTTGGTCGATTTAGCAGGCTCTGAAAGACAGCGTAAAACTGAAGCTCAGGGTGAGCGCTTTAAAGAAGCTACAAAGATTAATTTATCGCTTTCTGCTTTGGGAAACGTAATTTCATCATTGGTCGACAGTAAATCAAAGCATGTACCATATAGGGATTCAAAGCTTACACGTCTACTACAGGTAAATACACAAAAAAATAAAAACAAAGAATGTTATTTTTTTATTACATAATATATATAAATATATATATATATACATATATAGGACTCTTTAGGAGGCAATACAAAAACTCTCATGATATCATGTATTTCACCAGCAGACTCAAACTACGACGAGACTTTATCCACACTGCGTTACGCTAGCAGAGCAAAGAATATATCAAACAAACCAAAAATTAACGAAGATCCAAAAGATGCTCAGCTTCGTCAGTATCAAAGTGAAATTTTACATTTAAAAAGAATGCTCGAAGAATCCGAACAAAAAATATTCCGTAGGAAAGCCGAAGATAACAAAATAGTACAATTATCTTACACAAATTCTGATTTGCACAGTCCAAAAATAGACGTTGAGATTGCCAATATAACTTCTCCGGCACCAAAACCTGAAAAAGACAACCTATCTGAGCCAAATAAATCAATCAACGAATCAAGCGATGAGCTGCAATTACAAGCACGAAATCGTATCGATTTTATTAAACGAACTTTGATCGGAGGTGAACGTGCTAATGATTTGCAGCTAAGGGAACGGCATAGAGTAAGAAAGGTAGCAGCACAACGCCATTTAAGTGCCATCGCGAACGCATTAAGTAGAGTCGAAAGCGAAGATCGAGACCTTTTGCAAGGGCATTATGCCAGTATTACACAGGAAATTAACATAAAAAATGATCATATAAGAATCTGCAGACAAAAAATTAAAATGCTTGAAAGAGAAGTTGCTGATTTAAACTCCGAGTTTCAGCTAGATCGAGAGGACTATTTAGATGAAATTAGAAATCTCGGACGTAATATAAAATTCTTTCAACAACTATTTAATAAAGTCCATCCTATTCTTCGAAGAAACGGAAAAAATTGGTAATAGTAGTTAAACATTATACAACAACAAACAATATAAAATAGTCAATTTTTCTACTAGGTGTCCCACCGTTATACTAGAAAACTCTGTTTGGAATGATGATCTTAAAGTTTGGAGGATTCCTGATATAGATACCTTAAAGCTACCACCGGCTCATCTGATTTTCCCTGATTTTCAGCGAATCAATAGCTCAGGAATAAATGGTATTAAAAGCTCAAAAAATATGGAAAAAAATCCCAATATCGCCAGTGTGGAAGTGCAAGATGACGAAAAAGTAACTATGTTTAAATGCTATGCTGTATTCTATACCACTTTATATATACACATTTTCACATACATATGTACATTGTTGCTATCAGTCCTTGTCCATATCAAACAGAATTTTATTGTTTTAAAACGGGAGACATCTCAAATCTATCAGGGGTGCCACAGAAATCACTTCCGCTGGAAAATCACCTCAATTCCATTTCGCCGTGCCACACACCGATTTTTCAGCGGAATCAAAACCGCTCACAATTTATCTAGTAATTTGATTAAATACACCCATAAAACACACCTAAAACGATTCGAATCTTAATTTCCCATAAAGGTTGTTCAATTGGTGATTAACCCTCATCCAAATAATTTAACATTATACATTTTAAGTTAATAAAATAAGCATTTTAGTAAATCACTATTCAATCCGCTGACTGAATTTTCACTTAACGATTCCGCTCTCAATCCGCTGCAGACCGAGGTGGCCACCGTTCTTAAGTCGAATTCGGAGCAATATATTTAATATTAAATATATTGAAAGCATTCTGTTTGGCTATTAAGCGTTTTTAATAGCCGTTGAAACTCGTTTAATTTTAAGAAAAAAGTCCAGCGTTTCAATGGGTAATGTACAATTTATTATGTATTGGTAATGTAAGGTAGGCGTCAGTATGACCGATGCGTATGATGCGATGGATACGAAGGTTATGAAGATCAATACCAGACTGTGAAAGGGCAGGCGTGCCGAATTGCCCGTGCCCCAATGCAAGCGAGAGAGAGCAAATAAACGATAGAGGCTCGGGCTGCTGCTGAGCCGAGTACGAGCGATAGATGGAGAGAAAGAATGCGAGAGAGCAGTATAGATGAAGAGAACGATAGCGAAAGAAACTTGGAAGCGAGATGCATATATAGACCACGATTCGTGTGAATATATGACCGAATATATGCGTATGTATATATGCGACGACAGAAAAGTTCACGAGATTGCAAAGGCATGCAAGTGCTGGACCGATCATGCCCTTTGCGAAGGCATGTTAGGGCAGGCGGACCAAATTGCCCGTGCCCTACGCGATGCTGCGAATAGAGATCGATAGAACGAAAGAGCGAGATAGTAAAGTAAAGGAGAAAGGCACGTGTCGAAGAGACGAAAGAACGGTTGCATAGGCGAATAGATTGAGTAATTATAAGCGGTTACAATGTTTATATGCAGTGGGCAATGCAAATAGCAAACAAAGGTGAAATTACGTTACTTGCGCCACTGGCTATTAATTGAGGAATTTGTTGGGGATTTTCCGGCTGGGAAACCAGACACATTCTGTTTTTCTTTTATAAGGCATTACAAACGAGAAGGAACGTGTGAGTCGCTTCTGGGGACGCGACTCTACTTATACCCGTACTCAGTCAGTATTTACATTTTGGAGCATGATTTTTTAGAATTTTAGAATTAAAAAAAAAAATTTTACATTTTACTTTTTTTTGCTACATCTGTTATCTACATCTACAATGTATATTTGACAACTAACATGTAGATTATACATGTACCATTTAGATTCTACATCTCCTCCGCTAGGGGTTGCTCGCGCACTGAACGCGGCAGAGTGTGCGAGCGAGAAAGAGATAGAGTAGTGATTCTATGCAGAAGGGGGCGGGGGAAGCAACTGAAAATTAATTTCGTCATTCTGGCTATAATTATGATCCGATCTAATTCAGATTCAGCCATCTGGTAGATATGGGCATTCTCTACGATACTGCGTATTTTAGTTTTATCGTATCTTTAAAATTGTGCCTGCCACAGATTTTCGTTCTTTGTGGGGGCGGAAGGGGGCGGGGCGAAATTTTGAAATACACTTGTAGCAATGTGATATCACATGAGTCTTGGAACCAAATTTGGTTACCCTCACTCTTATAGTCTCTGAGATCCAGGCGCTCAACAAGACGGACGGACGGACAGACAGACATGGCTCAATCGACTCGGCTATTGATGCTGATCAAGAATATATATACTTTATGGGGTCGGAAAATTTTCCTTCTCTGTGTTAAACACATCCACTTTTACCACAAATCTAATATACCCCTTAACTCTTTTTTGAGTACGGGTATAAAAATAGCCCATTGCAGTAAAACTTCCTTTACGTCAAACGTGTGCATACTTTTTATGCAAATTGTGAAAGCATTTGTAGTCATTTGTAGTTCTACCAGGTGACATCGCTTCAAAATGCCAAAACAGAACTAACAAACCATTTCTACACATTAATGCCATTGCATTTATGTCAAAACCCCCTGTTCGGCTAAGTGCAGACCCATGGCAGCACAAATAGAAGCATAGCGATCATTATACCAAAATCTGGTAATTGTAATGAACTAAACTAGCAGTAGTATCGTCTGAACGCGAAAACGAGTCCGATGGGCATCTGAGAAGCCTGCGCTGCAAGGTTTGTATTCTAATATGTTGCCTCCGTAGTTCTTTGATGGCCAACAGTCCTGGTAAACGCATTTTAGTTAAGTTTACCGTAAAATTCAGATGTCTGTTTTTTTTGAACAGCTGATTGCTGCCATTCACGGAGAGTTGCCAGACAACGGCTAGAGTTGCCGAGTACAGTGTTTTGTTTGACTCGCACGATATGGGATGTTTTTTTGCTTTGAAATTATAAAAGTACAGCTTTGAAAAATCTGGTTTTTTATATCATAAAAGAAAAAAAGAAAAACCAATTGTTTTGATATGATAAAATCAATAAAACTGCAAAACGAACCCTATTCGAATTGAATCTTGAAAGGTGTCAACCCTTGGTTTGGTTTGTGACAATGCTAAGAAAAATGAAATCGCTCGGAATTCTGTGGCACGGCGAAAATTTTTAAGCGGAAATCCTCTGCGCGGTTTTCATTTTCACTAGTGATTTCTGTGGCATCCCTGTATATGTATTTTGATGCTTTATCAGAATGAAAAGATGAATCGATAGCGCCGTGTCTGTCCGTCGATCTAACCAAAAATTTTCCGTCGGTTTAAATCATAATACAACTTTTTACGGAAGGGAGAGGCCCGGTTGTGAACACCGTTTTGCTCTTGCCTCATAACTTTTGACCAATTGACCAATTATAAAAACATACATATGTACCTTTTTTCGAACCTGTTGTGGACTCAGAAAAATCCACTTAAAACAAAAAATATATGAGAGGAAAACACCACAAATAAGGAGCAACTGGAAGTTTAATTATTTTAAGAGCCTACTGGTATAAAGAGATATAAAGATAATCATCATAATAAGAGTTACCAGGCCAGCATGTAAAGTAGCTGTATCAGCGCACTTTAAATGCACCGGACGAGTACATTCATTGCATTTAATGGAGTTTTGCAGCGGTCAATTTCCTTTGTAGAAGTGCAGACAGATGATGCCGAAGTCCTGATCATCTTCAGATAGAGCATTGGTGCGCTGAGCTGATGGTTTAGATGGAGTTTACTTAGTGAGCTTAGTGAATGGTTTTGCTAGTGTTGCCTTCTGTCCACGCTTTTTAAGGGGAGAAACAGATACCTGCACATTTTGTAGCTTAGAATCTTTCTGGCTGCCTTTTCCTTCAAAGAAACAATGCATACAGGAGAAGAAAGCGAAAGAAAGATTTCTATCGACCTTCTACCACGATTCGAAGGCTTCTTTGTAGTAGTAGTGTAGTAGTAGTGTAGCCGCTTGCAGAGGACCAATTTCTTCCAAAAGTGATAGACAGCTCGTTGAAGACGCACAGTGGTCTAAATGTTAATTATTTGTACTACATTACCATAAACAACGATATTTTGCAGTTTCTCAATAATAATTTTTTCAAAAGAAAAAGTAATTATGTTATGCATAGATTATGGTTATAAACGAAGATAACTTGGCCCCTGTCCACAACCAGGACCTCTCCCGCTCGTCTTGGGGGCTGCGTGACTCATTTACCGTATGAAAGATTGATAAAAAATCAAGATCTTGCTACACTTTTTTTTAAATATTGAAAACAAACTGTAGTTTTATGTGTATTTATATATGGGCATTTCTCCGACGAGGTCCATCGAGACCAAAAATTCAATCAGGCAGGCTCCAGCTTTCACATGCACTTTGTGTTTTACTTTTCAGCATAAAGTCATACCTTCCATTTCAAGGAATTCCATTGGAATACAAAAATACAAAAAAAGCCTGCCGGAATGTCTCTAAAAACACATTTCCATATAATTATTTTCCGATATTATAGTCTAAATCTAATGAACGACAACTAGTTTACCCAATTCACATATATGTAATTTCATTAACTTTGATGTGAAAACCTATTCAAATTAGCAAAAGTTCAGAAAAAGATTATTCTTAAAAAAATGTATTCCACAAAATCTTTCAACTAACTAAAAAAAAATACGAGAAAAATGGTTTAATGTCGGTTAACGGTATATATTAAACTGTTATTAACCTAGTAATTTTTGTCGTCTGCGACATGTCCCGTGCGAATATGGTTTGAATTAAATTTAAAAAAAACTACGAATCATTGCACAACATGTACAGAAATTCGCATCAACATATTGCCTCAACTTTCGTTGATATCTGAGTTTGAATTGATCGCCGCGAAAACCATTTCCATATTTGTCTTTTGACAAAATCTCAAAACGAATAGTTGCCCAAAATCGACTCTTGTACCAATTAAAGGGTTAGTAAAGAGGTGTATCATAAAGGTAAACAAATTTTGAAATTTTTGACACTTTAACACTCGTACGTATGTAGCTTTTGGCTTAACAACAATTTACTTAACAAAATAAACAAAAATTTTTTTCGCTAACATTGTTTGACAAAATTGAACCAAACCGACTTTTCTTATGGATGGAGTACTTTTTTCCCCTTTTTGAAAAATTTTTATATTTTTATGCTTTTTTTAGAGGTAGCGCTTCTTTTTTATCAAAACTTAAGCCTCTTACATTTGGTTGTAATGAACTTTGCTATTCTATAAAACTGATAAATGCAGCTTTAACGTAGCTTTGTAGCTTCAGCTTACAGTCGTAAGCTTTCAAATGCAAAACTGATGATTTTTAAGCGGTATTTTTTCAAAAGTTTGACTTTAAAAAGTCAGGTAAAGTCGAAAAGTGTCCACACAATATTTGGGTATAGGTGCATTAATTATGCGTCGTTTAAGTATTATTCATAAAATCTATGGAGCTGAGCTAAAATTGGTTGACCAACCCGCCGAAAATCACATTATATAGGTTGAAACGTTGTTGACAGAAAAATGGTGTGGGTAGTGTAATCATCTTTTCATGTCTTTAAACATTTTTTATAGTTCACCCTTAAGTCAAAATTGTATTGAAGAACAAATTTTGGCTTTGGTTCCTTGTGATCCTACAAAAAAAGATATATTATTTTAAAGCTTTTTATGTACTAATCATTGTTTGTTTATGAAGGACTCAGAAAACTCAGACATAACCAAAGAAACGTATAATGTAAATATACTTCAAAATTACTTTCGGTCAAGCCGTCAAAAAAATAAGGACTATGAACCAAGTACACATCGGACAAAGAAGTTTCATGTAGAACCAGGTATTTAAATAACCGTTATATTTATATGTATACATATCTATGCACAATAAAGATATATGTACATAAGAAGAACATTTAACTTAAGATTAAGATTGAGATTAAGGTTGTATGAATACTTCAGTAATTAAACAATAATCCGTTTTACTTTTTTCGCAGATCTTATATCAACCAAGACCAATATTCCTATGTCAACTCAACTAAAAAAACTAGTCTTTCCCGTAAAAGGTACAACAGATCTTTCAAAAATGGGTAATCGTTTGGGACTGGAAAAATGAATACACCCTACGCATAATAGAAATGCTGGAACGGATTTGATAATGCAAAATGAAATAATATCAGCTTAATTAAATAATATTGTATATAAATCCTATGTGGTTGTAGCTAAATTTTAAGCATTGTCAATTAACCTCAAACATGCCTTACGATACATAATTCGAAATAAAATTGTCGAAAAATCGTACCGTGTCGAATGTATTTATTGGGTTTTGAACTCCACAATTTTGAAAATAGCTACTAGATCTGGATACGAACGGATTATTATTATATTAAGAATGAACCTTTGGCGAGTTCCCCCTCCCCGCATTAACTAACAAAGCAGTTCGTCTCTTTTGCGAACAGCGATACTAAAAGTCAGAGAGAGATAAAACATGCATATACATAACTCCTATGTACTCAGCTTGGGTATGGTATAAAAGTAGAGACCCTTGCCGCGGCTTACAATGTTCCCGTTACAATGTTTTGGTATGACGACAAAGAAAGTTTACATATTCAACAAAAACTGTTAGGCTAATCAGTGAAATTTATGGTCAAAAAATGCTCGTCTTCTATTGCAGGTGAGAAGTCAATGAGTGCTGCTAATATCCTGATCGTAACAAAAATTTCGTACTTGGCGAGTATTTGTAAGGTGATTGCATGGTCATGGCTTCATTATTTTAAGATTCATCTAATGCAAACGTCCTATTCACAGTGCATAGGAAATCGAATGATTGGTAGCTTGCAATATTCCGCCAGCTACTTTTTAGTAAAATTTTATAATTCTTTTCTAATTGAATTTCAAAGTTCCATTTTGCCCAGACAAAATGTAAACATAATCAGGTGTACTTTTGAATAAAATGTCACAATTTGAACACTTTTTATATGAGTTTTAACATTGAAGTCTAAGATTCGTCGAAAGAAGTTGTTTGGGTTGTAAAATGTCTGCTGCACGGTTTTTATTGGTAAATTTGGGCGAAATTTTTTTATTTTTGCCAACGAAACAGCAATTCTGTCAAGGGCCAACTGCGTTTTCGACGCACAGACAACCTGGACCCTGAGAAGTGCGTTCCTACATGCTGCACTACATATTTCGCGCGATTTTTAACAACAAAAAATCCCGTCTGCGGTGGGAGCAATTGCTTTCTAACTTCTTAAGACCATCGAAGAATGTGTTTTACTAATTGACTCCTTTCTGCACGTTAATTCTTGATAAATCGCGGTCCATCGAGGGAATTATTTCACGATTTTATAAGCCGTCTATCGAACTATTACAGTCTTATTTATTGTTTGATCTCACGAGTTACATATAAGCTACTTACAAATGGAGGTCGCCATGATCCATGTATCGCCATGTCCTCTAAATATTGGATAAGGCCTTATTTGCAAGAAAGACGCATAACATGTATAACCTTGCACTGAAAATTAATATCCGATCTGATTCAGATTCGGCGATCAGGTAGATATGGGCATTTTCTACGATACTGCGTTTTAGTTTTATCGTATATTTGAAATTGTGCCTTCCACAGATGGACTCGGCTTTTGATGCTGATCAAGAATATATATATTTTATGGGGTCGGAAACGTTTCCTTCTCTGTGTTAAACACATCCACTTTTACCACAAATCTAATATACCCCTTAACTCTTTTTTGAGTACGGGTATAAAAATAGCCCATTGCAGTAAAACTTCCTTTACGTCAAACGTGTGCATACTTTTTATGCAAATTGTGAAAGCATTTGTAGTCATTTGTAGTTCTACCAGGTGACATCGCTTCAAAATGCCAAAACAGAACTAACAAACCATTTCTACACATTAATGCCATTGCATTTATGTCAAAACCCCCTGTTCGGCTAAGTGCAGACCCATGGCAGCACAAATAGAAGCATAGCGATCATTATACCAAAATCTGGTAATTGTAATGAACTAAACTAGCAGTAGTATCGTCTGAACGCGAAAACGAGTCCGATGGGCATCTGAGAAGCCTGCGCTGCAAGGTTTGTATTCTAATATGTTGCCTCCGTAGTTCTTTGATGGCCAACAGTCCTGGTAAACGCATCCCTGGTCATCCCTGTATATGTATTTTGATGCTTTATCAGAATGAAAAGATGAATCGATAGCGCCGTGTCTGTCCGTCGATCTAACCAAAAATTTTCCGTCGGTTTAAATCATAATACAACTTTTTACGGAAGGGAGAGGCCCGGTTGTGAACACCGTTTTGCTCTTGCCTCATAACTTTTGACCAATTGACCAATTATAAAAACATACATATGTACCTTTTTTCGAACCTGTTGTGGACTCAGAAAAATCCACTTAAAACAAAAAATATATGAGAGGAAAACACCACAAATAAGGAGCAACTGGAAGTTTAATTATTTTAAGAGCCTACTGGTATAAAGAGATATAAAGATAATCATCATAATAAGAGTTACCAGGCCAGCATGTAAAGTAGCTGTATCAGCGCACTTTAAATGCACCGGACGAGTACATTCATTGCATTTAATGGAGTTTTGCAGCGGTCAATTTCCTTTGTAGAAGTGCAGACAGATGATGCCGAAGTCCTGATCATCTTCAGATAGAGCATTGGTGCGCTGAGCTGATGGTTTAGATGGAGTTTACTTAGTGAGCTTAGTGAATGGTTTTGCTAGTGTTGCCTTCTGTCCACGCTTTTTAAGGGGAGAAACAGATACCTGCACATTTTGTAGCTTAGAATCTTTCTGGCTGCCTTTTCCTTCAAAGAAACAATGCATACAGGAGAAGAAAGCGAAAGAAAGATTTCTATCGACCTTCTACCACGATTCGAAGGCTTCTTTGTAGTAGTAGTGTAGTAGTAGTGTAGCCGCTTGCAGAGGACCAATTTCTTCCAAAAGTGATAGACAGCTCGTTGAAGACGCACAGTGGTCTAAATGTTAATTATTTGTACTACATTACCATAAACAACAATATTTTGCAGTTTCTCAATAATAATTTTTTCAAAAGAAAAAGTAATTATGTTATGCATAGATTATGGTTATAAACGAAGATAACTTGGCCCCTGTCCACAACCGGGACCTCTCCCGCTCGTCTTGGGGGCTGCGTGACTCATTTAATAGTGTTGCCATTGCACGCCAAACGTGGCGTAGGATATGTTTATTTTACCCAGAGTTTGAAACGAGAGTACCGTATGAAAGATTGATAAAAAATCAAGATCTTGCTACACTTTTTTTTAAATATTGAAAACAAACTGTAGTTTTATGTGTATTTATATATGGGCATTTCTCCGACGAGGTCCATCGAGACCAAAAATTCAATCAGGCAGGCTCCAGCTTTCACATGCACTTTGTGTTTTACTTTTCAGCATAAAGTCATACCTTCCATTTCAAGGAATTCCATTGGAATACAAAAATATAAAAAAAAGCCTACCGGAATGTCTCTAAAAACACATTTCCATATAATTATTTTCCGATATTATAGTCTAAATCTAATGAACGACAACTAGTTTACCCAATTCACATATATGTAATTTCATTAACTTTGATGTGAAAACCTATTCAAATTAGCAAAAGTTCAGAAAAAGATTATTCTTAAAAAAATGTATTCCACAAAATCTTTCAACTAACTAAAAAAAATACGAGAAAAATGGTTTAATGTCGGTTAACGGTATATATTAAACTGTTATTAACCTAGTAATTTTTGCCGTCTGCGACATGTCCCGTGCGAATATGGTTTGAATTAAATTTAAAAAAAAACTACGAATCATTGCACAACATGTACAGAAATTCGCATCAACATATTGCCTCAACTTTCGTTGATATCTGAGTTTGAATTGATCGCCGCGAAAACCATTTCCATATTTGTCTTTTGACAAAATCTCAAAACGAATAGTTGCCCAAAATCGACTCTTGTACCAATTAAAGGGTTAGTAAAGAGGTGTATCATAAAGGTAAACAAATTTTGAAATTTTTGACACTTTAACACTCGTACGTATGTAGCTTTTGGCTTAACAACAATTTACTTAACAAAATAAACAAAAATTTTTTCGCTAACATTGTTTGACAAAATTGAACCAAACCGACTTTTCTTATGGATGGAGTACTTTTTTCCCCTTTTTGAAAAATTTTTATATTTTTATGCTTTTTTTAGAGGTAGCGCTTCTTTTTTATCAAAACTTAAGCCTCTTACATTTGGTTGTAATGAACTTTGCTATTCTATAAAACTGATAAATGCAGCTTTAACGTAGCTTTGTAGCTTCAGCTTACAGTCGTAAGCTTTCAAATGCAAAACTGATGATTTTTAAGCGGTATTTTTTCAAAAGTTTGACTTTAAAAAGTCAGGTAAAGTCGAAAAGTGTCCACACAATATTTGGGTATAGGTGCATTAATTATGCGTCGTTTAAGTATTATTCATAAAATCTATGGAGCTGAGCTAAAATTGGTTGACCAACCCGCCGAAAATCACATTATATAGGTTGAAACGTTGTTGACAGAAAAATGGTGTGGGTAGTGTAATCATCTTTTCATGTCTTTAAACATTTTTTATAGTTCACCCTTAAGTCAAAATTGTATTGAAGAACAAATTTTGGCTTTGGTTCCTTGTGATCCTACAAAAAAAGATATATTATTTTAAAGCTTTTTATGTACTAATCATTGTTTGTTTATGAAGGACTCAGAAAACTCAGACATAACCAAAGAAACGTATAATGTAAATATACTTCAAAATTACTTTCGGTCAAGCCGTCAAAAAAATAAGGACTATGAACCAAGTACACATCGGACAAAGAAGTTTCATGTAGAACCAGGTATTTAAATAACCGTTATATTTATATGTATACATATCTATGCACAATAAAGATATATGTACATAAGAAGAACATTTTAATTTAACTTAAGATTAAGATTGAGATTAAGGTTGTATGAATACTTCAGTAATTAAACAATAATCCGTTTTACTTTTTTCGCAGATCTTATATCAACCAAGACCAATATTCCTATGTCAACTCAACTAAAAAAACTAGTCTTTCCCGTAAAAGGTACAACAGATCTTTCAAAAATGGGTAATCGTTTGGGACTGGAAAAATGAATACACCCTACGCATAATAGAAATGCTGGAACGGATTTGATAATGCAAAATGAAATAATATCAGCTTAATTAAATAATATTGTATATAAATCCTATGTGGTTGTAGCTAAATTTTAAGCATTGTCAATTAACCTCAAACATGCCTTACGATACATAATTCGAAATAAAATTGTCGAAAAATCGTACCGTGTCGAATGTATTTATTGGGTTTTGAACTCCACAATTTTGAAAATAGCTACTAGATCTGGATACGAACGGATTATTATTATATTCCGAATGAACCTTTGGCGAGTTCCCCCTCCCCGCATTAACTAACAAAGCAGTTCGTCTCTTTTGCGAACAGCGATACTAAAAGTCAGAGAGAGATAAAACATGCATATACATAACTCCTATGTACTCAGCTTGGGTATGGTATAAAAGTAGAGACCCTTGCCGCGGCTTACAATGTTCCCGTTACAATGTTTTGGTATGACGACAAAGAAAGTTTACATATTCAACAAAAACTGTTAGGCTAATCAGTGAAATTTATGGTCAAAAAATGCTCGTCTTCTATTGCAGGTGAGAAGTCAATGAGTGCTGCTAATATCCTGATCGTAACAAAAATTTCGTACTTGGCGAGTATTTGTAAGGTGATTGCATGGTCATGGCTTCATTATTTTAAGATTCATCTAATGCAAACGTCCTATTCACAGTGCATAGGAAATCGAATGATTGGTAGCTTGCAATATTCCGCCAGCTACTTTTTAGTAAAATTTTATAATTCTTTTCTAATTGAATTTCAAAGTTCCATTTTGCCCAGACAAAATGTAAACATAATCAGGTGTACTTTTGAATAAAATGTCACAATTTGAACACTTTTTATATGAGTTTTAACATTGAAGTCTAAGATTCGTCGAAAGAAGTTGTTTGGGTTGTAAAATGTCTGCTGCACGGTTTTTATTGGTAAATTTGGGCGAAATTTTTTTATTTTTGCCAACGAAACAGCAATTCTGTCAAGGGCCAACTGCGTTTTCGACGCACAGACAACCTGGACCCTGAGAAGTGCGTTCCTACATGCTGCACTACATATTTCGCGCGATTTTTAACAACAAAAAATCCCGTCTGCGGTGGGAGCAATTGCTTTCTAACTTCTTAAGACCATCGAAGAATGTGTTTTACTAATTGACTCCTTTCTGCACGTTAATTCTTGATAAATCGCGGTCCATCGAGGGAATTATTTCACGATTTTATAAGCCGTCTATCGAACTATTACAGTCTTATTTATTGTTTGATCTCACGAGTTACATATAAGCTACTTACAAATGGAGGTCGCCATGATCCATGTATCGCCATGTCCTCTAAATATTGGATAAGGCCTTATTTGCAAGAAAGACGCATAACATGTATAACCTTGCACTGAAAATTAATATCCGATCTGATTCAGATTCGGCGATCAGGTAGATATGGGCATTTTCTACGATACTGCGTTTTAGTTTTATCGTATATTTGAAATTGTGCCTTCCACAGATGGACTCGGCTTTTGATGCTGATCAAGAATATATATATTTTATGGGGTCGGAAACGTTTCCTTCTCTGCGTTACACACATCCACTTTTACCACAAATATAATATACCCCTTAACTCTTTTTGAGTACGGTATAAAAAGGGGATATAAGAAATAATTAATAACTAGAGGATTGTAGGTACAGGTATATCTTACTGGCTATAATTTTAAGGTATAATTCAGGGGATAGGGTATGATAAAGATTATTATAATTCTGGGATGGTCCGTAAGGTTTTGCCGTTCCGAAAATTTCCCAGTTATTCCACCATCCATCTGGGATGTTCCTAATTCGCACGTTTCTTTGCGGTATTTTTTCGATAATTGTCAAATACAACCATACATTTTTGATATTCATAACAAAAAAATCGGAATTCACTACGAAAATGTAAACACACTTCGTGTCCGTCTGTCGACGTTAAATCATCAAAAATAAAAATCGAACTGAAGTACCTGGTCAATGCGGACTCATTGTCGTGCGACCATACAATTTCGCGGCAGCGATTAAATACCAAAAAAAAAAAAAAGAAAATGTAAACAGTGACAGACAGGAAAATGGAAAAAAACAACAACAAAACATCTGATATATCAGAATTGTCCCAGGCACACAACTCGGTTCCTCTGGGATCATCTCATTTATGAATGATCTGCAGCACTCATGCAGGATATTGCACACGCTATGGACTGGCAGCCTTCTGACTATTCTGTACTCAGAGAACAAAGTATACGGCTATACAAAGCTTAGCTTTAAAAACGCCTCGTTGTTTTCGGCTACATCCTTCTCCCAAAATGTCCCAAACCGCTTCCAACAAACATAGATTATATATTTTTATTTAAAACATTGATTGGATTCAGTCAGAAATTACCACGCTTCAGTGTTTTCAAAACAGATATCCATTCCACATCCATTTCACATCTTTAAAATTCCTCCGGGATGGGCTCAGTGTACAAAGGGTATTATATTGGAAAGTAATTAATTAATACATTTAATCTATGTTATATAATGGATATCATTTCAAATTAAATATAATACATTTTTACATTCTGGAAGGAAAAAATAATGGTTTTCGTGGTGTTCGGAAGAACTCTCACATACATGAATGAAAATAATTACAGATAATTGAATTTGAATAATTGAATTTGTTATTCATTGAGAACTATTCATGAAATGTAGCCCCAAATCTGTCCATATTAATAATTGGGTTGATATATAAGATGTTTTTAAAAACACGTAGAACGTGCTGTTGTCAAAACTCACAGCTCAATAACTCGAGTTTGTGCCAGTGTAGACGCCAATTCTGAGTTATTGAGCAAATTTTGGCTTTGGTTCCTTGTGATCCTACAAAAAAGATATATTATTTTAAAGCTTTTTATGTACTAATCATTGTTTGTTTATGAAGGACTCAGAAAACTCAGACATAACCAAAGAAACGTATAATGTAAATATACTTCAAAATTACTTTCGGTCAAGCCGTCAAAAAAATAAGGACTATGAACCAAGTACACATCGGACAAAGAAGTTTCATGTAGAACCAGGTATTTAAATAACCGTTATATTTATATGTATACATATCTATGCACAATAAAGATATATGTACATAAGAAGAACATTTTAATTTAACTTAAGATTAAGATTGAGATTAAGGTTGTATGAATACTTCAGTAATTAAACAATAATCCGTTTTACTTTTTTCGCAGATCTTATATCAACCAAGACCAATATTCCTATGTCAACTCAACTAAAAAAACTAGTCTTTCCCGTAAAAGGTACAACAGATCTTTCAAAAATGGGTAATCGTTTGGGACTGGAAAAATGAATACACCCTACGCATAATAGAAATGCTGGAACGGATTTGATAATGCAAAATGAAATAATATCAGCTTAATTAAATAATATTGTATATAAATCCTATGTGGTTGTAGCTAAATTTTAAGCATTGTCAATTAACCTCAAACATGCCTTACGATACATAATTCGAAATAAAATTGTCGAAAAATCGTACCGTGTCGAATGTATTTATTGGGTTTTGAACTCCACAATTTTGAAAATAGCTACTAGATCTGGATACGAACGGATTATTATTATATTCCGAATGAACCTTTGGCGAGTTCCCCCTCCCCGCATTAACAAAGCAGTTCGTCTCTTTTGCGAACAGCGATACTAAAAGTCAGAGAGAGATAAAACATGCATATACATAACTCCTATGTACTCAGCTTGGGTATGGTATAAAAGTAGAGACCCTTGCCGCGGCTTACAATGTTCCCGTTACAATGTTTTGGTATGACGACAAAGAAAGTTTACATATTCAACAAAAACTGTTAGGCTAATCAGTGAAATTTATGGTCAAAAAATGCTCGTCTTCTATTGCAGGTGAGAAGTCAATGAGTGCTGCTAATATCCTGATCGTAACAAAAATTTCGTACTTGGCGAGTATTTGTAAGGTGATTGCATGGTCATGGCTTCATTATTTTAAGATTCATCTAATGCAAACGTCCTATTCACAGTGCATAGGAAATCGAATGATTGGTAGCTTGCAATATTCCGCCAGCTACTTTTTAGTAAAATTTTATAATTCTTTTCTAATTGAATTTCAAAGTTCCATTTTGCCCAGACAAAATGTAAACATAATCAGGTGTACTTTTGAATAAAATGTCACAATTTGAACACTTTTTATATGAGTTTTAACATTGAAGTCTAAGATTCGTCGAAAGAAGTTGTTTGGGTTGTAAAATGTCTGCTGCACGGTTTTTATTGGTAAATTTGGGCGAAATTTTTTATTTTTGCCAACGAAACAGCAATTCTGTCAAGGGCCAACTGCGTTTTCGACGCACAGACAACCTGGACCCTGAGAAGTGCGTTCCTACATGCTGCACTACATATTTCGCGCGATTTTTAACAACAAAAAATCCCGTCTGCGGTGGGAGCAATTGCTTTCTAACTTCTTAAGACCATCGAAGAATGTGTTTTACTAATTGACTCCTTTCTGCACGTTAATTCTTGATAAATCGCGGTCCATCGAGGGAATTATTTCACGATTTTATAAGCCGTCTATCGAACTATTACAGTCTTATTTATTGTTTGATCTCACGAGTTACATATAAGCTACTTACAAATGGAGGTCGCCATGATCCATGTATCGCCATGTCCTCTAAATATTGGATAAGGCCTTATTTGCAAGAAAGACGCATAACATGTATAACCTTGCACTGAAAATTAATATCCGATCTGATTCAGATTCGGCGATCAGGTAGATATGGGCATTTTCTACGATACTGCGTTTTAGTTTTATCGTATATTTGAAATTGTGCCTTCCACAGATGGACTCGGCTTTTGATGCTGATCAAGAATATATATATTTTATGGGGTCGGAAACGTTTCCTTCTCTGCGTTACACACATCCACTTTTACCACAAATATAATATACCCCTTAACTCTTTTTGAGTACGGTATAAAAAGGGGATATAAGAAATAATTAATAACTAGAGGATTGTAGGTACAGGTATATCTTACTGGCTATAATTTTAAGGTATAATTCAGGGGATAGGGTATGATAAAGATTATTATAATTCTGGGATGGTCCGTAAGGTTTTGCCGTTCCGAAAATTTCCCAGTTATTCCACCATCCATCTGGGATGTTCCTAATTCGCACGTTTCTTTGCGGTATTTTTTCGATAATTGTCAAATACAACCATACATTTTTGATATTCATAACAAAAAAATCGGAATTCACTACGAAAATGTAAACACACTTCGTGTCCGTCTGTCGACGTTAAATCATCAAAAATAAAAATCGAACTGAAGTACCTGGTCAATGCGGACTCATTGTCGTGCGACCATACAATTTCGCGGCAGCGATTAAATACCAAAAAAAAAAAAAGAAAATGTAAACAGTGACAGACAGGAAAATGGAAAAAAACAACAACAAAACATCTGATATATCAGAATTGTCCCAGGCACACAACTCGGTTCCTCTGGGATCATCTCATTTATGAATGATCTGCAGCACTCATGCAGGATATTGCACACGCTATGGACTGACAGCCTTCTGACTATTCTGTACTCAGAGAACAAAGTATACGGCTATACAAAGCTTAGCTTTAAAAACGCCTCGTTGTTTTCGGCTACATCCTTCTCCCAAAATGTCCCAAACCGCTTCCAACAAACATAGATTATATATTTTTATTTAAAACATTGATTGGATTCAGTCAGAAATTACCACGCTTCAGTGTTTTCAAAACAGATATCCATTCCACATCCATTTCACATCTTTAAAATTCCTCCGGGATGGGCTCAGTGTACAAAGGGTATTATATTGGAAAGTAATTAATTAATACATTTAATCTATGTTATATAATGGATATCATTTCAAATTAAATATAATACATTTTTACATTCTGGAAGGAAAAAATAATGGTTTTCGTGGTGTTCGGAAGAACTCTCACATACATGAATGAAAATAATTACAGATAATTGAATTTGAATAATTGAATTTGTTATTCATTGAGAACTATTCATGAAATGTAGCCCCAAATCTGTCCATATTAATAATTGGGTTGATATATAAGATGTTTTTAAAAACACGTAGAACGTGCTGTTGTCAAAACTCACAGCTCAATAACTCGAGTTTGTGCCAGTGTAGACGCCAATTCTGAGTTATTGAGCAAATTTTGGCTTTGGTTCCTTGTGATCCTACAAAAAAGATATATTATTTTAAAGCTTTTTATGTACTAATCATTGTTTGTTTATGAAGGACTCAGAAAACTCAGACATAACCAAAGAAACGTATAATGTAAATATACTTCAAAATTACTTTCGGTCAAGCCGTCAAAAAAATAAGGACTATGAACCAAGTACACATCGGACAAAGAAGTTTCATGTAGAACCAGGTATTTAAATAACCGTTATATTTATATGTATACATATCTATGCACAATAAAGATATATGTACATAAGAAGAACATTTTAATTTAACTTAAGATTAAGATTGAGATTAAGGTTGTATGAATACTTCAGTAATTAAACAATAATCCGTTTTACTTTTTTCGCAGATCTTATATCAACCAAGACCAATATTCCTATGTCAACTCAACTAAAAAAACTAGTCTTTCCCGTAAAAGGTACAACAGATCTTTCAAAAATGGGTAATCGTTTGGGACTGGAAAAATGAATACACCCTACGCATAATAGAAATGCTGGAACGGATTTGATAATGCAAAATGAAATAATATCAGCTTAATTAAATAATATTGTATATAAATCCTATGTGGTTGTAGCTAAATTTTAAGCATTGTCAATTAACCTCAAACATGCCTTACGATACATAATTCGAAATAAAATTGTCGAAAAATCGTACCGTGTCGAATGTATTTATTGGGTTTTGAACTCCACAATTTTGAAAATAGCTACTAGATCTGGATACGAACGGATTATTATTATATTCCGAATGAACCTTTGGCGAGTTCCCCCTCCCCGCATTAACTAACAAAGCAGTTCGTCTCTTTTGCGAACAGCGATACTAAAAGTCAGAGAGAGATAAAACATGCATATACATAACTCCTATGTACTCAGCTTGGGTATGGTATAAAAGTAGAGACCCTTGCCGCGGCTTACAATGTTCCCGTTACAATGTTTTGGTATGACGACAAAGAAAGTTTACATATTCAACAAAAACTGTTAGGCTAATCAGTGAAATTTATGGTCAAAAAATGCTCGTCTTCTATTGCAGGTGAGAAGTCAATGAGTGCTGCTAATATCCTGATCGTAACAAAAATTTCGTACTTGGCGAGTATTTGTAAGGTGATTGCATGGTCATGGCTTCATTATTTTAAGATTCATCTAATGCAAACGTCCTATTCACAGTGCATAGGAAATCGAATGATTGGTAGCTTGCAATATTCCGCCAGCTACTTTTTAGTAAAATTTTATAATTCTTTTCTAATTGAATTTCAAAGTTCCATTTTGCCCAGACAAAATGTAAACATAATCAGGTGTACTTTTGAATAAAATGTCACAATTTGAACACTTTTTATATGAGTTTTAACATTGAAGTCTAAGATTCGTCGAAAGAAGTTGTTTGGGTTGTAAAATGTCTGCTGCACGGTTTTTATTGGTAAATTTGGGCGAAATTTTTTATTTTTGCCAACGAAACAGCAATTCTGTCAAGGGCCAACTGCGTTTTCGACGCACAGACAACCTGGACCCTGAGAAGTGCGTTCCTACATGCTGCACTACATATTTCGCGCGATTTTTAACAACAAAAAATCCCGTCTGCGGTGGGAGCAATTGCTTTCTAACTTCTTAAGACCATCGAAGAATGTGTTTTACTAATTGACTCCTTTCTGCACGTTAATTCTTGATAAATCGCGGTCCATCGAGGGAATTATTTCACGATTTTATAAGCCGTCTATCGAACTATTACAGTCTTATTTATTGTTTGATCTCACGAGTTACATATAAGCTACTTACAAATGGAGGTCGCCATGATCCATGTATCGCCATGTCCTCTAAATATTGGATAAGGCCTTATTTGCAAGAAAGACGCATAACATGTATAACCTTGCACTGAAAATTAATATCCGATCTGATTCAGATTCGGCGATCAGGTAGATATGGGCATTTTCTACGATACTGCGTTTTAGTTTTATCGTATATTTGAAATTGTGCCTTCCACAGATGGACTCGGCTTTTGATGCTGATCAAGAATATATATATTTTATGGGGTCGGAAACGTTTCCTTCTCTGCGTTACACACATCCACTTTTACCACAAATATAATATACCCCTTAACTCTTTTTGAGTACGGTATAAAAAGGGGATATAAGAAATAATTAATAACTAGAGGATTGTAGGTACAGGTATATCTTACTGGCTATAATTTTAAGGTATAATTCAGGGGATAGGGTATGATAAAGATTATTATAATTCTGGGATGGTCCGTAAGGTTTTGCCGTTCCGAAAATTTCCCAGTTATTCCACCATCCATCTGGGATGTTCCTAATTCGCACGTTTCTTTGCGGTATTTTTTCGATAATTGTCAAATACAACCATACATTTTTGATATTCATAACAAAAAAATCGGAATTCACTACGAAAATGTAAACACACTTCGTGTCCGTCTGTCGACGTTAAATCATCAAAAATAAAAATCGAACTGAAGTACCTGGTCAATGCGGACTCATTGTCGTGCGACCATACAATTTCGCGGCAGCGATTAAATACCAAAAAAAAAAAAAAGAAAATGTAAACAGTGACAGACAGGAAAATGGAAAAAAACAACAACAAAACATCTGATATATCAGAATTGTCCCAGGCACACAACTCGGTTCCTCTGGGATCATCTCATTTATGAATGATCTGCAGCACTCATGCAGGATATTGCACACGCTATGGACTGACAGCCTTCTGACTATTCTGTACTCAGAGAACAAAGTATACGGCTATACAAAGCTTAGCTTTAAAAACGCCTCGTTGTTTTCGGCTACATCCTTCTCCCAAAATGTCCCAAACCGCTTCCAACAAACATAGATTATATATTTTTATTTAAAACATTGATTGGATTCAGTCAGAAATTACCACGCTTCAGTGTTTTCAAAACAGATATCCATTCCACATCCATTTCACATCTTTAAAATTCCTCCGGGATGGGCTCAGTGTACAAAGGGTATTATATTGGAAAGTAATTAATTAATACATTTAATCTATGTTATATAATGGATATCATTTCAAATTAAATATAATACATTTTTACATTCTGGAAGGAAAAAATAATGGTTTTCGTGGTGTTCGGAAGAACTCTCACATACATGAATGAAAATAATTACAGATAATTGAATTTGAATAATTGAATTTGTTATTCATTGAGAACTATTCATGAAATGTAGCCCCAAATCTGTCCATATTAATAATTGGGTTGATATATAAGATGTTTTTAAAAACACGTAGAACGTGCTGTTGTCAAAACTCACAGCTCAATAACTCGAGTTTGTGCCAGTGTAGACGCCAATTCTGAGTTATTGAGCAAATTTTGGCTTTGGTTCCTTGTGATCCTACAAAAAAAGATATATTATTTTAAAGCTTTTTATGTACTAATCATTGTTTGTTTATGAAGGACTCAGAAAACTCAGACATAACCAAAGAAACGTATAATGTAAATATACTTCAAAATTACTTTCGGTCAAGCCGTCAAAAAAATAAGGACTATGAACCAAGTACACATCGGACAAAGAAGTTTCATGTAGAACCAGGTATTTAAATAACCGTTATATTTATATGTATACATATCTATGCACAATAAAGATATATGTACATAAGAAGAACATTTTAATTTAACTTAAGATTAAGATTGAGATTAAGGTTGTATGAATACTTCAGTAATTAAACAATAATCCGTTTTACTTTTTTCGCAGATCTTATATCAACCAAGACCAATATTCCTATGTCAACTCAACTAAAAAAACTAGTCTTTCCCGTAAAAGGTACAACAGATCTTTCAAAAATGGGTAATCGTTTGGGACTGGAAAAATGAATACACCCTACGCATAATAGAAATGCTGGAACGGATTTGATAATGCAAAATGAAATAATATCAGCTTAATTAAATAATATTGTATATAAATCCTATGTGGTTGTAGCTAAATTTTAAGCATTGTCAATTAACCTCAAACATGCCTTACGATACATAATTCGAAATAAAATTGTCGAAAAATCGTACCGTGTCGAATGTATTTATTGGGTTTTGAACTCCACAATTTTGAAAATAGCTACTAGATCTGGATACGAACGGATTATTATTATATTCCGAATGAACCTTTGGCGAGTTCCCCCTCCCCGCATTAACTAACAAAGCAGTTCGTCTCTTTTGCGAACAGCGATACTAAAAGTCAGAGAGAGATAAAACATGCATATACATAACTCCTATGTACTCAGCTTGGGTATGGTATAAAAGTAGAGACCCTTGCCGCGGCTTACAATGTTCCCGTTACAATGTTTTGGTATGACGACAAAGAAAGTTTACATATTCAACAAAAACTGTTAGGCTAATCAGTGAAATTTATGGTCAAAAAATGCTCGTCTTCTATTGCAGGTGAGAAGTCAATGAGTGCTGCTAATATCCTGATCGTAACAAAAATTTCGTACTTGGCGAGTATTTGTAAGGTGATTGCATGGTCATGGCTTCATTATTTTAAGATTCATCTAATGCAAACGTCCTATTCACAGTGCATAGGAAATCGAATGATTGGTAGCTTGCAATATTCCGCCAGCTACTTTTTAGTAAAATTTTATAATTCTTTTCTAATTGAATTTCAAAGTTCCATTTTGCCCAGACAAAATGTAAACATAATCAGGTGTACTTTTGAATAAAATGTCACAATTTGAACACTTTTTATATGAGTTTTAACATTGAAGTCTAAGATTCGTCGAAAGAAGTTGTTTGGGTTGTAAAATGTCTGCTGCACGGTTTTTATTGGTAAATTTGGGCGAAATTTTTTTATTTTTGCCAACGAAACAGCAATTCTGTCAAGGGCCAACTGCGTTTTCGACGCACAGACAACCTGGACCCTGAGAAGTGCGTTCCTACATGCTGCACTACATATTTCGCGCGATTTTTAACAACAAAAAATCCCGTCTGCGGTGGGAGCAATTGCTTTCTAACTTCTTAAGACCATCGAAGAATGTGTTTTACTAATTGACTCCTTTCTGCACGTTAATTCTTGATAAATCGCGGTCCATCGAGGGAATTATTTCACGATTTTATAAGCCGTCTATCGAACTATTACAGTCTTATTTATTGTTTGATCTCACGAGTTACATATAAGCTACTTACAAATGGAGGTCGCCATGATCCATGTATCGCCATGTCCTCTAAATATTGGATAAGGCCTTATTTGCAAGAAAGACGCATAACATGTATAACCTTGCACTGAAAATTAATATCCGATCTGATTCAGATTCGGCGATCAGGTAGATATGGGCATTTTCTACGATACTGCGTTTTAGTTTTATCGTATATTTGAAATTGTGCCTTCCACAGATGGACTCGGCTTTTGATGCTGATCAAGAATATATATATTTTATGGGGTCGGAAACGTTTCCTTCTCTGCGTTACACACATCCACTTTTACCACAAATATAATATACCCCTTAACTCTTTTTGAGTACGGTATAAAAAGGGGATATAAGAAATAATTAATAACTAGAGGATTGTAGGTACAGGTATATCTTACTGGCTATAATTTTAAGGTATAATTCAGGGGATAGGGTATGATAAAGATTATTATAATTCTGGGATGGTCCGTAAGGTTTTGCCGTTCCGAAAATTTCCCAGTTATTCCACCATCCATCTGGGATGTTCCTAATTCGCACGTTTCTTTGCGGTATTTTTTCGATAATTGTCAAATACAACCATACATTTTTGATATTCATAACAAAAAAATCGGAATTCACTACGAAAATGTAAACACACTTCGTGTCCGTCTGTCGACGTTAAATCATCAAAAATAAAAATCGAACTGAAGTACCTGGTCAATGCGGACTCATTGTCGTGCGACCATACAATTTCGCGGCAGCGATTAAATACCAAAAAAAAAAAAAGAAAATGTAAACAGTGACAGACAGGAAAATGGAAAAAAACAACAACAAAACATCTGATATATCAGAATTGTCCCAGGCACACAACTCGGTTCCTCTGGGATCATCTCATTTATGAATGATCTGCAGCACTCATGCAGGATATTGCACACGCTATGGACTGACAGCCTTCTGACTATTCTGTACTCAGAGAACAAAGTATACGGCTATACAAAGCTTAGCTTTAAAAACGCCTCGTTGTTTTCGGCTACATCCTTCTCCCAAAATGTCCCAAACCGCTTCCAACAAACATAGATTATATATTTTTATTTAAAACATTGATTGGATTCAGTCAGAAATTACCACGCTTCAGTGTTTTCAAAACAGATATCCATTCCACATCCATTTCACATCTTTAAAATTCCTCCGGGATGGGCTCAGTGTACAAAGGGTATTATATTGGAAAGTAATTAATTAATACATTTAATCTATGTTATATAATGGATATCATTTCAAATTAAATATAATACATTTTTACATTCTGGAAGGAAAAAATAATGGTTTTCGTGGTGTTCGGAAGAACTCTCACATACATGAATGAAAATAATTACAGATAATTGAATTTGAATAATTGAATTTGTTATTCATTGAGAACTATTCATGAAATGTAGCCCCAAATCTGTCCATATTAATAATTGGGTTGATATATAAGATGTTTTTAAAAACACGTAGAACGTGCTGTTGTCAAAACTCACAGCTCAATAACTCGAGTTTGTGCCAGTGTAGACGCCAATTCTGAGTTATTGAGTTTACTCAACAATCGATAGGTTGTGTCAGTGTAAATTGGCTATTAAAATGGTACCATTGGAACAGATTTTTCTCGAAATATTTGTTTTAAAACTGTTACATGAGTACCCTGAATATTTTTTTGTTTACAAATATTAATTATTGGATAAGGTAATTTTATTGGCTTATGTGCAAGTACCGTGATATGTTTTGTTGTTGACTTAATTGGAATATTGATGAAATGTTTTTTTATGCACTATACATAAAATATGTAGTTTCTTAACATCAATTCATCTCTAGAATTTTAAACCTTACATTTTGGAAAGTGGTTGCCTGCTATCGGTTATTTGTACATGGTTTATAATTTTAGTTTTTTGTTCACAAATAAATTAAAGAAAACATATTTTGCAACTAAAATTGTTAAGTGCACAAGAAAGCAGTTTATTCATACAAAAATGGTTATATATATTTAAGTTTTAAGTATGTGTAAAATAAAAAAAAAAGTGTATTTAAATTGGAGTGGCCTTGTTTATGTTTACTTATTTTCATTGTCCTGTTAAGACTATTTTTCTTATTACTATTTTGCGTCCATCTTGGTAAAGTATTAAACTGAGACCAAACCCTTTATTTTTGTAATCGATAACTTCATTAAAAACATCCGTGTTAGCTAATTCTTTGTCGGTATAGTTGTGTTGTTTACACATGCCGTTGTTGGAACGTACATACATATGTATATACACAAACATTCTATAGCCCTTACGTTATTTAGATTTTATATTTAAGCACTTGGGTTGGACACGAAAGCCTTAAATTTATCAGGACACTTCAGATCCGGAAACATAACTTTTATGTTCTACTCACATACCTCCATTTCGGAAAATAACTCAGGGAATAAAACTCAGGAAATTAAATAAGATACATAATTACCTAACACATACATATTCCTACTTTGGTACATGTGAGAAATGATTTGGTACGTCCTGTGAAGTACAAAAAGGGTATAATGGATACAAACTTCGTTGACATGGCATACGAACGTTATGGAATACTAGTCCAAAATGAACAATACGATGAAGACATAACAAAGCCGGATGACATTCAAAAAATTAATATTAACAATGGTGAGTTGTACACGTTTTTTTTTTTCTAATTTGTACTTACATATGCACAAGTCAGATGTATATATATATATGTTTTGTTTCAAGCCATTTTTATTCCGGACGGCATTTCCAGCAGCGATCAAATAAATTCACAAAGAAATAAAATGTTTGATTCGTTCCTTCAGTCGGAAACTCAGTATACTGAAAACGAAATGAATGCAAATATGCATGGAAAACAATTACTGAAAGCATCGGAGAACGTTGGCCCATCTAAAATGTAAGAAAAATCATTCCAAAAGTTCTAAATTTACAAATGTATATATGTACATATATACAATATATAAAAATGTGTGTTCTCTTGCGTAAATTGTTTCTAACACGTTTTTTATTATTTATTCGTAGAAAGAAGAATGCCAAGAACTATTTGACAAACTTTGAAATGGCGAACAGTTTTAAGAACATTGATTGCTCGGAACAGCACGAAATTTCAAAGGCGTTGGTGAATTGCCTTCAAGACAATGTAAGAGAAATAAAAGAGTCTGGTATTGGAGACCGCATTACTGAAACTTCCGATACAATTGGGATAACATCATCTGGAAAGTCGAGACGCTGGGAACAAAAACTGGTTCAAATTAAAACTATGGAAGGGGAATTCAGTGTAACTATGTGGGCATCTGGAACATCCGACGACGAGTACTCTGGGTCGGAGCAAAATATTGGCGAAACAGAATTTTTGAAAGAAACACATAGCAGATCAGATGGCGCAATGGTCCTTTCAAAAAGCCATGAAGCAGAATCCGAATTTAGACAGGAGGAAACGCTGTTACGGCAACAGATTTTGTTTCATCAAGAATTGCAAATGCAGCAACAGTTAAACGTCGTTCCGTTAACGGGACAGTTACCAAAGGAGAAAAAGCTTCCTGCGCAAGCAAAGAATCCTTCCAACAAAAACCTCACCAAATCAATGTCCAGTTGTGAAACTCAATCTTTGCTAACAAATTCCATTACGAATGTACAGGCTATAAATCGGTCTGGAGCAATTACAATTGAAAATCAGAGATTATTAGATAATGATAATGACTGTGACTCACATGCAGCCGGAACACTGCCATTTGGTCTTGTTCTCCACGGAAGCTTACAATCAGATAGCTCGTCAACTCCACCCCAACTAGCATACAATGAAAACCTTGGTAAAGACCATAAATATAATATTTATGCAATATACGCCAACATGAAAATTATGAATTATTTTTTAGGAGCTTCAGTTACAACCACTGATCAGGAACTAAACAATTCCCATGACTTAGTGGCTTATCCAAACGATAAAAAAATAGCATGCCCCCATAAAGGATGTCATAAAAATTTCAGAGACTCGTCTGCAATGCGCAAACATTTACATACGCATGGTCCCCGTGTGCATGTTTGTGCAGAGTGCGGAAAAGCTTTCGTCGAAAGTTCTAAACTAAAAAGACACCAGCTCGTTCACACCGGAGAAAAACCATTTCAGTGTACATTCGAAGGATGTGGGAAACGTTTTTCACTCGATTTTAACTTAAGGTTATTAATACCAGAAAGATTTTTTAAATTATATTAATAAAATAAAAATATTTAAAAACATTTTAGGACACACGTAAGAATACACACTGGAGACAGGCCATTTGTTTGCCCCTTTGATTCCTGCAATAAAAAATTTGCTCAGTCCACAAATTTAAAATCACACATATTGACTCACGCAAAAGCGAAGTAAGTGCCTTCTTAAATTAAAATTAATTGAAATAAAAATGTCAGTGGCAAATATACATCTTACGAAATTCTTATATTTTAGGAGGAACACAAGTACTATGCGCCACAGTACTTGTTCGAACAACGATTCAAATAGTCCTTGTGATGAAACAAATTCAACAAATTATATTAAGGTAGAATTGCGAGATAATGTTTCAGAAAACAATGTTCCATTTGTAGTGTATGCAGACTGACAAGTTTGTACTATGTAATATGTGTATTTAAGATTATGTTTATAATTTAGTATGTAAGAATCTTTCACAAACGTCGTACATGAATGAAAATAAAAGCAAAATGCTTTTAAACAAAATGTAGTAAACTAAAAAAGTATAGGATTTTTGTATAGTGTTTGTAACGACCTTAAGAAATGTATAAAGAAAATATACAAATGTAATATACAAATTTCGTGTCACGGTTCTTGAGATTAAACTCGTCCCAAACGGCTCAACCGATTTTCATGAAATTTTTGTCATTTATTAATTAGGTCTACGCATACGTCGTAAGGAATTTTTGATATTTTGAATACCAATCATTTACTTTTAATCGCGATTTTAGTGTTTTTGATCAAGCTGATTTTGCTGTCAGTTGTGACATAATCTAATATCTTCTGTTTTTGTTGTCAGTGTGTCTTGTTATATAATCTCGATCTAATATTTGTCTGTTTTTTTGTGAATTTGAAGGAATCGAAGAAAATAATTGCATGAATCTTTATCAGTTGAGGTACGAAATGAACAAAGACAATTGGAACGGAGACGTGGGCGCCGCTACATAATTGACAATATTAGAGAAAATGTCGGACAACGCCAAGTACATAGAGAATTTATATCCGCTTCGTTCCTTCGTCTCGCATTCGCATACGAGCCAGATATTGAAAATCTGTTGGTTGGTGCTATGGACAAAGAATGTACCTATTGTCACGCGCTCAAATAAAAACATGAGTCAAATTGTATGTATGGCGCATAAAGAAAAGTGCAACACGCATCCAGATTCAAACATCTTATTGAGGTCCATTCGAAAATTCATGCTGCCAAATGACATTGTTCGGAGAAACAGAAACAGTCAACAATACAGCAGAAAATGATCTACAATACAATACAATTCCAATCGCGTAAACCGCAATGTACATCTGTTGCTGTTATCATAGCCTTAATTTGGCAATAACCAGGCGCATATTTTAAGAGTTGGACGAACTACTTAATCAGCACAATTAATTATTGCAATTATTCATCAACCAAAATTGTAGTCTTTAATTAGATTCATTACAAAATAAAAAATTTTCAGTCCATATTCAAAAAATTCTGGATGTATTCAGTTGAATGGCAAAAAACGCGGATTACCTAATGCACACATTTTAATTTGGGTAGTCGACAAAATACGCCCTGAGAAAATAGTGTAATTTCCGCGGAAGTTTTAGATCCGTCTACTGATCAACTATTGTTCGGTATAATTACCACAAACGTGATTCATTGATATATTGAAGAAGAAATATTGATAATGGGGGACAAAAATGCATGATAAAAATCAACAACGTAAACATTAATATTAACAATCGGTAGTGCCATATTCTCCCCTGCTGAGCAAAACATACACATTAATGTTGAGTTCTGCAGTTCAGTGAAATCTATAAAAGACAAATCCAAGTATGTTCATAAAGGCAGCGATATGGCTTTGTTTCAAATTTAAAATGCTGGGCTGGGCCGATTTGGCTAAAATTTTGTTCAGTTTCTTTTATACAAGTAGGCGAAGAGGCAATTGTCTTAATCGAAGATTAGTTCTAAACTTGTTATTTTCGGGTACATCTTTCTCCCAAAATTTCCCAAACCGCTTCTTAGAAAAAAAAAAATATATATTTGTATTAAATGACCACACTTCAGTGTTTACAAAACAGATATCCATCATCATCATCCATGTCCAGCAATATTAGATTGTGAAAGAATATATTGTTTTTTTTTTTTTAAGGTTCATTATGTAGGTTTATCTTAAACAATCATCACAGACAATAAAGTGCAATTACTGTTACTGTTGATTAGCAACTTTTTTTAAGGGTCAAGGGCAATTCCTATTTACTATTTTAAGTTGAATGCGGGACCAACGGACGAAAAAGGAGATTTTGCAACAATAATTTATATGTTCCTGGTGGCCAAGTCGGACGGATGGATGCGGTTTAACCTTCGCCTGGTTCTTCTCCTTACCCATCTTCTAGCGAGGACGTTCGGGTGGCTCCTTAGTTTGGTCAAGTATAAAAAACCATTACCACCTTTTAGGAGATATTGGTTATTTTCCATTCTAACCCATGCTAACTAAACGGCCCTACGTAGTCGGCCATTAGAGAACGCAGCAGAGATGTTTCTCGTTATATTCTTTATTTCAAATTCTTACTAGCTAATAATTAACAAACACATTCATATGGTATAAATGCGTAAATTTTTGAGTAGCCAAGCCACGCCCCCTTGCTAAATACATAATTGCATAGTGCATTTAATTAAATATTTTCATTATTAACGAAGCAATTTTCCCTATAGTCAAATGGGGCAACCACTTCAGAGGAATATACTACTTTTAAGTCCGTAACGGCTCTAATCCGGGAAGCTAACAGCAAGTTGAACAAATCTTCATTTTGTCGCTTTTCTTATTAACTATAGGTGTTAGCCATTTGCTAGGAAAGCTTTTCTTTCACAGTTTTTAAAAACGCTTCGATTATATCGCTATTTATTGATTACAAAAACCTAAAAAAAATCAAATTTTCAATGTTTTTACTTGACGTTCATTGGACTTCAGTTTTCGTTCTATCAGCTCAGAAAGCTCAGAAATTTAAATTTTGTCTAAATTTTAAAAAAATTAAAAACTGTTGTACAAAAATATATTTGCATGTTGTTGAATTTTTTTAATGTATTTTATTACGGTTTTAATGGTAAAAAAACGAAATTTCGAGTTTGAACGTTAATTATGTTAATTATTACGTTAATTATTATATTTCAGACTTATACCTAGCCGGGTTTAAAAGATATTAATTTTGCAACGTGTTTTGAGAAAACGAGCCAGTGTGCGACGTTTCAAGTCTCGCCATATGTTGTATATTGGGTTTTAGTCAGGTGATTGACTTGACCAATTCAAAACGTTTACCTTGCTCTCCGTAAACCAAGCCTCAACCAGCCTTGAGGTGTGTGGTGTGTTTTGAGTCTTTGTCCTATTGAAAGACCCACCTCAAGGACATGTTTTCCTTAGAATATGGTTGCATAATGTCAGTCAATATGTTTTTATACCTGAAATTGGTATAGGATCAGTTTTACGATGTATCGACTCAACGCCATGCAAAACGAGAAGGAACGTGTGAGTCGCTTCTGGGCACACGACTCTACTTATACCCGTACTCAGTCAGCATATGATTTTTTATAATTTTAGAACTTAAAACAAATGTTACATTTTTTGCTACATCTGTTATCTACTATGTACATTCTACATCCAACATGAAGATTCTACATGTACCATTTAGATTCTACATCTCCTCCGCTAGAGGGTGCTCGCGTACATACCGAGGCAGAGTGTGCGAGCGAGAAACAGAATGAGTAGCGGGTCTCTTGCTGTAGGAGGCGGGGGAAGTAACTGAAAATGAATTTCTTCATTCTGGCTATAATGATCCGATCTAATTTAGATTCGGCAATCTGGTATATATGGGCATTCTCTACGAAACTGCGTTTTATCGTATCTTTAAAATTGTGTCTGCCACAGATTTTCGCAATTTGTGTGGGCGGAAGGGATTGGGAGAAATTTTGAATTAAACTTGTAGCAGTGTAATATCACATGATTCACTCAACAAAACGGACGGACAGACAGACATGGACAGACGGCTATTGATGCTGATCAAGAATATATACACTTTATGGGGTCGGAAGCGTTTCCTTATCTGCGTTACACACATCCACTTTTACCACAAATACAATATACCCCTCAAATGTTTTTGAGTACGGGTATAAAAACAGAATGAATAGAGTAAAATGTTGTTGTCTTCCTTTCTTTTTGTGAACTTGAAATACTTCGTTCCACATAAAAAAAAATTTTATATGGACTACCATAATTGAGCGCGAACAGTGAAAAAATTGAAACTCATTTTTTATAGCGTTTTCAGTTATAATATTTTGCGGGATTCTAAGACATAAGTTTTCTATAACTTGGACCTAAAATCTCAATTTCCTTCGCGGAAATGCGTCAATATCAGATATCTAAACCAGGAAGAACCTTTGTGAGTCGCTTCTGTTGCCGCGACTCTACTTTCATAACGGTACGCTTTTCGATTTGTTTTCCGGGGCAAAAACAAACAAGGAAACAAAACAAGGTTACCAAAACCTTACCAGAACAGGCATCGTACAGCTGGCCGTGCGAAAAATAGGGAAATTCGAGATTAATCCCACAAACTTCCAAAGATTGGCCTTGCGATTTATTAATTGTCATCGCAAAAGCCAATCGAAGTAACTGAATCCTCTTGAATTGGAAGTGAAGATTAGTGGAAGTGGAATAATCGGAATTCATGGACTAAAGACTACCTCTCCTTAAAATTGCCCTTGATGATCGTCTCTTGAATCACATTGTTCATCAGTTTATTGACGGACAACCGCGTACCGTTGCATAATTTCGAATGATTCAAATTCCGCAACAAGATTTTGATCGATCCCAACTTCAATTCAGTTTAAAAATTCCGTAGGATAGTTTGTCACTTCATCCTCGTCGGTCACGCTGTCAACGGATTTGTATGAATGCAGCTCTCCAGCTATTTGATATTGAATTCAAGCTATCGATATCGTTATTTTTCGCTGCTATTATTGCCCGTACCCTAATACAATCAAGATTTTTATAATTTTGTGCAATGCCGGGGAACACTTAAGTGATTAGTTCCTCCAGCGACGTCTCGAAAATTCAGTAACCGATGGGTGGTTCTGCAACTCGACTTTCATGTTTGTGGTCAACTCCAACTTCTTGACATGCTGCCATAAAGACGACGATTTCAGGCATGCATTAAGTTCATCTGCAGCAGTAGATTTCGGAATGAAATCTAGTAATACTGGTAACAGGTACTGACCACAATGACCTTCTGGAATTTGCACTGGGCACCACCGCCAGCTGGGCACGCCAGAACGGTTTGGGGGTCAATCGTCAAAAAACAGAACTGGTGCTGTTCTCACGAAGATATAAAATACCGATGTTCAAGCTACCAGCAATTGGTGGAATGACACTTGAGCTATCAAGCGAAGTCAAGTATCTTGGTTTCATCCTTGACTCCAACCTCTCCTGGAAGAGAAACACGGAGGAAAGGAAGAAAAAGGCAATGTCAGCTTTCTACACCTCTATGAAGGCTCCCGCAGCTTCCTGCATTTTAACCGTTGTTTCGTTATCGAAAATTTCACCATAACGTATGCGTTTTATCCCTACCGCCAGGGTGAACTACTTTTGGCTTTGGCGCTCCCCCATGACCTGCCCGGCTTAGGTGGCCCTTCTGGTAGCATACGCTACCGCCGGTATAGCTCTTGGGTTCCTTACGCTTACTGAGCCCCCTCATCGGCGGAAGATGGTAGAACCAAACCCCACCTCCCTGGGGTCCCCGTATCTCTCAAATCCACCCCACAGGCAGCTCTGGACACCATGCTAGACCTGGAACCGATACCCCTCACTCTTAAATGCAAGGGTGAGACAAGTGCCGCTAGGCTATTAGCCTCTCAGGTCTTCAAGCCATCGCCTTATGGTCACGCCACTATACTCCATAAGGAAGAAAGTGGAACGGCCAGGTGAAGTGACTACTGTGTTTCAGAATTATCATATAAAAGAAACTTTAAAGGTCACATAACGGACAGGGAGAAATGGAAGAGTTACACTGCCATGGGGCAGGACGAGATCTCAATTTTCACCGACGGGTCAAAGATAGCCGAAGTCACAGGACCTGGAATGTTCTCTGAGGAGCTAGCAACCAACATATCCCTAAGACCACCAGACTGGTGCATTGTATTCCAGGCGGAGATATATGCAGTATGGCAAGCAGCAAAGTTGGTATATATCTTGGAGATACCTCCGAGGAACTTAGCAATCTGCGTTTACAGTCAAGCTGCCATCAAGGCCTTGGTATCCTGCAAGACCACAAGCAAACTCATACGTGATACGGTGGACGCAATAACCAGATCAAAACAATGTACTCGGCAACTCTAGCAGTTGTCTGGCAACTCTCCGTGCATGGCAGCAATCAGCTGTTCAAAAAAAACAGACATCTGAATTTTACGGTAAACTTAATTAAAATGCTTTTACCGAGACTGTTGGCCATCGAAGAACTACGGAGGCAACATATTAGAATACAAACCTTGCAGCGCAGGCTTCTCAGATGCCCATCGGACTCGTTTTCGGTTAATGATCGCTATGCTTCTATTTGTGCTGCCATGGGTCTGCACTTAGCCGAACAGGGGGTTTTGACATAAATGCAATGGCAATAGTGTGTAGAAATGGTTTGTTAGTTCTGTTTGAATAGTGATTTACTAAAATTCTTATTTTATTAACTTAACATGTATAATATTAAATCATTTGGATGAGGGCTAATCACCAATTGAACAACCTTTATGGGAAAGTAAAATTCGAATCGTTTTAGGTGTGTTTTATGGGTGTATTTAATCAAATCGCTGGATAAATTGTGAGCGATTTTGATTTCGCTGTAAAATCGGTGTATGGCACCGCGGAATGGAATTGAGGTGATTTTCCAGCGGAAGTGTTTCCTGTGGCACCCCTATATATTTAAATGATAACCTTCCACAATAGAACATCAATGGGTATTGAAGTAAATCATATGACCCATGAGCCTCGTATACTCGTTGCAATTGTTCGCCATCCCGACGCTTTAGAACATTCGTGTGATTCTACATTCTCTCCAACAATTACCACTGTGACTTCATTGAATTGTCTTGCATGGCCTCCTGGTATTTTGTCTGCTATGATAACGATTTTATGGTCATCAGAATGCATTGTATCCAATGCGGTTCTGAAAAATTCATTTTGCTCATGCAGATGATTTGGCGATTGATGTATAATTTCACGCTTAGTCTATTGCCTAGTTCTATTGCTGAATCTTCAAAATAAGGTTTGAAGGAACTTATGATCTTCGTTTGGTGGTAGCACTAAGCAAACAACACATAGATGCGTCAAATCGACAAAAACTGCCTGCATACAATTTTTGGACGATTGGCTCCAAGGCCTTCGGGTCAGGAGTTGATAGCTACGGCAGGGCATTCGGCTCTCTCTAAAAAACATAAAATTTTAAAGTTTTTATTTCAAATGAAAAAGATGGGAGCTGCCGTGAAAAAGAGGAGGACCCCATTGATGATTGTCCATGGCCCGGTTGAAGGTTGATCCGACCCTGAATATGTCGAGCTTGGTTTTAAATTTTTCATTTGTTTGTATTGTGTGTATTTACAGTGGGGACTCAGCCGAAAAGAGGTGGCAAAATTAAAAAATATTTTATGATTGCTTTGAATAAAATAAATGTACACATCTAATATAAAAATTTCCAGAGCTTTAGCGAGTTTAATTTTCAAGATAATTTTAGTTTGGGAGATAAGAGAACTCAAAGTTGATAATGAAATGTACAAAAATGTATTGAACCTTTTTTCACTTTATAATTTATCAAGCTGGCCCCAATGTGCGCATCAAAACGAAAAACGAATTTCGGTTCATGCGGCAAAAAATTGTAGAGCCCACACACAAGCACAGTATGTGTAAATACATGGCACACACACATTTACACAACCTGGAAACGAAACACAAAACCAACTCAAAACGTTTTCGGAATATAAGAATTGATAAATATTTTGTCGTGTCTGAGACACACATACATTTACAATGCTCGTCTTGCTTTCGCATCCCGTCATGAGTCAGAGAACACACATACAGGCATAGCTACCCATGTTTTTATGGAGTTGGCCCATGATGTCCATGATGGCGGATGGAATCGAATATATAATTCAAACGTCCCCACTTCGTCGAATTCATTAATTTTTGACTCATTAATTCATTTGTAACAACATTAATAGCTTGTGCCAACAAATATGTTGCTGATGAACGACAGCAAAGATGATTGCCAAATTATTATCCATTCTTTCTTAATAATGCTTATTTTTGTATGCTCAGCCAACTGTTTTTCATGGATGGTGGATGTTGGATCGTGCCAGTGTGAATCGGTGTTTCACATCTTTTATAAATTTACACCGTTCCCCCGAGATAGGTCCAGTGTGCAATGCCTATTAAACCTACTACTCAGATCCCAAATAACAGCTAGCAAAAAGAATCAGAGTTTAAGCCGATAAAAAATTTTTCGGTCTAAAACTGTTTTTCTACGCTCTGTACGGAAGGCAGTACTCAGATCAACAAAAAAAGGTCGGTATATACTGGAATAGTATCCGAAGTATTTGCATGTTTTTTTGATATCTTTCAACACCCTCGAAAGTTATATCAATTTGATATATTTTGCCAGCAAACACGGAGCAAACATTGCAATATGAGAACAAAAAACCAAATGAAATATTTAAATAATGAAGACAAATAGAATCTAATTAATGCAGTTTTATATAAATGACAATTATATGGATATTCTAATTTCTTATTTTTATTAATTTTCATATATATAAAACATATATTGTTTTCAAAACATTTTGTCTTCACGTCGGTTGCCACGGGAGGCGTCGCCATCTGCTGCTGCTGATAGTCAGACACGCAGGATATGCCTGGGGAGGAGCGACCCAGCCGATGAAGTGCATTTTATTAACTTTAAACAAAACCAATCAGCTGTCTGAGCTGTGTAACCGTTCGGAATGCAGTGCACACCTGTGGTCACACACTGGCCGCTGGAAAAATATATGACATATGTTTGCTAGCAAACAGTTTTTTGATCTGAGTACTAGGCTTAAATAAAGAAAAACGCAAAAGAACCATAGTGGATTGGTTAATATTGTATTAGAAAATACAGACTAACTTTTAGTGTTTTTAGTGGGGGTATAATTTTGAATTTTTGTGATAGTATCGGGCTCAAATAATTTTTAAAAAACCATTAAAACCATTTAGGAACTTGTCCATTGTAAAAATTAGATGCCACCTGTCGATTTGTTTACAAACGTGTCTTCGTATTTTATAGCAGCCAATCCTAGCTCGATCATGATAGTCGCAAAACAGTCGATAGTAGAGGCTAGCAGTAAAATATCGATACTTTCGATAGTGCCCTCGATGGTTTGACACCTCTATTGCTTACACGTCAATTGAAATAGAAAAAAGAACGAAATCCTTTTTATTTCTTAGTACAAAATTAATCGCTGCTTCAGCAAAAAATAAACAAGATGGGTTTAACTATATCTAGTCTTTTGACACGTCTTTTTGGAAAAAAGCAAATGCGTATTCTAATGGGTATGTTATAAACGGTGTGAATTGTTTTAGGCGGTGGCGGCTCTATGCTACAAATAGTCATGACACTCATATATATAATTGAAAACATTTTTTTATATGATTTTTGAATAATTACGCGCACTAAACGATATTTCCGAACGCAGTTGGCTTAGATGCAGCTGGAAAGACGACCATACTTTACAAACTAAAGCTGGGAGAAATTGTGACAACCATTCCTACCATCGGTTTTAATGTAGAAACCGTAGAGTATAAAAACATATGTTTTACCGTTTGGGATGTTGGTGGTCAAGATAAAATTCGACCTTTGTGGCGCCATTACTTTCAAAATACGCAAGGTTTAATTTTTGTTGTGGACTCGAACGACCGTGATCGGATCAATGAAGCTGAAAAGGAACTTCAGAATATGGTATTTACCAATCCTAATAAAATGTTCAAAAGTTTTATATACTAACACTATTTCCATTATAGCTCCAAGAAGATGAGCTTAAAGATGCTGTGCTGTTAGTTTTTGCTAATAAACAGGATCTACCGAATGCCATGACTGCCGCGGAGCTCACAGACAAGTTGCGGCTGAACCAACTAAGAAACCGCCACGTACATTTTTTTTTTTTGTATTATATGAATAGGTTTAACACTTTTTTTTTTTCCAGTGGTTTATTCAAGCTACTTGCGCAACACAAGGTCATGGACTATATGAAGGACTAGATTGGCTCTCGGCTGAATTGGCAAAAAAATAATTGATTGAAGAACCTAATTTTTAACATAGGAATTCTTTTTGTCCTACGCTGAAAATTATTGATTAGATCCTTAATAAATATGTATATGTAAATCGGTTTTAAATTCTAGAATAAGATAGTTAAGTTGGGTTTATGGAAAATAACGGTACAAAAATGGCAAGGATATATTATTGGGAGATTTCAACACACTTGCTTCCCTCTATTTTTTACTGGCAGTAGTAAGACAGGCTCAGTAGTCTCTTAAGTGAAACCCATACACATTTAAATATTTTAATTACTTAAATTGTATATGTTCGTCGGGTTGTTAGTTTAATGGTTTGTTTCTATCCAACGAGGCTGTTTTCTTTTGAACAAAAATTGAAATCCAAAACTGAAGATAAAAGAACAAACTATATATGTATTATCCGACATCAGACACTACAATTTTGTAAAGACAAATAATTGGAACACTGTTCGTTTTGACAATTTCACAGAACACAAATTTAATTCATACAAGCAGGCTCGGGTTGTCATATACTCCGATGTATCGAAATGGCCCTGGTAATATATTTTCCTATTTCAAATTATATTCGTTTAGTTGTGTAAAAGCCTTTTAATTCAGCAAGGACTTTTTCAGTTTTAATAACGTGAGCACAATTTCTTTCGTTTTTAAAAGTGAATTGCAATTTTCTTTATTTTCTTAGCGAGCCAACCAGACAATTTGGCCTCAGACTTTGTAAGAGCGTAAAACGCCGAGCAGAAGGTATGCCCATGATTTGGCTGTGTATTAATGATCTCAGTCAATCAGGATTATTTTATTCTTTCGTAATAATGGTGTCAGGGGACCCCGAATCTAAAACAAATGTGTGTATCTGCTAGATATCTTTTCAATGATCACTTTTACGATTTTACGGACCTTGATTAGCGATTGTTGAGCTCTATTTACTATTTCTTACCCACCTTTTTTTAGACCAGCATTCCTTTGGCGATTTCGTTGGGATGTGTCCATTGATCAGGGAGGGACAAGGATACATTCTATGGTTAAAAATGTAGCTGGAATATTTAGGCTTATAGCCTAGTGTATACCTTCCTTTCCGGAATGAATCCAATAAAAGACAACTTTATTTTCATTTTAATTAATTATATAAATCAACAAGTGTAACAATTAAACAAGAAAAATACAGAGTCAAATACTAAATATAACAAAGGTTTGATGTACATATCATGTACTCAGTATTATTATAATATATGTATATAATAATGCTTTATATAACAATAACACAAGGACTTTGATTTCTTCTGCTGCTCATCAGTATTCATTTAAATATTAAAACAAAAACAATTTTTTTCTGAAACTCTTAGAAACATAGTAATTGCATACATATTCTATACAATGCTCGGTTAACAAAATTAAAATTGCCTACAAAATTGGAATGTATCATGTTTAATTTATGTATGTATATTTTTATATACACATTTTATAGATCTAATAATATGGAAGAAGGATTTTGACATTGCTCTACAGTTTGTTAGAAGTTCTAATAATCGTTAAAACATGCTTAACAATATTAATTAATCCACAGTAAGTTGGGTCCAAATATTATTAGGAAATATTGACATTCGATTAATTTATGAATCAAGTTTTTGTATAAAAGCCAAAAAGTTTTAGATCATTGAAGTTAAAATTGAAATGTAAATGTAAATTCATTGAGCAAACATTTTTCCTTCTATACATTTCCAATACTGTGGATAATCAATATGTACATGTGTTTATAACAAATTTATATAGTGTGTGTGCGATGATTTCAGCCTACTGCATAATACTTGTTTATGTACTTTGGACTGCTGATGTATTGCAAAAGTTGATAATTCATAAGTCAATATCCAAAGTATCAGAAGTTAGAAGCATAGGCTCACTTTGACTATCGTCCACTAAGGATGTAAGCGAATCGTTTATCATCGCTGCAGACAAGTCAACAGAATGGTGTTGATCGTCGTCCAACGGGTCATGTGGACGTTGGGATGATGAAAATAGTGGATCGTGATCACCATTGCAATGTCCAAGCCTACCAAACACAGTGTTTCGAACCGAATCAGACTCCATGTGGCTTTGCTGACCATTTATATGACAATGATTTGTGTGGCGCTTAGGTGTTTTCAGCTGGCGATGAATACAGCACGAATTGCTGCATGCGATATTGCAGCAGTTGGTAAGATCATCTGAAATGTTGACGCTGGGCGTTTCGTTAAAAAGTCCAGAAGTCGCTTCCGAGCTGCTCTTTGGTCCATAACTGGCACAATTCAACTGATTAGCAGTAGGCGAATGTGAAGCAGATAGCATGTGGCTATGAGAAGACAGCATCGGATCGCCCCCTTGTACCGGGTGCTTGCAATCTTCCATGAGCTCATCGATCTGATTCATCCCCATACTGGCGTCGCAGGTATTTATTACTGGAATCTTTATGGAACAAAATGTAACCTTAATTTGTTCTCGAAAAATCTACTAAGTCAGGTAGGATCCGGTTTTCACATTCACTTTGCGTTTTAAATTTCAGCAAAAAGTCATACTTTTCATTTCAAGGCGCTATGGAATCCACAAAAGTCGATTTATTCACTCCCTGTTCTGTTAATCGCAAAATTTACGCGTTAGTCCCAGCTCAAAAAAGCCTCTCTTGTGTTTTCTATAACCAAATAAGGCAGTTCGAATGAATTCAATATTTGTTGTTGCCATCTATTTTTTTCCTTTTGCAATTAAGATTCGTTTTGTTGTATAAAAATCAGTTTAATTTCGGCGAGAAATCTGTTGCCCTTTTGAAAACGAAAAAGTTTTTCGTTTTACGAATGTTTTGAAAAGTAAATCGCACATTTTTTGTGAAAGTGAAAACCGTCCTGAGTGTGTAAAAACTTACTTTTCTTTCAACAACTATTAATTCGTCCACAAGTGAACGACGACTTTGAGAAACAGGTGGCGGCGTTGGACTTGAACTTTTGAGATATAAGTTTGCTGGGGTGGGCGCCGATACTGATGTAACATGGTAGTCCGATAGAGTAATACCTTGTGATTTGGCCTGCATTTCCAGCTCCTTAAAAAAAAATTAAATGCATCTATTAATGGATGTGAACATATTAATTTGAAAAGTTTATTTTTATACTTTACCCTAACGCGAGACATAAGCTTCCGGTTTTGAACCTCCATCTGACGCTGCCGACACTCATTTTGTCTGAGGCGAGTAACCTCATGTTTTAAGCATTTGATATAATCTACAGAGGATTTTAATATTGTTCCTTTGTTGGGGCGAATATCACGGACGACTTCGTAAAAAGCTTCACTGCCTTTTGGCAAAAGGGTACCCAGCTCTTTGATCCTGTCATTAATATTAAAACGACGTCTGCGCTCAACTGCAAATCAGAAGTTATAATTAACTACTACTTAGTAAAATAAAGTCCAAAGTGGTGCGTTTACTCATATTGTGGTTATCCTTTTTTTGTCGATCTTTTGCCATAGCATTTATTTCAGCATCAGTTAAGCTGTTTGGTTCCTGTTTAATATAAAGCTCGGAATTGAAGTTTTTATCAAAATTAAACGAATCGTTTTGTAGTATATCATCAAAGAGATCTTCCGCCTGCAATTTAAATGTTTAACATTTTTTATATTTTTTTAGTCGTCCTTGCAAAAATGTTATCACAAACGTCAAGACTTTAATAGTTGACAGGCGCGGCACACGTAGCGCGACACTATACTACGCAGTCCTCAGTTTGCTTAAATGCAAGTTGCGGAATGGCGAAAGAATTTTTCTTTTTGTTTTAGGCGCAATATATTTTCTAGAGAATTTATGAGTTGTTGCACAGTTCTGAGCTAATACTAGACTGTATCCTACTGGATTTTCCCATCCGCTAAAAAATATTACTGCAATCCGTCTTTCTTTTTTCACTAAATGGCCAATATTCTGGATGTTTTTATACCGAAGCGTCGTTTAAATATCTCTTCACACCAACTTTTAGTGGCAAAATTAGTATATGTGACCACCCACATCTATCATCACACTTTGAATTAGTGCGTTTTTACTCTCTCATGATAAAGCAGCCAGGCTCAGATTTTCACTTAAAAAGATTTAATTTCAAAACGAAAAGTTGCGCGCTTTCGCATTCATTGAACGCAAGACATTTCTATTTTTAAAACGGCAACATATTTCTAAAAGTAAACGGCTTTTTATACAACAAAACGAATCTCAATTGCAAAAGGAAAAAATAGATGACTGGTTGATGCATTACACAAAGAACAAAATTTAACTTTTTGTGTGTTGATTGAAAACTGATTAAAGTTTTTTTACTAATTTGAGGTCGCTGATTTCAAATATGATCTCCATATTTTTCCATCAGATCGCGTTACCAAGTAAAGGGTTGGATTCATCGTCCCCGATTACCTTGAAAACAACATTCAGTTCCTAATCAACAAAACCCTTTCTCCCTTGTGTTATCAGAGCTATTGAGCTTGTGCCATTTTTATAAATAAATCTTTTTTAAACCAACCTCCAATTTTGAGGTCTGTGCTACAAAAAAATGTGAATTCCACCGAACAGCTTTGGCAGGTGTGCCCATTTGTATAAGCTGGCACTATTGCGTGGGTATCAAAGCAGTAAATTCTACGCTTAACAGTACAGGGGGTAAATAAATCGAATTTAATGGTTTTAGAGCGTCTCGAAATGAAAAGTAAAATGCAAAGTGAAGTGAATGTGAAACCGGAGCCTGCCTGATTGTCATAATCTAAAATATTTCGTATATAGATACGAGATTATAGTGTTGCGGTATAGTTTATATAGTTTATATATAACTAATGAATCAAATTATTTTTTTTAAAATGCAAAGGAGATTAAGACTTAACTAGCTTTTTAAAAAACATGTAATGTCTACTTACATCGCTGTCGAATGATGGGAGCTGAAAACAAATCATAATTAAATATTAAGGTACTTTAAATTACAGATCAGTTTACTAAAAGTTAACTAATTGATTACTAGATATTACTTAATTTACATCCTCACATCCATATATACTGACTAAGTAAGGGTATAAAAGAAGAGTCGCGGCAACAGAAGCGACTCAATATTTTTTCTCGTTTTTTTATTTCCGAACTGTTACGAGACCGATTTGGATGTTTGCGCGATGCAAAAAAACGATAGGCTGTGATTCCAGACCAATACGAAGATGGGAAAAATCTAATTTGATCGCAGACACTTAACTAAGCACCAGAAGATATTAAAGCACCGGCATCAGTGCTGCCATGCAGACGATGGCGAGGATGATATTAAGGACAGTCAGCTGCTTTAAAATTTAACCCTGTTTTTTTCTGGCAGCAACCCGACTTTTTGTGATAGACTTTAACAGCCGTTTGACCATTCTCCCAAAATGAAATTTTACCGTTCCTTCCTATACAAACTTAAAAATATCTCAAGTCCCAAGTTTTTGCATAGCATAGTTTCAGTTCATGGCCTCTGAAATATCATAGGCATATATTGCAGGCAGGATTGTCAACTCTTGAAGATATGTGTTGAAAATTGGGAAACGGTCAACTTTCTAAAGCGGATCAGTGCAAGAATGGTGTTCTGTCCCAAACGTTTTTTCTCCACTTAGGTTTGAACAGTACAGTTTAAGTTTAAGTTAAATAGGTTAAAATACTATTTTTACTCACCTCTGAAGCACTTGTAGCTACAGAGCTTAGACTTGGGGATATGGGTGCTGAAGTGGAGTGCAATGAACTCGTTGTACTGGAAGTGGGCATCGTATTAATTATTCCTGATGTAGTACGTGTAGTATTAGGAGAATTTAAACTTGAATTCCTCTTTAAATATCCTTGTGTTTTATTTAAAACTTCTGTGGATTCTTCTGAACTTTGGGGGTTAATACTTCCCGATGAAATTTGTTCATTAGGGTTGCAGTTTCCATTTCTTAAAAAACTGGCGCCAAATGGAGATATTTGCATGGATTCATCGGAATGCATAGTTCGTTTGCCACTGGAATTCATTTCACATCTATAACTATTTGACCGCTCCATAGGAGGGCAACTGTTGACCAAACAGGAATTGTGTAGATTTCCAGTGGATACTGAGGTATTTGAGGCTTTCGTCTATAAGTTTATGAAAAATTGGGTACAATTTATTTATGAATATATTAAAAGTGTGTAAACAAAACTTACATCGCTGTTATGACAACCCCAAACAGATGGCTTGAACGATTCACTGAGAAATTGTCTCACTTGATTTTTTTGCTTCTGTATAACATGATACCGTGTCGGATTCTCAAGCACTGTGCTGACCTGTAAAATTTGTTGCTTAAAACGTTTTTAACTCAAAGCGGTAGCTGGCCATTACCTGCAACACTTGAGGTGGTACATCCACACCAATACTCTGTAAGGGAACTTTCAACTTAACTGGACTTGATGAAGACAAACGATCCCTTTGCACAAATTGAGACATCTGTTCCAAGCTCGATGATCCGCTCCCACAAGCGCTGGTACTGTTGCTGTTTATAAATTCTGACTCAGTCGACCCCTGACCCATGCCAAACAGCAGCTGCATTTTTGGATCTGGCGATATCAATATTTGTTGCTGCACCATCATTTGTTGTTGCTGTTCCTGCTGCTGTTGCTCACGTTGCAACTGTAGTTTTAGTTGCGTCCGCGAGGTAGGAGTGGCAGTTTTGAACGTTGGTCTATAAGTAAAAGATTTACGATAAATAAAATGTCACTCAAAGCTTAACTAAGGAGCTTAACATATATTTATGTGCAGACTCTTTCATAACGGACTAAAATACATACCCACCCGAAAGAGGCGGTAGACCCACTATTCGCGGCTCTGTAGTTTCGGTGCTAATATCGCCTAAATCTACGATGCTCGGATCCATTTCAAGAATCATTTCTAAATCTTTATCTATACCGACAGTTACTCGTATATTTGTAGTCGCCGTGGACTTAGTTTGACTATCCCTTGTTGACGGTCCTGATAAAGGCGCCACACTGTCAATTTCATCAAGTTCCATTAACATAGAAGGTTCCACGCCGACTTCAATTGCAAACGAACCGGAGTCCGTGCTCGGATTAGCTACTGTATATTCTTTTTCGCTTTCCTCTGTCGGGGACATCTGCAACGTCTGAACTCTTCTTACAAACTCTTGAAACTCCTGAAGATGATTGTTGAGCGGTGCCAACTTTGCCTCTTCCATGTCTTCAACTGTTAAACTATTTATAATTGTTTCAGCTGGTGCACCTGTGTCACTTCTTAAATGATTTTCGTTTATAGAGCTAAATGCCACAGATTTTTTTTCTTCGCGTTTGTTTCTAACTTTTTGAATATTTTTCTTGTTCCAGTAAGAAAACATGTTAATGTTATTTGTATATCATAAAAAAACACGCAGACGTATTTCACAAGCCAAATTAGTTCTGGTCCTCCCATTCGCTAGGTATTACAAAGACCTTGATCTTGTGTCTAATTCGAATAAGCAAATGAGGAATGAGAGCGCCTTTGTACGCATGCTTTCCAATACCATTTATGTGTATGGCGGAAATAGTGTAAGGTTGCAAAATAAATATAAGTCAGTTGCTATTCTTTAACAATTCAACCGTGAACCATTCAAATTCATAAACCGGGTGGAAAAATTAAATTGCATTTATTTTTCAACGGAGTATAATATAAATAAAAACAAAATAAGCTGATTTCTCGTTTTAATTGGTCTATGTTGTGCGATGAGTGAATTAATTAGACCACCTATTTTCGACACCTTACAATATCCGCATCATGGGAACATATATAGCGATATTTAAGTATGTATAGCTGCGCAATAGAATTATATCCGCAAACAGGGTGCGTTTAAGAATGGTAAATTGGCGATCATTAAATTTGGTATATAAATATACCTGCAAGCACATAAGTATGTAGACATTGTCAGTAGTTATACGTATTTACGTATGTAAAATTATAGTACAACCAATTCGGTATGAATCTACTACTTGCATCTATGTATGCACGTGTATACGAGCATTTCCGCTAAAATGTACATCATTCCAAATAACATTAAAAGTCAATAAGACTAACCCTCATTTCCATATAGTTCTGTACTGATTAATATATGCCCCGCAAATGAATATTTCTTAATTTATTCATGGAGCTATTCTTTAACCTCTTGACATATACGTGTGTAAATTTCATTATCTTTGATGGGAAAGCCTATTGAAATCATCAAAAAATCTTATTTATTTTTTTTTTTTTGTATTTTTTTGTAACTCTTTTATTTGGACGTATATATAAAATTACTGCACCCTCATGTGGCTTTTTTCCCTTTTCCCATCAAGTGGCTTTTTCCCTGTCAAATCTGGCTATTTTTAAAGTCCACATACGGGAAAAATGTAGAAATTGCGGGAAGCGGGAATTCTGTATTTTTTATAAGCGTACTCAAAAAGAGCTAAGGGGTATATTAAATTTGTGGTAAGAGTGGATGTGGGCAACGCAGAGAAGGAAACGTTTCCGACCCCATAAAGTATATATATTCTTGATCAGCATCAAGAAACTACTGCTAGTTTAGTTCATTACAATTACCAGTTTTTGGTATAATGATTGCTATGCTTCTATTTGTGCTGCCATGGGTCTGCACTTAGCCAAACAGGGGGTTTTGACATAAATGCAATGGCAATAATGTGTATAAATGGTTTGTTAGTTCTATTTTAGCATTTTGAAGCGATGCCACCTAGTAGAACTACAAATGACTACAAATGTTATCACAATTTGCACAAAAAGTATGCACACGTTTGACGTAAAGGAAGTTTTACTGCAATTCGGCTTTTTTTTAATGATTAATTAAAGAAAAACAGAATGCTTTCAATATAATTAATATTAAATATATTGCTCCGAATTCGACTTAAAAAAGGTGGCGTTACTGTATTAGCTTCGAAAGTCCGCACCGCCCTAGGTAGCCACCTCGGTCTGCAGCGGATTGAGAGCGAAATCGTTAAGTGAAAATTCAGTCAATCATTTGGATGTGGGTTAATCACCAATTGAACAAACTTTATGGGAAAGTAAAATTCGAATCGTTTTAGTTGTGTTTTATGGGTGTATTTAATCAAATCGCTGGATAAATTGTGAGCGATTTTGATTTCGCTGTATTTTACAGTGTGTGGAACCGCGGAATGGAATTGAGGTGATTTTCCAGCGGAAGTGATTTCTGTGGCACCCCTGTATATATCAGCCAAATTATTAATATGGACACAAAAGATTTGGGGCTACATTTTATCAATAGTTCTTTAGGGTTCTTTACGGTTCCTGTGTTTGGTCTCCGCATTATCAAAAATATCAGGATATGATTGAGTCCTTTCAAAAACAGTTTATCCTTTTTGCACTTCGTGGCCTTAATTGGGACCCCTCTAGACATCTCCCTTCTTATGAGAGCAGGCTCCTCGATATCTGCTCTCTTGAAAGCCGTAGGATTTGCCATGGAGTACTTTTTCTTCACAAACTTCTCGCTAGTGAGGTTGATTCCACTGCCGTCAGTAGCCTTATTAGCATTTCTGTCCCTTCCCGCCCACTAGGCAATACTTTCCGCTCCATCTTCAACTCTGTCTTTCTGATTACTCTGACCATGAATCTTTCCGTAGCCTTTGCCGTAACTACAATACCTTCTTCCATCTGTTTTTCATCGACACTAGTTCTATTAAAGTAAAATCTTTGTTAACAAATAACTTAAATTAATTAATTATAACTTAATAGGCTATAGGCTATTTCCTGACCACAACTTGCTGTGAGCTGGAGCTTAGCGGCTATTTAGCCAATCAATTAGTCCTATTAGGGCAGGATAATATCCATAGTCTGATAACACTAATCAACACGACAATTAGGCTGTGGCCCAAATTGACTTTTTCTTATAGATTTCGGAGCTTAAAAAATGTTTAACGAATTATGATTTTTTTTATGGTTTAGTTTTTTCTTAAAGAATTTTTTTACATCTGGTGTTTTTTAATGTTTTTTTCAGAGGTAGTGCTTCTATTTTTCACATAACTGGTTGCATAGAACTTTGCAGTACTGAAAACCTGACAAATACAGCTATAAAAAAGACCCAGCCAATTTTTAGCTGCAGCTTAACGCCTGGAAGATATTAAGCTTTCAAATTTCATAATTTTATTGCGGTATTTTTTCCCGAAATTTTGACTTTAAAAACTCGGGAAAAGTCGAAAGAAAAATAATTCTTGGCATGCATTTTTAGTTTTAGATAGACGCATTAATTAGGCGTCGTTAAAGGTATTGTTCATTATGGATCTATGGTGGAGCTAATATTCGTTAACCAACCGACAAAAGTGAAACAATAGACAAAAAATACTTTTTTGGAAGGTTGCGGGCCCAACTGCCAATTGGAAACAAAGCAAACGAAAAGGGGTTGAATTTTTGGTACCAGTACCTGGTACCTTTGGCTGGGTCGGATTTATAGCTGCATTTGTTAGCTTTTCAGAACTGCAAAGTTATATGCAACCAGATATTAGATACTTAAGTTATGTGAAAAATAGAAGAGCTACCTCTAAAAAAAAACTTGAAAAAAAATACCAGATTTTAAAAATTCTAAAAAAAAAAATTATACCATTAAACAAAAATAAAGTACTACAAAAATTGTTAAGTCCCGAAATCTATCAGAAAAAGTCATTTTGGTTCACAGCCTAAATAAAAAGTTCAATTTTGTAGAGTAGTGTAATCCATGTTTGTGTCATATTCCTCATATTACTAGACATGATGAATGGCATTTTCCTTTCGTAAAGGTGTTTTTCGGGGGGTTTCTTTTTTTACCCGCGAGAAGAACTACAAATCTGAAGATACTATAATATCGCAAACAAAAATATTTTAAGAATAAATCATTAGTCCATTCATAAAAACTGAATAAAAGCTGTTTTTAAAAACAAAGTTACTATAGTGAAATGGCTATATCTGCAAAATTGGTTTTCAATTTTTCTTTAAAAGTAATTGCTGCCTGTTTGTTTTGAATATGCAGTTCTTATCTCTTATGTTTGTGCTCAGCTACTCTAAATTCCCATCTGTGGTACCGTTAGCTTAAATAAGAGATCAAAGTCGAGCTATACGTATAAAACGGTTATACATATGTGCATTCATGTTTATTCATGTTTTGAGAGTGGCTGTGTTAGCATCGTTTCAGAAAAAGTGACAAGCGGATTGATTTAGTACGTAAATACTCAATTTTGCATCAAACCATCGCAAATATTATATAAAATTGCAGTTTTAGTTGAAAATGCCTCGTAGTACTGAATTGTCTCAGGAAGAACAAGGAAGGATCAAGGGAATGAAAATAGCCGGCTTAAAAACTGGTCGAATCGCTTTACTAATGAATCGACATCGAAATACTATTTCGAAATTTTTAAAAGATCCAGATGGTTACCGCATAAATCGTCGCCTTGGTCCAGTGCCAACCATCGCAACCGGAAAAAACGGCACATGCGTCAGTTAGCAACCGCAGACATGATGAGCTGCAACAAAATCAAAGCAGAGCTCGGATTAACAATCACCAGGCAACGTGTGAGCCAAATTTTGCACGAAAATTTGAACCTCACATACGAAAACATAGTTGGCAAACCCCGTTTAACTAAACGGCATAAAGATGCGCGTATGGCTTTTTATGAAAAACACAAGTTATGGGATGTCGAAATTGAAAATAGAATTTTTAGTGATGAACGAAAAATTCAATTAAGACGGTCCAGGCGGCTATCATAAATACTGTAGGGATCTGCGTCATCCACGAGCAACTTGTCACAAGCGGAACCATGGCGGTGGATCGCTTATGATATGGGTGCCTTTAGTGCTAAAGGCAAGTCTCCAATATGTTTTGTATCGGGCCGAATGAATGCTCAAGCCTATATTGAACTATTAGATAGTGAACTTCTTGCATTTGCAGCGCATTTCCATCGTGACCAATGGACATTCCAGCAAGATAATGCACCGATTCATGTTGCCCGGGCTACAATGGGTTTTTTCGAGACCTACAACATTCCATTGATGATACGATTCCTTAAAAGATTAAACGAGAAGGAACGTGTGAGTCGCTTCTGGGGACGCGACTCTACTTATACCCGTACTCAGTCAGTATATACATTTTTCAGATATGATTTTTTAGAATTTTAGAAAAAAAAAGAAATTTTACATTTTACATTTTTTTGCTACATCTGTTATCTACATCTACATCTACAATGTATATTTTACATCTAACATGTAGATTATAGATGTACCATTTATATTCTAAATCTCCTCCGCTAGGGGTTGCTCGCGCACTGAACGCGGCAGAGTGTGTGAGCGAGAAGGAGAATGAGTATCGTGTCTCTGGCTGGAAGAGGCGGGGGAACCAACAGAAAATTAATTTCTTCATTCTGGCTATAATTATGATCCGATCTGATTCATATTCAGCAGCCTGGTAGATATGGTCATGCTCTACGATCTATAGTTTTATCGTATCTTTAAAATTGTGCCTGCCACAGATTTTTGTCCTTTGTGGAGGCGGAAGGGGGCGGGGCGAAATTTTGAAATACACTTGTAGCAGTGTGATATCACATGAGTCTTGAAACCAAATTTTGTTGCCCTAACTCTTATAGTCTCTGAGATCCAGGCGCTCAACAAGACGGACAGACGGACATGGCTATATCGACTCGGCTATTGATGCTGATCAAGAATATATATACTTTATGGGTAACCATCTGGATCTTTTAAAAATTTCGAAATAGTATTTCGATGTCGATTCATTAGTAAAGCGATTCGACCAGTTTTTAAGCCGGCTATTTTCATTCCACTTTTACCACAAATCTAATATACCCCTTAACTCTTTTTTGAGTACGGGTATAAAAAAGCTATTGTTGCAGAATGGGCCAAGATTGAATTATAAACTCTACAAAATTTGGCAGGATCAATGCCCCGCTGGCTGCAGAAACTTCAGGAGCATAAGGGCAACTCCATTAATTATTAACAGAGTTCATTTTTCTAAATACTTTTTCCCTGGAAATTTGTTTCGATACAAAATATGATTTTGCTGATATAACAGTTTTCTATGTGAAACATACAAAACTTTTTTTTTTGGTACTTAAAAAATATATATGGAATTTGTTTATGCCTTTTTTTTGTAGTTATAAGCAGTTAACCAAATAAAAATATCAAATAAATCAAGAAAATAGGTGTTGAAAAAAAACGCCATTCAAAGCAGTGCACATATAGCCATTTTACTAATAAAATGTTGTGTATATAATGTACAATTCTTAGTTTTGTCAACATTAAAAAAATCTACATAAGTATGTATTTTGTGGTGTCTATTCATACATAATTAATTACCCAAATGTACGTAATATATTTCAATTCTACATATGCACGCATACATTCATGCATACGTGAATATATGCGCATGTATTCATACCAATGTAGATATATATTTATGTATAAATGTATGTCTGATAAGATAATAAAATAGCTCTAATCATACACCAAATAAAATCGTGATGTATATACATGTATGTATGTTAATGTGGATGTACGTTCGTTATACACATACATACACTCACGTATATTTGATCATGGATATATGTATGTACATAAAAATATAATTTTGATTATTTCACATAACTTCCATTTTTCAATTCTTAAAACTACTTACATTTCGTCTGATCGCAAAGATCGCGTTGATGATTTTAATTCATAGAATTCCACATTCTCCGAACTGCCTGCTACAGTAACATTTGGCAGTAGATCCATATTATCGTTGTCGTTTAGCAAATTAAGACTTAACTCGTCAAACTCCATATCAAAGCCTAGATCAATTCCCGACTCAGTCATGTTGGCGACAGAAATACGTATATATACGTATGCACACGAATTATTTTCAAATCTAAATTTTCTGCATATGTAATTATATTGTAACTATTAGAATACGTTTTCACATATTCGCAAATCTACGCACATACGCGTCATCACAGCCAGAAGACAAACGGATCCACATACGAATACATACAACTTCCATAACGACTGGAGCTTTCAATAGCGGTGAGCTGAACGAAAAAATAGGAGTCAGTGATCGTGATCGCACCATCGTTCGGTTGTGTTATCTTTTTATTGTGTTCCAAAAAATATACAATTTTTTTTACCTATGAACGTAAACTATCTTAGTATGGACGATAAAGAAACAAACAATAAATATTTGTACTAAACTAAATCTTTAATGCGAATGTAACACATTTTTCGCATGCCATTTGACAGTCAGAGTAGAGTCGCAGTCTAGCTAAGAAAAATGAAACATAAAATCTTTGTTAGCTTAAGCATGGTATCCAGCACCACGGAATCGAGAAATTCCTGTCAAACTCCATATAAAAAAAACTGTGACAGGAATGTTTCGTTTGCGTATAGCCTAGTACTCAGATCGAAAAACTTTTTGCTAGCGAACAGATTTCATATATTTTTCGAGCGACCAGTGGTGTGACCAGAGGTGTGCACTTCATTCCGTACGGTTACACTGCTCAGACCGCTGCTTGGTTTTGTTTAAAGTTAATAAAATGCACTTCTTCGGCTGGGGCCGCTCTTCCCCAGCCATATCCTGGGCTCCACAACATTTTATTGGCAAGGTAATGTCTGACTATCAGCAGCAGCAGATGGCGACGCCACCCGTGCCGACCACCGTGAAGACAAACTGTTTTGAAAGCAATATTTGTTTAATATTTATGAAAAATAATAAAAATATTATATTATAATATCCATATAATTGTCCTTTATATAATGCTGCATTAATTAGATTCTATTTGTCTTCATTATTAAAATATTTCATTTGGTTTTTTGTTTTCTAATTGCAATGTTTGCTTCGTGTTTGCTGGCAAAAGATATCAAATTGATATCTTTTTCGAGGTGGGTCGAAACATACCAAAAAAACAAGCAAATACTTTTCCAGTATATACCGACTTTTTTGTTTTTCGATCTGAGTACTGCCTTCCGTACAGAGCCAAGAAAACAGTTTTACCCGTAAAACATTTCTTATCGGTTTCATACGAATATCAACCCTGATTCTGTTCGCGAGGTGTTTTTTTCGATCTGAGTAGTAGGATTATGCTGGATACACACAGCAACGCTAGCGGAATCCACAGATTTATATCGATAGTTGCCTATCGTGACCGTGTGTGGACTGAGAGAACAGCTGACACCTAGCTCAGGAATATATACTTTACCATTCTTCCTGAAGTGAATGGTGCAAGATGTAGGCAAAAACTGTCCCCAAAACCAAAAAGAGAGATGAAAATTATTCTTTTTTTTTTTGCAACAATATATGCCGCCACCAACACAATCACTTCATCATCAGTGTGCATTTTTTTCCTTTTTTAATTTAAGCAGAATTTTACAGTTGACTCTGTTTACAAAACACAGCTGATTCATCAGCCATTTTTTAGCTATGTTCCACACCCTCACGGAATAACTAGCAAATTCATGGCAGGAATTTTCTGTGGTGCTGGAGACAGGCCTAAAGGCGTTAAATGGGGCGATAAAACGTTCGCCGGGTCCACTAGTATATATATATATAATTTATCCTAATATTTTAATTAATAGGTGTTCCTATAGGCATATATATATATTTATTATTCTATATTATATAATAATGAATCTCGTTTAGTGAAAATTCAGTCAGCGGATTGGATAGTGATTTATTTTATTAATTTAACATGTATAATGTTAAATTATTTGGATGAGAGCTAATCACCAATTGAACAACCTCTATGGGAAAGTAAGATTCGAATTGTTTTAGGTGTGTTTTATGGGTGTATTTAATCAAATCGATGGATCAATAATGCGCGATTTAGAATCAGTGTAAAAATCGGTGTGTTGCACTGCTGAATGGAGTTGGGGAGAAATTCAAGCGGAAGCGATTTCTGATATATAGAAATTAAAGCTCTAAATAACTAACGATAGTGGTATTTGTAAGTAAAATGAGTTGAAATTACTTATAATTTGATGAATACCCTACAGATAATATCGAAAGTCATTATAGGGATATTGTCTAACCTATCGATATAGCATATATGTATGTACGTATATACGTGAACATACTTAGATATGTATGTGCATTCAATTCGATATTTCCTTCTACAATTGTGTAGACTAGGGTTTTCTTCGTTTGATAGCAAGTGATTTGACAATTGAATTCCACATGAAAGAACTGACATTTTGCTAATCGTAGCTTAACGTAAGTTTACCCGTTTCTTTAAATAAAAAAAAATTGTCGCCAACTCCCGGTATTTTTCTGCAAGAGAATTTTAAGGAAACACGCACATACATATGTACGTATACAGACACTGGGATATGCACATATATGAATTTAATATGCACAAATATGTATAGATACATATGTATGTGTATGTTCTTGGATAAATATAAAATTATTCTTAATAAATTTACTTTAATGATTTAAGACAGACGCATTAGCCACCCGGAACATGGATAAAAAGATCTCTTCAACGTCGCAACCGCGAATTTTAAAAAAGAAGCATTTTAGAGTAAAACATCAAAAAGTAAAACTATTCAGAGCTAATGAACCGATTCTAAGTGTATTTATGTGGGGAATAAACCACACAGTACGTTATCCAATTAAAAATGTGGTTGAAATTTTTATTAAAAGCAAGTATGAATTCTTTCAGATAAATGAATTAAGCCATGTAAATATACCAGTGATGCTTCTCCCAGATGACTTTCGGGCTTATTCAAAAATTAAAGTGGATAATCATTTATTTAACAAGTAAGAGCTTCGTAAATATGATATTATCTTTGGTATATTTAGTACTTCAAACTTGCAGTTTACTTAATCCATTAAAATCTTAAAGCTTAATCGACTTTCCGTACAGGAAAACAGTTATTTAACAGAGCCAATAAGTTATTAAAATCTTGAATTTATTACATTTTAAGGGAAAATATGCCGTCACATTTTAAAGTAAAAGAATATTGCCCCCTAGTGTTTCGCAATTTGCGAGAGAGATTTAATGTTGATGATGTTGACTATCGCGAGTCGTTGACTCGGTCACAGCCGATACAGATCGACTCTTCCGGAAAGTCAGGGGCCCAGTTTTACCAGAGCTATGACAAGTTTTTTATAATTAAAAGCTTAACATCAGAAGAAATAGAGCGTATGCATGCCTTTCTAAAGCACTACCATCCGGTAAGTAGAATGATCAATATTATTAAAAAACTATAGTTTTTTTTTTCTAGTACGTTGTTGAAAGACATGGAAAAACTCTTTTGCCACAATATTTGGGAATGTATCGGATCACCGTGGAGAGCGTGCAGTATTATTTTGTTGTCATGCGGAATGTTTTCAGCTCTCATTTGACAATTCACAAGTATGGAAACGTATAGATCATTATTTCGCCTATTCGTAACCATAAATATTTTTTTATAGAAAGTTTGATTTAAAAGGTAGTACTGTGGATCGTGAAGCATCTGAAAAGGAGCTCGAAAAACATTTGCCAACATTCAAGGATAATGACTTTATAAAACAGAAAGTCAAGCTGGAAATTGGAGACGAAGCTAAAAAGAAGTTAATGGATACTCTAAATAATGATGTGGATGTAAGCATATTATTTTTTGTGTTCTCATACAAATTTTATTTTTATTTTGGGTTTCTCCTGCAAATGTGTAATTTCATAGCTTTTATCATTAAACAATCAACCATGTAAACTCAAAACATAATGCTATATGATATCTTATAAAACTAACCAATAAACCAATATGTATTTTAATATAGCTTCTTACCAAGTTGCACATCATGGACTATTCATTGTTGGTCGGTGTACATGACTGTGTGCGAGCGGAAGAGGAAGCCCTACAGGGAGATAATATCCAAGCTGCTGGACGCAGTGAAAATAGCGAGAGCGAGGAGTGCGATAGTGGTGAACGGTAATTGAAAATATTTTAATACTTTGTGCTTTTCTGATGTATACATTTTCTTTAAGCTGGACGTACAACACGCCTCCAGATTCACCAAGAGGTGCGCAGTATAAAGAAGTCGTCTATGAAGTTGATATATACGCCATTCCAAGTATTGAAGGTAAATTGCACTGTCCGCATGGAATTTTGTAAATAAATATACATATTTTTAGACTTAAAGCGTAATTTGCGTTAATTCTCAAATAACGTCAAAGACTAAAGAAAGGTAGAGTCACTTTCGGTGTTATGTTATTCATGCGAAAATATTATGATTTGAAAGCGATTCTTCTAACACTCTCGAGGAAGCTTGATAACGTCATTAGGGATTTTGATTGGTCCGCTCTGTACTTGTGCACTGACGTTACGAAAGGCACAAACATTTTCTATAATGTACTTGATACTCTTTTTATACCCGGTACTTGAACAGTTTAGGGATATATTAGTTTCGTGGTCGAAATGGATCAGTCAATAGAGCCATGTCGTTTTTTATCATTCCTCTCCATAAGACAGGTAGCAAGTCTGACGCAAAGATTTATAGAGGTATATGTAAGATATTCTGCACTTGCAACATCTCTGCAAATCACTTATATCTTCAAGATATAAGACGACCATTTAGGGTTTCCGCACAATCAGTACAAGTACATCAGGGCCATTTAGAATCAGTAATAGCGGCAACGTTCCTTCCTGTTTGTATGTATTTTTGTTGTCTTATATTTTGATATATGTATAAATTTAGTTTAAGTTTTTTATTGATGGTGAAATGGGGAAAATTAAATCCTGTGTCGTGTGTATAGGTGCATTAAATAGGCGTCATTTAAGGTATTGTTCATTAAAGAAGCACAAAAAATAAAATATTGCGTGGTGACCGAGAAAAAACAACTTATTTTATATAATAGAGAGATGTACCTTATGGGTTCGGAAAATTTTCTTTCTTGCTGTTATATACACTACTGGTCAAAATAATAAGTACACGCTCATGAGCTTTCTTTCATGTCTCGTAAAACTTTTTTAAAAAACAAAGAAAACCATGTAAACCAAGCCTTGACCAGCCTTGCGGTATGTTTTGAGTCGTTGTCCTGTTGAAAGACCCACCTCAAGGACATGTTTTCCTTAGCATATCGTTGCATAATGTCAGCCAATATTTTTTTATAACTGAATTTGGTCATATGATCAGTTTCACGATGTATAGGCTCAACGCCATGCAAAAAACAAAACAGCCCCAGACCATAAGGCAACCGCCTCGGTAGTTAAACATTTTTTTTGCACTGGACGTCGAATTATTTGCCTTTGGGCCGTCGTACATATCTCCTGTAGTCATTACCAAAAATATTTGGGTTCGTTTTGTCGCTCTATAATATATTAATTCATTTTTTAGACGCTAAATTGTTGCCTCATCTTAAATTTTTTTCTCCTAGTATTTTGTTCTGATAAGTCTGAATATTGACGTCTAAGAGGAACGGTCTGAGATGATATTTTATTGCCAGTTTGAGCGGAAATGGCTTTGTAAGGCATGAACGCATAATTATATGCAAGACTGGCGATGCGGGTGTCCGTTGTTTGTGAAGATTTCTTCTTCCTTCATCGATTTTCAGTAAGAAATCTTAAATTTAAGGCATTCTGATCCAAATATACCGAGCGTCAAAGACTTTTCGCAATTTGCCGAAGACTTTCCCTTATTTTTTAAGATTCAAGACAATTTTCATTTCTTCAGCATAACAATGCTTTTTCGGCCCATATAAAGAAATTTTTTCAACTCTCATGTACTCCAATATGCAATGAGTCAATAAAAACCAACAATCCTTTGACCAAATCCCAATCAAATCCTTAAAAATTCATAAATACCTCCAGTGTACTTATTATTTTGAACACACTAAAAATGCACAGTTAACACAAATTTAAGCTTAGAATTAAATTAAGAGTGCTCACAACTTTCATTTTTGATTTAAATGTTTGGCAAAACTGTAATCTCTAAAAATATAAACAATTCGCCGTCATAAATTCAAAAACTTTCGAGATATTTCATAAAAAATCAGCACGATGCCTCTGTACATATGTGCATCCATTTCCACCAAAAATCGAATATATCCATAAACTCTCCGGGTACCGGGTATAAAAATCTGGTAGTTAGAAAATTTTATTTATCTATTTTTTTATTAATTATTTCAGAAAAACGAGAAATCTACTTTATAGCTATTATTGATGTCCTAACACAATACGGCGTCAAGAAACAGGTAATTTAAAAGGAAATAAATACTGATTGCTTCACCTAATACTTTAACATTTCAGGCGGCAAAAGCAGCAAAGACCGTTAAGTATGGTAGTAACGTTGATGGAATATCGACATGTGACCCAGAACAATATGCCAAAAGATTCTTGGAATTTATGGATAAAGCAATAGAATAAGATATCATAATCATTGTATTTGCCACATTAAAAATGTTAAATTTATAGATATAAGATATAAAAAATATGAGACATTAGTCGTTTAGCCTTTACTTTAGATGTTTTTGCGTCCCCATGTTCAGTTCTGTCCGATCTGGGATCCTAGCTGGATTAAGCTTGTGTTCCATTTGTACAGTAAAAGGGTGGAAAATGTCCATTTATGATTATGATTAATGATATGATTAATCGGAAGAGCAAAATTGAAATTATCATTGGGTACATCCAAATTGAGAAAGAAAGTTCACAGGCGAGGTTCAGCTAGCATGTCATCTAAATTCGGGAGTGAAAGTGGTTTCATTGAGATGCACGTACATTCTGTGCCAAGCTATTTCACTGTTACAATTTTTTCCCATAATAATGGGAATTGCCAATCAGACATTATGTGGAGACTAGCTAGAGTTCATGACTTTTACTTTTAAGTGAGAAGAGAGGACAAATAAATTTTTTCGGCAACTTTTTTAATGATCGATAGAGCTGAAAAGATCTAGTTTATCTTCATCAAATATTATTTCGTTTTGATGTTCTAAATAACAAATTCTTGAATTTTATGCAGAACTTTTAAAAAATAATAATTATTAATTCCTTAAATACGTCGAATATAAGAAAATACACCACTATTTCTGTGGATTTGAATCCGCGAGGCGGATTGTTGAGTAACAGCGAAATAGTAAATTTGAATTGTTCCAAAACTCCATTACTAAAATGAGACAAATCAGTCAAATACCAAATTTTTATGGCTAATACATACCACAAAACGGTTTACTTGATACCGTGGGGTAGGGAGAGGATAAATTTCTCTGTTGTTCATATTTTCAAAGCGTTCTCGAATACTGAAATTATATATTTTTATAAGCTGCGTAATTCTATTTAATGTCAGTTGATGCTCACGTTTTTGCACTTTCTAGTGAATCATTGGAAACCTGTTGAGAATTAGTGTCTAGTCGCCCTTCACTGAGCTCACGTTCCATTTCGGTGATCTGCCATTTTTCAAATTTTGCGCGCAATTGCTTAGCTCGAGCTGCGATTCGCGCCTGCAGTTTAGTGTGATTGTCACGTTATTCGTTTCCATTTTCTAGTCTTAAGAATACCCATATAAATCTTACCTCTTTGAGTGCCTGGTCACTGCAATTTGATGATGGAGTGTCTTTTTCAAAGTCACTTTCATCTTCTTCACTGTCCTGCTCCTCTTCGCTTTCAGATCTATCAGAATTATAAATATTTTCGGGTGGCGGAGTAAAGCATTTGAGTGGATTGGGTTTCCTCGGCTTATCGATATCATCAGTGTTTTTTCCCTCTAATTGTCGAAACTTGCTTAAAATGTTTGAAGCGGTTTGAGTTTTTTGCAGAACGGTGTCGTTAAAACATGTAGTCTTCTTTGTATCTGACAACTCAGCGTCTGAGTCCGACGTTGGTAATTTTACAACTCCTTCACGTGGTGGCGTCATACGAAACTGACGCTTTATATTCTCGATGGGTTGAAATTTTTCGAAAAAGTTAAACCTTTCACTTAACTCAGCTGTAGTTACTTTAACGTCTTCTTCCTTTGCGTCGGATCTAATAATATCTATATCGGGGTTCTACATACATATATTCTTCTAGGTTTACTAAAATATTTATATATTATTTTCATAATCTTACCTCTTGTTCAATATTAAGATTAGGGTTGATCAGAATTTTTGTATAGATATCTGGTCTATTATTATTAATTTTAATCATTCCATTGACATTCGTATTGATATTTGCATCTAGTTCCATGAAGATGCTACGCGATGTTTTACTAATAGCTTAATTTGGTTTTAAACGATTGAAATAGAAATGAATTACTTATAAATTGACAAAATGGTAATGTTCAAAATGTATTTAAAAAAATGTAAATATTCATACCAGACTCGAAAACATCTGCATCTTCTAGCAATCCCAAACTGTGGATCCTTTCTTTCGATTGAATACTGTTTTCACTAAACATTTCACCGTTCTCAAATCGATCTTTAATTGAACGAGCTGCTACACCGATTTCCGAATTCGGTATCTTACTCACTGAAGTGATTCCTTGTTCTGATTCAGCTACAGCTTGTTGGTACATTTCCTTTATCTTTGCCTGTTTTCCCATAAATAACCGAGATCGAATGTTTTGAATTTCCTGTTTTCGTTCTTCGCGTCGTTCTTCTTTTGACATCATATGACCTTGCTCAAATCTGGTTTTAATATCGTTCATCGCATCGCCCAATCCGACTGGCCTCTCTTTTTCGGTATCTTTTTTAACACGCATTAATATGTCGCTGTCATCATCATCTTTGCAGATTATATTTGTTATGTGTAAAATTTTCCACCTTGGACAGAATAATCAAATTTACCTGAATCTAGGATCTTGTTTTCACCAGTGTCCAGTAGGCCATTTTTATGCAGTTTAGATAGTTTGGTTGATATGGACATACTTTTCGAAATGTTTGCATCTTGACGTTGTTGCGTTTGGATATGGTCATCCTCCTTATCAGTTTTACCTCTATTTTCAAAGACTTGAAATCTTGAGCGGACATTTAGTTGTTGAAGTTCCTCAAGCCCAAGATTCGGCTTATCGGATGCTAAGTATTAAAATTAATTTTCTCAGTATAAGGAAGTAATAAAGTAAAATAATATCATTTAGTTATCATGCAAAAGTATAGTGCGTAATTAACCTGTAGCTAATAAGACACAATAGAAAAAGAAGAAAGCGTGCGCGAGGCAGGATAGTCAGCCAGAGAAGGGCGTTGAGTTTTCTTTATTTTGGCTATAATCTATAATAGTACGAGCAAGCCTAGAAAAATCGTTACGGGAATGCCAGCGCGAAATCGTTCAATTCACGATGCTCGATGCTCGGGTCAGGAATTCGCAAGAAATTTCGTCATTTCGTTGATTCAGGCAATAATTCGGCGGTTGCATCCTCTGGAATTGCTGCCTCATCGAAGGCGGTCGAACTGCACATTCCGATTTGAAGCTGCCGATAAATATTCTCACTGCTGACCAGCCAACGTGCAAAGTCCCAAAGAACTCGGCGACAGCGAAACTAATGGGATGATACAAAATCCGTATTTGGTATGAATGCACGTTGGCACATAAACGAGCCTTGTAGGCAAATTCCTGTTGATGTTTCGACTGGATTTATATCGTTCCCGTCAAATTTTTGCGAGTTTCTGAATCATCCGAAATTGTGCAACGGTACGCGGTTGTCTGTCAAGAAGCTAATGAAAATTTTGATTCAAGCGACGATCATCAAGGAAAAATTCAAGGGAGAGTTAGTCCTTATCTCACGAATTCCGATTATTCCAACTAATCTTCCATTTCAATTCAAAAGTATTTAGTTCCCATTTGAATTTCCCTGTTTTTTGAACGGTCAGCTGTACGTTGCCTGTTCACGTGTTGGCAAACCGGCTATGTTGTTTGTTTTTTCGCCGGAAAACAAATCGAAAAATATTGCTTATTATCACGCTCTCAATTGATTTCGATTCCATTAAAAAAATTATATCGAAAATTGAACTATTTTTGTATTACAATAGTCAACACGACATTTACGCTGTGGCCCAAAATGACTTTTTCTGATAGATTTCGGGATTTAAATTTTTTAACAAACCATGGTTTTTTTTGTATGGTTCAGTTTTTTTTTTGAGTTTTTAAAAATTTGGTATTTTTTTGTTTTTTTTTAAGGAATTGCTTCTAATTAATACGTTTATCTAAAACTAAAAATGTTTTCCAAGACACTTTTTTTTTTACTTTTCCTGAGTTTTTAAAGCCGAAAATGAAGAAATTTGAAAGCTTAATATCTTCCAGGCGTTAAGCTGCAGTTACAAAGGGTCTGGGTCGGATTTGCAGTATTTGCAGCTTTTTAGAACTGCAAAGTTCCATGCAACTAGGTAGAATGTGAAAATTTTAATGTAATGTTATGTGAAAAATAGAAGCACTACCTCTGAAAAAAAACATGAAAAAATACCAAATTTTAAAAATTCTATAAAAAAAAACTAAGCCATTAAAAAACATGGTACTATACAAAATTTTTAAATCCCAGAATCCATCTGAAAAAGTAATTTTGATCCACAGCGGGAAGAAAAAGTTCAATTCTGTCGAGTGGTGTTATCAATCTAAAGTATAAAATATTTAATTGGGGCGAGACAAAGTTTGCCAGGTCCGCTAGTGATCGAAACCATTTTCCCCAGTCTGGTAGATACGATTTATGATTCTGACGACAGAAGATTTTGCAATTTCCGAGGGCGTAAGGGTCCTGGCAAATTTTAGGGTGAGCTTGATGAATAGCAAGACGGACTAGTGCAGACCATCTTTTTATACTCGTGTAAAGGTATATTAAAATTGGGCAGAAGTTTGCAATACACAGAAGCATCTTCGATTAATCATATGCATTTTTAATCAGTGTTGGTTTTTTATCGCTATAGATTAGAGCCCTTTTCGGGTTTCGTTTCCCGTAAGTCTGTAATACAATTACCTCGAGCGACATCAGGGGGTAATTCAATTGGTTGATTCTCACGTATTATAAGTTCAGGTTTGCGTGGCGTAGATTCTTCATGAACTATTTTGGGCGCAAAGATTAACTTGAAGTGCACGGTGCAGTAGAGGTTGCCATTATAAACATGGTAGCTCTCAGGTCTAGATACGACAATAAGGTAGAAGCATATTAGCAAACGAGTATTATTAAGTTATTTAATTATTAAATATAAGCTACAGTTTTATCGTTGGTAAACAGAAATAAAATGTTTACCAAGTATTCATACTATATGTATATATCTATAATCTCACATATATATAAAACGGGAAGTCGGTTTGTGTTCGAACACTTATAACTCTAGAACACTTATATATTAAAAACATTGGATAAAGCGTCCGCGTCTCGTAAATCGCGTATTTTTTTATGAAGTAGGCTTTTCTCGGGCTGTCAAACGTTAGTAGTGTTGTATGAATTAGGCCTTTCAACGGCTATCAAATGTGTGCTAACAAAACAAATAATATAGAAAATATAGTTAAATAACCAGATAACCAAATGTGTGCTAACAAAACAAATAATAAAGAAAATATAGTTAAATAACCAGACGTTTATGTTCTGCTTATCGTTCTCAAGTACAAGGTTTATTCTTTACAAAACAAAGATGTGATTTTACTTTCTATTATAGTTTTGCCTAGACGCATGTTTAAACAGACGGAAAGATTGACATGGTTTTTAACTTTTAAGGTCGAATTTCCATACCTTTATACACGGTTAAAAAAAAGGAATACAAACTTTAGTTGTTTCGAACAGTCCCTGCAACGTAAGCAGATTTTATGGAAGATAACTTTTTCGTTTTTAAATTGAAGGATGGTTTCTTCCATTTTGTATACAGGTTTACTGCACTGTCGACAGTTTTCCTGCTGCTCTTTACCTGGATACTAAAAAAAAATAAACAAAATGAAAGAAAAAAGTTTCCAACAGGAGGTAAATGTGTATTTGTATATCTACTTAGTCCCTGGAGTTTAAAAATGTATTTTAGAGAAGATTATGGGATGAATTTATTAATTGATGAGTTGCTTACACGAAAAATTTCTTTTGCTTTACTAGAATCTCGTGAACGTACGTGAATAAGGTTGCGTTTTTGTAGATCGTCAAATTTACTAAAACTTCTTTTCTATAATAAATTGAAAATTGTTATATTTATGTATGTTATTTATCATTATAGTACGAGTAGTACCTTACCATTGAAATGTTTTGGTTGTCATATTCACATTTTTTCGGTCTTTTCGATTTTGCTTTTTTAGTAGGCATTGTAATATTTCCAGAAGGTATCGATGGTGTTGCTGCAATATCATTTTCAGGTTCCATTTTATTCTCCTACAAAATTTTTTTCCAATTTTAATACTTATGTCACTTTAGTTTCCCGTTCGAGAAATTTAAGTAATCAATTGGGGTTACTTCGCGTCTAATTCCCATTTATAGAATGTGTGCCGTTACCGTTGTATTTCCAATTTATCTGTTTCTGTTTATTCCTTAACTCTTTAAAATATTGTTACTTCTCTTTTTAGTTCCTTGTTTTTGAATTTTAAGCATTGATGCGTTTAACTTCTCTCTGTTTCTACTAAACTTTTATAAATGGCTCACCCTTGTTAGTATTCTAAAAATGGGCTTATTGTTTTTAAAAATATTCTCAACTAAGCTGAAAATCAATTTTTTTTTTGAACGATTTAACCAATTTTGCTTTATAGTCTCTGAGAACTAGGCGACAAAAAAAACCGATAGACAGACATGGTTATATCGGCTCGGCTATTGATGCTGATCAAGAATATATATACTTTATTGGGCCGGAAACGTTTCCTTCTGTGCATTGCACACATCCACTATTTCCACAAATACAATATACCCCTTAACTCTTTTATTACGGTTATAAAATCGAATCCTGAATCCCAATGAATTCTGAATTCCAATATGACCCGAGTACCTGTATTGTTTAACTTTAAAAATACCCCATAATTATGGGAAAACTCGTGTCGACTATTATAATAGTATAAATACATTTGATGTATTTTTTTGCCCAATTTAGTTGAAGAGGTTAAAACTGAGCAGTAAGTTTTTCTACGTGGCCGCGATTTTGGGCAAGGGGTTTGGGTATCGTACATAAATATAACGTTACTTTTTCAAGCAAAGTATGAATGTAATTATTTTAAATATTTTCATTTTTCACCGGCCTATTGACTTCTTTTGGCACTTATAAATCGGCGACCAATGCTCAGACTACTCTAATTGTATATGAACGGCCTTTTTTGTTTGTTTATTAATACACATTCAACTATGTATTAATATCAGATGTACATATGTTCGATATACACTTTTTTAATATATTTATAGAGCTTGGGTAATACATAGATCTCAGAAAAATGTGATTAAATGTAAATGAATTACATTGGTACGTATACCTAGTAAGTACATATGCGCATATTTATGCTATGTATTTACGTTATTTTTGCTATATGTGACGCATACGTACATATGTAGTACATACTACATAAAATTTGACTGTTTAAATGAAGATTAACGAGGTTAGGAAAATAAATAGGACAGATGCGTTTTGCTTCTACAATCCGAATGAAAAAATTTCTTTGTATTTTGAGGTAATATAAAAATATACATATTGCTTCTTGAATAATATTAAATATGTGGGTCGCCTCCTGCTATTTACGACGCACAGTATATAATATTTACTTAAATACATATTTGTATTTTCGCTGAGTTTTCGTATATCAATATATCTGAAAATAATTTGTCGTGACACTTACTTTATAATTTAATTATTAGAAAATTGGATATTACTGAATATTAAAACTGAAATTTTGTATATTGAAATATATATAACTTCGTAATCTAACGGCTCCAATTCAAAGAAATATCGACCGTCGCTCTGAAGCTAAAGACCGAACTAAGGGGACTATTATTAAATGCTAGAGGTTTTTCAGTGTTGTCTAATTGTACTATATACATACCATAAAAAGAGGAATGCAAGCTTTTAAAAAAGTTTTTGAAAGCTTTTATGATATTCAGGTACACATTTTTGTAAAATTAGAATTTTTGCAAGCATGCACCTCTTTTTAAAACTATTTACTTTATTCTATCCACTCTCGAATGCAGCAGTCACAGCTCCGGAGTTTCAGTAAGATTCGTTGCAGAACAACCGAAAAGCTTCCAAAATTCATGTGCTTTTTGGGGACATTTTCTCTTTAATGTTTCATAGGAATAATTTTTTTATTTTTCAGAGTTTGTACTGACGTGGTGAAAGCCAAACACATTTTCTACCATGAACTTGAAATTATTTAGAATATTTTACTCAGTAATATTGTCCAATTAGTTGACACGATTTTCAATATTTGAGCTCTGTAATCTTGTCCGAATATATCTAGTAAACTTTCCTGGTTCACAAAACAAGTCTGTACTATATACAACATTTAATGAAGCTGACCCCGTCCAAAAAACTTTCGCGTCGCGTTTTCTCACTCTCTTCTAGTGTGGATTATCAATAAATGATCTCTTTTCATGTACTCGAGGAGAGAGCCACGAACTACTTTAATTTCTTACTCTCTCCACAGCTGCTCGCTTTTCTGCCTTATTTTTACTTTTTCCATAGATATACATTAAAAGAATGCTTAAACTAAGTACCTGGAATTTTAATTTCGAGGGTAATGCTAAAATGCTATTTCTTGCACTTCGCTTATTCTCTTTCCACAAAATGACCTAGAATATCATAATTATTTCTACCGGTTTCCATACTGTCCACTACATCTCTCATCCTTTTTCTTCACACCAACACCGGACTTTATATACCGCTCACTCCACCATTGCACAAGAAAAAGTTTGTAAGAGCCGCGGAGATTGTGCAGGAAAGATTGTTTTGTTCATTCAGGCTGTAATGGTGATTCGATCTGATCTAAATTCCGTAAACTATAGATACAGACATTCTCTATGATTCTGCGCTTCGGGTTTCTAGTATCTTCAAAATGTTGGATGCCGCAGAATTTTGCTCTTTGTGGAAGCGTTTGGGAACGGTTCGAAATTTGGAAAAACACTTTTAACAGTGTGATATCACAGGAGTCTGGATACAATATTTGTTTGCTCTACCCATATTAAGTCATAGACGGACGGAGAAAAAGACATGACTACAAGGGCTTACCCAGGGGAAGGCAGCATACTTTAGAATACTTTTCAGTAAGAAACGAAAATTGTAGTTGAATATACATTGGAAATTTACGTTGTTTATGGATTTTGAGAGATTCGGGTCTCATTCCTGTAACAAATAATACTCCTTTACAAGACGATATTGAAGATGCATCATTAATATAGATGTATATTTAATTTCTTAAATAATACATTTGATCGTAAACGCTTTATTAACTATTGAAATACATTATCAATGTTGTATGTTTTGTACCAAGATTTTCTTAACCTAACAAAATACTGAACTTAAAAAAAATATATAAAAATCTTATTACATTGTGTATAATTTATTATTCATGGGTGCTTCGATGTAGACTTTGCCGGTTACAGATAGGAACTAGTAATATTTAAAATCAACTTTTTAACCATTTCTACCTTCAAACTTGCGTAAGCTTCTTCAAATAAAGTAATGTAATGTGTGCACACATAAATATTGAAACCACAATATTGTGATATTATGGGGAAACCATATAACGCAAGCTTTAAATTTTAGGCAATTAAGTACATTAATATTGACAAATCATGTGGTAGTATGTGGTTTACAAAAACGCTCAGCTGCAATATTTCTTCTTTACGTTCATATTTATAAATAACATCAGAAATTTTAATTTATAATATATTTGAATTGAGTTAACTTAATATTTATTATAAAGTCATGAGAAGAATATGATTACGATATAAATAACGATATATAAATAACATCAGAAATTTTAATTTATAATATATTTGAATTGAGTTAACTTAATATTTATTATAAAGTCATGAGAAGAATATGATTACGATATACCTGACTACACGTATTATATTGTAGTTTCTTTTGTTGGCCAGTCGTTAAAGTAATGTACAAAAAAAAACTTCACAAGCAGATTAAATAAAGGAATTTTAAGTATTTGATTATAGATGTGAAGATACCCTACAAAAAATATTTAATTTTAGTCTCCGTAGTATATTGTACTAATAATAACACTCTGCACTCCGATAATCCTATTGGGCTTTTGAGGTGGCTCAGAGGGGACCTAGCTGAGGCCACCGGACGGGTCGCAGGTTGCGGATAGCGAACGGCCTACCCTAGAGGGTAGCTTAAAGAGCATCAACTAAGTTGGCTCTGAGGGAGAGTACCGAAATAAGCAGTCCCGGACAGCCAGCGGGTGTTCGCGACGCAGCAACACTGACGATGCGCTTGTGGTGCCGCCTCTCATTAAGTAGCTCACACAATCCCATCCCTACACAACACCTACCCACATCCCAGCCCCAACGCTCACCTCACACCGGGCCGGACTAAGGTGTCACTCGACCCGTGCCAAGAGTCAGCCTGGCTGGGGGCCCGGTATAAAAACTAGCCCAGTCGTGAACGGAGAGCTCAGGGACTTGGCAGCCCCCTGTTCTAATTATGCCTTACCCGGGTAACGCAGAGCTCTGCCGGGGTGGACCGTTCCCCTTCTCTGCAGCTCGTGGGAACTTTATGGACAAATACGGAAATATTAAGAACAACAAAAACAAAAACGAGAGAGGCACTCCCCAAATGCCTGCAGGGAGAAATCCCAAGCGGGAGAAGGCAACGGCCCAAAGGCCTGGCCCGATCCGCTCAGACGCAGGAAAGACCTGCACGGTGATGGATGCGGGTATGAATCCGGGTGGGTCCCATCCCAAACCTGGGATGGGTGGAAAGCCAACACCCAAAACTGATACCATGGTAGGGCAGCTAAGCAATATTGCGGCTGCTCAACCTTCCGGTGAAGCGGCGGGTGATGACTTACCATCAACCAGCGTCCAAACCAAAAAATATAGTTATGCCGAAAAAAGGAGTGCTGGGCACATACTCCGTCGGCAGAACGCCAGCCAGGAAGTCAGTCCAACAGCAGACTGGCTGAAAAAGGTGGAATGGGCCTCGGCGGTGTTGCCCAACTTCAGTGTGGAGCCACAGAAGGTGGCCGCACAACCGAAGAGGCAGCGCTCGCAAGAGACGCCCGGACCTGCCGCGAAGCGCTCCAGAGTGCTTCCAAACGTGTCCTTCGCGCAGATTGCCAAGGAGAGGACGCTGATAGGCGTTCTCGACAAAGGCAGCGCGGAGGGGAAAATACCCAGAAGCCAATGGAAGTGGGTGGAAGCGGCACTGGCCGACCGCTGCTTCGAGCTTCTAGAGAAGGATCCCGGGCCACCCCCACTCCGTAAAGCTATACAAAGCTGCGGTGGCGCAAATCGGTGAGGTCTACGCCGGGGCGAAGCTCGTCGCTGTGGACTGGAGCGAGGTGCCCAGTAGACCAAGGGCCCGTATATGGGTACCGGCCACTTTCAAGGAGCCCGAGCGGATCCTCACGATGTTGCAGAGATGCAACCCCACACTGCCCACCACAGACTGGAAGGTGGTCAAAGTGGAGGCATCGAAAGGCCCCACTAACCAGGCAGTGATAATCCTGAATAAGGAGTCACTAGCCCCGATCGAGGCAGCCAAGGGAGAGCTCAACTTCGGGTTCAGCTCGGTGACCATGAAGGTCTATAAGTCGGATGCAGCGGCCGAGGCGCGTTCTGTCAACAACCCAGTTGAGCAGGACGTTGCCTCGGAGATCGAGGCACCCGAGGTAGACCCGGAGCCGGAGCCGGCCCTGGAGAGCTACTCCTCGGAGACGGAGCTGATGCTCGATTTTGAGGCGCTGTGTCGGGACGAGATCCTCGACGACTCGGACGCCGATATAACAGTGGTGGAGAATGACTCTAATGAAGTCTCTGAGACTTCTGCAGATAAATCTCCACCACTGTAAAGCAGCATCCGCTGCCCTGATACTCCGCTTAGTCGCGAGCGGAGGCGACATAGTCCTAATCCAAGAGCCCTGGGTGGTAGGAGGCAGGGTCTGTGGATTAGCGACGAAGGACTACAAGCTGATTGTAGCCCAAACGGAAGGTAAAATTAGAACCTGCATATTAGCAAGAAAGCACCTAAATATCTTTCTGCTCCACAATTTTAGCAATGGCGACAACACGGCGGCTAGCCTAGAGCTACAAGGGACACGCCTGAACCTGGTGTCGTCCTACATGGCTCATGAGGAAAGCGATCCTCCCAGTGACCTCGTTCGCAAGATTGCCAGCGACAGCGAGAGGTCGGATACAAGCCTACTAATAGGCTGCGATGCCAACGCTCATCACACCCAATGGGGGAGCTCGGATACAAATGTAAGGGGTGAGTCACTTTTCAGCTTCATCCTAAACTCCAACCTAATTATTGGTAATAGGGGTAATGACCCCACTTTTATCATAAAAAACCGTCAAGAGGTTATTGACCTCACTCTATTGTCTCACAAACTGTCAGACATAATGAAAAGTTGGAGAGTCCTAGAGGACCACTCCTTCTCCGACCACAGGTACATCGAGACAATCCTATCGCTCGAAAGCACCATACCCACTAGCTATATTAATCCAAGAAAAGCCAACTGGGATACGTTTAGTGCAAAAATGGAGGAATTACTCCCCCCCCTAGCCCCAAAATGCCCGGACACACAAGACGATCTTAATCGTCTTGTGGACAATTTCACGGAAGCTTGCAACAAGGCCTTCATGGCAGCTTGCCCCTCAACCAAACCAAGAGGGAAAAAGAAACCCCCCCTGGTGGTCTAAACATATAGATACCCTCCGGAAAGACTGCAGGACTCTCTTTAACAGAGCCAAAAGCAGCAGCGAGGTAGAGCACTGGGAAAATTACAAAAGTAAGCTAACCCTATACAAAAAAGAAACAAGGAGAGCAAAAAGGGCCTCTTGGCAAAAATTTTGCTTCGAAATTGAGGACACGTCAGAAGCCGCAAGGCTACGCAAGATCCTGTCAAAAACATCCCCCTCGGTGGGATATCTCAAGAGAACGGATGGTACGTGGACGAACTCTAGTGAGGACTCCCTACACATTCTACTCGATACTCATTTTCCTGGGTGTACGACCATCGAGCCGGCAGACACCCCAAGTGTAGGCCCGGAAACCTCGATGGGGCACATCCTCACAAAACGGAATATTAGCTGGGCAGTAAACAGCTTTAAATCCTAAAAATCGCCTGGCCCGGACCACGTCATTCCGGCTCAGCTACAAAAAGCCGGGGACATGGCCATCAACTGGCTGCAAAGTATCTTCAGGAAGATACTGACAGTGGGAAAAATCCCCCGCGCTTGGCTAAAGGCTAAAATAGTCTTTATCCCCAAAGCAGGGAAACCCTCACACACAACCCCAAAAGACTTCAGACCAATAAGTCTATCGTCCTTCCTTCTCAAAACCTTTGAGAGACTAGTCGGGCTGCAGCTGAGGACAACCATAAATCCTCAGTGGCTGTCAGGCGCTCAACATGCCTACCGAAAAGGGAAATCCACGGAAACGGCACTCCATGAAGTAATCTCGGCGGTAGAGAAATCTCTACACGTCAAAGAATACTACTTAATCGCTTTCCTAGACATTGAGGGAGCTTTTAACAACGTCATACCGGGAGCCATCACAGAGGCCCTGACTGACCTGGGAGTGGATCGTCACTTGGTGATGCTCATAGATCAATTGCTCACATGCAGGACAGTGACATCATCAATGGGATCGTCCACTCAGTCAAGGTATGTCAACAGAGGCACCCCGCAAGTTGGTGTCCTGTCTCCCCTTCTATGGAACATAGCAGTCAATAAGATTCTGTGTGACCTGGAAGGGGAGGGCTGCAAGGTGGTAGCATACGCGGACGACGTTGCCATTATCTTCTCGGGAAAATTCCCTCAAACACTCTGCGATCTAATGACCGCGAAGCTCGCGCGACTGTCAGAATGGACAAAGTCGCGTGGACTGGGAGTTAATCCCTCTAAAACGGAACTTGTGTTGTTTACAACCAAATACAAAATCCCGTCCCTCAACCCCCCAATACTAAACGGATGCAGGCTCTCCTTCAGCGACAGTGCCAGTTACTTAGGGTTGGTAATTGATAAAAAGCTTAGCTGGAACCTGAGCATCAAAGACAGAGTGAAGAAGGCTACGATAGCCCTCTACACTTGCAAGAAGGCCATTGGGCTAAAATGGGGCATGAACCCAAGAATAGTCCAATGGATCTACCTAGCAATAGTAAGACCAATACTGCTCTACGGAGTCGCAGTGTGGTGGCCTGCCCTATCGAAGGGGACCATCACTAAACAACTAGGCAAGGTGCAGCGTACTGCAGCCCTAAGCATCAGTGGAGCTCTGAGCACAACACCAACGGATGCGCTAAATGCTATACTATGCCTGCAGAGCCTTGACCTTGCAGGTAAGGAGCAGGCAGAAATGGCAGCAATCCGTCTTAGAGACTCTGACCAATGGGTGTCACATCACACCGGTCATGCGTCCATCCTAAATGGAAACAAAATCGTCCCCACAAAAACGGACTACTGCGTTCCGAGGGAGTATACAGATACCCCCTTTGAAACAATCATCCCTCACAGAAACAACTGGCTTGAGGGACCACCTGGTCCAAAGGGAGCCATTCGAATCTTTACTGATGGCTCAAAGCTGGACAACAAGGTCGGAGGAGGAATCTACTCCGAACAGCTGAACATAAGTTACTCCTTCAGGCTCCCGGATCACTGCAGTGTTTTCCAAGCGGAGGTCATAGCGATCAAGGAAGCTTTGAGCTGTCTTCAGGAACTAACCCCTGCGGCAACTCACATAAATATCTATAGTGACAGCCAAGCTGCAATCAAATCGCTGAATGCGATAACGACAAGCTCGGCTACCGTGGCAAACTGTCGCAAATCTCTTCATGAGATGGCTTATCAGTTCGTCATCAGCCTAATATGGGTCCCGGGCCACCAGGACATTGAAGGCAACTGCATAGCAGACGAGCTGGCACAACAATCCCCCTTCTCAATGATAAGGAGGATATTCGTATGCCAATGGCCACCTGCAAGCTCAAAATAAAAGAACATTTTAAGCAACTAATAAATGACAGATGGCAAACTGTGCCACTATGTCGCATAACTCGGCAAACATGGCCTAACATTAATAGGAAGCGCACCGATGAGCTCTGCAAACTCAGTAGGAGTAGGTGCAGCTCAGTCATACGCTCCCTTACGGGACACTGGCTAATAGGCACACATGCAAACAGGCTGGGCGTCCCATATAACGACTTCTGTCGTAGCTGTAGAGATGAGGACGAGGAGGAGACTGTGGAACACCTGTTCTGCTCCTGCCCGGCTCTCAGTAGAAGGAGACTCCAATACTTGGGCGCTCCTTTTCTAGGTGACATTTCGGACATGTCTGCAATCAGTCCCAGACGGATCGCAGGCTTCATAAGGGCATCCGGATGGGATAATGGATAAAATAGGGTCTCACGAGGGAGAAGGGAACGAAACATGCGGTATCACAATGGGCCGAAACCGGCCTAGGTGTGTCGGGTCTCTGACAACCCCGACAG